>CM051234.1:1160679-2503441 GCA_027917425.1 Gastrophryne carolinensis
TGATGGTTGGGGGGGATGGGGTGAGTATAGTCACCTCCATCAGGGGGGATGGTTGGGGGTATGGGGTGAGTATAGTCACCTCCATCAGGGGGGATGGTTGGGGGGTGTGGGGTGAGTATAGTCACCTCCATCAGGGGGGGATGGTTGGGGGTATGGGGTGAGTATAGTCACCTCCATCAGGGGGGATGGTTGGGGGTATGGGGTGAGTATAGTCACCTCCATCAGGGGGGATGGTTGGGGGGTGTGGGGTGAGTATAGTCACCTCCATCAGGGGGGATGGTTGGGGGGTGTGGGTGAGTATAGTCACCTCCATCAGGGGGGATGGTTGGGGGGTATGGGGTGAGTATAGTCACCTCCATCAGGGGGATGGTTGGGGGGTGTGGGGTGAGTATAGTCACCTCCATCAGGGGGGATGGTTGGGGGGTATGGGGTGAGTATAGTCACCTCCATCAGGGGGGATGTTTAGGGGTATGGGGTGAGTATAGTCACCTCCATCAGGGGGATGGTTAGGGGTATGGGGTGAGTATAGTCACCTCCATCAGGGGGGATGGTTGGGGGTATGGGGTGAGTATAGTCACCTCCGATCAGGGGGGATGGTTGGGGGGGTGAGTATAGTCACCTCCATCAGGGGGGATGGTTGGGGGTATGGGGTGAGTATAGTCACCTCCATCAGGGGGGATGTTTGGGGGTGTGGGGTGAGTATAGTCACCTCCATCAGGGGGGATGGTTGGGGGTGTGGGGTGAGTATAGTCACCTCCATCAGGGGGGATGGTTGGGGGGTATGGGGTGAGTATAGTCACCTCCATCAGGGGGGATGTTTGGGGCTATGGGGTGAGTATAGTCACCTCCATCAGGGGGGATGGTTGGGGGGATGGGGTGAGTATAGTCACCTCCATCAGGGGGGATGGTTGGGGGGTATGGGGTGAGTATAGTCACCTCCATCAGGGGGGATGGTTGGGGGGTGTGGGGTGAGTATAGTCACCTCCATCAGGGGGGATGGTTGGGGGGTGTGGGGTGAGTATAGTCACCTCCATCAGGGGGGATGGTTGGGGGGTGTGGGGTGAGTATAGTCACCTCCATCAGGGGGGATGGTTGGGGGTATGGGGTGAGTATAGTCACCTCCATCAGGGGGGATGGTTGGGGGGTGTGGGGTGAGTATAGTCACCTCCATCAGGGGGGATGGTTGGGGGTGTGGGGTGAGTATAGTCACCTCCATCAGGGGGGATGGTTGGGGGGTGTGGGGTGAGTATAGTCACCTCCATCAGGGGGGGATGGTTGGGGGTGTGGGGTGAGTATAGTCACCTCCATCAGTGGGGATGGTTGGGGGGTGTGGGGTGAGTATAGTCACCTCCATCAGGGGGGATGGTTGGGGGAGATGGGGTGAGTATAGTCACCTCCATCAGGGGGGATGGTTGGGGGGTGTGGGGTGAGTATAGTCACCTTTATCAGAGGGGATGGTTGGGGGGTATGGGGTGAGTATAGTCACCTCCATCAGGGGGGATGGTTGAGGGGTGTGGGGTGAGTATAGTCACCTCCATCAGGGGGGATGGTTGGGGGGTGTGGGGTGAGTATAGTCACCTCCATCAGGGGGGGATGGTTGGGGGGTATGGGGTGAGTATAGTCACCTCCATCAGGGGGGATGGTTGGGGGGGGATGGGGTGAGTATAGTCACCTCCATCAGGGGGATGGTTGGGGGGTGTGGGGTGAGTATAGTCACCTCCATCAGGGGGGATGGTTGGGGGGTGTGGGGTGAGTATAGTCACCTCCATCAGGGGGGGATGGTTGGGGGGTATGGGGTGAGTATAGTCACCTCCATCAGGGGGGATGGTTGGGGGGATGGGGTGAGTATAGTCACCTCCATCAGGGGGGGGTGGTTGGGGGTGTGGGGTGAGTATAGTCACCTCCATCAGGGGGGATGGTTGGGGGTGTGGGGTGAGTATAGTCACCTCCATCAGTGGGGGAGGGTTGGGGGGTATGGGGTGAGTATAGTCACCTCCATCAGGGGGGATGGTTGGGGGTGTGGGGTGAGTATAGTCACCTCTATCAGGGGGGATGGTTGGGGGGGATGGGGTGAGTATAGTCAACTCCATCAGGGGGGATGGTTGGGGGTATGGGGTGAGTATAGTCTCCTCCATCAGGGGGGATGGTTGGGGGGATGGGGTGAGTATAGTCACCTCCATCAGGGGGGATGGTTGGGGGGATGGGGTGAGTATAGTCACCTCCATCAGGGGGGGATGGTTGGGGGGTGTGGGGTGAGTATAGTCACCTCCATCAGGGGGGATGGTTGGGGGTGTGGGGTGAGTATAGTCTCCTCCATCAGGGGGGATGGTTGGGGTGTGGGGTGAGTATAGTCTCCTCCATCAGGGGGGATGGTTGGGGGGTGTGGGGTGAGTATAGTCACCTCCATCAGGGGGGATGGTTGGGGGTGTGGGGTGAGTATAGTCACCTCCATCAGGGGGGATGGTTGGGGGTGTGGGGTGAGTATAGTCACCTCCATCAGGGGGATGGTTGGGGGGTGTGGGGTGAGTATAGTCACCTCCATCAGGGGGGATGGTTGGGGGGTGTGGGGTGAGTATAGTCACCTCCATCAGGGGGATGGTTGGGGGTGTGGGGTGAGTATAGTCTCCTCCATCAGGGGGCATGGTTGGGGGTATGGGGTGAGTATAGTCACCTCCATCAGGGGGGTGGTTGGGGGTGTGGGGTGAGTATAGTCACCTCCATCAGGGGGGATGGTTGGGGGGTGTGGGGTGAGTATAGTCACCTCCATCAGGGGGATGGTTGGGGGGTATGGGGTGAGTATAGTCACCTCCATCAGGGGGGATGGTTGGGGGGTGTGGGGTGAGTATAGTCACCTCCATCAGGGGGGATGGTTGGGGGGTATGGGGTGAGTATAGTCACCTCCATCAGGGGGGATGGTTGGGGGGTGTGGGGTGAGTATAGTCACCTCCATCAGGGGGGATGGTTGGGGGGTGTGGGGTGAGTATAGTCACCTCCATCAGGGGGGATGGTTGGGGGTATGGGGTGAGTATAGTCACCTCCATCAGGGGGGATGGTTGGGGGGTATGGGGTGAGTACAGTCACCTCCATCAGGGGGATGGTTGGGGGGTATGGGGTGAGTATAGTCACCTCCATCAGGGGGGATGGTTGGGGGTATGGGGTGAGTATAGTCACCTCCATCAGGGGGGATGGTTGGGGGTATGGGGTGAGTATAGTCACCTCCATCAGGGGGGATGGTTGGGGGGTATGGGGTGAGTACAGTCACCTCCATCAGGGGGGATGGTTGGGGGGTATGGGGTGAGTATAGTCACCTCCATCAGGGGGGATGGTTGGGGGTGTGGGGTGAGTATAGTCACCTCCATCAGGGGGGATGGTTGGGGGGTGTGGGGTGAGTATAGTCACCTCCATCAGGGGGGATGGTTGGGGGTATGGGGTGAGTATAGTCACCTCCATCAGGGGGGATGGTTGGGGGGTGTGGGGTGAGTATAGTCACCTCCATCAGGGGGGATGGTTGGGGGTGTGGGGTGAGTATAGTCACCTCCATCAGGGGGGGATGGTTGGGGGGATGGGATGAGTATAGTCACCTCCATCAGGGGGGATGGTTGGGGGGTGTGGGGTGAGTATAGTCACCTCCATCAGGGGGGATGGTTGGGGGGTGTGGGGTGAGTATAGTCACCTCCATCAGGGGGATGGTTGGGGGTGTGGGGTGAGTATAGTCACCTCTATCAGGGGGATGGTTGGGGGGTGTGGGGTGAGTATAGTCACCTCCATCAGGGGGGATGGTTGGGGGGTGTGGGGTGAGTATAGTCACCTCCATCAGGGGGGAGGTGTGGGGTGAGTATAGTCACCTCCATCAGGGGGGATGGTTGGGGGTGTGGGGTGAGTATAGTCACCTCCATCAGGGGGGATGGTTGGGGGTGTGGGGTGAGTATAGTCACCTCCATCAGGGGGGATGGTTGGGGGATGTGGGGTGAGTATAGTCACCTCCATCAGGGGGGATGGTTGGGGGCTATGGGGTGAGTATAGTCACCTCCATCAGGGGGGGATGGTTGGGGGGATGGGGTGAGTATAGTCACCTCCATCAGGGGGGATGGTTGGGGGGTGTGGGGTGAGTATAGTCACCTCCATCAGGGGGGATGGTTGGGGGGTGTGGGGTGAGTATAGTCACCTCCATCAGGGGGGATGGTTGGGGGGTATGGGGTGAGTATAGTCACCTCCATCAGGGGGGATGGTTGGGGGGATGGGGTGAGTATAGTCACCTCTATCAGGGGGGATGGTTGGGGGTATGGGGTGAGTATAGTCACCTCCATCAGGGGGGATGGTTGGGGGTGTGGGGTGAGTATAGTCACCTCCATCAGGGGGGATGGTTGGGGGGGTGTGGGGTGAGTATAGTCACCTCCATCAGGGGGGATGGTTGGGGGGATGGGGTGAGTATAGTCACCTCCATCAGGGGGGATGGTTGGGGGAGATGGGGTGAGTATAGTCACCTCCATCAGGGGGGATCGTTGGGGGGGTGTGGGGTGAGTATAGTCACCTCCATCAGGGGGGATGGTTGGGGGGATGGGGTGAGTATAGTCACCTCCATCAGGGGGGATGGTTGGGGGAGATGGGGTGAGTATAGTCACCTCCATCAGGGGGGATGGTTGGGGGGTGTGGGGTGAGTATAGTCACCTCTATCAGGGGGGATGGTTGGGGGGTGTGGGGTGAGTATAGTCACCTCCATCAGGGGGGGTGTGGGGTGAGTATAGTCACCTCCATCAGGGGGGATGTTTGGGGGGTGTGGGGTGAGTATAGTCACCTGCATCAGGGGGGATGGTTGGGGGGGATGGGGTGAGTATAGTCACCTCCATCAGGGGGGATGGTTGGGGGTATGGGGTGAGTATAGTCACCTCCATCAGGGGGGATGGTTGGGGGTATGGGGTGAGTATAGTCACCTCCATCAGGGGGATGGTTGGGGGGTGTGGGGTGAGTATAGTCACCTCCATCAGGGGGGATGGTTGGGGGTATGGGGTGAGTATAGTCACCTGCATCAGGAGGGATGGTTGGGGGGTGTGGGGTGAGTATAGTCACCTCCATCAGGGGGGATGGTTGGGGATGTGGGGTGAGTATAGTCACCTCCATCAGGGGGGATGGTTGGGGGTATGGGGTGAGTATAGTCACCTGCATCAGGGGGGATGGTTGGGGGTATGGGGTGAGTATAGTCACCTCCATCAGGGGGGATGGTTGGGGGTATGGGGTGAGTATAGTCACCTCCATCAGGGGGGATGGTTGGGGGTGTGGGGTGAGTATAGTCACCTCCATCAGGGGGGATGGTTGGGGGTATGGGGTGAGTATAGTCACCTCCATCAGAGGGGATGATTGGGGGGGATGGGGTGAGTATAGTCACCTCCATCAGGGGGATGGTTGGGGGTGTGGGGTGAGTATAGTCACCTCCATCAGGGGGGATGGTTGGGGGTGTGGGGTGGGTATAGTCACCTCCATCAGGGGGGATGGTTGGGGGGTATGGGATGAGTATAGTCACCTCCATCAGGGGGGATGGTTGGGGGGTGTGGGGTGAGTATAGTCACCTCCATCAGGGGGGATGGTTGGGGGTATGGGGTGAGTATAGTCACCTGCATCAGGGGGGATGGTTGGGGGTATGGGGTGAGTATAGTCACCTCCATCAGGGGGGATGGTTGGGGGTGTGGGGTGAGTATAGTCACCTCCATCAGGGGGGATGGTTGGGGGTATGGGGTGAGTATAGTCACCTCCATCAGGGGGGATGGTTGGGGGGTGTGGGGTGAGTATAGTCACCTCCATCAGGGGGGATGGTTGGGGGGTGTGGGGTGAGTATAGTCACCTCCATCAGGGGGGATGGTTGGGGGTATGGGGTGAGTATAGTCACCTCCATCAGAGGGGATGGTTGGGGGGGATGGGGTGAGTATAGTCACCTCCATCAGGGGGATGGTTGGGGGTGTGGGGTGAGTATAGTCACCTCCATCAGGGGGGATGGTTGGGGGTGTGGGGTGAGTATAGTCACCTCCATCAGGGGGGATGGTTGGGGGTATGGGATGAGTATAGTCACCTCCATCAGGGGGGATGGTTGGGGGGTGTGGGGTGAGTATAGTCACCTCCATCAGGGGGGATGGTTGGGGGGTGTGGGGTGAGTATAGTCACCTCCATCAGGGGGGATGGTTGGGGGGTGTGGGGTGAGTATAGTCACCTCCATCAGGGGGGATGGTTGGGGGGTGTGGGGTGAGTATAGTCACCTCCATCAGGGGGGATGGTTGGGGGTGTGGGGTGAGTATAGTCACCTCCATCAGGGGGGATGGTTGGGGGATGTGGGGTGAGTATAGTCACCTCCATCAGGGGGGATGGTTGGGGGGGGTGTGGGGTGAGTATAGTCACCTCCATCAGGGGGGATGGTTGGGGGTATGGGGTGAGTATAGTCACCTCCATCAGGGGGATGGTTGGGGGGTGTGGGGTGAGTATAGTCACCTCCATCAGGGGGGATGGTTGGGGGATGTGGGGTGAGTATAGTCACCTCCATCAGGGGGGATGGTTGGGGGGTATGGGGTGAGTATAGTCACCTCCATCAGGGGGGATGGTTGGGGGGTGTGGGATGAGTATAGTCACCTCCATCAGGGGGGATGGTTGGGGGGTGTGGGGTGAGTATAGTCACCTCCATCAGGGGGGATGGTTGGGGGTATGGGGTGAGTATAGTCACCTCCATCAGGGGGGATGGTTGGGGGGTGTGGGGTGAGTATAGTCACCTCCATCAGGGGGGATGGTTGGGGGGTGTGGGGTGAGTATAGTCACCTCCATCAGGGGGGATGGTTGGGGGTGTGGGGTGAGTATAGTCACCTCCATCAGGGGGGATGGTTGGGGGATGTGGGGTGAGTATAGTCACCTCCATCAGGGGGGATGGTTGGGGGGTGTGGGATGAGTATAGTCACCTCCATCAGGGGGGATGGTTGGGGGGTGTGGGGTGAGTATAGTCACCTCCATCAGGGGGGATGGTTGGGGGGTGTGGGGTGAGTATAGTCACCTCCATCAGGGGGGATGGTTGGGGGTGTGGGGTGAGTATAGTCACCTCCATCAGGGGGGATGGTTGGGGGGGATGGGGTGAGTATAGTCACCTCCATCAGGGGGGATGGTTGGGGGGGATGGGGTGAGTATAGTCACCTCCATCAGGGGGGATGGTTGGGGGGTGTGGGATGAGTATAGTCACCTCCATCAGGGGGGATGGTTGGGGGGTGTGGGATGAGTATAGTCACCTCCATCAGGGGGGATGGTTGGGGGTGTGGGGTGAGTATAGTCACCTCCATCAGGGGGGATGGTTGGGGGGATGGGGTGAGTATAGTCACCTCCATCAGGGGGGGGGTGGTTGGGGGGATGGGGTGAGTATAGTCACCTCCATCAGGGGTGATGGTTGGGGGTATGGGGTGAGTATAGTCACCTCCATCAGGGGGGATGGTTGGGGGTGTGGGGTGAGTATAGTCACCTCCATCAGGGGGGATCGTTGGGGGGTGTGGGGTGAGTATAGTCACCTCCATCAGGGGGGATGGTTGGGGGTGTGGGGTGAGTATAGTCACCTCCATCAGGGGGGATGGTTGGGGGGTGTAGGGTGAGTATAGTCACCTCCATCAGGGGGGAGGGTTGGGGGGTGTGGGGTGAGTATAGTCACCTCCATCAGGGGGGATGGTTGGAGGTGTGGGGTGAGTATAGTCACCTCCATCAGGGGCCGGGGTTGGGGGTTGTGGGGTGAGTATAGTCACCTCCATCAGGGGGGATGGTTGGGGGTATGGGGTGAGTATAGTCACCTCCATCAGGGGGGATGGTTGGGGGTATGGGGTGAGTATAGTCACCTCCATCAGAGGGGATGGTTGGGGGGGATGGGGTGAGTATAGTCACCTCCATCAGGGGGGGATGGTTGGGGGTATGGGGTGAGTATAGTCACCTCCATCAGGGGGGGATGGTTGGGGGGATGGGGTGAGTATAGTCACCTCAATCAGGGGGGATGGTTGGGGGCTATGGGGTGAGTATAGTCACCTCCATCAGGGGGGATGGTTGGGGGGGATGGGGTGAGTATAGTCACCTCCATCAGGGGGGATGGTTGGGGGGTATGGGGTGAGTATAGTCACCTCCATCAGGGGGGACGGTTGGGGGTGTGGGGTGAGTATAGTCACCTCCATCAGGGGGGATGGTTGGGGGGTGTGGGGTGAGTATAGTCACCTCCATCAGGCGGGATGGTTGGGGGGTGTGGGGTGAGTATAGTCACCTCCATCAGGGGGGATGGTTGGGGGGGATGGGGTGAGTATAGTCACCTCCATCAGGCGGGATGGTTGGGGGGTGTGGGGTGAGTATAGTCACCTCCATCAGGCGGGATGGTTGGGGGGTGTGGGGTGAGTATAGTCACCTCCATCAGGGGGGATGGTTGGGGGGGATGGGGTGAGTATAGTCACCTCCATCAGGCGGGATGGTTGGGGGGTGTGGGGTGAGTATAGTCACCTCCATCAGGGGGGATGGTTGGGGGGATGGGGTGAGTATAGTCACCTCCATCAGGGGGGATGGTTGGGGGGTGTGGGGTGAGTATAGTCACCTCCATCAGGGGGGATGGTTGGGGGGATGGGGTGAGTATAGTCACCTCCATCAGGGGGGATGGTTGGGGGGATGGGGTGAGTATAGTCACCTCCATCAGGGGGGATGGTTGGGGGGATGGGGTGAGTATAGTCACCTCCATCAGGGGGGATGGTTGGGGGGATGGGGTGAGTATAGTCACCTCCATCAGGGGGGATGGTTGGGGGGATGGGGTGAAGCCTTTATATACATATGGCAGACAATCGGTTTCTCTAGCTTTCGTATTTTCTATGTTCCTCAGGCGGCATTTCTATGGACCCCGCGGCCACTGACAGGCAAACCTGCCGCCCTGAACTGGAGATGTCCGGGATCCAGGGGAATCGCCACCGGTGACATCATCAGACAGCGCCGCTGTGCGCTCCGCCTTTTGGCGCCATCTGCACGCTGGATGGTCACCCATTCTTCTATTTAAAGCCACCTTTACTACCCCATGGCACCGCTTCTCCTGAGGAAGGCAATTACCGCCGAAACGTTGCCATGTGTTCCTGCCTGCCTGCTATTTATTACTCTTTGTCTGCATTTTGCTTGCTTTGCGTTCGCCATCTGGCAGTGATACTGCGAATCTCTTACTTGTTAGAAGCCTTTGGACTTTCTTTATATAATATTACTGATTCTAGGCAGAAATGTATCGCAGTCGTAACAGGCCGAGGTCGAGGGCAGGCAGAACTGGATCGAAGTCGTAACAGGCCGAGGTTGAGGGCAGGCAGAACTGGATCAAAGTCGTAACAGGCCGAGTTTGAGGGCAGGCAGAACAAGATTGAAGTCATAACAGGCCAAGGTCAAAGGCAAGCAGAACTGGATCGAAGTCGTAACAGGCCGAGGTCGAAGGCAGGCAGAACTGGATCGAAGTCCTAACAGGCCGAGTTTGAGGGCAGGCAGAACTGGATCGAAGTCGTGGCAGGCAGAACTGGATCGAAGTCGTGGCAGGCAGAACTGGATCGAAGTCGTAACAGGCCAAGGTCGAAGGCAGGCAGAACTGGATGGAAGTCGTAACAGGCCGAGGTTGAGGGCAGGCAGAACTGGATTGAAGTCGTAACAGGCCAAGGTTGAGGGCAGGCAGAACTGGATCGAAGTCGTAACAGGCCGAGGTTGAGGGCAGGCAGAACTGGATGGAAGTCGTAACAGGCCGAGGTTGAGGGCAGGCAGAACTGGATTGAAGTCGTAACAGGCCAAGGTTGAGGGCAGGCAGAACTGAATCGAAGTCGTAACAGGCTGAGTTTGAGGGCAGGCAGAACAAGATTGAAGTCATAACAGGCCAAGGTCAAAGGCAGGCAGAACTGGATTGAAGTCGTAACAGGCCGAGGTCGAAGGCAGGCAGAACTGGATCGAAGCCGTAACAGGCCGAGTTTGAGGTCAGGCAGAACTGGATCGAAGCCGTAACAGGCCGAGTTTGAGGTCAGGCAGAACTGGATGGAAGTCGTAACAGGCCGAGTTTGAGGTCAGGCAGAACTGGATCGAAGCCATAACAGGCCGAGGTTGAGGGCAGGCAGAACTGGATCGAAGTCGTAACAGGCCGAGGTCGAAGGCAGGCAGAACTGGATTGAAGTCGTAACAGGCCGAGGTTGAGGGCAGGCAGAACTGGATCGAAGCCGTAACAGGCCAAGGTTGAGGTCAGGCAGAACTGGATCGAAGTCGTAACAGGCCGAGTTTAAAGGCAGGCAGAACTGGATCGAAGCCGTAACAGGCCAAGGTTGAGGTCAGGCAGAACAGGATCGAAGCCGTAACAGGCCGAGGTCGAGGGCAGGCAGAACTGGATCGAAGTCGTAACAGGCCGAGGTCGAAGGCAGGCAGAACTGGATCGAAGTCGTAACAGGCCGAGGTTGAGGGCAGGCAGAACTGGATCGAAGTCGTAACAGGCCGAGTTTGAAGGCAGGCAGAACAAGATTGAAGTCATAACAGGCCAAGGTCAAAGGCAGGCAGAACTGGATTGAAGTCGTAACAGGCCGAGGTCGAAGGCAGGCAGAACTGGATCGAAGCCGTAACAGGCCGAGTTTGAGGTCAGGCAGAACTGGATCGAAGTCGTAACAGGCCGAGTTTGAGGTCAGGCAGAACTGGATCGAAGCCATAACAGGCCGAGGTTGAGGGCAGGCAGAACTGGATCGAAGTCGTAACAGGCCGAGGTCGAAGGCAGGCAGAACTGGATTGAAGTCGTAACAGGCCGAGGTTGAGGGCAGGCAGAACTGGATCGAAGCCGTAACAGGCCAAGGTTGAGGTCAGGCAGAACTGGATCGAAGTCGTAACAGGCCGAGTTTGAAGGCAGGCAGAACTGGATCGAAGCCGTAACAGGCCAAGGTTGAGGTCAGGCAGAACAGGATCGAAGCCGTAACAGGCCGAGGTCGAGGGCAGGCAGAACTGGATCGAAGTCGTAACAGGCCGAGGTCGAAGGCAGGCAGAACTGGATCGAAGTCGTAACAGGCCGAGGTTGAGGGCAGGCAGAACTGGATCGAAGTCGTAACAGGCCGAGGTTGAGGGCAGGCAGAACTGGATCGAAGTCGTAACAGGCCGAGGTTGAGGGCAGGCAGAACTGGATCGAAGTCGTAACAGGCCGAGGTTGAGGGCAGGCAGAACTGGATCGAAGTCGTAACAGGCCGAGGTCGAAGGCAGGCAGAACTGGATCGAAGTCGTAACAGGCCGAGGTTGAGGGCAGGCAGAACTGGATCGAAGCCGTAACAGGCCAAGGTTGAGGTCAGGCAGAACTGGATCGAAGTCGTAACAGGCCGAGTTTGAAGGCAGGCAGAACTGGATCGAAGCCGTAACAGGCCAAGGTTGAGGTCAGGCAGAACAGGATCGAAGCCGTAACAGGCCGAGGTTGAGGTCAGGCAGAACTGGATCGAAGTCGTAACAGGCCGAGGTTGAGGGCAGGCAGAACTGGATCGAAGTTGTAACAGGCCGAGGTCGAGGGCAGGCAGAACTGGATCAAAGTCGTAACAGGCCAAGTTTGAGGGCAGGCAGAACTGGATCGAAGTCGTAACAGGCCAAGGTCGAGGGCAGGCAGAACTGGATCGAAGTCGTAACAGGCCGAGGTTGAGGGCAGGCAGAACTGGATCGAAGTCGTAACAGGCCGAGGTTGAGGGCAGGCAGAACTGGATCGAAGTCGTAACAGGCCAAGGTTGAGGGCAGGCAGAACTGAATCGAAGTCGTAACAGGCCAAGGTTGAGGGCAGGCAGAACTGGATCAAAGTCGTAACAGGCCGAGTTTGAGGGCAGGCAGAACAAGATTGAAGTCATAACAGGCCAAGGTCAAAGGCAGGCAGAACTGGATCGAAGTCGTAACAGGCCGAGGTTGAGGGCAGGCAGAACTGGATCGAAGTCGTAACAGGCCAAGGTTGAGGGCAGGCAGAACTGGATCGAAGTCGTAACAGGCCGAGGTTGAGGGCAGGCAGAACTGGATCGAAGTTGTAACAGGTCGAGGGCAGGCAGAACTGGATCAAAGTCGTAACAGGCCGAGTTTGAGGGCAGGCAGCACAAGATTGAAGTCATAACAGGCCAAGGTCAAAGGCAGGGAGAACTGGATTGAAGTCGTAACAGGCCGAGGTCTAAGGCAGGCAGAACTGGATCGAAGTCGTAACAGGCCGAGGTCGAAGGCAGGCAGAACTGGATTGAAGTCGTAACAGGCCAAGGTCGAAGGCAGGCAGAACTGGATCGAAGTCCTAACAGGCCGAGTTTGAGGGCAGGCAGAACTGGATCGAAGTCGTGGCAGGCAGAACTGGATCGAAGTCGTAACAGGCCGAGTTTGAGGGCAGGCAGAACTGGATCGAAGTCGTAACAGGCCGAGTTTGAGGGCAGGCGGAACTGGATCGAAGTCGTAACAGGCCGAGGTCGAAGGCAGGCAGAACTGGATTGAAGTCGTAACAGGCCGAGGTCGAAGGCAGGCAGAACTGGATCGAAGTCGTAACAGGCCGAGTTTGAGGGCAGGCAGAACTGGATCGAAGTCGTGGCAGGCAGAACTGGATCGAAGTCGTAACAGGCCAAGGTCGAAGGCAGGCAGAACTGGATCGAAGTCGTAACAGGCCGAGTTTGAGGGCAGGCAGAACTGGATCGAAGTCGTAACAGGCCAAGGTCGAAGGCAGGCAGAACTGGATCGAAGTCGTAACAGGCCGAGGTCGAAGGCAGGCAGAACTGGATCAAAGTCGTAACAGGCTGAGGTCGAAGGCAGGCAGAACTGGATCGAAGTCGTAACAGGCCGAGGTCGAAGGCAGGCAGAACTGGATCAAAGTCGTAACAGGCTGAGGTCGAAGGCAGGCAGAACTGGAAAATTGATCACCCAGCCGAAGGAGAGTGGAGATCACCACCTGGGTGTCCTGTTCGGCCTGATGAAAGGACTGAGCCACAATGAGGATGTTGTCCAGGTAGGGAAGAATGCGAATGCCCTGGTTCCGTAGCAGAGTCATCACTCCCGCCAGCACCTTGGTGAACACCCGAGGCGTCGAGGTGATACCGAATGGTAAGGCCACAAACTGGTAATGCTGATCCTCCAGCATGAACCTCAGAAATCTCTGATGACCTGGGAAAATAGGCACATGAAGATAAGCATCCTTGATGTCCATGATGGTCATGAAATCGCCCGGGCGAAGGATACTGACAGCAGAGCGCAGCGTCTCCATGCGAAAATGTTTGAATCTGATAAACTTGTTGAGGCCCTTCAAGTCCAGAATTGGCCTCAGAGAGCCGTCCTTTTTGGGGACCGTGAAGAGATTGGAATAGTACCCCTGACCCTGTTCTTGATGGGGCACCGGACAAATGACCCCTGACTCCAGCAGGCATTGAACCGCCGAAAGTAACCCTTGAGCTGACGGGGTTTAAAGACATCCAGGATCTGATGAATCTTGGGGGCGGCCAGGCTGCAAACTCTATCTTGTAGCCGTTTCCTGAATCCACCGGTCTGAAACGTGGAGCCTCCAGACGTGAGCAAAGAGCCGAAGCCGTCCCCCCACCCGGATGGGTGAGGGCGCCCCCTCATGCCTGGGGGGCCTTGGGAGGAGGTTTGGACTTGGAACCCCAGGAGAGACCGGCACGACCACGGGATCTGCCACGGCCCCAAGAATCTCTGCTGCTACCTGAGAAAAGGGAGCCTAGACCTCTCTGGAAGAACGAAGGGAGGGGAGGGAGATGGAGGTCCCCCGAAAAGGCTGGGGCTGCCTCCTATGCTGAGGCAGCCTGCCGTCCTTGGCCAAAACATCAAGACGCTCTCCAAAGAGCCGCAGCCCCGCAAAGGGGAGCCCAGTGAGAGCCTTCTTACCAGCAGCATCAGCTGACCACTGACGCAACCAAACAGAGCGGCGCATAGCCACCAAAAGTGCAGAGGCCCTACTGCCCAGCCTCACAGCATCATCCATGGCAGCAAGGATAAATGCAACAAAATCAGAGCAAAGCAAGAGGGCCCTATAATCATCCCTCCTCCTACCAGCCATAGCGCCATCACAGAGACGCTTGAGCAGTTTCTTAAGGGCAATAGCTGTAATGGCAGCAGCACAGGCCGGGCGCAGTCGAGCCCCCGCACAAGTAAAAGCATGGCAGGCCAGCTGATCCATGCGCCGGTCCTCGCTGTCCTTCACAGTGGTAGTGTCAGGGGAAGACATGACCGAAGTATTAGACAGGCCTAGCATGGGAGCGTCCACCTCAGGGGGACAGGACCAACGCTTTACTAGATCAGCAGGAAAGGGATACCTCTTATCCAATCCCTTGGGCCCAGCGGGCAGCCTGTTAGGGCGTTCCCACTCCCTAAGCACCATAGAAGTGAAATAACCCTGCTCAGGGAACTCCAGACGCTGTTTACCAGGGCGAAAAAGCTCACCCTGCTTTCTTTTAGCCACCTCAGGGGGAGCAATGTGCAATTTCAAAAATGTGAGACAGCAGATTATCAGCGTCCTCAAGGTACCATGATTCCTCCCCGGACGCAGACCCAGGGTCACTAATGCAACCCTCCTGCTGGTCCCCAGAGAAGTCAGAGTCCTGGAACAGTTCCCCTTCCTCTAGGGAATAAAGTCCACCAGTGGCATCAAATTCCTCATACTCCTTAGTGGAGCAGGAGGGAGTGGAAGTCAGGTGCTGCTTCTTGCCCGAGGCCTTCCTAGGAACAGGCCCGGCAAGCTGCTTCTCAATGTTGGCCACACGAAGTGCCAGATCAGACTGTGACCCCCTGCTAGCATCCCCCTCACTGGGAGCTAATTGCAGCAGTGGGGGGGTAGGTGATGCCGAAGGGGGCGCAGAGCTGGGGAGCGATGCAGGCAAACCAAGCGACCATGACATTATTGCTGATAGGGGATACCCCACACATGGAACACAGCCGGGATTGCCCCGAAGGACCCCGGAGCACGCTATTCCCAGTAGCCTCCATATGGTGATTAACACAGGCACAATAGACCAGCGCTGGGTAAAGGCTAATACAAAAGCCAACCGGGATGCCTTCCCACGGGATTTCCCCAGACCAGCAAAGGGTGGGGGGGATGAGGGGGAGGAAGAAGCAGAGCCGGGAGAAACCACAACCCACTGGTCTCCCGCCTGAAAGACATAAGTAAAAACGACACATTCCCCACGAGACCAATAAAAAAAAACCCAAGGGGGACTCATGGACCAAGGACACCGCAGGGTCACCAAGGCACAGACCGCAGGATGAAACGACACACCAGAGGAAACAGCGCCGCAGCCCGGAAGAGAGAAATCCAGACGCGCAGCGAATCCAAAATGGCGCTGGCAGAGGTACCTCGAGGGGCGGGCCACAGGGGACGACGCGATACGCGTCATCCCCTGGCGCCGCCCCCCTGAAGAGCACGAAAACGGCGCCCACGTGACCCCGCCGGCACATGACAAAGCAAAAACGCCACAGGTTATAGCGCCCACAGCCGTGGAGCGCAGTACAAAGCGGCGCGGAGGCCAAAAACACCAAAAAACACACTATAAACGCCAAAACACCACAACTAACACCACTCGCTGCTACCACCCGCCCCCCCACCCAACAAAGTCAGAGAGGGGAGAGAGAGAGACGAGAAGGCAGCGGCGAGTATCCCAACCATAAGGGGGGGAATCCCTGAAGGAAAAGAAGGGGACACAGTCCCCAAAACACTCACCCCCTCAGAAGCCAGGACAGGAACTCCGCATCCCTAGCAGGCTCACCATAAAGCCTATGGCCGGCTCCCCTTTGTGGTACAGGGTCTGTGGCTTGGAGCAGCGCTCCCCGATCACCTGACCCTAGTGCTCCTCTACCCTCACCCGATCTGTCAGCCGAGGCTGGGAGGCACAGAGGGTCCGGAAACGGATGGAAATAGACATGCAGGGCCGCAGGCTTGGTTGCCCCGCTCACCTGCGCAATATAGAGATCCATCTTTCACTGCAGAAGAAACACTGGGAACTCTATGGTTAATCCCGTTTTTATAGGGGGCCGGGAGATGCCACAGCTCTTCTGCAGTACACAGCGCCACCTTATGGCGGAATAACCCAACTGTTATGAATACCGAAGCAGGCCGTGCCATGCAATAAAGAAAATGCGAGCGCACAGGAAACCTTGGCGCCCACTACTGGGAAACAAGAGGAACAGTCCTGGTTTTATGACACCACTAGAACACCCAACTTCTGCAGCGTATCGCTGATCGTTATACACAAGGGCCTTAGATTGAGAGAACATAAACATATATGAAATTATTAACATTTATAATCTTCACTGTGAAATATTAGGAAGAGAATTTCTTTCTGATGCCGGAGTCAGATCATTTCCAGCGACTCCGGTGAAAACTTGCTCTGACCCAGACTCCACAGCCCTGGTACCAACAAGGAAGTTGATATGATACTGGCTGTTTGGGTAGGTACCAGTGATACAGCTGTGACTGAAAGTCTCTTCTTGACGTGATCACATGGTGTGTCCATTAGATTCCTGTAACATTTATCATTTCAAATCAAATTTATTTCAGCAAGACACAGAGATCGCGCAAGGACTTTTTCTCAGCTGGTTGCAATAGAACAGGGAGGTGGGTGTATGGGATGGGATGGCTATGCTAAGGTAAGTATTCCGGGGGTTTACGGGTGGGCAAGTTTGTATTCTGGGTGGGGGGTGTCATCCAGGTAGTTGGGGTGCTCAGTTCATGGGTAGGAGAGGAGGAACCTTCCTCTTGGTGAAGAGGCCAATAGCTGTGGGGTAGAAACCATTCTTAGGGTGAAAAGTTTTGCATGAGGGTACACGGAAACCTCTTCTAGATTTCAATGGGGAGAAAAACATGTGCCCAGGTTGGTTCACATCGCAGATCTTGATCGCTCGGGAGACTCTTTACTTGGCCAAGGACTGATGTATAGTTGAAGGCGCACCAATAATCTTTTCTGAGGTTCTGTGCGCTGTAGCCGAGTTTTAAGGCATTTTCTGGGCCCAGTGTAGTAGGTGGTCACTGAGAAGCAAGGCAGAGAGCACATGGTTGCGTTGTAGAATGCATGGGAAGCCCTAATGTCATGGGTTTCTTATCTGAGAAACCCAAATAGTAGTAAATGACCAGAATTAGACTGAGAGACAGAGGCGGATATGCGGCAAACCGTGTAATAATAACAGTGAGTACACACCAACCAAGCTGCTATATACACATAGATAAAGAAGCATGAAACACACTCAGTTTGCTGTGAAGTCAGAAAACATACGTGCATAGGAGTCCAAAGTCCAACAAAGGCTGAGGCTGTGGCTAAGGCTATGACTGAGGCTAGGACTAAGGCAGGAGTCCTGGGAACAGAGTTCAGGTTACAGAGTTCCAGAGTCCAGGTTCAAAAGATAGATTAATGCTGATCCGCTGAGGCCATGTGTGGATCAGCTTATATAGGCCAGGGAATGTCACAGGTGCAAGCTGATTCTGCAGGAAATCTGTGAAGCGGCATATAGCAGGGGAACTCAAACTGTGTAGGAACTCTAGACCTGACACCTAATTTCCTAAGTTGCCTCAGAAAATATAGTTTGTGGTGTTTTTTTTTCTTCTTAAATGGGCCTTGGTGTTCTTATACCAGCACAGCTCATCGATTATAATTATTCTGAGGAACTTGGCATCCTTCGCTCTCTTGATCTTTGCTCCTCAGGGGAGTGGGATTTGCGAGCTTCCTGAAGTCTGCTACTATCTCTATTGTCTGTGCTGAGTTAGGGATCAGGTGATTCTCGAAACACTGTGTGTCTAGCTTTCCGTCCTTTACTCTGACTTATCCCCGATGTTAATTAGACCTTGTTGTCATCAGCAAATTTCAAGATTATCACTGATGATGTGGGTGAGGAGTTCTTGGGGACTGGTATTTTGTGCACGGAGGAACTATTCTGGTCTCCAGGGAGTACCTAACTATGTCCATGAAGACTCGGGTGAGATGAGTGCTACAGGCTTTCAGACAGTGAGCTGACATTCCATCCGGTCCCGATGCTTTCTGTGTATTGAGGGCTTTGAAGAATCTGGAAACGTCCTCCACCTCTATGGAAAGGATGGTGGAGGGAAGTGGCGGAACTACCTTTGACTTGTTAGAACACTGCTTCCCTCTTAAGAAAGCCACTCAGCCAAAACATCGAGGGTCACTAAAGCTGTCCACCCTGCCTCACCTGTAACCCTTATTTCTCTTATGCTTATGTTTTGAACAAATGTAAAAAATAAATGGGGATAGCCCCAATTTATATGGTGGTGCAGAAGTGTTTTTGGTGTGTTTGTGTGGAGTTTTCGGGCTATCCCCATGTATTTTTTACAATTGGTATTATTCTACCACATAACCGCACGTCTGTTTATACTTTGTTGTGACTTTTACCGGTGCGGTGGCACAAATTGTCTGTACAATCATATGTTTTGAACAAATGCGTTTTATCTCATGATATATGCTGTAATGGTTTTTGGGTCACATAAGTTTCCTTGTGCTACAATACCCTGACATTTATTGATATGTATTACTTGTTGCTTATACACATTTTTACTTGGTGGTTACTTCAGAAATTGCAAGTTAATTTCTCATCTTGTGTATCATTTATGCTGTATTGGCTGTACGATACCTTTTGTTGTGTAACATGCACTATATTTAATTAAATGTTACCCACTTCTTTTGCATATATCAAGTCGTTGTGGAGTTCGCCCTTCCATACCTCATTCTCTGGAACTACTGTAGAATGATTGGAGCTCGATTAAGTAGCGTGGGAAATTTGCCTAGGGAGTCCCTGGTGGGAGTCCTTGGTGGTCACAGTTTCCACATGTTCATGTTGGTTGTTGGCTTCTTTAAACCTGCAGTAGAGCCTTTGAAACCCTCTACTAGGTGTAGTTGGTTATATAATCCACGTCTTTTGCATATATCAAGTTGTTGTGGAGTTCGCCCTTCCATACCTCATTCTTTGGGACTACTGTAGATGGAATGATTGTAGCTCGATTGAGTAGCGTGGGTGATTTGACTAGGGAGTCCCTGGTGTCCTTGATGGGAGTTCTTGGTGGTCACAGTTCCCACATGTTTAAAGTGGACCAACACCCAGGATTTTGACTATCCTGGGTTTTGGTCCACTTCAGGGGGGCACCACGATTAAGGGTGCCCCGCTGTGTGAAACCCCCCAGAAAGCCCCCAAAACTCACCTCACCATGCTCCCACGTGGCCGCACGTCACTCTGACAGTGCCCGCGCCGGCCATTCACAAAAGGCCGGCGCGTGCACGTCTAGAGGGGCGCGCGGGGGGCGGCTGCCGCCACCGCCGATGAGGTAAGTTTTTTGGGGGGGTCCCTCACCGCGGCACATCCCGATCTCGGATGTCCCGCGGTGAGGGAGGTGATCGGCCCGGGAAGCTTATAGATTCCCGGGCCGATCACCCCTGGGTGACGGTCCACTTTAAACCTGCAGTAGAACCTTTGAAACCCTCTACCAGATGTGTATTGTTCTGGTTATGTTTGGAATTCTTTCCAGTCTGCCCTTGTATTATCGAGGAGAAAGAAGCTTGCAGTTTGGCAGCATAGGACTTCTTAGCTGCCTTGATATTCTTTGAAAGAGAGCTCCGCGGGGGGCGTGGCCGGACATGAGAGGGTGAAGAAGCATTTGTGAGGGCTCCCTCTGACCATCCGAGATTTTATTGCCTTTTGGGGTCCCTACCCACCCTAAAACATCCACAAACGATGGCAAAGAGGCGGAAGGGGGGAAGACCCCCCTACAGATGAAAAGAATCAGCACATACCTGGTACAGGGTCGCGGTGGCAGCAGGGGTGAGACGACAGGCAAGATGGCGGCGTCAGGCGTTGGGAGCGCGAGCCATGGCGTCCCCCTCACCGAGAAGGCTGCGCGGAGGAGTTGGGAGGCGATAGCAGGTGAAGACCCGCGGTGCGGGAGGGGCGAGTCCTGTCCCCAGCGGCCAGATGCTGGGCACTCTGCGCCTGGAGAGGGCGAGGCGGAGGAAGGGCCTGCGCGGTGAGTGACCCCAGAAGAACACCGGGTCCCTCCCAGCCCAGGGACAATGAGACCTAATACGGGTCTGGCTCCCATTTTGATATCCTTTGCTTAGCTGTTTTCTTCAATTGAAGTGCCATCGTTTGAGTTCTTTAGTATATGGAGTGTTTTGTCCTGGCCGCGGGCTCCTTCGGGCGCGGTCCGGTCGGCCCGTGATGCCTCCTCTGGTGGCTGCGGGCGGGCCGGGCTGTGGAGACGGCGCCCGGTCGGGCTGCTTCATGTTTTATTAATTAGCTTGTTCTCCATACATTCATGGCGTGGGTGGGTGACACCCTTTAGTCGTGGTGCACGCGTAGGTGTACTTGGTCGGCGTGGGGCTAAATGTCTGCCTCGGTGGTTGGCGGGAGGGATCTTTCGTGCCCCTCTGGGTCGTCTCGCTTCCGCCGTAGGCCTGGTCCCCCTCGCTCGGGTAGAGTGGGGCTCAAGTTTGGGAAAAAGTCTATTTCCCGCTTAGTTCTCTGTTTTATCTGTTTGCATCTCTTCAGGTGCAATTTGTTTTTTTTTTGTGTTAGTGTCTTGTGTTTAACCCTTTTTGTCGTATTAACCACCCTCCCCTCCCTTCCCCTCCTTTTTTCTCCTCTTCTCTTTCCTCCCCCGACTGCTCCTTTCCACCCGCTCTCTGCAGCCCCGCACCCTCTGGAGGATGTCCCCACCCATTCGGTGTAAGCTAAGACAACCCTCCCCAGACTCCAAATCCAGGGGGGTTGCGATCCTCCTGGTGGGATCCTTACCCTGGAGTCACAGCGAGACCCTCCAAGACCCAGAGGGTAGGTTTCTCTTTGTTAAGGGTACCCTTTTCTTGCTCAAGATTACGTTGGCGACCTGTTATTGCCCCAACACCAACCAGTATAAATTTCTACACTCTACTCTGGCCGAATTGAACACGTTCTCGGAGGGGTCCTCCTGCTGGGAGGCGATTTCAACTTGGTTCTGGACCCGGGTTTGGACACCTCCAGAGGAGGCCCTGCTTCACCAAAACCAGTTGATGGATGTCTGGTGCACACTTAACCCAAGGGGGAGAGATTATACATTCTTCTCTGCCCCTTAAAACTCATACTCGCGCATTGACTGGTTCCTGGTTCCACACAGATTTCTGCACCTATTTGTCAGCGTGGAAATTGGTCAGATAACCTTATCATGCCCCAGTGTCCCTGACTATCTCCA
The DNA here is from genome assembly GCA_027917425.1 of Gastrophryne carolinensis. NCBI lineage: Eukaryota > Metazoa > Chordata > Amphibia > Anura > Microhylidae > Gastrophryne > Gastrophryne carolinensis. The sequence continues at coordinate 1,181,864 of CM051234.1, forward strand.
TCCCCGACACCCCACTTCTGAGGGGACAGTGGAGGCTTAACAATTCTCTCCTCCAGGATCCAGGGTTCCGGGCGGACATCAAAAAAGCCATTGACGATTTTTTTGTCCTAAATTACGAGGAGGGTATATCTCGGATGTCTCTGTGGGAGGCCCACAAATGCGTGATAAAAGGCCTGTTAATCAAACATGGGGCTCACCTTTAAAAGGAAAGGAGCAGCCAAATCGACTTCCTAATCCAGGAAATATTTAAAGTAGAAACCATGCACAAGCAATCGCAGGATGGGGCGCTGGGGGCTAAGCTTGTAAGTCTAAGGGAATCCCTTAGGGATATCTGTTTTACCGAAGCAAAAAGCGCGGCAGTCAGATGCTGCAGATTCTTTTATGAATACAGCAACAAATGTGGCAGGGCTCTTGCCAGGGCCCTAAAAACACAGCGTAATAGGAACTTCATTCCCAGTATTCAGGACCATAGTGGCAACAAGCACCATTTAACAGCAAATATAGCAAATGCGTTCAGGGAGTATTATGAAAACCTGTATAACCTGCCTCAGGATAGATCCTCCGCTCATCTAAACAGCATAGCGGCGTACATTTGGGAATCGGGCCTTCCTCAGCTCAATCATTGGGACAGATGAGTACTTAAGGGCCATTAAGAACGCGAAGCCAGGGAAGGCACCGGGACCTGACGGCTTCAACCTGGAGTACTATAAGGAGTTTGCCGAGTCCCTTGGCCCCCAATTTATAGCAGCTTTTAGCTCCCTAAAAGACGGTGAGCCCCCACCCAAAGACACAACTTGGTCCCCTTATTCATTGGGACCAAGTTGGCTTCGTTCCCTCCAGAGAGGGGAGGGATAACACCACTAGGGTCATTAACCTGATACACCGAGCGCATGCGGGAGGGGTGGCTTCGATGCTTCTCTCGACGAATGCCGAGAAGGCCTTTGATGGGCTTAGCTGGGATTTTTTGCTCGCAACCCTCAAACACATTGGTCTAGGTGATAACCTGATCCATTGTATTACGGCCTCTTACTCATGCCCCTCGGCGTCCGTCGAGGTGAATGGGCTCTCCTCTAAATCATTTAACTTAGCAAACGGCACACGGCAGGGTAGCTCGCTTTCACCCCTGATTTTTATTCTCACGTTGGAGCCATTTTTGCGTACTGTAAGGAAGAATCCGGATATCGCGGGAATATGGTCTGGCTGAACGGAGCATAAGGTGGCGGCATACGCCGACGACCTGATATTTTTCATCTCCAAGCCCGAGACTACTCTGCCCATACTGATCGCTGAGCTCCGGTCCTTCCAAACAGTGTCAAATTACAAGGTGAATTATCAAAAATCCTCCGCCCTCAACATCAACATCCCTTCAAAAAGGGTGAAATTGATCTCTGAGAATTTTCCATTTAAGTGGAACAGGAGGCGGTGACTTATCTGGGAACAAGGATTCCAGCACACCCTCAAAGAATTTACAGCCTGAATTTCCCCCCGTTGTTGAGGAGGGTGGAGGAGGACCTACTTAAACGGAACAAGGGGGCTTTTTCTTGGTTCGGCAGGGCGAACATCGTCAAAATGAATATTTTGCCCAGAGTGCTGTACCTTTTTCAGGCTCTACCTGTAGAAGTCCCCCACACATCCTTTAAACGCCTTGCTGGGATATGTGCAAGGTTTGTCTGGGCAGGGAGGTCGCATCGTATAGCGGCTTCTCTCTTGGCGCTTCCGAAGAGGTGCGGGGGCCTAGGCCTCCCCGAGTGGAGGCTATACCACGCAGCAACGCAGCAAGTTCGGGTGATAGACTGGTGTAGGCATTCCTCCCAGAAGTTGTGGACGCACATTGAACGAGAATCCTCCATGGCTTACCTTCTGGGCCTCCCCTGGGTCCCGCTGGACCAAGTCTCCTCACTAAACAAACACCCCACAATAGGCCCTACATGGAGGGTGGTGAGCAGGGTGTTCCCGAAACTAGGCATTTCTCCCTCCCTCTCCCCGATGCAGGGCCACCTGATTTTCCCGGTGAGCCAGTCTGATGGAACATTTCGTTCCTGGATAAAACAAAACTCAGGGTCATGCATATGCAGAATGGGAGGGAGTGGCTCAGGGCCGAGGATCTGGTGGCTAGGCTGGCCCTGAGGCCCCTTAGCGTGTGGCAGGCTTATCAGTTGTCGCAGTACCAGAAGGGTATCGCCCTCACGGCGGGGGCTGCTAGATCCTTGACCCCCTTTGAGCGAGCCTGCACTGAGTCAGGTCACTTTAGAGGAGCCCTGTCATACACGTACTCACTTCTGGTTGCACCTCCAGATTATTTCGTGCATCCCTGTGTGGAGGGCTGGGAGAGGGATTTCTCGGAGGAACAGAAAAAAGCCATGTTTCAGCTGGCTCATACCTCCTCAATATCGAGTAGATATCAAGAAACCACATACAGAATCCTGACACGGTGGTACTATGTGCCTACAAAATTGTCTAGGATGTTTCCCTCTTCCTCCCCTCTGTGCTGGAGGTGTGCACAAGCCAGGGGCACTATGATCCATATCTTTTGGGAATGCAGGGTTCTCAGGGAGTTCTGGGAAAGCGTTCGGAGGATAGTGATGAGCCTAACGGAGATAAACCTGGGGGATGACCCGGCGGCTTATCTTCTCAACCTGGCCCCTACCTCAATTCGGAGGAGGGGTAAAGCCTTACTGGCCCCGCTCCTAAATGCCAAGACTTGTATACCCGCGTGCTGGAAGTCGACAGCCCCCCCGACAACAGCAATGTGGTTATCAAGGGTCAGAGACATTTGCAGAATGGAGGAGTTAATAGCCTCGTTGAGGGGGAACTTCGAGAAACACAGAGTAACATGGAGTACTTGGGACCGGTTTACTTTTTCGGCAGAACTTCCTGAAACAGTAGTTGGTCATGGGCGAGTGGGTGGGCCCCTCTTCTCTCCATTCCCATGCTCTTCCCCCCACCTCTTCACCCTTTTTGTCTTCCCCCCTTTTCTCTTTCCCCTCCCCTGTCCCGTCTATTCTACCCCTTTAAAATGTGTTCTGTCTTTTCGTATTTATTGTTTTTTCTGTGTTTCATTAAAAATAAAACAGGAGGAGGCATGAAGTGCGGACGCAAATGTTTATTTGCAATAGTTGCTACAGCAATGATGGTTGAATATTGGGAGGCGGCTTTATTGTTGCAACTCTCCACTGGAAAAGGACGGAGGTGCGATGGAAGATTTGAGCCAGTCCGGCGACAAAGTTGAGTTTCCCCCAGCTTTCTGGTTTAGTCTTGTACTGGGGGAATCTCCTCATCAACAGCTGCCTATGTTGTATTTGATTTACTTGACTGCCTGTAAGACCGAGTATGTTGTATTATGTCGAATCTTGTCTGTACCATTGCTTCTTCAATAAAAACGTATAATTAAAAAAAAAAAGAAAGAGAGCTCCGCAAACTTCCAAACAGTTGAAAGTCTCCAGATCTTTATGCTTCTTCCTTCCTTTTCCGCAGCATTCTGAGCTCATTATTGAACCAAGTAACAGTGGTCTAAGATGCAACTTACCATAGTGGGGCAGGTTATGTGTTGGGAGAATCTGGGTAGATCCTGGTCGAGTCGTATGCAGTTGAATTCACCCAGAATGATGCAGAAAGCAAAACTATTAAGCCCGTATTGTGAACTGAATGAGGCTTCTTTGTAAAGTCAACAGTAAATGATAAAATATTTGAACGAGAAAAACATTTCCAACTCTAGTAGCAGGAATGTGGCTTCTCCCCTGTATGAACTCTTTTATGTCTGGTCAAAGCCAATTTGTGGGGAAAACCTTCCCCACATTCAGAACAAAAATATGTTTTTTCTTCTGTATGATCATTTTGATGAGCGCTAAGGCTCGATTCATCCGAGAAACATTGGCCACATTCAGAACACGAATGCGACTTCTCTTCTACGTGAACTCTTTCGTGTCTGATTAGACTTGATTTAAAAAAGAAATTCATCCCACATTCTGCACATGAATATGGCTTCTCCTCTGTGTGAACTCTCTCATGAGCGATAAGGTCTGATTCTTCAGCAAAACATTCTCCACATTGGGGACATGAATGTGACTGCTTCCCTGTATGGTCTCTTTCATGTGTGGTAAGCAGATATTTCTGGGAAAAACACTTCCCACATTCAGAGCATGAATACGGTTTCTCCCCTGTATGAACTCTTTCATGACCGATGAGGTTTGATTTACGAGAAAAACATTTCCCACACTCAGAACAAAAATACGGCTTCTCGCCTTTATGAAGTTTTTCATGACGGAAAAGAGATGATGGATCAGAAAAACTTTTCCCACATTCAGAACAAGTGTACGGCTTCTCTCCTGTGTGAGCTCTCCCATGATTGATAAGGTGCGATTTCTTAAAAAAACATTTCCCACATTCAGAACAAGAATACGGCTTTTCTCCCGTATGAATTATTTTATGAGCAGCAAGATGTGCTTTATCAGAAAAGCATTTTCCACATTCAGAGCACGAATACGGCTTCTCTCCTGTATGAATTCTTTCGTGACTTCTAAGGTGTGATTTCTGAGAAAAACTTTTCCCACATTCGGAACAAGAGTACGGCTTTTCTCCCGTATGAATTCTTTTATGAATCATAAGACTTTTTTTTGCAAAATAACATTTTCCGCATTCAGAACAGGAAAACGGCTTTTCTCCCGTATGAACTCTTTTGTGCATGATAAGGCGTGCTTTTCCAAAACACAATTTTCCACATTCAGAACAAGAATATGGCTTTTCTCCAGTATGAACTCTTTGATGGAATATAAGACTTGCTTTATCATTGTAACACTTCCCACATTCAGAGCATGAATACGGCTTCTCTCCTGTATGAACTCTTTCATGAGTAATAAGGTTGGCTTTCCTAGAAAAACCTTTCCCACATTCAGAACAGCAATATGGCTTCTCCCCTGTATGAATATTTTTATGCGCACGAAGGCTTGCTTTATCAGAATAACATATCCCACATTCAGAGCAACAATACGGCTTCTCTCCTGAATGAACTCTTTCATGAGTAATAAGGTTGGCTTTCCTAGAAAAACCTTTCCCACATTCAGAACAACGATATGGCTTTTCTCCTGTGTGAATACTTTTATGTGTACGAAGATGCGCTTTCTGAGAAAAAAAAATCCCACATTCGGAACAATGATATGGCTTCTCTCCTGTGTGAACTCTTTTATGTGCACGAAGGTGTGCTTTCTGAGAGAAACATTTCCCACATTCAGAGCACGAGTATGGCTTCTCTCCTGTGTGAACTCTCTTATGACGTCTAAGGTAGGCTTTCTTGCAAAAACATTTCCCACATTCAGAACAGGAATATGTATTTTCTCCTGTATGAACTCTTTCATGAACGATAAGGCTTGATTTATCAGAATAAGACGTCCCACATTCGGAGCAGGAATATGGCTTCTCTGCTCTATGAACTTTTTCGTCATCAATTAGCTTTGATTTTTTGGAAAAACTTTTCCCACATTTAGAACAGGGATGTGTCTGTTTAGGAGCTGTATGATTGTTCACAGGATGTGGATCAGGAACCCTCCATGGCTGTGTGGAGGTGTAAGATGCCAGTTGAACAGGGCGAAGTGCAGGATGGGGGTTTGGGGTATTTGGGTCTCCTTTAGTCTCTGCAGCGACGTCCTCATGTTCATTTTTACCATGTGGAGAGAGAGCGGCTTCACCCCCTGTATTGTTCTGGCTGCGTTGTTCATCTGGAGGAAATAAAATATGAAGATGAAGGTAGAAGGTTAGAGGAACTCCAGGGTAGCTTGACATAAATGCATACATACAAAATCACTAAACCCATTTTGTGTTTGGGGATACATATTGGCAATCTCTCACCATTAGAGGTCAAAGGTAAAACTAGGGAGGGGAAGCAGGAGTGGCTGGTAATCACTTACCTCCCCATAGTTCTCCCGCAGTCTCCAAGGACATGCAGTGGTGGGCTGTGGCATCAACTAGCAACCAGACCCCATCGCTCCCCAGCCCCTTTGGCAATTACAGCGTTGCGACGTGCCCTCTAATTGGAAGCAGGCTGTTCAAAGGTGTTTCTCCAATCACTGATTGTATTGCCAGCGTGCATGCTACTCTGCTCCCTGCTAGTGAAGCCTTTGAACCCTTCCTGCTTGTTGTCACCCATTCCTGGACTCCGTTTCAACCCCAGCCTGGACTTTGTTAACTACCTACCTGCTGCATGCTCGACCACATGATCTGCCTACCTGTTGCTGACACTGCCTACCCATCCACACGTCTTCGCCTTTGAGCGATGCCTGCTGTACTGGCTGATGGGAGATAACCCTTGCATTTGTAAGAAAGTGTGCTAGGACTTTAACCCTTTCAGTGCCAAGCACGTAGATTCTACATGCTCGCTTCTACTCCACTTAAGTGCCAAGCTAGTTAAAAAAATAAAAAATACTCACCTGACCCCTCGTTGGATCCGGCCGGGTCTCCAATCCCCCGTGGGGGCTCAAATGGCTCCAGGAGAGCCCCCGGAATAGGCCGCCACCCCCGCTTCGGCAGCAGCAGCTGCTAACTGTACAAAAAAAAAATGACATTTACTTACCTAAGGCCGCGCTGCCTCCCGACGGGTGTCCTCTTCACTGGGGAGCCTCCGATCGCCCCCCAGCCTCTTCCGTAGCGAGGAGAGGGCAGAAATCGCCCTCCCCCACTTCATGCATCGCGACTGCTGAAGTGTGATGTCACCAGCAGCCCGGGAGGGGGGCCCCTATGTCATTTTTTTTTTTAAATTAACCCCTTGTGAACTGGTAAGGAATCCATGAGACCCCTATACCAGTTCACAAGGCTGGGGGCTGGCAAGTCACCTGCAGCTAGCAGGTGAAGAATAATAATTGCTACACCCCCGAACCTACTATAATGAGGGGGTCTCTCTCCTACAGGTCAACCATCAAACCTGGGCACATCATCTGGTGGAACAGAATAGTCCAATGCTCACCAGCCTCACAACTTCATTTCCTTTGCCTTGGCCAACATGTTTGATGACCCAGATGGGAGTCCTCTGCATAATCCACCCTATGCAAGCTTCGCCAGGGTCCCAGGTCGTCGAAAACTATGCGGAGCGGGACCACCTTGCGCCTCCAGTTCTGCACCGGTCTCTCATAGGTGCTTAAGGATGGGCTTACCCGGGGGTGATCACCGATTTCTCAGGGGGCCTTATGCGGCTAGCAACTAGTTGGATCATCGCTTTAGAAAAAGGCATCAAAAGAGGTCTAGCTTGTACTCGTCTCCATTGGGACATCATCTGACGCAGAAAGGGATAACTGGGGAGACGATCTATGTGGAGCTTCAAATGTCTCGTACACTTCCGCCCAGGTAAAAGCTTCTAAACTTAATATGTGTCATAACCTTCTGTGGGAAAGAGCTGCTGCTGGTGTCAATAGATCCAACGGGGTTCTGGACTTGTTTTGAGACCATTGTTACATGACACCTGTAACATGACACATGCTATATATCACCATTGTTATATATTGCGCCCAGCCTGAATTCTCCATATCTAAGCCCTAAGGGTTCGGGGATGAAGAAAGAGATACTCCCTTCTGGGAGAGGCCTCTTCCACCCAGGTAAAAGCTGCTAAAATGAATACGTGTCATAACCTTCTGTCAGAATTTATTGGACAGTCGGTGCTGATGTCAATGGATCCAACAGGGTTCTGGAGTTGCTTTGAGACCTAACACCATTGTTATATAGGGCTCCTAACCTGAATTCTCCATATTTTAGCCCCTGAAGGTCTGGGGATGAAGCAAGAGATACCCCGGCAATACCTTACGATCTCCAGAATACAAAATTGTAACCAGTTTATGCCAAATATGCACATAATTCCATGTACTGTACCGGAGCCAGTGTGTCTATAGGATTTCTTTGAAGGGGTCATTGGAGCTTCCTGGCGCGGGGTTTTCCTGTTGGCCCCATTCGGTCTATTTTAGATGCAACTGGGACCCACAAGATCTTTGGAAGTGGAGGCCCTCTGTGGGGTGCTGTGTTTACCAACCTGATTATGAGCAAAGTAGGTGACTAATAAAAGTAAAATGAGTAAAATGAGGTGTTTTGTGTACAGGCACCAGCAGGTCAGAGAAATATGTCACTTATCTGTGTTTACCTGTAGGGGGCGTTTCCCATATACAGGCTCGTTCATCGAAGGAGTTGTGGCGCTATATTGTATATCAGGACGGCTGCGTAACACGACATTAAATTCCTCAGCGATACATCATTACATTCTAGAGCTTCTCATGATAACATCCCGCCTCTTGCTTTATGGCCATTGCTGCGGAGCTCCTCCTCAGGTCATAGAGAGGAAGCAGACTGCTTTCTGGTACAGGTGAAGCGACCTCTCCTGCAGCCAGAGAACAATTATACCACTGTCCAGGCCAGAGAAGTGGGATACAATACTTCCGGTCATAGTCTAACACAGGCCGGGGAGCTGCACCTCAGTGAAGCCATCTTGATCAGCCATTAGTCTGGGGCTGGTACAAGAAGCAACATCTTGCTGCAGCCAGAGGATTCTCATTCCACTGTCCAGGCCAGAGACGTGGGCGGGGCTTCACGAACCACCCCCTGAAATACATCACTGAAGCCGAATATAATAAACGTTCCTGAATGTCCTTCATTATTCTGCATTCCTAATTCAAATACTAAAAGATCTACGGTAATACATTTGGTGTCAGAAGTGGGATACAGTACTTCCGGTCATAGTCAAACACAGGCCGGGGAGCTGCACCTCAGTGAAGCCATATTGTTCAGCCATTAGTCTGGGACTGGGAGAAGAAGCGACATCTTGCTGCAGTCAGAGGATTCTGTTTCCACTGTCCAGACCAGAGATGTGGGCGGAGCTTCCGGAACCACCCCCTGAAATCCATCACCGAAGCCGAGTATAATAAATGATCCTATTGGTAGATAGGCTGAGTCTCCTTCATTATTCCGCATTCCCAATTCAAATACTAAAAGATCTACCGTAATACATTTGGTGTCAGAAGTGGGATACAGTACTTCCGGTCATAGACAAACACAGGCCAGGGAGCTGCACCTTAGTGAGGACATATTGTTCAGTCATTAGTCTGGGACTGCTAAGAGAAGCAACATCTCGCTGCAGCCAGAGGATTCTCATTCCAATGTCCAGACCAGAGATGTGGGCGGAGCTTCCAGAACCACCCCCTGAAATCCATCACCGAAACCGAGTATAATAAATGATCCTATTGGTCGATAGGCTGAGTGTCCTTCATTATTCCGCATTCCCAATTCAAAGACTAAACATCTGCGGTAATACATTTGGTGTCGGAAGTGGGATACAGTACTTCCGGTCATAGTCAAACACAGGCCGGGGAGCTACACCTCAGTGAGGACATATTGTTCAGTCATTAGTCTGGGACTGCTAAGAGAGGAGACATCTCGCTGCAGCCAGAGAATTCTCATTCCGCTGTCCAGGCCAGAGATGTGGGCGGGGCTTCCTGTATATCACTGAAGCCGTGTATAGACACACACGCAGGCCGGGGAGCTGCACCTCAGCCATTACCCTGGGACTGGTAAGAGAAGCGACATCTCGCTGCAGCTAGAGAATTCTCATTGCACTGTCCAGACCAGAGATGTGGGCGGAGCTTCCGGAACCACCACCTGAAATCCATCACTGAAGCCGAGTATAATAAACGTTCCTATTTGTCGATTAGGCTGAGTGTCCTTCATTATTCCGCATTCCCAATTCAAATACTAAAAGATCTACCGTAATACATTTGGTGTCAGAAGTGGGATACAGTACTTCCGGTCATAGACAAACACAGGCCAGGGAGCTGCACCTCAGTGAAGCCATATTGTTCAGCCATTAGTCTGGGACTGCTAAGAGAAGCAACATCTCGCTGCAGCCAGAGGATTCTCATTCCACTGTCCAGACCAGAGATGTGGGCGGGGCTTCCTGGATATCACTGAAGCCGTGTATAGACACACACACAGGCCAGGGAGCTGCACCTCAGTGAAGCCATATTGTTCAGTCATTAGTCTGGGACTGCTAAGAGAAGCAACATCTCGCTGCAGCCAGAGGATTCTCATTCCAATGTCCAGGCCAGAGATGTGGGCGGAGCTTTCTGAGAATCATCCAGTATAATAAACTGTCCTATTACTAAGTGTGTGAGTCCTTTATTATTCACTATCTCAGGTATGAAAATCGCACTTCAATACACATGTACAAGACACCCCAGAGAGTATAAAGTGCCGGCTTTATTACTCACCTGGGCTGGTCTGTAGAGGAAGCTCCGCCTCTTTATTCCTCACCGAAATGTTGTCCTCCTCAGTTTTTACCTCTTTATTCAGACTCAGTGACGAGTCTGAATAAAGAGGAGAGCGACGCCCCCTGTACTGAGGAGTCTGTGTGGTGCGAGTGCAGGATAACTGATAACAGAGGGGATCTGTTCTATAGAAGGTTTATTACTCACCTGGGCTGATCTGTAGAGGAAGCTCCTCCTCTTTATCCTCCCCAGAATTCATAGCGCTCTCTATAGAGAGATCTGTGAATAAAGATGAGAGTGACGTTCCTATACTGAGACATGTGTGACATATGTGAGACATGTGTGACATGTGACTGTCTATTACTCACCTGGGCTGATCTGTAGAGGAAGCTCCTCCTCTTTATTCCTCACTGAAACGTCCTCCTCCTCGGTCTTTACATTTCTCAATAACAAGTCTGTGAATAAAGATGGAGAGTGACATCTCTGTACTGAGATGTGAGAGACAGCAGAGTGACTGCACAGTGGGAACAGGGGGGTGGATTTATTACTCACCTGGGCTGATCTGTAGAGGAAGCTCCTCCTCTTCCTTCTTCACAGATACATCTTCCTCCTCCTCAGATTTCATTGTGCTCTCTATAGAGACTCCTGAATCTGTGAAAGAAGACAAGAGTGACGCCCCCCGCCCAAGACATGTGTGACATGTGACTACCCACAGGAAATAGGGAAATCTTCATTTATTACTCACCTGGACTGATCTGTAGAGGAAGCTCCTCCTCCTTAGTCATCGCAGAACTTTCTTTCTCCTCCTCAGTTGTCACATGTCTCATTATAGAGTCTCCAGGGTCTGTGAAGAGATGAGAGTGAAGCCCCTGTAAGCACATAATAAGGCAGTAAAGGGTGAGTATTATTGGGGGCGGGGTTAGCTGAGTGAGAGGTCACTGAGGTGGGTCTTGGGCAGGGCTGCCATCAGCAGGGGCACCATACATCTAAAATGACTGCCCGCGCCCACTTTCTCCTGAGCAATGAACCACCACCACTCAGGACCAACCTACCAGCAACCAGTACCCACCACCTCCCAGGAACCTACCAGCAACCTGGCCCCCACACCCAGGACCAACCTATCAGCAACCAGGGCATAGCACCACCCAGGACCATGCTACCAGGTCCCACCACCACGCATGACCAACCTACCAGCAACCAGGCCCCACCACCCAGGACCAACCTACCAGCAACCAGGCCATAGCACCACCCAGGACCATCCTACCAGGCCCCACCACCATGCATGACCAACCTACCAGCAACCAGGCCCCACCACCCAGGACCAACCTACCAGCAACCAGGCCATAGCACCACCCAGGACCAACCTACCAGGCCCAACCACCACCCAGGACCAACCTACCAGCAACCAGGCCCCACCACCACCAAGGACCAACCTACCAGCAACCAGGCCCCACCACCCAGGACCAACCTACCAGCAACCAGGGCCCACCACCACCCAGGACCAACCTACCAGCAACCAGGCCCCACCACCACCCAGGACCAACCTACCAGCAACCAGGGCCCACCACCACCCAGGACCAACCTACCAGCAACCAGGCCCCACCACCACCCAGGACCAACCTACCAGCAACCAGGGCCCACCACCACCCAGGACCAACCTACCAGCAACCAGGCCCCACCACCACCCAGGACCAACCTACCAGCAACCAGCCCCCATCACCACCCAGGAACAACCTACCAGCAACCAGGCCCCACCACAAACCTACCATCAACCTCCCCCCCCCCCCACCCAGGACCAACCTACCAGGGCACACCACCACCCAGGAGCAACTTACCAGCAACCAGGCCCCACCACTACCCAGGACCAACCTACCAGCAACAAGGCCCCACCACCACTCAGAAGCAACCTACCAGCAACAAGGCCCCACCACCACCCAGGACCAACCTACCAGCAACCAGCCCCCATCACCACCCAGGAACAACCTACCAGCAACCAGGCCCCACCACCACCCAGGACTAACCTACCAGCAACCAGGCCCCACTACCAGCCCAGGACCAACCTACCAGCAACCAGGCCCCACCACCACCCAGGACCAACCTACCAGCAACCAGCCCCCATCACCACCCAGGACCAACCTACCAGCAACCAGGCCCCACCACCACCCAGGACCAACCTACCAGCAACCAGGCCCCACTACCAGCAACCAGGCCCCACCACCACCCAGGACCAACCTACCAGCAACCAGGCCCCACCACCACCCAGGACCAACCTACCAGCAACCAGGCCCCACCACCCAGGAACAACCTACCAGCAACCAGGCCCCACCACCACCCAGGACCAACCTACCAGCAACCAGGCCCCACCACCCAGGACCAACCTACCAGCAACCAGGCCCCACCACCCAGGACCAACCTACCAGCAACCAGGCCCCACTACCAGCCCAGGACCAACCTACCAGCAACCAGGCAACACCACCACCCAGGACCAACCTACCAGCAACCAGGCCCCACCACCACCCAGGACCAGCCTACCAGCAACCAGGCCCCACCACCACCCAAGAACAACCCACCAGCAACAAGGCCCCACCACCACCCAAGACCAACCTACCAGCAACCAGGCCCCACCACCACCCAGGTCCAACCTACCACCACCCAGGACTAACCTACCAGCAACCAGGCCCCACCACCATTCAGGACCAACCTACCAGCAACCAGGCCCCGTCACCACCCAGGAACAACCTACCAGCAACAAGGCCCCACCACCACCTAGGACCAACCTACCAGTAACCAGGCCCCATCTCCACCCAGGACCAACCTACCAGCAACCAGGCCCCACCACCACCCAGGACCAACCTACCAGCAACCAGCCCCCATCACCACCCAGGAACAACCTACCAGCAACCAGGCCCCACCACCACCCAGGACCAACCTACCAGCAACCAGGCCCCACTATCAGCCCAGGACCAACCTACCAGCAACCAGGCCCCACCACCACCCAGGACCAACCTACCAGCAACCAGGCCCCACTACCAGCCCAGGACCAACCTACCAGCAACCAGGCCCCACCACCACCCAGGACCAACCTACCAGCAACCAGGCCCCACTATCAGCCCAGGACCAACCTACCAGCAACCAGGCCCCACCACCACCCAGGACCAACCTACCAGCAACCAGGCCCCACTATCAGCCCAGGACCAACCTACCAGCAACCAGGCCCCACCACCACCCAGGACCAACCTACCAGCAGCCAGGCCCCACCACCACCCAGGACCAACCTACCAGCAACCAGGCCCCACTACCAGCCCAGGACCAACCTACCAGCAACCAGGCCCCACCACCACCCAGGACCAACCTACCAGCAACCAGGCCCCACCACCATCCAGGACCAACCTACCAGCAGCCAGGCCCCACCACCACCCAGGACCAACCTACCAGCAACCAGGCCCCACCACCACCCAGGACCAACCTACCAGCAACCAGGCCCCACTACCAGCCCAGGACCAACCTACCAGCAACCAGGCCCCACCACCACCCAGGACCAACCTACCAGCAACCAGGCCCTACCACCACCCAGGACCAACCTACCAGCAACCAGGCCCCACCACCATCCAGGACCAACCTACCAGCAGCCAGGCCCCACCACCACCCAGGACCAACCTACCAGCAACCAGGCCCCACTATCAGCCCAGGACCAACCTACCAGCAACCAGGCCCCACCACCACCCAGGACCAACCTACCAGCAACCAGGCCCCACCACCATCCAGGAACAACCTACCAGCAACCAGGCCCCACCACCACCCAGGACCAACCTACCAGCAACCAGGCCCCACCACCACCCAGGACCAGCCTACCAACAACAAGGCCCCACCACCACCCAAGACTAACCTACCAGCAACCAGGCCCCACCACCACCCAGGCCCAACTTACCACCACCCAGGACTAACCTACCAGCAACCAGGCCCCACCACCATTCAGGACCAACCTACCAGCAACCAGGCCCCGTCACCACCCAGGAACAACCTACCAGCAACAAGGCCCCACCACCACCCAGGACCAACCTACCAGTAACCAGGCCCCACCTCCACCCAGGACCAACCTACCAGCAACCAGGCTCCACCACCACCCAGGACCAACCTACCAGGAACCAGGCCGAACAACCACACAGGACCAACCTACCAGCAACCAGCCCCCATCACCACCCAGGAACAACCTACCAGCAACCAGGCCCCACCACCAATCTACCAGCAATCTGCCCCCCCACCCAGGACCAACCTATCAGCAACCAGGCCACACTACCACCCAGAAGCAACCTACCAGCGACCAGGCCCCACCACCACCCAGGACCAACCTACCAGCAACCAGACCCCACCTCCACCCAGGGCCAACCTACCAGCAACCAGGCCCCACCACCACCCAGGACCAACCTACCAGCAACCAGACCCCACCACCACCCAGGACCAACCTACCAGCAACCAAACCCCACCACCACCCAGGACCAACCTACCAGCAACCAGGCCCCACCACCACCCAGGACCAACCTACCAGCAACCAGACCCCACCACCACCCAGGACCAACCTACCAGCAACCAGGCCCCACCACCACCCAGGACCAACCTACCAGCAACCAAACCCCACCACCACCTAGGACCAACCTACCAGCAACCAGGCCCCACCACCACCCAGGACCAACCTACCAGCAACCAGACCCCACCACCACCCAGGACCAACCTACCAGCAACCAAACCCCACCACCACCCAGGACCAACCTACCAGCAACCAGGCCCCACCACCACCCAGGACCAACCTACCAGCAACCAGACCCCACCACCACCCAGGACCAACCTACCAGCAACCAGGCCCCACCACCACCCAGGACCAACCTACCAGCAACCAAACCCCACCACCACCCAGGACCAACCTACCAGCAACCAGGCCCCACCACCACCCAGGACCAACCTACCAGCAACCAGACCCCACCACCACCCAGGACCAACCTACCAGCAACCAGGTCCCACCACTACCCAGGAACAACCTACCAGCAACCAGGCCCCACCACCACTCAGGACCAACCTACCAGCAACCAGGCCCCACCACAAACCAATCAGCACCCCCCCCCACCCAGGACCAACCTACCAGCAACCAGGCCACACCACCACCCAGGACCAACCTACCAGCAACCAGGCACCACCTCCACCCAAGACCAACCTGCCAGCAACCAGGCCCCACCTCCACCCAAGAACAACCCACCAGCAACAAGGCCCCACCACCACACAGAACCAACCTACCAACAACTAGGCCCCATCACCACTCAGGAACAACCTACCAGCAACCAGGCCCCACCTCCACCCAAGACCAACCTGCCAGCAACCAGGCCCCACCTCCACCCAAGACCAACCTACCAGCAACCAGGCCCCACCACCACACAGAACCAACCTACCAACAACCAAACCCCACCACCACCCAGGACCAACCTACCAGCAACCAGGCCCCACCACCATCCAGGAACAACCTACCAGCAACCAGGCCCCACCACCACCCAGGAACAACCTACCAGCAACCAGGCCCCACTACCAGCCCAGGACCAACCTACCAGCAACCAGACCCCACCACCACCCAGGACCAACCTACCAGCAACCAAACCCCACCACCACCCAGGACCAACCTACCAGCAACCAGGCCCCACCACCACCCAGGACCAACTTACCAGCAACCAGACCCCACCACCACCCAGGACCAACCTACCAGCAACCAGGCCCCACCACCACCCAGGACCAACCTACCAGCAACCAAACCCCACCACCACCCAGGACCAACCTACCAGCAACCAGGCCCCACCACCACCCAGGACCAACCTACCAGCAACCAGACCCCACCACCACCCAGGACCAACCTACCAGCAACCAGGTCCCACCACTACCCAGGAACAACCTACCAGCAACCAGGCCCCACCACCACTCAGGACCAACCTACCAGCAACCAGGCCCCACCACAAACCAATCAGCACCCCCCCCCCACCCAGGACCAACCTACCAGCAACCAGGCCACACCACCACCCAGGACCAACCTACCAGCAACCAGGCCCCACCTCCACCCAAGACCAACCTGCCAGCAACCAGGCCCCACCACCACCCAAGAACAACCCACCAGCAACAAGGCCCCACCACCACACAGAACCAACCTACCAACAACTAGGCCCCATCACCACTCAGGAACAACCTACCAGCAACCAGGCCCCACCTCCACCCAAGACCAACCTGCCAGCAACCAGGCCCCACCTCCACCCAAGACCAACCTACCAGCAACCAGGCCCCACCACCACACAGAACCAACCTACCAACAACTAGGCCCCATCACCACTCAGGAACAACCTACCAGCAACCAGGCCCCACCACCACCCATGACCAACCTACCACCACCCAGGACCAACCTACCAGCAACCAGGCCCCACCACCACCCACTACCAACATACCACCACCCAGGCCCCACCACCACCCAGGACCAACCAACGAGCAACCAGGCCACACCACCACCCAGGACCAACCTACCAGCAACCAGGCCCCACTACCAGCCCAGGACCAACCTACCAGCAACCAGGCCCCACCACCACCCAGGACCAACCTACCAGCAGCCAGGCCCCACCACCACCCAGGACCAACCTACCAGCAACCAGGCCCCACCACCACCCAGGACCAACCTACCAGCAACCAGGCCCCACCACCATCCAGGAACAACCTACCAGCAACCAGGCCCCACCACCACCCAGGAACAACCTACCAGCAACCAGGCCCCACTACCAGCCCAGGACCAACCTACCAGCAACCAGGCCCCACCACCACCCAGGACCAACCTACCAGCAACCAGGCCCCTCCACCACCCAGGACCAACCTACCAGCAACCAGGCCCCACCACCCAGGACCAACCTACCAGCAACCAGGCCCCACCACCCAGGACCAACCTACCAGCAACCAGGCCCCACCACCCAGGACCAACCTACCAGCAACCAGGCCCCACCACCACCCAGGACCAACCTACCAGCAACCAGGCCCCACCACCCAGGACCAACCTACCAGCAACCAGGCCCCACCACCCAGGACCAACCTACCAGCAACCAGGCCCCACCACCCAGGACCAACCTACCAGGACCAACCTACCAGCAACCAGGCCCCACCACCACCCAGGAACAACCGACCAGCAACCAGCCCCATCACCACCCAGGAACAACCTACCAGCAACCAGACCCCACCACCACCCAGGACCAACCTACCAGCAACCAAACCCCACCACCACCCAGGACCAACCTACCAGCAACCAGGCCCCACCACCACCCAGGACCAACCTACCAGCAACCAGACCCCACCACCACCCAGGACCAACCTACCAGCAACCAGGTCCCACCACTACCCAGGAACAACCTACCAGCAACCAGGCCCCACCACCACTCAGGACCAACCTACCAGCAACCAGGCCCCACCACCACTCAGGACCAACCTACCAGCAACCAGGCCCCACCACCACCCAGGACCAACCTACCAGCAACTAGGCCCCACCACCACCCAGGACCAACCTACCAGCAACCAGGCCCCACCACCACCCAGGACCAACCTACCAGCAACCAGGCCCCACCACCACCCAGGAACAACCTACCAGCAACCAGGCCCTACCACCACCCAGGAACAACCTACCAGCAACCAGGCCCCACCACCACCCAGGAACAACCTACCAGCAACCAGGCCCCACCACCACCCAGGACCAACCTACCAGCAACCAGGCCCCACCTCCACCCAGGACCAACCTACCAGCAACCAGGCCCCACCACCACCCAGGACCAACCTACCAGCAACCAGGCCCCACCTCCACCCAGGACCAACCTACCAGCAACCAGGCCCCACCACCACCCAGGACCAACCTACCAGCAACCAGGCCGAACAACCACACAGGACCAACCTACCAGCAACTAGGCCCCACCACCACCCAGGACCAACCTACCAGCAACCAGGCCCCACCACCACCCAGGACCAACCTACCAGCAACCAGGCCCCACCACCACCCAGGAACAACCTACCAGCAACCAGGCCCTACCACCACCCAGGAACAACCTACCAGCAACCAGGCCCCACCACCACCCAGGAACAACCTACCAGCAACCAGGCCCCACCACCACCCAGGACCAACCTACCAGCAACCAGGCCCCACCTCCACCCAGGACCAACCTACCAGCAACCAGGCCCCACCACCACCCAGGACCAACCTACCAGCAACCAGGCCCCACCTCCACCCAGGACCAACCTACCAGCAACCAGGCCCCACCACCACCCAGGACCAACCTACCAGCAACCAGGCCCCACCACCACCCAGGAACAACCGACCAGCCATTAGGCCACAGACTTGTTTGCCGAGCATAACATATTCATGGCAGATGGCTCTGATTGGATGAGAGGCCGCACATGCCCCGTGGGACAGCAGTGAGGTCAGTACAGCAGCCAATCTGAGAGGCGGGACTGGCCCACAGGGTCACCAGGGAATCCCCCGGCAGGCCACTGGACTGAACAGTCCCATTGAGGGCCTGAACTATATGAGATTATTAGCGGCATCCCGAGGTGCACAATGCAGCCCCGCCTCATGTCTCTGTGCCCCGAGTGTACTGCCCCCAGATACTCCTACCCCACACTGACTGGAGGGATAGGGAGACAAGGGGGGTGCCAGAGGAGGAGGAAATGGGGGCAGGAGGAGGGGGTAATATGAGCAGGAGGAGGGGTGATAGGGGCGGGAGGAGGAGGAAATGGGGGCAGGAAGAGGGGTTATAGGGGCAGGAGGAGGGGTGATAGGAGCAGGAGGAGGGGTGATAGGGGCAGGAGGAGGGGTGATAGGGGCAGGAGGAGGGGTGATAGGAGCAGGAGGAGGGATGATAGGGGCGGGAGGAGGGGTGATAGGGGCAGGAGGAGGGGTGATAGGGGCAGGAGGAGGGATGATAGGGGCGGGAGGAGGGGTGATAGGGGCAGGAGGAGGGGTAATAGGGGCAGGAGGAGGGGTGATAGGGGCAGGAGGAGGGGTGATAGGAGCAGGAGGAGGGATGATAGGGGCGGGAGGAGGGGTGATAGGGGCAGGAGGAGGGGTAATAGGGGCAGGAGGAGGAGTGATAGGGGCAGGAGGAGGGGTGATAGGGGCAGGAGGAGGGGTGATAGGGGCAGGAGGAGGAGTGATAGGGGCAGAAAGAGGGGTAATAGGGGCAGAAGGAGGGGTGATAGGGGCAGGAGGAGGGGTGATAGGGGCAGGAGGAGGGGTGATAGGGGCGGGAGGAGGAGTAATAGGGGTGGGAGGAGGGGTAATAGGGGCAGGAGGAGGGGTGATAGGGGCAGGAGGAGGGGTAATAGGGGCAGGAGGAGGGATGATAGGGGCAGGAGGAGGGGTGATAGGGGCAGGAGGAGGAGTAATAGGGGCAGGAGGAGGGGTGATAGGGGCAGGAGGAGGGGTGATAGGGGCGGGAGGAGGGGGTGATAGGGGCAGAAGAAGGGGTGATAGGGGCAGGAGGAGAGGTGATAGGGGCAGGAGGAGGGGTGATAGGGGCAGGAGGAGGGGTGATAGGGGCAGGAGGAGGGGTAATAGGGGCAGGAGGAGGGGTGACAGGGGCAGGGGTGATAGGGGCAGGAGGAGGGGTAATAGGGGCAGGAGGAGGGGTGATAGAGGCAGGAGGAGGGGTAATAGGGGCAGGAGGAGGGGTGATAGGGGCGGGAGGAGGGGTGATAGAGGCAGGAGGAGGGGTTATAGGGGCAGGAGGAGGGGTTATAGGGGCAGGAGGAGGGGTGATAGGAGCAGGAGGAGGGGTGATAGAGGCAGGAGGAGGGGTAATAGGGGCAGGAGGAGGGGTGACAGAGGCAGGAGGAGGGGTAATAGAGGCAGGAGGAGGGGTAATAGAGGCAGGATAGGAAATTACCGGCGGCAGCGATTTCGCTTATTTCCGGCTTCTGGTCGCCATTAGAAGTTCCCCGGAAGTGGGCGTGTCCGCACGTTCACGTCATTATGTCTTCGGTGCCGGACGAGCGGCCGCCATTTTGCTGTAGCTCGGAGGAACGTAACCTAGAGGTGAGACCCTTGTGCTGACATTTCCTGCCCCTCTCACCCCCCTCTGCTCACCTGAGGACCCCTCCTGCCCCTCTCACCCCCCTCTGCTTACCTGAGGACCCCTCCTGCCCCTTTCACCCCCTCTGCTCACTTGAGGGCCCCTCCCGCCCACCTGAGGACCCCTCCTGCCCCTCTCACCCCCCTCTGCTTACCTGAGGACCCCTCCTGCCCCTCTCACCCCCCTCTGCTCACCTGAGGACCCCTCCTGCCCCTCTCACCCCCCTCTGCTCACCTGAGGACCCCTCCTGCCCCTCTCACCCCCTCTGCTGACCTGAGGACCCCTCCTGCCCCTCTCACCCCCCTCTGCTCACCTGAGGACCTCTCCTGCCCCTCTCACCCCCCTCTGCTCACCTGAGGGCCCCTCCTGCCCCTCTCACCCCCCCTCTGCTCACCTGAGGACCCCTCCTGCCCCTCTCACCCCCCTCTGCTTACCAGAGGACCCCTCCTGCCCCTCTCACCCCCCTCTGCTCACCTGAGGACCCCTCCTGCCCCTCTCACCCCCCTCTGCTTACCAGAGGACCCCTCCTGCCCCTCTCACCCCCCTCTGCTCACCTGAGGACCCCTCCTGCCCCTCTCACCCCCCTCTGCTTACCAGAGGACCCCTCCTGCCCCTCTCACCCCCCTCTGCTCACCTGAGGACCCCTCCTGCCCCTCTCACCCCCCTCTGCTCACCTGAGGACCCCTCCTGCCCCTCTCACCCCCCTCTGCTCACCTGAGGACCCCTCCTGCCCCTCTCACCCCCTCTGCTGACCTGAGGACCCCTCCTGCCCCTCTCACCCCCCTCTGCTCACCTGAGGACCTCTCCTGCCCCTCTCACCCCCCTCTGCTCACCTGAGGACCCCTCCTGCCCCTCTCACCTGCCCCTCTGCTGACCTGAGGACCCCTCCTGCCCCTCACCCCCCTCTGCTCACCTGAGGACCCCTCCTGCCCCTCTCACCCCCCTCTGCTCACCTGAGGACCCCTCCTGCCCCTCTCACCCCCCTCTGCTCACCTGAGGACCCCTCCTGCCCCTCTCACCCCCCTCTGCTCACCTGAGGACCCCTCCTGCCCCTCTCACCCCCCTCTGCTCACCTGAGGACCCCTCCTGCCCCTCTCACCCCCCTCTGCTCACCTGAGGACCCCTCCTGCCCCTCTCACCCTCCTCTGCTCACCTGAGGACCCCTCCTGCCCCTCTCACCCCCCTCTGCTGACCTGAGGACCCCTCCTGCCCCTCTCACCCCCTCTGCTCACCTGAGGACCCCTCCTGCCCCTCTCACCCCCTCTGCTCACCTGAGGACCCCTCCTGCCCCTCTCACCTGCCCCTCTGCTCACCTGAGGACCCCTCACACCCCCCTCTGCTCACCTGAGGACCCCTCCTGCCCCTCTCACCTGCCCCTCTGCTGACCTGAGGACCCCTCCTGCCCCTCTCACCTGCCCCTCTGCTGACCTGAGGACCCCTCCTGCCCCTCTCACCTGCCCCTCTGCTGACCTGAGGACCCCTCCTGCCCCTCTCACCCCCCTCTGCTGACCTGAGGACCCCTCCTGCCCCTCTCACCCCCCTCTGCTCACTTGAGGGCCCCTCCTGCCCCTCTCACCCCCCTCTGCTCACCTGAGACCCCTCCTGCCCCTCTCACCCCCCTCTGCTCACCTGAGACCCCTCCTGCCCCTCTCACCCCCCTCTGCTCACTTGAGGGCCCCCCAACAGAGACAATTCCTCAGACCCCAAGACTCAATAATGAGCAGCAGCCACAGTGGGGGACTCCTGGGATGTTTTAGTGGCACAAATATCACAGCAGGTGCTGGCAGCGGAGGAGGAACTGTCTGTAGCCAACTGTTGAGTAACAGGGCAGCAGGGGGCGCCAGAGGATGGGTGGCCGGTGGTGGGTCAGAGGTGGGCTGGGCCACAAGGAGGAGTAAGTGCGGATCTGCCATACTTATAACCAAGTGGCCCCGGAACTTTAATGGAGGTGTGGATGCCCCTATGCCCCCCAGTCTCAAGCTGCATCATGCTGCCCCCTCCATAGGTACCGTCAACCCTCCTCCCATGCCCCACACTGCCCCTCCATAGGTCCACCCCGCCATGCCCCACACTGCCCCTCCATAGGTCCACCCCGCCATGCCCCACACTGCCCCTCCATAGGTCCACCCCGCCATGCCCCACACTGCCCCTCCATAGGTCCTCCCCATGTTTCATGCTGCTCTATAGGTAACACCACCTTCTCTATGCCCCACACTGCCCCTCCATAGGTCCTCCCCCCCATGTTCCATGCTGTCCCTCTATAGGTCCCACCACCTCCTCTATGCCCCACACTGCCCCTTTATAGGTCCACCCCCAATGCTCCATGCTGTCCCTCTATAGGTCCCACCACCTCCTCTAAGCCCCACACTGCCCCTTTATAGGTCCACCCCCAATGCCCCATGCTGTCCCTCTATAGGTCCCACCACCTCCTCTATGTCCCACACTGCCCCTTTATAGGTCCACCCCCAATGCTCCATGCTGTCCCTCTATAGGTCCCACCACCTCCTCTATGTCCCACACTGCCCCTTTATAGGTCCACCCCCAATGCTCCATGCTGTCCCTCTATAGGTCCCACCACCTCCTCTATGTCCCACACTGCCCCTTTATAGGTCCACCCCCCATGCCCCATGCTGTCCCTCTATAGGTCCCACCACCTCCTCTATGCCCCACACTGCCCCTTTGTAGGTCAACCCCCAATGCCCCATGCTGTCCCTCTATAGGTCCCACCACCTCCTCTATGTCCCACACTGCCCCTTTATAGGTCCACCCCCCATGCCCCATGCTGTCCCTCTATAGGTCCCACCACCTCCTCTATGTCCCACACTGCCCCTTTGTAGGTCAACCCCCAATGCCCCATTCTGTCCCTCTATAGGTCCCACCACCTCCCCCATCCCCCACACTGCCCCTTCATAGGTCCACCCCTCATGCTCCATGCTGTCCCTCTATAGGTCCCACCACCTCCTCTATGCCCCACACTGCCCCTTTATAGGTCCACCCCCGATGCTCCATGCTGTCCCTCTATAGGTCCCACCACCTCCCCCATCCCCCACACTGCCCCTTCATAGGTCCACCCCCCATGCTGTCCCTCCTCTGTCCCAAAATGTATTTATTTACAGACCATAGCAGGGAAAAGGTCAGAAGATAAAAGTCAAAGGCTGGCAGGGCTGGTTCGTAACCGGAGATCAGACCAAGGTCGGGGGCAGGCAGCGCAGGATCGGAGTCGAAGAACATGCCAAGGTCGGAGGCAGCACATGATCAGAGTTGAGGAATCAGGCCGAGGTTGGGGCCAGGCAGCACAGGATCAGAGTTGAAGCACAGACCAAGGTCAGAGACGGGCAGCGCAGGATCAAAGTCTAAGAACAGGCCAAGGTCGGAGGCAGGCAGTGTAGGATCACAGTCAAGCAACAGGCCGAGGTCGGAGGCAGGCAGCACAGGATCAAAGTCGAAGCACAGGCCGAGGTTGGAGGCAGAGAGTTCAGGATCAGAGTCGGAGAACAGGCAGAGGTTGGAGGCAGCTCACGATCAGAGTCGTGGAACAGGCCAAGGTCAGAGGCAGGCAGTGCAGGATCACAGTCGAAGCACAGGCCGAGTTCGGAGACAGGCAGCACAGGATCAGAGTTGAAGCACAGACCAAGGTCAGAGACGGGCAGCGCAGGATCAGAGTCTAAGAACAGGCCAAGGTCGGAGGCAGGCAGTGTAGGATCACAGTCGAGCAACAGGCCGAGGTCGGAGGCAGGCAGCACAGGATCAAAGTCAAAGCACAGGCCGAGGTTGGAGGCAGAGAGTTCAGGATCAGAGTCGGAGAACAGGCAGAGGTTGGAGGCAGCTCACGATCAGAGTCGTGGAACAGGTTGAGGTCAGAGGCAGGCAGTGCAGGATCACAGTCGAAGCACAGGTCGGGGGCATGCAGCACAGGATCAGAGTCGAAGCACAGGCCAAGGTCGGAGGCAGGCAGCACAGGATCAGAGTCGAAGAACCGGCAGAGGTCGGAGACAGGCAGTGCAGGATCAGCATTGAAGGACTGGCAGAGGTCGGAGGCAGGCAGTGCAGGATCAGCATTGAAGGACTGGCAGAGGTCGGAGGCAGGCAGTGCAGGATCAGTATTGAAGAACTGGCAGGGGTCGGAGGCAGGCAGTGCAGGATCAGAGTCGAAGCACAGGCCACATTCGGAGGCAAAACATGATTAGAGTTAAGGATCAGGTCGGGGGCAGGCAGCACAGGATCAGCGTCGAGGAACTGGCCGAGGTCAGAGGCAGGCAGCGCAGGATCAGAGTCGAAGAACTGGACAAGGTCAGAGGCAGTGCAGGATCAGAGTCGAAGATCAGGCCGAGGTCAGAGACAGGCAGTGCAGGATCAGAGTCGAAGCACAGGCCAAGGTCGGAGGCAGGCAGCACAGGATCAGAGTCGAAGAACCGGCAGAGGTCGGAGACAGGCAGTGCAGGATCAGAGTCGAAGAACCGGCAGAGGTCGGAGACAGGCAGTGCAGGATCAGAGTCGAAGAACCGGCAGAGGTCGGAGGCAGGCAGTGCAGGATCAGCATTGAAGGACTGGCAGAGGTCGGAGGCAGGCAGTGCAGGATCAGCATTGAAGGACTGGCAGAGGTTGGAGGCAGGCAGTGCAGGATCAGCATTGAAGGACTGGCAGAGGTCGGAGGCAGGCAGTGCAGGATCAAAGTCGAAGCACAGGCCACATTCGGAGGCAAAACATGATTAGAGTTAAGGATCAGGTCGGGGGCAGGCAGCACAGGATCAGCGTCGAGGAACTGGCCGAGGTCAGAGGCAGGCAGCGCAGGATCAGAGTCGAAGAACTGGCCAAGGTCAGAGGCAGTGCAGGATCAGAGTCAAAGATCAGGCCGAGGTCAGAGACAGGCAGTGCAGGATCAGAGTCTAAGCACAGGCCGAGGTAGGAGGCAGGAAGTGCAGGATCAGAGTCGAAGTACAGGCTGAAGTTGGAGGCAGTGCAGGATCAAAGTCGATGAAAAGGCAGAGGTTGGAGGCTGGATCGGAGTCGAAGAACAGAGTTTTTACGTAATTTTCCTGGGACCTTCAACCAAGTGGCTCCTGGAATGGAACGGCTGCCTGGGTGAATGGCACCTGGTGCAGGGAATTCCTCTTACTTGATCTCCATCCTCCCAGTTGTTCTTCTCTCACATTCAGGAGCCGAGTGGGCATCTGCTGGAATTGTTAGGCCCATTATACTGTTGTATCCTTGCAGACTATCTGCCTTAACAAATCCATAGTATGCATCTAATGTCTGTACATGGCAAAATAAATCTGCCCTAAGGGAATCAAGGGCCTGACTGGACAGCAGCGTTTACACGGTCGATGGTAGGAGAGGGGTGGACAAGGAGACTAAAGCCGAGGCTAGGGGTCCAAAGTGGTAGAGGATAGCTGAGGACATACGCGGGTTAAACACGTCCAAGGTCGGGAGTCCAGGAGGCAGCCGAATGCTCGGGCAAAGGTGAACTGGTCCATAAAGGGATTATTCAAGTAGCAGAGTCTGGGACGTGGCCAAAGGATCAGACACGGGCAACGGCAGCTCCGAGGTTTCACCAGCGTAGAACAAGAGATGGATGGGAATCTTCTGCCGCCATATTGATCCCGGAATCTTACTAATAAAGGGCTCCAGGGAATTCTATTGGCTCCCTCTTTGTTAGCTGACTGAGGTGCACCTGTTAGTAGTAAGTACTGACTCTACACTTGCAATATGCCCAGGGCTGATGTGCAATGGAGGAACCCTGCAGCGGAGGCCGCCGGTATTCACTGGCCTTTCACCTAGGCGAACGGCGCACGCACAGGCTCTACGCCAATCAGAGCCGTTTGCTGTGCCTAATGTAATTTGGCAAACGCCTCTGATTGTTTAGATTGGGGTGCAGAAGTAGGCACGTCCCTTCCGAAGCACCGCTCCGCTTTGAAGGTAGAACGCAGCGTACAATTGTGTGCTGGAAGCACAGAGTGTGAATGTCTAACACTTACTGACTTGTACATGAAAGAAAGAAACCCTGCAGGTAAGCACAGGTAACCCTGGTTACAGACACGCCTCATAGTAACCTCACTATATAGCACACACGGCCTGCTCCTAACCATTATCTGGAGAATGCAAACCATCCGGACCTGTCTATACCCAGCACGCCTTACTACTAACTGTTACATAACCCTCAGCACACTATTCTCATTTAGTTTCTCCTGATGAAGCTCCTCTGGGCGAAACATGTCGAGATAAATAATTACTTTGGAACATTGAAAGTTACTTTGGATGTAACGCTCACCTTGTACAGGACTGACGTGTTCTGTATCACAAAAGTGCTGCTTTCACTATGTGCACAAAACTGTTTCTTCTCCTGATGTCATTTAAATATTTAGGGCACATTTTGGAATCCATTAAACTATGAAGCCAAACATAACTATTGACGATGTTACTCCGGGACCCTCTTCTTCTTTTTATCCACTTGTATATTCTCAAGCATGAGCGCTAAACCTGATTTCTGTTTTTGTGTCTCGCAGCAGTGTGAGCTCTACAGAGCTGTCATTACTGACAGTGCAGACTCCATAGACGCAGAGGAAGGAGGCGGGGTTCTCTGGAGGCGGGCACCATGTTGGAGGGGCAGCAGTTTCTCACCACACTTGGTAAGAGACGTTAACTATCTTTTCGGAGACGTGAACTGTTTATATTCACCCCAGTGACCTCTGATCTCTCACTTTGCCTACCCCCCTCCTGAATAGTACTGACCCTGTAATTTCTCATTCTCTGTGTACAGGGGCGTCGCTCTCATCTATATTCACTGACCCCGGAGACACTGTAGTGAGAGATGTGAAAACCGAGGAGGAGGAAGAAGGATTTGTAGAGACCAAAAAGGAGGAAGTTCCTCTACCGATCGGCCCAGGTGAGTAATAAACTTGTAATAATAAAAAGCTCCCCATTGGGCACTAGCTGGTGTATCCCATAGATCTCCATACAGGGGAGTCGCTCTCATCTTTATTCACAGACGTACGAGACTCTGTGTCAAGCCTCCTGGCTACAACCAAGGAAGGGCTGAGCGAGCTCCAGGTGTGGGGGGAAGCGAAGCAAATAAATCCAAAAGAGCTATTCGAAAGTCAGAGCTGGCGACAGACAGGCAAAGTCCAATGGGTGAATCCGGGTTCAAGGGCTGGTGGCAGACAAGCAAAGTCAATGGATGAATCCGGGTTCAGGGGCTGGCGGCAGATAGGCAAAGTCCAATGGATGATTCCGGGTTCAGGGGCTGGAGGCAGACAGGTAAAGTCAAATGGATGAATCCGGGTTCAGGGGCTGGCAGCAGACAGGCAAAGTCCAATGGATGAATCCGGGTTCGGGGGCTGGCGGCAAACAGGCAAAGTCCAATAGATGATTCCGGGTTCAGGGGCTGGCAGCAGACAGGCAAAGTCCAATGGATGAATCAGGGTTCAGGGGCTGGCAGCAGACAGGCAAAGTCCTAATAGGTGAATACGTGTTCGGGGGCTGGCGGCAGACAAGCAAAGTCCTAATGGGTGAATCCGGGTTCAGGGGCTGGCGGCAGACAGGCAAAGTCCAATGGATGAATCAGAGTTCAGGGGCTGGCGGCAGACAGGCATAGTCCAGTGAGAGAATCCGAGTCAAAAAACCAAGTCATTCGTTCCGAGGGTTAATCCAGGAAATCAGATCAGGAATCGGGGAAACAGAATCCAGGAAGTCAGCTGATAACACAGCAGTGGATGCAGACCAGCTGTCCTCTTAAATAGGGCTGTCAGGGGGGGTGTGGCTTGGCCATGCAGGAGTGAGGAGCGTTTGTGAGAGCTCTGCTGCGGCCCTTGATCTTTTTAGTGATTTTGGCACCATAAAATCTCCCCCAAATCTGCAGCATGGGGAGCAACAAAAAGAGGAGAGCCGGGGGCCCCACCAAAAAGTCCCCCAAGAAAGCCGTCGGCGATTTTTTTCAGACCCTGGGCCTCGGTGGGGCAGAAGGCCCCGATCGGCAAGATGGCGCCTGCAAAACCCCGCAGAGGAGAAGACTGCCAGGAGAGACGGGAGACTGGAGGCGAGTCTGGGGAGCCCCGGGGAGCGGCGAGCCCGACACTTACCTTGTGCCCTCCTCTGACACCTGGAGCCGTGATTGTGTCGGGTGCCGGGACTGTGACCCCTCCGGGAGCTGAACCGGCGGGTCCATCGGGCGGCCGGGCCCCTGCTGGGGCGGGGAGGAGCCGGCGGGAGACGCGGCGGGGATCTGCGGCGGAGATAGAGAGCTGCTGCCTGCCTGCATCGGCCCCGCCGGAGGAGCTGGAGAGCGGTGACGGCGGATGCCGCGGGCGGGCCCCGGGACCTCTGTGCGGCGCGGTGGAGGAGAAGACCGCTGCCCTGCAGGCAGACAGGCACGGCGGGTCCTCTCACATGGACGCATCGCCGAGTCTGGAGGGGAAATCCCCTCATATACAGTACCTGTCAGAGGGCGGTGAGAGCCCGGTCATGGGGGAGAGGGCAATAAAATTAAGTGCTGCCCCAGTATCCTCCCCAACTTGCAGCCCCTTATCCCCAGAACACACTTCCCAAGCATAATGGCACCTGCCTGGCCGGACGGCCCGGACCCCATCATAATTAGAACATTGGCCGACATCCATCCGATCCCCAAGAGGAATGACGCTCAGTGCACGGCGGCCCAAACACCCTCAGGGGCTGTGTGCCTGGAGTGGTCCTCTGGCTCCAGCTTGGACTCTCTGGGAGGCATATCCCCAGGACAGAGGCCTGCGAGCAGCGCGGCAGGCCTGAGACCAGCCACGCCTGACCGGGTGGATAGTGTCCCCTTCGGTGCCTCGCCCGGGATGCCCCCACTCCATGCGCCAGCTACCCAGTCGCTCTCGCACCCACCTATTGACCCCGGCGTCCGAGCCATTCTACAATGCCTCCCGACCAGAGCTGAGCTTAAAACGGACCTGGAAGCAGTGGCGACTAGAATCGAACGGGCTTTACGCAGGGAAATTGAGGACTTGCAACAAAAATCCTCTGGCCTGGATACTAAAGTTGCGTCTCTTGAGGACTCCCGTGCAGACCGCGAAACACGCCTGGCGATCTTGGAAAGAAATCAAGGACTGCACCAGCAACAGCTGATCGACCTCCGCTTGCAAACGGATGACCAAGAGAACAGGAACAGGCGCAACAATTTGAAGATACGCGGTATTCCTGAAACAGTCAGATCGGAGGCACTCCGCCCCCTGGCAACAGAGTTGTTCAATCACATGCTGGGAAGACCGTTGGAAGCTGAACTGATCATCGACAGAATCCACAGAGTGGCTGGTCGCCCGGCCGGGGACCCTCAGGCCCCCAGGGACGTACTGTGCAGGATTCATTTCTTCACCATTAAGGAGGACATTCTGCGTCGGGCTTGGGAAAGAGGAAGGTTTTGAGTGGAAGGGTTCGCAACTCACAATCTTGCCGGATGTGTCACGCCGCACCTTGCAGATAGGCGCGTGCTGCGGCCTCTCCTTGACAGGATACGGGAGGTTGGGGCCTCCTATAAGTGGGGCCACCCGTTCCACCTTATAGCACGCAAGGATGACTCCACGTACGTCCTCAGAAGTAAAGCGGACCTACCGGGGTTGTTCATCTTCCTGGGCCTGGATCCATTCCCGGTCCCGGACTGGCTGACGGCTGACCCGCCACCCCCTCTCCCACAACGGGCCCCCCGGAGACCTCGGGTGGTCGGTGAACGGAGGGGTGGCGCCCCTAGAAGGAACATGGAACGCTGAGCCCTCTTCGGCCCTCCCCCCCCCTCCGATGTTCGTGGTCCGTTTTCCCTGCTCTCCCCCCCCCATCCTGGTGCCCTGGTGGGCGCTGGTGAGGACTTACATGACTCTATGGTATGGCGGCGCTGATGGTGTTGCGGTTTCTCGGGTCGGGCCTGTGGCTGTGCCCCCTCTCCCGACCTGGGTGGTTGGGGGATCGGCTCCCTTCCTTGTCCCGTCTGTGGTCTGGTGGGGGGGGGGGGGATGGTCTTTCTACGGTTAAAAGAAACGGAGGTTGGGGGTGCTCCTCTGGGCCTGGGGAATAGTAACGTTTGATACGAGTTCGTCAATGTTTTGGGGGTTACCTGGTGTTGCAATCTCGGTCTGTTTGGAGTGTAGACGAAGAGGAGGGAGGAGTCACGGCGGATAGTGCGACTAGAGCTAACAACTGTACCTTACCTCCTGAACGGGCGGGGCGAGAAGGGTGCCCAATTAGTAAGCATAGATTGGTAAGGGCTAGCTCCTGGGTTGCTCAGTCACTTCCCCCAATTACTATCCCGTGCCGCACTGTGGGCTTCTTGCCGGCAGGTGGTGCGTGGTGTTTGGGGTTTATCCCCAGTACTCTTGTTTGCCCTCCTCTGTTTCAACTTTCGCAAGCCCTGTCTGTTCTTATTCCCCTACTGGCTAAACCCCAGAGGGGGGACCTCTTTTCTCTCTCAATTCTCTATTACCCTTTTCTGCTTCTCTCTTTTTTCCTTCTTTGGGGTTCCGGTCCCTGGCCCGGATCTCGTACCCTTGACACCTCGGTGTCTCTGCGACCCCTTGTCTGTCGTACCGTACCTTATTCCCGCACCATAACCCTCATCAACCAGCTAGCATGACTAGCCTCAAGATTTGTACCTTCAATGCCAAGGGGTTAAACATCCCCGAAAAGCGGGCAAAAATATTGTATGGTTTCCATAGAGAAGGGGTGGACGTAATTATGCTACAGGAGACACATTTCCGCCAGGGGAAAATTCCGGAATAGGTACTATGATAGATGGTTTCATAGCCCCAACCCAGAAAACAAAACTAAAGGGGTATCCATTGCGATCCGTAGGGGCATCCCTCTGGAGCCTTTGGACTCTAAAGTAGACCCGAATGGTAGGTACATATTCCTCAAGTTTACTCTGTATGAGGCCAGGTACACCCTCGCCAGCCTATACCTTCCTAATCGGGATCAGGTGGAGGTGGGCGTGGGGATCTTGCACATGTTAGAAGAGTTCTCAGAGGGCACTGTAGTCTTGGGGGGGGGGGGGGGGGGGGATTTCAACCTGGCATTAGACCCGAGGCTCGACTCCTCCCAGGGTAAGTCGGCAATACCCCACTCTGGGCTGAATAGACTCCTCCGCGGGGCCCTTCGTAACCTCCAGGTAGTGGACACCTGGAGAATTCAGCATGGCGGGGCGAGGGACTACACGTTCTTCTCCCATCCCCACAACACTTATAGTTGCCTGGACTACATCTTCCTCAGCCATCATGCACTCGCACGTGATCCTGATACCTCTATTGGGCAGATACTTTGGTCGGACCACGCCCCTGTCTTCTTGAGCCTCCCGATCCCAGAAGTGACCCCCAGGCACTATAATTGGCGTCTCAACGACAACTTGTTGAAGGACGCCCTGTGTCTGGCTGAAATAAAGACCACTATAAGCAATTTCCAATCTGACCATACTAATGATGTGACCCCGCTACCATTGCAGTGGGAAGCGCTTAAATGCGTACTGCGGGGGGTCTTCATAAAACATGGGTCTAGGCTCAAGAGAGAACGGGCGCAGCAGATCAGGGCTGCACTGGAGCGTATTAAGGATCTAGAGGAGGCACACAAGGCCTCTTCCACTCAGGCGGTTCTGAGGGAGCTACTAGATGCCAGGCAGAGCCTGAAGGGATTATACGACCAGAGCTTTCTCAAATTCAGGGATAGATGTAGGGCCCGTATGTACGAACATTCGGATAAATGTAGCAGGATGTTAGCCCAATCTCTCCACCCAAGGCAGGGCTGTGCGTTTATTCCCACCATTAAGGGGACCAGAGGCATGGAAATCCACAAGACGACCCAGATAGCAGGAGATTTCAGGCTTTCTATTCCAAGCTCTACAACATTGAGACCACCCCTGCCCCGAGGTTGCAGCAGGAGACGAATACCCTGATAGCGGACTACATAAGGGAAACTGCCCTTCCAACCTTACCCCCGGAGGAAAGTGATGCCTTGGAGGATGCATTTAAGATAGAAGAGGTGGTCCGGGCTATAGGGCAATCCCCTGCTGGAAAGAGTCCGGGTCCTGACGGATTCACCTCCCGGTTCTACAAAACATTGGGACCTATGATTTCCCCCTTCCTTGTCAGGGTGTTCAACTCGGTCTCGGGCTCCTGCCCCTTCCCGAGACAGGCCCTAGAGGCACACATCGCAGTAATTCCAAAACCCGGTAAGGATAGCTCCTTGCCGGGAAGCTACAGACTGATCTCTTTGATTAATGTAGATGTCAAAATATATGCCAAAATCATCTACACCAGAATTCAGCCCTTGCTTCCCTCACTGATCAATTTAGACCAGGTGGGGTTTGTCTCGGGGAGGGAGGCCCGGGATAATACCATCAAAACTATTTCTCTGATGCACTACGCACAGGCGCGGGCTATCCCGGCCTGCGTACTGGCGGTTTGATAGGGTGCATTGGGGGTTCTTGAGAGCGACACTAGACCAAGTGGGGATGGGCCCGGTCATGCTGGCCAGAATTATGGCCCTCTACCAAGACCCTACCGCAAAGGTAAAAATCAATGGCTCCCTGTCGGGCCCCTTTAGTATTCGGAATGGCACTCGCCAGGGGTGCCCCCTATCTCCACTGCTCTACGTCTTGGTGATGGAACATCTGGCCAATGCCCTGAGGGCTAATCCTTCCATCAAGGGGATTTCCTGTGGAGAGAGAGAGCACAAGCTCTCTCTCTTTGCTGACGACCTGCTTATGTATATAACCTCACCGCACATCTCTATGCCCTCTATTCTAGCGGAGTTCAAGCGTTTCAGCGAACTCAGTAACTTTAAGGTGAACCTATCTAAAACGGAGGCCTTAAATGTCTCCCTAGATATGCAGACTCAGCAGCTCCTCCAGGCGAATTTCCCCTTCAAGTGGCAGGGAGAGGCCATTAAATACTTAGGGGTACAATTACCCTCAGACCTGGGGAAACTCTACAAACTTAACTACGCCCCACTCCTACACTCAACGATCACCAGCCTGAGCCTCTATAGCAAAAAGCAGTATTCATGGTTGGGGCGCGTCAACATACTTAAAATGGACGTCCTACCCCGATTCCTATATTTATTCCAGGCAATCCCACTTGTCCCGGAGCGTGGCTTTTTCAAACTACTTCAAGAGACCCTCTTTAAATTCATATGGGATAACAGGAGACCTAGGGTACGGAGAGCAACACTCTGTAGACCCAAAGGTGGGGGGGGCTGGGGGTCCCGGATCTCAGGTTATATCATGCCGCGTCGGTGCTGATGCGCCTCTCAGATTGGTTCCACCACAGGGAAAGTAAATGCTGGGTCAGCATTGAAAGTGACATCTCCCCGCTTGGGCTGACGGCTCTGCCTTGGGTGGACCTCTCGCGCCGGCCCAAAAAACAGGAGCTTCCCTTTCTGGTGGGACCCTTGCTGACAATATGGGATAGGTTCCTGAGGAGGGGGGAATTGTCATCCAGGCCCGGACCCCTTACCCCATTATTCGGCAACCCGGCATTCCCCCCCGGAATGAACACTAGAACATTTCTCCTCTGGGAATTGTCCCAGGACACCAGGCTGGGAGACATAGTGTCGAGCGCGGGCCCGCCCTCCCTCTCGGACTTGCGGACCCGAGGTGGAAGTGGGAATATCTCCTGGTTTATGCACGCCCAGTTGGAGGCCTTTATCAAATCCCATATCCCCGTGTCGGACTTCTCATGCCCCCTCAAGGCCCTGGAAAAATTATTGAAAGACCCAGTAGCCCCTAAACATGTGATCTCTACCCTATACTAGATCCTCCAGGACGGGGAGGAGGGTCGAGAACTGCCTCGGTTCTGCAGGAGGTGGGAGAGAGAACTGGGACAAACCTTTGAGGATGAGGACTGGGAGAAGTCTTTCGTGCTTACCCATAAACTGTCTATGGCGTGCAGGGCGCAGGAAAGAAATTATAAAATCTTAGCGAGATGGTATGCATGCCCGTCGGACCTGATAAAATTTGGGGGGGCGGAGTCCGGAGACT
The DNA here is from genome assembly GCA_027917425.1 of Gastrophryne carolinensis. Taxonomy (NCBI): domain Eukaryota; kingdom Metazoa; phylum Chordata; class Amphibia; order Anura; family Microhylidae; genus Gastrophryne; species Gastrophryne carolinensis. The sequence continues at coordinate 1,216,192 of CM051234.1, forward strand.
GCTGGAGGTGCGGGAGGGCCCCCGGGACCATGGTTCATATTTGGTGGGAGTGCCCGATGGTTAAGACCTTTTGGGAAGGAGTGCTCGAAATATACGAACACCTAGCACTTGAAAGTGTTCCGAACACGCCACAGGTAATCCCCCTTTCAATGATCCCAGGGTCGGTGACGGCAAGCAAGAAGGGACTGTTGAGGTACCTGCTCACGGCCGCCAGATCAGTGATTCCCAGGCACTGGCGTACCGCTGTTGCTCCTTCCCTCTTAGAGTGGTACGGGGAGGTGGAAAATATTAAAAGGATGGAGGAACTGGCACTGGAGGGGATCGAGGGAGGGACCCAGGGATTCCTCAACACATGGACCCTCTGGGAGACCTCACGAGTCTCACCAGACTTCAGGAAGCTTTTGGAATGTACCTAGGGGTGGGAGGGAGGTAGTCGGGGAGACCCGATCCCTGGACTGCTGGGGAGTAGCCCAATCGGGGTGGGGGGCGGGGCCCGGGCGGGGGATACCGGACCTCTTGGTTTCCTTCTCTTTCCAACTTATTCTTTCTGTTCTCTCTTCTTCCCTACCAGGGGCTGGGGGGGGAAGGGTGGAGTGGCCGCCTGGGTGATGGAGATTCCGGCCGGGCTGCTGCAAGATGGGGGGGCGGGCACCCCCGGAGCCTGGGAGACCCAGAATGATGCAGGGAGTAGATATAAGGTGCTGGACAGCTGATCTCTTGCACCTGGAGGCAGGCCACGCTCCGGGATGCCAAAGACGTCGACCTGGTACCCTGTAGGCCGTACAAGATTGTAATTGCATTATGATGTGTGGTTGTGCTGCCCTCGCCTTGTGCTGCCTTCCCCCCCTTCCCCCCTCTTATCTTCTCTTGTTTTATCTATGGTTCTGTATAAAATGAAAAATGTCAATAAAGATATATTGAAGTAAATAGGGCTGTCAATTAGAGCAGGGAGGGATGTGTCAGTATCTGAGTGAGGTCACATCCTGTCCATTCAGTACCAGGAAGTAAAAAGCAAGCCCAAGAGCTTACACTCTAGGCTTTGTGCACTTGCAGTGTGCTGAACACCAGGTGGCGCTGTTGAACAGTGCAACAGATGAAGAGCCTGCTCTGGTACAAACACCCAGACCCAGACATGTATGTGATAGAGACAGTGATAGAGTGCAAGCAAGGCGAGGAGACTGACACTCTATAGCAAGAGATGTAAAACACGAGGAGGAGGAAGTATTTGCGAAGGAATCTCCTCCACAGATCATCCCAGGTGAGTAATAAACCCTCCCCTTCCGGAATCACGCGATATGCTTTCCTAATCCCGGTCCATTAACCAGCCCGGTGGTCTGTAATTTAACCGAGGGACCCCAACGCGCAAGTTTTGATCAAGGCATAAAGACGGCTCTAATTAATTGATATATTTAATGCAATAAGCGCACACTAAGCAACAAGTATGAAAAATTAGGAAATGCTACATATACAGGCTGAAAAGTAGAGATGTACGGATAAGTCATATTACCCTAGCCAAACGGATGATGTATAGTGATGTCGGGCATCCTAGGGAAGCATAGGGACACCCTGCTTATATTCGTTTCTACTAGCGTGATTTCCTTCCAGATACTGAAGACTGTGACAACTTGTGCCAGCCCTGGAGACTCCTTTCATGCTTCGGTCCCTCACTCCCCCCCTCCCCTCAGGATGGAGCCTCAGTCTCCAGCCCTGAGCTATTTCTTTCTTTCTTTTCAATATGTTTTTATTGGATTTTAGTAAGTTGTACAAAGCAATAGACAGAGACAAGAGCATAGAGGATCGCAGGGCGAAGGTGGCACAACAACCAAATACAAAACAGTACAAGCTTATTCGGCCTGAGTGGTTCAGATCGTACCACTTTCCCCTACTCGGGATACCAACTAGGTCCGGTCATAGAAGATCTGTAATCGGTACCCAACACCACCCTTCCGCTTCACCTTGGATCATCGCCCTAGGGTGTGACCCTCCCCCTTCCTGTGGGCCCGACCCCAATCGGCCTTCTCCCGTCTGTAACATCTGTGTCCAATCACCCCAGCAATCCGAAGAGATGGGTAAGAAAAAGGAACAGGAAAAACGAGTAGGAAAAAGAGAGAGAAAAAGACAAAGAACCCCAAGGCCCGCCCCCCCCGACCCGACCGGACCACACCACACCACACAAATAATGCTGTCGGTCAAGAGTCAACCCCCCCCCCCCGCCCGGCACTACCCATGTTCCAAGAGCGCCTGAAAGTCAGGTGTGACCAGAGAGACTTCCCAGAGAGTCCATGTCCTAAGGAACCTCTGAGTTCCCTCAATCCTTTCCAGGGTCAGCTCCTCCATCCTCTTGATGTTCTCCACCTCCCCGTACCATTCCAGCAGGGAAGGGGCAACACTGGTACGCCAGTGCCTCGGGATCACCGACCTGGCCGCAGTAAGCAAGTGCCTCAACAACCCCTTCTTGCTCACCGACACCGACCCTGGGATCATCGATAAGAGAGCAACCTGCGGTGTGTGTGGGACATTTTCAAGTGTCAAGTGCTCATAGATTCCGAACACGCACTCCCAAAAGGTCCTCACCACCGGGCATTCCCACCATATGTGCAACATAGTCCCCTGGGCCCCCCCGCACCTCCAACAGTCTCCAGATTCCGCTCCCCCAAATTTCATGAGATCTGATGGGCATCTATACCATCTAGCTAAGATTTTGTAATTCCTTTCCTGGGCCCTACATGCCATGGACAACTGGTGGGTAAGCGCAAAGGACTTCTCCCAGTCTTCCATTTCAAATGACCTGAGCTATTTCTTAACTAAAATTGTTAAAACAGTATATGGGCCATAACTTTTGCTATTGGGAGGGTCGCAGGACCTTGGTTCTGGTGTTGCATTACTGAAGTAATGTAGCTAGCTCGTCCGTAAAAATGTTAACTCATTAGTTAAAAAACACCCCGTAGCATTGGGAGTATACCTAGGAAAAGAACAACAAAGAGGGGTCCCTCCACTGGGACCGAAGTAACACATTTCAGGACACATTTTCAGTTTGGATATACATATACATAGCTATACATAAGGCCAAACCAACCTGAAATGCGTCTCTTTGGTCCCAGCGGAGGGACCCCTCCTTGTTCTTTTCTTGGGGGCATATATTGCTAAGGACTGTTTTTAACTAATGGATTAAAAGTCACGTTTTAAGTGATGAGCTGGATTCACTACAGTCTTCATTGGTGGGCGATGCCAGTTAAGCGCCTCCTTCCACGCTTCTATACAGGTTAGGGTGACCTGCAAACATGGACGTTTTCATTAAACTATTGGACCTGGTGCCGCCCATCTGGGAGTTCAATGCAGAAAAAAGTAGCAGTTGCGACTACCAGCCACAGCAGCCACAAATAAGAGAGCACCATCAAGAAAGAAATTCTAGTTTAGAAAATCATTTTATTTGAGTAGAAAAACACTTTAAAAGCACATATACACATATGTAAGATATTTAAAACAACCACTGACTACCCCAGTCCTGTCTCGCCTTATAGTGACCCACAGAGAGCGAAATGGGTATCCCAAATGGGGAGGAGCTATGTGAGAAATTGCAGTGTTTTTGCTGGTAAAACATCGCTATCAATGTAAATTTTGTGCCGGCACAAAAGATAATTATGCTAATAAAAAATGAAAAGAAAACCCCCATCTGAAATATCTAAAGCAATAAGTGCACATGTGAAAAATATATGCAGAGCAATGACCAAAATGTGTTACAATACAGTAGCTAAAAGTCTATTCAAACAAACAAATGAAACTTATGACATTCTCTCAAAACCTAATCCAGTGAAAATGCTATTACACAAAATATCTGTCAGCATTGTAACCAATGTGTAAGCAAGTAAAGCAGTGGATGAATCATGACTCAGTGATTTCACAATACAAGTGTTGCAATGAAAGAAATAAATCAAAAGTGCAAAGCCAGGTCACAGATACATTGTTACCAATCCAAACGAAAGCAACACATGGCGTCCAGAAGGTGGGGAGGGAGAGCAGGGGGTAGCAGGAGACAAAAGCACCTGCGCACGCGGCTTCCTGTTTCGCTTCTTGCTAGGGTGAGGGGTGTTCAGGAACGGGTGTGATGCCCATCGGGACACCTGCCTTCTGTGAGCTGACAACCCCCAATCTCCGCCGCCACTTCTGCCTATGGTCAAGCCCCAGGTTGTTGGGTAGCTCGAGACATGGTTGCCCCCAGGTCTTAAACGGTGACAATGAAGGCTAATAAATTACAAGGGGTATCCCAAAGCCGAGGTCGTACGCGGGTAGTCAGTCCGAGGATGCGTCTATACACAGGGATGAGACAGGAGTGTAGTAGGGAGTAGCCAAAGGGTCAAACCAGGAGGTCAGTTCAAGGTCAGGCAAGCAAAGGTCGGTTCAGGCGGCAGACTGAGAAGGTCAATCAAAGCCGAGTCGGTATCCGATAAGCAGAGGTTCAATCACACCCAAAGCAACGGACACCGAGGACAGGGCTAGCTCCCTATTTATGGGGTCACTGACCAATGGCAAGCAGGGAGGGAGTGTGTGGTGATTGGTGCAACTGGTAACTTCAGCCGGATTGGCTACACATTTCCCAGGGGCCGTTCAGTCTTGGCAGCAGGGGCCCTTGATCTCTATCAGGTGTGGTGGAGGCTGAATCGCCTGCTACTTGCAGTGTGGCACCTCCTTGAAGTGAAAGTGCTGGACTGCGGGGCGCGTACCCGAGTGTGCACCCACACAGCTAGAGAGGAGTGGGGGAGGCTGTCAGAGCGGGACGCCGTGCTCCTCGACTTCCTGGAGCACTGCGCCGCCCAGTAGACGGTCGCCGCGGGCTCCCTCACCCAAGCAGAAGCGGCACGGGCAGCCACGTGCGCAGGTGGTTTTCCTGCTGCTCTGACTCTCTCCTCCCCAGCCTCAGGACGACATGTGCTGCTTGTTCTGTTACTACTCGGTAGCATTGTATCTGAGCCTTATCACTATCTTTGCACTTTATATTATGAACACCTGTTAATACTATTGTTATTATTTATATTGGTTGGCTGGTTGGGTTAATTTATTGTTATTAATTATGCGTTGGACATTTTAGTACTCGGTAACATTGTATCTGAGCCTTATCACTATCTTTGCACTTTATATTATGAACACCTGTTAATACTATTGTTATTATTTATATTGGTTGGCTGGTTGGGTTCATTTATTATTAATTAAGCATTGGACATTTTGTGCAATAGTATCAGTCAAGGACACTGTTATTTTCTAATAATTTTGTAAACAATTATTATTATAAAAAAACATCAATAAAAATTTCAATGATTAATATAACAACTGCCCACTGTAGGTTCTAGGTTGTGGATGACAAAAGGAATTGCACCAATGAGAATGTATAAAAGATTGTATTGTGCACAGACCTATGATACAGGACAGTTGTACATGTGTAAAAAATAATACAAAATATATATAAAAATAAGGGCCTAAACAGTTACATTAACCAATGGACAGTACAGGTATCACAGGGGCTAAACAAATACATTAAACCATTTCTAAAACTAAACTATTACTAAGTACAATTGCCAAATAGGCCTAAAGTTACTTGGTGATAGTTACCAATACAGGGCCCTCATGCCCATGCGTCCTTGCTCTTCCTTGGTCACCTCTCAACTGCCCAACTATCCCTCCCATTCCTTTAGGACACCTAACTTCCTGTTGGAAAGGACCAGCCCTTCCCTTTAGCCGGCCTATCTATTCACAAAAGGACTTCACAACCAGGTATGGACTTCATTTACATTACATAGTTAAGAATCCTTTATACACCCAAATCTATTCTATCCACTCGCACCCGCAGCCAAGATGTCTGGGTTGATACCAAGTTAGCATCTAAAAGGCTCAATCCTAGCTAGGGCAGACCTAGTTCAGATATTTAAACTTATATCTCTAATATTTTATATTTCATGGGAATTCTCTATTTGTTACAATTTCATGTATTCATTTCTATTTAACTTTGACAAGAACACACATGGTTTTTGTGATTCGTTCTTTGGGATTAGCTTTGTGTAAAGCTATTGCATGTGTCGTTTTGTATGAAGGTTAGGTTATATTCCTTTTACAATTAGTGGGATTCCAGGGGTAACCCACTACTCAGGCCTCATCAAATGGCTGCACACTACTTCTTAGTTTCAAAAAAATGATTAATAAGGAACTTTTACATATATAACATACATACATTCAATACACAACATGTTAAAAACCACATATTAAAAGACCAAGTCGGCACCCAGGCGAAGTGGTGGAGGACCACGCGGCACGTTGGTGAGGTAAGTGGGGAGGAAAGTGGGCGCTTCTATTTATTTCAATTTTTACTATTGTTCTGATATATACTGATATATATGGATGACGCTTATTGGATCACGGTATAGGATTAGTATTATGCTGTATTGCACGGCGGGCACTTGGCACTTTATTATCTCTCTGTTAGTTTGCACAAATCTCTGTTTACTGTTGATATTTTAAGAATTAGTTATCCTTTGTATTTCATTATTAGGAAATCAGTTCACTGTTTTTCACGTTATGAATTAGTATTACACAGGCACATTGCAATTTATCTCATGAGCGTCAGGCGATATATGTTTTTATATTCTGAATTACATAATATATTATATAAAATCAATTTTGATGCAAAGATCATGATTTATGAGTAAATTGGCTAGCCCTGGAGTTCCTCCCCACTTGGTCTTTTAATATGTGGTTTTTAACATGTTGTGTATTGAATGTATGTTATATATGTAAACATTTCTTAATACATTTTTTGAAACTAAGTAGTAGTGTGCAGCCGTTTGATGAGGACTGAGTAGTGGGTTAGCCCTGGAATCCCACTAATTGTAAAAGTAGTTGTTGTGGTTTTGTCCCGTTGGCTGGCACCTTGTGTACATAACTTAGGCAGTGCATATCCTATCTTGTTGGTTAGGTTATATTCCCCTCCTTTTTCCTTCCTCTTTTTGGCTCAGAGTTGGATTAATTGTTTTTTTTTTTTTTAAATGCTTGTGCCGGCACAAAAATAGGGTCCCCTCCCTTTTTTTTGTATTGCAATATTGTTGGGTACCCCGTCCAATAATGACAGTATGTATTATACACTGTGGGTAATTATGGGACATGTGATGGAGAAGAGCAGCATGTTTTTAAGTGTTATGTGTTGTTTTAGGTGCATCTGTATTTATTTCAATAAAAGTGATTTATTTTTTGCTTACAATTCTGGTGCTCTCTTTGTGGAGGTTGGTGTGGCATAGTTCCACGGCCACTCCTTTTGTGGTGTTGTTGCTTGTATATAGGTGAGCACAGTATTCTTGGGTAGTGCATCCTTTTTTTTTTTTTTTCTTTTTGGCTTCCCCAATACAGGTAAGTTTCTTACAACAGGGTTCAGGGATGCATCATAAATGGAGTTCTCTATTTGCTTAGGTTCTGGGCTTGGTAACGAAATGAGACCTATGGGTTGGATGCGTCTCTATTTCCCGATTCTGTATTGGACTTGGGGCCCAGGAGGAATGTAGGCCCAGTTATTCCTGGTTCCGTGTTAGAGACTAAACACCAGCGGCGGGGGGGTCTTTGAAATGGGGGCATCTTGTGTTTGCTCATCTTTTAAAAGCGAGTGTCGGCTCACCTTTCCCTGAGAAATGTCGCCTAGCGTTAGTAGCAGATGGCAGGGCAGCACAACAGCACTTTGGGAGAGAACGTTTTGCAAGAAGGAAGTGGAATGCATGGGGTGCGGAGTATCGGAAAATATTCCCCCGGTTCAGTTGTTCCTCTCGTGAACTCTGTGATCTTTCTATTTATATTCACAGAGGATATTTCCCCAATTTCCCCAAATAAAGAGCTGTGTCCAGAGACTCACAATTGCACGGGCTCGTAATTAATTTTGAATAATTTATTTTATTACTAAGAAAAAAGACAAAACATATTAAATCTCTACTAAAAAACATAAGACAAATATAATCTCACAATCTGCCATGGGGGGCGCAGTTGTCCAATGGTGCCAATATAACACAATTAACCTCTAAATATTATATATGGTGTAAGTAAACCCAATAATTATTTACATATTACATAAAGTGTCTGTGCTTCCAACAAAAGTGCATCAATTCACAACAATTCATCTATCAAAAAGGTGCAAAAACGCAATTATAAAGAGAAGGTACAAATCACACACTTCAATCTCCATCTTGCATATCCATGGTAACTGGCAGCCAGAGTCCCCCCCCAGGAAAAGAGCCAACACGTTTCGTGACGAGATGTCGCTTTTTCAAGGCAGTGCAACATATAGTGAATTATTGCCTATTGGTTGGTGTCGCCCACTTCTCTCTTTTATATTCACAGAGGCTTTAGTGAGCGATGTGAAAAATGAGGAGGAAGAAATATTTGTGAAGAAGGAAGAGGAGGTTTCTCTACAGATCAGACCAGGTGAGTAATATATCCACCCCCCTATTTCCCCTGTCTCGCACATCTCAGTACAGAGGCGTCACTCTTCATCTCTATTCACAGACTCATTACTGAGAAATGTAAAAACCGAGGAGGAGGATGTTTCGGTGAGGAATAAAGAGGAGCTGCTTCCTGTACAGATCAGCCCAGGTGAGTAATAAACCTTTTATAGAACAGATCCCTCTGTTATCAGTTATCCTGCACTCGCGCCACACAGACTCCTCAGTACAGGGGGCGTCGCTCTCATCTTTATTCAGACTCGTCACTGAGTATAAAGAGGAGGAGCTTCCTCTACAGATTGGCCCAGGTGAGTAATAAAGCCGACACTTTATACTCTCTCGGGCGTCTTGTACATGTGTATTGAAGTGCGATTTTCATACCTGGGATAGTGAATAATGAAAGACTCGCACACTCAGTAATAGGACAGTTTATTATACTGGATGATTCCCAGGAAGCCCCACCCACATCTCTGGCCTGGACATTGGAATGAGAATTCTCTGGCTGCAGCGAGATGTTGTTTCTTCTACCAGCCCCAGACTAATGGCTGAACAATAAAAAAGGGGACAGGTGTGGCCTCCGACTAGAGCTCACGCTTTTTTTTTCCTCTAATTCCTTGGCATGATGGGAAATGGAGAAGGTGATTGCATTCATCTTAGGGGATGTTTTGAATTATTCTATTAGCCACTCCCCCTTGACCAAGTCCTTCCCCCCCATGGGAGTTTGCTCATTTGTTAACTGGATTGTAATGTTTCTGTTTTTTTGCCAGAGGTCACTGTGATTTAGTTCTGGGGAGACTGCGATTTCCATTTCAAGTTTCAGATGGGCTGCCAATGATCTTGTATTAGAATCACGGGGGGTTGGTCAGGATTAGCATTAGGTCATCAGCATAGGTTAATATGTTAATGTCTCTCTTGTTTGGTGGTGTGGCTCCAACATGTATCTGCAGATATATGCGATCAAACCTCTGTCTTTCCACATAGACATGTTTGGTGCTTAATACTTAGATGAGACTGATGGGCGGGCCCACATTGGCCCCTCCCACACTACCTATATAATCCTCAAAGCAGCTTGCCATTTCCTTCCTCTGTTTTTGTTTATTGTGATTCCTTTAATAGAATTGTCCAAGTCTATTTTCCTAACTAATGGTTATAAATGGATGTTGAAGTGTGTGGGGGACAGCCCTGCCTTGTCCCGTTTATTAGTGTGAGTGAGTACCGTTAACGTTAATCATTACTGATTGATTTATATACAGAGATCTTATTTCATTAAGAATATTTCGTCCCACACCAAAATGTTTTAGAGTTGCTTCAGCGAATCGCTAGGAGACGCGATCATATGATTTCTCAGTATCCAGAGTTACAGTCGTAGCCTCTGAGTTTGTTTTTGTGATTCGGCCAATTGTAGTGGTAGCAATAGTGATATTTTGGTTTACCCCCCCTTGCCTGGCATGAGGCCTGTTTGGATTGGTGAGATAATGGTGTGTAGAATAGGTTTCAGCCGATGTTAGAATGAGGGTTGCGTACATTTTAAGGTCAACATTAAAGTGGACCAAAACCCTGCTTGATCGATCCAATCCCTCCCCGCGGGGCATCCAAAATCGGGATGCCCCACTGTGTGAAACCCACCAGGACGCCCGCAAATCTTACCTGAATCCCGGTCCAACGGCGCATGCGCGTGCCGCATCTCGCGCTTCTCTCTAGCAGGGCGCGTACCCCTATCAGCCATTTGTGAATGGTGGGCGCGCTCCCTGTTAAAGGGAAGCGCGAAATGCGCCACCAGCGTGCTCGGAGCTGCTGATCTTTGATGTGCATAGCTCAGCGGCTCCGAGCGCGTTGATTGGACGAACGGCCATGCATGTGCCATAGGAGCAGGCTGAGGTGAGTTGTAACTAGCGATCTGGGGGTTTCACACAGCCGGGGAAGGCGACCAAAACCTAGGATAGTCAAAATCCTGGGTGTTGGTCCACTTTAAGGAGGGAAATTGGACTGTATCTTGCACAACTAGAGCGATCTTTATCATCTTTGGGGATAAGTTTCATACCTGCAGTATTGTAGTTCTGGTTAATGGGATGGACTTGGTCTCTGGCATTGAACCATCGCAGGATATTGGGGAATAGGACTTCTCTGAAGTGTTTGATAGTATTCGGCCGGTAGCCGTCCAGCCCTGGCTATTTCCCCTGCTTTTTTGCCTGGTATAGCGGCTGTTAATTCCCTACATGTGAAGGGTTTTTCTAATTAATCTCTAGTATCAGGAGGGATCTTTGGCGTTTGTATATTTTTTTTTTGTTCAGTATGTTTTTATTGAAAATAAAGAATTAGACACAGTACAAGAAAAAGGGTGATACCACAACTGTCACACAAGCCACGTTCTATAAAAGAGCAAATAACATCATGGACATTACGTTCCCTCAAAATATCGAGCGACACCTAGGAGAGGGGTGGTTGTCGAAGCCCGTCAACTGTTCACCCAAAGGGTGTACCTCCACCCACTCTCACCCTAGGCTTGATGGGTCCAGAATTTCTAGTATATCTATCCAATGGCTATAGTAGCCCCTCTGCCTGGACATTGTTACGGGACTATTGCCTTCTACCCTGTAAAACATGGCACAGGTGGTAATTTATAGAAACAAAACAGGGAATGGGTAACAGACTAACATAATGTAGGAAGGGCGGAGAGGAGGGGACCCAGGGTGAGGGGTAACAAATTTTGGGGGGAGAATGCCGCACTCTTACCATTCCTCCAGTGGTGGGTGCCCGGTTCACGGAGACGCCGCACAATCCAATTTCTGTTGAAGAACCAGCAACTCCAGACGTGATCAATGTCAAAGAATTGTATTAAAGATCCAAACATGAGCAGAATATACAATAAAGTCCATAAGTCCAATGCATGAGGTTATCAGTGAACGTTTTGGGGTGCACTTAGGCCCCCTTCCTCAGGACTAACCACATGTCAAGAATGCAAAAAAGACAGAAATTGGTGAGGGGTAACAGACAGTAGCAGTAGGTGGAGGGAGGCTCGGCGACTACCTTCCCACACAGGGACCCCCTGTCTGCTATTCTCTGCAGAGAGATCCACCTTGGGCTAACTGAGTGATAAGAGCGGTGCTTGGAACTCAGCGGATTATCGGGACACCATCCAAATCGTCCAGGTAGTGTTGAATTTCTACCTCCTATTCTCGGCCCCCTCCAGGACCATCTCCTCCATTCTCTATTCTATTTTCCATCTCCTGCACTCACTCCAGTACCGTTTGTATATTTTTAATGTATTCTAATGGGTTAACTGTGTTTTCAATCTGTGTTTTATAAATTTGTGAATAGAAGATGATCTCTTGCTGTAAGCCTTTTGTGGTGGTATCCGCCTGCCACTGTTACCGTGGGGGCCTGTGGTGTAAATCCTGTTGTCTCTTATTAAATGAATGCCCCCTCCCCAGAGAATGGGGCCTTTTTGTAATTCATCTATTTTTTTTAGCATATATCGAAAAAAATCTTTTAGGTATTAACTAAAGTGCAGATTTTGCCCATTAGTTTCCCTACTAAAATGATGATCCTGGACTGAGAATCTATGTTTTCTCTAATTAGTTCAAAGACCATTTTATGGTTGATTAATGTTGCTGTACCTTTAGCTTTTTTTGTGTATGGGTTTGAATAGAGTTTGTCGAAATCCTTTAAATCAAGCTTTGGAAATGTATTGACCTTAAAGCGGACCAACACCCTCGACGGCGAGCGCTAGAATTACAGGCTGGAGCCCCCGCACATAACTCCCCCAGACGCTCGTAAACCTTACGTTAACCTCACCCCCACACTACCACCACCAGCCATGAATCAAGCACAGCGATTGGTATCCATAAGGATATGACCCACATGGCGGGCGGCCAATCACGGCACCAGATTGCCGGCGGATGAGTGAGGTTAAAGTAAGGTTTATGGGCTCCTGGGGTAGTTATGTGCGAGGGGGCTGCAGCCTGTCATTTTAGTGCCGGCCCCGGTGGCAACCAACACCCTCACCGCGATTTGAAGTGTGTCTCCTGAAGAAATAAAATATGAAACTTGTTTGATCTTGCTTATATTGGGGGGGTTTCCACACCTTATATTGTAAGTACATTTAGATATTTTTATAATTCTATACAATGCGCTACATACAGTAACAGTTTTTTACATTTTATTACAAATTCACTCTTATTTGCTGTGTTGAGTTAAGCAGTTCTGTCCCATAATTCCCTTTACAACAGAGGAGTAATAGGACCAGTGAATTTGTTCACTAATGAAAAAGTTTTAATTTTGAGATTTAATTGTCCAATCGGGGTTTGGCGATATCCGTGTGATCCAGCACAGCAAGGCGTTCGTTCTTCCTTCTTTTAGTTTATCAATACACAAAAACACAGTCAGGTAGATAATCGACCACTACAAATTCCCGCGCATCCACAGCCTCCCACTGCAACGGCCAATTGTTCATGAGTGAAGGTGTACATGGTGATCGAACAGTAGTGTTTGCATCCCATACCCTTGGCGGCGGATATCTGTCTCCGGGGCATAGGTGGACGAGTCAGCCCCCAAAAGCAAGGGCCGGGGCCGTTGTTGAGAACATGCAGAAGGCAGAGAAAACTAGTGGGAGGGGCTTCCCGTAATGTGCCGCATCGGGCAAGCATCATCTGCCCCATAGGTCGTCTGTCACAAACTGTACGGGCAGTTGGTGTATAGAGCATCTTTTACTCAAAGTTTGTCACGCCCTGCTGGTCCACGGATGTAAGAAGGTTCCGTATGAAGAAAATAGTTATTCTAATTATTATTATTAAATCACTACTATTAATCACTACCACATTCATAGGTAACTTGGATGAATGTGGAAGCTGTGGATGTTTACCTGTTGTTTATTATGATACTAATCCGGGGCTGGCTGATACAAGGGAAATCATACACATATAAGGTTTATAAAATATTATTGATGTATAAAGGTAACTTGGATGAATGTGGAATCTGTGGATGTTTACCTATCGTTTATTATGATACTAATCCGGGGCTGGCTGATACAAGGGAAATCGTACACATATATTAGAAGGTTTATATAATATTATTGATGTATAAAGGTAACTTGGATAAATGTGGAATCTGTGAATGTTTACCTGCCGTTTTATTATGATTCTGATACGGGGCTGGCTGATACAGGGGAAATCATACACATATAAGGTTTATATAATATTGATGTGTGTATATATAGGTAACTTGGATGAATGTGGAATCTGTGGATGTTTACCTGCCGTTTATTATGATTCTAATCCAGGGATGGCTGATTTAAGGGAAATCATACACATATAAATATACTATATATATATAATATATTATATTTATAAGGTTTACATGGGTGAATTGTATCAATATTCATTATATTCATATGCAGACTCTAGTAATGTTTGGGTTATGTCTGGGTTTTCCTCCCAGGAATTACTTGATATATGGTCTTTCAACTATTTAACTGAAATCATCTGGTATGTTTAGGCAGAGGGGATTGTATTACATGTAGGCATGGTGTTACATGACGGCTTCTTTGTAACCGGAAGACTAAGGAGCAGTTGGGGGAGGAGGAATTAAGGTTTGACCAGAGAATTATATTTAAACAAGGAAGCTGGGGAAAGATAGGCTCTCTCTTCTCTCTGCTTCCGTCTCACAGGGGACATGAAGGGCTGCCACGCAGGCAGTATGGCGGGGGCTGGGCAGAGGACAAAAGGCCCTGGTTAAATTAGCTTTTTTGTATGGACACTCTGCTTAAATTTTAGACATTGCAACTTTACATCATATTTACACCGTTCATATTATTACTTTTTCTGTAATGTAACTGGCACTATTTTTTAATTAAATCCACTCATCGATATTTGGTTTTGGCTCAATACTTGTTTCTGAAATCACCATGGCTGAGCTTATATTTGGATGGCCCAATAGTCCTTGTTAAAAGTTAAAACAAGCAACCAAACTATTACAACGGATCATCAGTGGGGTTAGACAGGACGACTACATGGCAGGACACAAGGGGGGGAGGGTCAAGCCTCCGATCCATATTGAGATGGAGAAAGAGGGGGAGAGCACAGTCATGGGGGACGGTGTAGGAAGAAAGGGAGGAGCAGAGTCAATGAAAAGAGGCAAAGGGGGCAGAAGGGAAAAGCGAAGGAACCATGAGTAAAAGAGAGAGGAAAAAAAGCGTGGGGTATTGGCATTTATAATAGTGGAAGGGCAGGGAGATCCAGCTCCGATGTCAAGTCCCAGGGCGTACAAAGAAGGAATTCCTCCGGCCTCTTCCTTCCTTCAAAGCTGTCCGTGCCCCGGTAATATTTGCCCCAGCCGCCTGTAGCATCCAATGTGCACAAACAGATTCAATGAACAATATCGACTGCAGCTTCCACAGAACATCTGAGCTCCTCTTACTCTGCTGTTCACTGGATGTCATCTTTACTATAAGCGATGATGCGTTTTGTGTTTTTGTCTGTTTTTATGTTCAGTTTGTGAATTACACCAATATACCCCATATAACCGTCTATCCTCCCATTCCTATTTTATTTCCTCCAGATGAACAATCTATACAGAACAATACAGAGGGTCGAGCTGCTCTCTCTCTGGATGGTAAAACAGAACATGGGGACATCACTACAGAGACTAGAGGAGACGTGGCTACCCCATACTCCCATCCTGCACCGCACCCTGTACAACCTGCATCTCACACCTCCAGAAAGCCCGAGAGGTTTCCTGATTTCTTACATCCTGTCACCCAGCATACAGCACCTAAACATTCATGTTCTAAATGTTGGAGAAGATTTCCCAACAAGTCTAAACTTATCAGACATGAAAGAGTTCATACAGGGGAGAAGCCGTATTCCTGCTCTGAATGTGGGAAATGCTTTGCTCACAAATGCATACTGATTGATCATAAAAGAGTCCATACGGGTGAGAAGCCATTTTCATGCCCTGAATGCGGGAAGTATTTTTCTCAGCAATCCAACCTTACATGTCATAAAAGAGTTCACACAGGAAAAAAGCCGTATTCATGCTCTGAATGCGAGAAATGTTTTTCTGAGAAACGCGCTCTTATTGCACATGAACGAGTTCACACTGGCGAGAAGCCGTGTACATGCACTGAATGTGGTAAACATTTTTCTACTAAACAAAACCTCATTGCTCATGAAGGAGTTCATACAAGAGAGAAGACGTGTTCACACTCCGAATGTGGGAAAAGTTGTTCTCATAAATCACAGATCTGGGTTCATGCACGGGAGAAGCCATATTCGTGCTCTGAATGCGGGAAATGTTTTTCTAAAAAATCAAAGCTCATCACTCACGTGAGGGTTCACACAGGAGAGAAGCCGTATTCGTGTGCTGAATGCGGGAGATCTTTTTCTCAGAAAAACACTCTTACTGCACATGAACGAGTTCACACGGGCGAGAAGCCGTTTTCGTGTGCTGAATGCGGGAGATGTTTTTCTCATAAACACGCTCTTACTGCACATGAACGACTTCACATGGGCGAGAAGCCGTTTTCATGCGCTGCATGCGGGAATTGTTTTTCCCAGAAAGCACACCTCAACACTTATAAAAAAGTTAATACAGGAGAGAAGCCTGAAAGTGGGAAATGTTTTTCTAATGAAGCCAACCTTATTGCTCAAGATGGAGTTCACACAGGAGAGAAGCCATATTCATGCTCCGAATGTGAAAAATACACGGGGCTGTTTAGAACACGTGAAATAATTCCTACAGGGAAGCAGCCACATTCCTGCTCTCAATGCGGAGAATGTTTTTCTGAAGAGTCCAGCCTTAATGCTCACGAGAAAACTCATACAGAGGAGAAGCCATATACATGTTCACACTGTGGGATGAATTTCTTTTTTAAATCCAGTCTTATCAGACATGAAAGAGTTCACAGAGAAGAAAATTTGCATTCGTGTCCTGAATGTGGGCAATGTTTCTCGGATGAATCGAGCCTTATCGCTCATCAAAGTGATCATACGGAAGAAAAGCTGTATTTTTGTCCTGAATGTGGGGAAGGTTTTCCGCACAAATTGGCTTTGACCAGACATAAAATAGTTCACACAGGGGAGAAGCCAAAGTCATGCTACTAGAGTTGGAAATGTTTTTCCTCGTAAATCAAATCTCAATTACGAGAAGCTATACGTGTGGAAAAGGTTGAATATGCAAATCCATTATAAAACAACTTAAAGTACACAGCCAGTCAGTTCTCATAGAGGCAGTATAGGCTTCATATTTTTATATGTTGAAAAATATTACAGTAATCTCACGGAACACAGAATGTGATGATCCGAAATCGATTTCCATTCACAACTGTATCTTTCCCCCCCCCCAAAAAAAATACCCCCTATCAAATTTCTTGTTAGTACCTCCTCACTCATATGTGGATTTATATAGGGAGAGGACCCTGTTCATAAAATGTGTTCAGTTGTGTTCTGTCTTTTTCTACTTTAGGGTGTTCGCATTTTCAATCTATCACACCCGACTTTCACTTACTGTCAGGGATTCTCATCAGAGAAATCCCTCACTAAAAGAATGACCAGTATTTGAGAGCTGTAAACGCTGAGACAGAGGGAGATACACAGCAAATAGGGTTTAATGATGGTAACACAGCAAACAGGTATACACAACACAAAGCAAAACAGGCTGCTACTACTATTACAGAGAGATGGATGGACAGATAACACAGGTGAAGGACCAGGTGGGGAAGGGTTATATTCTTAAAGTGAACCAAAACCAAGGATTTTGACTATTCTGGGTTTTGGTCCTTTGCCCCAGGGCACCCCTATCGGGGATGCTCCTCTGTGAGACACCCCCCAGATCACCGAGTGCAACTCAGTCCGCTTGTCCAATCAGCATGCTCAGAGCTGCCGACACCACATAGTCTAAGCCTTCGTCTAAGGCCACATCCCCTTTCACCCTTTAACACGGAGCATGCCTGCACCGGTCATTTACAAATGCCTAGTGCGGGCACTCGTCATGCTAGATTTTGGATGCCCGGGGGCCATCGTGTGGGTTTTGGTCTACTTTAGGTGCAGATGCCAGGGGTGAAGGGAGCAAACATACACGAGCTGGGATCCAGTCCAAAGCAGATACTGAGCTGGGATCCAGTCCAAAGCAGATACTGAGTCCAGAATTCTAAGGCTGTAGCAGGAGTCTTGGGTCTAGCTTCAGATGACAATACAATGCTGATCCACCGGCTGCAAGGGTGGACCAGCTTATAAAGGGAAGGTCAAATAGCACAGGTGCGGGCAAATCACCAGCACCTCTGCAGCAGAGGGCCACCTGCTGGTGGAGCAGCATACAGCAGGAGAAAAAGCCAGAAAATGGAGCCAGCCAAGAACAATACATGACAGAAGCAGGCTCCCATATTGTGGAGGAACCCCAGATCTCACAAATTTTGATGAGTATGTACGTAAATCCTCTGGGATCCTACTGCCTTAAATGGAGCCCTGGGACCAGTGGGTGGTAAGCTGCAGGGTCAGTAATGGCATTGGAGCATCTGGTTTACGTGAAGACTCTGATGCATGTGGAATGAAGAGGAAAGGTCGGACCTCTGCTGGAGGACACAGTGTTTCTTTCAGGAGCCGGCCCTCTTACCTATTGTAGCGTGGACTGCAGGCAGGAAGGTTTA
The DNA here is from genome assembly GCA_027917425.1 of Gastrophryne carolinensis. NCBI lineage: Eukaryota > Metazoa > Chordata > Amphibia > Anura > Microhylidae > Gastrophryne > Gastrophryne carolinensis. The sequence goes on from CM051234.1 coordinate 1,234,297, forward strand.
CTGCTTGCGCAGAAGAGCTGGAGGCCTGAGTTGAATTGTGGGCTTTTTGCCTTTGTAATGCAACTGTAAAAGTGAGCTACCACCCTATTGTCTGCCTTTACCTACGTCTTACTTGTTTGTACAACACTTTTTCTTGTTAGAAATGAATAAAACTTTATTATGCAAAAAAAAAAAGGAAGTGTCTGATTCTTTCCCCTCCCTTCACATAAGATTTATAAGCTTTATCTTCTAAGACAGAGATCAGTGGCGTGGGAAGTAACGTATCTGTGATAAGTTTCTGATATCGGGCCAGAGTAGGTGTCACAGGGACAGAGGACCCTAAGGCAGGAACACCCCCTTCTAGAGAAACATTTAAAGTAGTATTCATTTTATGAGCCATCTGTATGCCATCCCTCACATTCCCGAGTGTGTGGAGGGGGGTTTCACCCTTCCCCTCATAGAAATGACCATTACTAAGAATGTTATGTCTGCTTAATGAGAAACAAATGTTCTTCATGTCTGGGCTATACCTTTCATATATGTGTATCTGTATATATGTTTGAAATGTCCAACAGAAGTATGACACAATACAGGGCAGAAGCAGGCTCCCATATTGTGCTTTTTTTTTATTCATCTATTCATTTTTAGCACTTATCGATAAAAATGTCTTTTGTACTTTGTTTAGTGTAGATTTTTCCCATTAGTTTCCATAGTAAAAATGATCATATTGTTTAATTAGTTCAAAGACCAGTTTATGGTTGATTAATATTGCTGTACCTTTAGATTTTTTTTGTGTATGGGTTTGAATAGAGTTTGTCGAAATCCTTTAAATCAAGCTTTGGAATTGTATTGACCTTAAAGCGAACCAACACCCTCGGCGGCGAGCGCTAGAATTACAGGCTGGAGCCCCCGCACATAACTGTCCAGACGCCCTTAAACCTTACGTTAACCTCACCCCCCACACTACCACAGCTGGCCAGAAATCAAGCTTTGCGATTGGCGACACGACGGTCTGCATCCGGTACGATACGACCCACGTGACCGCCGGAAGGCCAATCACAGCACCGGATTCCCGGTGGACTACTGAGGTTAAAGTGGAACAACACCCAGGATTTTGACTATCCTTATAGATTCCTGGGCCTATCAGGCCCAAAGTTGGTCCACTTTAACGTAAGGTTTATGGGCTCCTGGGGTAGTTATGTGCGAGGGGGCTGCAGCCTGTCATTTTAGTGCCGGCCACGGTGGCAACCAACACCCTCACTGCGATTTGAAGTGTGTCTCCTGAAGAAATAAAATATGAAACTTGTTTGATCTCGCTTATTTTGGGGGGTTTCCACACCTTATATTGTAAGTACATTTTAGATATTTTTATAATTCTATACAATGCGATACATACAGTAACAGTTTAACATTTTATTACAAATTCACTCTTTTTTGCTGTGTTGAGTTAAGCAGTTCTGTCCCATAATTCCCTTCGCAGCAGAGGAGTAATAGGACCAGTGACGTTGTTCACTAATGAAAAAGTTTTAATTTTGAGATTTAATTGTCCAATCGGGGTTGGCGATATCCGTGTGATCCAGCACAGCAAGGCGTTCGTTCTTCCTTCCTTTAGTTTATCAATACACAAAACCACATACACAAGGTAAAGTCAGGTAGATAATCAACCACTACAAATTCCCGCACGTCCACAGCCTCCCACCGCAACGGCCAATTATCCATAAGCGAAGGTGTACATGGTGATCAACCAGTAGTGTTTGCATCCCATACCCTTGGCGGCGGATATCTGTCTCCGGGGCATAGGTGGACGAGTCGGCCCCCTAAAGCAAAGGCCGGGGCCGTTGTTGCGAAGAACATGCAGAAGGCAGAGAAAACCAGTGGGAGGGGCTTCCCATAATGTGCTGCACTGGGCAAGCATCATCTGCCCCATAGGTTGCCTGTCAATAACTGTATGGGCAGTTGGTGTATGGGCAGTTGGTGTATAGAGCATATTTTACTCAGTCTGTTATGCCCTGCTGGTCCACGGATGTAGGAAGGTTCCGGAGGAATAAAATGGTTATGATCCCAATTATTAATAAATCACTAATATTATTGATGTATATAGGTAACTTGGATGAATGTGGAATCCGTGAATGTTATGATTCTGATCCAGGGCTGGCTGATACAGGGGAAATTATACACATATAATATAAAATAAGGTTTATATAATATTATTGATGTATAAAGGTAACTTGGATGAATGTGGAATCTGTGAATGTTTACCTGCCGTTTATTATGATTCTGATACAGGGCTGGCTGATACAGGGGAAATCATACACATATAAATATAATATATATATATATATATATATATATATATATATATAAGGTTTACATGGGTGAATTGTATCAATATTCATTATATAAATATGCAGACTCTAGTAATGTTTGGGTTATGTCTGGGTTTTCCTCCCAGGAATTACTTGATATATGGTCTTTCAACTATTTAACTGAAATCATCTGGTGTGTTTAGGCAGAGGGGATTGTATTACATGTAGGCGTGGTGTTACATGACGGCTTCTTTGTAACAGGAAGACTAAGGGGCAGTTGGGGGAGGAGGAATTAAGGTTTGACCAGAGAATTATATTTAAACAAGGAAGCTGGGGAAAGATAGGTTCTCTCTTCTCTCTGCTTCTGTCTCACAGGGGACATGAAGGGCTGCCACGCAGGCAGTATGGCGGGGGCTGGGCAGAGGACAAAAAAGGCCCTGGTTGAATTGGCTTTTTTGTATGGACACTCAGTTTTAATTTTAGACATTGCAACTTTAAAGTGGACCAACACCCTCCCATGGTCGGCCCGGGAATCTATAAGATTCCCGGACCGATCAGACCCCTGACTGCGGGGCACCCCGATCTGTGGGAAACCCCCCAGAAACCCCTAAATCCTTACCTTATCCACGATCCAGCGGCGCCCGCTGCCTCCCGCATGTCCCTCTAGCAGGACGCGCACCCGCGCCAGGCATTTGTGAATGGCGGGCGCGCTTGCGCGCCCTGTAAGAGTGACGCACGGGAAGTGGCGGCAGGCGCGCTCTCTTGTCCGTCGCTGCCTCCTGCTTGTCCATCGGTAGGGATTGGCAGCGGCGGTCACGTGGGAGCGAGGATAGGTGAGTTTTTCGGGGTTTCTGGGGGGTTTCACACAGCCGATCGGGGGTGCCCCGCCAAAGTGGACCAAAACCCAGGATAGTCAAAATCCTGGGTGTTTATCCACTTGAAATCATATTTACACCGTTCATATTATTACTTTTTCTGTAATGTAACTGGCTCTATTTTAATTAAATCCACTCATCGATATTTGGTTTCGGCTCAATACTTGTTTCTGAAATCACCATGGCTGAGCTTATATTTGGATGGCTCAATAGTCCTTGTTAAAACAAGCAACCTAACTATTACAACGGATCACCAGTGGGGGTAGACAGGACGACCACATGGCAGGACACAAGGGGGGGGAGGGTCAAGCCTCCGATCCATATTGAGATGGAGAAAGAGGGGGAGAGCACAGTCATGGGGGATGGTGTAGGAAGAAAGGGAGGAGCAGAGTCAATGAAAAGAGGCAAAGGGGGCAGGAGGTAAAAGCGAAGGAACCATGATTAAGCGAGGAAGAGAGAGAAAAAAAAGTGTGGGGCATTGGCATTTTAGTAGTGGAAGGGCAGCAAGATCCAGCTCCGATGCCAAATCCCAGGGCGTACAAAGAAGGAATTCCACTGGCCTCTTTCTTCCTTCCTTTAAAGCTGTCCGTGCCCGGTAATCTTTGCCCTGGCTCCCCTGTACCATCCAATGTGCACACACAGATTCAATGAACAATATCAACTGCAGCTTCCACAGAACATCTGAGCTCCTCTTACTCTGATGTCGTCGTTACTATAAGCGATAATGCGTTTTGTGATTTTGTCTGTTTTTATGTTTAGTTTGTGAAATACACCAATATACCTCTATAACCGTCTATCCTCACATCCTATTTTATTTCCTCCAGATGAACAATCTATACAGAACAATACAGTGGGCGGAGCTGCTCTCTCTCCGGATGGTAAAACAGAACATGGGGACATCACTACAGAGACGAGAGGAGACGCGACTACCCCAAACTCCCATCCTGCACAGCACCCTGTAAAACCAGCATCTCACACCTCCAGAAAGCCCGAGAGGTTTCCTGATTTCTTACATCCTGCCACCCAGCATACAGCACCTAAACATTCATGTTCTAAATGTTGGAGAAGATTTTCCAAGAAGTCTAAACTTATCAGACATGAAAAAGTTCATACAGGGGAGAAGCCGTATTCATGCTCTGAATGTGGGAAATGCTTTCCTCACAAATACGTACTGATCAGTCATAAAAGAGTCCATACGGGTGAAAAGCCATTTTCATGCCTTGAATGCGGGAAGTGTTTTTCTCAGAAATCCCAACTTACATGTCATAAAAGAGTTCACTCAGGAGAAAAACCGTATTCATGCTCTGAATGCGAGAAATCTTTTTCTCAGAAACACGCTCTTATTGAACATGAACGAGTTCACACGGGCGAGAAGCCGTTTTCGTGCGCTGAATGCGGGAGATGTTTTTCTCGAAAACACGCTCTTATTGCACATGAACGAGTTCACACTGGCGAGAAGCCGTATTCATGCTCTGAATGTGGTAAACATTTTTCTACTAACCAAAACCGCATTGCTCATGAAGAAGTTCATACAAGAGAGAAGACTTGTTCACGCTCCAAATGTGGGAAAAGGTGTTCTCATAAATCACAGACACAGGAGAAGCCATATTCATGCTCTGAATGCGGGAAACGTTTTGTAAAAAAATCAAAGCTCATTAGTCACGTGAGGGTTCACACAGGAGAGAAACCGTATTCGTGCGCTGAATGCGGGAGATGTTTTTCTCATAAACACGCTCTTATTGCACATGAACGACTTCACATGGGCGAGAAGCCGTTTTCGTGCGCTGCATGCGGGAATTGTTTTTCTCAGAAAGTTAATACAAGAGAGAAGCCTGAAAGTGGGAAATGTTTTTCTAACGAAGCCAACCTTATTGCTCATGAAAGAGTTCATACAGGAGAGCCATATTCATGCTCCGAATGTGAAAAATATTTTTCTAAGACGGGGCTGTTTAGAACACGTGAAATAGTTCCTACAGGGAAGCAGCCACATTCCTGCTCTCAATGCGGAGAATGTTTTTCTGAAGAATCCAGCCTTATCGCTCACGAGAAAACTCATACAGAGGAGAAGCCCTATACATGTTCACACTGTGGGATGAATTTCTTTTTTAAATCAAGTCTTATCAGACATGAAAGAGTTCACATAGAAGAAAAGTCGCATTCGTGTTCTGAATGTGGGCAATGTTTCTCGGATGAATCGAGCCTTATCGCTCATCAAAGTGATCATACGGAAGAAAAGCTGTATTTTTGTCCTGAATGTGGGGAAGGTTTTCCGCACAAATTGGCTTTGACCAGACATAAAATAGTTCACACAGGGGAGAAGCCAAAGTCGCGCTACTAGTGTTGGAAATGTATTCTAAGCATACAGTACGTCCTGCTCCATATATTATACTTACACGTGGGTAATCCTCCGCCAGATGGCGCTGTGCACTGCAGACATGCAAAAACAGGCTCCTCCCGGCCCTTCATATACCCGGGGACCTCCCACTAATCCCCAGATTTCTCTGCAGTGCTGACTGCGAAGACATGAAGTATCACTCTCTCGCAGGTGAGCGGGGCTATTACAGCCTGCGGCCCTGTGGGACTATTTCCACCTGTCCTCTTTGTGATGTGCCTTCCAGCCTGGGCTGCGCTGGTCAGGTGAAGGTAGGCAGCATCGTGTGTGCTTATGGAGCCATGCTCCACCGCAGTCCCCCACCATAGGGTAGGCGGTTAGGCTGATGGTGAGCCTTTAGTGGATGCCCCTCCCGCATTATTGCCCCGTGCCCCGTGTAGCGGTGGACCCTGCGTAAAGGGTCGCCATCCTCCCTCGTTTACCCCAGTAGTTAGTTGGAAAAGAAAGGGGGGGGTATGTGTGTGGCGGTCCCAGTGTACTCTAATGTTACGCTTATGGCCATAGTATTGCCCTTGATTTACATCTGGGTGTCAGAGCCGCGCTTCTTGCTCCTTATTATTATTCGGCTGCTGCCGTATGTGTGTCCCTAAGACCGGTTGTGTTCCTTTTCTGAATAGTGTGCCGGGCGGACGGCGGCTTCGTATAGACGCGTCGGCGTCTTCCTTTTTTGCAAGGCTTATATTAAGTGATTTTATCCTTGCGTGTTTGACGACTACCTCAGAGCTTCGTGCTCTTCGGGGTGGGTGGGGACTTGGATTGGCGCGCTCCGCGTCACGGCCGGAGATTGGGCCTGCCCTTCGAGGTTCGCTGGGCGCCATTTTAATGATCTTTGCGCGCGTGGTGGCGGTTCCCCTCCTCCCTGGTCTGTAAGTGCCCTCGGGGGGCTATTCTTTATTAAATATTTTACCAGCTGCGCATGGCCCTGACACCTCTTATTCCCTTATGTCTTTCAGACGACAAGCCTCCGGTGGCTTCTCCCGTATATATATATATATATATATATATATAATATATATATATATATATTTAGCGGGCTTCCCTACTATTCTCCCACATTGATCAGCGGGTCTTGGGGCATCCAGGGTTGCCTATTGCGTAAATCCCTACGGACATATTGTGTCTAGATAATCACCATATGGAGGCATCTCAGAATTATGTGACCGGGGTCCCTCGGGGACAAGACCGGCTGTGTTCAGCATGTGGACAACCCCATGCTGATGCTGACAGAGCACGGGTCTGCGGACCCTGTGCTGGACAAGTACTGGCCCTGCAATCAGGGTTGCCAGTGGCTGCACCTCGGTTTAATATACCTGTCTCCCCGTGCTTAAATCTCATGCCTGATGAGTCCCGAGCGGGACTGACAAGCAAGTCGTGCCGCGTATTCTGCCTACGGCTGGTCAGGTTATCTCGAGGTTGGCAGAGCGCTTGGGCCCTGGAAAGAAGCGGTCCCTGACGCCTCCGGTTTCACCCCTTCTTACTGCAACTGAGGTATTCGCAGCTCTGCGGGGTTTTGCTCCTTCTGATGAAGGCGAGCTGTTCTCAGACTCGGACTCCCCTGATGAGGGGCCGAGGAGTCATGATGATACTGCCCCTGATTCCTGGGGCCTGTGTGACACTGATGAATTGCTGATAAAAATTTTTGAGGTATTGTCTATCTCTCCCTCCGGTGAGGTTCCCAGGCACACCGCGCTTGGAATTTCTGGAGCAGGATCATTTCCAGGCTCTCGTACTCAAGGAATGGGAATCCCCTAGTAAACTTCCAGGGGTTCCAGGGGACTGGGATTGGAAATACCCTTTTCCCCCTGATGTGGTTAACTGTTGGTCATCACCTCCCGTGGTGGATGCACCAATCATAGGGGTTCTTAACCCCCCATTCATTGCAGCTCCTTCTTATCATACCCTTCGGGATGCTGAGGACCGGCACATTGATAGGCTGGCTTCCCATGCCTTTTCTTGTGCAGGGACGGCGCTGCGCCCGGTCTGTGCCGCGGCCATCACTGCAGTGGCCGCTAGAACCCTCATCAGAAAGATGATTGACCATCAACCTGAGAATCTCCCCTGGGAGGTGTTTAATGCACTCTCCAGTTGCGGTGTATTTGTAAGGTTTATCCTTTTAGCGCTGGATGACACCATTAGGATGTGTGCAAGAACCTTTGCTCTTGTAGCTATACGTCGCTTACTCTGGCTGCGACAGTGGGGTGTTGACGATGCTACAAAAAACTCTTACTGGGCTCCCCTTTAAAGGGCGGCGCCTATTTGGGGCCCGTCTGGACCTTTTTGGAAAAAAGGGCAAAACACCCCTACGCAGAAGGCTGTCTCGGCCTCCTCGGGGCAGGGGCACCCCTCCTCCCCCCTATGTTAGTGTCAAACAGGATCCATGGGTGTGCTTCCAGCTATTTGGTGTAGATTCCTGTCCCAGGATTGGCAGACAACGCCCTGGCCCCTCCGGCAGGACTAAGTCCAAATCTTTCTCCAAAACTCCCCAAGCATGATGGGACGCCCTCGCCCTTCTGGGTGAGGGGATGGCCGCAGCACCTTGCTCCTATCAGGAGGCGTAATGCCTCCTTCTGGTGGCTTCAGGAGATAGTTTCCTCTGGATGCAGGATAGAGTTGCTGGGCGTGATTGTCAGGGTGCCTTTGGTCCCTGTCTCTCTTCAGGTGTTTGTGCAGGCCTTGTTCGGCCTGCAGGGTCTGGGGCCACTTGCAGGTTGCCCTTAACAGACAGAGGCAGGGGCTTTTTCTTCTACCTTTTTCCACCTTTCCTCCAAAGGGATGAGGCAGTCTGGTCCATTATGGACTTCCATAGGTTCTTCAATCTTATATTCACTGGCAGTTTTCTGCATGGTTCTCTGGGTTGGGTCGCCAGCGTCCTACACCCAGGGGCCTCTTGCCTTTTGACGGGATCTAAGATGCTTTTCATTTCCACTGTGTGTTTATGGACACTGAGGTTCTTACAGATTTGTGTTGGAGGTCCAACACTGTTGGTGTGGCCTTGTTACCCGGCCTCCCTTCTGCTCCCAGAGTGCTCGCCAAGGCACTGATGGGGGTGATGTCTCTGCTGAGACCCGGGGGCGTCCGTGTGATGAACTACCCGGTCGTCCGTCCTTGCTTCCCAATCTCTACTTCAGGCCGAGTTGGTTACTCGGCTGGTGGTGTCCTTTGGGAGTCCTTGGTTGGGTGCTCGATCACCTCAATTCCTTTTTTGTTCCCTTATTTGGTATTTCCATTTCGGGGATTGACTTTAGATTGGTTCAGGCTAGAACCGTCTTCATTGACATTCAAGTGGACAATCTGGCTATTTGGGCTCTGTCCCTCATTGCTGTCCCCGTTCTGCGCCAGGCAGGATTGCAGCTGGTGGGCCCATCGGTGGCTGCCCAGAATTTTACTCAGTGCCCTTGGGCTCTTCTGCTACTTATATTGTTCAATGCTGGTCAGATTCCAGTTTCACTGGATCTGGGTCTGTGTACCTTCCCCCTTGGTAAGGTGGTTTCTTCTGAGACTCTTGTACTCAAGGAACCAGTCAGGGGGCACCCCTTCTTTGCATTTTTTCCTGTAGATGGATGCCATATCTATCAGGTTGACAGGGAGAGGAGTTTCCTTCTAAAACCCCCTGTGGTTCCGAGGTAGGGCCCTTGGGGGGCCCATACATCTATTGGATTTTGAAGCAGTGCACTTTCGGGGTGGCTCTATATGCTTGGCCTATCCCTCTTCTGGACCTCCTCCTTGAGGGCTCTTAGTCTGTCTGCTGACGGTGACCTGTATTGATTATCTGTGTGGGACTCAGAGCAGGTTGATTCTCCTGGACGGTATTTTTTCCTGATCTGGGCGAAGGACCTCGTTCCCGGCTCATCGGTGGTATTTGCTCCTATGGATGTCCTTTTGAGACAGGATATGCTAATCCTTTTGTCTCTTCGAGATCCAACTTGTGTGGTTCTGTTGGGGGCCCGTTACTTTCACTAGTTCTCTGCCTTCTTTTCTCTGTTCGAGTATTCCTGACTGTGGTCGTGAGGTTTACTTGAGTTGTGCCTGGACTTGCTATGCTTATGTCTTATCTTCATTCACCCTGCTAGACGGGGATCTGCGCAAGTTACTCTGGAAGGGGGGACCAGTGATTCTGGTGGCCCCTGGGTGGCCTATGGGAGTGTGGTTTGCAGTCGTGGTGCTGAGGACTGCGGACCTGTACGTGCTTTCAGGTGTGCTGATCTGCTCACCAGGCCCTCTTTTCTGTCACCCCAATCTACAGGTTCTGGTCTAGACGACCGGACAGCTGATTCCTCCAGCTTGATGGAGACAGGCTTACCTTCTCGTGACTGTGGGAAGTCTGGGACCAAGCCTTTTCTTCTTCCTCGGTCTATTACGGAGTATGGCATACCCATATTGATTGGTGTGAGTCTAGGGCTTCCCTGTTGGGCGCTCTCTGTTCTCAGGTTTATAGCCTTGTGGCTGCATGGGTTGGAGTTGGCTTTCCATCTCGATACTCTGAGGGTTCAGGTTCTGCCCTGTCCGCCTTCCTATAGTAGTCGTTTGCTCATTTTGTTCCTTGGTTGAGCTTTCTTTGGGGATTACTCATGTGCATTCCCCACTTAATTCTATGATCCTCTTGGGATTGCCTTTTATTCCGTTTGCCTTGTGGGGTGTTCTCTTTGGACCTATTCCTGATGCTGTCTGTCTGTTCTTACCTTCCAGTTGTCCTTCTGGGGGCTGTTACTTCAGTCAGACGTGTGCCTGAGCGGGCGGCTCTGTTTAGCTACCCCTCGTTTATTGATATATACACCATGATGAGGTGGCTTCTGCCTAAGGTGGTGTCTTAGGCTTATGTATTCAGGACATTGTCTTTCTTCCGGGCATTATCCCTTGTACCGCTGCCAGAAAGGGGGTTTATATTCCCTCAACAGGTGTTGGAAGCTTTTCCTGGATGGTCTCTTGTCCTTTAGGGGGACTGATGCCCTTTCTGCCCATCTGCTTTCAGGGGTTACGAGGCCCTTTGGCCTGGTCTTTACTTGGATGGGTTGTCCCTTCTGGTCCTAAGAAACGTTTCGGCTTCTGCCAAGACTACTGTTAGCATTTGGACTGGTCGGGCCGTTCTCAGGCCTGTTCTTTTACGGGGAAAAATCTTCTCCTTCTTTCTTCTGATTCTATTGGTGCATTGGTTCTTTGGGCCTTTCAGCGCCAGGCCTTGGTTGAACGAGTTGCTGGACTGCTACTTTTCTGTTTATACCTTCTCCAAGGTTTTTATGAGTTTGACGTTGGAGCCTTTGCTCGCGTAGCTCTTGGTAGCAAAGTTGCAGGTGACAGTGCTTTTAACTGTCTGCGGTTTTTTATGTTGGGGATCCCATCCTACTTTATGGATACTGCTATTGGATGTCCCATGTGTAAGTATTCTATATGGAGCAGGTAGTACTGTATGCTTAGAATAATACAATTCTGTGAAATACTCACCTGTAGAATTGGTATTATACTCATACAGTACGTCCTGCTCCACCCCACCCTGGTTTTACATTATTCTGGATCCCCTGTATGGCGATTGTTATCATGGTTATTATTACCAGTTTTTGGTGGTTGGTTTCTCCCGGCTTCTTTTTCTCACTGCTTTTCAATGCTGGGGATTTGTGGGAGGTCCCTGGGTATATGAAGGGCCGGGAGGAGCCTGTTTTTGCATGTCTGCAGTGCACAGCGCCATCTGGCGGAGGATTACCCACGTGTAAGTATAATATATGGGGCAGGACGTACTGTATGCGTATAATAACAATTCTACAGGTGAATATTTCACAGAATTGTATTTTTTCCTTGTAAATCAAATCTCAATTACGAGTCTATCGGAGAAGCTATACGCGCGGAAAAGGTTTTATATGCAAATCCATTATAAGACAACTTAAAGTACACACCCAGTCAGTTTTCATAGAGGCAGTATAGGCTTCATAGTTCTAAATGTTGAAAAATATTACAGGAATCTCACGGAACACAAAATGTGATGATGTCCGAAATTGATTTCCATTCACAACTGTATCTCCCCCCCCCCCCCCCCCAAAAAAAATACCCTTATCAAATTTCTTGTTGGTACCTCCTCACTCATATGTGGATTTATATAGGGAGAGGACCCTGTTCACAAAATGTGTTCAGTTGTGTTCTGTCTTTTTCTACTTTAGGGTGTTCGCATTTTCTATACCAATCTATCACACCCGACTTTCACTTACTGTCAGGGATTCTCATCAGAGAAATCCCTCACTATAAGAATGACCAGTATTTGAGAGCTGTAAACGCTGAGACAGGGGGAGATACACAGCAAATAGGGTTTAATGATGGTAACACAGCAAACAGGTATACACAGCACAAAGCAAAACCGGCTGCTACTACAGAGACATGGATGGACAGATAACACAGGTGAGGGACCAGGCGGGGAAGGGTTATATACTTAAAGTGGACCAAAACCAAGGATTTTGACTATTCTGGGTTTTGGTCCTTTCCCCCCGGGGCACCCCTTACCCCCCAGATCACCGAGTGCAACTCACCTCTCCCTAGTCCTACAGCGCATGTGCAGCCACTTGTCCAATCAGCGCCGCTGACGCCACGTCATCTAAGCCTTCGTCTAAGGCCAGCGTGCTGATGGCCGCATCCCCCGCTACCCTCTAACAGGGAGCGTGCCTGGGCATTCACAAATGCCTGGTGAGGACATGCGCTCTGCTAGAGGGATAGCGGGGATGCGGCCAGGGCTCGCTGCTACTACTATTACAGCGAGATGGACAGACAGATAACACAGGTGAGGGGCCAGGCAGGGAAGGTTTATATACTTAAAGTGGACCAAAACCCAGGATTTTGACACTACTGGGTTTTGGCCCTTTCCCCCACTCTAATGGGGAGTGCGGTGCGGGCACACGCCGTGCTAGAGGGATATCGTGGATGCGGCCAGGGCCCATGCATGCATCGTTGGACTGAGAAACAAGGTGTTTGGAGTGACATAGGGGGTTTCACACAACAGAGCATCCTGATTTTGGATGCCTCGGAAAAGGGAATCAATCTATAATATTTCCCGCCCGATCGGTGTGGGTTTTGGTCCACTTTAAGGTGCAGATGCCAGGGGTGAAGGTAGCAAACATACACATGCTGGGATCCAGTTCAAAAGTCCAAAACAGATACTGAGTCCAGCATTCTAAGGCTGTAGCAGGAGTCCTGGATCTAGCTTCAGATGACAATACAATGCTGATCCACCGGCTGCAAGGGCGGATCAGCTTATAAAGGGGAAGTCAAGTAGCACAGGTGCTGGCTAATCACCAGCACCTCTGCAGCAGAGGGCCACCTGCTGGTGGAGCAGCATACAGCAGGGGAAAAAGCCAGGAAATGGAGCCAGCCAAGGCCAATACAGGGCAGAAGCAGGCTCCCATATTGTGGAGGAACCCCAGACCTCACACTTACCTTTTGATGAGTACTTATGTGCGTAAATCCTCTGGGATCCTACTGCCTTAAATGGAGCCCTGGGACCAGTGGGTGGTAAGTTGCAGGGTCAGTAATGGCATTGGAGCATCTGGTTTAGGTGGAAAGGGTCGGTCCTCCACTGGTGGCACAGTGTTCCTTTCGGGAGCCGGTCCTCTTACCTATTGTAGCGCGGACTGCAGGCAGGAAGGTTTACTGCTTGGGCACGGAGCTGGAGGCCTGAGTTGAATTGTGGGATTTTTGCCTTTGTAATGCAACTGTGAGCTACGACCCTATTGTCTGCCTTTACCTACGTCTTACTTGTTTGTACAACACTTTTTCTTGTTAGAAATGAATAAAACTTTATTATGCAAAAAAAAAAAGGGGGGGAAGCGTCTGAATCTTTCCCTTCCCTTCACATAGGATTTATAAGCTTGATCTTCTAAGACAGATCAGTGTCCATTTGTGAACTTGTTCCGTGGCCTGGGTCTTGGCTTAAATGTGCACACAAATAAAATTTAGAAGTGTGGAAAGTAACGTATCTGGGATAAGTTTCTGATCTCGGGCCAGAGTAGGTGTCACAGGGACAGAGGTCCCTCAGGCAGGAACACCCCCTTCTAGAGAAAAATTTAAAGTGGTATTCAGTTTATGAGCTGCCTGTTTGCCATCCCTCACATTCCCGAGTGTGTGGAGGGGTTTTTCACCCCTCCCCTCATAGGAATGACCATTACTAAGAATGTTATGTCTGCTTAATGAGAAACACATGTTCCCAATGTGTAAGTTAAACTTTATATGTGTGCTGTATATGTTTGAAATATCCAATAGAAGTGAGCTGCAAAGGGGGGCATTTCGGGTGTTGGCTGTTAAAGTAAACAAACCCTTGGTCGACCGAATAAACATTGTATTCCTGGAAGACTTATGCTTCTGAGTGCGATCAATTTCTACTTCAGCACCAGCTCCTTTCCAGAACATACCTTGTAGCCAGACAGGTGCCATCATTTTTTACGGAAATTACCTCGCATCCCAGCCATTTAAAATTGCATCTTCATCAAGGCACACCTAAGCCTTTATAAGGAAATCCTGTACAGCAGGATGGCGCCCGGAGATTCTCTCCAGTTTTGGCTGTGCCACCTTGGATCTTGGATTATCCTTGGAATTCCCGGTTTGACCTCTTGCTTCTTGACCACGCCTCTTGGATTAACCCTTTGGACGTTTGGATTCCTGGTTTCTACTCAGCTTCTTTCTGACCATCCCTTTTGGATTAACCCTTTGACTGTTCCTTTCGTGTATTACCCCAGCTTAATTTACCTCTGCCTGATAACATGAACCTTTAACTCCACCTTTGGACTTTGCTTCAGTGCCTATGACCCCCAACCTCAGCTCATCTCATTGTCATGTCTGCTTGGACTACCGCTGCCTCCCTGCTCAGGTCCTTGAATGCTCCACAGGGACGACATGTGGCCCCTGAAGCAGCCTAGCCTAACCACCCTTGCGGAAGGCTCTAGTGAGGACCGGGGGGCCTTAGATCTTGGGCCATCCGTGGGAGCGTCTTGGGTCCTGGGTATTAGGTTCCAAGGCTTCATAAGAGGCAGTGTGGACCCAGGGGATCTCACCACACCGGTGCTCCATCTCCAGGTACGTGACAGGCAGCTTGGGAAGGCACATGTCTCGTGCACCAGCGGCTCAATGTTTTAATATACCTGGTCCAGTGGAAGGTGGAAGGCCTTCCACGTGAACACGCGCCTTTCGATTACCTTTTGGATTTCCTGGTTTCAACTCTGCTCACCTACCGACCATCCATTTCGGATCATCCCTTGGACTTCTCTTTTTGTGTATGACCCCAGCCTAGTTTCTAGTTCAGACCAACGCACCTTTTGCCTCAGTGCCAGGTCTACGCTTCTGTTATGATCCTGTGCGTCCATGTGGTTCTGCGAAGGTGCGGTTGGCACGTGTGATCAATTCTGCACCTGTATAGCCAGTAGTTTCAGATATAAAGAGACAGAATCGTGTCAGTTGACGTCAGTTTCCAACTTCCTTGTTAGCTGATGACTCTGCCATGTCAGCTGATGTGAACATTCAATCAACACATGCCTCGGAAATCCTGGTTAACAAGATGGAGTCAGAAGATTCTCTCCTGTGGGTCTTTGCCTTAAGGTTACTTTTGGATTTTCTGTGATCGACCTCCGACCATCCATTTTGAATCATCCCTTTGACTTCTCTTTTTACTTTAGTTTACTACTGCACCTCTGCCTGATAACCCAACCTTTTGGCTTCATCTTTGGATTTTGTTTAGTGGCTGTGACCTCCGAACTTGTGATAATGGACATGGTCAGAAACAAGCCCATTGTCAGTCTCCTCGCCTATCTCGCTCTTCGATCAGATGCGGGTGTCCTGTCAGACCTCCATCGCTGTCTGCGCGCAGCCACAGGTGTGCACGCTTAGGTGTTTGTACAATATCTGGCTCTTCATCCATTGCACTGCTCAACAGCGCCACCTGGTGTTCAGCACACCGTACGAAGCCTACAGCGTAAGCTCTTAGGCTTGCATTTTACTTCCGGGTTTCCTTTGATCTCAATGGACAGGAAGTGACCTCATACTCTGAGGCTTCCCTCCCAGCTTGTTTTCAATGCTGTGTTATAGGCTAAGCTCCTGGATTATGTTTCCCTGTCTCCTGCGTTTCCTGATTTCCTGGATTGACCTGTGGCCTTCTCTCGGATTAACCCTCGGATGGATTACATGGTTTGAACTCAGATTTATTCATTGGACTTTGCCTGTTTGCTGCCAGCCCCTGAACTCGGATTTATTAATTGGACCTTGCCTGTTTGCTACCAGCCCCTGAATTCTGAGTTGTTCTTTTGGACTTATTTTCCCACACTTGGAGCTCCTCTCAGCCCTATCCATGGTTGTAGCCAGGAGGCTTGACACCCATTATCACTGCCACTCGGACTACCACTGCCTATAGTGAGGATCTGGGTGGGCCCTTACATTCCAGGCCATGGGAGTGTCTTGGGTCCTGAGCAGTAAGCTCTGTTGAGGGTTGGTATCCCGTTGAATGTCTGCCCCTGGAGAGTCTCTGCTTAGCTCGAGCTAGCATACAGACTGACATAGATAAGGCACATCTCGGTTGTAATAATAATAATAATATTGAAATGCATTCTTTCCATTTTCTGGTAAATGATTACATGGGTAAATCAGTGTCTTTCACCTCTATTCTAAGCTTGAGTAAACTGGTTCAAGCAAGCCTTAGTCTTAGTATATAGCATATTAGTTATATAGCTGGCTATTAGTATATAGCTGGATAAATTTCACCCCCATCCTTTCAAGCTCCAGCGCTTTATCCAAGACAGTGGGGACACTGGGGATCTCCGCATACCAGTGCTCCATCTCCAGGTACCTAACAACTCCTGCAGCGGAAGGTGGCCTACTCTACAATGGAGAAGGAATGCCTTGCGATTGTTTGAACCCTGTAGTGTCTGCAGCCCTACTTGTACAGGTGCCACTTCATCAGGGACCACAACCCCATCAGCTGGTTACACACCGTATCCGGGAGCAATGGGAGCATGCTACACTGGAGCTTTTTGCTCAAGCAGTACCACTTCGACAAGGAGGGTCCATGACCATGGTATTGCCAACGGGGGTCGTCCTGGCCAAGGGAGGTTGTGGACGGGGCGTCCGGTGGAAACCCCTCTACAGAGGAGAGGTGTAAGGGATATGGCAAATATTCAGTAGCTTAACACCGATTGCAAGCATCATATTTGAGATGCCCTGTGTGAGCCCCCTGCTTTTCTCACCTTTCCACCATCCAGCGGTGCAGGCCTGGCTCTCCTCCAATCAGGCATGTGCTGTAGCCTCGCTGGTGGCCCACACAGCAAGGAAGGTGTGAATGGGTTGTGCATTCTTACAGCCCGACGACGCACCGGAGCCCGAGGTTATGCTGGCAGGGAAGGGAGGGTGGGTGGGTGGTCATGGCTGGAACTTGCTGGGGAGGAGCAGAGCTAGCCAAACGCAGCCTGAGGGGAAGTGGCATCGTTTGAGACGAGGGACAGCGCTAAGGGGACGACAAGCAGAAAGTGAAACCGGAAGTGCAGAGGAAGAAGCTGTCAGAGAGGACGTTTGGAGCAGAAGAGAAAAATGAGACCCAGCGGACGTCATTGATTGGTAGGTTTACTATTCTCAGCTTCATCTTTTGCCTTGTCTAAAGTATGACTTTAAGGCTCATGAGAGGGATGGAGACAGTTGAGGAATAAGGTGGGACGGAATAGGATTGAGGGAGCAGGTAGTCATATGTGCCCTAGAAATGAGATGAGGAGGTTAGTCCACTTTCACTTCTAAAAGCTCCATGTGAGAAGACCGGACCAAACAAACCCCAAGGCAACAAACAAAGGTGTAAGAAAGCAGGTTCGAGATATTACAAGAAGCTCACCATGAAAAAGGTCGATCCCATGGGTTCAAAGGGTTTTTTCTCCCATGCCAAATTTGCCAAATTGAGGCCCTGTTTATCTCTTTGCCATTCCAGAGGCTGACAGAAACATGGAAAGTTCAATTCTCCGCAAAGCTTGGGATTCATGTTGGGATTTCTACCTGAAATTCTAAAAAAAAAAACCTGAACAAGCTCACGGTCACTTACCTGCACCACGGCTCCCCAGTTGATCTGGTTGATGGCTGGCAACGGATGACAGAAAGCAGGCTGGCCCTGTGTGATGTAAAGCACAGCAGGAGGGCAGCAGTGGCCACACTGTCGGCTGTGTGAGCCAGGTTCGGGGTGCTGCTGAAACTGCACCCGCTGCCATTTACCCATCGCCAGACCAGAGCGAAGAGAGAACCACAGGTGGGTGACCGACACTCGCCTCCTCCCTTGCGCTGCTCTGCAGCCAGATGGAGGACACAGATCCTCCTCCCTGCCAGCTGGTGGGAGCCAAATGCTGGACACCCAATTGCAATGCGGTGTGGGACAACAATGAATATCCAGAGTTTCCCATCTCATTTATAGACCTGAATGCTCTAACTTTAACTTTCGCCAAACACTCTATAAACGCCTCGTTGGTTGAAGCCAATGCAAAATACCCCCAAAGCTGAAGAGGAGACCCAATGTGGGACAGTCTGAAGGTGGGGCCATGAGCAACAGGAGGGCCATTACAAAGGTCTGTTCGCTAAAGTAGGTAGTTGACAATCCAACAGCTCCTCTTGTGGGCAAGGCAAGGGGTTCAGGAGGACTGTAACGGGAATCTGGGAGACTAGTGACTCCAAGCTGGGAGAGAACGGGTTACTAGACAGTGTCAGGGTTCAGTTTGCAACAGGAGAGACAGATCCAAGCAGAGTCCTAATCCAGGTCAGCAACCAGAGAGGAAAGTCCAAGCGGGGTAATCCAAAGGGGTCAACGAGGAGAGTGGTCCATTACAATCTGGGTCGGCAAATGGGAGAGCCTCACAGCCTCTGAGAACTTCTGCTTTTTAGAAGGTTCCGGGAGGGGAGCCATATCATTGATCTATAACATGATACAAAGGAGAAGCCAACATACATAACGGTTCGGGAGAAGGACTTGGGGGTTCGAGTTGGAGCCCAACAATTGGACACAGTTAACTTTAAGAGCGTTCAAAAGTTCGATAAATGCCTCGTTAGTTGAAGCCAATTCAAAAGAGCCCCAAAGATGAAGAGGAGACCCAATGTGGGACACCCTGAAGGTGGAAGCAGAGTAAGCCGGCTACGAGCAACAGGAGGGCCATTGCCGGGGTCGGGTGGCTAAAGTAGGTAGTTGAGAATCCAATGGCTCCTCATGTGGGCAAGGCAAGGGGTTCAGGAGGACTGTAAGGAGAATCCAGGAGACTAGTGAGTCCAGGCTGGGAGGGAACAGGTTAATAGACAGTGTCAAAGGAGAAGCCAACATACATAACGGTTCGGGAGAAGGACTTGGGGTTTGAGTTGGAGGCCAACGATTGGTCACGGTTAACTTTAAGAGCGTTCAAAAGTTCTATAAATGCCTCGTTGGTTGAAGGCAATGCAAAAGAGCCCCAAAGATGAAGAGGAGACCCAATGTGGGACACCCTGAAGGTGGGGCCACGAGCAACAGGAGGGCCATTGCCGGGGTCGGGCGGCTAAAGTAGTTGGTTGACTATCCAACAACTCCTCTTGTGGGCAAGGCAAGGGGTTCAGGAGGACTGTAAGAAGAATCCAGGAGACTAGTGAGTCCAGGCTGGGAGGGGACAGGTTAATAGACAGTGTCAGGATTCAGGTTGCAACAGGAGAGACAGATCCAAGCAGAGTCCTAATCCAGGTCGGCAACCAGAGAGGAAAATCCAAGCGGGGTAATCCAAAGGGGGTCAACGAGGAGAGTGGTCCATTACAATCTGGGTCAGCAGATTGGAGAGCCTCACAGCCTCTGAAAACTTCTGCCTTCTAGAAGGTTCCAGGAGGGGAGCCATATCATTGATCTATAACACGATACAAAGGAGAAGCCAACATACATGATGGTTCAGGAGAAGGACTTGGGGTTTGAGTTGGAGGCCAATGATTGGTCACAGTTAACTTTAAGAGCGTTCAAAAGTTCTATAAATGCCTCGTTAGTTGAAGCCAATTCAAAAGAGCCTCAAAGATGAAGAGGAGACCCAATGTGGGACACCCTGAAGGTGGGAGCAGAGTAAGCCGGCCACGAGCAACAGGAGGGCCATTGCCGGGGTCGGGTGGCTAAAGTAGGTAGTTGAGAATCCAATGGCTCCTCATGTGGGCAAGGCAAGGGGTTCAGGAGGACTGTAACCGGGAATCCAGGAGACTAGTGAGTCCAGGCTGGGAGGGAACAGGTTAATAGACAGTGTCAAAGGAGAAGCCAACATACATAACGGTTCGGGAGAAGGACTTGGGGTTCGAGTTGGAGGCCAACGATTGGTCACGGTTAACTTTAAGAGCGTTCAAAAGTTCTATAAATGCCTCGTTGGTTGAAGGCAATGCAAAAGAGCCCCAAAGATGAAGAGGAGACCCCAATGTGGGACACCCTGAAGGTGGAAGCAGAGTAAGCCGGCCACAAGCAACAGGAGGGCCATTACAAAGGTCTGTTCGCTAAAGTAGGTAGTTGACAATCCAACGGCTCCTCTTGTGGGCAAGGCAAGGGGTTCAGGAGGACTGTAACTGGGAATCCAGGAGACTAGTGAGTCCAGGCTGGGAGGGGACAGGTTAATAGACAATGTCAGGGTTCAGTTTGCAACAGGAGAGACAGATCCAAGCAGAGTCCTAATCCAGGTCAGCAACCAGAGAGGAAAGTCCAAGCGGGGTAATCCAAAGGGGTCAACGAGGAGAGTGGTCCATTACAATCTGGGTCGGCAAATGGGAGAGCCTCACAGCCTCTGAGAACTTCTGCCTTCTAGAAGGTTCTGGGAGGGGAGCCATATCATTGATCTATAACCCGATACAAAGGAGAAGCCAACATACATGATGGTTCGGGAGAAGGACTTGGGGTTTGAGTTGGAGGCCAACAATTGGTCGCGGTTAACTTTAAGAGCGTTCAAAAGTTCTTTAAACGCTTCATTGGTTGAAGACAATTCAAAAGAGCCCCAAAGATGAAGAGGAGACCCCAAAAACGTAACTTCAACCACTGCACATGCGCGGGCTCTTGTCCAATACCTGAGATACATAGAGAATGTGAAGTGGCGGCATCCCCGGACTCCCTGCGGTCTGCGACACGTCCCCCTCCCCACAGCCTGGGATCGCTGGAGAGAGAAGTGTAAGCAGCCGATCAGTGGGGGTTTCACACAGCGGAACATCCCCCCAGTTGAGATGCCCCCTTCATCAGCAAAAGGATGACAGGTTCTCTTCAGCATGGGCCCTGCTCCTGATTCACAATTACTAGCCACGCCCACTCACGAGTACTAGCCACGCCTTTTCCGTCTAAAAAGGTGCACTTTGGCAGTGTGGCGGCTACAACAAAATGGCCGCTGGCGCATATCCGAGGACGTCTTACTAAATGCCACCTTTTACTTAAAAAAAATAATGACTCCGTCTTGGATATTTTCATGATTAGCGGTTACAATTATATGTATGTAAAAAAATCTGAAATATAGCGAGAATCACAGACGAAATGTTGCAGTGGTCTATAGGTTCGGGCTACAACAACATGGCCGCCGATGCCGCATATCTGAGAACGTTTAATAAAATGCCACCTTTCACCTAATAATAATAATAACTCCGTCTCGTCTCTGGATATTTTCATGATTAGCGGTTACAATTATATATGTGTAAAAAAATTCTGAAATATAGCGAAAATCACAGACGCCATGTTGTTGTGGGCTAGTGGTTCGGGCTACGACAAGATGGCGACCGTCACTTCCGGGGGAATGAGAGAATCGGTGGCGAAGGGGAACCGGTCAGTGTGAGGCTTTGTTGCATTGGTCTCCGTTCCGCGGCTGCGACCGGAAATACAAGAGCTGTTTCCGGTGCTGACAGAGAGACGAGGGGGTGAGTGTGACGGGAAGTCATTAGACCTCCCACTGATCCAATAATAATTATCAATGGTCATCAATAATGAGTCCGATCATCAATAATGATTAAGCGATTTAATGGTTTAATGATTAACGATTTAATGATTTAATAATTAATGATTAACTATTTAATGATTAACGATTTAATGATTAATGATTAACGATTTAATGATTTAACGATTAAAGATTTAATGATTTAATAATTATCGATTTAATGATTAACGATTTAATTATTTAATGATTAACGATTTAATGATTAACTATTTAATGATTAACGATTTAATGATTAACGATTTAATGATTAACGATTTAATGATTTAACGATTAAAGATTTAATGATGTAATAATTATCGATTTAATGATTAACGATTTAATTATTTAATGATTAACGATTTTATGATTAACGATTTAATTATTTAATGATTAACGATTTAATTATTTAATGATTATAATGATTTCATGATTAATGATTTCATTATTTAACAATTAACTATTTAATGATTTGAGCAATAATGATTCCAATAATCCAATGACACGAGTCCAATAATAATAATAATAATAATAATGAAAAATAGTCATCCATTAATGAGGGAGGGGCTGTGGTGTTTCTGTCCCTCCCCTCACACAGTGTGGGCGTGGTCACTGAGATCCGCAGGGGCGGGGCCGTTTCTATAGGTGGAGAAGTGATACCGGCCTATGAGCAGGTGTTTCCTCTCCATTCTCTCTCTCTCTCTCTCTCGCTTTATCACTGTCTTTCTTTTTCTTTCTCCCTTCTTCCCCATCTCGCTCTCTCTCTTTCTCCATGCTTTCCTTTTTTTGTCCTCTCTTGCTGCTTTCATTTGTTCCATCCTTCCTTCTTTTCCTCTTTCTCCCTCCGCACCTTTCTCGCTGTGTTCTTCTCTTTCTTTTTCTTCTCCCTTCTTCCCGGACTCTCTCTCGCTTTATTCTCTCTTTCTCAACGTTCCTTCTCTTTTTTGTTCTCTCTTTCCTTCATCCTTTCCCTCTCTCCCTCTTTTTCTTCCCGCTCCGTCTTCCTCTTTTTCTCACCTTTTCTTTCCTCCTTACATTCTTCCCTCTTTTCTTTCTCCTCTGCTGCCTTCTTCCTTCCTTGTTGTTCTGTCGCTCCCCCTTTCCTCTTTCTTATTCCCGGTCCTTTCTCTCCTCTCTCTTCCTTTCTTCAGTTCTCACTTCCTTCTCTCCCTCCTTCCCTTCTCCTTCCTCCTCTTTCCATCTTGTCATCTTCCCGTCTCTTTTCTCTCTCTCTCTTATTTCTCCCTCCCCTCTTTCTTTCCCTTCTTCCTCCCTTTCTCTCTCTTTTCTTTCACTCACTATTTCTATACATTCTTTCTCTCATTACGTCTCCCGCTTCTGTTTTCCCTCTCTTCCTTTATTTTCCCTTCTCTCTCTTTCCCTATTTCCTTTTTTCTCTCCATTTTTTTCTTTACTCTTCTTCCCAACCTCCTAACTTTCTCCTTTTTGTTCTCTCTTTCCCTCACTCCTTCCTTTCTTCCTTCCCTTCCTTCTCTCCCCTCCTTTCTGCATTTCTTCTGTTTTTTTCTTCTTCCGCTCCTTCCTTCCTTTCTTTCTTTTTCTCTTACCTTTTCTTCCTTCCTTCCATTTTTCCCTTTCCGCCTTTCTCTCTCTCTTTCTCCCTCACTCCCATATTGCCTTCTCCCTTCCTTTAGTTCTTTCACCCCCCCCTTCCTCTTCCTTCTCTCCCTCCTTCCCTTCCCTCCCTGTTTCTCTTACTCCATTCCTCCTCTCCTCTTTCCATCCTGTCTTCTTCCCGTCGCTTTACTCTCTCTCTTTTATTTATTCTCCCTCCCCTCTTTCTTTCCCTTCTTCCTCCCTTTCTCTCTCTTTTCTTTACGTCTCCCACTTCTGTTTCCCTTCTCTTCCTTGCTTCACTCACTTCCTTCTTTTTATTTTCCCTTCTCTCTCTTTCTCACCTTCTTTTTTTCTCTCCTTTTTTTTCTTTGCTCTTCTTCCCAACCTCCTAACTTTCTCCTTTTTTTGTCTTACTTTCTTTTTCTCTGTTCCCTTTCTCTCTCTCTCTCTTCCTCCATTTTCTCCTTTCTCTTGTCTTTCTCGCTCTCCTCGCATTATTGTACGCGCGTGTGCGCGGGGGCGTGCCCGGTTTTATTGTTTATCATTATGTCATTCTTAGGTGGTGTTTCCCTTTATGGGCGTGGCTGGGGGGCGTGGCCTAATGGTAACAAAAAATGACACATTTGTCCCTCTTTCTTGCTTTCAAAAGTTGGGGGGTATGGAAATAGGGCCACACCATCAGCTTCCGGGGGGGGGGGGGGTATGGAAATTGGGCCACACCATCAGCTTCCGGGGGGGGGGGGGGGTATGGAAATTGGGCCACACCATCAGCTTCCGGGGGGGGGGGGGGGGGTATGGAAATTGGGCCACACCATCAGCTTCCAGGGGGGGGCGGGTATGGAAATTGGGCCACACCATCAGCTTCCGGGGGGGGGGGGGGGGGTATGGAAATTGGGCCACACCATCAGCTTCCAGGGGGGGGCGGGTATGGAAATTGGGCCACACCATCAGCTTCCGGGGGGGGGGGGTATGGAAATAGGGCCACACCATCAGCTTCCGGGGGGGGGGGGGGTATGGAAATTGGGCCACACCATCAGCTTCCGGGGGGGGGGGGGGGTATGGAAATTGGGCCACACCATCAGCTTCCGGGGGGGGGGGGGGGGTATGGAAATTGGGCCACACCATCAGCTTCCAGGGCCGGCGGTGACCAGTGCTGATAGGCTGCTTCCAGTCACATGGGAGGGTCCCGGTGCCCGGCTGTTATATAGTACGGCAGAAGAGTTCCGCTTTATTGAAAGGCCGCACATACACCATGAGACCAGGGTAAGTATTGAGGGTGAAGATGCCCCAGGCACAGGGACCTCCCGAATTTCACTATCCTGGTGATTGATCCCTGGGGGGCCCCGGGTCACAGCTTGCACCTGGGACACCCTGATTTGGGATGCCCCCAGAAGTGTCTGTATAGTCAATTCATGGTCGGCCTAGAACCCCTTCCCGCCACTCGGATGTGCACATGGTGCCACTGAGAAGATGGTAAAGTGGAGCAACACCCAGCGCTGATCTATAAGATTCCCGGGCGATCAGCTCCCTCCCCGCAGGGGATGCCCCGCCGCCGCCTCTCGAGCGTCCCTCTAGCAGTTTGTGAATGGCCGGCGCGCTCCATGTGAGAGGAACGCGTGCCAGGCGGCCTCCAGCGCCCTCAGCTTGTCCGTCGCTTGTCAGTCGGCGGTAAGGTAAGTTTTTTGGGATTTCTGGGGGGTTTCACACAGGGGGGCATCCTCGATCAGGGTGTCCCGCAGAACTGGACCAACACCCAGGATAGTGAAAATCTTGGGTGTTGGTCCACTTCAAAGCGGACCTAAACTCATGGCCCGACAGCCCGGA
Organism: Gastrophryne carolinensis; assembly: GCA_027917425.1. NCBI lineage: Eukaryota > Metazoa > Chordata > Amphibia > Anura > Microhylidae > Gastrophryne > Gastrophryne carolinensis. The sequence continues at coordinate 1,259,153 of CM051234.1, forward strand.
AATCTATGATTGATCCTCCCCCCCGGGGCATCCAGAATCGGGATGCCTCGCTGTGTGACACCGACCAGGTCGCCCGAAAACTCACCTTCATTCCCGCACCAGGCATTTGTGAATGGTGGCGCGGGCACGTTCCCTGTTAGAGGGCAGCGGGGATGCGGCCGCCAGCGAGCTTGGATGAAGGTGCTGATTGGACTAGAGACCAGGGATGGGTGAGTGAGATCGGGCGACCTGGGGGGGGGGGTTCACACAGCGGGGCATCCCCAATTTTGGATGCCCCTCACAAAGGATCGAGGCTCAATCCGAGGTCAGGGCCACAAAGATGCAAAGTTCAAGCCAAGGTCGGAGGTCACAGATAAAGGAGCGAGGTCAAGGTTCAAGCCAAGGTCGGGGTCACAGATAAAGGAGCGAGGTCAAGGTTCAAGCCAAGGTCGGGGTCACAGATAAAGGAGCGAGGTCAAGGTTCAAGCCAAGGTCGGGGTCACAGATAAAGGAGCGAGGTCAAGGTTCAAGCCAAGGTCGGGGTCACAGATAAAGGAGCGAGGTCAAGGTTCAAGCCAAGGTCGGGGTCACAGATAAAGGAGCGAGGTCAAGGTTCAAGCCAAGGTCGGGGTCACAGATGAAGGAGCGAGGTCAAGGTTCAAGCCAAGGTCGGGGTCACAGATAAAGGAGCGAGGTCAAGGTTCAAACCAAGGTCGGGGTCACAGATAAAGGAGCGAGGTCAAGGTTCAAGCCAAGGTCGGGGTCACAGATAAAGGAGCGAGGTCAAGGTTCAAGCCAAGGTCAGGGTCACAGATAAAGGAGCGAGGTCAAGGTTCAAGCCAAGGTCGGGGTCACAGATAAAGGAGCGAGGTCAAGGTTCAAGCCAAGGTCGGGGGGTCACAGATAAAGGAGCGAGGTCAAGGTTCAAGCCAAGGTCGGGGGTCACAGATAAAGGAGCGAGGTCAAGGTTCAAGCCAAGGTCGGGGGTCACAGATAAAGGAGCGAGGTCAAGGTTCAAGCCAAGGTTGGGGTCACAGATAAAGGAGCGAGGTCAAGGTTCAAGCCAAGGTCGGGGGTCACAGATAAAGGAGCGAGGTCAAGGTTCAAGCCAAGGTTGGGGTCACAGATAAAGGAGCGAGGTCAAGGTTCAAGCCAAGGTCAGGGGTCACAGATAAAGGAGCGAGGTCAAGGTTCAAGCCAAGGTCGGGGTCACAGATAAAGGAGCGAGGTCAAGGTTCAAGCCAAGGTCAGGGTCACAGATAAAGGAGCGAGGTCAAGGTTCAAGCCAAGGTCAGCGGTCACAGATAAAGGAGCGAGGTCAAGGTTCAAGCCAAGGTCGGGGTCACAGATAAAGGAGCGAGGTCAAGGTTCAAGCCAAGGTCGGGGTCACAGATAAAGGAGCGAGGTCAAGGTTCAAACCAAGGTCGGGGTCACAGATAAAGGAGCGAGGTCAAGGTTCAAGCCAAGGTCGGGGTCACAGATAAAGGAGCGAGGTCAAGGTTCAAGCCAAGGTCAGGGTCACAGATAAAGGAGCGAGGTCAAGGTTCAAGCCAAGGTCGGGGTCACAGATAAAGGAGCGAGGTCAAGGTTCAAGCCAAGGTCGGGGGGTCACAGATAAAGGAGCGAGGTCAAGGTTCAAGCCAAGGTCGGGGGTCACAGATAAAGGAGCGAGGTCAAGGTTCAAGCCAAGGTCGGGGGTCACAGATAAAGGAGCGAGGTCAAGGTTCAAGCCAAGGTTGGGGTCACAGATAAAGGAGCGAGGTCAAGGTTCAAGCCAAGGTCGGGGGTCACAGATAAAGGAGCGAGGTCAAGGTTCAAGCCAAGGTTGGGGTCACAGATAAAGGAGCGAGGTCAAGGTTCAAGCCAAGGTCAGGGGTCACAGATAAAGGAGCGAGGTCAAGGTTCAAGCCAAGGTCGGGGTCACAGATAAAGGAGCGAGGTCAAGGTTCAAGCCAAGGTTGGGGTCACAGATAAAGGAGCAAGGTCAAGGTTCAAGCCAAGGTCGGGGTCACAGATAAAGGAGCGAGGTCAAGGTTCAAGCCAAGGTCGGGGGTCACAGATAAAGGAGCGAGGTCAAGGTTCAAGCCAAGGTCGGGGGTCACAGATAAAGGAGCGAGGTCAAGGTTCAAGTCAAGGTCAGGGGTCACAGATAAAGGAGTGAGGTCAAGGTTCAAGCCAAGGTCGGGGTCACAGATAAAGGAGCGAGGTCAAGGTTCAAGCCAAGGTCGGGGTCACAGATAAAGGAGCGAGGTCAAGGTTCAAGCCAAGGTCGGGGGTCACAGATAAAGGAGCGAGGTCAAGGTTCAAGCCAAGGTCGGGGTCACAGATAAAGGAGCGAGGTCAAGGTTCAAGCCAAGGTCGGGGTCACAGATAAAGGAGCGAGGTTGAGGTTCAAGCCAAGGTCGGGGGTCACAGATAAAGGAGCGAGGTCAAGGTTCAAGCCAAGGTCGGGGTCACAGATAAAGGAGCGAGGTCAAGGTTCAAGCCAAGGTCTGGGTCACAGATAAAGGAGCGAGGTCAAGGTTCAAGCCAAGGTCGGGGGTCACAGATAAAGGAGCGAGGTCAAGGTTCAAGCCAAGGTCGGGGGTCACAGATAAAGGAGCGAGGTCAAGGTTCAAGCCAAGGTCAGGGTCACAGATAAAGGAGCGAGGTCAAGGTTCAAGCCAAGGTCGGGGTCACAGATAAAGGAGCGAGGTCAAGGTTCAAGCCAAGGTCGGGGGGTCACAGATAAAGGAGCGAGGTCAAGGTTCAAGCCAAGGTCGGGGGTCACAGATAAAGGAGCGAGGTCAAGGTTCAAGCCAAGGTCGGGGGTCACAGATAAAGGAGCGAGGTCAAGGTTCAAGCCAAGGTCGGGGGTCACAGATAAAGGAGCGAGGTCAAGGTTCAAGCCAAGGTCGGGGGTCACAGATAAAGGAGCGAGGTTGAGGTCTAGTCCCACACAAGGGACTAAATGCAACGAAATGACCATTTCTCCATCTTCCCCCAGCGGCCATATTGGCGGGAGCCCAGACCACATGTCCTCCAAGATGGAAGTGGACTGGAGTCACCTGACCGACAACATCTGGAGCCTCACCCTGGAGATCATCTTCCTGCTGAGCGGAGAGGTGAGGGGCATTCTGGGAGATCAGTCTCTATTAATCTGACCCGAGAGACAACTGACTTTTATTTTTAATGTAACACAGCTTTTTCCTCCTGTGAAGTCCGATGATCATGTGACCATCACCGTATCTCCGCCCCCCTCCCTGACACGCGAAAGACGCACCATGCGGAAGATTCTAGAAGTCGCCCACAAGATCACCGAGCTTCTTACTGGAGAGGTGAGGACCGCTGGGTTCCTGCTCATAGACAAGGCCCGGCCTCAGCTCAGGTGTCTCCACAGTGCAGGGTAACGGGGTTCCTCCTCATAGACAAGGCCCAGCCTCAGCTCAGGTGTCTCCACAGTGCAGGGTAACGGGGTTCCTCCTCATAGACAAGGCCCGGCCTCAGCTCAGGTGTCTCCACAGTGCAGGGTAACGGGGTTCCTCCTCATAGACAAGGCCTGGCCTCAGCTCAGGTGTCTCCACAGTGCAGGGTAACGGGGTTCCTCCTCATAGACAAGGCCCGGCCTCAGCTCAGGTGTCTCCACAGTGCAGGGTAACGGGGTTCCTCCTCATAGACAAGGCCTGGCCTCAGCTCAGGTGTCTCCACAGTGCAGGGTAACGGGGTTCCTCCTCATAGACAAGGCCTAGCCTCAGCTCAGGTGTCTCCACAGTGCAGGATAACGGGGTTCTGCCTCATAGACAAGGCCTGGCCTCAGCTCAGGTGTCTCCACAGTGCAGGGTACCGAGGTTCCTCCTCATAGACAAGGCCCGGCCTCAGCTCAGGTGTCCCCACAGTGCAGGGTAACGGGGTTCCTCCTCATAGACAAGGCCTGGCCTCAGCTCAGGTGTCTCCACAGTGCAGGGTACCGAGGTTCCTCCTCATAGACAAGGCCCGGCCTCAGCTCAGGTGTCCCCACAGTGCAGGGTAACGGGGTTCCTCTTCATAGACAAGGCCTGGCCTCAGCTCAGGTGTCTCCATAGTGCAGGGTAACGGGGTTCCTCCTCATAGACAAGGCCTGGCCTCAGCTCAGGTGTCTCCACAGTGCAGGGTAACGGGGTTCCTCCTCATAGACAAGGCCTGGCCTCAGCTCAGATGTCCCCCCAGTGCAGGGTAACGGGGTTCCTCCTCATAGACAAGGCCTGGCCTCAGCTCAGGTGTCTCCACAGTGCAGGGTAACGGGGTTCCTCCTCATAGACAAGGCCTCAGGTGTCCCCACAGTGCAGGGTAACGGGGTTCCTCTTCATAGACAAGGCCTGGCCTCAGCTCAGGTGTCTCCATAGTGCAGGGTAACGGGGTTCCTCCTCATAGACAAGGCCTGGCCTCAGCTCAGGTGTCTCCACAGTGCAGGGTAACGGGGTTCCTCCTCATAGACAAGGCCTGGCCTCAGCTCAGATGTCCCCCCAGTGCAGGGTAACGGGGTTCCTCCTCATAGACAAGGCCTGGCCTCAGCTCAGGTGTCTCCACAGTGCAGGGTAACGGGGTTCCTCCTCATAGACAAGGCCTCAGGTGTCTCCACAGTGCAGGGTAACGGGGTTCCTCCTCATAGACAAGGCCCGGCCTCAGCTCAGGTGTCTCCAGATAGCAGGGTAACGGGGTTCCTCTGCAGCCAAGAACTAACTGGCTACTTAGCATTAGCTGTGCACGTTACTCAGACCTTGAGCACACCCTCCCCGTACAGGCCACCATTTGTGCATCTGAGCAAGTCACTGAACCCCCAACTGCCCTCCGGCTCTGCAGCAAATAAATAACTGGCTACTTAGCCTTAGCCATGCGCCCTACTCAGACCTCTAGTACACCCTCCCCGTACAGGCCACCATTTGTGCATTTGAGCAAGTCACTGAACTCCGCAACTGTTTGAACAGAACTATAAGAAAAGGCTTCACAGCCCAAGCTGTATGTCTCCTCCTTGCTTTAAAGCAGCCGGGTTGACTGAGGATTAAGCCATTAGTGTCTGTGTCACATGTCCGAACAGTTATTAGTTGTATCGTGATGTCTGTGTTAGATCCATTGTAATTACAAAGTCATGATGTCACACTTAGAGCCGGGCCCTGACTGAGCTTCACTATTCTATTAAAGAAGATATAAAGGAGGAGGATGAGCAGCCAACCATCACACAGAGGCTGGAATCCACAAAGACACCCCAGTATGAGGAGATAAAGATGAAGCCACATGGCTACCGCTCTACACCACCGAGATCCTCCCACCCACTTTATTCCCAGCATTCCACACAGGAAGTCCCCCCGCACCATTATCAGGTATATACACCAGAGATCTCCCCGCCCTCTTTATTCCCAGCATTCCACACAGGAAGTCCCCCCGCACCATTATCAGGTATATACACCAGAGATCTCCCCGCCCACTTTATTCCCAGCATTCCACACAGGAAGTCCCCCCGCACCATTATCAGGTATATACACCAGAGATCTCCCCGCCCTCTTTATTCCCAGGATTCCACACAGGAAGTCCCCCCGCACCATTATCAGGTATATACACCAGAGATCTCCCCGCCCTCTTTATTCCCAGGATCCCACACAGGAAGTCCCCCCCGCACCATTATCAGGTATATACACCAGAGATCTCCCCGCCCTCTTTATACCCAGCATTCCACACAGGAAGTCCCCCCGCACCATTATCAGGTATATACACCAGAGATCTCCCCGCCCTCTTTATTCCCAGGATCCCACACAGGAAGTCCCCCCCGCACCATTATCAGGTATATACACCAGAGATCTTCCCGCCCTCTTTATTCCCAGGATCCCACACAGGAAGTCCCCCCCGCACCATTATCAGGTATATACACCAGAGATCTCCCCGCCCTCTTTATTCCCAGGATCCCACACAGGAAGTCCCCCCGCACCATTATCAGGTATATACACCAGAGATATCCCCGCCCTCTTTATTCCCAGCATTCCACACAGGAAGTCCTCCCGCACCATTATCAGGTATATACACCAGAGATCTCCCCGCCCTCTTTATTCCCAGGATCCCACACAGGAAGTCCCCCCCGCACCATTATCAGGTATATACACCAGAGATATCCCCGCCCTCTTTATTCCCAGGATCCCACACAGGAAGTCCCCCCCGCACCATTATCAGGTATATACACCAGAGATCTCCCCGCCCTCTTTATTCCCAGGATTCCACACAGGAAGTCCCCCCGCACCATTATCAGGTATATACACCAGAGATCTCCCCGCCCTCTTTATTCCCAGCATTCCACACAGGAAGTCCCCCCCGCACCATTATCAGGTATATACACCAGAGATCTTCCCGCCCTCTTTATTCCCAGGATCCCACACAGGAAGTCCCCCCCGCACCATTATCAGGTATATACACCAGAGATCTCCCCGCCCTCTTTATTCCCAGGATCCCACACAGGAAGTCCCCCCGCACCATTATCAGGTATATACACCAGAGATATCCCCGCCCTCTTTATTCCCAGCATTCCACACAGGAAGTCCTCCCGCACCATTATCAGGTATATACACCAGAGATCTCCCCGCCCTCTTTATTCCCAGGATCCCACACAGGAAGTCCCCCCCGCACCATTATCAGGTATATACACCAGAGATATCCCCGCCCTCTTTATTCCCAGGATCCCACACAGGAAGTCCCCCCCGCACCATTATCAGGTATATACACCAGAGATCTCCCCGCCCTCTTTATTCCCAGGATCCCACACAGGAAGTCCCCCCCCCGCACCATTATCAGGTATATACACCAGAGATCTCCCCGCCCTCTTTATTCCCAGGATCCCACACAGGAAGTCCCCCCCGCACCATTATCAGGTATATACACCAGAGATCTCCCCGCCCTCTTTATTCCCAGGATCCCACACAGGAAGTCCCCCCCGCACCATTATCAGGTATATACACCAGAGATCTCCCCGCCCTCTTTATTCCCAGGATTCCACACAGGAAGTCCCCCCCGCACCATTATCAGGTATATACACCAGAGATCTCCCCGCCCTCTTTATTCCCAGGATACCACACAGGAAGTCCCCCCGCACCATTATCAGGCATATACACCAGAGATCTCCCCGCCCTCTTTATTCCCAGCTGCCACTCCAGCTACATTGTAACAAGTTTTGTGCAGATATTTAGAATGTTTCCCATATCTATTTTCATTTCTTTGAGCAGACAGAGATCAGGGAGGCGGAGCTTATTATGGCCACATCGGGTTGTACAGAGCTCCACAGAGATCTCCATAATGACGGAAAATTGGAGTGGTCCAGTTGCTGGGCAACACCAGAGAGTTCTCAGCTGAGTAATGATAGAGATGGAGAGACGGCAGAGGAGACGAGTGTGAGGAGCGATGAGCAGTGTAAGGAGGAGGAGATCTCAGTGATAGGTAAGTGATACTGTATTGCCAACTGAACTAAATATTCAGAGGTTTTAATACAGAATTGTAGAAGCTTTATTAAACATTTGCTGAAATAACAATAGAGATGACTGAAGTAATAGGTGATTTGAAGTATACTTTTGATGTAAATGCAATCAAAGGCTAAATATGCCAATATAGTACGATGAGCATTCATGCAACTCGCTATTGCACTGTAATATGATTCCAACTTAATCAAACCACCCCCCGGATCACCCGTTATAACTCGCCTCTTCCCGGCCCATCGGTGCACGCACAGGCTCTCGTCCAGAGCACTTTACCGTGACAATGTCATTCAACGGCTCTGATTTGCCTCAATGGGGGGGCGCAAGCCAAGTGTGCGTTCCCGCACAAGCCTATCTAAGGGCTTAGACGGGATTGTGTCGCCACGAAGACCACTCCCCCCTGAAAACAATCAGAGGCTTTTGCCGAATGACATTTCCACAGCAAATGGCGCATGCGCCGTTGAACTGGGAAGAGATGATTTATTATGGCCAATCTGGGGAGATTAAAAAAATTCTATATACAATGATACATAATGGAATGTTAATTCATATATGTCATTACCCATGTAATTAATTAATCTTACTGGTCTGGGCAAGGGCAGACATGTTTCGCCACCTAGGCTTCTTCAGTGCCCTAATATAGGAGTCAGAAAAAAGTATGTATAGTAGAAAATACAGTAACAATTGATACAATAACAAGTAGTAAATATTAATAAGTCATACAAAAACATTAGAGATTATATTATTAAACAGCACATAACAAAAGTCATACTAATGGATGTAGCATTGCCTATCCATAGCTTTGTTAATCTTTGTAATAAATAAAAGTGAGAACTTTTTATAAGTAAAGGTGTGGTGGGTGAGCTGGGTCCTTTATATCATTAACTGGACTGGGCCTAGTCCTGGAATTGTAATTGGTAAACGTTGAATGGACCAGCCTTCTCCAGACCCCCCTGTTTGTTCACAAGAGGAGGGTCGCCTTGTGTACAGACGAGTGTACCCTTTATGGGGACTCTACTCTGACCAATATAGAGCAATCTGGGGAGACTCAAACAGTGGGGCATCTCAAAACGGTGTCCATAGTCTGATGATGCTGAGCTTTAGACCACCAGCTTAGCCCCTATGATTGGTGGTCTATGGCAAAGGAATTCAGAGTGTGTGTCACTACTCTTAGAATTTACGGGCTCGCCACTGCTACTGTAGATTCAATGTGGCTTTGAAGGGTTAAAGCTCTTTTACTAGTTCTACTTTTGCTTTTATCTCCTCGTTTCCTTTCCCTTTTGCCTTATCAATGTACAACCACAATTGGGCCCGAGTTCTAAATTAAACATTGCTATTTTTTTTTATTTCCTCCAGTTGGGCGAATAGAAGAGGACGGCATCGTAGTAGACTTTCCCGCACACAACGTGTTTACTAGAGATCTGTACCCCAGTGCAGATCCGTCGCTTAATCCAGCGGGACCCTGGAGGGGCGTTCCCGATGATTCCCGTGCCGCCGCTCGTCATTCCTGTGCCGAGTGCGGGAAATGTTTCTCCATGAGATCGCACCTAGTTAGACACGAAAGGGTTCACACGGGGGAGAAGCCGTACTCCTGTTCCGAATGCGGAAAACGCTTGTCGGACAAATTAGCTTTTATGCGACACCAAAGGGTTCACACGGGGGAGAAGCCGTATTCTTGTTCTGAGTGCGGGAAAAGCTTTACCGTGAAATCGGCCCTTATCACGCACGGGCGAGTTCATACGGGAGAGAAGCCGTATTCCTGCGCGGAGTGCGGCAAATGTTTTTCAGTGAAGTCGAATCTTCTCATACACGCCAGAGTCCACACCGGAGAGAAGCCGTATTCCTGCTCCACTTGCGGGAGGCGTTTCTCGGTGAAATCGGCGCTTATCACGCACGAGAGGGTCCACACGGGAGAGAAGCCGTTCTCTTGTCCTGAATGTGGAAAATTGTTCGCTCAGAAATCAGATCTTCACACGCACAAAAAAATTCATATGCGGGGGAAACCACTAAGTTAATTCAGTCGGGGGGGAAGGTTTTTTCTGGCGTGTCGCACCTCGTCTGACAGGAGAAATTTCAAGGCTCGGTGAATGCAGGAGATGTTTGATCATGAAGATCTAGTGTCAGGTAGAGTCAGGTGAACGCCGGACACGGCAGCAATTACACATTTATGAAGGCGAATCTGGTGAGTGACTGGAACAGCGCCATGTAGCGTCCGATTCATCATTATCTCAGCGTACAGCACCATCGTTCAGCCTTGCAGAGCGCCACGTCTTACCTGTCGCTACCTGGCGTCTCCCATACATTTCTATGGACGATCCTTAAATCCCTTTCCTGATCCCAATTTTTTTTTTCCAGAAAACAAACACAAACTTTCTGACATGTTTCCTGGGCTAGAAAATGACATTTTTGGATTAATAATATTTTTATGCAGAATTGTCCTGACATGTCTGTTATTAAAGTGTTCATGTTACAATGTAATAACAATGTAATTCCATGTGTTTTCGCTTTGTTACTAGTGGATACATGTTCATTAACAAACTTTAATCACACAGCGTTTGGGGCTAGGAGCGACGGATTTTGAGCGCCGGCGCTGTGTGAGTCTGTTTTTTTGATGAATGTGGCGACGGTCACACTGAGCTGGTGCTACCGTTCACTTCCATAGAACGTAGTACTGCAACTCACACATCATATTTATCAATGCCGGACAGCGACTGAGGCGATCTGAAACAATGATCCATGGCCAAGCACAGCGACTGCTAGCGGGCGCTCTGAAATACGCTCTACAGACGCTCATCTGTCGCTACCTGGCGTTAGTAATGATTCAGCCTGCCTGTCAAAACTTAAAATAATAAATATTCTAAGTATGTCACACACCCCGCTTCAGCTTACTAAATCATTAAGCATGGGTTATACTCACCGCTAGGTGGCAGTCTTGCAGAGAAGTCCAAAAAACAACAAGCCCCTCCCGGTCTATACATACTTGGTACCTCCTAACAATTCCCCAGTGTTGTTCTCTGCAAGGTGGCGACAAGACAGAAGAAAGAAGTCTCCTGCTTGCAGGTAGCCGGGGTGACACCCCGGCCCCCCCCATGGTCTATTTCTGCCCGGTTTTAGTTCTTTTACCCCTGACTGATTGGTAGCCTCCCAGCTTAGGCTGGTGGCCGGGCAATGGTAGATGGCACTTAGCAGTGCCCAGGAGATTAGCTCCTCCACTCGTCCCCATATTATGGGGCATAGTGGTAGTCCGGCCGTGGTGATCCGGATGTGGGATGCCCCTGTGTTAGGTAGGATAGGTCCCCCTATTGGCATTCTCCCTGTCGGTTTTATTATTGTTGTACTTGTGTGTGTGTGTGTTTGTGCAACTGTATACATGCTTTGGCGAGGACGGGTGCCTGGGGCCGGCCCGTCGGCTCGCCTGGTCTCTCCTTGTCGGGGGGGGGCTTCCTTAGCCTCCGGGATGGCGCTTCTGTCGGTATCGGGGGGGGCGCCTCTGGAGGACAGGCGCCATTCCTCGGCGCCCGCCTCGCGGTCTGTTCCTCAGGCCGGCGGTGGACGGGGCCGGGCGGCGCGAGGCGCCGCCGGCCCGCCTGGCTGTCGGGGCGCCGAGTGTCACTGCTCGGCGCCCGCTGGCCATTCCGTGGCGCCCGCCCTTGGCGCGATCCTGGAGGGGTGGGCGGGGCCGCGTGCTGCGCGGCCCGCGCAGTGTCCTTCTGGCTTGGTGAGGGGCGGGGCCACAGCGTTTCCCGCTTCTTGCTGGGCCCGCCCCTCTTCTCCTCTCGTTCCTCCGTGGCGCAGCCGCCATTGCTGTTTGGATCAGGTAGGCGGTTTCTTCTTTTTCCTGTTGGGGTACCGCTGGACATGGGGGGTGGGCAGCCTTGGCTTGGGCCCCCTTCCTCGCCGATCAGGGGGGGGGGCGTCCTTCCCTTTGTCTTGGTCCCTGGCCAGCTGGCAAGGAGCTACTGCGGCCTGGTCCACATTAACCTTGCCTGTGTATCTATATATGTGTTTTTACATATGCATATATATATATTATATATTTTCCCATATATATATTCCTCCCATAGGTATATATATATATATATTTATAAATATTTTATGCAGACTGCCTTGGTCTCATCATTGTTATGTAATCATCCAGGTGTTATTGTGTATTTGGTTGACGGTTGTCTTTTGTTTTTCAGATCCCGGGATCCCACGCTGCAGGGCTCTCCCGGTCTTAGATACCTGGCTAGTTGGGGGGGGCCATTGTTTGAATTAAAAAAATTTTGTGTCCAAATTCCAAAATTTTGGGGATAGCTATTTAGTCAGTACTGAAGGGGCATCCCGGGTTGCGTTAGGCGTAAATCCCTGGTTACTGCATATACCATAATTTCACCATATGGAGGCTACCAAAGATACCGGAAATGGCTCTTCGGGGCAGTCCAGGCTCTGTGGGGGGTGTGGGTCTCCGCTCCCAGGGGATGATGTCATTTTATGTATTCCATGTGCACGGCGGAACATCGAGTGCCAGACCGGCACCCCGGTGCCCGGTACGTCCTCGGCCGCACCATCTCCCTCCCCTCCCCGCCTGTTCCGGACCCCGTGTGACGTCGTTGGGGGTGATTCGCAGTCCGAGGTGTGCGCACGATTGGCCAGCCTCGAGAAAATGTTTTCTGCTGTGGTCGCTCAGAAGGCCCCGGCTAAGCGGAGACATCTGTCCCCGCCGCCGCCGGACTCAGATGAGGAGGTTATTGAGGATCTGGATTGGCCGGATCGGCCCCTTGAAGAGGGCGAGCTTGTTGATGAATTTGAGGATCCCGAGGGCCAGCAGTTGCTGGGTGCTGAGGGTGATCAGTCTGAAGGGCCTGTCCTGGATACACCTTCCATTCTGGGCCAAATGTTTGAGGTTTTGGATTTGGATCCGCCTGAAGCTGCTCCTCGGCCTAAGGGTCAGCTTTTCAGGGTGTCCAAGCCGCGCTTGGAGTTTCCCAGTCAACAGCATTTTGAGGACATTGTCCTTAAGCAATGGGAGCAACCTACCCGTCTCGTCGGGGTGCCGCCTAGCTGGGATAGGAAGTATCCCTTTCCGGCGGATTTGGTCAAGCATTGGTCTGCCCCTCCCGAGGTTGATGCTCCGGTTCTGGGACTATCTAACACGGCGGTTGTTCATTCCCCTGACACTACTTCTCTCAAGGACGGCGAGGATCGCCGGATTGATCAGCTGGCCCGGCATGGTTTTGTTTGTGCGGGTTCAGTTCTGAGGCCAGTCTGTGCTTCGGCACTATTGTTGATGGCGGTTAGGTCTATCATCAGGGATTTATGTTCAGACCTTAATCCCACTTGTGCTGAGTTTCTGGCTCTTAAGCGTTGTGATTCTTTTTCGTCTTTCATTCTGGCAGCCCAGGATGATGCCATGTTGATGTCAGGCAGGGCTACGGCTCTGTTGGTTGCCATTCGCCATTCAGTATGGTTGCGGCAGTGGACGGCTGACTTTAATTCCAAGAGATCACTCACGTCTCTTCCCTTTATGGGTCTGAGGCTTTTCGGTGAAAAGCTGGACTCTGTTGCTAAGGGAGGTAAGTTGCCTCAGCGCAAAAGTTTTCGTCGTTCCGTTCGGCAGGGGGATTTTAGGACGTCCATAGACATCAAGGATGCTTATCTTCACATTCCGATTTTTCCGGCTCATCAGAGGTTCCTTCGCTTCGTGGTGGAGGACCGGCATTTTCAATTTGTAGCTCTTCCGTTCGGCCTCACCTCGGCTCCGAGAGTGTTCACCAAGGTGTTGGCGGGAGTTTTGGTCTTGCTCAGAGTTCGGGGGATTCAGATTGTGCCCTACCTGGACGATCTTCTCATCATGGCGCCTTCCTTCAGTCAGGCGGAAGGGGACACCAACATGGTGGTGTCTATGCTGGAGAGGTTCGGCTGGGTGATCCACTACTCCAAGTCCTCCCTGGTTCCGGCCAGGGTGGTGACCTTTCTGGGAATGTCTTTGGACTCTTGCCAGCACAGTTTTTCTCCCTCAGGCCAAGGTTCTTTTGATTCAGGAATTGGCTCAGCTTCTTCTTTCCAATCCTCGCCCGTCCATTCGGCTAGGGATGAGACTGGTGGGGTTGATGGTTGCTTCGTTCGAGGCAGTTCCCTTTGCGCAGTTTCACACGCGGACGCTTCAGCTTCTTCTGTTGGCATCTTGGGACCGGCGGCCGGGATCGCTGGATCGGTCCTTCCGGATGTCCCCCCGGGTTCGGCAGTCTCTACGGTGGTGGTTGGTTCCGGACAATCTCTCGAGGGGCAGGTCATTTCTGACCCCGCTTTGGGAAACTGTCACCACGGACGCCAGTTTGTCAGGCTGGGGGGGCTTTTGGAAGGATCTTCGGTTCCGGGGCCGGTGGGGTCCTCAGGAGGCTCACTTACCCATCAATGTTCTGGAGCTGAGAGCCATCAGGTTGGTTCTGTCTCACTTGACGCAGCATTTACAGGGCTTGCCGGTTCAGGTTCGTTCGGACAATCGGACGGCGGTTGCTTACATCAATCACCAAGGAGGGACTCGCAGTCTGGGTGCCCACAGGGAGGTGTCTCTGATCCTGGTTTGGGCGGGGACTCATGTGCCGTGCATCTCGGCGGTGTACATTCCGGGAGTGGAAAACACGGAGGCGGACTCTCTGAGTCGGTGCTCGTCCCGCCGGGGGGAATGGTCTCTCCACCCCCAGGTGTTTCGATCTCTTTGTCTTCGGTGGGGGACGCCGGAGGTGGATCTGTTTGCCTCTCGTCACAATCACAAGCTTACGACGTTCGTGTCGTTATCCCAGGACCCTCTGGCTCTGGCGGCGGATGCCATGGCCCTGAGCTGGGGGGACCTGGGGTTTCTTTATCTGTTTCCTCCGGTCCCCATGCTAGGCAGGGTTCTGCGAAAGCTGGTTCTGGAAGGAGTTCCCACCATTCTCGTGGCTCCAAGGTGGCCAAGGCGGGTGTGGTTCGCAGACATCGTTCGTCTGGCGGTGGATCAGTTCGAGCTGCCTCTTCGGCCGGATCTTCTCACTCAGGGTCTACTGTGTTACCCCAGTTTACCAACGCTGGCTTTGACGGCTTGGCTGCTGAAACCTCCATCTTGAAGGAGGAAGGCCTTTCGGATTCGGTCATTCGGACTCTTATCAGTGCCAGGAAGAGATCTTCCTCTTCCATCTATTATAGGGCTTGGAGATCTTATATTGACTGGTGTGAGGCGAGATCTTTGCCCTGCCGGGTCTTTTCTATCTCTAGGATTTTGGAATTTCTTCAGTCTGGGCTGGACTCTGGTCTGCAGCTTAGTACTTTGAAGGGGCAGGTTTCTGCCTTGTCTATCTTTTTTCAGAGGCCTTTTGCCCTCCATTCTTTGGTCAAGACTTTTTTCCAGGGGTTTTCGCATCTGCGGCCTCCTAGGAAGCCTTTGCTTCCTGTTTGGGATTTGAATTTGGTCCTTTCTGCTCTTCAGGCTCCTCCCTTTGAGCCTTTGCAGGATGTTGCTCTTTCTGTGTTGACTCAGAAGGTTGTCTTTTTGATGGCCATCACTTCGGTTCGGCGTGTTCGGAGTTGGCAGCCTTGTCCATTCAGGCTCCTTATTTTGAGAAACATCAGGACAAAGTGGTTTTTCGCTTCAAACCAGACTTTCTTCCTAAAGTGGTCTCGGCTTTTCATCTTAACCAGGACATTGTTCTTCCCTCCTTGTGCCCTAGACCTGGGAATGACAAGGAGAGGGCGTTGCATTGTTTGGATGTGGTACGTTGTGTCAGGTACTATTTGCGTATTACGTCTTTTTTTCGTAAGACTGATGCCTTTTTCGTGGTGCCCTGTGGGCCTAGGAAGGTCTTGGCTCCGGCTAAGTCTTCCATTAGTAAATGGATTCGTCAGGCGATTGTTGGAGCCTACTCTGCCAAGGGGAAGGATCCCCCTTTTCGTGTTACCGCTCATTCGACTCGTGCGGTTGGTGCGTCCTGGGCTTTTCAGCACCAGGCTTCTGTTGAACAAGTTTGTAAGGCTGCTACTTGGTCTTCGGTTCATACTTTTTCCAAGTTTTACAAGGTTGATGTGCGGGCTTCAGCGGATGCTGTTTTTGGCCGCAAGGTTCTGCAGGCTGCAGTGGTTTGAGTTTCTGCATTATTGCCTGGTTGGATACCCGCCCTTTTTTGGACACTGCTGTTGGATGTCCCATGTATAATGATTTAGTAACCTGAAGCGGGGTGTGTGACATACTTAGAATAATACCATTTTGTGAAATACTCACCTGTAAAATGGGTATTATAAGTATGTCACACACCCCACTTCACCCGCCCTTTTTGGTATCCTGGTTCTTTATATGGTGAAGCTTTTTTGTTATACTTGAGGGTTACCGTTGGTTTTTTTCCTGGTACCTTGTCTTATTGCTGTTTGAATTACTGGGGATTTGTTAGGAGGTACCAGGTATGTATAGACCGGGAGGGGCTTGTTGTTTTTTGGACTTCTCTGCAAGACTGCCACCTAGCGGTGAGTATAACCCATGTATAATGATTTAGTAACCTGAAGCGGGGTGTGTGACATACTTATAATACCCATTTTACAGGTGAGTATTTCACAAAATGGTATTATCAGTAGCTTACCTTCCATTGAGTAATTTCAGCGTTATCCTTCCTCTCCTGTCTGTCTCTTTAGTTAGGAAATCACTTCCTCATTCACCTGTCAATCACCAGCCCACTGACCTGGTCCTTCAATCAATCTTCAGTGGGCAGAGAACGAAAAACCCTTTTGATCTCTTTACCAGACGTCTTGATTGGTTGCCTCTCTCTGCATCTCTAAAACTCCACCCCCCCTCCTCTCTCTGCTCTCAGCATTCAGATGTCTTGCTCCAGTCTTTGATCAGGCTGTGAGCAATCAACAACCTGCCCACCGTGTAGTCCAGCTTTTTCCTCTGTCTGCCTTGCCACAGGTCAGGCACCCAGCCCCCTCCCCTTTCATCCATGCACATTTGCGAACAGGGTGCAGACAATGTCTCTGCCTGCAGCACGTCTCTCACTCCCATGATTGTATCACCCTGATCTGGTCCTGCAGCATGTGGCTCCATGATCCACCTTTATGTACAAGCTGTGACTCTCAACATGCTTATCCAAGCATGGCCCATTATGAAGTTGCTAAGCACACAGTGTGCTTACATCACATCGCTGTTGCCCCATCCACTGTTTCTCATTTTTTGAAGGAGGAGCTAAAGCTTTTGTCTATTCTGGTCGTCATGTGTTCCCACCTTTGGGCGGAGCCTTAATATCTCAGGGCGATGCTATGTTTGAGAAAACAGTCCATATAGTCCTCTGCTGATTCTCTAATTCCCTGTAATGTAAATCTTATCAGCAAGGTTAAGAAATCCTCCGCTTGCCACAGGATCCAAAAGGTACACAACTGGCGCCGCCATTTTCCCCGGGTGCACTACTAACCTTCCGCATGTGCAATTGGGGCGGGTTAATTAAAATGAAAATGTGGTCGCATTGTTTTATCTGTGTGTGTCGGTGTATATGTGTACAGGAAGTATTATGTTTATGTGTCTCACACCTTCCAATTAAAAAAAAGGCGCCTCTAATGGCTAAGATATGAGGGGAGGTCTTCAGATCCCGTCTCGGTCCGTTGGCACCAGAATTGGCTTCCTATGACAGAAAGGCATCTTCCTCCTGTCAGTGACGGTTTGAAGAGGCCCCTCCCTCTTCTGCCCCATTTAAGAGTGAGCGGCACCTCTCTGGAGATGGATGGATGGAGTCGGCCATTGCATCCCAGGATGTCACATGGTGGCGCCGCGCACAGCGGAATTGCACGTCCCAGCCATGCCCCCCATGTTGTTTTTCCCAATGTTTAGTCCCAGATTCTTTTTACCCCTCCCCCTCCCTGCTCTGTTTTGCATGTAAGTTCTTAAACCGGACCTTTAGCCTGGGCAATCTGTATATGAAACATAAGATAGGCTCTTATTCAGGGTGAGGGTTGGCTTTAATAGTTGTGCTACCGATGCTTCTTTTCTCTTAATTTCCGGGGTCCAATGTCTCCACCTTTTTGGTGTTTTTAACATTAAACATTTTGCGATTTGGCAACTTTGACAATGAAAAAATGTAAAAAAAACTTTCAGGTGACACTTTTATTGCAAAAAAAAAAAACATGCCGGATGCTGCAGCCGTGTGTTTTAGGAATGAAATAAGCCAGTTAGTTAGTAAAGTCGGCAGTTTACTTCAGGAGGAAAATCACCAATGAAATTGACACATTTGCTCCTGCTTTTCTGCCCCCTCTGGAGATGGATGGGTGGAGTCAGTCACTGCAGCCCAGGCTGGCAAATGGCGGCACCGCGCACAGCGGAACTGCATGTCCCGGCCGTGCCCCTCCTGTATAGGTGGCCTCTGAGCCAATCAGAGCAGCCCCTACAGAATCGGCTCCCGACATGTTTAGAAGACACGCCTTCTTACTGAGCCACACAGCCAGCCAATCCTGTGCGCTTCCCCGCCCATTGTGGGATAATAACAATCACTTGCAGCAGATAATGATTGGCTGCTAGAGGCCGATGTATGAGTGGTTTCCCCGCATCGTGGGACAGGACAGGCACGGCGGATGAATCGGGAAACATAAAGCTATAGTGTGATATATGGTCAGAGTCAATAAAATGAATATATATGTGAACATTCCCTCCCTCCATTTACACCACTACCTTTGCATTGTAAGCTTTAGTGGCTAATAAAAGTGAAATAAACCCTCAGGAAGCCACTTATCTCTGCGCTGATTCTTTCCTTTGCTTGTACTGAATTAGAGCAATAAAGCTAATGAAGCCACGCTGCTATTAACACATTACTGTGAACAAGATGGCGCTGGGAGCTGGACAACACCTTATTATGTCCGCCCCCCAGGCGTCACTAACTAATAAAAGTGAAAAAAATCCTCAGTAAGCCACTTATCTCTGCGCTGATTCTTTCCTTTGCTTGTACTGAATTAGAGCAATAAAGTTAATGAAGCCACGCTGCTATTAACACATTACTGAGAACAAGATGGCGCTGGGGAGCTGGACAACACCTAATTATGTCCGGCCCCCCAGCGTCACTAACTAATAAAAGTGAAATAAACCCTCAGTAAGCCACTTATCTCTGCACTGATTCTTTCCTTTGCTTGCACTGAATTACAGCAATAAAGTTAATGAAGCCACGCTGCTATTAACACATTACTGTGAACAAGATGGTGCTGGGAGCTGGACAACACCTTATTATGTCCGCCCCCCTAGGCGTCACTAACATTCCTAAGGATATGATCGGTGGCTGTGATGACCAATCATTGAGCCAGCAATTTGATTTTTCCTAATATGATGATGTCCAATAGATGACGTGTGCTGTGTTTTTTTTACTTCAATATAAAAATAAAGTGTCACTGGGCGGAGGGAGCAGAAAGCGCTTTCCAGTGTATCTTGGAACACGCTAGCTGTCTGTGTTATTCGTTACGCGTATATTTCACTGCCTTAGATTATTTTGGAAGACCGAACGACACCAGAGAAATCTCTGAACCGTAGAGAGCAAAAGGGCTCTGCCCACGGTTCCTTATCAATAGGCCAGCTTTTCAATTCAATTTCACAGTGCAGCATGGGTGGGGTTTTTAATAAAATGTTTTTTATTTTACACTTTACGTGGTACAGCTGGAGGAGAAGGAAGAGAGGCGTTAGATATGTAGGAGTTGGATTGAGGAAAGCGCAATTAGATAATTTGAGCAGTTCCTACTTGAGGGAAAAACCTGTATTCCCTGGGAGAAATGTAGCTGGGTTAATCTGTTGTAACTTAGGTGTGGGCCTAGGTGGAGAAGAGATTAGTGTAGGTGCGCTGTGGATAAAAAGGCAGGGAGAGTAAATAAAGGGTTAATGTTCTCCGCAATCCTGTGAGGAAAAATAGGTTAGTGTATATACATAAAAGTATGAATAAACAAATGCAATAGTATTACCAAAGTGAAGTTTTGTTTGAGGGTGTGTTTCCACCTTTTAGATATGTAGGTCTGTGTGTGAAATTGGACCTCCTCCAAGCTTCCAAGTAAAAAAAAAAAAAAAAAGGTTAAAGAGCAGCTTTAGGGGCCCTGAGGTCTAAAAGAATCCAGGGCTGTCTGAGTTCCACTCCCTAGCGCATGCCCAATTGCGATGGCGTGTGAAACCCCTCCCATCACTAATTTCACTCAGCTCCTGGAGCCCTCGTCGCGTCTGTGCACTCCGGCCACATCCCTGCTCATCTCTAGCTGCGCCCGGCATTCTGCGGGCACGCCATGGCTGCAAGGTGGGCGGGGGATATAGCTGGGTACTTAGCTGTCAGCGGCACCAAAGCGAGCCGAGTGACAGTGAGCGCGCAGCTCAGCCAGTCAGTGCACGCGCTCTAGTCCGAGTCTGTGTGGCTGCTGCAGGAGGAAGTCATTAACTGTCGAACTCTGCTTAAACAGCCTGTCCAACATATGAGTGTCGGTTCATGGTCGTGCACCACAAAACCCCAAACTGAGCGCAAACTATTCTGCACGCGCCTAGATGCCTGATTCATGGCTTCCAGTGTTCGGGGCGAGCTCAAAATTCCTCTTCAGGCCCCTTCTGCCTGAAATTCTGCTGTTTTGACGTGGAAATGCCCCCCCCCCCAATGCGCTTTAGATATCTGCGATGTTTAGGTCAGCTTGGGCCTCCACACACTGCACACCAGTGATGACCTTTAAGCTTTATTCCATTGAGCTCATCGACCTAATTCAGTTATATCAAATTATAATGAACATAAGATGGCAATAATACTGGCGATGCTGACGGTGCCGAGCAGGGAAGGACTGGCCATAAGGGATCCCGGTACAATGCCCACATTCAATCTCCTCCCCCTAGTGTCCCTCTTAGCCCCCTGTACCCACCAGCCAGGGAAGGACTGGCCATAGGGAGACCCGGGACAATGCCTGCTGCTTCTAATGCCCACATACAACCCTGGCCCCCATATTCTCCCGCTCGGCCCCCTGTACCCCCCAGCCAAGGAACCCCAGCCCCCAGGGGCGGACTGGCCACAGGAAGACCCGGGACAATGCCTGCTGCTTCTAATGCCCACATACAACCCTGGCCCCCCTATTCTCCCGCTCGGCCCCCTGTACCCACCAGCCAAGGAACCCTGGCCCCCAATGCTATAGCCCCGGCATCATGGTTGGAAGGGGCCTCAGCACGGACGTTTTGAGCCGGCCAGGGGCTGATTTTTGCCCCCAGTCCAACGTTGGTGCCGCGGCTTCTCTCCGTCATTTGTTGCTCTTTATTATAGTATTTTGTTATATAAAAATACCCTTTATTAGGGGCCCCCAGACACAACTTGGCACGGGGGCCCCAAAAATGATCAGCCCAGCCCGGAACCTATCGTTTATCATTGTTCCTTAGTGAAAAAGTCGGGTCCATTGAACTCGGGACTGAGGAGAGGTAAGTGACGGCTTATTATTTACGGGTAACCGATAATATTGTTAACTGAATGGCTGGGGTGGGTGCGCGCACAATGCAGGGGCTGCAGGAGCGTGCGCTCCCCATTAACAACGAGAATAACGTCACGGCATATGGCCGCACATGCTCAATTGGAGAGGGAAAAGGTTAATGTTTACAGGCACCCTGGGGGGGGGGGGGTTCACACCAATTTGGAATGCCCAGGAAGAAAGGCTTGCGGCTGGCCCTGGAATCTTTTAGATCGGAGGTGAGGAAAGTGATTTGTTATTGTTTACAGATAACAATAGTAACTGGGGGGAGGGGGGTGAGAGCGTGCTGCCAGATGCCAGGGCTGACCCAAGTAGGTTTTGTTCCACTTTAGGGTAAGTATTGTGGTGGGGGGGCTCCAGCAATTTGCATCCCCCCTGAGCTCCACACTCTTAGTCCTATCATTATAAACCCTTCAAGGTGGCCCCACAATGCTCTGCACATAGGCCCCTTACCTCGTCCAGGGCTGGCTCCACTAGAGGCCGGTCCTAGACTTGTGTGAGTGGCGCGGCCCCACCTGGAAGAGGGGAGTACCGGGGTACAGGCTGTGGAGGGGGGGCAGAATTACAGTGGGATTGCTTTAAAGCTTGGCCCTCACCCCCGGGGGGCATCCCGATTTGGGATCGCCTTTCCACAGCACCAGCCAATCAGTGCACGCGGCTTCATTCGGCATTTTCGTGGCAAATTGTAATATCGTTCTCCTTCCCTTGTTTGCTTTTAACAATGACTGTTTTTGGGCCATCCAATAGAATCTCAGCTATGGTGCTTCAAGGAACAGGTATTGGCCGAAACCAAAAATCAGTAAATGAATTTAATTAAAATGGAGCCGATTACATTACAGAAAAATAATAATATGAATGGTGTTAATATGATATAAGGTCGCAATGTCCCGAATTGTAAGTCCACACAAAGTGTGCAATTCTTTCTCTTAGGCTCTTAGGCCAATTCTAGGACCTGATCTTCTGCCAAACCCCCACCATACTGCCTGTGTGGCAATCTATTCATGTCTCCTCCATGTTGTCCATCTAGAGACCCAAAGCAGAGAGAGCAGCAAGCCCGTATGTTCTCCTTAAAGTGGACCAACACCCAGGATTTTCATTATCCTGGGTGTTGGTCCACTTCCACGGGCACCCCGATCGCTGTGTGAAACCCCCCAGAAAGCCCCTAAAATCTTACCGTTTTAGGCAACGGACAAGCGACGGATAAGCCGCCGCCGCCGCCGCCTCTCACGCGTCCCTCTTACAGGGCACGCGCCCGCGCCGGCCATTCACAAACGGCTGGCATGGGAGCGCACCCTGCTAGAGGGACGCGCGGAAGGCGGTGGCGGCTCATCCGTCACCTAAAAGCTAAGATTTTAGGGGCTTTCTGGGGGGCTTCACCCCGCGGGACATCCCGATTTCGGATGCCCTGCGGGGAGGGAGTTAAATAGTTCCAGTTAAATAGTTGAAGTTAAAGTAATTACTAAGAGAAAACTGACCCAGACATAACATTACATGAGTCTGTGTATATATATATATATATATATATATATAATACACATATATACATACATATATATCTACATACATACACACACACACATATATATATATATATATATATATATATATATATATATATAATGAATGTTGATGCAATTCACCAAAATAAACCGTATGTTATATTATATGTGTATAATTTCCCTTGAATCAGCCAACCACCGGATTAGAACCATAATAAACGGCAGATAAACATCCACAGATTCCACATTCATCCAAGTTACCTATTTATAAGTAATATTAGTGATTTCATAATAATTCATTAATAATTGAGATCATAAACATTTTATTTCCCCGGGACCTTTTTACACAAATGCAGTTATGTGTCTCCGCACCAGTCTCTATCGGGGGCGTGTCTGCTCTGCCCCATTCACAAATGTCTGGCGCACCTGGCTGTAGGTATAGCGGAGCGCGCCCGCGGCCTGCACATGCGCTTTTGCATTGGGGATTCGGAGGTTTCACACATTGGGGCACCTGTGCCTGTGTAATGGGGATGCCCCGCTGTGGGGAACTCCTCGGGGGTGGCCGCTCTCCCTGTACACGGCAGCTCTCCTGTGCCCGGCCATTCATTCCTGCTGGGGCAGGAGCACTTCCCAGGCTACGGGAAGCTGGGGGTGTGGCCAGTGGGCGGAGTTAGAAATGCCCGGTGGGTGTCGATTTCACTATCCCAGGTTTAGGTCCGCCCCCTGGGGCATCCACACTGCAGCGGATCATGGATAGGTGAGAAAAGCGGATGCCCATTAACCAATCAGTAATCTCAGAAATGCCTGGTGGGCGTGGCCTCAGCAGTGGATTTCACTATCCCGGGTTTAGGTCCGTCCCCCTGTGGTGGATGATCCAGAGGTTCACGCACCTAACCGGGATGCCCCAGGGGGACGGACCTAAACCTGGGATAGTGAAATCCTGGGTTTTGGTCAACTTTAAAAACCGGGCCCCTGACAAGCCGGACACATGGGCAGGTGGGGGAGAGTGCCCCATGTGGTTTTGGTGCCGCGGGTCACATGATCATCACTGGCGTGGGCACTCCATTCATCTGCGTGGCAGCATTCTGATTGGAGAACAGGATCACACACAGGGGAGTGCCTGGCGATGCCCCGCAGTATGAAACCCCTTGGGGGCGCTCCCGTGCCCTGCCATTCAGATAGGCCGGGGAAGCCAGGGGTGTGGCCAGTGGGCGGGGTGACGCCCCCAGATCACCCGATCTGACTTACCTTACCCCGTTCCTCTCGTCCAATCAGCGCGCTCGGATCCGCTCCCAGGACCCTCACCAGCCGCGTCCCCCGCTTCTCTCTAACATGGAGCGCGCCCGCACCGGTCACTCACTATTGCCCGCACCCTACTAAAGGCATAGCGAGGACGTGGCCGCTGATCGCGCATGCGCCGTTGGGCCGCAGGAGAAAGTGAAATTATAGATTCCAGGGCTGCCGGCCTGGGTTTTGGTCCACTTTAATGACGCCATTTTGGGGAAGGGGCGGGCATAAATGGCCGTTGTACGCTTACACACACATAGGAATTCCTCCAAAGTGGACTAGTCACAGCCTATGATGCTGGTCCTGGAGTCTATGGTGCACCTGGGGCATCCCGATTCCCACCCTTACCATACAGGATGCCCCTGGGGCCAAAAACCCCGGTGACTGCTCCACTTTAACCCAGTGCACACTTATCTAGCTCCTGGATCTCCGCCCATGGTTGCCATGGTAACCGCAACTGAGGATCCTATATTACCCAGAATTCCCCTCACCACAGGCCTGTTTAGGGCGACACACCATGATATAGGTGCAATAAGGAGACCTAAAGGCGTGTAACCTTAATATTTCTACATAGTTTACGCAAGTAACCGTATATCATCCGAAATTCAAATATTTACTCGACTATTGTGCAGAAAATCATCGCTGAAAACATTGTCTTCTTTGCGGCCATTTTGTTGTAGCCCTCAATCAGCATACTAAACCTCGGTTTACGCACGAAGCCGCATCTCATCCGAAATTCAGATGTGTTACTCACCTATTGCTGAAAAAAAAATGGCTGAAAACAATTTCTTGTGTTCGGCCATTTTGTCGTAGCCAACATTGACTATACTAATATCCGGCGGCGTGTAACCTTAGTATTTCTACGTAGTTCACATCCGTAACCGCATCTCATCCGAAATTCCGATATATTGCTCAATAATTGTGAATAAAAAACATCGCTGAAAATATTGTCTACTGCGCGGCCATTTTGTTGTAGTACAGTAAAGGAAGACACGGCTGTGGGCGGTGCCAGTAGCGGCTGTGGGCGGGGCTGGAGGCGGGAGGACGCTGCTCGGCGATGGCTGCAGCTGCAGATTAACCCTTTGTGTGAGGGTCAGGTGAGTGTTTCCCCCATTATTACTCCCCTCCGGTGTCTACAGCAGAGACAAACACTGTGTCTCCATCCTCCTTAGACTCCTCATTTGGGATGCCCCGTGTGTGTGTAACACCCCTCCCCCCCGGCATTGCCTGGTCACTCATCTCACGCCACGCCCCCGTGGTTCATGTGCAGACTCTCCTCCAATCAGAATAGATTGCCGCGCATATTAATGAGTTCTGCATTATGGGATGCCCTGATCTATGACACCCGCATGTGGGCGTCTCCCTCCTCTCTGCCAGACCACACCTCCCAAGCCATAAAGAGGGACAAAATACGCCACGCCCCCAGCCACACCCTTAACCTCCTTAGCGGTGATCCCGAGCGTGACTCGGGGTTAATTTGCGCTGTAAGTAGCGGTAACCCCGAGTCATGCTCGGGATCGAGGAGCAGGGCGGCGCAGTCTCCTTACCTTCTCCCTGCGATCCAGCGATGTCCCCGCTGCGATCGCAGGTGAGAGCCGCGGCTGCGGCGTCCGTCGCACTTCCGGGTTCCGTCTCTGTGAGCCGCAGAGGCTCATGGGGGCGGAGCCGTGCGTCAGAGACAAATGTAATGGTAACGCTTTCGTTACCATTACATTTGCCTCTATCATAACGCCAGGGGGGGTTAAAGGGAAACACCACCTAAGAATTAAAGTGGACCAACACCCTCCCCCGATCGGCTCCCTGATTGCGGGGCACCCCGATCACGGCTGTGTGAAACCCCTAAATCCCTACCTGCTCCTCGATCCAGCGGTGCCCGCCGGCGCCGCCTCCCGCGCGTCCCTCTAGCAGGACATGCACCCGCGCCGGCTGTTCGTGAATGGCTGGCGTGGGCCCGCTCCCTGTAGGAGTGACGCGCGGGAGGTGGCGGCGGGCGCGCTCTCTTGTCCGTCGGCAGCGATTGGACGAACGGGTCACGTGGGTTTTCGGGGCTTTCTGGGGGGTTTCCCGATTTCGGATGCCCCGCGGGGAGGGAGCTGATCGGCCCGGGAATCTTATGGATCAGGGGTGGGTGTTGGTCCACTTTAACAATTCTCTAAACACCCCCCTTCCCCCCATACCTCGCCCGAGCAGAATTACACTATACAACAGGGGTTTACAGCTGGTCACCAATAAGGTCCAAGAGTAGGCAAGAAGAGACCTACTGGTTCCAGGTGGAGAGCCTGTAGGAGCTACGCGTTCTACTGTTGTAAGATTTGATTATGTGGAGAGCATTAATCTGAAAAAAGAAGTATCACAGCTCCACCCACAATGTATTATCTGAGGTGTGCTTTAAAGTGGACCAACACCCAGGGGGGATCTATATGATTCCCGGGCCGACCAGATCCCTCCCCGCGGGGCATCCGAAACCGGGACGTCCCACGGGGTGAAACCCACCAGGAAGCCCACAACCCTACCTTCTCCCCGTTCCAGCGGCGCATGCGCATCCCTCTAGCAGGGCGCGCTCCCGCTCTGGCCGTTTGTGAATGGCCGGCGCGGGTGCGCTCCCTGTAAGAGGGACGCGCGGGAGGTGGCGGCGGCGGACGCGCTCTGCTTGTCCGTCGCTGCCTCTTGCTTGTCCGTGTCACGCTCAGGGTTCTCTAATGATCCGCTCTGGTAACTCCGCCCTCCAGGTAACTCCGCCCTCCAGGTAACTCCGCCCTCCAGGTAAGCCCTCAGCCCCCAATCTCACCTGTAGGAGCCCCCGCTTGCCGGGACGCAGAATACGCCTGCCCGGGATCGGTTGCCTCCAGGACTTCAATGGCTCAAAGGATGTAGGCTTACTGTTCGGAGGTCTGGAGAACCCGTGGCTGGGAGCGGTATAGAGTGGGCCCAATAGCAGGAGCGTATAACGGAAGTCCAAACAGGCTTAGGGTCAGCAACGGAAGTTCTGAGATTGCAGCGGTACAATAGGGTTGGACAAATCGTGGTCGAGGATCAAAGCAGAGGTCGGCAACAGGAGATCAGATCAAGGACGGTCAATACAGGCGGTGGTCGGCAACGGGAGTTCGGATCAAGGACGGTCAATACAGGCGGTGGTCGGCAACGGGAGTTCGGATCAAGGATGGTCAAATACAGGCGGTGGTCGGCAACGGGAGTTCGGATCAAGGATGGTCAAATACAGGCGGTGGTCGGCAACGGGAGTTCGGATCAAGGATGGTCAATACAGGCGGTGGTCGGCAACGGGAGTTCGGATCAAGGATGGTCAATACAGGCGGTGGTCGGCAACGGGAGTTCGGATCAAGGACGGTCAATACAGGCGGTGGTCGGCAACGGGAGTTCAAATCAATCACTAGAGACAAGCTAGATAAACTAGGTTCTAGGCGCTATAACAGGCACTGGGTAAATGATGAGGTAGGGCTTTATAGGGACCAGCATGATTGGAAAATGGGAAGGGCGCATGTGATTGGTGCAAGTACAAACCCTGTCACTGATTAGTCCAATTGGACCAAAAGGGCGAATGCCCACAAACCACCCCTTCCTGGGCTCATTGGCCCAACCCTGAAACCTCTGGGCTGATTGGCCCTTTAACTTCTCCTCCGGCGGGCGCGCAGGGAGCAGCGCCGCCGGAGGGCATAAGAGACACGTGCTCGCGCCCGCGCGCGAGCACGTTCACAGGAGCCGGGGCCGGAGCTGCGAGCGGGGGGGCGTGGCCGAGCTGTGCGCTGCCTGAGCCGCCGCCGCCCGAGCCGCCGCTTGGCCGAGATGCGAGCCGGAAGCTGCGCGGCCGGCTGCCCGGGGACGGCGCGGGAGCGAGGATGCGGTGAGTGAATTCCTGACAGTCCGTCTGCGCTGATTGGCTGCAGCGGTCACATGGGAGCGGGGTGAGGTGAGTTTTCGGGGCTTTCTGGGGGGTTTCACACAGCGGGGCACCGAAGTGGACCAAAACCCGGGATAGTCAAAATCCTGGGTGTTGGTCCACTTTAAAGGAGTCTCTAATAGAATGTAACCAAACACAAACATACACAATATATGTGGCCCCAGCAGCCGCCAGAGACGCCTCAAGCACCAGCAAATCAAATAAATTACATCAAAAACGTATCATGAATGACTCAATATTTATTAATGATTAAAAATACACCATTACATACAATATGTTAAAACCAATTGAATAGCAGGGACACAACAACCATCCCTCCTCCCCCTCTCATACTAAATATGATACATGAATATAAAGTGTCTAGTGAAAAAAACAGTGCTGAGTGCTGGCATAGAAAGTGCTGCAGTGCTACAGTTAGAGGATGTTTCCCCATATAGAAAAAGAAAGCAAGCAGCCAGATACGTTGCCCCCCAAAAAAAAGATTTGTTGAAGAAAGGTTAAAGTGCAAAATATCACCAAATTGAAGGGTTGGGAGGGGTCCCTGCTAGATCCCGGCGTCCTGATCCCCCCACGCGTTCCGTGACGCAAGCTCACTTTACAAAAGGTGCCAGAGGACTGAAGAGCATTCATCGACGTGAACAGGAGGTGTGGAGGTTGGTGAGATGTAGCCCTGGTCAATGTACTGAAATGTGGATAATATGTACTGTATCCCCATTACCCCTTCTCCTGCTCCCTTTCCCCTTGTTTTCTTTTCCCTTCTGTACCCCTCTATCCCCGTGACTTTGAAAACCAATAACATTTGATTATACTAAACAACAGATCACAAGGTTCCTCTCCTGCTTGCGTCACTCCCTCCCTTGGAATGTGGTCAGTTGGTATCATACAGCAGAAATGAGATTGGAATATTCAGGACAGGCTGTGATACCAACACCAGCCCCCTGGTGGGAGGGTGAGAACGAGACACCCCCCCCCCCCCGTTCTGGGCCTCGAAGCCTGGCTGGAAAGAATTAGAGAGACACTCTAATCTGACCATCAACAGTGACACACGCTGCTTTTAAAGTGGACCAACACCCAGGATTTTGACTATCCTGGGTTTTGGTCCATTTCGGTGGGGCATCCCGATCGGGGGTGCCCCGCTATGTGTGAAACCCCCCAGAAAGCCCCGAAAACTCACCTCACCCCGCTCCCACATGACTCACTCGTACAATCACCGACAACGGACAAGCTAGAGGCAGCGACGGACAAGCAGAGCGCATCCGCCGCCACCTCCCGCGCGTCCCTCTTACAGGGAGCGCACCCGGCATTCACAAACGGCCGGAGCGGGAGCGCCCCCTGCTAGAGGGACGCGCATGCGCCGCTGGAACGGGGAGAAGGTAGGATTGTGGGCTTCCTGGGGGGTTTCACATCCCGATTTCGGATGCTCCACGGGGAGGGATCTGATCGGCCCGGGAATCTTATAGCTCCCCCCGGGTGTTGGTCCACTTTAACATCCAATCAGAATAACGGCAGAAAGTGCGTGAGGACTTTATTCGATCGGACCGCAGCCCAGACTCCTAAGTATTCTGCCATTATTTTATATCTCTTGCTATTTATCTTATTTACTGCGTTTTATAGTTAATTCTGTTTTTATCTGCACCGTTTTTTTTTTCTTGTTGTTTTTGTGTTTTTCTGTTTGTTTAAATTAATTGTAAAAATACAGCAGAGGGTCACTGATGCTCTGAATTAAGGATCTAAAAAGCTCCAGCTATTTCTGAAGAGCCTGGCTACATTACTTACCTAGGACACATTATCCCCCCCCGCCTGGAAGTGGTTGTGGGTCGATCGACCCGTTTGATCTGATTGTGTTGCGTGCGGCTTATATAGAGTTGAGCAGCGTTCGCGCTCTGGTGGCAGCAGTTTATAGCCGCGCGTGTTGCCAATTGAAGAATTGCGGTGACGCACGTGGGGTACGATTGGCCGGTCTGATCAGATGAACAATCAATAGGTCTGATCAAGCCGCGCGATCGTCACAGCCTGACCATAGCGCGGCTTTGAGGCCTCCAACAACTGTCTCACCTTAGATAATATAAACTCTCGTCTCTGAGGCTTTTCACCAACCTCAAGTGTAAGAAATAAAAAA
Source organism: Gastrophryne carolinensis (assembly GCA_027917425.1). Classification (NCBI taxonomy): domain Eukaryota; kingdom Metazoa; phylum Chordata; class Amphibia; order Anura; family Microhylidae; genus Gastrophryne; species Gastrophryne carolinensis. The sequence goes on from CM051234.1 coordinate 1,288,865, forward strand.
ATCTAAACGATATGTGTTACAGGAATTTGGTGTATAATTTGCTTTGTTCCCGTGTGACCCCCGCAGAGCGGCCATTACTCCGGGTGCGGCGGATCATAAAGGAGGACTCCGGGATCACTACAGGGACATCGTGATGGAAGGTCATCAGCTCCTCCCGGCACAGGGTAAGAGGAGGCTTTATCCCACAGCTGCCATTCAGACCCGGTTTGGCCTTCTACTCCTGACACGCCCCCTGGAGGCAGACGCTGGTACTTCACCGAGACTCACAAAGGCAGGAGACCAACAGGAAACTGAGAGATCCTTTATATGATCCTTTCACTGATCTGATCCTTCTGCCATCATCTCTTTAAAGTTGACCAAAACCTACGGAGATTGATTCCCCTCCCCTCGCGGATGCCTCGCTGTGAAACCCCCCCAGGTCGCCCATAAACTCACCCTGTTTCCCGGTCCCACGGCGCATGCACGAGCAGCGGCCACATCCCCGCTATCCCTCTGGCAGGGCGCATGCACTCCAATACTCACATAGTTTATAAGGTCCATATAGTCCTTCATAGTAATAACCCAACGTTTCGGGGTATCCGAGCCCCCCCCGTTCCTCGGGGCTACATTGCAAACAGATCACCGCCCTAGCAGCGGATTAAATAGTAGAATAAAGCTGTGTTGCCGTCCGAGTGGATCCGAGCGCGCTGATTGGACGAGAGGCCGCGCCTGCGCCGTAGAACTGAGGAAGGGCGAGTGCGATCGGGCGACCTGCGGGGTTTCACACAGCGCTGGGGACATAGGATAGTCAAAATCTTGGGTTTTGATCCACTTTAATAACTTTAATCAACTCTTCTTCTTTTTATTCACAGAGCCCAGAGCTTGTATGGGGGTAACTGTAAAAACGGAGGAGGAGGAGCAGGGGGAGGAGCCACGTGTAAGGATAAAAGAGGAAGAAAACGTTGCTCCACAGATCAGCCCGGGTGAGTAACAATACAGAAGTAACGGTAGCGTCAGATAGTCCGTGGGTGTCCCGGGAGGAGCCGCAGTAAATCCACCTCATGAATAATCCACAAGCCTGCCTGTGATCCGGATCCTAATTATGTGATATAATCTAATGATAGAAAATGTCAAATTCACCAAATATATATAAAGACATAATAAATAAATAAACTATTGATCAGTATAACAAGGACAAAGCTCAGATGCAAAAATCCACCTTTAATATGTGAACATTAATATTAGTAATATATGTGAAGGAACGGCCCAGCATAAGTTAAGAAACCTCAAATACCCCAGGTTGGAGTGCTCCTTTATTCCCCCCCTTTATAAATGCACAAGTCTTTTAGCTCTCGTCAGGAAGAGATAATTAGCATGTATGTGTTGAAAAGCACAGACCCCCGGCTGATCCTGTCACACCTTAGGCTGAGAAGAAGCCGCTAGGTCTGCAGATGGTCGACTGGCTGTGAATTTGTCACAGGAAACAGGGGAACCACAGACGATCCGGCACCAACAGAAACTGGACCATAACTGCGCGCCCGTGTGTCGCAGCGCCAAACCAGTTACAGAATCAGAACCGGCTCACAAAACCGCATAAGGGGATAGGTAATGGCGTTCTGAGAAATAAAGGAAAAGGCCGTAAATGGAGATCTAAGGTTCTGAACCACTCAGGAACCTCACTTTTGGACTAATTAGGAGCACGACATCCAGCACGATAGTTTGGTACCGCTTCCAAGGCCATACGACCCTCCTGCTCCAAGTTATAACCTCTAAAGGGTTTTAGGGCAAAAACACACGCCAGAACCATAGGAGGTGACGGCCCATCCCACAGAGGGGAGGGGGGCGGAGGGCCCTTGCAGCATAAATAGGGTGGGCTGGAGCCAGGTAGCTGTCACTCATCTGGAGGGGATATGCGGTCAGCATACTGGGGGTGGCCATCATCATCGATAAGCTCTTGACACACCCCTTGTGAGAGCTCCCCATCACTGCTACCCTGCAACTGCATACTAAGGTAGCTGCTTATTGTTTCTCTGTGTAATGCACTCAATCCTGTAACCATCTCAGAATAACATAATTGTATCATCTGTATCATATTATATTACATCATAGTTAAATGCTTGTTATCAGTGCCTAGTGTGCGCTCACTGCATTAAAACTTATATTTAACTTGAGCGATCTGTTGCCTTAAACCAAGAATCTGTGTGTCCGTGGCTTCGGGCCTTGTATTCCTGGTAGGAGGGGTCGGACAAAGGGTTTTGGGAATGCTGTCTGTGTGCACGGAGGTCCCTGGTTTGTAGTTGGGACCACATGACCTCGGTTCCCTGACAATATATTATAACAAATTATACAGATAATATACAAATGATAAACAAATAATAATAATAATAACCACCAGTCTCCCCACCGCCTACATCCTCACTCTCAGCCACGCGTTGCGTGGCTCACAAATCCCACTTCATCAGGCTGGTGATGCATGGCTGATATCAGTTTTAAATACTGGCTAAGTCCCAGATTGCTGCAAAAACGCCAGACGGCGATAACAATGAGAGGGCAGGTGTGCGCGGAGGAAGGTGCTGCCGGGTCAGTGACACCACTCCGAACTTGCTGAACCCCAACTGTGGTCCACATTGAAAACAATGGAAAAAAATGTGATGGCAGGTGTCGGGCGGCCGAGTGTGCAGTCGGAAGCGGGCTGTAACTTGAGCCCCGCGATCTGGTTCTTGCTTCCATTGCGCTGGCTTGCAAATGGTTTACGGGCGGGGCCACAGAAAGATGGCCGCCGCTCTGCTGAGAGTGAGGACACTCCTAGTGCCAGCAAAGTGTGAAGCAGGGACTGGATCGCGGGGCTCAGGTAAGTTACGCTGCTCAGCAACCCACTTTTCTTGGGTTTAGGCCAAGTTTAGGCCGAATTTGCAAAGTTTTGTTTCGCCCTACACTACAGGTGAGTAATAAACCTGTAGAAAAAGGTTTGTTTACTCCCTCACTCAGTCTCCCTTCGCACACTCTGGTGTGTCTCGTATATATATCTATACGGGGGCGTCACTGTCGTCTCTATTCACAGACCCCGCGGACGACTTGGTGAGAAATGTGAAAAGCGAGGAAGAGGAAAAAGATATCATGGTCAATAAAGAGGAGGAGCTTCCTGTACAGATCAGCACAGGTGAGTAATAAAGATTTCCCCTTTTCCTCCTGTGAATTCACATTGTGTTGTGTCATCTATCGCAGTACCGCGCATTACTCTCGTCTTTATTCACAGGCCCCAGAGACATTATAGCGACCAGTGTAATAACTGAGGAGGAGGAAAAAGGAATCCCAAGGAATAACGAGGATATTCCTGTACATGTCAGCCCAGGTGAGTACTAAAATGATAAGTAGGGTGCTCCTTTTACCCGAATAGCAGTACCTGCATCCGCATTCAGAAAATAGGCACAACAATGGGGTTCTGACCCATCTAGGGACGCCATCTTTGGGCTCATCCGGTGTGCGGCATGCTGCCCAATCTTTTGGTGCCGTATCCAGAGCCATGTGACTCCCCCTACGCAATGTAATAACTCCTAACAGTTTTTAGGTATTAGAGAAGGTCCCCCCAGGGGGGGGGAGGAACAGTCTGGCTGGGTGGAGGGGCGGGAAATATAATTAATACAATACAATACAAATCATGCAGAATTGAGTTCGGCCTTTTGGCCCGGCCTTCCACAATATTTTTTGTTTCTCATGTGGCCCCATGGAAAAAAATAATTGCCCACCCCTTTTCTAGGGGGTCACTTGTGGTGAGGAAAGAATCCAAAGATAAAGCATGCGGCCTCCCGGTGGTTGCTCTGCATTACAACATGTCATCTGTTTGAACCAAGGTCTACACACCTGTAACCTGCCCTTCAGACCCTTATACGAATCTGTTCATTGTTTGTATATTGTCTTGTGTGCTGTTATGGCAAAAAAATATATAATTTAATTTTGAGCTGCTCTTTCTACCCTGATCCCCGTACTCATCCGTCCATGTTGTTTCAGTCATATTATACGCTACTGGACTGGCTTCTGGCCCAATATAACCCACTGACTGGTTGTATCTAACAGAGCTGGTGGCAATTGTTATGGCTGGCAGGACTCCATTCACTTGAGGTAGGGAAAGGGTCCCGCATCGGGTTAGGGTGTCATTAGACAGGTATTAGGGAAAACGTATCGCATGCTCACAGGGACGTCAGCCGAGCTCACGTGATACGGCTTTCCTCACACTGGACATATATGATGACTGTAGAAATATTCATAAGGCTACGTAGAACATCCAACACTCATTCCTCCTTGAAGCTACAATTGCACCAAGAATTTGTGTGTATGTGTACTGTTCACGTCCTTGGCTTGCCCGGGCATGTGACGTAATGCCCGTTGTTCCCCTATTGCTGTCCTAGGGGACAGCACGGGAGGTTGAACGAGCGGCGGTTCCCAGCCTGGAGAGAACGCTCTCCATACAGGCAAAGAGCGTCCTACAGAGGGTAACTATGTTTTTCTCTTTGTTCTTTTTATTATTATTATATTACCTAGATAGGTAAGCCACATTATATGACGTCAGGCGCGAGTTTCAAATTGTTCTGGACCCTAATTGGCCCAAATGGGTCTTATATGTTTATTTAAGGTGTATGGCACTAGCTTTGCAAATGTTTGTTTCTCTGAGAATGGTTGGTCCTGAGGAAGGGGGCCAGCGTGCACCCCAAAACGTCGACTGACAACCATAACTTGCTTTGGATCATTATTATCCTTGGACTATTTGTACCATTGTGAATTATTGTGGATTACTATCACCTCCGGATTATTTGCACCATTGTGGATTATATGGAGTATATGCTTTAATATACAGTTTGATGCCAAAGTGCTTCTGGAGTGCTGGTTCTTTATAAGGACTGACTTGGATTTGAGCGGCGTCTCCACGGGCCATGCACCCACATACTAAAGTATAAGTGCGTCAGCTACCCAAAAATTTGTGTAGGGTTCACTGCGTGAGCGGTTTTGTTTAGTGAATGCAGATCATACTTTTGCTTGGTGACTACGCATCATACTAAATGTCTTTTACGTCTCCCTGCTAATGGGATGGTTTCGTGATGTCACCTTTTTGTTTTTATGTAAATAGAGTTCCACTTTAACTGTCTTCTCATCCATTTCTTATTTTATACAGAGGGAAAATTGAGTTTGAAGGATACAGACATTTGTACCACAATCTCTCCATATGATGACAGAGACATTGCATCACACTCTGCTGTAGACCTGCCTAACGAAGATGAAGGGGACGCGCTATGTTCATCCACCGATGTAAATTGTGATTTACAGAATCCACCACTTATCACAGACGAAAGAGCTCAAACAAGAGACTTTTTATTCTCTGACAGACCAGCCATTAAACAGCGGAAAGTTCACGCGAGGGAGAAGCCGTATCCTTGTAATGACTGCGGGAAATGTTTTTGTAAAAAATCCGAGCTTATCCGCCACAAGAGAGTTCACACGGGAGAGAAGCCGTTTTCATGTTCCGAATGCGGAAAAAGCTTTTCCTTGAAATCGCACCTTGTAAATCACGAACGAGTTCATACCGGGGAGAAACCGTATGCGTGTTCTCAGTGCGGAAAATGTTTTTCGGACAAATCGGCGCAAATCAGCCACGAGCGGGTTCATACGGGAGAGAAGCCGTATTCCTGCTCCGAATGTGGGAAGTGTTTTTATAAAAAATCTGAGCTCATGCGCCACGAGAGATTTCACAGAGGGGAGAAGCCTTTTACGTGTACGGAATGCGGGAAATGTTTTTCTTTGAAAGCGCATCTTACAAATCACGAACGGGTTCATACCGGGGAGAAGCCATATTCCTGTTCCCAGTGTGAGAAATGTTTTTCCGACCGATCGGCCCTTGTCAATCATGAGCGAGTTCACACAAAGGAGAGGCCGTATTTGTGCTCCGAATGCGGGAAGTGTTTTTCTCATAAATCGGCCCTTACCACGCACGAAAGAGTTCACACGGGAGAGAAGCCGTATTCCTGCTCCGAATGTGGGAAATGCTTTTCTGATAAATCGGCCCTTATCAGTCACGAGAGAGTTCATACGGGAGAGCGGCCCTATTCTTGTTCCGAATGCGGGAAATGCTTTTCTCAGAAAGCAAACCTTATGAAACATGAAAACGTTCATACAGGAGAGAAGCCGTATTTATGCTCCGATTGTGGGAAATGTTTCTCTCAGAAATCAGACCTTATTAGACACGAAAGAGTTCATAGAGGGGAGAAGCCGTACTCCTGTTCTGAATGTGGGAAATGTTATTCTCAGAAATCAGAACTGACCAGACATGAAGACGTTCATACAAAGTAGTAGCAATGTTGATGTAAGTGTTAATAATATTAAATCCTTCAAGGCACTCTCCTTTCTATGGCAGTTCTCTCCCTCATCAAGCTACAGAGAGATGCACTTTCCTTATTGGGCTGCCAAATGCGAGGATCTGTCCCACGTGCGGCGACATCGGTGGATGCGCTCCAGATGTGGGAGTGTAAGCCAGTTAAACGCTTTCGTCAGCTAGTACTTAAAGGAGCACTATCGCGAAAAAATGGCCCAATGAGAAAAAATCCATATAAATATGATGGATGGTGGGAGGGGAGGTCACTTATACACCCGGCGTTAGGAAATATCCAGCCAGGCTTGTTTTTTTATATTTTGATGGAAGACTAAACCTGCCACCCCTGGATTTTATTTCAACCAGGAGAAAAAAAAACACGAGCTTGGTGGGAGTTTTATTCAGTTCGGGTGTATAAGTAACCCCTCCTCTCATTAGCCGAGGTGCTTATATGGATTTTTAATATTACACAATTTCACGATAGTGCTCCTTTAAAGTGATACTGTCAGGGATTCTCGGCAGAGAAATCCCTCACTATAGGAATGACCAGTATTTAGGAGCTGTAAACGCTGAGACAGAGGCAGATACACGGCAAATAGGGTTTAATGGTGGTAACACTACAAACAGGTGTACATAGCGCAAAGCAAAACAGGCTGCTACTACTACTATGTGCAGATAACACATATGAGGGGCCAGACGGCGAAGCGTTATATACTTGAAGTGGACCAAAACGCAGGATTTTGACTCCTGGGTTTTGGTCCTTACCATCGGGGCACCCCTATCGGGGATGCCCTGCTGTGTGGAACCCCCCAGATTACCGAGTGCAACTCACCTCTTCCCAGTCCTACAGCGTATGTGCAGCCACTTGTCTAATCAGCGTGCTGGTGGCCGCATCCCCCGCTACCCTCTAACAGGGAGCGTGCCCGCAGCTGGCATTCACAAATGCCTGGCGCGGACATGCGACCTGCTAGAGGGATAGCGGGGATGCGGCCAGGGCTCGCTGCTACTACTATTACAGAGAGATGGATGGACAGATGACACAGGTGAGGGGCAAGGCAGGGAAGGGTTATATACTTAAAGGGGACCAAAACCCACGATTTATGACTATCCTGGGTTTTGGTCCTTTCCCCCACTCTAACAGGGGGTCCGGTTCGGGAACACGCCCTGCTAGAGGGATAGCGGGGGTGCGACTAGGGCCCGTGCATGCACCATTGGACTGGGAAACAAGGTAAGTGTTTGGAGTGACATGGGGGGTTTCACACAGCAGAGCATCCTGATATTCTAAGTATGTCACACACCCCACTTCAATCATTAATTATTACAATAGGGTAATACCTACCGCTAGGTGGCAGCATTGCAGAGAATCTCCAAAAAAGCAACAGGCCCCTCCCGGTCTATACATACCTGGTACCTCCCAATAATCTACCAGGGTTATTCTCTGCAAGGTGGCGACAAGACAGAAGAAAGAAGTCAGCGGGGTATCACCCCGGCCCCCCCCCCCCATGGTCTATTTCTGCCTGGCTCTTTTTTGTATCTTACCTGTTAACTGGCAGCCTCCCAGCTTTGGCTGCAGGCCGGGCAATAAGGTAGCCGGCACCATTGGTGCCTAGGAGATTAGCTCCTCCGCTCGACCCCTTATTGCGGGGCATAGCGGGATTCCCGGAGTGGTGATCCGGATGTGGGATGCCCCCATTTACCTAGCAGTTAGATAGCTTTTTACAGGATTTTATCTGGACATGGGACAGTGGTCTATTCTTTTGCACCGGGTGTCATGGATGTTGTGTGTGTGTGTTTTCGGCTGAACTGGCTGGTATGTGAGGGCTCCTGCGCTTGTTGTCTGTGGCGTTTGTTTCCGCGGGCGTTTGGTAGGTGTGTTAGACCGGCCCGCTGTGGGTGCCTTATTACTGTTTAACTGCATGATGGCGATGTTTGGCGCGGTTTTCCCCTCAGGAGCCGAGGGGCGGGGTCACGCGGCACGCTGCGCCGCGGGCCCGCCTGTTTGTGAAGCGCCGAGCTCGGCGCTTGCGGCTCTGCGTTACTTGCAAGCACAGGGGGAGAGTGTGTGTGTCTTTCTACTTGTGGGACCGGCAGGTAGCTCCGCCGGTCCTGTTTGGGAGGTGAGCGCGGTCTCGCTGTGCCGGACGTTCAGTGACGTCGGAGTGGGGCGGTCCGCGCGGTGATTGGTCCGTTAGGAGGGGCGGGGCTAATTCGGCTCCCGCGCTTCCAGGGCACGTCTCCTCCTTCCTCCCAGGAACGGCGCGGTGATCGGGCCGCCATCTTGCTGCGGGTGTCACGCTGCGGTTGTGCTCTCCTCCGGGTAGGCGTACTTGTGCTTTTGCGGAATAGCCTACGGAGGTGTTTTAGTGTCATACCGGAATGTTTGTTGTGCTCCCTTTCTCCCCCGCCTTACATCCCCCCTTCCCCCCTCCTCCTCGCTCCCACCCCCTTTTTGAGGTGCTGGCTGGATATATTAACCATTTTCTTTGATTTATGGTTAAATGGGGGGGGGGGAGACGTCTTCAGTGGGTTTACTTGTATGATTTACATATGTATTTTTGTGCCCGGAATGATTGTTGTCCCTGTTTTTGTGTCTTTCAGATCCTGGGATCCCGTCTTGCAGGGCTCTCCCGGTCTTATATACCTGGCTCGTGGGGGTTGTTTCTAGGCCATTGTTCCATTATTGGGACATCTTTTATGCTAAATTCCCATGGTCAGGATTTTTAAAGAATTTTAGATATTAAAGGGGCATCCCGGGTCGCGTACTGCGTAAATCCCTGGGTTCTGCGAATACCATAAATTTCACCATATGGAGGCTGCCAAAGATACCGGAAACGGTCCTTCGGGACAATCCAAGGTGTGTGGGGGTTGTGGGGCTCCGCTCCAGGGGGATGATGTCATTTTATGTATTCCATGTGCACAGCGGAACATTGAGCGGCAGTCCAGCACTCCGGTGCCTAGCACTTCATCGGCCGCGCCATCTCCCTCTCCCCCTCATTTGTTCCGGACCCCGTGTGACGTTGTCCTGGGTGGGGATTCGCAATCTGAGGTATGCGCCCGTTTGGCCAGCCTTGGGAAAATGTTTTCCGCAGTGGTCGCTCAGAAGGCTCCAGCTAAGCGGAAGCATCTGTCTCCGCCTCCGCCGGATTCAGATGAGGAAGTTATTGGAGACCTGGACTGGTCAGATCGTCCCCTTGAAGAGGGTGAGCTCGTTGAGGAAGAGGATTCCGAGGTACAGCAGTTGCTGGGTGCTGAGGGGGACCAGGCTGAGGGCCTTCCTCCCGATTCGTCTACTATTCTGGCTCAAATGTTTGAGGTTTTGGATTTGGATCCTCCAGCGGTTGCTCCTAGGCCTAAGGGTCAGCTTTTTGGGGTGTCCAAGCAGCGCTTGGAGTTTCCCAGTCAACAGCATTTTGAAGAGGTTGTACTCAAGCAATGGGAGCAACCTACGCGTCTCGTCGGTGTGCCGTCTAGCTGGGATAGGAAGTATCCTTTTCCGGCGGAGTTGATGAAGCGTTGGTCTGTCCCCCCTGAGGTAGATACTCCGGTCTTGGGACTGTCCAACACGGCGGTCGTGCATTCTCCTGACACGACTTCGCTCAGGGACGGCGAGGATCGCCGGATTGATCAGCTGGCCCGCCATGGTTTTGTATGTGCGGGTTCGGTGTTAAGGCCTGTCTGTGCTTCGGCTCTTTTGACTTTGGCGGTCAGGTCTATTGTCAGGGACTTAGGTGTGGATCTCGAGCCTACCTGTGATGAGTCTCTTGCACTTAAGCTCTGTGATTCCTTCTTGTCTTTTATCCTGGCCGCTCAGGAGGATGCCATGTTGATGTGTGGCAGGGCTACTGCCTTGCTGGTAGCTATCCGTCGCTGTGTGTGGTTGAGACAGTGGACGGCTGGTTTTAATTCTAAGATCGCTCACGGCTCTTCCCTTTTTGGGTTTGAGGCTTTTTGGTGAGAGGCTGGATTCTGTTGCCAAGGGAGGTAAGTTACCTCAGCGCAAGAAATTTCGCCGCTCCTTTCGGGGGACGGTCTCCTTCAATCCGTCCTTTCGGGGAGCCAGAGCCGGCAGGGGTGCGGGCTTCTCGACCTCCAGGGGCGCCAGTTGGAATAGGGGTAAAGGCCGTGGCCGCCCCGCTCACGTCTGGGGCGCTAAGCCCAAGCCAGTTGCCAAGCCCGCTCAGCAATGAGGGGGCGCCCTCACCCGTACCGGTGGGGGGACGGTTGCGACTCTTCTCCCGGGTATGGGACCAGGAGGTCTCGGACAGGTGGATCCGGGAGGTGGTGTCGGCCGGTTACAAGTTGGAGTTCGAGTCCCGTCCTCCTCCAAGGTTCTTCAGGTCTCGGGTATCTTTGGATCCTTTGGCCGCGCAGGGGCTCCTGGCGGCGGTAAGGAATCTTTTAGAATTAGCAGTCGTTTGCCTGGTTCCTCCTTCAGAGGTAGGGCGCGGGTTTTATTCCAATCTCTTCACTGTCCCCAAAAAGGACGGGTCCTTCCGTCCAATTCTGGATTTGAAGTTTCTCAACAGATTTATTCGTCCCCGGAAGTTCCGCATGGAAACCCTGCGGTCTGCGATTGGTTCGCTTCGGCAGGGGGACTTTATGACGTCCATAGACATCAAGGATGCGTACCTTCACATTCCGATTTTCCCAGCTCATCAGAGGTTCCTTCGTTTTGTGGTGGAGGATCGGCATTTTCAGTTTGTGGCTCTTCCATTCGGCCTCACCTCTGCTCCGAGAGTGTTCACCAAGGTGTTGGCGGGGGTGATGGCCCTGCTCAGAGCTCAGGGGATTCGCATTGTGCCTTACCTTCAGTCAAGCAGAGGGGGACACCAGCATGGTGGTGTCTATGCTGGAGAAGTTCGGCTGGGTGTTCAATTACCCCAAGTCCTCTCTGGTTCCGGCCAGGGTGGTGACCTTTCTGGGGATGTCCTTGGACTCTTGGCAGCACAGAGTGTTTCTCCCTCAGGCCAAGGTTCTGTTGATTCAGGAATTGGCTCAGCTTCTTCTCTCCCATCCTCGCCCATCCATTCGACTAGGGATGAGACTGGTGGGGTTGATGGTGGCCTCGTTCGAGGCAGTTCCCTTTGCGCAGTTTCATACGAGGACGCTTCAGCTTCATCTTTTGGCGTCTTGGGACCGGCGTCCGAGGTCGTTGGATCGGTCCTTCCGGATGTCCCCTCGGGTTCGGCAGTCCCTTCTGTGGTGGTTGGTCTCGGACAACCTTTTGAAGGGCAGGTCGTTTCTGACCCCGCTTTGGGAAACTGTCACCACGGATGCCAGTTTGTCAGGATGGGGAGGTTTCTGGAAGGATCTTCAGTTTCAGGGGCAGTGGGACCCTCAGGAGGCCCACTTGCCCATCAATGTTCTGGAGTTGCGAGCCATCAGGTTGGTTCTGTCTCGTTTGACGCATCAGTTACAGGGCCTGCCGGTTCAGGTTCGGTCGGACAATCAGACGGCGGTTGCTTACATCAATCACCAAGGAGGGACTCGCAGTCTGGGTGCCCTCAGGGAGGTGTCTCTGATCCTAGTTTGGGCAGAGACTCATGTCCCTTGCATCTCGGCAGTTTACATTCCAGGAGTGGAAAACACAGAGGCGGACTTTCTGAGCCGGTGTGCGTCCCGCCGGGGGGAATGGTCTCTCCATCCCCAGGTGTTTCGGTCGCTTTGTCTCTGGTGGGGGACGCCGGAGGTGGATCTGTTTGCCTCTCGTCACAATCACAAGCTTCCGACATTCGTGTCACTGTCCCGGGATCCTCTGGCTCTGGCGGTGGATGCCATGGCCCTGAGCTGGAGGGACCTGGGGTTTCTTTATCTGTTTCCTCCGATTCCCATGCTAGGCAGGGTGCTGCGAAAGTTGGTTCTGGAAGGAGTTCCCGCCATTCTCGTGGCTCCAAGGTGGCCAAGGCGGGTGTGGTTCGCAGACATCGTTCGTCTGGCAGTGGATCAGTTCGATCTGCCTCTTCGGCCGGATGTTCTCACTCAAGGCCAACTGTGTTACCCCAGTTTACAAACGCTGGCTTTGACGGCTTGGCTGCTGAAACCTCCATCTTAAAGGAGGAGGGTCTTTCGGATGCGGTCATTCGGACTCTTATTAGTGCCAGGAAGAGATCCTCTTCTTCCATCTATTATAGGTCTTGGAGATCTTATATTGATTGGTGTGAGGCTAGATCTTTGCCCTGCCGGGTCTTTTCTATTTCTAGGATTTTGGAATTTCTTCAATCAGGGCTGGACTCCGGTCTTCAGCTGAGTACTTTGAAGTGGCAGGTTTCTGCTTTGTCTATCTTTTTTCAGAGGTCTTTTGCTAGCCATTCTTTGGTCAAGACTTTTTTCCAGGGGGTTTTGAATCTGCGGCCTCCTAGGAAGCCGTTGCTCCCTGTTTGGGATTTGAATTTGGTTCTCTCTGCCCTTCAGGCTCCTCCTTTTGAGCCTTTGCGGGATATTGCTCTGTCCACTCTTACTCAGAAGGTTGCCTTTCTGGTGGCCATCACTTCGGTTCGGCGTGTTTCGGAGTTGGCAGCTTTGTCTATTCAGGCTCCTTATTTTGAGGAACATCAGGACAAAGTGGTTTTTCGCTTCAAGGCAGACTTTCTCCCTAAAGTGGTCTCTGCTTTTCATCTTAACCAGGACATTGTTCTTCCTTCTTTGTGTCCTAAGCCTAAGAATGTCAAGGAGAGTGCTTTGCACTGCTTGGATGTTGTACGTTGTGTCAGGTACTATCTACGTGCTACGTCTTCTTTTCGTAAGACTGATGCCTTTTTCGTTGTGCCCTGTGGGCCTAGGAAGGGTTTGGCTCCGGCTAAGTCTTCCATTAGCAAATGGATTCGTCAGGCGATTGTTGGAGCCTATTCGGCCAAGGGGAAGGATCCCCCTTTTCGTGTTACTGCTCATTCTACTCGCGCGGTTGGAGCGTCCTGGGCTTTTCAGCACCAGGCTTCTGTTGAACAAGTTTGTAAGGCTGCAACTTGGTCTTCGGTTCACACCTTTTCTAAGTTCTATAAGGTTGATGTGCGGGACTCAGCGGATGCTGTTTTTGGTCGCAAGGTTCTGCAGGCTGCAGTGGTTTGAGTTTTTCTGCATTATTGCCTGGTTGGATACCCACCCTTTTCTGGACACTGCTGTTGGATGTCCCTATTGTAATAATTAATGATTGAAGTGGGGTGTGTGACATACTTAGAATAATACCATTTTGTGAATACTCACCTGTAAAATGGGTATTATAAGTATGTCACACACCCCACTTCACCCGCCCTTTTTGGTATCCTGGCTCTTTATATGGTGAAGTTTAGTTCTTTACGTTTGAGGGCTACATTTGTTTGTTCCTGGTACCTTGTCTTACTGCTGTTCTAATACTGGGGGATTATTGGGAGGTACCAGGTATGTATAGACCGGGAGGGGCCTGTTGATTTTTTGGAGATCTCTGCAATGCTGCCACCTAGCGGTGAGTAAACCCTATTGTAATAATTAATGACTGAAGTGGGGTGTGTGACATACTTATAATACCCATTTTACAGGTGAGTAATCACAAAATGGTATTTTTCTCCTCCATCCAGTTCAGGCTGTCCCAATATCTTCACGATTGGGTGTTTGCCCCCAGGGGGCGCTTGACTGCAAGATCAAAAGATGTCGCTCCTCCTGGCCCCCTATAAAGGCAGCTGCCCGTCTATCATTCCCCAGTTGTTCATCTTGAAGTTGGCTGCATAAGATCGTTACTCACTCTCTCAGAACTTGGCAGCAGAGCGGGGCCCCCTACCCCGTCGGCCGCTGCAGAACTCTATTCCCGTGGATCTCTTCTGACCCATTCCTGCCTCCCAGCCTTTGGCTGCTACAGGGATCCGTGACGGTTGGGTGAATGCCGGGGTCTGTGGCGTTCGGCGGAGCACATGCTCTGGGCCGCAGACCTTCTTATTAAAAGGTACTCGGCCACAGGCTTATGGTGAGCCTGATGGGGAACCACTCATATGTATTTTTGTATGTATGTCCCTCCCTGCCCACTGCTTTATTACTGTGTGTGCTGCATGTGCTTGGTGTGACTGGAGCATTGAGAGCTTCTCACTGGCTGCGCAGCAAGGAGCGGTCTCCGCTCTCCTTATCTTACCTCCCTGCGTTCCCCCGTCGGTTCGGGGCGCGCGCCGTTCGCCGGCAGAATCCCTTGGGCGGATTCAGCACTATTTGTTCCACTTGCACCAGAGGCATTGTTTTGGACCATGAGCGGGCCTCCTGCCCCTAGCCCTGTATTACCATCAGCCACTCCGGATCCTCCGCTGCTGCATTCAGCCCCTACTGAAGGGGGAGCCAGTAAGGGATCTCATGCTGATTTTGCGCACAGGCTGGCTAGTCTCGAGAAGCAGATCTCGTTGACAGCCCCTAAGAAAGCCTTGAGTAAGAAGCGGCATCTGGAGCCGATTGACTCGGATGATGATTTATATGATTTCTTGGAATCTGCGAAGGAAGGTGAGTTGCCAGATGACTCGCTCTTAGCGGCGGAGTCGCTTTCCGCTGGAGACGACAGCATCTCTGGTTCCTCCTCGGATGAGGATTCTTACCTCCCAGATGATACGGAGAGTTTGCTTTCTTCCGTGTTTGATGCCATACAAGCAGGGCGATTTATTTCGGCCTGAGAGGCAACGGCAGGTCTTTCCTGATCAGCCCCATTTTTCTAACATGATTCTTAAACCGGACCTTCACCATGATTTAATGAAAAGCCCAAACTCTTAAAAAACAATTCCTCAGCATCTAAAATTAATATATTTTACATGTTTAGTCACTAATTTATTATACTTTCCCCCACTGGGCTGCAACTCTGTTCGGGAATTTAGGATACGGGCGCCGCCATCTTGACTCAGAAGCATCACACTTACTGAGGAGAGGAGAGTGGGATAAGGTACAGGGGGGCGGGTTATAGCTGTGCTTTGCTCAGACAGAGCAGAGCTGGGGTCAGGGAAAGGTCAGCAGTCCCAGAATGCAGAGCAGCACAGTCACTTCCTGTTTGCAGGCACTTCCTGTTTGCAGGCTGCCTGCAAAAATGGCAGCTTCCATAAGCCGCCATCTTGGATGTTTAAAGGCTTATAAAATGCAGTAGATGCAGGTAGGATGATTTTTAATGTGAGCAATCTATATGTACAGGGTGTGGGAAACATATAAGATAGACTCTTATTCAGAGTGAAGGACCGCTTTAAGGAATGGGAAAGGCCCAACAAATTACCGTCGGTCCCTAAGGGCCTGGATAGGCGGTACCCTTTCTCTGCTGAATTGGTTCGGCTATGGTGTCACCCTCCGTGTCAGGATTGTCCAATACCACTGTTATGCCATTACCTGACAATGCTTCCTTACATGACCCTGCAGACAAGCGCATGGATCAGCTGGTCTGCCATGCTTTCACCTTTGCTGGTGCTCTCTTTCGCCCCGCGTGTGCCTCGGCGATTGTTTCACTAGCCAACAGGAGAAAGGTGAGACACCTTGTGGCTAGGGCTAAGGCTCGCAAGCGGACGGAGGGGTATAAGGAACTCAAGGCCTACTTGGACTTCATCGGCTTTGTTGTTACTGCCATGGATAATGTGGTCAGGCTTGGTGACAGAATTTTGGCCTTGCGTGTCGCTGTACGCCGCTCGCTCTGGTTGAAGCAGTGGTCGGCCGATGCGGCTGCCAAGAAGTCCCTCACAAGTCTACCCTTTGTGGGAAGCCGGCTGTTTGGGGAGCGCCTGGACCTTTTGGTCAAGGATGGTAAGCTCCCTCAGAAAAGAAAGCCTGCACGGTCCTTTCGAACCTCCTCTTCTTATCAGCCCTTTCGGGGAGGAAGAGGATCTTGATTTCCAGGTACCCGCAGAGATACCTGGGGCAGAGGTAGGTCCCGCAGCCGGCCCAACCCCTCCTGGGGAACTAAGTCCAAACCCCCAGCCAAGCCTACTCAGGCATGAGGGGGAGCCCTCACCCATATGGGTGGGGGGACGGCTTTTGCTGTTTGCTCAGATATAGAGATGTCACGTCTCGGATCGGTGGATTCAGGAAGTGGTGTCCTCCGGTTCCAAGGTAGAGCTGGCAGCCAGGCCACCCTCAAAATTCCTCCGTTCAAGGATATCCTGAAACCTGCTAAAAGCTCAGGCTTTGAGAATGGCTGTTCAACACCTCCTGTGGTTAGGTGTGATATGCCCTGTGCCCCGGCAGGAACAGGGTCAGGGGTTCTACTCCAACCTGTTCACGGTTCCCAAGAAGGACGGATCGCTGCGGCCAATCCTGGACCTGAAGGGTCTCAACAGATTTGTAAGGGTCAGACATTTGACTAAGCAGTCAAGCCATTTGTGTGTTACCCTATCTGGATGACTTGCTGATTTCGGCCCGGTCCCTTCAGGAGGCCGAGAGCGATACTCGGACAGTACTGTCAACCCTGGAAGCCTATGGTTGGGTAATCAATTACCCCAAGTCGTTTATCACACCTTCAACAGTGAGATCCTTCCTGGGAATGACGATAGACACCGCTCGGAGAGGTAAGCCGGATTCTGACTTGGGCAGAGGAAAATGTTCCCTGCATCTCAGCGGTTTACATCCCCGGGGTGGAAATCCAGGAGGCAGACTCCCTGAGCAGGAGCTCCTTGCGCCTGGGGGAATGGTCCCTCAGCAGCGAGACTTTCAGGCTCTGTGCCTTCGCTGGGGTCAACCAGACGTAGATCTTTTTGCATCCAGACACAATCACAAGCTTCCAAGGTTCGTCTCTCTCTCAAGAGATCCTCTGGCCATAGCAACAGATGCTCTGGCGATTCCTTGGACGGAGTTCAAATTTCTGTATGCATTCCCTCTGTTTCCGCTCCTGGGCAGAGTGCTGCGCAAGATAGCCCAGGAGGGGGTGTCAGCCATTCTGGTGGCTCCTCGCTGGCCGAGAAGGAGTTGGTTTGCAGACATAGCTCAGGGGTCGTTGCGGCACCCGAATTTACGGACGCTGGCTTTGACGGCCTGGCTATTGAAACCTCAATCCTGACGGAGAAAGGATTATCGGCCACGGTTATTCACACGATTCAGGCTCAGAAGAAGTCTTCTTCCATGATATACTACAGGGTTTGGCGGGCCTGTATCGCTTGGTGCGAGGCCAAGAACCTTCCTTGCTGAAAATTTTCTATTTCTAGGATTCTGGAGTTTTTACACAAGGTTTAGACTTGGGCCTCCAGCTGAGCACCCTCAAGGGTCAGATCTCGGCCTTAGCCATCTTTTTCCAGAGATCCATTGCCAATCATAGATTGATCAAGACATTTTTCCAGGGAGTCACCCATGTCCGTCCACCACGTAAATCAGTATTACCGGTGTGGGACTTGAATCTAGTGCTGTCTGCTCTCAAGGGTCCTCCCTTCGAGCCATTAAGTGATGCTGCATTGTTTATGTTGACTCTCAAGGTGGTCTTTCTGGTGACAATCACCTCGGTGCGTCGAGTATCAGATTTGGCCGCGTTTTGGATGAAACCACCCTACTTTGAGTTGCACAGGGATAAGGTGGTTTTTCGTTTTAAACCTGATTTTTTGCTTAAGGTCGTTTCTCCTTTTCACCTTAATGAAGAAGTTGTCTTACCTTCCTTGTGTCCAGCACCGGCTAATTCCAAAGAACGGACTATCCATGCCTTGGATGTGGTCAGAGCCATAAAGTATTACCTGGCTGCGACTGAAGCCTTCAGGAAATCGGATTTGCTCTTTGTCCTAACCGAGGGTTCTAGGAAGGGTTTGCCACCAGCCAAGTCCACTCTCAGTAAGTGGATCAGACAGGCGGTGCTGCAAGCATATTCTGCCAGGGGGAAGGAACCCCCTTTTCGGATCACAGCTCATTCTACGAGAACTATTGGTGCCTCTTGGGCTTTTCAGCATCGGGCATCAGTTGAACAAGTTTTTAAGACCACCACTTGGTCTTCTGTTCATACTTTTACAAAGTATTAAAAGGTGGATGTCAGGGCCTCAGCTGACACTTTTTGGCCGAAAGGTGCTTCAGGCGGTAGTGAAATGAACTCCATGCTGTTCCGCACTGGGGATCCCGCCCATATGGACACTGCTTTTGGATGTCCCAATCGTGAAGATATTGGAACGGCCTGGACTGGATGGAGGAGAAAAATACAATTCTGTGAAACTCACCTGTAGAATTGTTTTTTATCCATCCAGTCCAGGCTGTCCCACCCCGCCCCTTGTGTTCATTATGTCCTGTATGCCTGTTATGGTGATGAACCATTTTTGCTCATAGGACACTAGTTCTAGTTTTTCTAGTTTTTGCATTAGAGAGAGTACAAGCTGAAGCTATGTGAAGTAACATGGTCTCTTATTTTTTTCTTGGGCCTCCCAGCTTGCCCTTTTTGTTGTGTACTGCTTTTAAACCACTGGGGAATCATAGACGGGCAGCTGCCTTTATAGGGGGCCGGGAGGAGCTACATCTTTGATTTTGCAGTCAAGCTCCCCCTAGGGGCGAACACCCAATCTTGAAGCTATCGGGACGGCCTGGACTGGATGGATACAAAAACAATTCTACAGGTGAGTTTCACAGAATTGTATTTTTGGATGCCCCGGAAAAGGGAATCAATCAATCTATAAGATTTCCAGGCCGATCGGTGTGGGCTTTGGTCTACTTTAAGGTGCAGATGCCAGAGGTGAAGGAAGCAAACGATACACGTGCTGGAATCTAGTTAAAATGTCCAAAGCAGATAATGAGTCCAGAATTCTAATGCTGTAGCAGGAGTCCTGGGTCTTGCTTCAGATGACAATACAATGCTGATCCACCGGTTGCAAGGGTAGACCAGCTTATAAAGGGGAATCACTAGCACCTCTGCAGCAAGGGGCCACCTGCTGGAAATGGAGTCAACCAAGGCTAATACAGGGCAGAAGCAGGCTCCCATATTGTGGGGGAACTCCAGACCTCGCACTTACCTTTTGACATGTGCGTAAATCCTCTGGACTCCCACTGCTTTAAATGGAGCCCTGGGACCTACTGGCCAAAATGCTCCCAGAGGTGGTAACACTGCAAACAGGTATTCCCAGCACAAATCAAAACAGGCTGCTACTACTATTACAAAGAGATGGATGGACAGATAACACAGGTGAGGGACCAGGCGGGGAAGGGTTATATACTTAAGGTGCAGATGCCAGGGGTGAAGGGAGCAAACATACACGTGCTGGGATCCAGGTAAAAAGTCCAAAGCAGATGCAGAGTCCAGAATTCTAAGGCTGTAGCAGGAGTCCTGGGTCTAGCTTCATATGACAATACAATGCTGATCCACTGGCTGCAAGGACGAACCAGCTTATAAAGGGGAATCACCAGCACCTCTGCAGCAGAGGGCTACCTGCTGGAAATGGAGTCAACCAAGGCTAATACAGAAGCAGAAGCAGGCTCCCATATTGTGGAGGATCCCGGACCTCACACTTACCTTTTGACGAGTACTGATGTGCGTAAATCCTCTGGGATCCCACTGCTTTATATGGAGCCCTGGGACCTACTGGCCAAAATGCTCCCGGAGCCGAAGGCCCCCTCCTGCTCAAGTCATTCCCAGTCCCACAATCTAGCACCTGACCAGGGAGACAATAGTTAGCTTTGTAGAGATAGAAGTTCTGGTCAAAGAGGTGGACAAGGTCAGGAGGGCACAAACACAGTAAGAGATCTGGAAACAAAGCTGAAGGTCAGGAGTATGAGGCAAAAATGCGGATCCAAATGTAGGCATGGTCAAACACGGCAAATAGGGTTTAATGGTGGTAATACCGCACAAAGCAAAACGCGCTGCTATTACTACTATGTGCAGATAACACAAGTGAGGGGCCAGGCGGGGAAAGGGTTATATACTTAAGGTGCAGATGCCAGGGGTGAAGGGAGCAAACATACACGTGCTGGGATGCGGTTAAAAAGTCCAAAGCAGATACAGAGTCCAGAATTCTAAGGTTGTAGCAGGAGTCCTGGGTCTAGTTTCAGATGACAATACAATGCTGATCCACCGGCTGCAAGGACGGACCAGCTTATAAAGGGGAATCACCAGCACCTCTGCAGCAGAGGGCCAATACAGGGCAGAAGCAGGGTCCCATATAGTGGAGGATCCCCGGAGCTCACACTTACCTTTTGATGAGTACTGATGTGCGTAAATCCTCTGGCTCACACTGCCTTAAATAGTAGGTCTGGGACCTACTGGCCAAAATGCTCCCGGATGTGGTAACACGGCAAACAGGTATTCACAGCACAAAGCAAAACAGGCTGCTACTACTATTACAAAGAGATGGATGGACAGATAACACAGGCCAGGTGGGGAAGGGTTATATACTTAAGGTGCAGATGCCAGGGGTGAAGGGAGCAAACATACACACGCTGGGATCCAGGTAAAAAGTCCAAAGCAGATACAGAGTCCAGAATTTTAGGGCTGTAGCAGGTGAAGTGGTAAATAATTTAATTAGTATTAATTATTTAGTTCTAACTGCCTGTATGCCACCTCTCACATTCTCAGTGTGTGGAGGGGTTTTCGCCCCTCCCTCCTCATATGACTATCATTAAGAATGTTATGTCGGCTTAATAAGAAACAGATGTTCTTCATGTCTGAACTATACCTTCCATATATGTGCTGTATATGTTTAAAATGTCCAATCGAAGTCTGACACGTGTCCAGGCATCCAATCAGGACGGTCATGTAAGCTCCTTTGTCTACAACTGTATTTAAGCAAGCAAAAAGAGCCAGTAATTCGGGCAGTGGCAATCGAAGTAAGGAGGCCCCCGGTCGACCGAATAAACATTGTATTTCCTGAAGACCTTTGTTTCTGAGTCTCTGCCATTTCCACTTCACACGAGTCCTGGGTCTAGCTTCAGATGACAATACAATGCTGATCCACCAGCTGCAAGGGCGGATCAGCTTATAAAGGGGAAGTCAAGTAGCACAGGTGCGGGCTAATCACCAGCACCTCTGCAGCAGAGGGCCACCTGCTGGTGGAGCAGCATACAGCAGGGGAAAAAGCCAGGAAATAGAGCCAGCCAAGGCCAATACAGGACAGAAGCAGGCTCCCATATTGTGGGGGAACTCCAGACCTCACAGATATAAATGGTGAACACCCGATTGCTGTCCGATTCTCTCGGTCTAAACGTTTCGCCCCATATTATGGAGGAACCCCAGACCTCACAGATATAAATGGTGAACACCCGATTGCTGTCCGATTCTCTCGGTCTACACGTTTCACTCCCATATTATGGAGGAACCCCAGACCTCACAGATATGAATGGTGAGCGCCCGATTATTGTCCCATTCTCTCTACAGCTGCGCTATCTTAAACTTCAATCCATTTTCAAAAAGAGCCTGTAGTTAAAGTTATCTTTAAAAGTATTAGAGCATTGGAGATTAATAGAAAAAATGAAGAGAAATGGTGGGTGTGGCAGCAGACATGTGATGTAAGTACACTGTGATGAGTGTGAGAGGAGGGCGAGGTTTCAGAGCTGCAGAGAGAGGCAGCCAATCAGGACATCTAGGCAGGGAGTGGAGGGTGTTTTCATTCTTAAGTAATTTTCCTAACTAACGAGACAGACAGAAGAGGAAGCACATCACTGGAGCCACTAAATGTAAGGTAAGCTACTGATATTTATTTTTTAACTCTTGACTTGCCAATCACTTTGAGTATGCGCTAAAACACCTTATGAACTATTTCTTATACATGGTGGAGTGGGCACTCTTTGGACTTGTTAAGTCGAAACGGGGAGGGAGGAGGTTGGCCCTCATCAGTAGCCAACAAGGTAATCCTACAAAACTGAGTATTCTAAGCATACAGTATGTCCTGCTCCATATATAATACTTACACATGGGTTATCCTCCACCAGATGGCACTGTGCACTGCAGACATGCAAAAACAGGCTCCTCCCGGCCCTTCATATACCCAGGGACCTCCCACAAATCCCCAGATTTCTCTGCAGTGCTGACTGCGAAGACATGAAGTATCACTCTCTCACAGGTGAGCGGGGCTTTTACAGCCTGCGGCCCTGTTGGACTATTCCCACCCGTCCTTGTCGTTGATGTGCCTCCAGCCTGGGCTGCGTTGGTCGGGTGAAGGTAGGCAGCACCTCGTGTGCTCACGGAGCTACGCTCCACCGCAGTCCCCCACCATAGGGTAGGCGGCTTAGGCCGATGGTGAGCCTCCAATAGATGCCCCTCCCGCATTATTGCCCCGTGCCCCTCGTAGCGATGAACCCTGGGTGAAGGGTCGCCTTCTCCCTCGTTTCCCCCCGTAGCTCGGGGGAAAAGAAAGGGGGGGGTATGTGTGTGGCGGTCTCAGCGTAATGTTGTACACGTTTATGGCCATTGCTTTGTCTTTGAACAAGTGGTTTGGTTCAATGGTTAGTGTGCTGGTTTATGAAGCAAGGTATTGTGAGTTCATATCCCAGTCCTTATACTTATGGGTGTCAGAGCCGCGCTCCTTGATCCTCATACCCCTTGTCAGGTTGCGCGCATGTGCGTCTTTCCTTTACTGTAGTGTGCGGCCCGTGGGGCAGCATCATTCACTTTAGCTAAACCGACTGTGTGTCTTATTCCCTGCTTGTCATTTGCGTTACCGCTGGTTGGAGCTTCGTGCTCTTTGGGGGAGGCGGGGACTTGGCATGACGCGCCCCGCGTCACGGCCAGATCAGGCCCGCCCCTCGAGGTTCGCTTGGCGCCATTTTGATGGTCTTCGCGCGCGCACGTGGTTGCGATCCTTGTCCTCCCTTGGTCATGTAAGTGCCCTCCTGGGCGGGTTTGTTCCTATGATCTTTCATTCAGCTGCGCATGGCACTGACACCCCCCTCTTATCCCCTTTATGTCTTTCAGACGCCAAGATTTCGGTGGCTTCTCCCGGCCTGACATATGTTATAGCGGGTGCACATAACAAATTCTCCCACATTCCTAGTGGGTCTTGGGGCATCCAGGGTTGCCTATTGCTTAAATCCCTGCGGGCATACTGCTCAGATAATCACCATATGGAGGCATCTCAGAATTATGTGTCCAGGGTCCCTCGGGGACAAGACCGGCTGTGTACAGCGTGTGGACAGCCCCAGGCTGAGGCTGACAGAGCATGGGTCTGCGGACCGTGTGCTGAACAGGCACTGACCCTGCAATCAGGTTTACCAGTGGCTGCACCTTGCTTCAATACACCTGTCTCCCCGTGCTTAAATCTCGCTCCTGATGAGTTGCACTCGAGCGGGGATGACCAGCAGGTGGTGCCGCGCAGACTGCCTACGGCTGATCAGGTGATGTCTGGTTTGGCGGAGCGCTTGGGCCCTGGAAAGACGCGGTCCCTGACGCCTCCTGGTTCTCTGGTCCTTACTGAAACTGAAGAATCTGCTGTTATGCAGGACCTTGCTCCTTCTGATGAAGGTGAGCTATTCTCCGATTCGGGCTCCTCGGATGGGATGCCCTGGAGCCGTCATGATTCTGGGCCCGGTTCTTGGGGCCTGTGTGACACTGATGAACTTATAAAGATCTTTGAGGTTTTGTCAATCTCCCCTCCTGGAGAGGCTCCCAAGCCTAAGAAGGAGAGTTTCCACACAGCGCCACCGCGCTTGGAATTTCTGGAACTGGAGCATTTCCAGGCTCTTATAGCCAAAGAATGGGAATCACCTTGTACGCTTAAAGGAGTCCCGGGGGTCTGGGATTGGAAGTACCCCTTCCCTCCTGATGTGGTTAACTTTTGGTCAGCACCTTGTGGTGGATGCACCAATTATAGGGGTTACTAACCCTCCCTTCATGACAGCTCCTATTTATCATACCCTTCGGGATGCTGAGGACCGGCGCATTGACAGACTGGCTTCCCACGCCTTTTCGTGTGCAGGGACGGCTCTGCGCCCGGTCTGTGCCGCGCCCATCACTGCGGTGGCCGCCAGGACCCTCATTAGAAAGCTACTTGATCACTGACCTGAGGATCTCCCCTGGGAGGTGTTTAATGCACTCTCCGATTGTGATGTGTTTGTGAGGTTTATCCTCTCAGCGCTGGATGACACCATTAAGATGTGTGCTAGAACCTCTGCCCTTGTGGTAGCTATTCGCCGCCTGGTCTGGCTGCGACAGTGGGGTGCTTGCGATGATACTAAAAAAGGCTCTCACTGGCCTTCCCTTCAGAGGACAGCATCTATTTGGGGCCCGTTAGGACCTTTTTGGAAAAAAGGGTAAGGCACCCCTACGCAGAAGGCCGTCTCGGCCTCCTCGGGGCAGGGACACCCCTCCCCCCTCCCTACGTTAGTGTCAAACACGAACCAGAGGTGTGCTTTTCGGCGTAGATTACCACTCCAGGGTTGGCAGGCTACGCCCTGGGCCCAAATCTGCCAAGACCTCCCAAGCATGAAGGGACGCCCTCGACCTTCTGGGCGACGGGACTGCCACAGCACCTGGCTCCTATCTGGGAGCGTTTCGTCTCCTTCTGGTGGATCCAGGAGGTAGTTCCCCTGGATACGGGATAGAGCTTGCTGGGCAGTCCCTTTCAGAGGTTGTCAGGGTGCTTCTAGTCCCTGTTTTCCCTTCAGGAGTTGGTGCAGCCGTACTCAGCCTGCAGAGTCTGGGCTCACTTGCAGGTTGCCCTTAACGGGCTGGGGCGATGGTCTCTAGGTTAACCTTTCCTCCTCTCTGGCCTATGGTAGGCTTGGCAATTCTACACTCACAGGTAGTCCCTGCATGATATCTCTGTGTTGGGACACAGGCGCCCTGTGCCAGTGGGGCCTCTTGCCACCTGTGGAGATCTACGATCCTTTTTAGTTCCCCCTGTGTCTTCTGGACACCGGGACCTTTACAGGTCAGTGTTGAAGGACCAACTCTACGGATTGGGGCCTTGTTTTGGCCTCTCTTCTGCTCCCAGGCTGCTCGCCAAGGCGCGGACGGGGGTGATGTCTCTGACGTGACCGTGGGGCGTCCGCACTAGGACCTACCGGACCGGCCTTCTTTACTTACCAATCTCTACGTCAGGCCGAGTGGATTGGTCGGCCGGTGGTGTCCTCTGGGAGTTATTTGGATGGGTGCTCAGTCACCTCAATCCCTCATTGTCCCTTATTCGGTATCTCCATTCCTTGGATTCGGTTCAGGCTTGAGCCTTCTTCCTTGGCAATATGTGGGCTCCTGGTTACACAGGCTCTGTCCCTCTTTGCTGACATCTTACTTTCACCAGGCAAGATGCAGCTGGTGGGCCTGTTGGTGGCGTATCAGATGATGTCCCTTACAGAGCCCTTGGGCTCTTGGGCACAGTAGGTTATTAATCCTAGATGGGGTTCCAGCACCCTGGAGCTAGGTCTGTGCTCATTCCCCCTTGGTACGGCGGTTCCTCTTGAGCTGGTTAAATTCAAGGACCCTGTCAGGGGGCACCCCCTTCCTTTGCTTGCTTCTTCCTGTGGATGGTCACCTTGGGTACCAAGTCTCGCAGGTTGACGGGGGGGGGCAGGGGGGAGGGGATTTTCCTAGGTAGGGGCCCTTAGAGGGTCCATTTTCCTACTGATTTTGTTAAAACAGTGAGCCTTCAGTTGACTCTATTTGCTGGACTACTCCTCTTCAGGACCTGTCTATTTGGGGACTCTTGGCCTGTCGGAGGACAGTGGCCTGTTTTATTATCAGTCTGGAACTTGGAGCAGGATGATTCTCCTGGTAGGTGTCTGATCCTGATCTAGGGGGGGGTCTACATTCCCTGCACCTCAGTTGTATTCGCTCCAATGGATGTCCTTCAGTGGCAGGTTGTGCTATTCTGGTGTCCCTCTGAGAGCCAACTAGGGTGGCTCTGTTGGGCCCTGTTACTATCACAGGGGCTCTGCCCTTGTTTTTACTGCCCCAGATTATTCTGACTCTGGTCATGGGGGCTTAGTTATCTTATGTCTGGACATTCTATTTTGTATGTCTTCTCTTCATTCACCCTGCTAGGTGGGGTTCTGCGCAAGATTGCGCTGATAAGGGGACCCGTGCTACTGATGGCCCCTGGGTGGCCTAGTGGACTGTGTTTCGCAGATGTTTCTGCTGAGGACAGCGGACCTGTACGCTCTCTCAGGAGTGCGGTTCGGCCCTTTTCAGGCTCCTTATTATGTCGCCCCAATCTACAGACTCTAGTCTGATTGGTTGACAGTTGATTCATTCACCCTTTTGGAGACGGGTTTATCTTCTGGGTGACTTTGTCTATGGGGGGCTAGGAGCTAGCTTCTTCTACTTCTCCGTTCTCCAGCTATTATAGGATATGGCGTACCCATATTGATTGGCGTGAGTCTTGGTCTCTCCCCTGTTGGACGTTCTCGGTTCCCAGGGTTCTAGAGTTATTACAACATAGGTTGGGGTTGGCTCCCCATCTTGGTGCTCTGGAGGTTCAGGTTCTGTCCTTTCTGCCTTCCCGTAGACGTCTTGTTCAGTCTTCCTTGTTAAGTGTTCTTTTGGGGATTGCTCAGGTGCATCCCCCAAGTAGTTCTATGGTCCCTGTTGGGATTAATTTTCATTCTGTTTGCCTTGCGGGTTGTTGCCTTGGGACCTATTCCGGATGCTGTCTGAGCTGTTCTTACTTCCAGTTGCCCTTCCGGGGGCTGTTGCTTCAGTCAGACGTGTGCCTGAGAGGGCGGCTCTGTTTAGTTAGGCCTCGTTCATTATATATACACCATGATGTGGTGGTATTCCGCCTTTTGCCGGACCTTATGCCCAAGGTGGTGTCTTATGCTTATTTATTCAAGTCCTTTTGTCTGCCTCTGGGCCTTATTCTTAGTATCGCTGAAGTAAGGGGGTCTACATTCCCTCAACAGGTGTTGTAGTTCTCCTGGTTTGTTTCTTGTCCCTTAGGGGGACTGATGCCCCTGATCTCATCTGCTTCTAGGGGGTTATGCGCCCTTTGGACTGGTCTTGCTTGGACGGATTGTCCTTTCTAGTCCCAGGTAAGGGTGTTGGCTTCTTGCTGATCCTTGTTAGTGTAGTGGTCAGTACCCCCGCCTGTCACGCGGGAGGCCAGGATTCAAATTCCCCGATGGGGGGAGCTCTGAGTTTTTCACGAGGCTCCTGTTGCATTTGGACTGGTCAGGATGTTACTCTGGCCTATTCCTTTAAGGGGAAGAATCTTCCTCTCTTTTTATTCTTTCTACTTGTGCTTGGGTACCTTTGGCCCTTCAGCACCAGTTTTCTGTTAATCAGGTTTTTGCTAGACCGCTGCCTGTTTTCTGTTCATACCTTTCAAAGGTTTTTTTATGAGGTTGACGTTGGAGCTCTTGCTCATGTCGCGCTTGGTAGCAAGGTTTGCAGGTGACAGTGCTTTTAACTGTCTGCTGTTGCCTTTTTTGTTGGGGATCACACCCTACTTTATGGACACTGCTATTGGATGTCCCACATGTAAGTATTATATCTGGAGCAGGACGTACTGTATGCGTATAATACCAATTCTACAGGTGAGTATTTCACAGAATTGTATTATCTCCTGCGCCTCCCCCCCTAAAAGCTTTCCTGGGGAAACGTCATTGCTTGTTCAGAATGAGGTACTTGGAGGCGGCGGTGAAGATAGAGGACATGGTTAAAGAGGAACATCAGACCTTTTCTAATCATCCCACCCTCACTGCCTTTTGGATGTTGGCGTTATCTAAAGCGCCGACATCTGGCAGTATTCCTGGCCCGTTTCCACCCCCTTAGCTGTTGCTGACTGATCGCAGTGGGCTTAGCCATACTTACCTTTAGCCGTTTTCTCTTCAAATGTTGCCGCTCTTAAGATCTCGCGCTTATGCACTGCGCATGCGTGAGATCTGAGTGGCGGCGCGGTGCATGCCGGGATTCCAAGATGACGCTGCCCGACTGAGGACGACTGGGGGAGCGGAGAGACTTTCCAGCTGTCAGAACACCTGCGGAGGTCTGTTCACATTTCAGCTGGATGCATGGCGGGGTATTGCGCTGCTCCGGCATTTGAGAGGGAGACTTTATGGGCAGGAGACGCAACTCCCTGCTTACGTAGAGCCAGATTTGTAGAGCACCTACTGACCTTTTATTCCTATTAAAGTGGCCCAACACCCTCCGCGTGATTGATGTGAGGGACACGATCGTGCGCAAGGCATCGGGAGAGCTGTTTTCGGAAACGTTCTGGCAGAGCGTCCTGGACCTGCAACGCGGGAGACAAGGTGAGCGTCTGTTTGTTTTATTTTGGGTTTAATAGTGGACAAACCCCCTACGTGAGGGTGTTAGTTGCCGCCGGGTCCGCCGCTAAAATGACCGGCTGGGGGGCATCTCTGAAATGCTTGAGCCCCCCTGCACATATCCCCAGACGCCCGTAAACCTTAGCCCATAACCTCGCTCCCCCGCTGCATCCAGCATTCTGGGTTGGGGAGGCATTCTGGATGCCCCCAGCCTGTCATTTTAGCGTCCGACCCAGCGGCAACTAGCGCCCTTGCCACGGAGGGTGTTGGTCCACTTTAAAGGTTTATTAAACCCCAAATAACTCACCTTCTCTCCCATGCTGCAGGTCCAGGCCGCTCTGCCAGAACATCCCGGTGCCATCCTGTCCCTCACATCACACGTCCATTCATTGCAATGCAGCGGCGGGCCAGGCGGACAGGGCAGAAGATGCTGCGTGGGAGAGAAGCGATCTTTTTGTTTTGGGTTTAGCAACCCTTTAACTTGAAGTTAAAAAAAAATACTTACCTGTTCCACATTACAACAGGCTGAAGCTGGGTCCTATAATTATAGGATTCCACAGGCCAGTGATTTCATTAGAAAGGGTCGTCCATCATCTCCAGCAGAGTGGAAACTGCAGAAGTCCTATATATCAGACCTGAATTCCAGGGGTAACGAGGTTAATAAATAATTAATAAAGAATGAACAAAGACAGAAAAGAGTAAGGTATGTCACAGCCAAGATACAGACTGTTAAAATGGGGCTGCCTCGGAACCTGGTCAGAAAACTCACTTTTTAGGAGAGAAAACTGTCATTCACATTCATTATCTACATTGGGGCTGATTCAACACCAGGTAAAAATTTACACATGAAAGTGAATGGCAGTTTTCTCTCCTAAAAAAGAAGTGGGGTTTCTCACCAGGCTCTGAAGCCACCCCAATTAGACTGACCTGGATTGGTAGGTGCATTGTTACAGTACATAGAGGGAGCTGCCATTGTGATAGGTGCATACCTCTAACGCTCGCGACGGTAAAGGAGAAAAAAAAGGTTACAGAATAATTAGACTGGGGAATCTAAATACTGAGCTTGTGTTAGAAAAAGGCCATATTAGCCAGTAGGGTCATACCCCCCAAACGTCCCAATTTCCCGGGACAGTCCCGATTTTTCACAGTTGGTCCCGCGGCCCACGGCGCATGCACTTGTCCCGTGCCGTTGCCTCTCAGATGCCCGCTGCCGCCCAGCTGAACACTTTGGGCCAGTGGCAGAGGGCGTCTGAGAGGCCGCAGCAGCCGGGAGTCTGGGCAGTTTTTTTCTTTTTCACTTCTTTAATTTCATTGGTGGTTCAGTGGGTGGGGGCGGGACTCCAGGAAGGAGCTTGTTGCTGCAGCTAAGCTGAAGGTGGGTGACACTCCAGGAAGGAGCCTCACTGGGGATCACAGAGGAGGGAAAATTGTAGCACTAGTGAGTGTGTGTTTGTATCTGTATATGTGTGTGTGTGTGTTTGTGTCTGCCTGTCTGTGTGTGTGTTTGTGTCTCTCTGTGTTTCTATGTGTGTGTGTATGTGTGTGTGTGTCTACGTGTGTGTGTTTGTATATGTGTGTGTGTCTGTGTCGCCCCTAACTGGTTGTAACGAGGGATGCCCTTCCAGGGCTCCAACGATGCCCTATTTAATTCTTAGGTGGTGTTTCCCTTTAAGGGCGTGGCAGAGGGTGTGGCTGGGCGTGGCTTCTTGTGTCCCTCTTTACGGCTTTCAAAAGTTGAGAGGTATGAGTAAGGTGGTAACTACAAAGCTCCATTAAAAATTGTTTGTTTTGTACTCGAGTTCAGCTTCAATGTTTTAGAATATATTAGAATAACAATCGTGTACATAGTGGAGCCTTCGGACCCGAGCAGTCGAGAGAATTGTTGATGTTTTGAGAATGGGGAGGATAATACCCCCCTCCTCCTCCATACTCAGGGGAGCAAGGAAAAACAAAGAGAAAGGAATACTTGAGAAACTCCCTAATGTGATACATGTCTCAACCTAATATTATGTAACCTCACGCATACAAGTTCTGCAATGCTACGTGAACAAGGATTAGCGTCACATTCATATTTTGTCAACCTGACCTATTTCTCAATAACAGATATTGCACATAAATCTTGAATGTAACCCAGGAAATCATCAGGCACAAATGGTATTAATGTTGTCGTACATGTTAATTTACTGAGAAATCGGTAGATGGTCGAGTGAAGCCTGTTTTGGAGCCAATCTCTGGGTGGTGTTTCCATTGTTCACAGTCCGAAAGGATGAGGGTGAAGAGAGAAGTTTAGCAAGAGGAGGATAAGATGGTTCGGAATGAGGACGAGACAGGAGGAATTCCCTTATACGTATTCTTTAATGTCCTGGGAGTACTTAAAAGTCAACCAAACCCGCCCACTGAAGTATATGTCCTGTTGACCCTTGGCATCTGAGACCAGCTCCCCCATACATAATTTTTGGTGCATCTTGCAAGCGCAAGTGTCTCTGGATAACCTCTTGTAATATATTCTTTTCCTTGTTTTGTTCTTTAACAAGGACTATTGGGCCACCCAGATATAATCTCAACTATGGCGATTCAAGAAACAAGTATTAGCCGAAACTCGATGAGTGGATTTAATTAAAATAGAGCCGGTTACATTACAGAAAAATAATAATATGAATGGTGTAAATATGATGTAAGTTGCAATGTCCAGAAATGTAAGCAGAGAGTTCATACAAAATGCAGCAATATTTCTCTCTGAGGCTAATTCAAATAGGACCTGATCTTCCACCCAACCCCCACTGGGGTTGGTTAAAGCTGCCAGGCAGACTCATGTCTGATGTGAGAGCCCGCGGCGAGAAGAGAGCGACCTTCCCCCACATTCTCCCTTAAATATCGTTTCTCTGATCCCTTACATTCCTTCTCACAATTCCAGCCCCCGTTCATGAAATACTATCTATAGACACAAAACATATGGTTTCAGTTAAATAGTCAAGAGACCATTATCAAAAAATAATTCCTAGAAGAAAAACCCAAACATAACATTACTTGAGTCTGTGTATATACATGTATATATATATATATATATATATATATATATATATATATAATGAATATTGATGCAATTTACCAAAATAAACCTTATATTATATGTGCATTATTTCCTCTGAATCAGCCATCTCCGGATCAGAATCATAATAAACAGCAGGTAAACATCCACAGATTCCACATTCATCCAAATTACCTATATACATCAATAATATTAGTGATTTAATAATAATTAATTAATAATTGAGATCATAAACATTTTATTCCTCTGGAACCTGAAAAAGGCCAAAATACTTGGCTTGGGAGATGGATCCCAGCAATACAGATAGGAGGGCGTCCTGAGGGGAAATGACGATCGTAGAGCACACAAGTTTGTGGACCAGTGGACATGACCACCAGATATGCGTCATGTTGCCCACAACTACATGGCCCTGACCTGTTATTGCTGACTGTGGCTCGCGACCACCTCTCATTTCAAAGGAGGTTGAGGAACCCGTGACCCAATGGATCACGATGTAACATGTTTACCCTGCAGTAACAGAATGAAACAGATTTATCAGCGGAGATGCAATGAAATGTGAATATAGTCAGCCCCTCACCAGATCAGCTGGCAAATAATACTTGAAATGGTCCTGTAAAGGGGACCAATCACTGACTTGGCTGGACCTGGAGTCTAAAAGACTAGCTGAGCTGACTAAGTGTCCCTGGGGCATCCTGATTCTGGACCCCCCCCAAAAAGGGCCACAATCACCTTTCCGCTTGTCCGCTGCCACAGTCAAGGGCTGCGGCTGTGTCAGGGAACCGCGGGACACGTGATCCAACTATAAACCAGGGACCTCCTGACACATAGACCGCGTTCCCCAAAACCCTTGTCCGAGTTCTCCTATCAGAAACACCAGGCCCGAAGCCTGCGCACACACAGATTCTTGGTTTAAGGCAAACAGATCGCTCAAGTTAAAATTTTAGTTTTAATACAATGAGCGCACACTAGGCAGTGATAAACATTTGGCTATGATGGAATATGAAATGATACAGATGATAAAAATGCTGTTCTGAGACGGTTACAGGATACAGTGAGTTACACAGAGAAACAATAGTCAGTTACCTTAGTATGCAGTTTGCAGAGTAGTGGTGATGGGGAGGTCTCACAAGAGGCAAGCTTGGTGGGTGGACACCTCTGGCACGCGGGAATCGTGACCTCTCCAGGAGTGACAAACGCCTGTCTCAGGGTTACCCTATTTATGCGGCGAGACCCCTCCACCCCCTCCCCTCTGTGGGATGGATTGTGACCTCCCACTGTTCTGGGGCTCGCTTCAGCCCCTAAAACCCTTTAGGGGTTATAACTTTGAGCAGGGGGGTCGTATGGCTTTGGAAGCGGTACCAAAGGATTGGGCTGGGCGCGGGGCATCCGATGAGTCCAGAAATGGGGTCCCTAAGCGGGTCAGAACCTTAGATCTCCATTTACCTGGTTTTCCTTTATTGCTCAGCCCGCAGTAACCTATCCCCGTGTGCGGTTTTGTCAACCGGTTAGGATTCTGTACCTGGTTTGGTGCTGGGACACATGGGGGCGCAGCTATGGTCCGATTTGTGTTGGTGCCGGATGTCTTCAGCTCCCCTCTTTCATGTGACAAATTCACAGCCAGGGGTCCAACGAGCTGCAGACCAACTGGAGCCTTACCAGGCTGGAGGTGTGACAGTCAGCAGGGGGCGGGGTCTGTGATCTGCACTGCTTAACCTGTAAATGCTAATTCCTTTTCCTGAGTGCATATTGATGACTAGGAGGGAAATAAAGGGAAACTCCGGACTTGCATCTGTGATAAAATGCAATGTAATAGAGGGACAGGCGGGCTACAGTGAAGAAGAGCCCAACCAGGGGAGAAGGAGGTAGGCTCCGGCGCCATCTTAACTGGGTGGAGGAGCGGGACTCATAAGTGCCCTGAGTAGAAGCCATCCTCGGGCTGCTGCTAAGCTTAAAGTGGACCAAAACCCAGAATTTTGACTATCCTGGGTTTTGGTCCACTTCCCCAGGGCACCCCGACGTCTTAGTGCTGTCTCCGAGCTCCGAGCACGCATCTGCTTCCCTCTAACAGGGAGAATTCACAAATGGCCGGCGCGGGCACCCGCCCTTCTAGAGAGAAGCGTGAGATGTTGCCGCGGCCCACACATGCGCCATTGGACCGGGATTCAGGTAAATCTTTTCAGCCTTTTGGCCCCACCCTCCACAATATTTTTTGTTTCTCATGTGGCCCCATGGAAAAAATAATTGCCCACCCCTGGTCTAAACCGAAGCTTTATGTAGCGTTAGTATGCGTGCCATAAAGCTCTGATTGGATGTGAGCTTGTGTATACACCGTAGGAACAGCAGAAAGGCGAGTGGTGTTGGCGATCTGACGGCTTTCACACAGCGATGTCCCAAGCAAGAGGACCTATCACTGGGTTCATTAGATATTTTTGCCCAGAGGCGATGATCCAGAGGAAAAAAAAGTATAAATAAACTCAAGAAATTAAAGGTGTTTGTGTGCATATCCGATGTGAAGTGGTGCATTGGAGTCTGGAGCAGCTTCAAATAGGCAGATTCATGAAATGGAGGAGGTAGGAGAAAAGGCACCGCGCTCACTGTCACTTGGCTCCCTGTGGTGCCGCGGACGGCTAGCTGCTTTCCCTGCCCGTTGTGCCAGCGGAGCACATTCAGAAAGGCCGGGCGCGAGCGCGCACACAGCTAGCGGTGAGCGGGGATGCGTTTGGAGCGCACAGACATGGCAGGGCCAACTCCAGGTTAATGCAGGCCCTCGGGTGGCATGGTCTCAGTGGGCCCCTTTGCGGTGGAGAGTCGTGGGTCTCCATGACCAAAACTAAGTAGGGCGTTCAATCCAGGTACCAAGAGCCTTAACCCCATTTGAGAAAATCTGCACGGGGGTGGGTCATATTAAAGGTACCCTATCCTGCACATATGTGATGTTGGTGAACCCCCTGACTCTCTCGTGGAGGGGTGGGAGAGGGAATTTTTTGTCCGATCAGAGGCGAGCGATGTTCCAGCTTACCCACAAATCCTCCATATCTAATCGCTATCAAGAAGCCTCCTATAAAATTCTCTCCAGGTGGTACCTGACTCCATTTAAATTGGAGAGGATGTTTCCCTCTGCCCCCCTCTGTGCTGGAGGTGCTCACAGGGTAGGGGTACTATGCTCCATATCTTCTGGGACCTGCCCTGGGCTATCAATGTTCTGGGCCAACGTGAGGGTGATCGTTGAACACCTCACAGATATTGATTTGGAGGTTGACCCGGCAGGTTATCTCCTGGATCTAGCGCCCACTTCCCTGCGGGTTAGAGGAAAATCCCTCTTGGCCCCTCTTCTACTCTGCTGCTAAGACCTGCATCCCCACTTGCTTGTGGCTGTCACGGGTTGGGGACATCTGCAGGATGGAGGAGCTCACAGCCTCTCTTAGGGATGACCTCAGGAAACACTGGGAGACTTGGCGTTCCTGGGCTCAGTTCACGGTGTCTGCGGAATACCTTAAATTTATCCCGGAGTGACGGGGGGGGGGGGCTGTGTGGGGGGGGGGGGAGTCCCTTTCCTACCGCCTTCTCCCTCCCCCCTCCCTTTTTCTTTTCTCCTCTTTCTTCTCGGATGCACCATTGGTGCGTCCTCGTTTCCGTTCTTAGTTTTGCTTGTGTTGTTATAAGGAGGGTCAGGACGCACGCGATGTCCGGAAAAGCTTTATTATACGCAATGTGATGTCGTTCTGGCCAATTAATGTGAAGTAATTCAGTCATCATATATTCTCATGTTCAGTCGCTTCTGATGCCGTACTGATTGATGGTGTTGGCTTGTGCTTTGTGTCATCCTTAATAAAAATGTACAATTAAAAAAAAAAAACTAAGTAGGGCTGCTTACTCTCCAATTCCTATTGGCATACCCCCCAACCGTCCCCATTTTCCTGGGACAATCTCGAGTTTTTTCCGGTGGTCCCACGGCGCATGCCCTTGTCCCGTTCCGTCGCCGCTGACTTGCGGCTGTAAAAGAAAAAAAAATGACATTCACTCACCTCATCACCCGATCCCTCTGTCAGGGTGTTCTCTTCACCGCCTGAAGCCGGCTCTGTAGGCTTCAGGTGAGGACCCGGAAGAGGGTCCTCCCCACCTCTTCTGATGGTGCAGGCCGCCGCCCCTAGCCCCGCCTTTTGTGGGAGGAGCGGGGTGACGTCATCCATTCATCGTAGACGAGAAGGCTCCGATCTTCTGCCCCTCACCCGCCCTGCTCAGATCACTATCACTATGTGAACTGCTAAGGGATCCTTGAGACCCCTATACCAGTTCACAAGGCTGGGGGCTGGCAAGTCACCTGCAGCTAGCGGGTGACTTGCCATTATCCCCCCGGCACCCCCAATTACCTGCCTCCCCGAAGCCTGGGGGGGGGGGGGCAGAAGAGCCCTGGCCATAGGCTATGCTGGCTAACTGGTTGTAGCAAGGGATGCCCTTCACTGGCTACAATGAGGGATGCCCCTAACTGGCTGTAATGAAGGATGCCCCTAACTGGCTGTAATGAAGGATGCCCCTAACTGGCTGTAATGAAGGATGCCCCTAACTGGCTGCAATGAGGGATGCCCCTAACTGGCTGTAATGAGGGATGCCCCTAACTGGCTGCAATGAGGGATGCCCCTAACTGGCTGCAATGAGGGATGCCCCTAACTGGCTGCAATGAGGGATGCCCCTAACTGGCTGCAATGAGGGATGCCCCTAATTGGCTGCAATGAGGGATGCCCCTAACTGGCTGTAATAAGGGATGCCCCTAACTGGCTGCAATGAGGGATGCCCCTAACTGGCTGCAATGAGGGATGCCCCTAACTGGCTGTAATAAGGGATGCCCCTAACTGGCTGCAATGAGGGATGCCCCTAACTGGCTGTAATGAGGGATGCCCCTCACTGGCTGTAATGAGGGATGCCCCTCACTGGCTGTAATGAGGGATGCCCCTCACTGGCTGTAATGGAGGGATGCCCCTCACTGGCTGTAATAAGGGATGCCCCTCACTGGCTGTAATGAGGGATGCCCCTAATTGGCTGCAATGAGGGATGCCCCTAACTGGCTGTAATAAGGGATGCCCCTAACTGGCTGCAATGAGGGATGCCCCTAACTGGCTGCAATGAGGGATGCCCCTCACTGGCTGTAATGAGGGATGCCCCTCACTGGCTGTAACAAGGGATGCCCCTCACTGGCTGTAATGAGGGATGCCCCTCACTGGCTGTAATGAGGGATGCCCCTAACTGGCTGTAATGGAGGGATGCCCCTCACTGGCTGTAATGAGGGATGCCCCTCACTGGCTGTAATGAGGGATGCCCCTCACTGGCTGTAATGAGGGATGCCCCTAACTGGCTGTAATGGAGGGATGCCCCTCACTGGCTGTAATGAGGGATGCCCCTCACTGGCTGTAATGAGGGATGCCCCTCACTGGCTGTAATGAGGGATGCCCCTCACTGTCTGTAATGAGGGATGCCCCTAACCGGCTGCAATAAGGGATACCCCTCACTGGCTGGAATGAGGGATGCCCCTCACTGGCTGTAATGAGAGATGCCCCTAACTGGCTGTAATGAGGGATGCCCCTAACTGGCTGTAATGAGGGATGCCCCTCACTGGCTGTAATGAGGGATGCCCCTCACTGGCTGTAATGAGGGATGCCCCTAACTGGCTGTAATGAGGGATGCCCCTCACTGGCTGTAATGAGGGATGCCCCTCACTGGCTGTAATGAGGGATGCCCCTAACTTTATTATTATTAATTTATTGTTTATTTTTATTTAATTCTTAGGTGCTGTTTCCCCTTAAGGGTTTGGCTAGGGGCGTGGTCGGGGTGTGGCCAGGCGTGGCTTAAATGTTACAGCTTTGAAATGTTGGTGGGTTTGGATAAATAGCTAAACTCTTTATAATAGAAATATATGTGTCAAGGATCACTGTGTTGGGCACATGAAGGGTTAATCACACCTAGGCATATTACCACTGCACTTCCGCTGTTGGTCGCCATAACAACTGAGGCTTCCGAATAGAAGCGCCGCCATCTTGTCGTAGCCCAGCCACCGCCCGCTGTTTAGAAATGCCCCGAATGTTTGTGGATTAACATTAGCGGCCAGAACATATCTCCTCGTGATGAATATGTTGTACTTTTTATAGTTGTAATCGGCTTACTGTAAAATTTTCTGCACGGTCACAGGCCGCGGCCGCCATTTTGTTGTAGCCTTACTTTGCACGAGCGATTGAGTAAACGGTTTTACATGGATTAACATTAGCGGCCAGAATTTATCTCCAAGTGTTGAACAATGTTGTACTTTTATAGTTGTAATCAGCTTATGTAAAGTAGTCCGCACGGTCACAACCCGCGGCGGCCATTTTGTTGTAGCCCTTGTTTAGAATCTCAAGCCTATGAGTAAACGGAAGTGGGCGGGGTTTAGTGAAGGGGGAGGGGCCTGTGTCTGAGGTAAGTGGCGGGCTGCTTCAAGCGGCCCTTTCTGCCCCTGACCTGCACCACGTGACCCCTCTCATTAACCCTTTCCTGACCTGCACCACGTGACCCCTTCCCTTTCCGCCACAGGGTTTAAAACGTACCAATCAGCATGTTTGCCAGCCCTGGAGTCTTAAGACAGAGCCAGTTGGTAGCCTCTCCCTCTGGGGCGTCCCGCTCTGGGATGACATCATTAGTCACTAGGCTCTGTTAGGCTTCAATGGCCTATAGGAATGACTGCAGTGTGCACAGCCCTGGGATACAATGAGAGCCATTTACCGAATGACATCATCACAGCAAACAGCTCTGATTGGACGAGAGCCCGCACATGCTCTGTAGGATCCCGGAAGGTTGGAAGCCCGAAACGTTGGGGAGCTCGACGATGCTCTGGATGGGGAGTATTACATGTGGCAATATGGACCCGAGCTGAGGTGCTCCTAATAGATTAAACCAGACCAACACCCATTTTTACCTAAACGGGTGTTGTTCCCGCTGTGTAGGGATTGTAAGAAGCCGATGGGGGCATCCATAATGCTGGGGGGGGGGCATCCATAATGCTGGGGGGGCATCCATAATGCTGGGGGGGGGCATCCATAATGCTGGGGGGGGGGCATCCATAATGCTGGGGGGGCATCCATAATGCTGGGGGGGGGCATCCATAATGCTGGGGGGGGGGCATCCATAATGTTGGGGGGGGGCATCCATAATGTTGGGGGGGGCATCCATAATGCTGGGGGGGGGAGCATCCATAATGAGCCAGCGGCGAGAACGGAGTCCCGCGATTGGCCGTCGGGCAGTCACGTGGGCGCAGTCGCGTCCTCTGTGCCGACCACCGGCAGGACCTGGCCACGTTAATGCCCGGTGGCCAATCGCGGGACTCCGTTCTCGCCGCTGGCTCGGTATGCAGGTGAGTAAAGCTATTTATGCGTTTTGCTGAGAGGCGGCTCTACACAGCGGCACCAACACCCGTTTAGGTAAAAGCGGGTGTTGGTCAGGTTTAATTAACCGCCCCCCAGAGGGGAACTCAACAAGATGTTAGGTGTGGAGTATTACATGGGGCAATATGGAACCGAGCTGAGGTGGCCACATAGGCCGTATTCCCCACACACCCCACCCCCAGAGGTTGGAAGCCACAATGTTGGGGAGCTCAACAAGATGTTGGGTGTGGAGTATTACATGGGGCAATATTGAGGTGGCCATATTGGTTACTCCTCAAACACCCCCCAGAGGTTAGAAGCCAGAACATCGGGGAACTCAATAAGACACTGGATGGAGAGTATTACATGGGGTAACATGGAACCAAGCTGAGATGCTTGTAAAGATTAATGAGCACCTCGGTTTGGGCTCGTACTCCTCACACACCCCCACCCTCAGAGTTTCGGAAGCCTGAATGTTGGGGAGCTCAATGAGATGTTGGGTGTGAGGTATTACATGGGGCAGTATAGAACCGAGCTAAGGTGCTGGTATAGATTAATCGGCCCCTCAGTATGGACTTGTACTCCTTACATGCCCCACCCCCAGAGGTTGGAAGCCGGAACGTCATCGAGCTCGACGAGACACTGGATGCTGAGTATTACATGGGGCAATATGGAACCGAGCTGAGGTGCTCGTATAGATTAATGAGAACCTCGGTTTGGGCTCGTTCTCCCCACACCCCCCCACCTCCAGAGTTTGGAAGCAGGAACGTCGGGGAACTCAACGAGATGAGACACTGGATGCTGAGTATTACATGGGGTAGTATAGAATGGTGAGGTGGCCATATAGATTAATGAGCACCTCGGTTTGGGCTCGTACTCACCCCCACCCCCAGAGGTAGGGAGCCAGAACGTTGAGGAGCTCAACAAGACGTTGGGTGCTGCGATGGACAGCACTGGAGGCAGTGGCAGGTAGGCGGGGTTGTCCAGGTCCGGGGTGTGCGGGGTCCATTTAAGGAATAGCAGGGACTCGCTGTCTCTCCTCCCCCTTCTCATTATTAGTCACATGATCACCTGTATCTGCAGACCCCAGAGACTCTATAGAGGTGAAACCTGAGGAGGAGGAAGAGGAAGTGTCCATGAAGAATAAAGAGAACGAGCCGCTACATATCACCCAGGTCAGTACTAAACCACTTATAGAAAGAGTTTCTGTATTCCCCTGTACAGTCACTCCATACATTCTGCCATGTCTCTTAGATATCAGTACAGGGGCGGGGTCTCGGTATATATCAGTACAGGGGCGTATCTCTGTATATATCAGTACAGGGGCGTGTCTCGGTATATATCAGTACAGGGGCGGATCTCGGTATATATCTGTACAGGGCCGTGTCTCGGTATATATCTGTACAGGGCCGTGTCTCGGTATATTTCAGTACAGGGGCGTGTCTCGGTATATATCTGTACAGGGCCGGGTCTCGGTATATATCTGTACAGGGGCGTGTCTCGGTATATATCTGTACAGGGCCGGGTCTCTGTATATATCAGTACAGGGGCGTGTCTCGGTATATATCAGTACAGGGGCGTGTCTCGGTATATATCAGTACAGGGGCGTGTCTCGGTATATATCAGTACAGGGGCGTGTCTCGGTATATATCAGTACAGGGCCGGGTCTCGGTATATATCAGTACAGGGGCGTGTCTCGGTATATATCAGTACAGGGGCGTGTCTCGGTATATATCAGTACAGGGGCGTGTCTCGGTATATATCAGTACAGGGGCGTGTCTCGGTATATATCAGTACAGGGCCGGGTCTCTGTATATATCAGTACAGGGGCGTGTCTCGGTATATATCAGTACAGGGGCGTGTCTCGGTATATATCTGTACAGGACCGTGTCTCGGTATATATCAGTACAGGAGTGTGTCTCCGTATATATCAGTACAGGGGCGTGTCTCGGTATATATCAGTACAGGGCCGTGTCTCGGTATATATCAGTACAGGGCCGTGTCTCGGTATATATCAGTACAGGGGTGTGTCTCGGTATATATCAGTACAGGGGCGTGTCTCGGTATATGTCAGTACAGGGGCGTGTCTCGGTATATATCAGTACAGGAGTGTGTCTCGGTATATATCAGTACAGGGCCGTGTCTCGGTATATATCTGTACAGGGGCGGGGTCTCGGTATATATCAGTACAGGGGGCTGTCTCGGTATATATCTGTACAGGGCCGTGTCTCGGTATATATCTGTACAGGGGCGGGGTCTCGGTATATATCTGTACAGGGGCGTGTCTTGGTATATATCAGTACAGGGCCGTGTCTCGGTATATATCTGTACAGGGCCGTGTCTCGGTATATATCAGTACAGGAGTGTGTCTCGGTATATATCAGTACAGGGCCGTGTCTCGGTATATATCAGTACAGGGCCGTGTCTCGGTATATATCAGTACAGGGCCGGGTCTCGGTATATATCTGTACAGGGCCGGGTCTCGGTATATATCAGTACAGGGCCGGGTCTCGGTATATATCAGTACAGGGCCGTGTCTCGGTATATATCTGTACAGGGCCGTGTTTCGGTATATATCAGTACAGGGGCGTGTCTCGGTATATATCAGTACAGGAGTGTGTCTCGGTATATATCAGTACAGGGCCGGGTCTCGGTATATATCAGTACAGGGCCGTGTCTCGGTATATATCTGTACAGGGCCGGGTCTCGGTATATATCAGTACAGGGCCGGGTCTCGGTATATATCTGTACAGGGGCGTGTCTCGGTATATATCAGTACAGGGCCGGGTCTCGGTATATATCAGTACAGGGCTGTGTCTCCGTATATATCAGTACAGGGGCGTGTCTCGGTATATATCAGTACAGGGCCGGGTCTCGGTATATATCAGTACAGGAGTGTGTCTCGGTATATATCAGTACAGGGCCGTGTCTCGGTATATATCTGTACAGGGCCGGGTCTCGGTATATATCAGTACAGGGCCGGGTCTCGGTATATATCAGTACAGGGCCGGGTCTCGGTATATATCTGTACAGGGCCGTGTCTCTGTATATATCAGTACAGGGCCGGGTCTCGGTATATATCTGTACAGGGCCGGGTCTCGGTATATATCAGTACAGGGCCGTGTCTCCGTATATATCAGTACAGGGGCGTGTCTCGGTATATATCAGTACAGGGCCGGGGTTTCGGTATATATCAGTACAGGGCCGTGTCTCGGTATATATCTGTACAGGGCCGGGTCTCGGTATATATCTGTACAGGGCCGGGTCTCGGTATATATCTGTACAGGGCCGTGTCTCGGTATATATCAGTACAGGGCCGGGTCTCTGTATATATCAGTACAGGGGCGTGTCTCGGTATATATCAGTACAGGGGCGTGTCTCGGTATATATCTGTACAGGACCGTGTCTCGGTATATATCAGTACAGGAGTGTGTCTCCGTATATATCAGTACAGGGGCGTGTCTCGGTATATATCAGTACAGGGCCGTGTCTCGGTATATATCAGTACAGGGCCGTGTCTCGGTATATATCAGTACAGGGGTGTGTCTCGGTATATATCAGTACAGGGGCGTGTCTCGGTATATGTCAGTACAGGGGCGTGTCTCGGTATATATCAGTACAGGAGTGTGTCTCGGTATATATCAGTACAGGGCCGTGTCTCGGTATATATCTGTACAGGGGCGGGGTCTCGGTATATATCAGTACAGGGGGCTGTCTCGGTATATATCTGTACAGGGCCGTGTCTCGGTATATATCTGTACAGGGGCGGGGTCTCGGTATATATCTGTACAGGGGCGTGTCTTGGTATATATCAGTACAGGGCCGTGTCTCGGTATATATCTGTACAGGGCCGTGTCTCGGTATATATCAGTACAGGAGTGTGTCTCGGTATATATCAGTACAGGGCCGTGTCTCGGTATATATCAGTACAGGGCCGTGTCTCGGTATATATCAGTACAGGGCCGGGTCTCGGTATATATCTGTACAGGGCCGGGTCTCGGTATATATCAGTACAGGGCCGGGTCTCGGTATATATCAGTACAGGGCCGTGTCTCGGTATATATCTGTACAGGGCCGTGTTTCGGTATATATCAGTACAGGGGCGTGTCTCGGTATATATCAGTACAGGAGTGTGTCTCGGTATATATCAGTACAGGGCCGGGTCTCGGTATATATCAGTACAGGGCCGTGTCTCGGTATATATCTGTACAGGGCCGGGTCTCGGTATATATCAGTACAGGGCCGGGTCTCGGTATATATCTGTACAGGGGCGTGTCTCGGTATATATCAGTACAGGGCCGGGTCTCGGTATATATCAGTACAGGGCTGTGTCTCCGTATATATCAGTACAGGGGCGTGTCTCGGTATATATCAGTACAGGGCCGTGTCTCGGTATATATCAGTACAGGGCCGGGTCTCGGTATATATCAGTACAGGGCCGTGTCTCGGTATATATCAGTACAGGGCCGGGTCTCGGTATATATCAGTACAGGGCCGGGTCTCGGTATATATCAGTACAGGAGTGTGTCTCGGTATATATCAGTACAGGGCCGTGTCTCGGTATATATCTGTACAGGGCCGGGTCTCGGTATATATCAGTACAGGGCCGGGTCTCGGTATATATCAGTACAGGGCCGGGTCTCGGTATATATCTGTACAGGGCCGTGTCTCTGTATATATCAGTACAGGGCCGTGTCTCGGTATATATCTGTACAGGAGTGTGTCTCGGTATATATCAGTACAGGGCCGTGTCTCGGTATATATCTGTACAGGGCCGGGTCTCGGTATATATCAGTACAGGGCCGGGTCTCGGTATATATCAGTACAGGGGCGTGTCTCGGTATATATCAGTACAGGGCCGTGTCTCGGTATATATCAGTACAGGGCCGGGTCTCGGTATATATCAGTACAGGGCCGTGTCTCGGTATATATCAGTACAGGGCCGGGTCTCGGTATATATCAGTACAGGGCCGGGTCTCGGTATATATCAGTACAGGAGTGTGTCTCGGTATATATCAGTACAGGGCCGTGTCTCGGTATATATCTGTACAGGGCCGGGTCTCGGTATATATCAGTACAGGGCCGGGTCTCGGTATATATCAGTACAGGGCCGGGTCTCGGTATATATCTGTACAGGGCCGTGTCTCTGTATATATCAGTACAGGGCCGTGTCTCGGTATATATCTGTACAGGGCCGTGTCTCGGTATATATCAGTACAGGGCCGGGTCTCGGTATATATCTGTACAGGGCCGGGTCTCGGTATATATCAGTACAGGGCCGTGTCTCCGTATATATCAGTACAGGGGCGTGTCTCGGTATATATCAGTACAGGGCCGTGTCTCGGTATATATCAGTACAGGGCCGTGTCTCGGTATATATCTGTACAGGGCGGGGTCTCGGTATATATCTGTGCAGGGCCGTGTCTCGGTATATATTTGTACAGGGCCGGGTCTCGGTATATATCAGTACAGGGCCGTGTCTCGGTATATATCAGTACAGGACCGTGTCTCGGTATATATCAGTACAGGG
This sequence comes from Gastrophryne carolinensis, assembly GCA_027917425.1. Classification (NCBI taxonomy): domain Eukaryota; kingdom Metazoa; phylum Chordata; class Amphibia; order Anura; family Microhylidae; genus Gastrophryne; species Gastrophryne carolinensis. The sequence continues at coordinate 1,333,225 of CM051234.1, forward strand.
CCGGGTCTCGGTATATATCAGTACAGGGCCGGGTCTCGGTATATATCAGTACAGGGCCGTGTCTCCGTATATATCAGTACAGGGGCGTGTCTCGGTATATATCAGTACAGGGCCGGGTCTCGGTATATATCAGTACAGGGCCGGGTCTCGGTATATATCTGTACAGGGCCGTGTCTCGGTATATATCTGTACAGGGGCGGGGTCTCGGTATATATCTGTACAGGGGCGTGTCTTGGTATATATCAGTACAGGGCCGTGTCTCGGTATATATCTGTACAGGGCCGTGTCTCGGTATATATCTGTACAGGGCCGGGTCTCGGTATATATCAGTACAGGGCCGTGTCTCGGTATATATCAGTACAGGGCCGGGTCTCGGTATATATCAGTACAGGGGCGTGTCTCGGTATATATCAGTACAGGAGTGTGTCTCGGTATATATCTGTACAGGGCCGTGTCTCGGTATATATCAGTACAGGGGCGTGTCTCGGTATATATCAGTACAGGAGTGTGTCTCGGTATATATCAGTACAGGGCCGTGTCTCGGTATATATCAGTACAGGGCCGGGTCTCGGTATATATCAGTACAGGGCCGGGTCTCGGTATATATCAGTACAGGGGTGTGTCTCGGTATATATCGGTACAGGGGCGTGTCTCGGTATATATCAGTACAGGGCCGTGTCTCGGTATATATCTGTACAGGGCCGTGTCTCTGTATATATCAGTACAGGGCCGTGTCTCGGTATATATCAGTACAGGAGTGTGTCTCGGTATATATCAGTACAGGGCCGGGTCTCGGTATATATCTGTACAGGGCCGTGTTTCGGTATATATCAGTACAGGGCCGTGTCTCGGTATATATCTGTACAGGGCCGGGTCTCGGTATATATCTGTACAGGGCCGGGTCTCGGTATATATCAGTACAGGGGCGGGTCTCGGTATATATCGGTACAGGGGCGTGTCTCGGTATATATCAGTACAGGGCCGTGTCTCGGTATATATCAGTACAGGGCCGTGTCTCGGTATATATCAGTACAGGGCCGTGTCTCGGTATATATCTGTACAGGGCCGTGTCTCGGTATATATCTGTACAGGGCCGGGTCTCGGTATATATCAGTACAGGGCCGTGTCTCGGTATATATCAGTACAGGGCCGTGTCTCGGTATATATCTGTACAGGGGCGTGTCTCGGTATATATCTGTATAGGGCCGTGTCTCTGTATATATCTGTACAGGGCCGGGTCTCGGTATATATCAGTACAGGGGCGTGTCTCGGTATATATCTGTACAGGGCCGGGTCTCGGTATATATCAGTACAGGGGCGTGTCTCGGTATATATCAGTACAGGGGCGTGTCTCGGTATATATCAGTACAGGGCCGGGTCTCGGTATATATCAGTACAGGGGCGTGTCTCGGTATATATCTGTACAGGGCCGGGTCTCGGTATATATCAGTACAGGGGCGTGTCTCGGTATATATCTGTACAGGGCCGTGTCTCTGTATATATCAGTACAGGACCGGGTCTCGGTATATATCTGTACAGGGCCGTGTCTCGGTATATATCAGTACAGGGCCGTGTCTCGGTATATATCTGTACAGGGGCGTGTCTCGGTATATATCTGTACAGGGCCGTGTCTCGGTATATATCAGTACAGGGCCGTGTCTCGGTATATATCTGTACAGGGGCGTGTCTCGGTATATATCTGTACAGGGCCGGGTCTCGGTATATATCAGTACAGGGGCGTGTCTCGGTATATATCAGTACAGGGGCGTGTCTCGGTATATATCAGTACAGGGCCGGGTCTCGGTATATATCAGTACAGGGGCGTGTCTCGGTATATATCTGTACAGGGCCGGGTCTCGGTATATATCAGTACAGGGGCGTGTCTCGGTATATATCTGTACAGGGCCGTGTCTCTGTATATATCAGTACAGGACCGGGTCTCGGTATATATCTGTACAGGGCCGTGTCTCGGTATATATCAGTACAGGGCCGTGTCTCGGTATATATCTGTACAGGGGCGTGTCTCGGTATATATCAGTACAGGGCCGTGTCTCGGTATATATCTGTACAGGGGTGTGTCTCGGTATATATCAGTACAGGGGCGTGTCTCTGTATATATCTGTACAGGGCCGGGTCTCGGTATATATCAGTACAGGGGCGTGTCTCGGTATATATCTGTACAGGGCCGGGTCTCGGTATATATCGGTACAGGGCCGTGTCTCGATATATATCAGTACAGGGGCGTGTCTCGGTATATATCAGTACAGGACCGGGTCTCGGTATATATCAGTACAGGGCCGTGTCTCGGTATATATCAGTACAGGGCCGGGTCTCGGTATATATCAGTACAGGGCCGGGTCTCGGTATATATCAGTACAGGGGCGTGTCTCGGTATATATCAGTACAGGGCCGGGTCTCTGTATATATCAGTACAGGGCCGTGTCTCGGTATATATCTGTACAGGGCCGTGTCTCTGTATATATCAGTACAGGACCGGGTCTCGGTATATATCAGTACAGGGGCGGGTCTCGGTATATATCAGTACAGGGCCGGGTCTCGGTATATATCAGTACAGGGGCGTGTCTCTGTATATATCTGTACAGGGCCGTGTCTCTGTATATATCAGTACAGGACCGGGTCTCGGTATATATCAGTACAGGGGCGGGTCTCGGTATATATCAGTACAGGGTCGGGTCTCGGTATATATCTGTACAGGGCCGTGTCTCTGTATATATCTGTACAGGGCCGTGTCTCTGTATATATCTGTACAGGGCCGTGTCTCGGTATATATCAGTACAGGGGCGGGTCTCGGTATATATCAGTACAGGGCCGGGTCTCGGTATATATCTGTACAGGGCCGGGTCTCGGTATATATCAGTACAGGGGCGTGTCTCGGTATATATCTGTACAGGGCCGGGTCTCGGTATATATCAGTACAGGGGCGTGTCTCGGTATATATCTGTACAGGGCCGTGTCTCTGTATATATCAGTACAGGACCGGGTCTCGGTATATATCTGTACAGGGCCGTGTCTCGGTATATATCAGTACAGGGCCGGGTCTCGGTATATATCTGTACAGGGGCGGGGTCTCGGTATATATCAGTACAGGGCCGTGTCTCGGTATATATCAGTACAGGGCCGTGTCTCGGTATATATCAGTACAGGGCCATGTCTCGGTATATATCAGTACAGGGCCGTGTCTCGGTATATATCAGTACAGGGCCGTGTCTCGGTATATATCAGTACAGGGGCGGGTCTCGGTATATATCAGTACAGGGCCGTGTCTCGGTATATATCAGTACAGGGCCGTGTCTCGGTATATATCAGTACAGGGCCGGGTCTCGGTATATATCAGTACAGGGCCGTGTCTCGGTATATATCTGTACAGGGCCGGGTCTCGGTATATATCAGTACAGGGCCGTGTCTCGGTATATATCAGTACAGGGCCGTGTCTCGGTATATATCAGTACAGGGGGCTGTCTCGGTATATATCAGTACAGGGCCGGGTCTCGGTATATATCAGTACAGGGGCGTGTCTCGGTATATATCTGTACAGGGGCGTGTCTCGGTATATATCAGTACAGGGGCGGATCTCGGTATATATCAGTACAGGGCCGTGTCTCGGTATATATCAGTACAGGGGCGTGTCTCGGTATATATCTGTACAGGGCCGTGTCTCGGTATATATCAGTACAGGGCCGTGTCTCGGTATATATCTGTACAGGGGCGTGTCTCGGTATATATCTGTACAGGGCCGGGTCTCGGTATATATCAGTACAGGGGCGTGTCTCGGTATATATCTGTACAGGGCCGGGTCTCGGTATATATCGGTACAGGGCCGTGTCTCGATATATATCAGTACAGGGGCGTGTCTCTGTATATATCAGTACAGGGGCGTGTCTCGGTATATATCAGTACAGGGCCGGGTCTCGGTATATATCTGTACAGGGGCGTGTCTCGGTATATATCAGTACAGGGCCGGGTCTCGGTATATATCAGTACAGGGCCGGGTCTCGGTATATATCTGTACAGGGCTGGGTCTCGGTATATATCAGTACAGGGGCATGTCTCGGTATATATCTGTACAGGGGCGTGTCTCGGTATATATCAGTACAGGGCCGTGTCTCGGTATATATCAGTACAGGGCCGTGTCTCGGTATATATCAGTACAGGGGTGTGTCTCGGTATATATCAGTACAGGGGCGTGTCTCGGTATATATCAGTACAGGGCCGGGTCTCGGTATATATCAGTACAGGGCCGGGTCTCGGTATATATCAGTACAGGGGCATGTCTCGGTATATATCAGTACAGGGGCGTGTCTCGGTATATATCTGTACAGGAGTGTGTCTCCGTATATATCAGTACAGGGGCGTGTCTCGGTATATATCTGTACAGGGGCGTGTCTCGGTATATATCAGTACAGGGCCGGGTCTCGGTATATATCAGTACAGGGCCGGGTCTCGGTATATATCAGTACAGGGCCGTGTCTCGGTATATATCAGTACAGGGGCGTGTCTCGGTATATATCTGTACAGGGGCGGGTCTCGGTATATATCAGTACAGGGGCGTGTCTCGGTATATACCTGTACAGGGGCGGGGTCTCGGTATATATCTGTACAGGGGCGTGTCTCGGTATATATCAGTACAGGGCCGTGTCTCGGTATATATCAGTACAGGGGCGTGTCTCGGTATATATCTGTACAGGGCCGGGTCTCGGTATATATCTGTACAGGGCCGGGTCTCGGTATATATCTGTACATGGCGGGGTCTCGGTACATATCAGTACAGGGTCGGGTCTCGGTATATATCTGTACAGGGCCGGGGTCTCGGTATATATCAGTACAGGGCCGTGTCTCGGTATATATCTGTACAGGGCGGGGTCTCGGTATATATCAGTACAGGGCCGGGTCTCGGTTTATATCAGTACAGGGCCGTGTCTCGGTATATATCTGTACAGGGCCGGGTCTCGGTATATATCAGTACAGGGCCGGGTCTCGGTATATATCAGTACAGGGCCGGGTCTCGGTATATATCAGTACAGGGGCGTGTCTCGGTATATATCTGTACAGGGGCGGGGTCTCGGTATATATCTGTACAGGGGCGTGTCTCGGTATATATCTGTACAGGGCCGGGTCTCGATATATATCAGTACAGGGGCGTGTCTCGGTATATATCAGTACAGGGCCGTGTCTCGGTATATATCAGTACAGGGGCGTGTCTCTGTATATATCAGTACAGGGGCGTGTCTCGGTATATATCAGTACAGGGGCGTGTCTCTGTATATATCAGTACAGGGGCGTGTCTCGGTATATATCAGTACAGGGGCGTGTCTCTGTATATATCAGTACAGGGCCGTGTCTCGGTATATATCAGTACAGGGGCGTGTCTCTGTATATATCAGTACAGGGGCGTGTCTCGGTATATATCAGTACAGGGCCGTGTCTCGGTATATATCAGTACAGGGGCGTGTCTCTGTATATATCAGTACAGGGGCGTGTCTCTGTATATATCAGTACAGGGCCGTGTCTCGGTATATATCAGTACAGGGGCGTGTCTCTGTATATATCAGTACAGGGGCGTGTCTCGGTATATATCAGTACAGGGCCGGGTCTCGGTATATATCTGTACAGGGCCGGGTCTCGGTATATATCTGTACAGGGCCGGGTCTCGATATATATCAGTACAGGGGCGTGTCTCGGTATATATCAGTACAGGGCCGTGTCTCGGTATATATCAGTACAGGGGCGTGTCTCGGTATATATCAGTACAGGGGCGGGTCTCGGTATATATCAGTACAGGGCCGGGTCTCGATATATATCAGTACAGGGGCGGGTCTCGGTATATATCAGTACAGGGCCGGGTCTCGGTATATATCAGTACAGGGCCGGGTCTCGATATATATCAGTACAGGGGCGTGTCTCGGTATATATCAGTACAGGGCCGGGTCTCGGTATATATCAGTACAGGGCCGGGTCTCGGTATATATCAGTACAGGGCCGTGTCTCTGTATATATCTGTACAGGGCCGGGTCTCGGTATATATCTGTACAGGGCCGGGTCTCGGTATATATCTGTACAGGGCCGGGTCTCGGTATATATCAGTACAGGGGCGTGTCTCGGTATATATCAGTACAGGGCCGGGTCTCGGTATATATCAGTACAGGGGCGTGTCTCGGTATATATCAGTACAGGGCCGGGTCTCGGTATATATCTGTACAGGGCCGGGTCTCGGTATATATCTGTACAGGGGTGTGTCTCAGTATATATCAGTACAGGGGTGTGTCTCAGTATATATCAGTACAGGGCCGGGTCTCGGTATATATCAGTACAGGGCCGGGTCTCGGTATATATCAGTACAGGGCCGGGTCTCGGTATATATCTGTACAGGGCCGGGTCTCGGTATATATCAGTACAGGGGCGTGTCTCGGTATATATCAGTACAGGGCCGGGTCTCGGTATATATCTGTACAGGGCCGGGTCTCGGTATATATCTGTACAGGGCCGGGTCTCGGTATATATCTGTACAGGGCCGGGTCTCGGTATATATCTGTACAGGGGCGTGTCTCAGTATATATCAGTACAGGGGTGTGTCTCAGTATATATCAGTACAGGGCCGGGTCTCGGTATATATCAGTACAGGGCCGGGTCTCGGTATATATCAGTACAGGGGCGTGTCTCGGTATATATCTGTACAGGGGCGTGTCTCGGTATATATCTGTACAGGGGTGTGTCTCAGTATATATCAGTACAGGGGTGTGTCTCAGTATATATCAGTACAGGGCCGGGTCTCGGTATATATCAGTACAGGGGCGTGTCTCGGTATATATCAGTACAGGGGCGTGTCTCGGTATATATCTGTACAGGGCCGGGTCTCGGTATATATCTGTACAGGGCCGGGTCTCGGTATATATCTGTACAGGGCCGGGTCTCGGTATATATCTGTACAGGGCCGGGTCTCGGTATATATCTGTACAGGGGTGTGTCTCAGTATATATCAGTACAGGGGTGTGTCTCAGTATATATCAGTACAGGGCCGGGTCTCGGTATATATCAGTACAGGGCCGGGTCTCGGTATATATCTGTACAGGGCCGGGTCTCGGTATATATCTGTACAGGGCCGGGTCTCGGTATATATCTGTACAGGGCCGGGTCTCGGTATATATCTGTACAGGGGTGTGTCTCAGTATATATCAGTACAGGGGTGTGTCTCAGTATATATCAGTACAGGGCCGGGTCTCGGTATATATCAGTACAGGGCCGGGTCTCGGTATATATCAGTACAGGGGCGTGTCTCGGTATATATCTGTACAGGGCCGGGTCTCGGTATATATCTGTACAGGGCTGGGTCTCAGTATATATCTGTACAGGGGCGTGTCTCGGTATATATCTGTACAGGGGCGGGGTCTCGGTATATATCAGTACAGGGCCGTGTCTCGGTATATATCAGTACAAGGCCGTGTCTCGGTATATATCTGTACAGGGCCGGGTCTCGGTATATATCAGTACAGGGGCGTGTCTCGGTATATATCTGTACAGGGGCGAGTCTCGGTATATATCTGTACAGGGCCGGGTCTCGGTATATATCTGTACAGGGGCGGGGTCTCGATATGTATCTGTACAGGGGCGGGTCTCGGTATATATCTGTACAGGGCCGTGTCTCGGTATATATCAGTACAGGGCCGTGTGTCGGTATATATCAGTACAGGGGCGTGTCTCGGTATATATCTGTACAGGGCCGTGTCTCGGTATATATCAGTACAGGGGCGGGTCTCGGTATATATCAGTACAGGGCCGTGTGTCGGTATATATCAGTACAGGGCCGGGTCTCGGTATATATCTGTACAGGGCCGGGTCTCGGTATATATCTGTACAGGGGCGGGGTCTCGATATGTATCTGTACAGGGGCGTGTCTCGGTATATATCTGTACAGGGGCGTGTCTCGGTATATATCAGTACAGGACCGGGTCTCGGTATATATCAGTACAGGACCGGGTCTCGGTATATATCTGTACAGGGCCGTGTCTCGGTATATATCAGTACAGGGGCGTGTCTCGGTATATATCAGTACAGGGCCGTGTGTCGGTATATATCAGTACAGGGCCGGGTCTCGGTATATATCTGTACAGGGCCGTGTCTCGGTATATATCAGTACAGGGGCGGGTCTCGGTATATATCAGTACAGGGCCGTGTCTCGGTATATATCAGTACAGGGCCGTGTCTCGGTATATATCAGTACAGGGCCGTGTCTCGGTATATATCAGTACAGGGCCGTGTCTCGGTATATATTAGTACAGGGCCGTGTCTCGGTATATATCAGTACAGGGCCGTGTCTCGGTATATATTAGTACAGGGCCGTGTCTCGGTATATATCAGTACAGGGCCGTGTCTCGGTATATATCAGTACAGGGCCGTGTCTCGGTATATATCAGTACAGGGACGGGTCTCGGTATATATCAGTACAGGGCCGTGTCTCGGTATATATCAGTACAGGGCCGTGTCTCGGTATATATCAGTACAGGGCCGTGTCTCGGTATATATCTGTACAGGGCCGGGTCTCGGTATATATCAGTACAGGGCCGTGTCTCGGTATATATCAGTACAGGGCCGTGTCTCGGTATATATCTGTACAGGGCCGGGTCTCGGTATATATCTGTACAGGGCCGTGTCTCGGTATATATCTGTACAGGGGCGGGGTCTCGGTATATATCAGTACAGGGCGGGGTCTCGGTATATATCTGTACAGGGGCGTGTCTCGGTATATATCAGTACAGGGCCGGGTCTCGGTATATATCAGTACAGGGCCGTGTCTCGGTATATATCAGTACAGGGCCGTGTCTCGGTATATATCAGTACAGGGCCGTGTCTCGGTATATATCAGTACAGGGCCGTGTCTCGGTATATATCAGTACAGAGCCGGGTCTCGGTATATATCAGTACAGGAGTGTGTCTCGGTATATATCAGCACAGGGCCGGGTCTCGGTATATATCTGTACAGGGGCGGGGTCTCGGTATATATCAGTACAGGGCCGTGTCTCGGTATATATCAGTACAGGGCCGGGTCTCGGTATATATCAGTACAGGGCCGTGTCTCGGTATATATCAGTACAGGGCCGTGTCTCGGTATATATCTGTACAGGGCCGTGTCTCGGTATATATCTGTACAGGGCCGGGTCTCGATATATATCAGTACAGGGCCGGGTCTCGGTATATATCAGTACAGGGGCGTGTCTCGGTATATATCTGTACAGGGCCGGGTCTCGGTATATATCAGTACAGGGGCGTGTCTCGGTATATATCAGTACAGGGGCGTGTCTAGGTATATATCTGTACAGGGCCGGGTCTCGGTATATATCGGTACAGGGCCGTGTCTCCGAGATATCAGTACAGGGCCGTGTCTCGGTATATATCAGTACAGGGGCGGGTCTCGGTATATATCTGTACAGGGGCGTGTCTCGGTATATATCTGTACAGGGCCGTGTCTCGGTATATATCTGTACAGGGCCGTGTCTCGGTATATATCAGTACAGGGGCGTGTCTCGGTATATATCAGTACAGGGCCGAGTCTCGGTATATATCAGTACAGGGCCGGGTCTCGGTATATATCTGTACAGGGCCGTGTCTCGGTATATATCAGTACAGGGCCGTGTCTCGGTATATATCTGTACAGGGCCATGTCTCGGTATATATCTGTACAGGGCCGGGTCTCGATATATATCAGTACAGGGCCGGGTCTCGGTATATATCAGTACAGGGGCGTGTCTCGGTATATATCTGTACAGGGCCGGGTCTCGGTATATATCGGTACAGGGCCGGGTCTCGGTATATATCAGTACAGGGGCGTGTCTCGGTATATATCTGTACAGGGCCGGGTCTCGGTATATATCAGTACAGGGCCGTGTCTCGGTATATATCTGTACAGGGCCATGTCTCGGTATATATCTGTACAGGGCCGGGTCTCGATATATATCAGTACAGGGCCGGGTCTCGGTATATATCAGTACAGGGGCGTGTCTCGGTATATATCTGTACAGGGCCGGGTCTCGGTATATATCAGTACAGGGCCGTGTCTCGGTATATATCAGTACAGGGGCGTGTCTAGGTATATATCTGTACAGGGCCGGGTCTCGGTATATATCGGTACAGGGCCGTGTCTCCGAGATATCAGTACAGGGCCGTGTCTCGGTATATATCAGTACAGGGGCGGGTCTCGGTATATATCAGTACAGGGCCGTGTCTCGGTATATATCAGTACAGGGCCGTGTCTCGGTATATATCAGTACAGGGCCGTGTCTCGGTATATATCAGTACAGGGCCGGGTCTCGGTATATATCTGTACAGGGCCGGGTCTCGGTATATATCTGTACAGGGGCGGGTCTCGGTATATATCAGTACAGGGCCGGGTCTCGGTATATATCAGTACAGGGCCGGGTCTCGGTATATATCAGTACAGGGCCGGGTCTCGGTATATATCAGTACAGGGCCGGGTCTCGGTATATATCTGTACAGGGCCGTGTCTCGGTATATATCAGTACAGGGCCGGGTCTCGGTATATATCAGTACAGGGCCGTGTCTCGGTATATATCAGTACAGGGCCGTGTCTCGGTATATATCAGTACAGGGGCGGGTCTCGGTATATATCAGTACAGGGCCGTGTCTCCGTATATATCAGTACAGGGCCGGGTCTCGGTATATATCAGTACAGGGCCGGGTCTCGGTATATATCAGTACAGGGGCGTGTCTCGGTATATATCTGTACAGGGCCGGGTCTCGGTATATATCAGTACAGGGCCGGGTCTCGGTATATATCAGTACAGGGCCGGGTCTCGGTATATATCAGTACAGGGGCGTGTCTCGGTATATATCAGTACAGGGCCGTGTCTCGGTATATATCAGTACAGGGGCGGGTCTCGGTATATATCAGTACAGGGCCGGGTCTCGGTATATATCTGTACAGGGCCGGGTCTCGGTATATATCAGTACAGGGGCGGGTCTCGGTATATATCAGTACAGGGCCGGGTCTCGGTATATATCAGTACAGGGCCGGGTCTCGGTATATATCAGTACAGGGGCGTGTCTCGGTATATATCAGTACAGGGCCGGGTCTCGGTATATATCAGTACAGGGCCGGGTCTCGGTATATATCTGTACAGGGCCGGGTCTCGGTATATATCTGTACAGGGCCGGGTCTCGGTATATATCTGTACAGGGCCGGGTCTCGGTATATATCAGTACAGGGCCGGGTCTCGGTATATATCTGTACAGGGCCGGGTCTCGGTATATATCAGTACAGGGGCGTGTCTCGGTATATATCTGTACAGGGCCAGGTCTCTGTTTATATCTGTACAGGGGCGTGTCTCGGTATATATCTGTACAGGGCCGGGTCTCTGTTTATATCTGTACAGGGGCGGGGTCTCGGTATATATCAGTACAGGGCCGGGTCTCGGTATATATCAGTACAGGAGTGTGTCTCGGTATATATCAGTACAGGGCCGTGTCTCGGTATATATCTGTACAGGGCCGGGTCTCGGTATATATCAGTACAGGGCCGTGTCTCGGTATATATCTGTACAGGGCCGGGTCTCGGTATATATCAGTACAGGGCCGGGTCTCGGTATATATCAGTACAGGGGCGTGTCTCGGTATATATCAGTACAGGGCCGTGTCTCGGTATATATCAGTACAGGGCCGGGTCTCGGTATATATCAGTACAGGGCCGGGTCTCGGTATATATCTGTACAGGGCCGGGTCTCGGTATATATCAGTACAGGGCCGTGTCTCGGTATATATCAGTACAGGGCCGTGTCTCGGTATATATCAGTACAGGGCCGTGTCTCGGTATATATCAGTACAGGGCCGTGTCTCGGTATATATCAGTACAGGGCCGGGTCTCGGTATATATATGTACAGGGCCGGGTCTCGGTATATATCTGTACAGGGCCGGGTCTCGGTATATATCTGTACAGGGCCGGGTCTCGGTATATATCAGTACAGGGGCGTGTCTCGGTATATATCAGTACAGGGGCGTGTCTCGGTATATATCAGTACAGGGGCGTGTCTCGGTATATATCAGTACAGGGCCGGGTCTCGGTATATATCAGTACAGGGCCGGGTCTCGGTATATATCTGTACAGGGCTGTGTCTCGGTATATATCTGTACAGGGCCGTGTCTCGGTATATATCTGTACAGGGCCGGGTCTCGGTATATATCTGTACAGGGCCGGGTCTCGGTATATATCAGTACAGGGCCGGGTCTCGGTATATATCAGTACAGGGCCGGGTCTCGGTATATATCAGTACAGGGCCGGGTCTCGGTATATATCAGTACAGGGCCGGGTCTCGGTATATATCTGTACAGGGCCGGGTCTCGGTATATATCTGTACAGGGCCGGGTCTCGGTATATATCAGTACAGGGCCGGGTCTCGGTATATATCAGTACAGGGCCGGGTCTCGGTATATATCAGTACAGGGCCGGGTCTCGGTATATATCAGTACAGGGCCGGGTCTCGGTATATATCTGTACAGGGCCGGGTCTCGGTATATATCTGTACAGGGCCGGGTCTCGGTATATATCAGTACAGGGCCGGGTCTCGGTATATATCAGTACAGGGCCGGGTCTCGGTATATATCAGTACAGGGCCGGGTCTCGGTATATATCTGTACAGGGCCGGGTCTCGGTATATATCTGTACAGGGCCGGGTCTCGGTATATATCTGTACAGGGCCGGGTCTCGGTATATATCTGTACAGGGCCGGGTCTCGGTATATATCAGTACAGGGGCGTGTCTCGGTATATATCAGTACAGGGCCGGGTCTCGGTATATATCTGTACAGGGCCGGGTCTTGGTATATATCTGTACAGGGCCGGGTCTCGGTATATATCAGTACAGGGCCGGGTCTCGGTATATATCTGTACAGGGCCGGGTCTCGGTATATATCAGTACAGGGCCGGGTCTCGGTATATATCAGTACAGGGCCGGGTCTCGGTATATATCTGTACAGGGCCGGGTCTCGGTATATATCAGTACAGGGCCGTGTCTCAGTATATATCAGTACAGGGGCGGGGTCTCGGTATATATCTGTACAGGGCCGTGTCTCGGTATATATCAGCACAGGGCCGGGTCTCGGTATATATCTGTACAGGGCCGGGTCTCGGTATATATCAGTACAGGGGTGTGTCTCGGTATATATCAGTACAGGGCCGTGTCTCGGTATATATCTGTACAGGACCGTGTCTCGGTATATATCTGTACAGGGCCGGGTCTCGGTATATATCAGTACAGGGGCGTGTCTCGGTATATATCAGTACAGGGCCGGGTCTCGGTATATATCTGTACAGGGGCGTGTCTCGGTATATATCAGTACAGGGCCGGGTCTCGGTATATATCAGTACAGGGGCGTGTCTCGGTATATATCTGTACAGGGGCGTGTCTCGGTATATATCTGTACAGGGGCGTGTCTCGGTATATATCTGTACAGGGCCGGGTTTCGGTATATATCTGTACAGGGGCGTGTCTCGGTATATATCAGTACAGGGCCGTGTCTCGGTATATATCAGTACAGGGCCGGGTCTCGGTATATAACTGTACAGGGCCGGGTCTCGGTATATATCTGTACAGGGCCGGGTCTCGGTATATATCAGTACAGGGCCGGGTCTCGGTATATATCTGTACAGGGGCGTGTCTCGGTATATATCTGTACAGGGCCGGGTCTCGGTATATATCAGGACAGGGCCGGGTCTCGGTATATATCTGTACAGGGCCGGGTCTCGGTATATATCTATACAGGGCCGGGTCTCGGTATATATCAGTACAGGGGCGTGTCTCGGTATATATCAGTACAGGGGCGTGTCTCGGTATATATCAGTACAGGGCCGGGTCTCGGTATATATCTGTACAGGGCCGGGTCTCGGTATATATCTGTACAGGGCCGGGTCTCGGTATATATCAGTACAGGGCCGTGTCTCGGTATATATCAGTACAGGGCCGGGTCTCGGTATATATCAGTACAGGGCCGGGTCTCGGTATATATCAGTACAGTGCCGGGTCTCGGTATATATCTGTACAGGGCCGGGTCTCGATATATATCAGTACAGGGCCGGGTCTCGGTATATATCTGTACAGGGCCGGGTCTCGGTATATATCTGTACAGGGCCGTGTCTCGATATATATCTGTACAGGGCCGGGTCTCGGTATATATCAGTACAGGGGCGTGTCTCGGTATATATCTGTACAGGGGCGTGTCTCGGTATATATCTGTACAGGGCCGGGTCTCGGTATATATCAGTACAGGGGCGTGTCTCGGTATATATCTGTACAGGGCCGTGTCTCGGTATATATCTGTACAGGGCCGTGTCTCGGTATATATCTGTACAGGGCCGGGTCTCGGTATATATCTGTACAGGGCGGGGTCTCGGTATATATCTGTACAGGGCTATGTCTCAGTATATATCAGTACAGGGGCGTGTCTCGGTATATATCAGTACAGGGCCGTGTCTCGGTATATATCAGTACAGGGCCGGGTCTCGGTATATATCTGTACAGGGCCGGGTCTCGGTATATATCAGTACAGGGCCGGGTCTCGGTATATATCTGTACAGGGCCGGGTCTCGGTATATATCTGTACAGGGCTGGGTCTCGGTATATATCTGTACAGGGCCGTGTCTCGGTATATATCAGTACAGGGCCGTGTCTCGGTATATATCTGTACAGGGCCGTGTCTCGGTATATATCAGTACAGGGCCGGGTCTCTGTATATATCTGTACAGGGGTGTGTCTCGGTATATATCTGTACAGGGCCGGGTCTCGGTATATATCAGTACAGGGCCGGGTCTCGGTATATATCAGTACAGGGGCGTGTCTCTGTATATATCTGTACAGGGCCGGGTCTCGGTATATATCAGTACAGGGCCGGGTCTCGGTATATATCAGTACAGGGCCGGGTCTCGGTATATATCTGTACAGGGCCGGGTCTCGGTATATATCAGTACAGGGCCGTGTCTCAGTATATATCTGTACAGGGGCGTGTCTCGGTATATATCTGTACAGGGCCGTGTCTCGGTATATATCTGTACAGGGCCGTGTCTCGGTATATATCAGTACAGGGCCGGGTCTCGGTATATATCTGTACAGGGCCGGGTCTCGGTATATATCAGTACAGGGCCGTGTCTCGGTATATATCTGTACAGGGCCGGGTCTCGGTATATATCTGTACAGGGGTGGGGTCTCGGTATATATCTGTACAGGGGCGTGTCTCGGTATATATCTGTACAGGGCGGGGTCTCGGTATATATCTGTACAGGGCCGGGTCTCGGTATATATCAGTACAGGGCCGGGTCTCGGTATATATCAGTACAGGGCCGGGTCTCGGTATATATCTGTACAGGGCCGGGTCTCGGTATATATCAGTACAGGGGTGTGTCTCGGTATATATCTGTACAGGGGCGTGTCTCTGTATATATCTGTACAGGGGTGTGTCTCGGTATATATCAGTACAGGGGCTGTCTCGGTATATATCTGTACAGGGCCGGGTCTCGGTATATATCTGTACAGGGCCGGGTCTCGGTATATATCTGTACAGGGCCGTGTCTCGGTATATATCTGTACAGGGGTGGGGTCTCGGTATATATCTGTACAGGGCCGGGTCTCGGTATATATCTGTACAGGGCCGGGTCTCGGTATATATCTGTACAGGGCCGGGTCTCGGTATATATCAGTACAGGGCCGGGTCTCGGTATATATCAGTACAGGGCCGGGTCTCGGTATATATCAGTACAGGGGTTTGTCTCAGTATATATCAGTACAGGGCCGTGTCTCGGTATATATCAGTACAGGGCCGGGTCTCGGTATATATCAGTACAGGGGCGTGTCTCGGTATATATCTGTACAGGGCCGGGTCTCGGTATATATCTGTACAGGGGCGGGGTCTCGGTATATATCAGTACAGGGCCGTGTCTCGGTATATATCTGTACAGGGCCGGGTCTCGGTATATATCAGTACAGGGGCGGGGTCTCGGTATATATCAGTACAGGGGCTGTCTCGGTATATATCTGTACAGGGCCGTGTCTCGGTATATATCAGTACAGGGCCGGGTCTCGGTATATATCTGTACAGGGGCGGGGTCTCGGTATATATCAGTACAGGGCCGGGTCTCGGTATATATCTGTACAGGGCCGGGTCTCGGTATATATCAGTACAGGGCCGGGTCTCGGTATATATCAGTACAGGGGCGTGTCTCTGTATATATCTGTACAGGGCCGGGTCTCGGTATATATCAGTACAGGGCCGGGTCTCGGTATATATCAGTACAGGGCCGGGTCTCGGTATATATCAGTACAGGGCCGTGTCTCGGTATATATCTGTACAGGGCCGGGTCTCTGTATATATCTGTACAGGGCCGGGTCTCGGTATATATCTGTACAGGGCCGGGTCTCGGTATATATCTGTACAGGGGTGGGGTCTCGATATGTATCTGTACAGGGGCGTGTCTCTGTATATATCTGTACAGGGGCGTGTCTCGGTATATATCTGTACAGGGCCGTGTCTCGGTATATATCTGTACAGGGCCGGGTCTCGGTATATATCTGTACAGGGCCGTGTCTCGGTATATATCAGTACAGGGCCGTGTCTCGGTATATATCTGTACAGGGCCGGGTCTCGGTATATATCTGTACAGGGCCGGGTCTCGGTATATATCAGTACAGGGCCGTGTCTCGGTATATATCTGTACAGGGCCGGGTCTCGGTATATATCTGTACAGGGGTGGGGTCTCGGTATATATCTGTACAGGGGCGTGTCTCGGTATATATCTGTACAGGGCGGGGTCTCGGTATATATCTGTACAGGGCCGGGTCTCGGTATATATCAGTACAGGGCCGGGTCTCGGTATATATCAGTACAGGGCCGGGTCTCTGTATATATCTGTACAGGGCCGGGTCTCGGTATATATCTGTACAGGGCCGGGTCTCGGTATATATCAGTACAGGGGTGTGTCTCGGTATATATCTGTACAGGGGCGTGTCTCTGTATATATCTGTACAGGGGTGTGTCTCGGTATATATCAGTACAGGGGCTGTCTCGGTATATATCTGTACAGGGCCGGGTCTCGGTATATATCAGTACAGGGCCGGGTCTCGGTATATATCAGTACAGGGGTGGGGTCTCGGTATATATCAGTACAGGGCCGGGTCTCGGTATATATCCGTACAGGGCCGTGTCTCGGTATATATCAGTACAGGGCCGGGTCTCGGTATATATCAGTACAGGGCCGGGTCTCGGTATATATCTGTACAGGGGTGGGGTCTCGGTATATATCTGTACAGGGGCGTGTCTCGGTATATATCTGTACAGGGCCGGGTCTCGGTATATATCAGTACAGGGCCGGGTCTCGGTATATATCTGTACAGGGCCGGGTCTCGGTATATATCAGTACAGGGCCGTGTCTCGGTATATATCTGTACAGGGGCGGGGTCTCGGTATATATCAGTACAGGGGCGTGTCTCGGTATATATCTGTACAGGGTCGGGTCTCGGTATATATCTGTACAGGGCCGGGTCTCGGTATATATCAGTACAGGGGCGTGTCTCGGTATATATCTGTACAGGGCCGGGTCTCGGTATATATCTGTACAGGGCCGGGTCTCGGTATATATATCTGTACAGGGCCGGGTCTCGGTATATATCAGTACAGGGCCGTGTCTCGGTATATATCAGTACAGGGGCGGGGTCTCGGTATATATCAGTACAGGGCCGTGTCTCGGTATATATCAGTACAGGGCCGGGTCTCGGTATATATCAGTACAGGGGCGGGTCTCGGTATATATATCTGTACAGGGCCGGGTCTCGGTATATATCAGTACAGGGCCGTGTCTCGGTATATATCAGTACAGGGGCGGGGTCTCGGTATATATCAGTACAGGGCCGTGTCTCGGTATATATCAGTACAGGGCCGTGTCTCGGTATATATCAGTACAGGGCCGGGTCTCGGTATATATCAGTACAGGGCCGTGTCTCGGTATATATCAGTACAGGGCCGTGTCTCTGTATATATCATCACAGAGGCGTTGCTCTCATCTTTTTTTTTTCACAGACCCCGGGAACAGTTTAGTGAGAAACATTAAAGATGAGGAGAAGGAGGAGGAGGTCGTCATGACAACGATTAAAGAGGAGGAAGATGAGGTCGTCATGACAACGATTAAAGAGGAGGAAGATGAGGTCGTCATGACAACGATTAAAGAGGAGGAAGATGAGGTCGTCATGACAACGATTAAAGAGGAGGAAGATGAGGTCGTCATGACAACGATTAAAGAGGAGGAAGATGAGGTCGTCATGACAACGATTAAAGAGGAGGAAGATGAGGTCGTCATGACAACGATTAAAGAGGAGGAAGATGAGGTCGTCATGACAACGATTAAAGAGGAGGAAGTTCCTCTACTGATCAGCTTGGGTGAGTAATAAACATGTTCATTATTATTAGTGTTTATAAGGCGCCATCCTATTCCATGGCGCTGTACAAGGTGGGAGCTCAGGGGTAAGACAAGTAAGTGCTTATAATACAACAAAGACAACGTATAAAACATAGGACATTATAAATCGGATATAACAGATAATAAACACATAGACCCAGGAAGAAGCCCCAAGGCTCACTTTTATTACACATATAACCTTATTCTTAGTATACAGTACGTCCTGCTCCAGATGGCGCTGTGCACTGCAGACATGCAAAACAGGCTCCTCCCGGCCCCTCATATACCCGGGGACCTCCCACAAATCCCCAGAATTCTCTGCAGTGCTGACTGGGAAGACATGAAGTATCACGCTCTCGCAGGTGAGCGGCGCTATTACAGCCTGCGGCCCTGTTGGACTATTCCCACTCCTCCTCCTTGTGATGTGCCTCCCAGCCTGGGCTGCGCTGGTCGGGTGAAGGTAGGCAGCACCATGTGTGCTTATGGAGCCATGCTCCACCGCAGTCCCCCACCATAGGGTAGGCGGTATAGGCTGAAGGTGAGCCTCTAGGGGATGCCCCTCCCGCATTATTGCCCCATGCCCCGTGTAGCGGTGGACCCTGTCCAAAGGGTCGCCATCCTCCCTCGTTCCCCCCTTAGCCCGGGGGGAAAGAAGGGGGGGGGTGTGTATGGCGGCCTCATTGTACCCTATTACATGCTTATGGCCTTAGTCTTTCACTTGACTGGGAATGGTTGTCAGAGCCGCGCTTTTGCCTTTATATTGTATTGGTCGCCGCCACGCTTTCCCGTATTATCTTTACTGCACGGGCGGCGGCGGCGATGCTGCAGACGCTGCGGCGTCTCTTTTAATGTTGTAGTGGCTCTTCTGAGTTAATCCACTCGTTCATTTCCTTTATCCCTTGCTGTCTACATTGACTACGCTTTTGGAGATTCGCGCTCTCCGGGGGGGCGGGGCTCTGGCTTGGCGCGCTCCGCGTTACGGCCAGCTCTGGCCCGCCCTTCGAGGTTCACTTGGCGCCATTTTACTGCTAGTCGGCGCGCGTGGTGAAGATCATCCTCCCCCCTCAGTCTGTAAATGCCCTCGCGGGTGATTTGCTTTATTCTTTCCTTCTTGCGCATGGCTCTGACATCCTTGTTCCCTTTATGTCTTTCAGACCGTGGATTCCGGTGGCTTCTCCCGGCCCGGTGTAATTCCCATTTGGGCCTAGTTTAATCCTCCCACTTCCTCGCGGGTCATTGGGGCATCCAGGGTAGCTTACAGCGTCAATCCCTACTGGCTTATTGTGCCGATACAATCACCATATGGAGGCATCTCAGGATAATGTGACCGGGGTTCCTTCGGGACACACCCGGCTGTGTGTAGCTTGTGGGGTCTCACCTGGCAGTGGTGACAATTCACGGGTCTGTGTTCCTTGCGCACAGCAGGCGCTATCGGTCCTTCCCGCCTCTTCTGTGGCCGGGCCTGCACCTCACCTCACTTCACCTACTCCCCCAAGCCTGAGTCTAACCCCCAATACAAGCGGGGATTCTCATCCTGATATGGCTACTAGACTGGCCAGTGTTGAAAAATTGCTTGCTGGTTCGTTAGCGCATAAGGCCACCGCAAAGAAGCGGCATTTAACCCCTGACTCTGCTCTTTTCCCTACGGAATCTGATGAGTTGTTGCATGCTTATGGCCATACCCCCTCGGACGAAGGGGAGCTGTTTTCTGACTCTGGGTCATCCGACGAGAAGTCAAGGGGTCATGATGAATCTGGGGTACCCAAGAAGGATGGGTCAGTCAGGCCCATTCTGGATTTAAAAATCCTAAACAAGTTTGTCAAGAACAGGCACTTTCACATGGAAACTCTGCGCTTGGCCATCGCCTCGCTGCGCCCAGGGGACTTTATGACGTCCGTAGACATCAAGGACGCTTACCTTCACGTCCCGGTGTTTCCAGGACAACAAAGGTTTCTCAGCTTTGCACTGGAAGATCAGCATTACCAATTTGTGGCCTTGCCATTCGGCCTCACTCCCAGGGTATTCACCAAGGTGCTGGCAGGGGTGATGTTCCTGATAAGGCTAAGGGGCATACGCGTGCTGCCCTACCTGGACGACATTCTCATCACCTCTCTGTCTCTGCGGCAGGCAGAGTTGGACACTCAGCATGTAGTGTCCACCCTGGAGTCCTTCGGCTGGGTGATCAATTACCCCAAGTCCTCTCTGTCCCCCTCCTCGGTGACTCCGTTCCTGGGGATGATTTTGGATACAGTTCAGTCAAGGATATTCCTTCCTCAACAGAAGGTGGAAGCTCTGATGGCGCAGGTGTGGTCCCTGCTCTCGAGCCCTCATCCCTCCATCAGGCAGGGAATTCAGCTGGTGGGCCTGATGGTGGCGAGCTTCGAGGCGGTGCCCTTTGCTCAGTTCCATTTGAGGCCTCTGCAGTTTCACCTTCTGTCAGTATGGGACAAGAACCCAGCGTCCTTGGACGGGGTCTGTGTGCTTCCCCCCTTGGTCAGACAGTCCCTTGCGTGGTGGCTGGACCACAGGAATTTGCTAGGGGGCAGGTCCTTTCTGGCCTCCTCCTGGGAGACGGTCACCACGGATGCCAGTCTGTCAGGTTGGGGGGATTCTGGAAGTCCCTGTGCTTCCAGGGGAGGTGGGGTCCTCAGGAGGCCCACTTACCCATCAACATTCTGGAATTACGGGCAGTCAGGTTGGTACTGGAGCAGTTGACCCATCACTTGAGGGGTCTGTCGGTCCAGGTCCGCTCGGACAACAGAACAGCGGTTGCCTACATCAACCATCAGGAAGGGACCCGGAGCAAGGGTGCCCTCCAGGAGGTGTCTCAGATTCTGACACAATGTCCAATGCATCTCGGCTGTGTACATTCCGGGGGTGGAAAATCTACTAGCAGACGCTCTGAGCAGGGGGACGTCCCGTCAGGGGGAGTGGTCCCTCTGCGACAGGGTGTTCCAGTCCCTGTGTCACCGTTGGGGTCTACCGGATGTGGACCTGTTTGCATCCCGTCACAACCACAAGCTCCCGGCCTTCGTATCCCTGTCTCAGGATCATCTGGCCTTTGCCACGGATGCTCTGTCCATGTCATGGAAGGAGTTTCGGCTCCTGTATGTCTTTCCTCCATTCCCCCTGCTGGGCAGGGTCCTGCGCAAGATTGCTCTGGAAGGGGTGCCAGTGATTCTGGTGGCCCGCAGGTGGCCAAGAAGAGTGTGGTTCACAGACGTGGTACAAATGGCAGTGGACCAGTACGACCTGCCAGGGGCGCCAGATCTGCTCACTCAGGGCTCCTTACGCCATTCCAATTTACAAACTCTGGCTTTGACGGCCTGGCTGCTGAAACCTCCATCTTGACGGAGAAAGGCTTGTCTGCCTCTGTAGTAGGTACTATGGTGCAGGCTAGGAAGAAGACTTCTTCTGCCATCTATTATAGAGTATGGTGTACCTAAATGGACTGGTGTGAGTCTAGGTCTCTTCCCTGTAGGGAGTTTTCAATCCCTAGGGTTCTGGAGTTCTTACAGCATGGTTTGGAGAAGTCTTTTGCTCAGCATCATTTGGTTAAGACCTTCTTTCAGGGAGTCACTCATGTGCATCCCCCTCGTAAGCCTATGGTCCCTGTCTGGGATTTAAATCTGGTTTTGTCTGCCTTGCGGGGTGCTCCCTTTGAGCCTATTCATGATGCTGCTTTGGCTGTTCTTACTCTCAAGGTTGTGTTTCTGGTGGCTATTACTTCGGTCAGGCGTGTGTCTGAGTTGGCGGCTCTGTCTATTCAGACCCCATACTTTGAGAGACGCCAGCACAAGGTAGTGTCTGCTTTTCATTTGAATCAGGATATGGTTCTTCCTTCATTGTGCCCTAATCCTAGCAACGACAAGGAGAGGGTTCTGCATTCCTTGGATGTGGTCAGGTGTCTGAAGTATTACCTGGTAGTCACTGCACCTTTCAGGAAGACTGATGCTCTTTTTGTGGTCCCTTCTGGACCTAGGAAGGGTTTGGCTTCTGCCAAGTCTACTATCAGCAAATGGATCCGTCAGGCTGTTATTCAGGCCTATTCTGCTAAGGGGAAGAATCCTCCCTTCCGCCTTACTGCTCATTCTACTCATGCTGTTGGTGCCTCTTGGGCTTTTCAGCACCAGGCTTCTGTTGAACAAGTTTGCAAGGCCGCTACTTGGTCTTCTGTTCATACCTTTTCAAAGTTTTTCAAGGTTGATGTTCGGGCCTCAGCTGATGCTGCTTTTGGCCGCAAGGTTCTGCAGGCGGCAGTGGTTTAAACTGTCTGCTGTTTCCTTTTTTGTTGGGGAGCCCACCCTACTTTCTGGACACTGCTATTGGATGTCCCGATTGTAAGTATTCTATCTGGAGCAGGACGTACTGTATACTAAGAATAATACAATTCTGTGAAATACTCACCTGTAGAATTGGTATTATACGTATACAGTACGTCCTGCTCCACCCCACCCTGGTTTTTGCATTATTCTGGATCCCCTGTATGGTGATTGTTATCAATGTTATAGTTACCAGTTTTGGTGGTTAAATTCTCCCGGCTTCTTGTTCACTGCTTTTCAATGCTGGGGATTTGTGGGAGGTCCCGGGTATTTGAGGGGCCGGGAGGAGCCTGTTTTTGCATGTCTCTGCAGTGCAGCGCCATCTGGCGGAGGATAACCCAAGTGTAAGTAATCTATCTGGAGCAGGACGTACTGTATACAAATAATATCAATTCTACAGGTGAGTGTTTCACAGAATTGTATTTTTGGTATATTCCTATATACTAGTATACATCAGTATCGGCCTTCTTTGTTGATTCAGGCCTTTGCTGCTGAGCTTATGACAAACAGCCCTCAAGGTTTTAATTAACCTATTTTTCGTCCTTCACAGCTCACCTTTGGCCTTTTACCTGTTGGCCTTTTGCCTGTTTGGCCTGTTGATCCTGAACAAACAGATACCCGAACAGAGTACAGACCACTGATAACCAGACAAACAGTGGTGGTCGACACATATTACACTTCCCAACCTTTTGCCCAGGACTTCCATTGTTTCAATGATTCTAGTCAACCAACTTTTATTGGGAATTCTTATAACAGTGACTCTTAGACACTTTCTGTAGATTTTTCTCATGTCGGGCAAACAGACATATTCCAAGGCTTCCATGGTGAACAATAAGCTTAATAAGCTGTGTTTACATGGATTTATACATTTTCTTTCTGAATAAGCCTGACAGGGGGCAGCACTGAGCACAGCAGCACAGAAGCAACTGAGTGCAGGGCTGTCAGGCCAGGGGTACGGAAATCTGGAGCCAAGGTCCGCATTCGGAGCCTGCTCCGCCACTTGAGTATCGCTGTTCTACGTGCTGCTAAACTATAGTTCTGCCTTTTACTAAATGTTCTAGGTTATTTTTAGCCTCTCACTGGATGTTTCAGTGATTTCAGCATCCCTCATTTATATTGCCATTTTGATTAGAGAGCCTCTTTAACTTTCTTCTTCTCCATTTCTTATTTTGTGCAGACGGAAGATGGAGCTGGAATAACACAGATGAATGTACCGCTGGTGAAAGAGACGCCGTCACTTCAAAAACTACAGACGTGCGCAGCCCTTGTGAAATAGGAAGCACACACAAAAGAGTGCACACAGGAGAGAAGCCATATTGTCTTGAATGTGAAAAAGATTTTTCCCAGAAGTCACAGTTTACTGAGCATGAACGAGTTCACACAGGAAAGAAGCCATATTCTTGTTTTGAATGTGGAAAGTGTTTTTCCCAGAAGTCAAAGTTTATTGAGCATAAACGAGTTCACACTGAGGGGCAGCCATATTCTTGCTGTGAACGAGTTCAAACGGAGGAGAAGCCATATTCTTGCTCTGAACGAGTTCAAACGGAGGAGAAGCCATATTCTTGTTCTGAACGAGTTCACACGGAGAAGCCATATTCTTGTTCTGAACAAGTTCATTCAGGAGAGAAGCCGTATTCTTGTTCTGAACAAGTTCATTCAGGAGAGAAGCCGTATTCTTGTTCTGAATGTAGGAAAAGTTTTTCTCGTAAGTCGCACCTTATCCGCCACGAACGCCTGGTTCATACAGGCCTTACGGATGGCGAAGGCGTGCATGCGGTAGAGAGGCTGTTTTCTTGTTCTGAATGCGGACAATGCTTTCCTTGTAAATCGGCCCTGATCAGTCATGAAAGAATTCATACGGGGGAGAGACCTTATTCCTGTCCCGAATGTGGGAAATGTTTTTCTCAGAAGTCGAACCTCGCAATTCACGAAAGAGTTCACACAGGGGAGAAGCCATATTCTTGTTCCGAATGCGGTAAATGTTTCTCACAGAAAGCGGCCCTGGTCAGTCATGGAAGCGTACACGCGGTCGAAATGCGATTTTCCTGTTCCGTTTGTGGGAAATGCTTCTCGCAGAAGTCGTACCTGTTAAGGCACAGAAGAGTTCATACGGGGGAGAAGCCGCATTCCTGTTCCGAATGTGGGAAATGTTTCTCTCGCAAGTCGCACCTTACCCGTCACGAAAGAGTTCACACGGGCGTTATCAATCACGAAGCTGCGCCTACAGGAGGGAAGCCATTCACTTGTTCTGAATGCGGGCTGAGCGTTTCCTGTCAATCAGCCCTTAATGTTCACAGAAGAGTTCATACAGGGGAGAGGCCACACATTTGTTCTGAATGCGGGAAAAGTTTTGCTCAGAAATCGACCCTTAGAACTCACCAGAGAGTTCACACAGGAGTGAAGCCGTATTCCTGCTCCCAATGCGGGAAATGTTTCTCGCAGAAATCGGCTCTGAACAGTCATCAAAGCGTACATGGCGTAGAGATGCCGTATTCCTGTTCTGTTTGTGGGAAATGCTTTTTTCACCAATTGTACCTGATAAGACATAAGAGAGTTCATACGGGGGAGAAGCCCTATTCATGCTCTGAGTGTGGCAGATGTTTCTTTCATAAGTCATCACTGGTGAGTCATGAAAGAGTTCATACAGGAGAGAAGCCGTGACAGTGAAAAGACGTATCAGCAAATAGAACTTCCAAAGCCTCAATGGCAACTACGATTCACTGATCATGGATTTAATGATTATTGATAATAAATGATGAGGTAGATGCCAGTGGCTTGCGTTACAAATAAATATAAAACAGAATTTCGTGTATGAATTAAGGTTGATTGAAATGTCCAAAAATAGTAAGCTAGTCTTCCGTTGTTCTGGAAGTAAAGTGGCGGCAAAACTTCTATAGCTGCCTTTGTTCTGATGATCAATCTTGCGGCTTCACAGTAGGGGAATGGTAGTGGTTGTCTGTGTATGCAAGTTAGTGTGTGAAGAATGTAATGAGTCTTACCATCCCCCACGTGACTTAAATAACCTATACAGCTCAAATTCAAGCCTCAGAAATCTGCACGCCCTCCTCCCTTTTAAATCCACACCAAGGGGCTGAAGGACAACAAGTCCAACTCCACCCCAACCATAGGAGCATCACTCTAATAACCAAGCCAAATCTAAAATTTAATACAAAATTTATTAGAATAACACAAACAATACAATACACAAGTACAAAAGACAACACATTAAAAACACTGCAGGTCCCCTAATACCTCAAGTGCTCCTAAAATACTAGAGAGCTAAAATATCTGGGAAACTCCACAATAATAAGCATGATTGGAAATTGATAAGACTGTATTTTGTTCCGGCACAAAAACCCACTATATTAATACAAAACACTACCTGACCAAACTTGCACTTGTGTATTACTCCGCCAGATGGCGCTGGACTGCAGAGACAGCGAAATTGGCTCCTCCCGGCCCCTCAAATACCCAGGGACCTCCCACCAATCCCCAGCATTGAAAAGTAGTTAACGAGAAGCCGGGAGAATTAGACAGAACCAAACTGGTAACTATAACAATGACAACAATCACCATACAGGGGATCCAAGATAATGTAAAACAAGGGTGGGGTGGAGCAGGACGCACTGTATACTCATAATATCAATTCTACAGGTGAGTAATCACAGAATTGTATTATTCTTAGTATACAGTACATCCTGCTCCAGATTAGATTACTTACACTTGGGACATCCAATAGCAGTGTCCATAAAGTAGGGTGGGATCCCCAAAGGTAACAGCAGACAGGTCATACCACTGCCGCCTGAAGTACCTTGCGGCCAAAAGCAGCGTTGGCTGAGGCCCTAACATCAACCTTGTAAAACTTTGAAAAGGTATGAACAGAAGACCAAGTAGCGGCCTTACAAACTTGTTCAACAGAAGCCTGGTGCTGAAAAGCCCAAGAGGCACCCATAGCACCAGTGGAATGAGCAGTAAGGCAGAAGGGAGGATTCTTCCCCTTAGCAGAATAGGCCTGAATCACACCCTGACTGATCCATTTGCTGATAGTAGACTTGGCAGGTGCCAAACCCTTCCTAGGACCAGAAGGGACCACAAAAAGAGCATCAGTTTTTCTGAAAGGTGCCGTAACCACCAGATAGTACTTCAGACACCTAACCACATCCAAAGAATGCAAAACCCTCTCCTTAGCATTACTAGGATTAGGGCACAAGGAAGGAAGAACAATGTCCTGATTCAAATGAAAGGCAGACACTACCTTAGGCAGAAAGTCTGGCTTGAAGCGAAACACCACCTTGTCCTGGTGTCTCTCATAATAGGGGGGCAGGATGGAAAGCACCGCCAAGTCAGACACACGCCTAACAGAGGTGATAGCCACCAGAAACACAACCTTGAGAGTAAGAATGGCCAGGGCAGCATCCTGCACAGGTTCAAAGGGAGCACCCTGCAAGGCTGACAGAACCAAGTTCAAATCCCAAACAGGGACCATAGGCTTCCGTGGGGGGCGCACATGAGTCACCCCCTGGAAAAAAGTCCTGATCAGAGAATGCTGAGCAAATGACTTCTGGAAGAAAACAGCCAGGGCAGAGACCTGCCCCTTCAGAGTACTGAGCTGGAGCCCCATCTCCAACCCATGCTGCAGGAACTCCAGGATCCTGGGAATAGAGAACACACGACAGGGAAGAGACTTAGACTCACACCAGTCAATGTAGGCACGCCAAACCCTATAGTAAATGGAAGAAGAGGACTTCTTCGTAGCCTTTATCATGGTATCAACCACAGAGGCAGACAGCCCCTTCTCCATCAAGATGGAGGTTTCAGCAGCCAGGCCGCCAAAGCCAGTTGGGATGGCGTAAGTGACCCTGAGTGAGCAGGTCTGGCACCCTGGGCAGAGCGTACTGATCTACTGCCATCTGCACCACGTCTGCGAACCACACTCTTCTTGGCCACCTGGGGGCCACTAGTATTGCTGGCACCCCCTCCAGAGCTATCTTGTGCAGAACCCTGCCCAGCAGAGGAAACAGAGGATAGACATACAGGAGCTGAAAGTCCTGCCATGACATTGCAAACAGATCCACAGCTGGTTGGCCCCTACGGTGACACAGAGATTGGAACACCCTGCTGCAGAAGGACCATTCTCCCAGGTGAGAGGTCCCCCTGCTCAGATAGTCTGCCTGCAGATTCTCCACTCCTGGGATGTACACAGCTGATACACAGGGAATATTCTCCTCCGCCCAGGCCAGGATCAGAGACACTTCCTGGAGGGCCCTCTTGCTCTGGGTCCCTCCCTGATGATTGATGTAGGCAACTGCCATCTGGTTGTCCTAGTGCACCTGAACAGGCAGGCCCCGAAGGTGATGAGTCAAAGGAGTCAGAACCAACCTGATCGCCCGCAGTTCCAGAATGTTGATAGGTGTGTGGGCCTCCTGAGGGCCCCACCTCCCCTGGAACCGCAGGGACTTCCAGAAACCCCCCCAACCTGACAGACTGGCATCCGTGGTGACCGTCTCCCAGGAGGGGGCCAGAAAGGATCTGCCCCCCAACAGGTTCCTGTAGTCCAGCCACCATGAGAGGGACCGCCTGACCAGGGAGGAAAGCACCAGGACCTGGTCCAGGGACGCAGGATCCTTGTCCCATACTGACAAGAGGTGGATTTGCAGAGGCCTCATGTGGAACTGGGCATAAGGGACCGCTTCGAAGCACGCCACCATCAGGCCCACCAGCTGCATTCCCTGGCTGATGGAGAGGTGAGGACAAGATAGCAGGAACTGAACCTGCGCAATCAGACTGTCCACCTTCTGCTGAGGAAGAAAAATCCTTGCCTGAACTGTATCCAGATTCATTCCCAGGAAGGGTATCACCAAGGAGGGGGACAGTGAGGACTTGGGGTGTTTGATCACCCATCCAAATGACTCCAGAGTGGACACCACCAGCTGAGTATCCAACTCTGCCTGATGTAGAGACTGGGAAGTGATGAGGATGTCGTCCAGATAGGGAAGCACGCTGACACCCTGACATCTGAGCAGAGACATCACTCCTGCCAGCACCTTGGTGAACACCCTGGGAGCTGAAGTGAGGCCGAAGGGCAAGGCCACAAATTGGTAGTGTTGATCCATCAGAGCGAACCTGAGGAACCTTTGATGACCTGGAAACACAGGAATATGAAGGTAAGCATCTTTGATGCCCACAGAAGACATGAAATCCCCTGGACGCAGGGAACTGATGGCAGAGTGCAGAGTCTCCATGCGAAAGCGCCTGCACCTGACAAATTTGTTAAGGATCTTCAAGTCCAGGATGGGCCTGACAGAACCATCTCTTTTGGGCACGGTAAACAGATTGGAATAGAAGCCTTTGCCTCTTTCTTGTAAGGGGACCTGACAGGTGACCCCCAGCTCCAGAAGACTTTGCACAGCCTGAATCAGAGCCTGAGCTGACACAGGGTCCTGAGAATCTCAGGATCTGATGAACCTTGGGGGGGGGGGGCAAGCAGCAAACTCTATCTTGTAACCGGAGGACACTACCTCCTGAATCCACCGGTCTGAGACATGAAGCCTCCAGACGTGAGCAAAGAGCTGAAGCCGTCCCCCCACCCGGATGGGTGAGGGCGCCCCATCATGCCTGAGGGGGCTTGGGAGAAGACTTAAGCTTAGAGCCCCAGGAGGATCCAGGGCGTCCACGTCCTCTGCCCCTACCCGAGAAATCTCCACGGGCCCCTGTAAGGGAGACTCCCCTCCCCTGTCTGGCACCACGGTAGGGGGAACAAAAGGAGCCCTGACCCCAAAAAGGTCGAGAGTGCCGCCTGCGCTGAGGTAACCTGCCTCCTTTAGCAAACAGGTCCAGGCGGTCCCCAAACAGGCGTAGTCCTTTGAAGGGAAAACCAGTTAGGGCTTTCTTGGCAGCGTTGTCAGCAGCCCACTGGCGCAGCCACACCGAGCGGCGTATAGCCACCACAAGGACAGAGGTTCTGCCACACATCCTAATGGTATCATCCAAGGCAGAGAGGACATAAGTCATGAAAACATCACAACGAGAGAGTGCATTAAACTCCTCCCTAGACACATCATCCGGGGCACCATCAAGGATACTTCTTTTTTTTCAAATTCTTTTTATTTGAGTTTTTAACATCTTTCCAACATATGAGGTACATAGCTTGATCTCAAGGAATTACAGCATAATAAAAGAGGTACAGACATGACATTGCATAAGAATGGACATCATTTTTTCTATTAGCATTGTATGTCAGATCTAGGTAACCAGCATTAGAACATTTGAGTCACCATTGTTTGATTACAAAACACATTTACACATGGTCCCGCCGCGCATTCCGCCTACATCTTCTCTCTCAAGACTAATTGGATCATCTCCCTCCACCATTCTTGTCAAGTACCAAGTGGTGTCTCGGAATGTCTGATATAATTTTTGTTTGGTTTCTATATTTAAAGTATCAATAAAGCTTTCCCATGTAATGAAGAATTTGAACGTTTTCTTTTCTTTATCTAAGGTTGCCTCAGCCCATTCAAATTTAAAGAGCTGTTGCAATTTTTCCATAAAGTGTTGGAATGGGGGCGGGTCACTCCCTATCCATCCCTGAAGAATAACCTTCTTTGCTACTGTGGCTATCAGTAAGATTAATTTTCTAGTTCCTCTGTCTATCCTCTGAGTGTTGGTGTCTATGGAGACGAATATTGCCCACCTTGGAGTAAGGGGTAAGTAGCTTGTCAGCTTTGTAATCATGTATCTGTGCACTTTCCTCCAGAATTGGTTAATCACCGGACATTTAGAGATCAATGGATGGGGAGGAACAACCCTTTCATACACTAAGTATGCTCTTATGAGAAAGATAAATAAAGATAAATTTGAATGGGTGCAGTACCTTTTTGACCCTCTATCCTTGGTCAATAAACACGCTTAAAAGATATATTAAAGGAACGCACACCACAATGTTTCTTGCTTATGCAAACGATTGTATTTCAAAGTTCACAGAAATATACAAAGAAGCATTCATAGTAAAAGTAGTTTTCCAGAGCTTAACATGAAAGAAATGTAAAGAATCAAGTGAAAACACTGAGAAAAGATCAGCATCTATGGCAGCTGACCAATACTGCCACCTGGTGGGCACATCCAAACATAGCAAACATATGCACATTGAAAAAACAGGGCTAATAGCCCAAGGCTTGTTTAAATGACTCAGTTGAAAAAGGATGAGCTTGCAGTGGGCAAGTAAAGACAGCCGTTAATCAGAGCAACAGAACAGTTCTATACAAGTGTGTCTACAATATGTACAACAGTGCTCATATATATACAGTGCGCAGAAAACCAGAGGTAAATAGACAACAGTGCTTAAATATGCTGACATGACATTACCAGGGTGAGATCGCTCGCTAGAACGTTTCAGGGCAACACAGCCCTTTCATCAGCTGAGCGATGCTGAGGCACCGCAAACCGCGCGTTTATATGCGCATAATTTCCCCTTGGCCGGCCAATCAGCGCGCGCCAGCACACAACCAATCAGGCGCGTGCTGACGCCGCAGCCATGTGACGTCGTCCCGGCCAACCGCACACAGGTGGTTTATCTAACCACCAAAATGGCGGCGGCGCACGGGGCGACGACACATGGAGCCTCACACATCTTTATTTAAAAACGGGATGAGACAAACAGACAATTGTCATTAAAAGGTAATGTAGGCTGAGGGGGTTCCATCAATCAGGGAAATTTGAACGGTTTATCATTCTTGACAACGCAGGTAAGCATTTACAACCTGCGGGAGTATATAAAAGAGTTTTAATTATTTATATTTTGAAATGCACACAAATATAAACCGCTTAAAGGGGAACACACAGGATATCAAAGCAAAGAAAAATGAACTAATAATTTGCAATTTGCAACCTGAGCATAGAATCAACGTTAAATTAGAAACAGTTAGATGCATTTCTACTAATGAACAGTCCTACTAAGAGAATAGAATCCTACACTGTGTCCCTTAAAGGAGAACCCTAGCCAATTAGAAAGAAACAAAGATAGTCAGACAAAAGACAATAAAAATATAAGTGGGGATAATTAAAAGAATGTAGTCACCTATGGTAATGGGTCCCTAAAAAAACGGTGAAAAATCAAGATCCTCATTCAGACCTCTTGGGGCTTTAGTATCTAATCTATAAATCCAATCTAACCCTCTTTGGAGTAACAGGCGGTTACGATCTCCGCCCCTTCTGGGAGTATGCACTTGATCAATCACAATGTAGCGCAATTGACTGATTTGATGCCCAGATTGTAAAAAATGCCGGGCAATTGATGAAGTAACGTCGCCGCGTCGGATGCAGCTACGATGCTCGCTAATACGTGTGCGAATCTCACGTGTAGTTTTCCCTACATAACCGAGCCCACAAGGGCACTTGATCAAGTAAATCACATATTTACTAGAGCAGTTGAAAAATTGTCGGATTTTGTATCTTCTCCCCATGTGTGGGTGTGTAAAAGAGTCACCCTTCATAACGTAGTTACACTGACTACAGTGTCCACAGGTATACATTCCTTGTGGCTTTTGTCTCATTGTGAGCCATTCTAATCCTGGAGTTTGTGTTGTTGCCATAGGTGATATCTTATGGTCAGCTCTGATCAAATTACTACGTAGATTAGGGGGTCTCTTCCTAACCATCAAGGGAGGTTGTGTAAAAATTTCTGGGAGCCTGCTGTCTGCCCCCAGGATATGCCAATGTTTGCGGATTACCTGTTCGATCTGAGGTGATTTAGTCGAATAGACTAGTGGAATAGGTAGTCGTTGTTCTGGTGTCCTAGGTCTATGCTCAAGAAGAGATTCCCTGGTGCGTGCAAACGCTTTTGTTTTGGCCGCATGTACAACTGTGGGGTCATACCCTCTTTCAAGAAAATCCTGTGCCATCTCATCCGCCCGTCTCAAGAAAGTGGCATCGTCATGTGTGATTCGTCTAATTCTAATAAACTGACTAAAGGGAAGGCCTTCTTTAAGTCTTTTTGGATGGAAACTTCCCGCACGGAGGTAGGTGTTCCGATCCGTTGGTTTTTGATACAGGTCTGTGACTAAATGTGAGTCGGATTTGATGACCATAACATCCAAAAAGTGTACCTGGGCTTGACTATGTTCAAGGGTGAACGAGATAGTAGGGGTTTTGTGATCCAGCCTATCTTTAAAGGTGAGAAGCTCCTGTTCAGTTCCCTGCCAGATAAAGAATATGTCATCAATGTAGCGCCACCATGTAAGTACATGATTATGAAAGTCCCTATCAGTATATACATGTCTATTTTCGAAATCTGCCATATATAAGTTGGCATAAGCTGGGGCCACATTGGACCCCATAGCAGTCCCCTGTAACTGAAGGAAGAACTCTTGTTTTCAGCCAAGCTGACATAGATGCTGTGATAACCCACCTTCTATGAGCACCTTCTATGTGCTCCCGAAGATTCACAAAAGTTTAACCAATCCACTGGGGAGGCCAATTGTTGCCGGAACGAATTCGATCTTCCAGCCCATTGCAACTTTCCTTGATCGTATTTTACAGCCGAAGGTAATGCAGATTAGATCATTTCTTTTAGACACCGGGGATTTTCTAACCAAACTCAATCAGATTGATACGATTCCATCAGATATCTTTTTATGTAGCATGGATGTTGCATCCCTTTATACCTCTATTCCCCACAGAGCAGGCATTGATGTCATAAGGGATACCCTGGCATCGATGGATGGCTCATTGGACTTCAATCTTTTTTGCATACACCTATTAGAAGCTGTTTTGACCAGGAATTATTTCAGATACCGGGAAGACTTCTTCCTTCAGTTACAGGGGACTGCTATGGGGTCCAATGTGGCCCCAGCTTATGCCAACTTATATATGGCAGATTTCGAAAATAGACATGTATATACTGATAGGGACTTTCATAATCATGTACTTACATGGTGGCGCTACATTGATGACATATTCTTTATCTGGCAGGGAACTGAACAGGAGCTTCTCACCTTTAAAGATAGGCTGGATCACAAAACCCCTACTATCTCGTTCACCCTTGAACATAGTCAAGCCCAGGTACACTTTTTGGATGTTATGGTCATCAAATCCGACTCACATTTAGTCACAGACCTGTATCAAAAACCAACGGATCGGAACACCTACCTCCGTGCGGGAAGTTTCCATCCAAAAAGACTTAAAGAAGGCCTTCCCTTTAGTCAGTTTATTAGAATTAGACGAATCACACATGACGATGCCACTTTCTTGAGACGGGCGGATGAGATGGCACAGGATTTTCTTGAAAGAGGGTATGACCCCACAGTTGTACATGCGGCCAAAACAAAAGCGTTTGCACGCACCAGGGAATCTCTTCTTGAGCATAGACCTAGGACACCAGAACAACGACTACCTATTCCACTAGTCTATTCGACTAAATCACCTCAGATCGAACAGGTAATCCGCAAACATTGGCATATCCTGGGGGCAGACAGCAGGCTCCCAGAAATTTTTACACAACCTCCCTTGATGGTTAGGAAGAGACCCCCTAATCTACGTAGTAATTTGATCAGAGCTGACCATAAGATATCACCTATGGCAACAACACAAACTCCAGGATTAGAATGGCTCACAATGAGACAAAAGCCACAAGGAATGTATACCTGTGGACACTGTAGTCAGTGTAACTACGTTATGAAGGGTGACTCTTTTACACACCCACACATGGGGAGAAGATACAAAATCCGACAATTTTTCAACTGCTCTAGTAAATATGTGATTTACTTGATCAAGTGCCCTTGTGGGCTCGGTTATGTAGGGAAAACTACACGTGAGATTCGCACACGTATTAGCGAGCATCGTAGCTGCATCCGACGCGGCGACGTTACTTCATCAATTGCCCGGCATTTTTTACAATCTGGGCATCAAATCAGTCAATTGCGCTACATTGTGATTGATCAAGTGCATACTCCCAGAAGGGGCGGAGATCGTAACCGCCTGTTACTCCAAAGAGGGTTAGATTGGATTTATAGATTAGATACTAAAGCCCCAAGAGGTCTGAATGAGGATCTTGATTTTTCACCGTTTTTTTAGGGACCCATTACCATAGGTGACTACATTCTTTTAATTATCCCCACTTATATTTTTATTGTCTTTTGTCTGACTATCTTTGTTTCTTTCTAATTGGCTAGGGTTCTCCTTTAAGGGACACAGTGTAGGATTCTATTCTCTTAGTAGGACTGTTCATTAGTAGAAATGCATCTAACTGTTTCTAATTTAACGTTGATTCTATGCTCAGGTTGCAAATTGCAAATTATTAGTTCATTTTTCTTTGCTTTGATATCCTGTGTGTTCCCCTTTAAGCGGTTTATATTTGTGTGCATTTCAAAATATAAATAATTAAAACTCTTTTATATACTCCCGCAGGTTGTAAATGCTTACCTGCGTTGTCAAGAATGATAAACCGTTCAAATTTCCCTGATTGATGGAACCCCCTCAGCCTACATTACCTTTTAATGACAATTGTCTGTTTGTCTCATCCCGTTTTTAAATAAAGATGTGTGAGGCTCCATGTGTCGTCGCCCCGTGCGCCGCCGCCATTTTGGTGGTTAGATAAACCACCTGTGTGCGGTTGGCCGGGACGACGTCACATGGCTGCGGCGTCAGCACGCGCCTGATTGGTTGTGTGCTGGCGCGCGCTGATTGGCCGGCCAAGGGGAAATTATGCGCATATAAACGCGCGGTTTGCGGTGCCTCAGCATCGCTCAGCTGATGAAAGGGCTGTGTTGCCCTGAAACGTTCTAGCGAGCGATCTCACCCTGGTAATGTCATGTCAGCATATTTAAGCACTGTTGTCTATTTACCTCTGGTTTTCTGCGCACTGTATATATATGAGCACTGTTGTACATATTGTAGACACACTTGTATAGAACTGTTCTGTTGCTCTGATTAACGGCTGTCTTTACTTGCCCACTGCAAGCTCATCCTTTTTCAACTGAGTCATTTAAACAAGCCTTGGGCTATTAGCCCTGTTTTTTCAATGTGCATATGTTTGCTATGTTTGGATGTGCCCACCAGGTGGCAGTATTGGTCAGCTGCCATAGATGCTGATCTTTTCTCAGTGTTTTCACTTGATTCTTTACATTTCTTTCATGTTAAGCTCTGGAAAACTACTTTTACTATGAATGCTTCTTTGTATATTTCTGTGAACTTTGAAATACAATCGTTTGCATAAGCAAGAAACATTGTGGTGTGCGTTCCTTTAATATATCTTTTAATCACCGGACATTCCCACAAACAGTGATATAAATCTGCTCCCTCCTTCCCACACTTTTTACAGTGGTCGGAGTCAGACAGTTTCATCTGCACTGATCGAGCTGGTGATACATAATTATAATGGTACAGCCTGAGCAGCATTTCTCTATAAGAGGATGCCTGCAGAGTTGTCCAGGAGTAGTTGTACATTTTGAGCAGTTCGGTAATATCCAACTCCGGAAAATGAGCGCACCACTTGGTCATGTCTGTACTGAGTTCTTCATAGTGAAGAGTATGTCTTAAAAATTTGTAGTGTGTCGCTATGGCTTTGCTGTTTGGTGGTGTTGTGTTCAGCAGCATGTCTAGTTCGTTTTCCCAGTCCTGAGTGGAAAATCTTTTGATTGTTTTTTTGACATATGATGACAGTTGAAAGTATGCAAAAGTATGTGAGGCCGTGAATGGGAATTTTTCTTTGACTTCTTGGAATGTAAGTATTCTTTTGTCATTTCGCTTCAATAGTTGTCCAATATGTGTGAGTCCTGCTTTCTCCCACTCCGTGAATGGGCGCGTTTGGCTCCCGTTCAAGAAATCTAGTGTTACAAACCGGAAGGAACAAATGAAGCGTGGACCCACTGGAACTGTGAAACTGTTGGTGAGTACCGCGTCAGGGAAGCGGGGTCTAAGGAGCCACCGGTTTTCACCAGAGCCCGCCGCGAAGCAGGTTGGTCTTGTGCGGCTGATGACTCCCAGGTCGCTACCCCCCAACGGCGGCTCAGTTCCACAATTTGCCGAGGCGATGTACAGCAGAGATAAACGATGGTCGAACAAATGAAGCGTGGACCCACTGGAACTGTGAAACTGTTGGTGAGTACCGCGTCAGGGAAGCGGGGTCTAAGGAGCCACCGGTTTTCACCAGAGCCCGCCGCGAAGCAGGTTGGTCTTGTGCGGCTGATGACTCCCAGGTCGCTACCCCCCAACGGCGGCTCAGTTCCACAATTTGCCGAGGCGATGTACAGCAGAGATAAACGATGGTCACGGTGAGAAGCCAGATTCAGGGCAGGCAGCGAGGGTTCAGCAGCGAGTAGACAAGCCGAGATCGGGACAGGCAGCGGAGGTTCACAGACGAAGAGACAGACCGAGGTCGGGGCAGGCAGCGGAGGTTCGTGGTCAAAAGGTAAGCCGAGGTCATACACAAGAAAGCCACAGATTAACTACAGACAATCACGGAAACACACCGATAATCCGGCAGAGGAAGAAGGGCTGGCCAGAATAAAAAGGAAGTGTCATTACCGGATTGGACGGCCGGACACCAATTAGTGGTGCACTGGCCCTTTAAATTCAACAGTATTGCGGCGCGCGCCCCCTAGTGGCCGGGGACGTGCGCGCAGGAGAGGCAGGGAGGAATGAGGAAGTGAGGGAGCCGCCCGCAGGCCCCGGCAGCCACGCCGGACGGACGGCAGGACATCAGGTAAGAGAGGGGCGCTGCCAGGAAGGGAAATAGCGCTCGGGCTAGGGGAAACCCGGCGGGGAAAGCCGCGGGGAGGAAGCGCGGCTCTCGCCCCGGGAGAGGGACGGCAGGGAGCGCCATGAGGCGTCTCTGCAGCGCTCGCCCTAACAGTACCCCCCCCCTTTGGTCTCCCCCTCTTCTTAGGACCAAGGAAGTCCGAAATAAGGGTCCGATCAAGGATGTTTTCCTCCGGTTCCCAGGATCTCTCCTCAGGGCCGTAGCCCTCCCAATCCACCAAGAAATAGCGTCTTCCTCTGGAGATTTTAGAAGCAAGTATTTCTTTGACCGTAAAGGTATCTTCAGTACCTGCGACTGGCTTAGGTTCCAATAATTTGGGGGAAAAACGATTAACAGTCACCGGTTTGAGAAGAGAGACATGGAAGGAATTGGGTATGCGAAGAGAGGGTGGCAGATGCAACTTGTAACAGGCAGGGTTGACACGTTGTTGGATCTTAAAAGGTCCCAAGAAGCGAGGACCTAGTTTGTAACTGGGGATTTTAAAACGAATATACTTGGCCGAAAGCCATACCCTATCCCCCGGAGAGTATAAAGGAGGAGTCCTTCTCTTCTTATCAGCCTGGATTTTCATACGAGACACGGCTTGTTCCAGAGAATGCTGTGTTTCACGCCAGATGGAAGAAAACTGGTGCGAAAGATCATCGACCGCCGGTACCGAAGAGGGCGTTAATAAAGGCAGAGGAGGAAGGAGATGACGACCATAGACTATAAAGAAAGGGGATTTTCCCGTGGATTCAGAGTCCTTAAAGTTGTAAGAAAACTCAGCCCAGGGCAGCAGGTCCACCCAGTCATCCTGGCGAGCGGAAACAAAATGGCGTAGATACAGCCCCAAAGTTTGATTTACCCTCTCCACTTGGCCATTGGATTGGGGATGATACGAGGAAGAAAAGTCCAATTTCACCTTTAATTGATTACAGAGAGCCCTCCAGAATTTCGATACGAATTGAACTCCCCTGTCGGAGACAATGTGGGTTGGGAGCCCATGTAGACGGAAGATGTGTTTAAGGAAATTCTTTGCCAATAGGGGAGCAGAAGGTAATCCAGGCAACGGAATGAAATGCGCCATCTTCGAAAATCGGTCCACCACTACCCAGATTACGGTATTGCCCTGAGAAGGCGGGAGGTCGGTGATAAAATCCATGGCGATGTGAGACCAGGGGATGTCCGGAATGGGAAGTGGTTGGAGAAGGCCTGCGGGACGTTGACGAGGGGTCTTGTTGCGCGCGCACGTAGTGCAGGCTTGTACAAATTCTGCGGCATCGTTTGCTAACGTGGGCCACCAGTAGTATCTGGAGATGATGGCGCAGGTCTTCTTGATTCCAGGGTGACCAGCAGTATGGGAGGCATGACCCCATTTTAGTATTAATAGGCGTCGAGAGACAGGTACGAAGGTCCTCCCCGGAGGACCTAATACTAGAGCAGCGGGAGCAGAGTGAACCAGACGATCAGGTGGAATTATAAACTGAGGAGAAGAGACCTTATCCGAGACATCCGAGGAACGGGAGAGAGCGTCTGCCCTGATGTTTTTTGCAGCTGGACGGAAGTGGATCTGGAAATTAAAGCGTGCAAAGAAGAGTGACCAACGGGCCTGACGAGGGTTTAAGCGTTGTGCGGATTCCAGATAAGAGAGGTTCTTGTGGTCAGTAAAAATGGAAATTGGGTAGATAGACCCCTCGAGGAGATGTCTCCATTCTTCCAGCGCCAATTTGATGGCTAATAGCTCTCTATCTCCAATGGTGTAGTTCCTCTCGGCAGGAGAGAAGGTTTTAGAAAAGAATCCGCAAGTTCGAGTTTTGCCGGACGAGGATCGTTGTGTAAGTACTGCTCCAGCTCCGACGGAAGAGGCATCCACCTCAAGAGCGAAAGGACGAGACGGGTCAGGTCTGGAAAGTACCGGTGCCGAGGCGAAGGCCTTTTTTAATGCAAGAAAGGCTGCTTCAGCCTGCGGAGACCATGCCTTGGGATTGGCTCCTTTTTTGGTGAGGGCCACGATGGGGGCTACTGTCGTGGAAAAGTGTAAAATGAACTGGCGGTAATAGTTCGCGAATCCCAAGAATCGCTGGATTGCACGAAGACCGACTGGTCGAGGCCATTCAAGGACCGCCTTTAACTTGGCAGGATCCATCTGGAGACCTTGAGCAGAAACTATGTACCCTAAAAAAGGTAATGCGGTTTGATGAAAAAGGCATTTCTCGAGCTTAGCATAAAGATGGTGTTGCAGTAAACGAGACAAGACTTGTCTAACGTGCTGATGGTGTTCTTCGATGGACGAGGAGAAGATGAGAATGTCGTCAAGATAGACCACAACACAGGTGTACAACAGGTCCCGAAAAATGTCGTTAACAAACTCCTGAAAAACTGCAGGGGCATTACAGAGGCCGAAGGGCATAACGAGATACTCAAAATGGCCGTCTCGCGTGTTGAAGGCCGTCTTCCATTCATCACCTTCTCGTATGCGGACTAAGTTATAGGCGCCTCTCAGATCCAATTTTGAAAAAATCTTAGCTCCGCGAAGACGATCAAAAAGTTCGGAGATCAAGGGCAAAGGGTAACGGTTTTTTACCGTAATTTTATTGAGGCCCCGGTAATCGATGCAGGGCCGAAGGGACCCGTCCTTTTTCTGTACAAAGAAGAACCCCGCTGCAGCTGGGGAAGAGGATTTCCTAATGAACCCCTTTTGTAAATTCTCCCGAATGTACTCCGACATTGCTTGGGTTTCAGGGACAGACAGCGGATAGATGCGTCCGCGAGGAGGAGTGGTGCCAGGTAGAAGATCAATCGGGCAATCGTAAGGGCGATGAGGCGGAAGTGCCTCAGCTTGCTTCTTGCTAAATACGACGGAAAAAGACCGATAAACTTCAGGTAGACCCGGTAATGGAGTCGTGGGAGCTGTGATTTGGACTGGCAAAGACGTAAGGCAGTTCTTAACACATGTTGCGCCCCAGGACTTGATGTCCCCAGTGGACCAATCCAAGGTAGGGTTATGGTGCTGGAGCCAGGGAAGCCCCAAGAGAAGCGGCGAGGTACAGTGGGGTAAT
Organism: Gastrophryne carolinensis; assembly: GCA_027917425.1. Classification (NCBI taxonomy): domain Eukaryota; kingdom Metazoa; phylum Chordata; class Amphibia; order Anura; family Microhylidae; genus Gastrophryne; species Gastrophryne carolinensis. The sequence continues at coordinate 1,373,797 of CM051234.1, forward strand.
ACGAAAAATTCCAGAAATTCCTGATGGAAGAGGCCGATCTTCAGAAGTAGAGGTTTGGTGCGGTAGCGCACCATGCAGTTCAATCTGTCCCCATTAACGGCCGCGACAAATAGTGGCTTGGCTAGACGGTAGACAGCTATATCATGCTTAGTGACCAAGGAGGCCTCGATGAAGTTGCCCGCCGAACCAGAGTCCAAGAAGGCCGGTAAGTTCAGAACGGAAGTGGAGCCAAAGTGAAGTTGTGCCGGCACAGTGAACCTAGGAGAGGAAGCACACACACCCAGAGACGCCTCTCCAAACGATTCTAGGTGCGCCCGTTTCCCTGACGTGGTGGGCGGATTGGGCAATTCTTCAAAAAATGTTCTGGGCTGGCGCAGTATAGACAAAGTCTTTCGAGTCTTCGGCGCGTCCTTTCCTGGGGAGTCAAGCGAGTATGGTCCACTTGCATGACTTCTTCAGACGGAGACGAAAGCGTAGACTGAGGGTTCTGAAACGTAGGAGCCAAACGGAATGCCCTCTTGGCACGCAGAGAATCTTGGCGGAATTCATCACGCCTCTCTGTAAAACGAATGTCTATACGTGTGGCGAGTTGGATTAGTTCAGAAAGAGAAGTAGGTAGGTCCCGGGCAGCAAGAACATCCTTGACCCTACTAGAGAGACCCTTCTTAAAGCAGGCACAGAGAGCCTCATTGTTCCAAGCTAGCTCGGCTGCCAAGGTTCGGAAGCGAATGGCATATTCTCCCACAGACAGATCACCTTGAACCAGATTCAATATGGCGGATTCGGCTGATGACGCCCGGGCAGGTTCCTCAAAAACCTGGCGAAACTCATCCACAAAAGTTTGAACCGTGAGGGTAACGGGGTCGTTGCGGTCCCACAATGGGGTAGCCCACGCTAAGGCCTTCCCAGAGAGCAGGCTGATAATAAAGGCCACCCTGGAGCGCTCAGTAGGGAATTGGTCAGCCAATAACTCCAGGTGTAGGGAACATTGGGCAAGAAACCCACGGCAAAGTCTTGCGTCCCCTACAAATTTAGCTGGCAGGGAGAGACGAATCCTCGCGGAGGAAGCCACCGGAGGCTGTGGTGGTACTGCAGGAGCAGGCGGTGGCGCCTGCGGTTGCTGCATAGACAGAAGTTGCTGCATCATGGCCGTAAGTTGATTGATCTGCCGCGACTGCATGGCGACTAGTGCAGGTAGTTCAGAGACGTCTGGCAATGGCACCTCGGCGGGATCCATGGCCGGATTATACTGTTACAACCGGATGAAACCAATGAAGCGTGGACCCACTGGAACTGCGGAACTGTTGGTGAGTACCGCGTCAGGGAAGCGGGGTCTAAGGAGCCACTGGTTTTCACCAGAGCCCGCCGCGAAGCAGGTTGGTCTTGTGCGGCTGATGACTCCCAGGTCGCTACCCCCCAACGGCGGCTCAGTTCCACAATTTGCCGAGGCGATGTACAGCAGAGATAAACGATGGTCACGGTGAGTAGCCAGATTCAGGGCAGGCAGCGAGGGTTCAGCAGCGAGTAGACAAGCCGTGATCGGGACAGGCAGCGGAGGTTCACAGACGAAGAGACAGACCGAGGTCGGGGCAGGCAGCGGAGGTTCGTGGTCAAAAGGTAAGCCGAGGTCATACACAAGAAAGCCACAGATTAACTACAGACAATCACGGAAACACACCGATAATCCGGCAGAGGAAGAAGGGCTGGCCAGAATAAAAAGGAAGTGTCATTACCGGATTGGACGGCCGGACACCAATTAGTGGTGCACTGGCCCTTTAAATTCAACAGTATTGCGGCGCGCGCCCCCTAGTGGCCGGGGACGTGCGCGCAGGAGAGGCAGGGAGGAATGAGGAAGTGAGGGAGCCGCCCGCAGACCCCGGCAGCCACGCCGGACGGACGGCAGGACATCAGGTAAGAGAGGGGCGCTGCCAGGAAGGGAAATAGCGCTCGGGCTAGGGGAGACCCGGCGGGGAAAGCCGCGGGGAGGAAGCGCGGCTCTCGCCCCGGGAGAGGGACGGCAGGGAGCGCCATGAGGCGTCTCTGCAGCGCTCGCCCTAACATCTAGGTTGCCCGTGATGGGTAATAGTACTGATGAGTGAGGGTTTAGTTTATATCTTTTCCTCAGTTTTTGCCAAAGACCCCAGATGGACACCAGTAGCGGGTTTAGGGTGACCTGTTCAGGTAACTCTGTTCTTGGCATATGAATCAAATAAGCTAGTTTAATGTCCGGTATCATGTTCTGATCTAATTGTGGATTTGTATGTATATGCGTGTTCTTGATCCAGTCTCTCAGCACTCCAAGCAGAGCCGCTGTATTGTAATTAAAGGGATCTGGGAGGTTCACCCCAGCGTTCTCCCGTGGCTGCTGCAACACCCTTCTGCTTATTATTGCTCTTTTCTTGCCCCAGATGAATTCTCTGAACCTTTTGTGTAATTGTATGATTTCCTTATTGTTTAGGAGTATAGGGAGTGTTTGTAGGTAGAACAACAGCTTCGGGAACGCTATCATTTTTATTAAATAGATTCGCCCCAGGTATGAGAGGGTCAGGCCAGCCCAGGTTTGTAAGTTTCTTTGAATGTCTCTTATGACAGGCTTGATATTGATGTCATAGAGTAAGTGTTGATTTTTAGGTAGCAGAACACCTAGAAATTTAACATGTTGTTTGTTCCATTTGAAAGGGAAGCCCTCCCCCCAGGCCGGTTTTGTACAATCACCAAGGTATAAGGCTGCCGACTTTTCTAAATTAATTGAGTAGCCCATCAAGGATACTTCTAAGCAGGGTCCTAATAGCCACAGCCGTAATGGCCGAGGCACAGACCGGGCGCAGCGCCGTCCCCACACACGCAAAGGCATGGGACGCCAGCTGATCAATGCGCTGGTCCTCAGCATCCCGCAGGGTAGTAGAGTCAGGGAAGTGCATGACAGAGGTGTTAGATAACATTAGGACGAGGGCATCCACTTCATGAGGGGATGACCAACACTTCACCACATCAGCAGGAAAGGGATACCTCTTATCCCAACTCTTAGGTACACTGGGAAGCCTGCTGGGACACTCCCATTCCCTGAGTACAACCAAAAACAATTTGTGGACAGGGTCCCCACACACCCAGACAATTTACCAAGACAGAGTGGAACAATAAATAGGGCACTACCATCTAAATAAATGCTAAAAAATAATTTTATTTAGAGTAACATGTATATTTGAAAAGACACAAGACAATACATATTAAAAAACATATATACATCACATATAACCACAAACACCAGGGGGCGCCAGAGTACTGTGTAAGATATAACATTAAAGCTCCATGAAAATTAAAAATATGGGCTGGTAATATAGTTAAAAAGGTGCAAAACACTAAAATTTACTACTAAGACCAATGATTTGAAATATGTGCAAAACTCAATAATGTGCAAAACAGTCCAAGAGTTGACAATAATAAAGTGCATGTGCAAAACAACTAATCTATTCTAAACACATCAGAACCAGCCGAGAAGGTAGAAAGACACATGGAACAGTCTATTAAGGTAAATACACCAACTGGACCTACCCCTGCTGAATATCCGCCAACGCGTGTCGCAGCACCCGCTCACTGCTTCCTCAGGGTGACTATGTGACAAAAAACCCTGTGTTTCATCCCTATATACCCGTGCAGGTCGAGGATAACAAGGTAATCCCCCAATCAGCATCAAGGAGTAATTAAATTGAAAACCCTCCCCCCGGCTGCACCATGGGCACCACACCGACACACAGGTGCTGCATAATGAAGATGGACGCGGCTGCAAGGGTATGAAACCACGCTGGCTGGCCATTAGTTGCTGTGCGACGCACCCCGGCCGGAAGTGCGCCAACACAGCAAATGCGCTCCAGCGTTGCCGTGCGACGCACCCGGCCGGAAGTGCGTCACACAGCAACACAATAGTAAAGCATGAGGACCAAGCCAAATGGCGTGTGTGTATCCACGCCCAAACTCAACCGCCGATCAAACAGCAATCAAACCTGCTAGATATAATATGTAGAGTGCAGCGTCTGCCGCATCATAAGCAAATACTGATGGAGCGTCTGTGCAAACGACCACAGCGAAGGGAGGGGAGGGAAAGCCAAGAGGGGAGGGAACAGGTAAGAATCCGTGCGCATGCGCGTACCCGCAGATACCCCGCCGCACGCAGCGCGTGCCCGCCCGCACTAGATAGTGCGGTGCCAGCGCGTGCCACGGACGGCCAGGGAGCCGCGGGCGCACGAATGCCGGGCTAGGTAAGTATCCCAGGGCAACACACTGTAACAAAATACAAAACACAAGATATATAACAGACATAACCGAACTTAATATACATGAGACTACTCATATAACAAATAATCCTAGCGAATAGAGCAAAAATTGATATCCACCAATCTAATAAAAACGGTCTCATGAAATATATTCACTAGATCAAAAACATGTAAATGTAGGAGCAAATAGGACGTCCACTTTGGGCATCATTATATAGGAATGACCAGATATTAGCTGGCCTAATGCTAGCTCCATGGCCTAATAAATGATTAAATATGGCAAAACAGCCTAATTTATCTCAAAATCATACAAAGGAGAAAATAGGGAAGAGAGGGGAAAAAAGGAGAGACAAACAGGGAATGGAGGGGGAATAACAAATGCAGAACTCACAAGTGGAATTAAAGCAAAAAATGAGAAGTGCCATTGGCATGCATATACATATAAGGCCAGACAAGGATGTACAACCAACTGAATCGTCAGATACAGGCATGGTCCAGCTGGAGGGGGGAAGGGGGGGGGGGGAAGCTGCAGGATCACGAAGGTCCACTTGCAAACAACATCCTGTCCATTAAACGATGCAAGAGGGCAAGGTGGTATTTCTCTTCCATCCACATAGACAAAGATATTATCATTGAAGGGTTCCAAGAAGTGGCAGTGTGTTATTTACACACCTAAATCAAACTAAAAATATATAATTAATCATCGTGACACAAAATAAAACCAACATGTAAAAAGATCCAGCGTGAAAAGCCAGAAAAATTATATATATGTATGAGAGAAACCCCAGTCACTTTAAAAGGGCAACCGATTGGTTGACAGAGCAAAGCACTCTTGAGGGTAATTATCCCTGTGGGAAATGTACAATCTGCCCACATATGATAAAGAATAATGTAATACGTAATCTCCGGACTGATAAGGCCTTCAAAATCAAACAGTGTATTAACTGTCATACAACTGGGGTGATTTATGCGCTATGGTGCACCTGTCCGAAGATGTACATAGGGGAAACCCGGAATAGCCTTAAGGCCAGACTACAGGCCCATGTTTCTAGTATACGCTTGGCGGGCAGACACACTGAACAGGGTAAAACCATCACTCCGGTTGCCCAACATTTTTTACAAGCACATAACAGCGGCTATAGTTGTTTGAAAATCATGGGCATAGAGCGGGTCAGGTTGGGTCCGAGGGGGGGAGATCTGAAACGTAAGTTACAACAACAAGAACTGAGGTGGATCTACCTTCTGGACACACAGGTCCCCAAGGGGTTGAATGAGGATGTGGCTTTCACACCATTTTTAGGAGGCACTTAATGTATTATAATTCACCAGCACTGGTTGTATTTATTTTTCTCATTTTGGTGGAGCTGTCATGTTTTGGGGCATCTCTTTGTGTGGTTGATGTTTAGACTTGGAGGGGTTGCATGGTTTCCCATCCACCCCGTTCAGTCTGGTTTTTGCACTGTATGTGGTTCAGGTGGTTATCACTTGTGTGGGGTGTCTTTGCCCTTCTAATATACATATTTTCTTCATGCACAGGCGTTTTGGGTTTCTCTCATACATATATATAATTTTTCTGGCTTTTCACGCTGGATCTTTTTACATGTTGGTTTTAGTTTGTGTCACGATGATTAATTATATATTTTTAGTTTGATTTAGGTGTGTAAATAACACACTGCCACTTCTTGGAACCCTTCAATGATAATATCTTTGTCTATGTGGATGGAAGAGAAATACCACCTTGCCCTCTTGCATCGTTTAATGGACAGGATGTTGTTTGCAAGTGGACCTTCGTGATCCTGCAGCTTCCCCCCCCCCTTCCCCCCTCCAGCTGGACCATGCCTGTATCTGACGATTCAGTTGGTTGTACATCCTTGTCTGGCCTTATATGTATATGCATGCCAATGGCACTTCTCATTTTTTGCTTTAATTCCACTTGTGAGTTCTGCATTTGTTATTCCCCCTCCATTCCCTGTTTGTCTCTCCTTTTTTCCCCTCTCTTCCCTATTTTCTCCTTTGTATGATTTTGAGATAAATTAGGCTGTTTTGCCATATTTAATCATTTATTAGGCCATGGAGCTAGCATTAGGCCAGCTAATATCTGGTCATTCCTATATAATGATGCCCAAAGTGGACCTCCTATTTGCTCCTACATTTACATGTTTTTGATCTAGTGAATATATTTCATGAGACCGTTTTTATTAGATTGGTGGATATCAATTTTTGCTCTATTCGCTAGGATTATTTGTTATATGAGTAGTCTCATGTATATTAAGTTCGGTTATGTCTGTTATATATCTTGTGTTTTGTATTTTGTTACAGTGTGTTGCCCTGGGATACTTACCTATCCCGGCATTCGTGCGCCCGCGGCTCCCTGGCCGTCCGTGGCGCGCGCTGGCACCGCACTATCTAGTGCGGGCGGGCACGCGCTGCGTGCGGCGGGGTATCTGCGGGTACACGCATGCGCACGGATTCTTATCTGTTCCCTCCCCTCTTGGCTTTCCCTCCCCTCCCTTCGCTGTGGGCGTTTGCACAGACGCTCCATCAGTATTTGCTTATAATGCGGCAGACGCTGCACTCTACATATTATATCTAGCAGGTTTGATTGCTGTTTGATCGGCGGTTGAGTTTGGGCGTGGATACACACACGCCATTTGGCTTGGTCCTCATGCTTTACTATTGTGTTGCTGTGTGACGCACTTCCGGCCGGGTGCGTCGCACGGCAACGCTGGAGCGCATTTGCTGTGTTGGCGCACTTCCGGCCGGGGTGCGTCGCACAGCAACTAATGGCCAGCCAGCGTGGTTTCATACCCTTGCAGCCGCGTCCATCTTCATTATGCAGCACCTGTGTGTCGGTGTGGTGCCCATGGTGCAGCCGGGGGGAGGGTTTTCAATTTAATTACTCCTTGATGCTGATTGGGGGATTACCTTGTTATCCTCGACCTGCACGGGTATATAGGGATGAAACACAGGGTTTTTTGTCACATAGTCACCCTGAGGAAGCAGCGAGCGGGTGCTGCGACACGCGTTGGCGGATATTCAGCAGGGGTAGGTCCAGTTGGTGTATTTACCTTAATAGACTGTTCCATGTGTCTTTTTACCTTCTCGGCTGGTTCTGATGTGTTTAGAATAGATTAGTTGTTTTGCACATGCACTTTATTATTGTCAACTCTTGGACTGTTTTGCACATTATTGAGTTTTGCACATATTTCAAATCATTGGTCTTAGTAGTAAATTTTAGTGTTTTGCACCTTTTTACCTATATTACCAGCCCATATTTTTAATTTTCATGGAGCTTTAATGTTATATCTTACACAGTACTCTGGCGCCCCCTGGTGTTTGTGGTTATATGTGATGTATATATGTTTTTTAATATGTATTGTCTTGTGTCTTTTCAAATATACATGTTACTCTAAATAAAATTATTTTTTAGCATTTATTTAGATGATAGTGCCCTATTTATTGTTCCACTCTGTCTTGGTAACTTGTCTGGGTGTGTGGGGACCCTGTCCACAAATTGTTTTTGGTTGTCTGCTGTTTATTTACCAAGTTTAGTGAGCACGCCTTTACATACGGTTACATATTTAAATGCTGGTGCTGTCCACACATTTTTCTTCCAATTTCCCTGAGTACAAGATTATAAAAATGTGCTTGCTCAGGAAATTCTAAGTGCGGCTTAGCCGTATGAAACAATTCCCCCTGTTGCCTGGGGGCCGCAACCAGGGGAGAGATAGACAGTACCTCAAAAATCTGAGCCAACAGCCTATCAGTATCATCTGAGGCCCAGGGGTCAGAGCCAGAATCGTCATGACCCCTGGGCCTCTCATCAGATGACCCTGAGTCAGAGAATAGCTCCCCTTCCTCCAAAGGGGTATAACCGGACTGTTCCAAGAACTCATCAGCCTCCATAGGGAAAAGAGTGACATCAGGCGTTAAGTGCCACTTCTTAGCAGAGGCCTTACACGCCAAGGTATTAGCAAGAAACTTCTCAACACTAGCCAGTCTGGAAGACACATCAGGCTGAGAATCCCCACTTGTATGCAACTCAATGGGAGTGAGATTTAAGCTTGGGGGAGTAGGTGAAGCCATACGAGGTGCAGACCCAGCCACTGGTAAACCAGGCTGCAGCGCAAGCACCTGCTGGGCACAAGGTATACAGACCCGCACATTGTCAGCACTAGTAGGGGACACCCCACAAGCTACACACAGCCGGGCTTGTCCCGAAGGAACCCCGAGCACATTATCCTGAGACGCCTCCATATGGTGATTATAGCAGCACAATAGGCTGATAGGGATTCACACTATAAAAGCAACCCGGGATGCCCCAATAACCCGCTAGGGAAGTGGGAGTAATTTACACACTAGGCCTCACAAGTTAAGTAACTAAATAGAGGGAGTAGGGCCGGGAGAAGCCAATAGAGGTCGGCCCGTCTGAAAGACATAAGCAAAGGGGAACCGTAAGTGACATGTAAAATGACAAATGGTAAATAAAGCCGCCCGCGAGGGCACTCACGGATCGCGGTACATAGATGCCAGTCACGCAGCAGACGAATCCAGAGAAAATGGCGCCAGGTATACCTCGAGGGGCGGGCCGCGGGTACAGTGACGCGGAACGTGCCAACCGCGGGCCCCGCCCCCCTGAAGAGCGCGAAGCTGCACATGTGACAAGCAGCCAATAACTGCGCACTAGCGCCTGAGCTAACGCCGCTGCCAAGCGCGGAACACAATGGAAGCACTCGCGCCGGCGGCAAATTTAAAAAAAGCAACCAGTGCAACCAAGTCAGCGCGCCGACTGACGCCAACCAGAAGCACATAATACAGTGAAGCACCAAGGCAATTTCACCTACAACCCCCCCCCCCCGAGAGCTACAAGGGAGGGTGAGGGAGGACAGCGGCCACTTAACATAGGACCCACCGATAGACAGGGGCAATAGGGCGGGAGGGGCATCCCATAGAGGCTCACCATGGGCCTATACCGCCTACCATTTGGTGGGGGATTGCGGTGGAGCAGCGCTCCTAAGCACCTGACAGTGGTGCTGCCTACCGTCACCCGACCAGCGCAGCCAAGGCTGGGAGGCATATTAATAATGGAACGGGTGAGAACAGTCCTACAGGGCCGCAGGCTAATAGCCCCGCTCACCTGCGAGAAGAGAGAGCCATCTTCTTGTCCTTCGCAGGCCAGACTGCAGAGAAGATCTGGGGATTGTGGGACGTCCCTGGTATTTGAGGGGCTGGGAGGAGCCAATTTCGCTGTCTCTGCAGTCCAGCGCCATCTGGCGGAGTAAGTGTAAGTAATCTTATCTGGAGCAGGACGTACTGTATACTAAGAATATTAAGGTTTGACCAGAGGAATAACATGTAAGGAGGAAAGGGGGGTTGCGTCATCTCGCAGCTTTCCCTTCGGAGATACAATGAAGGAGACATGAAGCACTGCCAGGCAGGCAGTATGGTGGGGGCTGGGCAGAGGACAAAATGCCCTGGTTGAATTTGCTTGAGGATGATTGCTGTTTTTTTGTATGGACACTCTGCTTACAATCTGGACATTACAACTTACATCATATTTACACCATTCATATTATTACTTTTAATTAAATCCACTCATCGATTTTTGGTTTCAGCCAATACTTGTTCCTTGAATTAGCATACCTAAGCTTATATCTGGATGGCCCAATAGTCCTCGTTAAAAGTTAAAAACAAGGAGCCAACTTATTACAGTAATAAGCACAATTACCAGCTATGGCTACTAGACCAAAGGAAGTAGCTTTTCTTTTATACATGGGCTGAACTGGACGGACTAAAGTCTTTTGTTGAGCCTTACATACTATGTTACTATGTATCCAGGGCAAAGCTTTAATGGCAGTGGGCAGTAGTTGTAGTGAGTATCTGAAGCAAGGGTTAGTAACCGATAGGTGTAAAGTACAAGACTGTCAAGGAACTTAAAACACAGAAGTCTGGCACCATCTTGGCTTCCTGTTTATAAGACTTCGAGCATGGCCATTGACACTAGTACCCGGAAAAGGTGGTGGAGAACATCTGCTCATATGCAGATTGACCTTCCTAGTGGCCCCATGACAGGAACATAATGCAGAGAGTTGATCCCCCGACACCCCCAATGCCCAGTCAATGCAGAAATTATCTCCCGCGATGATGTCAGTGACACATGTGCACGAATATCCTGTAAAGATAAGAGGAAGATCACAGGGAAGCAAAAAATGTCACCACCTGTTATATATATATATATATATTCTAAGTATATAGTACGTCCTGCTCCAGATATAATACTTACACTTGGGTTATCCTCCGCCAGATGGCGCTGCACTGCAGAGACATGCAAAACAAGCTCCTCCCGGCCCCTCAAATACCCGGGACCTCCCACAAATCCCCAGATTTCTCTGCAGTGCTTACTGCGAAGACATGAAGTTATCACTATCTCGCAGGTGAGCGGGGCTATTACAGCCTGCGGCCCTGTTGGACTATTCCCACCCGTCCTCCCTGTGATGTGCCTCCCAGCCTGGGCTGCGCTGGTCGGGTGAAGGTAGGCAGCACCATGTGGCTCACGGAGCCATGCTCCAGCGCAGGCCCCCACCAAAGGGTAGGCGGTATAGGCTGATAGTGAGCCTTATGGGATGCCCCTCCCGCATTATTACCACATGCCCCGTGTAGCGGTGGATCCTGTGCAAAGGGTCGCCATCCTCCCTCATTCTCCCCGTAGCCTTCGGGGGAGAAAGAAGGGGGGTGTGTGTGGGTGTCATTGTATCGTGATTAATGGCCTTTGTAATGTCTTTTGGACTTTATATGCGGTGTCAGCCGCCACGCTAACTTGTCTTTTTACTTGGCAATGCCGCCGCCGCCGCCGCGCGCGCCTTTTTTCCTTCATTTGGATGTTCCGCGCGGGGCGGTGGCGTTACCTCAGACGCTTCTGCGTCCTCATTGGCTGCTTGTTGGACTTCGCACCCATCGGGGGGCGGGGCCTGGCCTGGCACGCCCTGCGTCACGGCTCGCTCTGGCCCACCCTTTGAGGTACTCAGCGCCATGTTGTCAGTTCGTGCGCGCGTGTGACGTTCTTACTTACCGTGGTCCGTAAGTGCCCTCGTGGGTGGCTTTATACTCATTGTACAGTTTTTCGGTTCTGACACCCCCTCTTCTCATTGTGTCTTTCAGACGTGGTGAATCCATTGGCTTCTCCCGGCCCGGTGTAATTGATAGTTGGGCCTTGTAAAATTACTCCCACTTCCCTAGCGGGTTATTGGGGCATCCAGGGTTGCTTTATAGCGTCAATCCCTACTGGCATATTGTGCCTAATAATCACCATATGGAGGCATCTCAGGATAATGTGACCGGGGTCCCCTTGGGACAAGACCAGCGGTGTATGGCTTGTGGACAACCCCATGCTGATGCTGACAGGACACGGGTCTGCGTACCCTGTGCTGAGCAGGTGCTTGCATTGCAATCTGGCCTGCCAGTGGCTGCACCTCGTTTCACTTCACCTACTCCCCCGAGCTTAAATCTCTCTCCTGCTGAGTCGCACACAAGTGGGGATTCTCAGTCTCATAGACTGCCTACGGCTGAACAGATCATTGCGAGGTCTTTAGCACGTAAGGGCCCTGGTAAGAAGCGGCACTTGACGCCTTATGTTACTGTTTTCCCTATGGGATCTTAGGAGTTTATGAATCTGTGTGGCTATACCCCTTCTGATGGAGAGCTCTTTTCTGACTCAGACTCATCTGATCAGAGGCCAAGGGGTCATGACGATTCTGGCTCTGAACCCTGGGCCCAGGATGACACTGACAGATTATTGATCCAGATCTTTGAGGTTCTGTCTATCTCTCTCCCTGGTGAGGCTCCCAGGCAAAGAGGGGAGCGTTTCCATACAGCAACATCACGTTTGGAATTTCTAGAGCAGGCACATTTCCATACCCTTGTGCTCAAGGAATGGGAGCGCCCCAGTAAACTTCCCGGGGTTCCAAGGGATTGGGATAGGAAGTATCCTTTTCCTCCTAAGGTGGTTAATTGTTGGTCATCTCCCCCCCCCCTGAGGTGGATGTCCCGATCATAGGGCTATCTAACACCTCTGTCATGCATTCCCCTGATTATACTACCCTTCAGGATGCTGAGGACCGCGCATTGACCTGCTGGCCTCCCACGCCTTTGCATGTGCGGGGACGGCGCTGCGCCCGGTCTGTGCCTCTGCCATTACTGCTGTGGCCGCTAGAACCCTCATCAGAAAAATGCTTGATCGTGCCCCTGATGATCTCCCTTGGGAGGTGTTTAATGCACTCTCCACTTGTGATGTGTTTGTAAAATTTGTCCTATTAGCATTGGATGACACCATCAGAATGTGTGCAAGAACTTCTACCCTTGTGGTGGCTATATGTCGCTTGGTCTGGCTGCGACAGTGGGGTGCTGACAATGCTGCGAAGAAGGCTCTTACTGGGCTCCCTTTTAAGGGGCGACGTCTGTTTGGGGCCCATCTAGACCTGTTTGGTAAGAGAGGTAAGTTACCCCAACGCAGGCGGCTGTCTCGGCCCTTTCGGGGCCTGGGCCCCCCTTCTACCCCCTACCATGGTGTGAAACAGGAACCACGGGTGTCCTTCGTGGGGGCTCGCGCAAATTACTGCCCCAGGAGCAGCAGACAACACCCTGGCTCCTCCAGGGGGGCTAATCCCAAATCTTCCCCCAAGTCCCCTCAAGCATGATGGGGCACCCTCGCCCGTCTGGGTGAGGGGACGGCTGCGACACCTTGCTCATGCCTGGAGGCATCACGTCTCGGACTGGTGGATTCAGGAGGTAGTGTCCTCCGGCAACAAGACTTGGAAGACCAACACTGCCAATTTGTGGCCTTGCTGTCTGGCCCCTCTTCAACTCCCAGAGTGCTCACCATGGTGCTGACGGGGGTGATGTCCCTGATGAGACCAAGGGGCATCCGCGTGCTTCCCCATCTAGGCGACATCCTCATCACTTCCCAGTCTCTACATCAGGCAGAGTTGGATACTCAGCAGGTGGTGCCCATTATGGAATCATTTGGATGGGTGATCAACCACCCCAAGTCTTCACTGTCCCCTTCCTTGGTTACTCCATTCCTAGGAATGAATCTGGATACAGTTCAGGCAAGGATCTTCCTTCCTCAGCAGAAGGTGGACAATCTGGTTATACGGGCTCAGTCCCTCCTAGCTGTCCCCGTCCCTCCACCAGGCAGGGGATGCAGCTGGTGGGCCTGATGGGGGCGTGCTTCGAATCGGTCCCTTATGCTCAGTCCCACTTGGGACTTCTGCGTCTTCTCCTTTTGTTTGTATGGGACAAGGACCCAGCATCCCTGGACAGGGTCTGTGTGCTTTCCCCCCCTGGTAAGGAGGTCCCTCTTGTGGGGGGGGACTCCTCAAAGTCCCTGAGGTTCCAGGGGAGGTGGGGCCCTTAGGAGGCCCATACACCTATCGATGTTTTTGATACTGTGAGCGATCAGGTTAGTTCTGACTCACTTGACTACTTATCTTTAGGGCCTGCCTGTTCAGGGGCGCCAGGTCAATCTGTCGGCAGTTGCCTACAGCAATTATCAGGGACTCGGAGCAAGAGGGTCCTCCAGGTAGCGTCCCTGATCCTGACGTGGGTGGAGGCCAATGTTCCCTGCATATCAGCGGTTTGCATTCCGGGGGGGTCCCTCTGCAGCAGGGTGTTTCAATCTCTGTGTCACCGTGGGGACCAACCAGATGTGGATTTGTTTTGTGTCCTGTCACAATCACTGGCTCTTGTCTCCCCGTCCCAGGATCCTCTCCGTGACCTCGGATGCTTTAGTTATGTCATGGCAGGACATTCTGTTCTGTATGTCTTTCCTGCGCAAGATTGCTCTGGAAGGGGTGCCAGTGATTCTGGTGGCCCCCAGGTGGCCAAGAGTGTGGTTCACAGACGTGGTGCAGTTGGCAGTAGATCAGTACGTTCTGCCAGGGGTGCCAGATCTGCTCTCTCAGGGCCCCTTACGCCATCCCAATTTACAAACTCTGGCTTTGACGGCCTGGCTGCTGAATCCTCCATCTTGATGGAGAAAGACTTGTCTGCCTTGGTGATTGAGGCCATGGTGAAGGTTAGGAAGAACTCTTCTTCTTCCATCTATTATAGGGTATGGCGTACCTATATTGTTTGTTTCAATATATCTTTATTGAATTTTGCATAGAAATGGAGAACAGTACAGATAAACAGTATTAGACACACAGAGAGAATCGCGGGAATAGGACGGAACAGCCGCCACCAGATGATACAACCTCAACCGGATTAAGAGGTCAGGCATAATAAACACTCGAGGAATAGGGGGTGACATAGGCGCAGGCCCGAATACCGTAGCCCGCGTCCCCTGCCAAGTCCCGGGGGCCAGGGCCCCCCTAGAATTAAGGCCACCCTAGAATCATTGCCATGGATGCCATCCTCCGGCATAACCAGAACATTGCGACCGCCCCCGTCCCCCCCGCAACCCCGAGAAATAAGAGAGAGTGTAGAGAAAGGGAAAGGGGAATAGGAAGAATAGGGAAAGAGAGTGCAAGAACAGAAAACAGGGAAAGAGAGAAAAAGTGGATCAGAGACAATAAGGAGGGAAGACACAACAGACAAACAGAGAAGACAAACATGGGAGGGACAGTTACATTTACAACACGACACATCCCCACTCCATCCCCCCTCAAGGGCCCCAGCAGGCCGGCTCCCAGCCAACCCACCCGCTCTCCAACTCCCCCCGGGGCTCAGTCCCGCTCCAGCAGCGCCCGAAAAGCAAGGGACTCCCGAGAAACCTCCCAGAGAGTCCATGTCCCAAGGAACCGCCGGGCACCCCCCTCCACCCCCTCCAAGAACAGCTCCTCCATCCTCTTAATGGACTCGACCTCCCCGTACCACTCCAACATAGAAGGAACAGCAGAGGAGCGCCAGTGTCTGGGAATCACTGACCTAGCGGCAGTAAGTAAATGCCTCAACAACCCCTTCTTGCTGGACGACACTGACCCTGGGAGCATGGACAATAGAGCGACCTGTGGAGTACGGGGGAGCTTCTCGAGTGACAGGTGTTCATACATTCCAAACACCCGCTCCCAAAAGACCCGCACCAACGGACACTCCCACCAAATGTGCAACATGGTCCCAGGAGCCCCTTTGCATCTCCAACAATCACCCGTGTCCACCCCTCCAAACTTTATAAGGTCCGAGGGGCATCTGTACCATCTTGCCAGGATCTTATAATTCCGCTCCTGGGCCCTGGAAGCGACAGATAGTTTATGAGTTAACGTAAAGGATTTCTCTCAGTCGTCGGGCTCGAATACCAGTCCCAGGTCCTCTTCCCATCTCCGACAGAATCGTGGCAGCCCCTCACTCTCCTCCCCATCCCGAAGGATCTTATATAGGGTAGAGATCACGTGTGTAGGGGGAGAAGGGTCCCGGAGGACACTCTCCAGGGGAGTCAGTGTACGAGAAAGGTTCGAGACTGGTACTAAAGACCTGATAAAGGCCACCAACTGAGCATGTAGGAACCATGAGATGTTTTGAAGCCCACTCCGGACCCTCAACTCAGAGAGGGAGGGAGGGCCCGTCTCCGACATTATGTCCCCAAGCCTAATATCCTGAGAAGCTTCCCATACTAGAAAAGATCGAGAATTTAATCCCGGGAGGAAGGCCGGGTTGTCAAACAGCGGAGTGAGGGGGCCCGGTCTAAGTGAGAGCTTCCCCCGCCTTAAGAATCCGTCCCAAACCTTCAGCAACGGAACAGCCAGATAAGGCAGCTCCTGGGGTCCCGGCCTGTCAAGGGGAGTCACCCAAGGCAGGGCTACCAGATTAAGAGGGGAAACTGCCCTCTCAATAGCTACCCAGCCCTTGTCATCCCTATGGTGGAACCAATCTGATAAGCGCACCAGTACCGAGGCAGCGTGGTAAGTCCTAAGATCCGGGACCCCCAACCCCCCCCCCAATTTAGATCTAAAAAGGGTGGCCCTCCCGATTCTGGGTCTCCCATTGCCCCATATAAATTTAAAGAAGCTTCTTTGTAAAGATTGGAAGAACCCCCGCTCAGGGGCCAAAGGGATTGTCTGAAATATATAGAGGAATCGGGGGAGGATGTCCATCTTAAGGATATTAATGCGGCCCAACCACGAATACTGCTTCCTGCTGTAGGAGGCGAGGGAGGCAGCCGTAGAATGCAGGAGCGGGGCGTAGTTGAGTTTATATAATTTCCCCAAGTCTGAGGGCAGCTGGATCCCTAAATACGTAATGGCTTCCTCCTGCCATTTAAAGGGGAAGTTGGTCTGCATGAGGAGCCGGGTCTGAGCACTCAGTGAGATATTCAGAATCTCAGACTTAGACAAATTTACCTTAAAGTTGCTCAAGTCACCAAAA
The DNA here is from genome assembly GCA_027917425.1 of Gastrophryne carolinensis. Classification (NCBI taxonomy): domain Eukaryota; kingdom Metazoa; phylum Chordata; class Amphibia; order Anura; family Microhylidae; genus Gastrophryne; species Gastrophryne carolinensis. Next base: position 1,390,425 of record CM051234.1, read on the forward strand.
CGCTTGAACTCTGACAAGATAGAAGGCATAGAGATGTGGGGTGAAGTCACGTACATGAGCAGATCATCCGTGAAGAGAGAGAGCTTGTGCTCCCCCTCTCCGCAAACGATCCCATGCACCGACGGATTAGCCCTCAACGCGTTGGCCAGGTGCTCCATCACTAACACATAAAGCAGCGGGGACAAGGGGCAGCCCTGGCGAGTGCCATTCCGAATCGGAAAGGAGCCCGACAAAGAGCCATTAACCTTCACTCTTGCAGTGGGTTCCTGATATAGAGCCATTATTCTGGCCAACATGACCGGGCCCAACCCAATCTGACTCAACGTAGCCCTCAGAAACCCCCAGTGCACTCTGTCGAATGCTTTCTCCGCATCGACGGCTAGTAGACAAGTCGGGATATTCTGTGACTGAGTGTAATTAATTAGAGATATCGCCTTGATGGTGTTGTCTCTCGCTTCCCTTCCCGAGACAAACCCCACCTGATCCAAATTGACCAGTGTGGAGAGCAAGGGTTGCATTCGCAGAGCTATGATTTTAGCGTAGATTTTTAGGTCCACATTGATCAATGAAATCGGCCTGTAGCTCCCAGGCAGGGTGGCGTCCCTGCCGGGCTTCAGTATGACTGCAATGTGCGCCTCCAAGGCCTGTCTCGGGAAGGAACAGTCGTCCGATATGGAGTTAAACACCCTGACCAGAAAGGGGCCCAGCAAAGGTTCGAGCGTCTTGTAGAATCTGGGGGTGAACCCATCAGGACCGGGGCTTTTACCCACGGGGGCCCCCTTGATAGCCCGACTCACCTCTTCCAGATCGAATGGGTCCTCTAGAAATTCACTATCCACCGAAGACAAGGTCGGGAGAGCCGTCTCCTCGACATAAGTCGAGATCGCGACATCTCCCCCCAGCTGTGAGCCCTGTGCGGAGGGGTTCCCAAGGTTGTAGAGTTTAGAATAGAAGGCCTGGAATTCACCCGCTATCTGTGGTGTCTTATGGTGGTCAGCGCCGCTACCCCCCTTCAGGACGGGAATGAAGGTACAACCCTGTCTAGGGTGGAGAGATACGGGCTCTAAACCTGTCACGATATTTAAGAAAGCACTGGTCATATAAGTTTTTGAGGCCTTGCCTGGCGTCCAGCAACTCCCGCAGAACAGCGCTCGTGGGGGAGGTCTTGTGCACCTCCTCTAACTCCCCGATGCGTGCCAAGGCCTCCTCTATCCGATGCACCCTGTCCCTCCTGAGCCTAGACCCATGTTTGATGAAAATCCCACGCAACACACATTTAAGTGCCTCCCATTGCAGTGGCAACGGGGTCGGGTCATTCACGTGGTCCGAGAAAAAGTTCCCAATGGACGTCTTAACTTCAGCTAGGCAAACGGCATCCTTCAGCAAGTTGTCATTCAGACGCCAGTTATACTGCCTAGGAATCATATCTGGGATCGGGAGGCTCAGGAAGACAGGGGCATGGTCCGACCAGAGGATCTGTCCTATGGAGGTGTCAGGGTCGTACGAGAGCGCGTGGTGGCTAAGGAAGATATAATCTAGCCTACTATACGTATTATGGGGATGGGAGAAAAACGTGTAATCCCGAGCCCCCCCATGCTGAATCCTCCAGGTGTCAACTACCTGGAGAGCTCGGAGTGCGCCCCGAAGACTATTCAACTTGGAAAAGGGTATGGCCGACTTACCCTGAGAGGAGTCAAGTCTCGGATCAAGGGCCAAGTTAAAGTCTCCTCCAATCATCAAGGTACCCTCCGCAAATCCCTCCAACACGTGAAGTATCTCAAGGCCCACCTCCACCTGAGCTTGGTTAGGTAAGTACAGATTAGCAAGAGTATACATTGCCCCACACATTGTAAAGCGAAGAAATAGGTATCTACCGTTAGGGTCAATCTTTGATTCTAGCGTTTCCAGAGGGACAGCTTTATGGAGAGCAATAGAGACCCCTTTAGATTTGTTTTCTGGGTTTGGGCTATGAAACCACCTGTCATAGTACTTGTTTTTGATCTCCGGGATTTTCCCCCGGCAGAAATGAGTCTCCTGGAGTAGGATAATGTCCACTCGTTCCTTATGAAAACCATACAAAATTTTAGCCCTTTTTTCGGGGACGTTCAGCCCCTTAGCGTTGAAAGTGCAAATCCTAAGGCCCGCCATGCTTGTCTCAAGCTAGAGCTACAGATCAAAAGAAGTGCACCGCCGCGCCCAGTAGGATCAGAAGGCCAGAGGCGCCCGGGAAGCGAGGTCCACAGCAGAGACCAACCCCAGGTGAGGACGGAGCGGGACACCAAACAAACACACAGTGGGGAACGGACCAGAGGCCCAGAAGAACACGGGGAGCAGGGAAAGAAAAAGTTAGAAAGAAAGAGAAAAGGAACAACAACAGAAATTGAAAAGCCCAAAGAGCCCTTCCTTACAGAGGAGGGCAGGCAAGAGTATTGAGGACGATGTCCTCAGGCACCACGTACTATCCGCCCGTCAAGATCCGGCAGAGCAGCACGGGAAAACTTGTTGTGGAAGGTGGCCAAACAACTCGGGAGCCAACCCCAACTATACATAATCGTCATTCAAAACCCCCCCCCCCGAACCGTCCCACCCGCCCAAAAGGGGAAGCAGATCCACCCGCCACGGGAATGACCACCACAAAACCCCAAGCTCCCTCCAGCCCAAACAAAGGCACAGAAAAAAGGGAAAAAGAAGGGGGGGGGAACCCCAGCATACAGGGCATTAGAAACAATCCCAAAACATTCACTAACATGTCCCCTTCAGGGAAGCTATTAACGAGAAAAAGGAGAGAAACCCACCCTCCCCCCATCAACCAACAGTAAAACCCCACTCGCCCCCCAACCCCCCCGGCCACCCCCCAACGGGCATGCCATCCACCCCCCAGCCCACCGCGACAACCGCACAATGGATCAAGGGGAGGAAGGAAGGCCCGAACGTCCCGACACCTCCCATACAGCCGGGCCCCGCCAAGCAGCTAAATCACTTCGGCAATGAGCCTGCTCAAAGTCCTTCAGGAGCACGAAGTCCGCAGTAAAAATGTCCACAAAGGGAAAAAAAAAAGGGGGGGGGAGGGAGAGGGCAAGCGCAAGGGGGAACATCAGAGGGATCAGGCCCCAGTCGGGAGCCGCCCACGAGGCGGGGGGGGGGAGCAATACGGAGAGTCCCGGATCAGGAGGCGTATTGGTTAGCGGCCCCGGACCGGTCCAGGGGCATCTCTTACTCGGTTCCGAGCCAACCGGGGCCTCCGCAGAGCTCGTTGCGGCAAAGGGGGCAGGGGGTCAAGCGCCAGCCAATCCGGTATCGGGAGAGGATCCAGGCCTAGAAAAATAAACACGCCGGGAAGGTCCGCCTTGCTTCTGAGGGTGTACGTAGAATTGTCCTTGCGAACAACAAGGTGAAACGGGTGCCCCCATTTATAGGAGGCTCCAACTTCCCGTATCCCGTCAAGGAGGGGTCGTAGCGCCCGTCTCATCAGCAGGGTTCGACGAGAAACCTCAGGCAGGATAGTAATTTGCGAACCCTTCCAGGCGATTCTTCCCCTCTCCCAGGCAGAACGCAGGATGTCCTCTTTGATGAGAAAAAAATGTACTCTACAAAGGACGTCTCTAGGGGCCTGTGGGTCACCAGCCGGGCGTCCGTTAACCCGATGGATCCGATCCAGGACCAACTCAGCATCCGGCGCTCGCCCCAGCAGATCGTTGAATAATTCCGTCGCCCACGGGCGCAGATCCTCCGATCTAACCGATTCTGGGACACCACGGAGCTTCAAGTTGTTGCGCCTATTTCTGTTCTCTTGGTCATCCGCTTGAAGTCTGACGTCCACCAGTTGCTGGCGGAGCAGCTCCTGATTTCTTTCAAGGGTCAGCAAGCGCGACTCGTGATCCGAGCGGGACTCCTCTAGGGAGACAACTTTAGAGTCCAGGGCGGAAGACTTTTGTTGCAAATCCTCAATTTCCCGGCGCAGAGCACGCTCAATTCTGGTAGCTACAGCCTCCAGGTCAGCCTTCAATTCAGCTTTGGTCGGGAGACATCGGAGGAGATCTCGCAGAGAAGTGTCGACAATAGGCTGGGGGGGCAGTTGCCCGACTGAAGAGTGGATCGAGGGCGTCCCACACACGGGTCCACAAGACGCCACGTCCGCGGGGAGGATCCCGACAGGGTCCAGACCTCCCGGAGCCACCGCCCCAACATGGGAAGGAGACACGCCGTCCAGAGGATCATCACTGGGGCCCGGGGACCACTCCAGAGGTACTGCGTCCATGGATGGTTGGGGGGATTGGCCAGGCCCAGGCCACTCAGGGGCCCGATGGACATCCACCCGGACAGTTTGTTTGCCCGGTCCCGGGCTGTCCCCCCAGGAGTATGGCATGTGGCTGGGCTGCGCCGGAGACGGCCACTCAGGGGCCGAGGGATCCAGCCAGGCAGGGGAATTTAAGGCAGGGGAATTTAAGGCGACCCGCCCCTTTAAGCTGCCAGCCAGGGATTGCAGCTCCATATCAGGGCCGGTGAGGGAGGCCGCGCTGCGCTGAGGCGGTGAGGCAGCAGCAAGCATCAGGGGACGGGCAGACAGAGGCGCAGCACAGCCCGGGCTCCCTGCCCTCCGCTCCCCGGTTACGTCATCCCGCTCCGCCGGCATCTTCTCCCGGCCGTCGTCAGCCTCAGTGGAAGCCCCTCGCAACGGGGTAGAAGGGTGGTCGTTCCGATGGGACCCCCGCGGGGAAGGTCCCGAGCCGCCTCCAGGCTCCCCGCGGCTCCCTCCCGCGCCCGCCATCCGCGGACATGCCGGTGACGTCACCCCCGGGCCGGCCGCAGCCGCGCCATCCGCCGGGCTCTCAGACGGGCGCGCCAGGCCAGAGGTAAGCAATGGGGCCTGCACATCGGGGGGTACCTCACAGTCCGGATCTGCTCCCGTTCTTCTGCGGCGGGATCCCGGGTGCTCCTCCTCAGCACATAGGTGGCCGGATGCCATCTTGGCCGGCTGGGCCCTCCGATCCACCAGGTCTCTGCGGCCAAAAAATGCCCCGATGTCCTTCTTGGCAGGTTTCTTTGTGGATGTCCCAGGTCTCCTCTTCTTCCCGCTTCCCATCGTGCCAGGCAGGAGGGTCCAGGGGGGTCAGGATCAGCTATACAGTCGGGGTCTAAGGCAGAGCTAGCAACAGCACGTCCTTACTCCCTCATGGTCAGGCCACGCCCCCGTACCTATATTGTTTGACGTGAGTCTAGGTCTCTTCCCTGTCGGGTGTTCTCAGTCCCCGGGGTTCTGGAGTTTTTTAATACATGGGTTGGAGTTAGGTCTAAAACTCAGTACTCTGAAGGGTCAGGTTTCTGCCCTGTCTGTCTTCTTTCAGAAGTCTTTTGCTCAGCATTCCTTGGTTAAGACTTCTTTCAGGGGGTCACTCATGTGGGTCCCCCACGAAAACCTATGGTCCCTGTTTGGGATTTGAACTTGGTCTTGTCTTCCTTGCAGGGTACTCCCTTTGAGCCTATTCAGGATGCTGCTCTGGCTGTACTTACCCTCAAGGTTGTCTTTCTGGTGGCTATTACTTCTGTCAGGCGTGTGTCTGAGCTGGCGGCTCTGTCTATTCAGCCCCCATACTATGAGAGACACCAGGACAAGGTGGTGGTCCGCTTGAAGCCATACTTTCTGCTTAAGGTGGTGTCTGCTTTTCATTTGAATCAGGATATTGTTCTTCCTTCATTGTGTCCTAATCCTAGCAACGCTAAGGAGAGGGTGTTGCATTCCCTGGATGTGGTCAGGTGTCTGAAGTATTACCTGGTAGTCGCTGCGTCCTTCAGGAAAACTGATGCTCTTTTTGTGGTCCCTTCTGGGCCCAGGAAGGGTTTGGCTCCTGCCAAATCTACTATTAGCAAGTGGATTCGTCAGGCTGTGATTCAGGCCTACTCTGCTAAGGGGAAGAATCCTCCCTTCCGCCTTATTGCTCATTCCACTCATGCTATTGGTGCCTCTTGGGCTTTTCAGCACCAGGCTTCTGTTGAACAAGTTTGCAAGGCCGCTACTTGGTCTTCTGTTCATACCTTTTCAAAGTTTTACAAGGTTGATGTTCGGGCCTCAGCTGTTTTTGGCCGAAAGGTTCTGCAGCCGGCAGTGGTTTAAACTGTCTGCTGTGCCTCTTTTGTTGGGGATCCCACCCTACTTTATGGACACTGCTATTGGATGTCCCAAGTGTAAGTACTATATCTGGAGCAGGACGTACTGTATACTTAGAATAATACAATTCTGTGAAATACTCACCTGTAGAATTGGTATTATACGTATACAGTACGTCCTGCTCCACCCCACCCTGGTTTTTGCATTATTCTGGATCCCCTGTATGGTGATTGTTATCATTGTTATAGTTACCAGTTTTGGTGGTTATATCCTCCTGGCTTCCCGTTCACTGCTTTTCAATGCTGGGGATTTGTGGGAGGTCCCCGGGTATATGAGGGGCCGGGAGGAGCCTGTTTTGCATGTCTCTGCAGTGCAGCGCCATCTGGCAGAGGATAACCCAGGTGTAAGTACTATATCTGGAGCAGGACGTACTGTATACTTATAATACCAATTCTACAGGTGAGTATTTCACAGAATTGTATTATTTCCTCTTCCTTAATCTTAGAAAGTAAATCATTTATGATCATTACAAACAGCATGGAGGAGTGGTCTAGGTCAGCGGTCCCCAACCCTCCTCCAACAGGTTGTGTTTTGTGGATCTCCATATATATATATGACTCTATATCTCTGCTGCCGCCCTGACTTCCTCTCTGTAAAAATCTACAAAACAGGACCTGTTGATGGGCCTTGAGGAGGACGTTTGGGGATCCCTGGTCTAGGTGAACAGAAAGCAGGATGGGGGCTACGACTCCAGATAGTGTGAGATGGGGGTCACACATCTACAACTTTATTAAGCTATAAATCATTGTACATGTAGGTTAGAGCTGGGAATAGTTGGAAAAACATTTCTCACATTCAAAACTAGCCGAGGCGACCTGCTTACCTCCCCGCGGGTTCCGGGCTGTCTGAACAAGGAAGCACAGCTCCTGGCCTAACAAACCAGGTCTGCAAAAGGCCAATTGGGGCACAGGACCGGGGATGAGGTAAGGGTCATTTTGTGTCCCCGGCACTTATCTGGGCTAGAGAAAAGTCGACTTTTCCTTTAATGACTTGTTCCCAGATAATATATACATGGTTGCTTGTGTGAAGTGATCGATTTATTCTGCATTGAGAACAGTTATGGCTCCTCCCCTTTTATAATTGCTTTATGAAGGCTGATGTCTCAGAAAAACAAAACATTCTGGTCATAAATACGGCTATTTGGCAGCCTTGGTTGGTCTTCAAAGGCACAACCCACTACCAAACAGTCATGGGCATTCGAAGCCTTATAAATGGAATATTAACTGGACTGCACCCCCCCTTTTTTGTTTTGCCTTGTTTTTGTTCCCTATTTCTATTTTCTTCTCTCTCCTTTTTTTACTTCCACGTTTTTCCTCTCATGTTGGTAACATTATTATTCACTCCTCATCAATAACTATTGAGTACTGCTATATTGCTATTCAACATTTTTTTAGTTGTTTGGGCAGGAAAGCAAGATGGTTAGGATGCCTATTTCATCTTACAGAATACCATGATTGCCTCTGATCTCGACCCATGTTGACTCTGGGATTGCCTCTGATCTCGACCCATGTTGACTCTGTGGGTTGCCTCTGATCCTGACCCATGTTGGCTCTGGGATTGCCTCTGATCCTGACCCATGTTGGCTCTGGGATTGCCTCTCATCTCGACCCATGTTGACTCTGGGATTGCCCCTGATCTCGACCCATGTTGACTCTGTGGGTTGCCTCTGATCCTGACCCATGTTGGCTCTGGGATTGCCTCTCATCTCGACCCATGTTGACTCTGGCATTGCCCCTGATCTCAACCCAAATTGACTCTGGCATTGCCCCTGATCTCGACCCATGTTGACTCTGGGATTGCCTCTGATCTCGACCCATGTTGACTCTGGGATTGCCTCTGATCTCGACCCATGTTGACTCTGGGATTGCCTCTGATCTCGACCCATGTTGACTCTGGGATTGCCTCTGATCTCGACCCATGTTGACTCTGGGATTGCCTCTGATCTCGACCCATGTTGACTCTGTGGGTTGCCTCTGATCCTGACCCATGTTGACTCTGTGGGTTGCCTCTGATCCTGACCTATGTTGGCTCTGGCATTGCCCCTGATCTCGACCCATGTTGACGCTGGCATTGCCCCTGATCTCGACCCATGTTGACTCTGGCATTGCCCCTGATCTCGACCCATGTTGACTCGGGGATTGCCTCTGATCTGACCCATAATGACTCTGGCATTGCCCCTGATCTCGACCCAAGTTGACTCTGGCATTGCCCCTGATCTCGACCCAAGTTGACTCTGGCATTGCCCTTGATCTCGACCCATGTTGACTCGGGGATTGCCTCTCATGTTGACTCAGGGATTGCCTCTGATCTGACCCATGATGACTCTGGCATTGCCTCTGATCTTGACCCACGTTGACTCTGGGATTGACCTTGAGCTGCTGTCACTCTTGTGTGTATTGTAATAGTATCCTACCATGTAAATGAGCTATATGAGGCTTTATTGATGTGTGTAATATTATACCAACCTCTACATGAGAAACAATTCATAAAAAATTGTCTGAAACATAAATACGGCTATCTCCTTGTATGAACTTTTTCATGACGACTGAGGTTCGATTTATGACAGAAACATTTTCCACATTCAGCACAAGAATACGGCTTCTTCCCCGTGTGACCCCTTTTATGTTTGATAAGGATTGATTTCTGAGAAAAACATTTCCCGCACTCGGAGCACGAATACGGCTTCTCCCCCGTGTGAATTCTTTCATGACTGGTGAGGTTTGACTTTTTGGAAAAACATCTGCCGCATTCGGAGCACGAGTACGGCTTCTCTCCCGAATGAATTTTTTTGTGAGCAATAAGGTGAGAATTTTGAGAAAAACATTTGCCACATTCGGGACAGGAATGCGGCTTCTCCCCCGTGTGCCCCATTTCGTGTTTGACGAGCTCCGATCTCTTTGAAAAGCGTTTGCCGCACCGGCAGCAGGAATACGGCTTCTTCAGCGTATGGATCGTTTCGTGCTGAATGAGGCCGGATTTGAAGGAAAAACTCCTCCCGCATTCGCCGCACGAATACGGCTTCTCTCCTGTGTGAACTCTTTCGTGGGCCGTAAGGTTAAATTTATGAGAGAAGCATTTCCCGCATTCGGAGCACGAGAAGGGCTTCTCTCCTGTGTGAACTCGCTCGTGGCTGCTGAGGTTCGCTTTCGTGGAGAAACATTTCCCGCATTCAGAGCACGAATGAAGCTTTTCTCCTGTATGAACTCTCTCGTGACTTATAAGGTTGGATTTATAAGAAAAACATTTCCCGCATTCGGTGCAGGAATGCGGCTTCTCGCCTGTATGAACTCTTTCGTGTTTGATAAGCTGCGATTTTTTAGAAAAACATTTTCCGCATTCAGGACAGGAATTTGGCTTTTTGGGTGATGTTGGAGCTTTATAATGGGTGAGCGGCTGTGATAAATCCGAAAACCTCCCTCGGTGTGTAGAGGGTCGAGATGCCGGTTGTGCAGGGTTCTGTGCGGGATTGCAGTTTGGGTTACTCGGGTCTGCTTCTGCCTTGGCTGTGATGTCGTCTTCTCCTGTTTTACCAGCTCCGTCCTCTGTATTAGTCTGGATGAATTGTTCATCTGGAGGTAAAAGGAAATGGAGGGGAAGATAGAAGGTTAAATAGGAACTCCGCTGTATTCCACAAGCTGGAAGTAATACAAGGGCAGATATCAATCATCTTTTTCAGTAATGACGACATCCAGTGAGAGTAAAATAAGCACAACGCACTCTGAAAGCCTCAACCAACATTGAGGTTTCCTCCAATGGGTGCACAGTAGAAGCTACAGACACAGAGGCAGAAGTACTGCACATATTTACTGATTATATATATCTGATGATATATAGGTGTAACAATTGTACGTGAAGTTCGGGTTTGTACTGAACTTTGCGAGTTTGGGTTCCCAAACCCCAACACGGACTTCAGCCAGAAGTCTGTTTAAGTTCGACGTTCGTCAGCCCATCAAACCGCTTCACCTAAGCTTCCTGCTACTGCAACTCACCTCTGCCTGATCTTGTCAGCAGCATTATTTATAACTGGCCCCAGCTGAGGCTACAAAAAGATGGCTGTAGGTTCCCATGATTAGGAACACTCTTATTGCTGCAGCTAGAAATGTCCTCACACATACGAGCTGGCGAACATCTTTTTGTAGCCCTGGCTGGGCTCGGTTTCGAAAGCAGCTGCTGCCGCCACTGCTCCGATGCTAGGAAGAGGATCCCGGGCAGAGGTGAGTAAAGGAAGCACACTTCTGCTGCACATTCTGCGCCCCCCTCCCCCCAGACCCGAACCTTGGGGTTCGCCCATGTGCAGACACACGTTAGAGGAAAAATGGGCGTTGGTCCAGTTTAAATCCTATTTAGAGGCTTTGGAAAGCTCTTGTCATACCCGTAAAAAGGGCAAATATATAAAGTCAGCATTAGGATCCCCACAAAAGTTATAATGTTGTCTATATTGTCCATACTCTGACTCTCCCTCCCCCTTTATACTCTGCCTCTCCCTCCCCCTTTATACTCTGACTCTGCCTCGCTCTCCCCCTTTATGCTCAGCCACTCGCTCTCCCCCTTTATGCTCAGCCACTCGCTCTCCCCCTTTATGCTCAGCCACTCGCTCTCCCCCTTTATGCTCAGCCACTCGCCCTCCCCCTTTATACTCTGCCACTCGCCCTCCCCCTTTATACTCTGCCACTCGCCCTCCCCCTTTATACTCTGCCACTCGCCCTCCCCCTTTATACTCTGCCACTCGCCCTCCCCCTTCATACTCTGCCACTCGCCCTCCCCCTTTATACTCTGCCACTCGCCCTCCCCCTTCATACTCTGCCACTCGCCCTCCCCCTTCATACTCTGCCACTCGCCCTCCCCCTTCATACTCTGCCACTCGCCCTCCCCCTTCATACTCTGCCACTCGCCCTCCCCCTTCATACTCTGCCACTCGCCCCTCCCCCTTCATACTCTGCCACTCGCCCCTCCCCCTTCATACTCTGCCACTCGCCCTCCCCCCTTTATACTCTGCCACTCGCCCTCCCCCCTTTATACTCTGCCACTCGCCCCTCCCCCTTCATACTCTGCCACTCGCCCCTCCCCCTTCATACTCTGCCACTCGCCCCTCCCCCTTCATACTCTGCCACTCGCCCCTCCCCCTTCATACTCTGCCACTCGCCCTCCCCCTTCATACTCTGCCACTCGCCCTCCCCCTTTATACTCTGCCACTCGCCCTCCCCCCTTTATACTCTGCCACTCGCCCTCCCCCCTTTATACTCTGCCACTCGCCCTCCCCCTTCATACTCTGCCACTCGCCCCTCCCCCTTCATACTCTGCCACTCGCCCCTCCCCCTTCATACTCTGCCACTCGCCCCTCCCCCTTCATACTCTGCCACTCGCCCCTCCCCCTTCATACTCTGCCACTCGCCCCTCCCCCTTCATACTCTGCCACTCGCCCTCCCCCTTTATACTCTGCCACTCGCCCTCCCCCCTTCATACTCTGCCACTCGCCCTCCCCCTTTATACTCTGCCACTCGCCCTCCCCCCTTCATACTCTGCCACTCGCCCTCCCCCCTTCATACTCTGCCACTCGCCCCTCCCCCTTTATACTCTGCCACTCGCCCTTTATACTCTGCCACTCGCCCTCCCCCTTTATACTCTGCCACTCGCCCTCCCCCTTTATACTCTGCCACTCGCCCTTTATACTCTGCCACTCGCCCTCCCCCTTTATACTCTGCCACTCGCCCTCCCCCTTTATACTCTGCCACTCGCCCTTTATACTCTGCCACTCGCCCTCCCCCTTTATACTCTGCCACTCTCCCTCCCCCTTTATACTCTGCCACTCGCCCTTTATACTCTGCCACTCGCCCTCCCCCTTTATACTCTGCCACTCGCCCTCCCCCTTTATACTCTGCCACTCGCCCCTCCCCCTTCATACTCTGCCACTCGCCCCTCCCCCTTTATACTCTGCCACTCGCCCCTCCCCCTTTATACTCTGCCACTCGCCCCTCCCCCTTCATACTCTGCCACTCGCCCTCCCCCTTTATACTCTGCCACTCGCCCCTCCCCCTTCATACTCTGCCACTCGCCCCTCCCCCTTCATACTCTGCCACTCGCCCCTCCCCCTTCATACTCTGCCACTCGCCCCTCCCCCTTCATACTCTGCCACTCGCCCCTCCCCCTTCATACTCTGCCACTCGCCCTCCCCCTTTATACTCTGCCACTCGCCCTCCCCCTTTATACTCTGCCACTCGCCCTCCCCCTTCATACTCTGCCACTCGCCCTCCCCCTTTATACTCTGCCACTCGCCCTCCCCCTTCATACTCTGCCACTCGCCCTCCCCCTTCATACTCTGCCACTCGCCCCTCCCCCTTCATACTCTGCCACTCGCCCCTCCCCCTTCATACTCTGCCACTCGCCCCTCCCCCTTCATACTCTGCCACTCGCCCTCCCCCTTCATACTCTGCCACTCGCCCTCCCCCCTTTATACTCTGCCACTCGCCCTCCCCCTTCATACTCTGCCACTCGCCCCTCCCCCTTCATACTCTGCCACTCGCCCTCCCCCTTCATACTCTGCCACTCGCCCTCCCCCTTCATACTCTGCCACTCGCCCTCCCCCTTCATACTCTGCCACTCGCCCTCCCCCTTCATACTCTGCCACTCGCCCTCCCCCTTTATACTCTGCCACTCGCCCTCCCCCCTTTATACTCTGCCACTCGCCCTCCCCCCTTTATACTCTGCCACTCGCCCTCCACCTTCATACTCTGCCACTCGCCCCTCCCCCTTCATACTCTGCCACTCGCCCCTCCCCCTTCATACTCTGCCACTCGCCCCTCCCCCTTCATACTCTGCCACTCGCCCCTCCCCCTTCATACTCTGCCACTCGCCCCTCCCCCTTCATACTCTGCCACTCGCCCCTCCCCCTTCATACTCTGCCACTCGCCCTCCCCCTTTATACTCTGCCACTCGCCCTCCCCCCTTCATACTCTGCCACTCGCCCTCCCCCTTTATACTCTGCCACTCGCCCTTTATACTCTGCCACTCGCCCCTCCCCCTTCATACTCTGCCACTCGCCCTCCCCCTTTATACTCTGCCACTCGCCCTCCCCCTTTATACTCTGCCACTCGCCCCTCCCCTTCATACTCTGCCACTCGCCCCTCCCCCTTTATACTCTGCCACTCGCCCTCCCCCTTCATACTCTGCCACTCGCCCCTCCCCCTTTATACTCTGCCACTCGCCCCTCCCCCTTTATACTCTGCCACTCGCCCCTCCCCTTTATACTCTGCCACTCGCCCTCCCCCTTCATACTCTGCCACTCGCCCTCCCCCTTCATACTCTGCCACTCGCCCCTTCCCCTTCATACTCTGCCACTCGCCCCTCCCCCTTCATACTCTGCCACTCGCCCCTCCCCCTTCATACTCTGCCACTCGCCCCTCCCCCTTCATACTCTGCCACTCGCCCTCCCCCTTCATACTCTGCCACTCGCCCTCCCCCCTTTATACTCTGCCACTCGCCCTCCCCCTTCATACTCTGCCACTCGCCCCTCCCCCTTCATACTCTGCCACTCGCCCTCCCCCTTCATACTCTGCCACTCGCCCTCCCCCTTCATACTCTGCCACTCGCCCTCCCCCTTCATACTCTGCCACTCGCCCTCCCCCTTCATACTCTGCCACTCGCCCTCCCCCTTTATACTCTGCCACTCGCCCTCCCCCTTCATACTCTGCCACTCGCCCTCCCCCTTTATACTCTGCCACTCGCCCCTCCCCCTTCATACTCTGCCACTCGCCCCTCCCCCTTCATACTCTGCCACTCGCCCCTCCCCCTTCATACTCTGCCACTCGCCCCTCCCCCTTCATACTCTGCCACTCGCCCTCCCCCTTCATACTCTGCCACTCGCCCTCCCCCTTCATACTCTGCCACTCGCCCTCCCCCTTCATACTCTGCCACTCGCCCTCCCCCTTTATACTCTGCCACTCGCCCTCCCCCCTTTATACTCTGCCACTCGCCCTCCCCCCTTTATACTCTGCCACTCGCCCTCCCCCTTCATACTCTGCCACTCGCCCCTCCCCCTTCATACTCTGCCACTCGCCCCTCCCCCTTCATACTCTGCCACTCGCCCCTCCCCCTTCATACTCTGCCACTCGCCCCTCCCCCTTCATACTCTGCCACTCGCCCTCCCCCTTTATACTCTGCCACTCGCCCTCCCCCCTTCATACTCTGCCACTCGCCCTCCCCCTTTATACTCTGCCACTCGCCCCTCCCCCTTCATACTCTGCCACTCGCCCTCCCCCTTTATACTCTGCCACTCGCCCTCCCCCTTCATACTCTGCCACTCGCCCTCCCCCTTTATACTCTGCCACTCGCCCTCCCCCTTTATACTCTGCCACTCGCCCCTCCCCTTCATACTCTGCCACTCGCCCCTCCCCCTTTATACTCTGCCACTCGCCCTCCCCCTTTATACTCTGCCACTCGCCCTCCCCCTTTATACTCTGCCACTCGCCCTCCCCCTTTATACTCTGCCACTCGCCCTCCCCCTTTATACTCTGCCACTCGCCCCTCCCCTTCATACTCTGCCACTCGCCCCTCCCCCTTTATACTCTGCCACTCGCCCCTCCCCCTTTATACTCTGCCACTCGCCCCTCCCCCTTTATACTCTGCCACTCGCCCTCCCCCTTCATACTCTGCCACTCGCCCTCCCCCTTCATACTCTGCCACTCGCCCCTCCCCCTTCATACTCTGCCACTCGCCCCTCCCCCTTCATACTCTGCCACTCGCCCCTCCCCCTTCATACTCTGCCACTCGCCCCTCCCCCTTCATACTCTGCCACTCGCCCTCCCCCTTCATACTCTGCCACTCGCCCTCCCCCCTTTATACTCTGCCACTCGCCCTCCCCCTTCATACTCTGCCACGCCCCTCCCCCTTCATACTCTGCCACTCGCCCTCCCTCTTCATACTCTGCCACTCGCCCTCCCCCTTCATACTCTGCCACTCGCCCTCCCCCTTCATACTCTGCCACTCGCCCTCCCCCTTCATACTCTGCCACTCGCCCTCCCCCTTCATACTCTGCCACTCGCCCTCCCCCTTTATACTCTGCCACTCGCCCTCCCCCCTTTATACTCTGCCACTCGCCCTCCCCCCTTTATACTCTGCCACTCGCCCTCGCCCTCCCCCTTCATACTCTGCCACTCGCCCCTCCCCCTTCATACTCTGCCACTCGCCCCTCCCCCTTCATACTCTGCCACTCGCCCCTCCCCCTTCATACTCTGCCACTCGCCCCTCCCCCTTCATACTCTGCCACTCGCCCTCCCCCTTTATACTCTGCCACTCGCCCTCCCCCCTTCATACTCTGCCACTCGCCCTCCCCCTTTATACTCTGCCACTCGCCCTTTATACTCTGCCACTCGCCCTCCCCCTTTATACTCTGCCACTCGCCCTCCCCCTTTATACTCTGCCACTCGCCCTCCCCCTTTATACTCTGCCACTCGCCCTCCCCCTTTATACTCTGCCACTCGCCCTCCCCCTTTATACTCTGCCACTCGCCCTCCCCCTTTATACTCTGCCACTCGCCCCTCCCCCTTTATACTCTGCCACTCGCCCCTCCCCCTTTATACTCTGCCACTCGCCCCTCCCCCTTTATACTCTGCCACTCGCCCTCCCCCCTTCATACTCTGCCACTCGCCCTCCCCCCTTCATACTCTGCCACTCGCCCTCCCCCTTTATACTCTGCCACTTGCCCTCCCCCTTTATACTCTGCCACTCGCCCTCCCCCTTCATACTCTGCCACTCGCCCTCCCCCCTTCATACTCTGCCACTCGCCCTCCCCCTTCATACTCTGCCACTCGCCCTCCCCCTTCATACTCTGCCACTCGCCCTCCCCCTTCATACTCTGCCACTCGCCCTCCCCCTTCATACTCTGCCACTCGCCCTCCCCCTTCATACTCTGCCACTCGCCCTCCCCCTTCATACTCTGCCACTCGCCCTCCCCCTTCATACTCTGCCACTCGCCCTCCCCCTTCATACTCTGCCACTCGCCCTCCCCCTTCATACTCTGCCACTCGCCCTCCCCCTTCATACTCTGCCACTCGCCCTCCCCCTTCATACTCTGCCACTCGCCCTCCCCCTTCATACTCTGCCACTCGCCCTCCCCCTTCATACTCTGCCACTCGCCCTCCCCCTTCATACTCTGCCACTCGCCCTCCCCCTTCATACTCTGCCACTCGCCCTCCCCCTTCATACTCTGCCACTCGCCCTCCCCCTTCATACTCTGCCACTCGCCCTCCCTCTGCCACTCGCCCTCCCCCTTTATACTCTGCCACTCTCCCCTCCCCCTTTATACCCGGGCTCTTCCTATTCTCGTCAATTCGCCCTTCATTCCGAAAAAACAGGCCTAGTAAAAAAAAAACTCATGGCTTGTGCAGGCCTGATTCTCAAAAGGCTGTGAAATCAAAGCGGACCTAAATACCCGATATGCAATGGCCACTTACGATTGCTGTATTTTTCCCTTATGTTATTCATGTTCATTACTTACCTTCTCTCTTTGTTAGTTACTGTATTAAACATCCTCTATGTTAAAACCAAAGACCAAAAATAAAAAGGGGCCTATTCCCCCTCCCCATTGACCCTACTTACCTTTTGGATGTCGCTGCCGCCCGCTTAGCCGTCTGTTAATGACAATGGAGCCGCTCAGTCTCGCGAGATTTTCGGACGACTCCATTGCATCCCATTCACGGGCACTGCGCAGACGCGAGTTTGGGGGCCACGCTCAATGCCTGATGGGATGCAAGATGGCGCCGCCATCGTCCGGAGGGACCCAAAAGATGGATCGCCTGACGAGGTGAGTAAATAGTGCCCAAAGGTAAAACCGGAGGGAGGGGTATGAGATGGGGGAGGTTTTAACCTCCACCGATGTTCCTCTTGAAGCCACTCTTACCCCTTGGGGCATAAAAGAGCTTTACAAGAATTGAAAATTGTCACATGTGAAAGAAGGGGGGTCCGACTACAGCCAGTTCCAGCCATCGGAACCTCGAGATTTGGTCACACGCGAAAAGGAGGAGAGTCCGACTACACCCAGTTCCAGCCATCGGCACCTAGAGATTTGGTCACATGCGAAAGGAGGGAAGTCTGTCTGCACCCAGTTCCAGCCATCGGAACCTGGAGATTTGGTCACATGCGAAAGGAGGGAAGTCTGTCTGCACCCAGTTCCAGCCATCGGAACCTGGAGATTTGGTCACATGCGAAAGGAGGGAAGTCTGTCTGCACCCAGTTCCAGCCATCGGAACCTGGAGATTTGGTCACATGCGAAAAGGAGGAGAGTCCGACTACACCCAGTTCCAGCCATCGGAACCTGGAGATTTGGTCACATGCGAAAGGAGGGAAGTCTGTCTGCACCCAGTTCCAGCCATCGGAGCCTGGAGATTTGGTCACATGCGAAAGGAGGGAAGTCTGTCTGCACTCAGTTCCAGCCATCGGAACCTGGAGATTTGGTCACATGCGAAAGGAGGGAAGTCTGTCTGCACCCAGTTCCAGCCATCGGAACCTGGAGATTTGGTCACATGCGAAAGGAGGGGAGTCTGTCTGCACTCAGTTCCAGCCATCGGAACCTGGAGATTTGGTCACATGCGAAAGGAGGGGAGTCTGTCTGCACTCAGTTCCAGCCATCGGAACCTGGAGATTTGGTCACATGTGAAAGGAGGGGAGCCATCGCAACCTGAAGATTTGGTCACATGCAAAAGGAGGGGAGTCTGTCTGCACCCAGTTTCAGCCAGCGGAGCCTGGAGATTTGGTCACATGCGAAAGGAGGGAAGTCTGTCTGCACCCAGTTTCAGCCAGCGGAGCCTGGAGATTTGGTCACATGCGAAAGGAGGGAAGTCTGTCTGCACTTAGTTCCAGCCATCGGAACCTGGAGATTTGGTCACATGCGAAAAGGAGGGAAGTCTATCTGCACCCAGTTCCAGCCATCGGAACCTGGAGATTTGGTCACATGCGAAAAGGAGGGGAGTCTGTCTGCACCCAGTTCCAGCCATCGGAACCTGGAGATTTGGTCACATGCGAAAGGAGGGAAATCTGTCTGCACCCAGTTCCAGCCATCGGAACCTGGAGATTTTGTCACATGCGAAAGGAGGGAAGTCTATCTGCACCCAGTTCCAGCCATCGGAACCTGGAGATTTGGTCACATGCGAAAGGAGGGGAGTCTGTCTGCACCCAGTTCCAGCCATCGGAACCTGGAGATTTGGTCACATGCGAAAGGAGGAAAGTCTGTCTGCACTCAGTTCCAGCCATTGGAACCTGGAGATTTGGTCACATGCGAAAGGAGGAAAGTCTGTCTGCACTCAGTTCCAGCCATTGGAACCTGGAGATTTGGTCACATGCGAAAGGAGGGAAGTCTGTCTGCACCCAGTTCCAGCCATCGGAACCTGGAGATTTGGTCACATGCGAAAGGAGGAAGTCTGTCTGCACCCAGTTCCAGCCATTGGAACCTGTAGATTTGGTCACATGTGAAAGGAGGAGAGTCTGGCTGTAGCCAATTCCAGCCATCGGAACCTGGAGATTTGGTCACATGCGAAAGGAGGGGAGCCATCGAAACCTGGAGATTTGGTCACATGCGAAAGGAGGGGAGCCATCGGAACCTGGAGATTTGGTCACATGCGAAAGGAGGGGAGCCATCGGAACCTGGAGATTTGGTCACATGCGAAAGGAGGGGAGCCATCGGAACCTGGAGATTTGGTCACATGCGAAAGGAGGGGAGCCATCGGAACCTGGAGATTTGGTCACATGCGAAAGGAGGGGAGCCATCGGAACCTGGAGATTTGGTCACATGCGAAAGGTGGGGATCCATCAGGGCCTGGAGATTTTTCAACATAACAGGAATTACTATATTTCTAGTATTATCGATTCTCTAGAAAGTTTATTACTCACCCGATGCAATCTGTAGAGGTTCATCTTCCCCTTTGGTCTCCACAAATCTTTCCTCCTCCTCAGTTTTTACATCTCTCGCTTTAGTGCCTGTGAACAGAGAAGAGAGTGACGACCCTCCGTGTAGAGTGAGGATGCAGGACGCCAAGTCGGCAATATTCTGCTTCACTGAAACGTGATACCCGACCGGCCCCTCTTCAGGGAAACCTGTGGTCCCGATCCACAGGTTTTTGCGTATAACCCCTACTTCCACCCCTCACTACCTTCCTCTTGTCACATTCCATGCATGCGTGGGGCGGATTGATTCCCGAGATGTTCGAGAAAAAGTGGAGAGCAGGAGAGTATGGGGGGGGGGGGTAATTTCTATAGAATGTTTATTACTCACCTGGGCTGATCTGTAGAGGGACGTCCTCCTCTTTAGTCTTCACAGATACTTCCACTTCCTCCTCCTCAGATTTCACCTCTGTCACAATAATGTCTCCGAGCTCTGTGAATAGAGATGAGAGTGAAGCCGCAGTACGGAGATGAGGACCACGGAGTGGCGGAATGAGCAAAACCTGTGGGCATTCTGATTCGGGATGCCCTGCGGTGTGTAACTCCCGGGATCGCCCATATACTCCCCTTTCCTTGTTCCTCTGGCGCAATTGCGGGCCACTCAGCGGCACTTGTTAAAATCAAGTTTCCTTTATGGCAAGGAAATCTGAATGGAGAGAGCTCGCAGGCAACCGCATCTAGCTGTGGGCACGCCCCCTGCTGGCCATTCAGTGAGGCGCGGGCCTAGATACAGGTATGCTGGGGATGTGGCCACAGCACCAACATGAGGCAAGGGTTGGGGGAAGAGGTGAGTCAATCGGGTGGTTTTACACAGTGGGGCATCCCAATTCGGAATGCCTTATAATGAGGTAGACCAACCCATCTTAGAGTCTTATAGAAACAAGGGGGGGGGGGCATCCCAATTTGGAATGCCCCATAAAGAGGTAGACCAACCCATCTAAGAGTCTTATAGACACAAGGGGCGCATCCCAATTGGAATGCCCCATAAAGAGGTAGATCAACCCCCCACAAGAGTATTATAAACTCAAGGGGGCAAAACAAGAGCATTATAGACGCAAGTGGGAATCCCAATTTGGAATACCCCATAAAGACGTAGACCAACCCCACAAGAGCATTATAGACTCTATCTAAAAGTCTTACAGATACAAGGGCCACATCCCAATTTGGAATGCCCCAAAAAAGAGGTAGACCACCCCCCCGAACAGTAACAAGGGGGGACACCCCGATTTGGAATCTCCCATAAAGAGGGAAACCAACCCGTCTAAGAATCTTATAGACACAAGGGGGCATCCCAATTCGGAATGCCCCAAATGTTTAATATAGAAGGATTATTACTCACCTGGGCTGATCTGTAGAGGAAGCTCCTCCTCTTTAGTCTTCACAGATACTTCTTCCTCCTCCTCAGTGGTCACATGTCTCTCTATAGAGACTCTGTGGCCTGTGGATAGAGATGAGAGTGACGCCTCTATACTGTGATATTACCCTGCAATGTTGTTTTTATTGGGGTGTCACTATGGCGTCTCTGGGGGTGAATATAAAGGGTGACGCTCTCTGAAGAGACAGCTAAAGTCAATCGAGAGAGACAGGAATCTGGAAGCTCCAATCGCATCCTCTGTATCACTGTGAGTGGAGCTCTGGGGGAGGCGGCTTAATAACACCTCATAGCTCCAGCCATGCGAATGCAGAGAGCACCTCATCTCCCCATCGTTTATGATGGACGGGGGGCGAGGATTGGAGCTGCTGCTTATTGCTGATCCGGGTACGAGTCGCTCTGGTCAGGTGATGAGCAAAACGCCACCAGCCAGGTCCACATGCCTTGATGTATTACTACAGGTGAGCCATGGCCTGGATGAATGAGAATACGCACAGACATTGTGACTTACCAAGCGAGGGGAGGAGCTGCTGTGCCTCCATCATGGCCCCTCCCTCCTCCAGAGATGACCCGCCTCCTTCCTGTTCACTGGCAGTAATGACGGCTCTGCTGGGAGAAATGACACAGAGGTCAGGGATAGGACATAGGCTTTCCAACATATGAGAGGGGCAGGAGGGGTCCTCAGGTGAGCAGAGGGGGGTGAGAGGGGCAGGAGGGGTCCTCAGGTGAGCAGAGGGGGGTGAGAGGGGCAGGAGGGGTCCTCAGGTGAGCAGAGGGGCAGGTGAGATGGGCAGGAGGGGTCCTCAGGTGAGCAGAGGGGCAGGTGAGAGGGGCAGGAGGGGTCCTCAGGTGAGCAGGGCGGGGTGAGAGGGGCAGGAGGGGTCCTCAGGTGAGCAGGGCGGGGTGAGAGGGGCAGGAGGGGTCCTCAGGTGAGCAGAGGGAGGTGAGAGGGGCAGGAGGGGTCCTCAGGTGAGCAGAGGGGGGTGAGAGGGGCAGGAGGGGTCCTCAGGTGAGCAGAGGGAGGTGAGAGGGGCAGGAGGGGTCCTCATGTGAGCAGAGGGAGGTGAGAGGGGCAGGAGGGGTCCTCAGGTGAGCAGAGAGGGGTGAGAGGGGCTGGAGGGGTCCTCAGGTGAGCAGAGGGGGGTGAGAGGGGCAGGAGGGGTCCTCAGGTCAGCAGAGGGGGGTGAGAGGGGCAGGAGGGGTCCTCAGGTAAGCAGAGGGAGGTGAGAGGGGCAGGAGGGGTCCTCAGGTGAGCAGAGGGGGGTGAGAGAGGCAGGAGGGGTCCTCAGGTGAGCAGAGGGGGGTGAGAGGGGCAGGAGGGGTCCTCAGGTAAGCAGAGGGGGGTGAGAGGGGCAGGAGGGGTCCTCAGGTAAGCAGAGGGGGGTGAGAGGGGCAGGAGGGGTCCTCAGGTCAGCAGAGGGGGGTGAGAGGGGCAGGAGGGGTCCTCAGGTAAGCAGAGGGAGGTGAGAGGGGCAGGAGGGGTCCTCAGGTGAGCAGAGGGGGTGAGAGGGGCAGGAGGGGTCCTCAGGTGAGCAGAGGGGGTGAGAGGGGCAGGAGGGGTCCTCAGGTAAGCAGAGGGAGGTGAGAGGGGCAGGAGGGGTCCTCAGGTGAGCAGAGGGGGTGAGAGGGGCAGGAGGGGTCCTCAGGTGAGCAGAGGGGGTGAGAGGGGCAGGAGGGGTCCTCAGGTGAGCAGAGGGGGGTGAGAGGGGCAGGAGGGGTCCTCAGGTCAGCAGAGGGGGGTGAAAGGTTCAGGAGGGGTCCTCAGGTAAGCAGAGGGGGGTGAGAGGGGCAGGAGGGGTCCTCAGGTGAGCAGAGGGGGGTGAGAGGGGCAGGAGGGGTCCTCAGGTGAGCAGAGGGGGTGAGAGGGGCAGGAGGGGTCCTCAGGTAAGCAGAGGGGGGTGAGAGGGGCAGGAGGGGTCCTCAGCTGAGCAAAGGGGGGTGAGAGGGGCAGGAGGGGTCCTCAGCTGAGCAAAGGGGGGTGAGAGGGGCAGGAGGGGTCCTCAGGTGAGCAGAGGGGGGTGAGAGGGGCAGGAGGGGTCCTCAGGTGAGCAGAAGGGGGTGAGAGGGGCAGGAGGGGTCCTCAGGTGAGCAGAGGGGGGTGAGAGGGGCAGGAGGGGTCCTCAGGTAAGCAGAGGGGGGTGAGAGGGGCAGGAGGGGTCCTCAGGTGAGCAGAGGGGGGTGAGAGGGGCAGGAGGGGTCCTCAGGTAAGCAGAGGGGGGTGAAAGGGGCAGGAGGGGTCCTCAGGTGAGCAGAGGGGGGTGAGAGGGGCAGGAGGGGTCCTCAGGTGAGCAGAGGGAGGTGAGAGGGGCAGGAGGGGTCCTCAGGTAAGCAGAGGGGGTGAGAGGGGCAGGAGGGGTCCTCAGGTAAGCAGAGGGGGTGAGAGGGGCAGGAGGGGTCCTCAGGTAAGCAGAGGGGGGTGAGAGGGGCAGGAGGGGTCCTCAGGTAAGCAGAGGGGGTGAGAGGGGCAGGAGGGGTCCTCAGGTGAGCAGAGGGGGGTGAGAGGGGCAGGAGGGGTCCTCAGGTGAGCAGAGGGGGGTGAGAGGGGCAGGAGGGGTCCTCAGGTGAGCAGAGGGGGGTGAGAGGGGCAGGAGGGGTCCTCAGGTGAGCAGAGGGGGGTGAGAGGGGCAGGAGGGGTCCACAGGTGAGCAGAGGGGGGTGAAAGGGGCAGGAGGGGTCCTCAGGTGAGCAGAGGGGGGTGAGAGGGGCAGGAGGGGTCCACAGGTGAGCAGAGGGGGGTGAGAGGGGCAGGAGGGGTCCACAGGTGAGCAGAGGGGGGTGAGAGGGGCAGGAGGGGTCCACAGGTGAGCAGAGGGGGGTGAGAGGGGCAGGAGGGGTCCACAGGTGAGCAGAGGGGGGTGAGAGGGGCAGGAGGGGTCCTCAGGTGAGCAGAAGGGGGTGAGAGGGGCAGGAGGGGTCCTCAGGTGAGCAGAGGGGGGTGAGGGGCAGGAGGGCTCCTCAGGTGAGCAGAGGGAGGTGAGAGGGGCTGGAGGGGTCCTCAGGTGAGCAGAGGGGGGTGAGAGGGGCAGGAGGGGTCCTCAGGTGAGCAGAGGGGGGTGAGAGGGGCAGGAGGGGTCCTCAAGTGAGCAGAGGGGGGTGAGAGGGGCAGGAGGGGTCCTCAAGTGAGCAGAGGGGGGTGAGAGGGGCAGGAGGGGTTCCCAGGTGAGCAGAGGGGGGTGAGAGGGGCAGGAGGGGTCCTCAAGTGAGCAGAGGGGGGTGAGAGGGGCAGGAGGGGTTCCCAGGTGAGCAGAGGGAATGAGAGGGGCAGGAGGGGTCCTCAAGTGAGCAGAGGGGGGTGACAGGGGCAGGAGGGGTCCTCAAGTGAGCAGAGGGGGGGTGAGAGGGGCAGGAGGGGTCCTCAGGTCAGCAGAGGGGGGTGAGAGGGGCAGGAGGGGTCCTCAGGTCAGCAGAGGGAGGTGAGAGGGGCAGGAGGGGTCCTCAGGGGAGCAGAGGGGGGTGAGAGGGGCAGGAGGGGTCCTCAGGTCAGCAGAGGGGGGTGAGAGGGGCAGGAGGGGTCCTCAGGGGAGCAGAGGGGGGTGAGAGGGGCAGGAGGGGTCCTCAGGGGAGCAGAGGGGGGGGAGAGGGGCAGGAGGGGTCCTCAGGTGAGCAGAGGGGGGTGAGAGGGGCAGGAGGGGTCCTCAGGTGAGCAGGGGGGGTGAGAGGGGCAGGAGGGGGTCCTCAAGTGAGCAGAGGGGGTGAGAGGGGCAGGAGGGGTCCTCAGGTGAGCAGAGGGGGGTGAGAGGGGCAGGAAGGGTCCTCAGGTGAGCAGAGGGGGGTGAGAGGGGCAGGAGGGGTCCTCAGGTGAGCAGAGGGGGGTGAGAGGGGCAGGAGGGGTCCTCAGGTGAGCAGAGAGGGGCAGGAGGGGTCCTCAGGTGAGCAGAGAGGGGCAGGAGGGGTCCTCAGGTGAGCAGAGAGGGGCAGGAGGGGTCCTCAGGTGAGCAGAGAGGGGCAGGAGGGGTCCTCAGGTGAGCAGAGAGGGGCAGGAGGGGTCCTCAGGTGAGCAGAGAGGGGCAGGAGGGGTCCTCAGGTGAGCAGAGAGGGGCAGGAGGGGTCCTCAGGTGAGCAGAGAGGGGCAGGAGGGGTCCTCAGGTGAGCAGAGAGGGGCAGGAGGGGTCCTCAGGTGAGCAGAGAGGGGCAGGAGGGGTCCTCAGGTGAGCAGAGAGGGGCAGGAGGGGTCCTCAGGTGAGCAGAGAGGGGCAGGAGGGGTCCTCAGGTGAGCAGAGAGGGGCAGGAGGGGTCCTCAGGTGAGCAGAGAGGGGCAGGAGGGGTCCTCAGGTGAGCAGAGAGGGGTGAGAGGGGCAGGAGGGGTCCTCAGGTGAGCAGAGGGGGGTGAGAGGGGCAGGAGGGGTCCTCAGGTGAGCAGAGGGGGGTGAGAGGGGCAGGAGGGGTCCTCAGGTGAGCAGAGGGGGGGGGTGAGAGGGGTCCTCAGGTGAGCAGAGGGGGGGGTGAGAGGGGTCCTCAGGTGAGCAGAGGGGGGGTGAGAGGGGTCCTCAGGTGAGCAGAGGGGGGTGAGAGGGGCAGGAGGGGTCCTCAGGTGAGCAGAGGGGGGGTGAGAGGGGCAGGAGGGGTCCTCAGGTGAGCAGAGGGGGTGAGAGGGGCAGGAGGGGTCCTCAGGTGAGCAGAGGGGGGTGAGAGGGGCAGGAGGGGTCCTCAGGTGAGCAGAGGGGGGTGAGAGGGGCAGGAGGGGTCCTCAGGTGAGCAGAGGGGGGGTGAGAGGGGCAGGAGGGGTCCTCAGGTGAGCAGAGGGGGGGTGAGAGGGGCAGGAGGGGTCCTCAGGTGAGCAGAGGGGGGGTGAGAGGGGCAGGAGGGGTCCTCAGGTGAGCAGAGGGGGGGTGAGAGGGGCAGGAGGGGTCCTCAGGTGAGCAGAGGGGGGGTGAGAGGGGCAGGAGGGGTCCTCAGGTCAGCAGAGGGGGGTTGAGAGGGGGCAGGAGGGGTCCTCAGGTCAGCAGAGGGGGGTGAGAGGGGCAGGAGGGGTCCTCAGCTGAGCAAAGGGGGGTGAGAGGGGCAGGAGGGGTCCTCAGGTGAGCAGAGGGTGAGAGGGGCAGGAGGGGTCCTCAGGTAAGCAGAGGGGGGTGAGGGGCAGGAGGGGTCCTCAGCTGAGCAAAGGGGGGTGAGAGGGGCAGGAGGGGTCCTCAGGTGAGCAGAGAGGGGCAGGAGGGGTCCTCAGGTGAGCAGAGAGGGGCAGGAGGGGTCCTCAGGTGAGCAGAGAGGGGCAGGAGGGGTCCTCAGGTGAGCAGAGAGGGGCAGGAGGGGTCCTCAGGTGAGCAGAGAGGGGCAGGAGGGGTCCTCAGGTGAGCAGAGAGGGGCAGGAGGGGTCCTCAGGTGAGCAGAGAGGGGCAGGAGGGGTCCTCAGGTGAGCAGAGAGGGGCAGGAGGGGTCCTCAGGTGAGCAGAGAGGGGCAGGAGGGGTCCTCAGGTGAGCAGAGAGGGGCAGGAGGGGTCCTCAGGTGAGCAGAGAGGGGCAGGAGGGGTCCTCAGGTGAGCAGAGAGGGGCAGGAGGGGTCCTCAGGTGAGCAGAGAGGGGCAGGAGGGGTCCTCAGGTGAGCAGAGAGGGGCAGGAGGGGTCCTCAGGTGAGCAGAGAGGGGCAGGAGGGGTCCTCAGGTGAGCAGAGAGGGGCAGGAGGGGTCCTCAGGTGAGCAGAGAGGGGCAGGAGGGGTCCTCAGGTGAGCAGAGAGGGGCAGGAGGGGTCCTCAGGTGAGCAGAGGGGGGTGAGAGGGGCAGGAGGGGTCCTCAGGTGAGCAGAGGGGGGTGAGAGGGGCAGGAGGGGTCCTCAGGTGAGCAGAGGGGGGGGGTGAGAGGGGTCCTCAGGTGAGCAGAGGGGGGGGGTGAGAGGGGTCCTCAGGTGAGCAGAGGGGGGGTGAGAGGGGTCCTCAGGTGAGCAGAGGGGGGGTGAGAGGGGCAGGAGGGGTCCTCAGGTGAGCAGAGGGGGGGTGAGAGGGGCAGGAGGGGTCCTCAGGTGAGCAGAGGGGGTGAGAGGGGCAGGAGGGGTCCTCAGGTGAGCAGAGGGGGTGAGAGGGGCAGGAGGGGTCCTCAGGTGAGCAGAGGGGGGTGAGAGGGGCAGGAGGGGTCCTCAGGTGAGCAGAGGGGGGGTGAGAGGGGCAGGAGGGGTCCTCAGGTGAGCAGAGGGGGGGTGAGAGGGGCAGGAGGGGTCCTCAGGTGAGCAGAGGGGGGGTGAGAGGGGCAGGAGGGGTCCTCAGGTGAGCAGAGGGGGGGTGAGAGGGGCAGGAGGGGTCCTCAGGTGAGCAGAGGGGGGGTGAGAGGGGCAGGAGGGGTCCTCAGGTGAGCAGAGGGGGGGTGAGAGGGGCAGGAGGGGTCCTCAGGTCAGCAGAGGGGGGTGAGAGGGGCAGGAGGGGTCCTCAGGTAAGCAGAGGGGGGTGAGGGGCAGGAGGGGTCCTCAGCTGAGCAAAGGGGGGTGAGAGGGGCAGGAGGGGTCCTCAGGTGAGCAGAAGGGGGGTGAGAGGGGCAGGAGGGGTCCTCAGGTGAGCAGAGGGGGGTGAGAGGGGCAGGAGGGGTCCTCAGGTAAGCAGAGGGGGTGAGAGGGGCAGGAGGGGTCCTCAGGTGAGCAGAGGGGGGTGAGAGGGGCAGGAGGGGTCCTCAGGTAAGCAGAGGGGGGTGAAAGGGGCAGGAGGGGTCCTCAGGTGAGCAGAGGGGGGTGAGAGGGGCAGGAGGGGTCCTCAGGTGAGCAGAGGGAGGTGAGAGGGGCAGGAGGGGTCCTCAGGTAAGCAGAGGGGGTGAGAGGGGCAGGAGGGGTCCTCAGGTGAGCAGAGGGGGGTGAGAGGGGCAGGAGGGGTCCTCAGGTGAGCAGAGGGTGAGAGGGGCAGGAGGGGTCCTCAGGTGAGCAGAGGGGGGTGAGAGGGGCAGGAGGGGTCCTCAGGTGAGCAGAGGGGGGTGAGAGGGGCAGGAGGGGTCCTCAGGTGAGCAGAGGGGGGTGAGAGGGGCAGGAGGGGTCCTCAGGTGAGCAGAGGGGGGTGAGAGGGGCAGGAGGGGTCCTCAGGTGAGCAGAGGGGGGTGAGAGGGGCAGGAGAGGTCCTCAAGTGAGCAGAGGGGGGTGACAGGGGCAGGAGGGGTCCTCAAGTGAGCAGAGGGGGGTGACAGGGGCAGGAGGGGTCCTCAGGGGAGCAGAGGGGGGTGAGAGGGGCAGGAGGGGTCCTCAGGGGAGCAGAGGGGGGTGAGAGGGGCAGGAGGGGTCCTCAAGTGAGCAGAGGGGGGTGAGAGGGGCAGGAGGGGTCCTCAGGGGAGCAGAGGGGGGTGAGAGGGGCAGGAGGGGTCCTCAGGTGAGCAGAGGGGGGTGAGAGGGGCAGGAGGGGTCCTCAGGTGAGCAGAGGGGGGTGAGAGGGGCAGGAGGGGGTCCTCAAGTGAGCAGAGGGGGTGAGAGGGGCAGGAGGGGTCCTCAAGTGAGCAGAGGGGGGTGAGAGGGGCAGGAAGGGTCCTCAGGTGAGCAGAGGGGGGTGAGAGGGGCAGGAGGGGTCCTCAGGTGAGCAGAGGGGGGTGAGAGGGGCAGGAGGGATCCTCAGGTGAGCAGAGAGGGGCAGGAGGGGTCCTCAGGTGAGCAGAGAGGGGCAGGAGGGGTCCTCAGGTGAGCAGAGAGGGGCAGGAGGGGTCCTCAGGGAAGCAGAGGGGGGTGAGAGGGGCAGGAGGGGTCCTCAGGTGAGCAGAGGGGGGTGAGAGGGGCAGGAGGGGTCCTCAGGTGAGCAGAGGGGGGTGAGAGGGGCAGGAGGGGTCCTCAGGTGAGCAGAGGGGGGTGAGAGGGGCAGGAGGGGTCCTCAGGTGAGCAGAGGGGGGTGAGAGGGGCAGGAGGGGTCCTCAGGTGAGCAGAGGGGGGTGAGAGGGGCAGGAGGGGTCCTCAGGTAAGCAGAGGGGGGTGAGAGGGGCAGGAGGGGTCCTCAGGTGAGCAGAGGGGGGTGAGAGGGGCAGGAGGGGTCCTCAGGTGAGCAGAGGGGGGTGAGAGGGGCAGGAGGGGTCCTCAGGTAAGCAGAGGGGGGTGAGAGGGGCTGGAGGGGTCCTCAGGTGAGCAGAGGGGGGTGAGAGGGGCAGGAGGGGTCCTCAGGTGAGCAGAGGGGGGTGAGAGGGGCAGGAGGGGTCCTCAGGTGAGCAGAGGGGGGTGAGAGGGGCAGGAGGGGTTCTCAGGTGAGCAGAGGGGGGTGAGAGGGGCAGGAGGGGTCCTCAGGTGAGCAGAGGGGGGTGAGAGGGGCAGGAGGGGTCCTCAGGTGAGCAGAGGGGGGTGAGAGGGGCAGGAGGGGTCCTCAGGTGAGCAGAGGGGGGTGAGAGGGGCTCTCAGGTGAGCAGAGGGGGGTGAGAGGGGCAGGAGGGGTCCTCAGGTGAGCAGAGGGGGGTGAGAGGGGCAGGAGGGGTTCTCAGGAGAGCAGAGGGGGGCGGGGTCAGACATAACATTACCTGTCAGCACAGGGATGTGAAGCTGGAGAAATGTCGATATTTGGATGTTATACAGGAGTTGCTCGGAGTAAATGTAACATAATGGAATAATATAATGTGATATAGCAGTCTGTCCCACGGGAGACGTTATTGCCTAGGATGGCGCCATTCTGTAGCGTTGCAGGGTTGATCAAGAGATGTGTCCACTATCCACGGGCTACAGGAAAATGGCCGCACTGAGGACACTTCCGGGGGAAGGGGCGGGGACATCGCGCGGCGTTTCCGCCAGAAATAAGAGAAGGGACTGCGCTGCGTCACCGAGACGGTAATACCCCCGCTGTCTGTTACCCCTGAGGGCAATAGTTACCCCTCTATCCCGGGCTCACCCTAAATACCCCCAACACTGCATCTTACTAGCAGCTCGGCCTCTGTCACCCGCTTCTTTGTTCTCCCCTCACTTCCTTCTATTATTCTATTATGTCAAATAAGATTTTATTTTATTATGAAATTTAAGATTCTGTTACCCCTCTGCCACTACCCTGCTTATCCCTCTTACCCTCCCCCTGTCCCTCTTACCATCCCCCTGCCCCTCTTACCCTCCCCTCCTCCTGTCCCTCTTACCCTCCCCCTGTCCCTCTTACCCTCCCCCTGTCCCTCTTACCCTCCCCTCCTCCTGTCCCTCTTACCCCCCTGTCCCTCTTACCCTCCCCTCCTGTCCCTCTTACCCCCCTGTCCCTCTTACCCTCCCCTCCTGTCCCTCTTACCCCCCTGTGCCTCTTACCCTCCCCCTGTGCCTCTTACCCTCCCCCTCCTCCTGTCCCTCTTACCCTCCCCCTCCTCCTGTCCCTCTTACCCTCCTCCTGTCCCTCTTACCCTCCCCCTCCTCTTGTCCCTCTTACCATCCCCCTGTCCCTCTTACCCTCCTGTCCCTCTTACCCTCCCCTCCTCCTGTCCCTCTTACCCTCCCCCTGTCCCTCTTACCCTCCCCCTGTCCCTCTTACCCTCCCCCTGTCCCTCTTACCCTCCCCCTGTCCCTCTTACCCTCCCCCCTCCTCCTGTCCCTCTTACCCTCCTCCTGTCCCTCTTACCCTCCTCCTGTCCCTCTTACCCTCCCCCCTCCTGTCCCTCTTACCCTCCCCCTCCTCCTATCCCTCTTACCCTCCTCCTCCTCCTGCTGTCCCTCTTACCCTCCCCCTCCTGCTGTCCCTCTTACCCTCCTCCTCCTGCTGTCCCTCTTACCCTCCTCCTCCTCCTGCTGTCCCTCTTACCCTCCTCCTCCTCCTGCTGTCCCTCTTACCCTCCTCCTCCTCCTGCTGTCCCTCTTACCCTCCCCCTCCTCCTGTCCCTCTTACCCTCCCCCTCCTCCTGTCCCTCTTACCCTCCCCCTCCTCCTGTCCCTCTCGCCCTCCCCCTTCCCCTGTCCCTCTCGCCTTCCCCTGTCCTTCTCGCCCTCCCCCTTCCCCTGTCCCTCTCGCCCTCCTCCTTCCCCTGTCCCTCTCGCCCTCCTCCTTCCCCTGTCCCTCTCGCCCTCCTCCTTCCCCTGTCCCTCTCGCCCTCCTCCTTCCCCTGTCCCTCTCGCCCTCCTCCTTCCCCTGTCCCTCTCGCCCTTCTCCTCCTCCTGTCCCTCTCGCTTTCCTCCTCCTGTCCCTCTCGCCCTCCTCCTTCCCCTGTCCCTCTCGCCCTCCTCCTCCTCCTGTCCCTCTCGCCCTCCTCCTTCCCCTGTCCCTCTCGCCCTCCTCCTCCTGTCCCTCTCGCCCTCCTCCTCCTGTCCCTCTCGCCCTCCTCCTCCTGTCCCTCTCGCCCTCCTCCTCCTGTCCCTCTCACCCTCCTCCTCCTCCTGTCCCTCTCGCCCTCCTCCTCCTGTCCCTCTTGCCCTCCTCCTGTCCCTCCTATACCATACCCAACAGCGGACCTTTTTCTGCCTCTCATCCCTCATTTATTGGAGGTCTCCTCCTACTTCTCTGACTCCACAAGTCACCTGACACCAGACCCCGCCCCTCCCCCAGGCACACAGGAGACAAATGGCTATAAAATATGTGGGTGGTCAGATGGTCTATAGGTCTGAGCCCCGCCCTTTTCTCCCAGCTTGTTCTAGAGGGAGGAATAGCTTCATATAGTGACCACTCATCACACAGTGACCCGGACTGACCTCTCACCCCCGAATAATACTCACCCCGTCTCATTATCTGTGTGCGGGGGCATGACTCTCTTCTCTATTCACAGACCCCCTTACAATGACAGAGGTGAAAACTGAGTGGGAGGAGTTTTCTGTGAAGGAGGAGGAGCTTCCTGTACAGATCAGCACAGGTTAGTAATAAACCTTCTATGGAACAGATCCCCCCTGTTCTTACTTACCCCGTCCAGACTCCTCAGTGTTGGGGCGTCACACTCTCCATCTCTATTCACAGACTCGTTACTGAGAAATGTAAAGACCGAGGAGGACGACGTTTCAGTGAGGAATAAAGAGGAGGAGCTTCCTGTACAGATCAGCCCGGGTGAGTAATAAACCTTCCATAGAACAGATACCCCGCCCCCTCATCACATAGACATCTCAGTAGAGGGTCGTCACTCTCTTCTCTATTCACAGACTCTGCGCTGAGAAATGTGAAGGGCGAGGAGGACGACGTTTCAGTGAGGAATAAAGAGGAGGAGCTTCCTGTACAGATCAGCCCAGGTGAGTAATAAACCTTCTATAGAACAGATCCCTCTGTTATCAGTTATCCTGCACTCGCACCACACAGACTCCTCAGTAAAGGGGCGTCGCTCTCATCTTCATTCATACACATCACTGAGTGAGGAGGAGGACGTTTCGGTAAGGAATAAAGAGGAGGAGCTTCCTGTACAGATCAGCCCAGGTGAGTAATAAACCTTCTATAGAAACGTTTCCTCTGCAGTCGCTTCATCTCATACAGGAAGTGTTTGTCAGGAATAAAGAGGAGGAGCTTCCTGTACAGATCAGCCCAGGTGAGTAATAAACCTTCTATAGAACAGATCCCTCTGTTATCAGTTATCCTGCACTCGCACCACACAGACTCCTCAGTACAGGGGCGTCGCTCTCCTCTTCATTCAGACTCGTCGCTAAATGACGATGTAAAAACCAAGGAAGAGGACGTTTCAATGAGGAATAAAGAGGCGGAGCTTCCAGTACAGATCGGCCCAGGTGAGTAATAAACCTTCTATAGAACAGATCCCTCTGTTATCAGTTATCCTGCACTCGCACCACACAGACTCCTCAGTACAGGGGCGTCGCTCTCCTCTTCATTCAGACTCGTCGCTAAATGACGATGTAAAAACCAAGGAAGAGGACGTTTCAATGAGGAATAAAGAGGTGGAGCTTCCAGTACAGATCGGCCCAGGTGAGTAATAAACTTTCTATAGAACAGATCCCTCTGTTATCAGTTATCCTGCTCTCACGTCACACAGACTCCTCAGTACAGTGGCGTCGCTCTCCTCTTCATTCAGACTCGTCGCTGAGTGATGATGTAAAAACCGAGGAAGAGGACGTTTCAATGAGGAATAAAGAGGCGGAGCTTCCTGTACCCATCAGCCTAGGTGAGTAATAAAGCCGTCACTCTGGGGCATGTCGTACGTCTGTAGCTGGCTGAATAATAAAAGGAGTCGTGCGCTCAAAAAGATACAGAAACTTGCTGAGGTCTCAAAGTATAGAGAGATCGCTCACACGTCTCAGAAAGCTGTGAGTCAGCTGTGAGCTGTTTACATTGCAATAGCAGGTTTATTGATACTATTTCTTCAGATGGGGCTCTCACAGTGTATTCAGAATATTCACTTGTAATAGTCTATGTACTGCATGTTCTTCCCTGTCTGTAGTTACTGCTTTGTACAGCGCTACGGAACGTGATGGCGCTATAGAGATAAGTTAGTAATGTATTACAGCAGGTGCTGCACCTGTGATCACATCAGCCTCATGCCTGACTGTTACAATGTGTCAGCCCAAGGCCTGATCATAGGATGAGCATGTGTATTATGATTGTATTTTTTAGTGAGGGGTCCCTCAGACTGTGTATTCTTAGTATACAGTACGTCCTGCTCCAGATTAGATTACTGCGTCTGTTTGGGGACCGCCTGGACCTTTCTTGCTAAGGGAGGCAGGTTACCCCAGCGCAGGCGGCAATCTCGGCCCTTTCGGGGTCAGGGCTCCTTCTCCTCCCCTTACCGCGGTGCAAGACAGGGAAGGGGGGTTTCCTTCCCTGGGGCCCGGGGAGACTTCTGGGGTAGAGGCAGAGGACGTGGACGTCCTGGCTCCTCCTGGTGTCCCAAAAGCTAAATCCTCTCCCAAGCCCCCTCAGGCATGATGGGGCGCCCTCACCCATCCGGGTGGGGGGACGGCTGCAGCACTTCGCTCACGTCTGGAGGCTTCATGTCTCACACCGATGGATTCAGGAGGTAGTGTCCTCCGGTTACAAGTTGGAGTTTGCTGCTGATCCCTCTCCAAGATTCATCTGATCCCGGATTCCTCAGGACCTTGTGTCAGCTCAGGATCTAGTGCAAGCAGTGCAAAGCCTCCTGGAGCTGGGGGTCATCTGCCAGGTCCCTTTAAGAGAAAAAGGCAAGGGCTTTTATTCCAACCTCTTCACCGTGCCCAAAAAAGATGGTTCATTCAGGCCCATCCTGGACTTAAAGATTCTCAACAAATTTGTCAGGGGCAGGCGCTTTCGCATGGAGACTCTGCGCTCTGCCATCAGTTCCCTGCGCCCAGGGGATTTCTTGACTTCTGTGGACATCAAAGATGCTTACCTTCATATTCCTGTGTTCCCAGGTCATCAAAGGTTCCTCAGGTTCGCTCTGATGGATCAACACTACCAATTTGTGGCCTTGGCCTTCGGCCTCACTTCAGCTCCCAGGGTGTTCACCAAGGTGGTGATGTCTCTGCTCAGATGTCAGGGCGTTCGCGTGCTTCCCTATCTGGACGACATCCTCATCACCTCCCAGTCTCTACATCAGGCAGAGTTGGATACTCAGCTGGTGGTGTCCACTCTGGAGTCATTTGGATGGGTGATCAACCACCCCAAGTCCTCACTGTCCCCTTCCTTGGTGACTCCATTCCTAGGAATGAATCTGGATACAGTTCAGGCAAGGATCTTCCTTCCTCAGCAGAAGGTGGACAGTCTGATTGCACAGGCTCAGTCCCTCCTAGCTTGTCCCCATCCCTCCATCAGGCAGGGGATGCAGCTGGTGGGCCTGATGGTGGCGTGCTTCGAGGCGGTCCCTTATGCTCAGTTCCACTTGAGGCCTCTGCAACGCCACCTCTTGTCAGTATGGGACAAGGACCTAGTGTCCCTGGACCGGGTCTTTGCGCTTTCCCCCCTGGTCAGGAGGTCCCTCTTGTGGTGGCTGGACCCCAGGAACCTGTTGGGGGGCAGATCCTTTCTGGCCCCCTCCTGGGAGACGGTCACCACGGATGCCAGTCTGTCAGGTTGGGGGGGTTCTGGAAGTCCCTGCAGTTCCAGGGGAGGTGGGGCCCTCAGGAGGCCCACACACCTATCAATGTCTTGGAGCTGCGGGCGATCAGGTTGGTTCTGATCATTTGACTCCTCACCTTCGGGGCCTGCCTGTTCAGGTGTGCTCGGACAACCAGACGGCAGTTGCCTACATCAATCATCAGGGAGGGACCCGGAGCAAGAGGGCCCTCCAGGAAGCGTCTCTGATCCTGACCTGGGCGGAGGACAATGTTCCCTGCATATCAGCTGTGTACATCCCGGGGGTGGAAAATCACCTGGCGGACTCTCTGAGCAGGGGGACCTCTCGCCAGGGAGAATGGTCCCTATGCAGCAGGGTGTTCCAATCTCTGTGTCACCGTTGGGGCCAACCAGATGTGGATTTGTTTGCATCCCGCCACAATCACAAGCTCCCGGCCTTTGTCTTCCTGTCCCAGGATCCCCTGGCCTTGACCTCGGATGCGCTAACAATGTCATGGAAGGACTTTCAGTTCCTGTATGTCTTCCCTCCAATCCCCCTGCTGGGCAGGGTTCTGCGCAAGATTGCTCCGGAAGTGGTGCCAGCAATTCTGGTGGCTCCCAGGTGGCCAAGAAGAGTGTGGTTCGCAGACGTGGTGCAGCTGGCAGTAGATCAGTACGCTCTGCCCTTGGTGCCAGATCTGCTCACTCAGGGCTCACTACGCCATCCCAATTTACAAACTCTGGCTTTGTCGGCTTGGCTGCTGAAACCTCCATCTTGATGGAGAAGGGGTTGTCTTCCTCAGTTGCTGATACCATGATTAAAGCTAGGAAGAAGTCTTCCTCTTCCATTTATTACAGGGTTTGGCGTGCCTACATTGACTGGTGTCTTCCCTGTCGTGTGTTTTCTATTCCCAGGATTCTGGAGTTCCTGCAGCATGGGTTGGTGATGAGGCTCCAACTCAGTACTCTGAAGGGTCAGGTTTCTGCCCTGGCTGTTTTCTTCCAGAAGTCCTTTGCTCAGCACCCTCTGATCAGGACTTTTTTCCAGGGGGTCACTCATGTGCGTCCCCCACGTAAGCCTATGGTGCCTGTTTGGGATCTGAATTTGGTCTTGTCAGCCTTGCAGGGTGCTCCCTTTGAACCTGTGCAGGATGCTGCTCTGGCTGTTCTTACTCTCAAAGTTGTCTTTCTGGTGGCTATCACTTCTGTTAGGCTTGTGTCTGAGTTGGCGGCGCTCTCCATCCAGCCCCCCTACTATGAGAGACACCAGGACAAGGTGGTGTTTCACTTCAAGCCAGACTTTCTGCCTAAGGTAGTGTCTGCCTTTCATTTGAATCAGGATATTGTTCTTCCTTCTTTGTGCCTTAATCCTAGTAATGCTAAGGAGAGGGTTTTGCATTCTTTGGATGTGGTTAGGTGTCTCAAGTACTATCTGGTGGCTACTGCACCTTTCAGGAAAACTGGGTAAATATATGAGCTCACCTTTCTGATGGAAACTCTGGTGAAACACGTCTTACGTGCTGGGACTAGTAGTGAATACCCAGGGGTCTGGTGGCTTTAACCCTTGCACCATCACACTCTCTCTAGCGTCTTGGCTGGGCTGATAGTGTGCGATCGTGACACAATGTGTTACACTGCCGGCTATTATAGGCTCATTTTACAATAGCAGCCAGACGTGGTCAGATGAGGCAGAGTCAGCAGCGGGGGCGAGGCAGAAGGGCTTCTCAGAGGTGGTGCTGGCTGCTGCAGTGCCGTTTTAAATGACTCGCCCTCCAGACCATGACGTTGCGCTGTGCCACGGGGCCGTGTCATCCACGTAAGTTGAGCTTCTGGAAAGGGACACTACCCGAAGGTTGCCCCCATGGCAAAAGCAGATGGCCCGTAAGTCCTGGTAACTCCAGGGGGCGGGGCTATACACCGTCTAATGCACCATAATGCTAACTTCTGCCTAAATTCTGTGCCCTGAGAATTTGTGCCTCCCACTGCTTAACTGGAAAATATAATGCTGTCCTCCTGTTTAGTCGCTGCACGCCCACGCGCTCTTACGTGGTCTCCTCTCTATTAACAGA
Source organism: Gastrophryne carolinensis (assembly GCA_027917425.1). Lineage (NCBI taxonomy): Eukaryota > Metazoa > Chordata > Amphibia > Anura > Microhylidae > Gastrophryne > Gastrophryne carolinensis. The sequence goes on from CM051234.1 coordinate 1,426,749, forward strand.
GTCTGCAGAGATAAATGTGAAAACCGAGACAAAGGAGGAGGAAGATGTTTATGTGACGACTAAAGAGGAGGAGCTTCCTCTACAGATCGCTCCGGGTGAGTAATAAAAGGGGCGCTTCATACCCTATGGGGGCGTCTCGTACATCCCTATTCTATGCTCGAAACGCTGAGTAACGAGGACACCATTTTGTAGCAAAGGAAGGGTTTCGCCCAGGTGTAATTCCCATTTAGTCCTGTCGGGAAGCTCGGGGGCGGGACTAAGCGATCATGACAAAAGGAAGAAAAGTCCAGGGGGCAAATAGTCCAGCTTTTGTTTTTCTTTTTGCCTCTGCGGCTTAACCCCTGATATGCAGATCCCGTAACGCTCAGGTGGTTGCCTCTCCTGCTGTGTGAGAGTTACGGGCCTGGCTTCCCCCTGCTAGCGGCCCAAAAAATAAAAACATGTGACCCATCGATCGATTCCCCTCACCCGGGGGACATCCGATTTCCCCCCCCCTCCCGACACCCACCTGCGCCTTGCGGGTGTCTTGCCATTAATCCTAATTTCCTGCCACCCCAAATCCTTAGGGAGCAGAAGAGCCCGGGGGCTGCAGCTGCTGTGTAGGCTTGTAGCCTGCAGTGCAGGGTGCCACCGAGGCTCGCCCCTGCACCCTGTTCTACAAGCTCTGCATAGCTTGGGGTGGGGATTTTTAACCCTTAAAAATACCCCCAAAAATAAGGAACCCAATGTTGTTTGTTTTTTTTGTTTAACCCTTTATAGTGTGGATAGTAGTTGTATCTTATTTGTAAATGTTATAAAGTGCTCTTTTCAGTTTGGAGGTGTGTCCTGGGCAGGAAAGGCGGGGTTACCGATACATATGTGGTACCTTTGTATTCGGGAGGATTGGGGCTTTCACATGCAATATGGTTTTCTCTAATAAAATACAGGTTTTATTTAAAATAACGAGTTATTATATAATTTTCCGGGGAAAACCCTTCGAAAATTACAGTTGAATATGTACAGAGCAAAATAGTGAAACATGGTCTGGCAACAGAGGGTGACAGAATCTGCCGGCGCATAAAGGGTTAAAGCAGAAGTCCAGAGTCTGTGAAGTCTCTCACATAGAAAAGTACTTCGTATTACATCTTGTAACACTAGATATACCACAGCTCTCTGTAGTAATACTAAGGTCATTTTGTATATATTATGTATATATTGTATATGCTTTAAGTGTGTTTTGGGTATAAGGTATTGGTTCATAGTCAAATTCACATATATATGTAAAAAGGACCTAAAATGAATTAAGAGCCTTCTGTAAACTTTATTATATTAAACTAAGAACCTTTTTGTATCAGACTTCTGAGTATAGGTGTGCATTTATATTTATATTCTTCATGGGTTAAAATTTAAAAAAAATAGCCCTTACCTCAGCCGCATTCCATCGCCGTTACCCCAGTGCTTCGGGTCCTGACCATCATAAAGGGAAGGCACGAAACGGCTTCTGGCCGTTGGCCATCTTCCCCGCTTTGTGAATTGAGGCAATTCAGGACGGGCCCCGCCCCCTCTTCAAAAAGCAGGTGCAAGTGCTCCTTGGCATTGATACTGTAGACGATTCATACCGTTTTTTTTCCACCCTCGCAGAATTGACTAAGATTTGACTAAGAGTCGAAAGTCAGCCGTGGTTCAGTTGCACTCTGACGCTGAAAGGAGCTTCCTAGAGCTCTAGTCTGCAATAGGCCAACGTCCTGGTAGCACCTTTCTTCTGAAGAGAATTTGTGGTCCAAACAGGACTAAGTTCTTAATACAAGTCGTAAATGGAGGAGCATCCTGTGAAAATTTACCCTGCCTGAGAAAAATTACTCCATACTGGAGAGAGAATGCGTTGTGATCAAGTGGGGCATTCCCTTATAAGGGGGGGAATTCAGGCTTATCTACAAACATGCTCCTCTACCGTGGATGAAGCTTAATAAAGGGGCCAATTCTATGGCCACTCAATGGCACCTGGCCATTCAGGAGTTTGGGTTTGTAGTGGAGCACAGACCCAGTAAGTTGCATCAAAATGCAGAAGCTCTCCTCTCCTCTAGTGCCTCTACCTTCTGTGGGATGATAAGTGATCAGAGGGGCCATTTAACCCCCGATTATTGCACAATATTTCCAGGTTCTGGGCTCTTAATGGCAGCCACAGATATTTCCACATGTAGTGTCCGCTCTAGTATGTAAAAATTCCAAATCTGGGAAAATGTAATTTTCCAATCAGAACTTGAGAGATCAGTCTGATTTAACCGAGCCCCCGCCCCCGTCCAGCTGGTTAATGGACTATATTGGAAGCAGAGTTTGACTTTTCCAGGTTTTGTTTCAGTCCTCCAGAGCATTCTACGTTGGCATGTCCCGCTGTGTGAAACCCCCCAGAACACCGATATTGTTTTTTTCAAAAGCAAAAAAAAAATTACAATACAATACAGTGTCATACAATACAATTCAATTGAACAACTTATCCACTCTAGACACACATTCATACACGAGACCCGGAGAGGGAAAGAGACCACCGGCAATATAAACAGCCGCCAGTAGGTAGAGACATGCCGAGGGGGGGGAGGCACCACCACGCAGCCCCGTAAACCATGAAAAATCAGGCGGGGTCATCTCCAGCCAATCCAGGTGAAACTCAGTCCATCCCGATCATCTGTAGGCCCCTCTTCGATTTCCACCCCGGATTGGCAAAGGGCCCTACGGAGTATCACTCACACCCATCAAGTATCACCTGCCACTGTCTTCGTGCGCTGCAACCAAGGCCCTCAGACCCTTTCGAACTTTTGGGGAATCCCACGAGCGGCATAGGTTAGTTTATACAGGGCCAGTTTCTGGTTTATTAGCTTCTTCCAGGCCAACAGGGATGGGCTTGCCGGGTGCTTCCAATTCAGCAATATACACTTCTTAGCATAATATAATAAAAATCCCAGTAATACCCTCAATGATCCTAGTTCTGTGATTGGCTCCGTCACCCCCAGGAGACACGGTGCCACCGAGACCTGTACCTGGAACCCCACTACTTTGCCTACCACCCTCATTACTGAGGCCCAGTAGCGATCCAGGACCGTGCAAGACCATAACACATGCTCCCACGTGACGCTACCATTCCCACATCACGGGCACAGATCACTACTCAGCAGTCTCATGCTGTGCAGCCGAACCCGTGTGATATATTCTTGATGGATCCATTTGGTCTGTATAAACCTATCCCTGGCCTCCACCACTGATGTGTGAATATTACCCCAGACTTCTTCCCAATCCTCTCTATCCAGACTGTGATCCAGCCCCTGCCACTTCGCTATCACCGCCTTCGGGGGGAAACCGAGGAGCCCTGCAAAGCCTTGTATATAGACTGCTCTGCCTAACCACCCTCTCTATTGGTATTTCAGCGATCATCAGACCCTCACCAGGGAATCGGGTCCGTAGTGCATGCCTAAGTTGTAGGTACCAAAAAAAATCCCTTGGGGATAACTGGAACCTCCCACACACCTGTTCAAATGACATGAGGATCCCAGAACAGTAGAACTGGCCCATCAAGTGAGCACCGCGCCTCTACCAGAATGCGTATCCTGCATGGTCAGCAGCTCAGATAGCTTATGATTGTTCCACAGGGGGGTAAATGGTGACCAGCACTTAACCCCACTCGACACCCCCCCCCCCCCCCCGATGACCCTGTCCCAGACCTGACACACCACCCTCATACACCCGGTCGGAGCTAGGTCTCTCCTCGTGCCTCTATTCACCAGGTAGGATACCTTCTCTCCAGATCCCATCGGAGCCACCTCCAGCGAGGTCACCGGATTTTCCCTAGGGGGGCATACCCACCAGTGCGCATACACCAGCTGCGCTGCGTAGAAGTACAGAAGCTTGTTCGGCACTGCCAGCCCCCCTTCTGACACCTGGGCTTTCATGATTTCTCTATTTAACCTTGTTGACGATTGACCCCATAAAAAGCTGAATATGGTCAGAACACCGCTATTTACTCACCTCTTCCTCATTCCAACGGGCATGCTTGGGCTCTCGTCCAATGAGAGAACCCCTGCTGTGATTGTCATTCGGCAAACGATTCTAATTGACTTGAATGGAGAGTGCAAGCAAGGACGTGGCATCACGCGCTGCCCATTGACAACAGAGTTTTCCTGAATGACATAATCACAGCACATGGCTCTCATTGGACGATGCGTCATTGGGAGGGAGGTGAGGTATTATGGGTTGCCTCATGGGGGTTTCACACAGCAGGGCATCCCAATACACTGGAGGGGAAAGGCCAGTGGCCGGCTCTGGAGCCAGGGCTAGACGGGTAGTTTTTGTTCTGCTTTAAAAGGACAGCTATACTCCGTTTTCTCCGTTTTACTGCTGCTCACTGGATGCCGGCCTTTTTGGAAAGTGATGATTAAGTTATCGATTGTGGCTGTCTGTATTTATGTCCAGCTTAATACACTGGAGTTCCTTTGTAACCTTCTCATATTTTCCTGGTGAATATATAGTGTGTGGAGGGATATCACAAGCCTGGTACGCCTAGAAAGCTTGAGGTGTGTACTTCCAACGAATAGTGTGTGTTGGGGGGATATCACAAGCCTGGTACACCTAGAAAGCTTGAGGTGTTTACTTCCAGAGAATATATAGTGTGTGTGTGGGAATATCACAAGCCTGGTACGCCTAGAAAGCTTGAGGTGTGTACTTCCAGAGAATATATAGTGTGTGTGTAGGGGGGATATCACAAGCCTGGTACACCTAGAAAGCTTGAGGTGTGTACTTCCAGAGAATATATAGTGTGTGTGGGGATATCACAAGCCTGGTACGCCTAGAAAGGTTGAGGTGCGTACTTCAGAGAATATATATTGTGTGTTGGCGGGATATCACAAGCCTGGTACGCCTAGAAAGCTTGAGGTGTGTACTTCCAGAGAATATATAGTGTGTGTAGGGGGGATATCACGAGCCTGGTACACCTAGAAAGCTTGAGGTGTGTACTTCCAGAGAATATATAGTGTGTGGGAGGATATCACAAGCCTGGTACACCTAGAAAGCTTGAGGTGTGTACTTCCAGAGAATATATAGTGTGTGGGAGGATATCACAAGCCTGGTACACCTAGAAAGCTTGAGGTGTGTACTTACAGAGAATATATATGTGTGGGGATATCACAAGCCTGGTACACCTAGAAAGCTTGAGGTGTGTACTTCCAGAGAATATATAGTGTGTGGGGATATCACAAGCCTGGTACACCTAGAAAGCTTGAGGTGTGTACTTCCAGAGAATATATAGTGTGTGGGGGATATCACAAGCCTGGTACACCTAGAAAGCTTCAGGAGTGTACTTCCAGAGAATATATAGTGTGTGCGGGGGGATATCACAAGCCTGGTACACCTAGAAAGCTTGAGGTGTGTACTTCCAGAGAATATATAGTGTGTGGGGGGATATCACAAGCCTGGTACACATAGAAAGCTTCAGGAATGTACTTCCAGAGAATATATAGTGTGTGGGAGGATATCACAAGCCTGGTACACCTAGAAAGCTTCAGGAGTGTACTTCCAGAGAATATATAGTGTGTGCGGGGGGATATCACAAGCCTGGTACACCTAGAAAGCTTCAGGAGTGTACTTCCAGAGAATATATAGTGTGTGCGGGGGGATATCACAAGCCTGGTACACCTAGAAAGCTTGAGGTGTGTACTTCAGAGAATATATAGTGCGTGGGGGGATATCACAAGCCTGGTACACCTAGAAAGCTTCAGGAGTGTACTTCCAGAGAATATATAGTGTGTGTAGGGGGGATATCACAAGCCTGGTACGCCTAGAAACCTTTAGGTGTCTACTTCCAGAGAATATATAGTATGTGGGGGAATATCACAAGCCTGGTACACCTAGAAAGCTTGAGGTGTGTACTTCGAGAATATATAGTATGTGGGGGGGGGGGATATCACAAGCCTGGTACACCTAGAAAGCTTGAGGTGTGTACTTCCAGAGAATATATAGTGTGTGCGAGGATATCACAAGCCTGGTACACCTAGAAAGCTTGAGGTGTATACATCCAGAGAATATATTGTGTGTGTGGGGGATATCACAAAATATCTCATTGGAAGATGCGTCATTGGGAGGGAGGTGAGGGTTTTTGGTTTGCTTCACGGGGGTTTCCCACAGCAGGGAATCCCATTGCTCTGGGGGAAAGGCCAGTGGCCGGCTCTGAAGCCAGGGCTAGACGGGTAGGTTTTGTTCTGCTTTAAAAGGACATCTATACTCCGTTTACTCTGCTGCTCACTGGATGCCGGCTTTTACAGAAAGCGATGATGGGATTATAGATTGTGGCTGTCGGTATTGTCCAGCTTGTGAAATACACCCGGAGTTCCTCTGTAACCTTCTATTTTATTCCCTCCAGATGAACAATCCAGCCAGAACAATACAGAGGGTGGAACTGCTCTGTCTCCGAATGGTAAAAGAGAGAATGAGGAGATTGTGACAGAGAATAGAGGAGACCTGAATACCCCAATCCCCCATCCTGCACTGGACCCTGTACATCTGGCATCTCACCTCTTTATACAGCCAGGGACGGCTCCTGATTTCCCACACCCCATCCCCCATCATACAGGACCTAAACAGACATATGCGTGTCCTAAATGTGGGAAGTGTTTTTCCAATAAATCAAAGCTCATCAGTCATGAAAAAGTTCATAGAAAAAAGAAGCCACATTCCTGCTCCGAATGCGGGAGATGTTTCGAGAAGAAATCATACCTAGTGAAACACGAACGAGTTCATACAGGAGAGAAGCCATTTTCATGCGCTGAATGTGGGAAATGTTATTCCCACAAAAAAGTGCTTGTAAGGCACCAAAGAGTTCACACAGGAGAGAAGCCGTTCTTGTGCGCTGAATGCGGGAGATGTTTTGCTCAGCAATCGCACCTCATAGCGCATAAAAGAGTTCACACAGGCGAGCGACCATATGCGTGCTCTGAATGTGGGAAGTGTTATGGGGATAAACTGCAGCTTACCATTCATAAAAGAGTTCATACGGGTGAAAAACCATATTGTTGCTCTGAATGCGGGAGATGTTTTAGTAAGAAAGCCTACCTTAAAAGTCATCAAGGAATTCATACGGGGGTAAAGCCCTATTCATGTTCCGAATGCGGGAAACGCTTTTCAATAAAAACAAACCTCGTCTTTCATGAACGAGTTCACACGGGAGAAAAGCCGTATTCCTGTTCCATATGTGGCAAATGTTTTCTTCACAAAGCGCAGCTCATCAATCACGAAAGAGGCCACACGGGAGAGAAGCCGTTTTCATGCTTCGAATGTGGAAAATGTTTTTCCCAGAAAAACCAGCTGACCAAACATGAAAAAGTTCATACGGGGAATCATTCTTGCTCTCAATGCGGAGAAAGGTTTTCTGAAAGGGACAATCTTATTGCTCACCAGAGGGTTCACACAGGAGAGGAGAAGCCGTATTCGTGTTCACACTGTGGGATGAATTTCTTTTTTAAATCGAGTCTTATCAGACATGAAAGAGTTCACGTGGGAGAGAAGTCGCTTTCGTGTTCTGAATGTGGCCAATGTTTCTCGGACGAATCAAGCCTTAAAACTCATCAAAGTGATCATACGGAGGAAAAGCCCTATTCCTGTTCTGAATGTGGGGAAAGATTTTCGCACAAATTGGCTCTGATCAGACATAAAATAGTTCACACGGGTGAGAGGCCACATTCATGCTATTAGTTTAGTAAATGTTTTTCTCAGAAAAAAAAAAAAAAACTCGTTTGTCAAACGAAACTTTATTACGAATGTGGGAAAAAGTGTTTTGTGCAAATCCTCTCTTAATAAACAATTCATATAGTTACCATTCCTCACTGATTTACAATTGCATTTATTTATTTTACATGTATATGGTCGTGCTATTCTTTAGTTATTATTCAGCCATCCTTGTGTTCCTCCTTCGCAATATACTTCAGGGGGATTTATGCAAGTGAACTGATCAAAAGAAGGGTTAAATCCCAGACAGACAGGATGATTGATGACCTCACGAATCTGGGCAAAGTCCTCTTCAGTGTTCTCCCCACAGAACGTAGGTTTGCAGTTCCAGAAAAGTTTCTTTTCCCAAAAAACAAAAATTCCATTTATCACATACATAAGCTTTGTCCTGCTAGCTGCCCCTCCGCCTTACCTATTGAATGCTATTAGTCCTTGTTACCCATTTCGTAGTCTTTGGCAAAAGTGAATTCCATGTATATTGCAGAAATAAGGTGATGCGCTGAGTATATTTAAGGTAAGTTTTCGAGAGAATTCAGTTCTCTTCGCCAGACATGATGTTATCCTAAAATACACTCCACTTACCATTAGGTTATACTAAAGGCAAGCGCCTGATTGTTGTACCATTGTCTTGGGCTACAGGTTGCACTTTCCTAAACCAGCTAAACCAATCCCTGTAGTTTCTAAGTTATCTTTGAAAGTATTAGAGCAGGGGGGATGTGGCCTTGGCATGAAGGAGTAAGGTTGCATCCATAAGTGCTCCCGTTCAGCCCGGATCATATAGCTGATATCGGGACCCTTCTCCCCAACAAGACCAGAGAAATGGGGGGCAACAAGAGTGAGAAGGCCAGGGGCACTGCTAAGAGACCCCCTAAAGCTGCCATCGGCAGCTTTTTCCAGCCAAAAACCCTGTTGGGGCGGAAGGACCCCCCCTCTCAAGATGGCGTCGGCCGCACTGCACAGCAGTGGTGATCAGATGGAGGAGCCGGAGGGACGCACTGAGGGAAGCGGTGGGCTCCGGGAGACACCCAAGGCATTGGCGATTGCAGATCTCACCTCACCAAGATGGAGAGCTGGAGCGGAAGCAGCCGAGGTGGCGAGGTCGGCGCTTGAAGATGTGGCAAGAGGAAGAGACGTCAGGAAGACTTGGAGGAGCTGCGAGGGCCTTCTGCCGCCGAATCTGACAGGAGCAGCCCCGAGGAGGACACCCCCACGAGCAGCGTAAGCTGCGGCTCTGATGTGAGCGGAGATAGGCGGGGGGGGAGCGGAGAGGACGCGACAGCGAGGGGATGATGCCTGCCTCGCTGAACAGACAGGAGGTGAAGAGTGAAGAAGCTGCATACAGGGTAGCTAAGAGCAGGGGTGCCAGGGCCAGAGGCAGACAGGCAGAGGAGCCTGAATGTCAACCTATCCAGGAGCCCTGGTTGAATGCTAATGCCATCCACAGATGGCCATCCAGCAGGAGACCCTCAGGCCCCCACGGACGTCCTGTGTCGGGTGCATTTCTTCACAATCGAGGACATCCTTCGTCGGGCCTGGGAGCGGGGTAGGATTGAATGACGGGGTTCGCAGGTTACGATCCTTCCCGATGTATCTTGTCGCACCCTGAAGATGAGGCGTGTCCTCCGTCCTCTACTGGATAAGCTGCGAGAAGTGGGGGCCTCCTATAAGTGGGGCCACCCATTCCATCTTATAATCAGGAAGGACAACTCTGTTTTTGCATTACATAGCAAAGCTTGTTTGATTTTTTTTTTGGGCATAGAGCCTTTCTCAGTCCCGGACTGGTTGGACTTCGACTCGCCTCCCCCACTCCCACAGAGAGCCCCCAGGCGCCCTTGATGGCTCTGTGATCGGGATGGGGGGCTCCTAGGAGGAACATGGAGCGTTAGGGTCTGAGATCCTTACCCCTGACGTTCGGTATCTACTCCATAGAGCATTAATCGGTTTAGTTTGACCTTCTTGTTTTCTCGGGCGGGGGGACCCGTGGGGGTCGGGATGTGCCTTGGAGGCCTGCCACGGTTAGGTTTTCTTCTGGGGATTTTGCCCTTTGCCTCAGAGCCCATGTCGGGGGCTGCGGACTGGTCCTGCGGGGCTCTTCCCCGGTCTGTACGATTTAGCATGTTTTGAGGGGTATTGGTCGGATGGGGGTCCATTCCCTCCCCTCAGTCCGGTGATTAGTCTGACGGAAGGCGGAGGGGGATTGACTTGCCTGGCCTGACTTGGGGAAGGGGTTAAATCAAGGTAGACATGGTTGTTCTAGTGTTACCAGTATTTACATTGTTTGATGTTATGGTTTAATGGTAATATCTGCTGGGGGGGGCCTTGGGGAGAGGATTGCCTCATGGCGGTGTGATTAAGTGATGGGGAAAGAGGGTCGGGTGCCGTGTTTTGGTGTTTTTCAGGAGGTTGAACGGGGCACGCTCCGGAGTTGCGAAGCCACTCTCCCCAATTAGTTTTCTGCGCCATCCTGTAGCGCTTAGACCCTGTAGGATTTGCGGTCATTGGAGGATTAGCTCCAGTTATAGGTTGCCCGTGTCACGATCAACTCGCCTTCACCTCACCTTCACGCCGGTCCCGCGGCGTCTGGAGGCGCCTGTCTGCCTCCGTCCCCGCTCGGCGGCCACGTCTCCCGACAGGCGGCGTCAGACCGAGCAGGGACGAGCAGACATGCCCCCTCTCCCTGCCTCTCTCTGACAACTCGTGCTTGCGCGGCTGTCTTATAACCTCCCGCGGCGCTGCAGTCAGGCTGAATTAAGGTGGACCAATGGTCCTATCTTCTAGGCGGAACGCCCTATAGTGGGAATTGGGCAATCAGCCCATGGATCATAGCTGCACCAATCACGTCCCTCTCGCCCACCAATCATGTCAGCCCCCATCAAATAAAGGTGTTTCCCTCACACTGTTTCTTGCCCGTGATAGCGTGCTGCTGGGTGTGATTATCCGTATTGATACTTCCCGTTTGATCTTGCTGTGTATTGACCATCCCGTGATTGCCGCCTGGACCGACCATTGCCTGTTTCTGACGATTTAGCCTGCTCCCTTGTAATGCGTACCTGTGACCTCCCGGCTTGACCCTTGGCTCGACTTTGACTATTCTTCCATCTCATCCTTTGGTGCTGCGCTTGTCTGGACTGATCTCTCGTGTATGACCCCTGCTTGCCCGACCTCGCCCAGTCTCGTTCTTGGTTCATCCGCCTTCCTCCCCGTAAGTCCGCATCCTTTGTGCTACCAAGTCCTGGGGGCAACCGTGCTAAAGGTGAACCTAGCAGCAGAGATTGGGGGTTGCGGACTTACTCAGAAGGCGGGTGTTCCACGGGACCTGACAGCCCGTCTCTTTAAGGTTGGGCTTCTTAGGGTTGCCTCACCTGTTTCTTGGTCTCATCAGGACCAGGTCAGGTGGGACAACAACTTTCTTTAGTTTTCTTTTCTTCTTGTTCTCCACTTTTCTCTACCTGGGATTTGGTCCCTGGGCCTGGTTCCCTAGCATCCTACAGGGACTCACCGGGTTGTCCAGCTGTTAAGAGCCCCCCCTGCTCTCTTGTCCTAATGGCTGGACTAAAGATCTGCACATTTAATGCTAAGGGATTGAACATTCCCAAAAAAGGGCTAAAATTATGTACGGTCTACATAAGGAAAAGGTGGACATAGAAAAGGTGGACATAGCTATGCTCCAAGAGACGCACTTTGTCAAGGGAAAGTTCCGGAAATCAAGACTAGGTATTATGACAAGTGGTTTCACAGCCCCAATACAGAAAGCAAATCCAAGGGAGTGTCTATTGCTATACACAAACATCCCCCTGGAGCACCTAGACACTAGAGTAGATATGTAAACAATTTAAAGTGGACCAACACCCAGGATTTTGACTATCCTGGGTTTTGGTCCACTTCGGTGGGGCACCCCGATCGGGGGTGCCCCGCTGTCTGAAACCCCCCCGAAAGCCCAGAAACACTCACCTCACCACGCTCCCACGTGACCGCACCAGCCAATCACAGCGCTTAGAGCCGCTGTGGTATGCGCGTCCAAGGCCGCTTGCTCAGCGGCTCTGAGCGCTGGAGGCCGCGTCTCGCGCTTTCCTGTAACAGGGAGCGCGCCTGCGCCGGCCATTCACAAACGGCCGGCGCGGGTGCGCGCCCTGCTAGAGGGAAGCGCGAGACGCTGCTCGTGCATGCGCCGATGGAAGGGGCTGAGGTAAGGTTTGTGGGCCTCCTGGGAGGTTCCTCCCCGCGGGACATCCCGATTTCGGATGCCCCGCGGGGAGGGGTCTGATCGGTCCGGGAATCTTATAGGTTCCCGGACCGATCCCCCCTGGGTGTTGGTCCACTTTAATCTAATATCTTCTTGAATGGTTCCCAAATTATGTAAACAATTTTTTACTCCTGAATAACTAAAATATTTAATAATTATATATATATATATATATATATATATATTTTATTTATCCTGCCCGGCTCGACTAAAATAGGCACATATACAAATATTATCAATATCTGGCTAATGATAACACAATGGATACACGCAAAAGACTGTAGGCTCTTTCGAGTTCCGGTATATGCGAAGGGCACTGAGACAAATGGTAAATAGATATATTGTAGGTAAAATAACAATGCAACCTGACAACAAAATACAACACACAATCAGGGTTAAATGATTGGCATACATATATACAGGGATTAAGGCAACTTTAAGAGCATTACCCTCCTGAAACAGGCACCCACAAGCAGACCTTGCAGCTGGCAGCCTTCATTCCGCCTTTCTCCCTTCTCTCCTTCTTTCCTCTGCTCTCCCCCTGCCATCTAAGGTTCCCCTCAGTTATACACAGAAAAACCTTTGATCTCTGGTCTCCCTTCTCTTTGATGACTGGTCTTCCTATTTTATTGCTTTATTGTCTCAGAATGCTGATACTATCTACTTTGTATACAATTCCTGCCCTAGGCCTGCTGGTCTCAGGATGCTGATACTATCTACTTTGAATACCTGCCCTAGGCCTTCCCACTGATGTCATGCCATGAACTCTTTTGCTGTATATTTATATATGCAACATTATTAACAATATTGATATTCTTAGTATACAGTACGTCCTGCTCCAGATAGATTACTTACACTTGGGTTATCCTCCGCCAGATGGCGCTGCACTGCAGAGACATGTAAAACAGGCTCCTTCCGGCCCCTCAAATACCCGGGGACCTCCCACAAATCCCCAGATTTCTCTGCAGTGCTATTAAAGCCTGCGGCCCTGTTGGACTGTTCCCATCCGTCCTTGATGTGATGTGCCTCCCAGCCTGGGCTGCAGTGGTCGGGTGAAGGTAGGCAGCACCATGTGTGCTTATGGAGCCATGCTCCACCGCAGTCCCCCACCAAAGGGTAGGCGGTTTAGGCTGATGGTGAGCCTTATGGGATGCCCTTATTGGCTGCTTGTCTGGTGGACTTCGCGCTCTTCTGGGGGGCGGGGCCGGGCCTGGCGCGCCCTGCGTCACGGCTCGTTCTGGCCCGCCCTTCGAGGTTCTTTTGGCGCCTTTCCCTGTACAGTCGCGCGCGTGTGTAACGGTCCCCCCTCCCGCGGTCTGTAAGTGCCTCGCGGGCGACTTTAATACTCATTATTTACTTTGTATGACTCTGACACCCCTTCTTCTCATTGTGTCTTTCAGACGGGTGAATCCAGCGGCTTCTCCCGGCCCGGTGTAATTGTAGTTGGGCCTAGTATAATTACTCCCACTTCCCTGCGGGTCATTGGGGCATCCAGGGTTGCTTTATAGCGTCAATCCCTACTGGCATATTGTGCCTATTAATCACCATATGGAGGCCTATGGAATCTGAGGAGTTGTTGCATCTGTATGGCTACACCCCATCAGACGAAGGGGATCTGTTTTATGACTCGGGGTCATCTGATGAGAGACTCAGGGGTCATGACGATTCTGGCTCTGACTCCTGGACCCCGGATGATACTGACAGACTGCTGGTCCAAATATTTGAGGTTTTGTCCATCTCTCCCCCTGTTGCGGCTCCCAGGCAAAGGGGGGAGCTTTTTCATACTGCTAAGGCTCGTTTGGAATTTCCTGAGCAAACCCATTTCAATAGCCTCGTGCTTAAGGAGTGGGAACGTCCCAGTAGACTTCCCGATATACCTAAGAGTTGGGACAGAAAGTATCCCTTTCCTGCTGATATGGTCAAGTGCTGGTCATCGCCCCCTGAGGTCGATGCTCCTATTCTAGGGTTGTCTAACACCTCTATTATGCACTCCCCTGACACTACTACTCTGCGGGATGCTGAGGACCGGTGCATTGACCAATTAGCGTGTCATGCCTTTGCATTTGTGGGGAAGGCGCTGCACCCGGTTTGCGCCCCGGCCATTACGTCTGTGGCGCTCAGGGCACTGATCAGAAGTGTACTCGATGGGTCTGATGGGCAACCTGATACATTTAATGCACTGTCTAACTGTGATATGTTTGTGAACTTTATCCTATCTGCCTTGGATGATGCCATTAGGATGTGTGCCAGATCTTCTGCCTTGGCGGTAGCAATGCGCCGCGCGGTCTGGCTGCGCCAGTGGACTGCTGACAATGCTGCTAAGAGGGCCCTTACTGGGCTTTGCCTGTTTGGGGACCGCCTAGATCTTTTTGCTAAAGGAGGTAAGTTACCCCAGCGCAGGCGGCAGTCTCGGCCCTTTCGGGGCCAGGGGCCGCCTTCACTCCCCTACCGCGGTGCTAAGCAGGGCAAAGGGGTGTCCTTTGCGGGGGCTCATACAGATTTCCTGGCACAGGAGGATGACGTCCCGGCGCTTCCTGGGGGTCTAAGCCAAAACCCTCTCCCAAGCCCCCCCAGGCATGATGGGGCGCCCTCGCCCATCAGGGTGGGGGGACTGCTACAGCACTTTGCGCACATCTGGAGGCATCACGTCTCAGACCGGTGGATTCAGGAGGTAGTGGCCTCTGGTTACAAGATAGAGTTTGCTGTGCGCCCCCCCCCCCCCTAAGATTCATCAAGTCCAGGATCCCCCAGGACTCTGCCTCAGCTCAGGTCTTGATGCAGGCCGTGCAAGGTCTTCTGGATATGGGGGTCATTTGCAGGGTCCCCTTAAGAGAAAGAGGCAAGGGGTTCTATTCCAACCTTTTCACAGTCCCCAAAAAGATGGGTCAGTCAGGCCCATTCTGGATTTAAAGATCCTCAACAAATTTGTCAGAAACAGGCGTTTTCGCATGGAAACTCTGCGCTCGGCCATTGGCTCCCTGCGCCCAGGGGATCTCATGACGTTGGTGGACATCAAAGATGCTTACCTTCACATTCCTGTGTTCCCGGGACACCAAAGGTTTCTCAGATTCACGTTGGAAGATCAACATTACCAATTTGTGGCCCTGCCCTTTGGTCTCACCTCAGCTCCCAGAGTGTTCACCAAGGTGCTGGCGGGGGTGATGTCTCTGGTGAGGTCAAGGGGCATACGTGTGCTGCCCTACCTGGTCGACATACTCATCACCTCTCGGTCTCTGCAGCAGGCAGAGTTGGACACTCAGCTGGTGGTGTCCACCCGGGAGTCCTTCGGCTGGGTGATCAATCACCCCAAGTCCTCCCTGTCCCCTTCCTCGGTGACCCCATTCCTGGAAATGATTCTGGATACGATTCAGTCAAGGATATTCCTTCCTCAGCAGAAGGTGGAAGCTCTAACTGCGCAGGTGAGGTTCCTGCTATCGTGTCCCCAGCCCTCCCTCAGGCAGGGAATGCAGTTGGTGGGCCTGATGGTGGCATGCTTTGAGGCGGTGCCCTTTGCTCAGTTCTATTTGAGGCCTCTTCAACTTCACCTTCTGTCAGTATGGGACAAGGATCCAACGTCCTTGGACAGGGTCTGTGTGCTTCCCCCTTTGGTCCGACGGTCCCTTTCGTGGTGGCTGGACCACAGGAACTTGCTGGGAGGCAGGTCCTTCCTGGCCCCCTCCTGGGAGACAGTCACCGCGGATGCCAGTCTGTCAGGATGGGGGGGTTCTGGAAGTCCCTGCGGTTCCAGGGGAAGTGGGGCCCTCAGGAGGCCCACTTACCCATCAACATTCTGGAACTACGGGCGATCAGGTTGGTTCTGGAGCAGTTGACCAATCACCTGCAGGGTCTGTCTGTGCAGGTGCGCTCAGACAACAGGACGGCGGTTGCCTACATCAACCATCAGGGAGGGACCCGGAGCAGGGGTGACCTCCAGGTGGTGTCGCGGATTCTGACATGGGCAGAGGACAACGTTCAATGCATTTCGGCTGTGTACATCCCGGGGGCAGAGAATCTACTGGCAGACTCTGAGCAGGGGGACCTCTCGTCAGGGAAAGTGGTCCCTCAAGGTTGTCTTTCTGGTGGCTATTACTTCTGTCAGGCGTGTGTCTGAGCTGCCGGCTCTGTCGGCCCCCATACTTTCAGAGGCACCAGGACAAGGTGGTGTTCCGCTTTAAGCTGGATTTCCTGCCTAAGGTGGTGTCTGCTTTTGAACCAGGATATTGTTTTTCCTTCATTGTGCCCTAATCCTAGCAACGCTAAGGAAAGGGTTTTGCACTCCTTGGATGTGGTCAGGTGTCTGAAGTATTACCTGGTAGTCACTGCGTCCTTCAGGAAGACTGATGCTCTTTTTGTGGTCCCTTCTGGTCCTAGGAAGGGTTTGGCTCCTGCCAAGTCTACTATCAGCAAGTGGATTCGTCAGGCTGTGATTCAGGCCTACTCTGCTAAGGGGAAGAATCCTCCCTTCCGCCTTACTGCTCATTCTACTCGTGCTATTGGTGCCTCCTGGGCTTTTCAGCACCAGGCTTCTGTTGAACAAGTTTGCAAGGCCGCTACTTGGTCTTCTGTTCATACCTATTCAAAGTTCTACACGGTTGACGTTAAGGCCTCAGCTGATTTTGGCCGTAAGGTTTTACAGGCAGCAGTGGTTTAAACTGTCTGCTGTTACCTTTCTTATTGGGGATCCCACCCTACTTTATGGACACTGCTATTGGATGTCCCAAGTGTAAGTATTATATCTGGAGCAGGACGTACTGTATACTAAGAATAATACAATTCTGTGAAATACTCACCTGTAGAATTGGTATTATGAGTATACAGTACGTCCTGCTCCACCCCACCCTGTTGTTGCATTATTCTGGATCCCCTGTATGGTGATTATCATCATTGTTATAGTTACCAGTTTTGTTTTGGGTGGTCAAATTCTCCCAGTTTCTTGTTCACTGCTTTTCAATGCTGGGGATTTGTGGGAGGTCCCCGGGTATTTGAGGGGCCGGGAGGAGCCTGTTTTACATGTCTCTGCAGTGCAGCGCCATCTGGCGGAGGATAACCCAAGTGTAAGTAATCTATCTGGAGCAGGACGCACTGTATACTTATAATACCAATTCTACAGGTCAGTATTTCACAGAATTGTATTTTTCCATAAAGGCCCATTATTTACAGATATAAAGGGTAGATACTTATTTCTCAGATTTACTTTGTGTGGGGCGAGATACAATCTGGCGAATATGTATCTTCCCAACCAGGGGCAGGTGGAGGTGGGTGTGGGGATGCTGCAACTGTTGGAGGAATTCGCGGTAGGAATTGTAAGCGTGGGCAGAGATTTTAATCTGGTCCTTGACCCGAGGGTGGACTCCTCCCAGGCCAAATCCGCGGTCCCCTACTCACAACTCAACAGGTTTCGTAAGGCGCTCCAGTCCCTTCAAGTGGTAGATGTATGGAGAATTTTGCATGGGGGGGGAGAAAGACTATACATTTTTCTCCCATCCCCATAATACAGTCGACTAGATTACTTTTTTTTTTAGCCATCATGCGCTGGGGCTGGACCCTGAATCTTCCATTGGACAGATGCTCTGGTCTGACCACGCTCCTGTTTTCTTGATGCGACCCCTAGGCAGTTCACTTGGCGTCCGAATGACAACTTGTTAAAAGATATTCAGTGTCTATACGAGATTAAAGCTACTATGACTAACTTTCATCTGGACCACTGTAGCGATAGCACTTCATTGCCAATGCAGTGTGTGCTGCGGGGGGGTCTTCATTAAACATGGAGAGAGGCTCAAGAGGGAGTGAGATCGAGTGCGCCAGATCAGTGATACGTTGGGGCGCATTCAGGAGTTAGAAAAGGCGCATAAGTCCCTCCCCAACCATGCGGAGCTGATGGAGCTCCTAGAGGCCAGGCAGGAGCTGAGAGGACTTTATGATCAATGTTATCTCAGATTTAGAGATAGGTGCATGGCCCGCTTCTATGAGCATTCAGACAAATGTAGTAGGATAGGGCCCAGTCCCTCCACCCAAGCCAAGGCTGTTAATTTATACCTAGTATTAGAGTGGCGGGGGGAAGGGGGTTCGCAAGACTTCTTTAATAGCGGAGGAATTTCAGACCTTTTATTCTGATCTCTACAACAAGAGCACTACCGCCCAGGGAGCGCATCAGGCCCCTGTAGGCCCACTGGATGACTATATAGCGGAAACGGCCCTTCCAACCATACCCCTGGGGGAGAGTGAAGCCCTGGAAGATCACATCGGGCTAGAGGAAGTGACTGGGGTTATAGGCGGGACACCTGCAGGAAAGAGCACGGAACCGGACAGGTTCACCCCCAGGTTCTATAAGAGGATGGGACCCCTAATCGCCCCCTTCCTAGTAAAGGTGTTCAATTCAGTATCTAATAGCTGCCCCTTTTCAAGGCAGGCCTTGAAAGCACATATAGCTATTATTCCGAAACCTGGCAAAGATGGAACCTTGCCGGGCAATTACAGGCCAATCTCGTAGATGTTAAATTGTATGGCAAAATCATCACGAATAGGATCCAGCCTTTACTTCCCTGGTTGATCAACAATGACCAGGTGGGGTTTGTCACAGGCAGGGAAGCCAGGGATAACGTTATTAAAACCAT
Organism: Gastrophryne carolinensis; assembly: GCA_027917425.1. Taxonomy (NCBI): domain Eukaryota; kingdom Metazoa; phylum Chordata; class Amphibia; order Anura; family Microhylidae; genus Gastrophryne; species Gastrophryne carolinensis. Next base: position 1,445,349 of record CM051234.1, read on the forward strand.
CTCGTTGATGCACTATGCTCAGTCCCGGAAGATTCCCGCCTGTCTACTGGCGGTGGACGCGGAGAAAGTCTTTGATAGGGTGCACTGGGGGTTTCTGAGAGCAGCGTTGACTCAAGTGGGGATGGGACCAGTCATGCTCGATAGAATCATGGCTTTATATCACAACCCCACTGCAAAAGTCAAAATAAATGGCACCCTCTCAGGCTCTTTCAACATCAGGAATGGCACTCGGCAGGGATGTCCCTTGTCCCCATTGCTTTATGTCCTGGTTATGGAACACCTCGCTAACGCAGTGAGGGCCAACCCATCTATTTGGGGCATCTCTTGGGGGGAGAATACAAGCTCTCCCTTTTCGCCAACGACCTTATCCTGTATATCTCCTCTCCGCATATTTCCCTACCCTCTATTTTGGCGAATTTGACAGATTTAGTAGGTTCAGTAATTTTAAGGTTAATCTGTCCAAAACGGAGATTTTAAATGTGTCCTTTGGAGGAGCAGACTCGGCAGTTACTTCAGGCAAACCTTCCCTTTAAATGGCAACGGGAATCAATAAAGTACCTGGGGGGGCAACCTGTCTACTGATCTCGGTAAGCTTTATAAATTAAATTACGTCCCACTCCTCAACAGCACAACTAACTTAAAATCCTATGGCAAAAAACAATACTCTTGGGTGGGACTAACTAATATTCTAAAAATGGATGTGCTGCGCAGGTTTATATGTATTTCAGACCCCTCCTATCATCTCGGAACGAGGGTTCTTTAGGTTACTGCAGGAGGCCTTTTCCAACTTCATCTGGGATAGCAAGAAGCCTAGGGTTAGGAGGGCGATGTTAAGTAGACCCAAGAGCGAGGGAGGACTGATAGTCCCGGACCTCGAGTTACATCACGTCTCAGCGGTCCTGGTGTGGCTTATTGATTGGTTCCACCACAAGGGGGACAATCGATGGGTCACTCTCGAAAATTATGTTTCTCCAATTAGTTTGACAGCCTTGCCTTGGGTGGAACCCGCCTACAGTCCGAGAAAGCAGGAGCTTCCGTACTTAGCATGCTCTCTGTTGACCCTTTGGGATAGGTCTATGAAGCGGCGGGGCCTTTCACACCACTATTTGACAACCCGGCATTTCCCCCTGGTCAAGGCACTAAGACGTTTCTTATTTGCGTTTCTTATCTTTATTTACATCCCAAGACATTTGATTAGGTGACATAGTCTCGGGGGTGGGGGTGGATCTTCGGGAGGAGGCTCCCCTGGCGGCTTTTGAGGAGATCCTTAAAGTGGACCAACACCCAGGGGTGATCGGCCCGGAAATCTATAAGATTCCCGGGCCGATCACCCCCCACCCCGCGGGACATCCGAGATCGGGATGTCCCGCGGGGTGAAACCCCCCAGAAACCCCAAAAACACCTTACCTGATCCGCCGCCGCTTCCGCCGCCGCCGCCTCCCGCGCACCCCTCCAGACGTGCGCGCGATCGCGCCGGCCCTCTGTGAATGGCCGGCGGGGGCGCGCGCGCGCCGAGAGTGACGCGCGGGAGGCGGCGGCGGCGGAAGCGGCCTGGACGTTCCTGATCCCCGCCTGGACGTTGGCGGGGATTGGCTGCGGCGCTCACGTGGGAGCGTTGAGAGGTGAGTTTTTTGGGGTTTCTGGGGGGTGCCCCGCCGAAGTGGACCAAAACCCAGGATAGTCAAAATCCTGGGTGTTGGTCCACTTTAAAGCCTCATCCTATGTGGAGAATGCAGTCTCGACCTTATACAAGATCTTATGGGAGGGGGGAGAGTGAACTTTCCCAATTTTGCAGGAGATGGGAGGAGGAACTGGGACGGACGGACGTTCGAGAGGGAAGAGTGGGAGAAGTCCTTCACTCTGACGCACAGCACAGGTGAGAAATTACAAAATCCTGGCCAGGTGATACAGATGCCCGGCGGACTTAGTGAAATTCGGGGGATCTGAGACTGGGGATTGTTGGAGATGCAATAAAGCCCGAGGGACCTTGACCCATATCTGGTGGGAATTCATGGTGGTTAAGGATTTCTCGGAGAGGGTGTTGGGGATATATACATTTTTAAAGCTGGAAAGCGTTCTGAACTCCCCACAGGTGACCCTTCTTTCAATGATTCCAGGTTCAGTGGCGGCGGGGGGAAAGGGACTGTTAAGATACCTGCTCACGGCTGCGAGGTCAGTGATCCCCCGTCACTGGCGTACTAACTCCACCCCCTCCCTTTTGGAATGGTACCGGGAAGTTGAAAATATTAGACGGATGAAAGAGCTGGCTCTAGATGGGGTTGACAGAGGCATTTTAGGACCTGGACAGTGTGGGAAATCTCCAATGGATCCCCAGGTTTCCGGGTTCTTCTAGAAGGGGTGTAGGGTTGTGGGGGGGGGGGGGGGGCGCTAGGGGGTGTTGGGACTGGGGGGGCGGGGTCCTTGTTTTTAGGTTCTCTATTCTTTCTTTATCTCTTTCTTTCCCTCCCTCTTCTTTTTGGGGGGGCAGGCGGGGCTGTTGTGTCGGTGCTAGATGAGTGAATGGTTACGGGGGGACGGGCAGTGGGCGTGTCAGGGCCGGTACCTTTCCAGCGACATCAGGTGATCAGTAAGGCTGGACATGGTGGTATCAGGGCGGGGGCCCCGGAATGGGTGGGGTCACCTTCATCTCACCACGTTAGACGGGTAGGATGGGCCTCTGGGTGACCAGAACATTGTAAAATGCATTATGGCACCGGCACTTTGGCTCTGTATGTTCCGCTTTGTCTTATTGTCTTTTATCTTGCTGTTTTTCTTTTGAAAATAACTCAATAAAGATTTATTGCAAAATAAAAAGTATTAGAGCATTAGAGATTCATAAAAAAGGAAGAGAAACAGTGGGTGTGGCAACAGTGATGTGATGTAAGTACACTGCGTGCTTAGCATATTCATAATTGGTGGTCTCTAGGCAGAGATTGCAGCCTGTCAGCTCAGTGTGACCAGATTATGACAATGAGAGACATGTGGCAGGCAGAGATTGCAGCCTGTCAGCTCAGTGTGACCAGATTATGACAATGAGAGACATGTGGCAGGCAGAGATTGCAGCCTGTCAGCTCAGTGTAACCAGATCATAACAGTGAGAGATGTGACGCAGGCAGAGATTGCAGCCTGTCAGCTCAGTGTGACCAGATCATAACAGTGAGAGATGTGACGCAGGCAGAGATTGCAGCCTGTCAGCTCAGTGTGACCAGATCATAACAGTGAGAGATGTGACGCAGGCAGAGATTGCAGCCTGTCAGCTCAGTGTGACCATATCATGACAGTGAGAGACATGGTGCAGGCAGAGATTGCAGCCTGTCAGTTTAGTGTGACCAGATCATAACAGTGAGAGATGTGACGCAGGCAGAGATTGCAGCCTGTCAGCTCAGTGTGACCATATGATGACAGTGAGAGATGTGACGCAGGCAGAAACTGCAGCCTGTCAGCTCAGTGTGACCAGATCATGACAGTGAGAGACATGGTGCAGGCAGAGATTGCAGCCTGTCAGCTCAGTGTGACCAGATCATGACAGTGAGAGACATGGTGCAGGCAGAGATTGCAGCCTGTCAGCTCAGTGTGACCATATGATGACAGTGAGAGATGTGACGCAGGCAGAGATTGCAGCCTGTCAGCTCAGTGTGACCAGATCAGGACAGTGAGAGACATGGTGCAGGCAGAGATTGCAGCCTGTCAGCTCAGTGTGACCAGATCAGGACAGTGAGAGACATGGTGCAGGCAGAGATTGCAGTCTGTCAGCTCAGTGTGACCAGATCATGACAGTGAGAGACCTGGTACAGGCAGAAATTGCAGCCTGTCAGGAGATCACAGGAGATGTGGATGGAACTGTGATTATGTGAGGGGCTGTCCCTACTGCACGCTGACGTACTGCAGTGCCGTGCTGCGTGGTCTTGCTGACTCCCCGAGGTGCGGATGGCTGAGCAGATGAACAGCTGATTGAGATCCCCGGCCGCCCCCTGATACCTGCTGATGCTGAGCTGCTGAGCGGCTGAATGGTCTCCCCGTCTATGCCAGTGGATGCTCCCTCGTTATCTGATGAACAGCTGTTGTGCAGCTGATCTGACTCCTCGCCGCTGCCTGGCTGGGCGCTGACGTCCGTGGTGTGCCGCACCTGTCGCTCCCCGCCGCTGCTTCCCACTGAATGAAGTCCGCGGTGCACTGCCGATCCCCGCTGACGTTTCACGCCGGCGCTCTCTACGCCTGTCTCTCGACTAGCCAACGGAATCGTAGGTTTCCTCCACTGTTATATTGTGCAGCTTGGCATTTGTGGAGTGCTGCAGCCGTCGCTCCTCGCCGCCGCTTTCTGCCGACTGACGTCCCGCCGCTTCCCCCGCCACTCTCGGCCACCGCTTTCAGAGACTAACGTCCGTGGTGCGCCGCCGATCCCCGCTGACGTTCCCCGCCGCCAACACTCTCCACCGGTGCTCTCCACTCTCGCCCTTCGACCAGCCTACGCAACCTCAGGTCTCCTCCACTGTTATATTGTACAGCTGGTTGGCGTCCGTGGTGTGCTGGATTCACTGCCACCTGCCTGTTGCTTTTGTATTCGTCTGGATGACCAGGGTGGACATTGAGTGCTGGAAATTTCCAGCTTGAGGCTGTATCCTTTTTTGTTTATTATATACCTCTTAAATATCTCTGTGTCCTGAATAGCCGTTAACTACCTGTGTGTCTACTACCTGTGTGTCCATTGAGCTGTACGGGGTGGTAGTGAAGCTTGGAAACTCTACACTGGAGGCTGTACCCCCTTAATTCCGCAGTATATTACAGTATACCCTGATTGTGTAGGGGAGCCCATTGTGTATGGGGGAAAATAGCTTACGGGGCGCAGGCATTACTGACAGATGATTATTGGCTCGGCACACTTCCGCATTCAAGCTACCATTGTATCCTGACAAGTATATTTATAAATCCGGCTTATATCTTGGCAAAAAGTGCCTGAGAAGTATATTCAGAAACCTGTACATTGGCAGGTGGAGGCGTGGAGGAGAAGGATAGAGGGAGGAGAAGAGAAAGGAGGAAAGAAGAGGGGAGGGAAGGAAGGAAGAAAAAAGGAATAAAAGGAAAGAAGAGGAGGATGGGAGACAAGAGGAGGAAGGAGAGAAAAGAAGAGAAAGGAAAAAGAGAAGATAAGGCCTGAACAGAAAAGAAAAATAATGCTATGAACAGAAGAGAGCAAAGAAAGAAAATAAGGGAGGAGGGGAGAGGGGAGGGAAGAAAAAAAGAAGAGGGACAGGCTGAGCAAATTGGGAGGACGACAGGAAGGAGGAAGAGAAATGAACATAAAACAGGGAACCATCAAAATGGAGATGCACTAGGGCATAAATGATATAACAGAGTATTGAGTATATGATATACCCCCTTTTTTTTATTATTTATTTATTTTTTTCTTCTTCTTTCTCACTTTCCGTCTCGCGTACTTTCTAATAAGGGGAGGGGCAGGAGAAGAGGACCTGAGAGGAAAAGAAGAAAGGAATAACAATAAGAGATAGGTGGAAAAGAAATGTCAAAGAAAGGGAAATCACGACAAACATTACTAAGCTATAATTCTAATCATTATACTAGATCAAAAGGAAATAGTCCGTCTGGCAGAGATCAAGGTGCCGAAATACAATCGGCAGAACTCTTGACACCAATGTCTAACATAACCCCAGTGAGAGGGGGCATAGAGCCCCAGATGAGGACGCCTCTAACACCGGCCGACTTGTCATCACACATGGACCGGATATCTAGGGCACATGATTTAATAGCTCAAAAAGAAAGAGAGCTAAATGCTACCTCTGAAAGATTGCTAAATAGTTGGGTGGGAGAAAACCCTGATCTAAATAGAGATGGAGCTACACAATTGATGACTGATCACGAAACCGTAAAAAACACTGTAACAACAAAAACGAGTCGTTAACGGTGGCAGAGATAGCAATACTACTTAAATCATTAGCAACGGATGTGAATGAAATAAAATTCTCTATAGGAGCAACAGCCCAAGATTTAAGAAACTCGATAAGAAAGGCTGAAGAATCGGTCAAAGATGTCATAACAAAAGAGGTAGCGGAAATAAAAGCCGCAATCCATTTAATAACACAAAGAATTGAGAATCTAGAGGCAGATAGTCTAACCTTAGCACGTGAACGAAAACAGAACCACACCATTCTAAAGGATCATCAAAAAATTATGAATGACATAGAGATCTAGAGAATCGCTCCAGACGCAATAACCTAAGGTTAAAGGGAATACCGTGTTCAATTAAGCATGAGGAATTGAAAAGCTTTGCCAATAGAGTCTTTCAGATGGCACTAGAAAGCTCTGAAAATATAAAAATTGACTGTTGCCATCGACAGGGACGAACAAAGTACAACGGCACTTCCCAAACTCAAGATATATTGTGTTTTATTCCAGACTTTAGAAAATTAAGGAATATTAAAATCGATTCCTTAGATGTAAAAATCTTTCAGAATTTTTCCCCACGCACTATGCACAAAAGATACATAATTAAACCTTTTCTAGAGGTACTAATGCAGAAAAATATGAAGTTCCGATGGACGAGCCCATTAACACTAACAGTAAACTACCAGGGAAGAACATACATATTGCGAGATGGAGATTCCGTAAGGGCATTCGCTGCCTCTCTAGGATTTTTTGAGCAGATGGATATACCCGAACGGGAGCTGCCAGACCCGACTGGAGACCTTTTCCCACAAGATCTACTCATTGAAGCTTGATCCAGACTTGGTCAGTGCCCACCTGCTTTGGAGGCATCTTAGCCAAATATGTATGGGTTCTTAAGGGGTATAAGATAATGTCTCTTTACACGGGTGGAGAGTTTTTGATATAAATTAGTAAAGAGGGCTGAAGGGCGTCTCATAGTGATTATATTAGGTAGTGCACATGAAAAGATTAGAAGCGTGTCGGGTTTTTTTTTTTTTGTGTTTTACCGGGGAGTAATATATAAAATGAAATAGAGGTATAGCGGCGCGGCACAATACGGGTGTTGTAGTAGAATCAAGGCTTAGGTCACGACCCAGACATTTTAGGGTTAAAAGGTGAGGGAGAATATCCTGAGCGAGGCCTAATCCTGGATGGGCAGGAAAAGGGTAAGGGGGGCTTGGGGGGTGTGAAGGAAAAAATAGGGGGAGAAGGGAAAAGGGAGAGATACACAGCTACAACTCAAGATCCAAAAATCCTTATAAAAAAAGTAAATAGCATAAGAAGAGAAAGGAAGGTAGCCACCATATATGAAAGGAGGATAAAAGGAGAGAAAAGAAATGGCTGGAGTTAAACAGTCGACAAACTTAAGGAAGCCAGTAAATAAAGACAATGAGGAATTGATTACAGTTATCTCCTATAATATAAGAGGTGCAAATTCGCCAATGAAAAGAGCAAATGTAATAAGAGAATTAACCAGCTGGAATCCAGATATTGTCTTATTACAAGAAACCTACTTTAAAACCAACAACACACCGTATAACCCCTTTAAGGAATTTGGGGAAGTATTTTTAAATACATATGATAAAAAGAAAGCTAGGGGGGTAGCTATATTAGTTAATAGGAGATGTAAGTTCGAATTAATCCACCAATATGCAGATTCCGATGCAAGAACCCTGATTATAATAGGCAAACTATCTGGCCAAATCTGTACAATTGTAAATTCATACGCCCCAAATGAACGTCAGCGAACTTATCTAACTAGTTTAATGAAAACAATTGGGAATCTGAAGAAGGGGAAAGTAATTTGGGGGGGGAGATCTAAATTTAGTCAATGACAGAGATGGACACTACTGCCTTGATGCAGAGCCTCCCCGTTCAGCTATCCCGTGCATTTTCCCGTTGGTTTTGGGCTGTGATCGGGTCAGGAAAGGGTGCTACGTTGGTTTTTGTGTGCGTTTATGCGCTCAGGTGTGCGCTCAGCCGTCTTTCCGATTGACGGCTCGCAAGAGGCTGATTTCCGGGAAAACGGACGGGTCGTTCATTGGTCCGTTTTTTTTCAGTGATGCAGAGCCTTGATTTCCGATTGAAATCAGCCTAATAAAACATGGCCGCCGAGCCTTCACTTACGGGCAGTCTGACCAGCCGTATTTGAGCTCTGTGCTTTTTGGAAATGCATTCCTCTGTGGGCACATATCAAAGGCGCCAGCTCCGCGGTCTTGTCCTGATGAGCATGGCAGAAACCAGGCTGCACCGAACGCCTTTGGACATCGATTGCATGCATGATGTTGACCTATTCGAGCTCACCCGCCTTAACCGTGTTTCTCTCCATGCCTTGTATAGTGAGCTGCGGCCATGGTTAGCCCCCACCACAAGAAAGGGGCATGCAATTGCAGGTATGACCAAATTGGTTGGCTGCCTGTAGTTTTTGGCGAACGGCTCGTTCCAGAGACTGGGTGCCTTCTCCCTGGGGATGTCCCAGTCTACGCTGAGCCGCAGCCTAACCAAGTTTTTGGATGCCATGGCTACCCTGGCACAGAATTATATTTTTTTCCCTCAAACAGGGGAAGCCTGGAATGCGGTTAAGCTGGGCTTTTATAACATGGCCGACATGCCCAACGTCCTTGGTGCAATCGATTGCACACGTCTCATTGATCCCCCCTGCTGACCAGGAATATCTGTTCAGGTATGTGGTTTGGGTCTGCTTTTTTTTTTTTCTTTGTGCATAAACAAATTGTTAATTTTCATTTGTTTTGTTTTTTTTTAACTGAAACTTGAACGTGTGGTCATATACTATAACACAACAATTTAGTGGTAGGTTGGGGAGGATGTTGCAGTTGATTGATGGTGTGGGTGAATGTGTGCAGCAATGTGTGCCAGGCTTTGGTTAATGTGCTGCCATTGTTGCACCATTTCACCCATATGGCTGTTTAGGGCAGACACATTTCTGTTTAAAACCTCTAATTGGGTATTCAGGGATGTTAGTTGGGTGCACACAGTGTCATTAAATTGTTGTGTGCTTGCTGAAAATGCTAGATTTTCCTGGCGCCAGGCTTCCTCCATAATTTGCAGCTGTCTTCTTTGGCTTATATGGCGCCTTGGCTGTGTTCTAGCAGTGGCACGGGTGGGTGGTTCAGATTCAGAATGAGGGTGTGGATGTTGTTGTTGTGCCTGTGTTGTCTGAGTTGCAGCTACTGGCTCAGTAGTGGTTTGTGACATCTGATGTGTGTCCTCCTCCAAATCTCTTATATGTTCTATTATTGGTGGACTTACTATGTTCTGTAAAAAAATGTAGGTTCAGATTAGTTTCCTTATGGCAAACGAATGGATCCAAATTCAATGTTAAACGTCCACACAAAGGACCATTGACTTACCTCATCCAAAATATCAATTTGGGTTCGTTGTGGCGAATCCTGGTGTGGCATGGGCCTCGGGGATAAGCCAGGGGTTGCTTGGCCTTGTGTGGTCTGTTGACTTTGTCCTTGGAATTGAGAGTGTTAGATTACATTAAACAGCAAGTACAGTGTGTTGTCTGGCGTAACACAGGCTTTTGAACCTCATTTTAAAATCTCATGGCCAAATCAAACTCACCTTGTGACCTAACATTCCGGTCGGTGTCTCTTGCAGGCCCTGAACGCTGGCCGGGTGTATGTATGTGTATACATGTTCCTCGGCTGGGGTTAGTATTATCTTGGTTGGTAAACCACCCCCTGTCTGCAGGCTGGGGAAGATTAAAGCACACCTAATAAGTGTTACATCCTGTTACCAATGCGACTATAAATGCATTTCAAATGGGCTTTACCTCTGCTGCTGGTGCATGTCCATTTTTTTTTTTACTATAATATTTGAGGTCCCCAAATTTCCGTTTAATTTGTTCTATATCTCGACGGACAGAACCCACACTATTAACTTGGCGGCAAATATTAGTCCAGATCTCCTGCTTTGCCTGCTTTGTGGTGGATTTTGAATTACGGCCAAATAGGGAATCATAATGCTCACAAACAGCATTGGCAACAGCCATGCTTTGTGCATCGCAAAAACGGGCTGTTAGTGACCCACGGTGTAGTTGGCGCCCACATGGGTGTGTGGTGTCCCCTGCATCACTTGAAATAGATGGTTGGCTATCTGGGGAGTCGTGTGTGGTTCTTGGGCTTAGGGGGGAGTGTGATGGTGTGTGTGTGTGCTGCTCTGGGTTAATGTCTGGATGCCTGTGGAGCTTTCACCTGTTGAGCTGGATGGGGAATCTGAGTTAGTGAAACTTTGAGACCCAGAGGGTTGAGGTGGAGGGGTGGGTGACCTGGGTGGGGTGGAGGGTTTGGCACTACGCTTACCCTTGCTGGTGTGTTTGGTTTTTTGTGTATGCTTGGTGTGTTGCGGAGGAGGATGCTGCAGGGTCTTAATAGATTTGGCACCCTTGTGTGGTCGTGTTGATTTGGCAGGTTGTGGAGAATGTGTCAAGGGATCCTGGCTCCTGCGTTTTTTGTGATGTGTGTCTGTGGAGTAACCACCGTTTTAGTCGGGGCATGTTCAGCATGGGTCTTGTGCATGCTCTTATGTGGTTTTTTAGATGATGCATGTGTGCGGCTACAATGTGCCTCTGGGCTTTTGTGGCTCTTCCTGCTCCCTTTTGGTCTGCCCATATGATATGGTATCCAACACAGAGCTGAGTGCATTGAGCTTTAAATATGTTTCCCGTGTGGACGTGTTATTCTAAGTATGTCACACACCCCGCTTCAAGATATCCATAACATGTGGGTAATACCGACCTGAAGGGGCGTTCCTGCAGAGATGATAGCAAAAAAGAAAGCCCCTCCCTGATCCATAAATACCTGGGACCTCCCACTCATCACCCAGTTTTCCATCTCTGCAGACGGCGAGCAAGTCAGAAGATGATGGCTCCTCCTTGCACAGGGGGATTTCAGGTAGCGGGATGACTCCCGGCCGCTTCTTTTTTATTTCCGTTTGGACCTTTTTTTCCAGAAATCCATATGCCTCCCAGCTTTGGCTGAGGGTCCAGGCGAGGGTATATCAGCACCTTAGGTGCTCAGGAGCTATGCTCCACCGTGAGACCCTATATGAGAGGGTAGGCGGTTACACCGGGTTGGTGACCCCGGTTTGGGATGCCCTGTCCCTTAATTAACATTCAATGGCCCTCCCAGGATCCCTTTTCCACGGTGGGGTTGGGGAGTGTGGGTCCTTTCTTTATTAGTCTCTAACACTTTCCGTTCTGGGTGTTGTGTCTTTTTCACTGATGTTAGTGTGTGTCTCTTTAAAGGTTTTACTCACCGCCGCAGCCGTTTTACATGGAGGCCTTGTGCGGTGCTGGACCTGTCTCTCCTGTTTGGCCTGATTGAGGTGCTTGTGTGTGTGTGTGCTGTATTCTTGACACCGGGCCGGGCGCGGCGGCCGCACATCACGCTGCGGCGCCGGCCGGTTCTTGACGCCTTTTTTCTTGAGGAGACTTCTCCTCACGTTTGACCTGGGGGCGGGGCCGGTGTTGCGGCGCGTCACCGCTGCCCGCCCCCATCTTTCCCTGGCGCCGCTGCGGAGCTCTGCCTTGCGTAGGAGGAGGGGGGGGCGGTGCTCGCCGTCACGCGCGTCCCGCGCGTCCCGCGCTGACCACGCCCCCTTCTCCTCTTCTGTCAGCAAGCTCAGGAGGATCTCTCTCACGGTCGCCATTTCATGCTCCCGCGGTTCTGTAAGTGGCCTATGGCCACCCCCTCTTTCTCATCCTCTGTTCTGTATGAGTGTCTGTTGCCTTCATTAGCCTTATTAGCCTTTTCTGTGTCTTTCAGGTGGTGTTTTCAGGAGGATCTCCATTAGCATTTAGGGGGTCTCTCCCGATCCTTGATCACTGGGTTCACTATTGCTCATAAATCCTCCCACTCGGGACATTAAAGGGGCATCCCGGGTTGTCTAGTGGCGTAATTCCCTGGGTCATAGCGACTATTCTTAAAAGTTCACCTTATGGAGGCATCCCCGGATACTGGGCTCGGGGCCCCTTCGGGGCATCCCTGGAAGTGTATGTTGTGTGGGGTATCCATTTCTGGGGACGATGTACTTCTGTGTATACCATTTGCACAGCAAACTATTACGCGGCAGTCCGAACCCCAGGCGTCTGGGTCAGCACCGCCGGTCGCTTCATCTCCACCTCCCACCTTGACACGCGCCCCGTGTGACGTTGTCATGGGCCGGGAGCTGCAATCTGAGATGTGCGCCAGATTGGCTAACCTTGAAAAAATTATCTCCAGCTCGGTCGCCCGTAAGGCTCCGACTAAGAGGAAGCATTTGTCGCCGGCTCCGCTGGCGGAGGACCATGAGGATGTAAATAATCTGGATTGGTCTGATTATTCCCCGCTAGAGGAAGGGGAAGAGGGGAAGTTTATGAGGATTCTGATATTTCGGACGATGAGCAGTCCTTTGGCGCTGATGCTGAGCTTGGTGAATTGGGGAGATCCTCGGATACTCCCCACGCTCTGGCTCTGATGTTGGAGGTTCTGAATATTTCTCCTCCCGAGGAGGCGCCACAGCAGAAGGGTGAATTGTTTGAGGAATCCAGGCCGCGCTTGGAATTCCCTACACAAAGGCATTTTGACAAAATTATTGCTAAGGAATGGGACAGGCCGGCTCGGCTCCCTGGCATCCCTCAGGGGTGGGATAAGAAATATCCCTTCCCTTCGGAGGCGATTAAGCGCTGGGCATCTCCCCCCGAGGTAGATGCACCGGTTTTGGGGTTGTCCAATTCCTTGGTTTTAAATAGACCTGATTGTTCCACTCTCAAGGATGGAGAGGATAAACGTATTGACCAGATGGCTTGTCATGGTTTTGCTAGCGTTGGGTCAGCCATGCGGCCCGTTTGCGCTTCGGCACTAATGGTGTTGGCTGCCAGGTCCGTGGTCAGGGACCTGCTGACTTCTTCCGGGCTGCGTCCTGGTAGTGCCGAGTTCCTTAACCTTAAACGGTGTGAGTTGTTTTTATCCTTTGTGTTAACAGCCTTGGATGACACTTTGATGATGTGTGGTAGGACATCGGCGCTGCTGGTCACTATTCGGCGGTCGGTGTGGCTGCGCCAGTGGGCGGCCGATTTTATGTCCAAGAAGTCACTGACGGCCCTACCTTTTGTTGGATTACGGCTTTTTGGAGAGACATTGGACTCTGTCACCAAGGGTGGTAGGTTACCTCAACGCAAGAAACAACGCCGTCCCTTTCGGGGGGCGCCTTCTTTTACCCCCTCCTTTCGTGGGGCCAGATCTGGCAGGGGATTTGCATTCCCCTCTTCCAGAGGAGATTGTCGGAGCAGGGGCAGAGGACGTGCCCGTCCAGGATACAGTTGGGGCTCTAAGCCCAAGCCGGCTACTAAGCCGGCTCAGCAATGAGGGGGCGCCCTCACCCATGCGGGTGGGGGGACGGCTGCGACACTTCTCCCAGATCTGGGATCAAGAGGTCTCGGACAGATGGATCCGGGAAGTGGTGTCTTCCGGTTACAAGCTGGAGTTCGAGCTCCGCCCCCCTTCCAGATTTTTCAGGTCTCGGATGCCTTCGGAACCTCTGGCGGCGCAGGGGCTCCTGTTGGCAGTACAGAATCTTCTGGACATGGATGTCATTTGCCCAGTGCCCCCTTCGGATCAGGGCAGGGGTTTTTATTCCAATCTGTTCACGGTACCCAAGAAGGACGGATCGGTCCGACCCATCTTGGATCTGAAGTTTCTCAACAGGTTCATCCGGTCACGGAAATTCCGCATGGAAACGCTGCGTTCGGCCATTCACTCTCTTCGTCAGGGAGACTTTCTGACGTCCATAGACATCAAGGATGCTTATCTACACGTTCCAATTTTTCCAGTACACCAGAGGTTTCTCAGGTTCGTGGTGGAGGATCGGCATTTTCAGTTTGTGGCACTCCCTTTCGGTCTCACCTCGGCTCCTCGGGTGTTCACCAAGGTGCTAGCGGGGGTGATGGCTCTGCTAAGGGTTCAGGGTATCCGCATTGTGCCCTATTTGGACGATCTTCTGATCATGGCCTCTTCTTTCAACCAAGCGGAGTTGGACACCAGAGTGGTGGTGTCCACTCTGGAGAGGTTCGGTTGGGTGGTCAACCACCCCAAGTCTTCTCTTTCTCCGTCCAGAGTAGTGACCTTTCTGGGAATGTCTCTGGACACTGCGCAGGCCAGGGTGTTTCTGCCCCAGGCCAAAATTCTTTTGATTCAGGAGTTAGTTCGGCTTCTCTTGTCGGCCCCTCGTCCAGCCATCCGTCTAGGGATGAGGCTGGTGGGGTTAATGGTGGCCTAATTCGAGGCGGTTCCCTTTGCGCAGTTTCATACAAGGACGCTTCAGCTTCATCTGTTGAAGGTTTGGGACAAGTCTCCTCTATCGTTGGATCAGTCCTTCCTGATGACTCCCCGAGTTCGTTGATCCCTGCAATGGTGGCTGGGGTCAGTCAATCTGTTGAAGGGCAGATCTTTTCTGGCTCCGCGTTGGGAAACAGTCACCACGGATGCCAGTCTGTCAGGTTGGGGGGGTGTTTGGAAGGACCTCCAGTTTCAGGGTCTGTGGGGCCCACAGGAGGCTCACGAGCCCATCAATGTTCTGGAGTTGAGAGCCATCAGGTTGGTTCTGTTTCGCTTGACTCATCAGTTGCGGGGCCTGCCTGTTCAGGTCCGGTCGGACAACCGGACAGCGGTTGCTTACATCAATCACCAGGGGGGGACTCGCAGCAGGAGTGCCCTCAGGGAAGTGTCTTTGATTCTGGACTGGGCGGAGACCCACGTCCCGTGTATCTCAGCAGTCTACATTCCGGGAGTGGAGAACACGGAGGCGGACTCTCTGAGCAGGGCCTCCTCTCGTCTCTCAGTCCCACGGTGTTTCATTCAATATGTCTCAGGTGGGGGTTCCCAGCGGTGGACCTCTTTGCCTCTCGTCACAATCACAAGCTTCCGGTCTTTGTGTCTCTATCGCAGGATCCTCTGGCTCTGGCGGTGGATGCCATGTCTCTGAACTGGAGGGATCTGGGGTTTCTTTACCTGTTCCCTCCGTTTCCAATGGTAGCCAGAGTGGTGCGCAAGCTGGCCCTGGAGGGCGCGTCGGCGATTCTGGTGGCACCAAGGTGGCCAAGGCAGGTTTGGTTCGCAGACCTGGTAAGACTGGCAGAGGATCAGTTCGTTCTGCGTCTACTGCCGGACCTGCTCACCCAGGGTCGGCTGCGCTATCCCAATTTACCTTCGCTGGCTTTGACGGCGTGGCTGCTGAAACCGCCATCTTGAAGGAGGAAGGTCTTTCTGACGCTGTGGTTCAGACTCTTATTAGCGCCAGGAAGCGCTCTTCCTCTACTATTTACTATAGGACTTGGAGGTCCTATATTGACTATATTTACTATATATTTACTATATTGACTTGTCGGGAGTTCTCCATTTCCAGAATCCTGGAGTTTCTTCAACATGGTTTGGATCTGGGGCTTCAACTTAGTACCTTGAAGGGGCAGGTTTCTGCCCTGGTGGTGTTCTTCCAAAGGTCCTTTGCACTTCATCCCTTAGTCAAGACCTTTTTCCAAGGAGTTACGCATGTACGGCCTCCTAGGAAGCCTGTTGTTCCAGTTTGGGATTTGAACCTGGTTCTTTCTGCTCTTCAGGGTCCTCCGTTTGAGCCCTTGAATGAGGTTGCTTTGTCTTCACTTACTCAAAAGGTGGCCTTTTTGGTGGCTATCACTTCTGTTAGGCGTGTTTCTGAGTTGGCAGCTTTATCCATTAAAGCTCCGTACTTCGAAAGGCATCAGGACAAGGTTGTCTTTCGTTTCAAGCCGGATTTTCTTCCTAAGGTGGTCTCTGCCTTTCATCTGAATCAGGACATTGTTCTGCCTTCTCTATGTCCTCATCCCAGCAATGACAAGGAAAGGGCGCTGCATTCCTTGGATGTAGTTCGTGTTGTGAAATATTATCTGGTGGTTACGTCTTCCTTTTGTAAGACTGATGCTTTTTTTGTGGTGCCTTTTGGGCCTAGGAAAGGTTTGGCTCCTGCCAAATCTTCCATTAGTAAATGGATTCGTCAGGCCATCATTGGGGCCTATTCTGCCAAGGGGAGGAGTCCCCCTTTTCGTGTTACTGCTCATTCTACTCGTGCGGTTGGAGCGTCCTGGGCTTTCCAGCACCAGGCCTCTGTTGAGCAAGTTTGTAAGGCCGCTACTTGGTCCTCTGTTCACACTTTTTCCAAGTTTTACAAGGTTGATGTTCGGGCTTCAGCGGATGCTGTTTTTGGCCGCAAAGTTCTGCAAGCTGTTGTGGTTTAAGTTGTGCATTGTTGCCTTTTGTTTTGGATCCCCGCCCTTTTTATGGACACTGCTATTGGATGTCCCACATGTTATGGATATCTTGAAGCGGGGTGTGTGACATACTTAGAATAATACCATTTTGTGAAATACTCACCTGTAAAATGGGTATTATAAGTCACACACCCCGCTTCACCCGCCCTTCTTGTATTCTGGATCCTTTATTTTGTGAACTTTGCGTGGTTATGACTTATATTTGCCTCTTCCTGGTCCCTTACCTTACTGCTTCTATATACTGGGTGATGAGTGGGAGGTCCCAGGTATTTATGGATCAGGGAGGGGCTTTCTTTTTGCTATCATCTCTGCAGGAACGCCCTCTTCAGGTCGGTATTACCCACATGTTATGGATATCTTGAAGCGGGGTGTGTGACATTCTTATAATACCCATTTTACAGGTGAGTATTTCACAAAATGGTATTTTTCAGCGTGTGTGCCAAGCACGTCACCGCGGGGGAACGTCAGACCTATACCCGGAAGATCAACCAAGATGTCGCCCGCGATATACACACAGGAGCAGGACGACATCATCATGGATGTGAGTAGGCGAGCGTGCGTTTATGTGCGCGCATACACTACATGTAATAAAAAAAAAAACAAAGCGCAAGAATAGTGAGGAACAACTTTGTAACGTAAAATACAAGCCCACCTTAGTTTAAGACATGTACGCAGCGACAAACTAGCCTACATGCAGATTGTAGAACTAGGCCAATGTGAGTAAGAAAGAGGTTCAGAAAGTGGCTTGAGGTAGGGCAAGAAACTTGGACATGTATTTTGTGGATTAATGCTGGGTCATTGTGTATTTTACAAACAGATGATGCTGAGGAATCGCTACGACTTCCTGCCGTCAGATTTCGAGAAGAGGACGTTGTTGCTGGCGGTGGTGGACGAGATATCCAGAATAACCCAAACCACCTATACCTTCACCCAGATCGCCCAACACTGGTCCGATTTAAAGAGGAGGCATAAGCCCCGGGTGAGGCGGTACTTCGCCAAACATTTTCCAGGTAAGTGTATATACTTGACATGCAAGAAGCACACTGGCCTTGGCTGGGCGTGCATGGATGATTGTGTTTCTATTTCAGCGCATGAATGGAAGATGCGGTTCCGCCCCACCCGGACAAGAGCACGCAGCCCAGTGTTGGGCGAATCAAGTGAAGGGATAGGTGGTCCACCGCCAGTGACAAAGGCCACCCCCTCCTCTGCCAGCGAGTATGAAGAACTGCTGGACCTCAGCATGCAGGGGAGGGGGGAATCGGACGGCAGGGAGTCGAGCCTCACAGACCCACAACCTGACTCCGGTAAGACTAAGAAAATTACATATGTGCTAATACATGCAAGAAATACATATACTCATGTTCACTATTGTTATTTGTAGATTCTGTCGTCGCAGGACCATCCCAAGGGAGAGTCCAGGACGGGGGCCAAGATGAAGAGGTGGCTGGGGAAGGTGAGTGAATTGATGCATAGAAGCCTAACTTAATCTGACATTCATGAGACACCAACAGTCTCTAATAACCGTGTGTTTGTGATCCAAACAGATTCACAGCAGCAACAGATGGTGGAACAAGGAAGGAGACTGCGCACCAGACGCCATGTTGCCCACAAACCTTGTAAGTTGGGGATATATGTAAGAAAATATTTTTCAAATCAAGTCCCTAATTAAAAAAAAAGGTCAAACAAACATTATAAAAAAAAAAAAAAAAAGATAAAAATAGACCCAAAAAAAAAAAAAAATTACACAACATACATACAATGCTAAACTGATGATGTTTTTCATTCACAGATCAAAGAAAACGGCAGCAACAAGATTGAGGAGATGTGGGGAGCTCCACAAAAGTTCAAATCCTTTTAAAAAAGTTTTATAAATTTTATAATTTTCCATAAAAAGTTTTAAAAAACATTTAAAAAAAGCTTACCAAATTTTTTTACAAAGTTACAAAAAATTTAAAAGTTAAAAAAAAAAAAAAAAAAAGTTGGTGTGTTGTCTTTCCTGGCACTGTACATTCTTACAACTTCATCACACATTTACATGTCACAAAAGGTTAATATATGGGACAATAAAGAGAAAGAACAATAACAAAAAGAGATTAAGGTAAACATTAAAGGCAAAGAAGAAAAACAAAAAGAGATTAAGGTAAGCATTAAAGGCAAGGAAAAATAAACAAAAAATAATTTAATAGTAAATTTAGGTATGTGTCAAAGTGCCAGTTTGTGGCATATGTACATTTACATGGAGGTTTAGAGATGTGCGCTTGTGTGGACCCCGATTGACAACAGGAAATCCATGGAGATGTAAGTATACTTGTCAAAAACAACAAAATTGGTGCGAAAAATGACACGGAAGGCAAGCAGGTACGTTAAAAAACAAAGCAAAAAGGAGGAAAAAACGGAACGCCCGTGTGAACGTGAACGGAAGCCACGAGGAAATGGCATGCTCCCGAGAGGGGCAAAAAATGCTTCCCGATTGAAGACAAATTAACGGATCAGTTAGGGAGCCATTCCGACGGAGGCTCTGCATCACATTGGAGCCACGATTCAAACGGGAGCCCCGGACAATCGGAAGGTTTTAAGGTCAGTTCAGGGGAGGCTCTGCATCAGGCCTTACAGGTCCTAAAAGATCCAAACACGATTCATTAACTTATGCTCCGCTGTGGAAGTATTTTAGAGAACTATCTCTTATTGGTATATGGCGCGTACTACATCCGGGAGAAAGAGAGTATTCTCATAATAAGGCAAGTAAAGTATACTCGAGAATTGATAATTTTTTTCTGGAGCAAAATTTACTGACAAATGTGGTAACATGCGAGATCGCGCCAATTACTATATCAGGCCATGCCCCAATAATTTTACGTGTAACCTGGGAATCACAGAAGAGAGCAGAAAGGCAGCGGCGTTTACAAAACGATATTTTTCAAAATATGGAGCTAAAGGAGAAGATAAGAAAGGAGTTAGATTATTATTTATTATATAATGATATAGATGAAGTATCACCAGGAGCAATCTGGGAATGCCATAAATCAGTAATTAGAGGGGTTATAATTGCGGCGAGGGCATGGGAAATTAAAAAAAATGGAAAAATAGTATTACTACAACACTGCAAGAGATAGAAAGTTTACAGAAACAACATATAGAATCACCTAATAAAGAAATATCGGAAAGATTAATTAAAATTAGATATAAACTTATTGGTATATTGGCAGAAAGAAAGAATGGTTCAAGGGAACAATCCAGAAACCAATATAAGAGGGTGATTAACAAGGGGGGGCGGCCATTGGCTAAGGCTGCAAGGAAATCTAGGGCACAACATTTTATAGAAAAGATTAGAAATAAGGAGGGAAATATAGAATTCACCATAGAAGGAATTGCCAGAGAATTAAAACATTTTTACGAATACCTCTATACTCCGAAAAAAGAGACAGCAAAGGGCCTTGAGGAATTTATCTCATGCTCTACCTATGCAAAAATATCGGTAGAATTGGCTCAACAACTGGAGCAGCCTTTTAATGAAGGAGAGGTGAGGAAGGCAATAGAACTGTTAAAGGAGGGTAAATCCCCGGGTATTGATGGCTTTACAGGGGAATATTATAAGGAATTTAAAGAGAAGTTAGTAACGCCACTAACTAAATACTTGAATAATATAAGTACTAATCACCCTCTATCGAAAAGTGATAATCGTGCCGTCAGTTTAATCCCAAAAGATGGAAAGGACCCATTAAGTTGTTCCAATTATAGGCCTATCTCATTGATTAATCTTGACCTTAAGATCATGGCTTCAATCTTAGCAAGACGTTTAGAACCCCTTTGTGACCATATTATATCACCGGCACAAGCGGGTTTTAGACCAGGCAATGGGATTAAAAAGAACTTGGCAGTAATTATGGCAGCAATTGTTAAGATTAAAGAAATAGGATCAAAGCTTTATTGGTCACATTAGATGCAGAGAAGGCCTTTGATAGGGTGTCATGGCCCTATCTAGAAGTAATGTTGGAAAATATTGGTTTGGGACCCATCCTTCGGGATAAAATAATGGCAATGTATAAAAATCAAACGGCGGTCATTAAAGTAAATGGTCTCATGTCGGAGCCAATAGGCAAGGGTGCCCCCTATCCCCAATTCTTTTTAACCTACATTTAGAGAACTTGATTAGACAAATTAATGCCGAGGAGAAGATAAAAGGCATAAAAATAGGTAAGGAGGAAATTAAAATTAGGGCATATGCCGACGATCTAATTTTAACGATATCGGATCCGTTAAATTCTTTACAGGCGGCAATAGAGATCATATAACAATTTGGTATCTATTCTAATTTTAAGTTGAACTATAATAAATCAATCACTATGCCCTTTAATTTAAGTAGTAGGGAGATAGAGCAATGTAAGGGGGATACAGAGTTCCTATGGAATGAGAATGCGATAAAATATCTGGGAATTCTGATCTCAAAAAAATGAGGACCATCTATTTGCGGCAAATTATCTGCCGCTGTTAGATCGATTAAGAGAAAAGATCATACTTTGGTTACACCTCCCTTTAAATATTTTAGGGAAGATTAATGTTATAAAAATGTTTTTTTCTCCCTCTTTTTCTATTTATAGCGCAGAACATACCTATTCAGATCCCAAATTCTTTTTTTAAAAAACTGAAGAACACGCTACATGCCTTTTACTGGCAAAATGCAAAACATAAAATCAGTTATAAGATATTGATCAGACCTATAAAGTTGGGAGGATGGGGAGCCCCGGACATAAGAAGCTACTACTAGGCCATTATAATACAAAGATTAGTAGAAAGGATTCAATTACAACATGGTATGGAATTTCTTCTGTTGGAAATCCCCCCAAATCTCCTATACAAAATAATGTCATATAATCTAAAAATATTAGTTGAATTGAGTAAGGAGGTCAAGCACCCTTTTGTAAAAACATTAATACTGACTATAAGGTCATACATAAAGAACCCGGTTCTGTTTCCGTTTCCAGATGTCTTTAAATCGTTATCAATTAATCCAGACTTTCTAGCAGAGATGGGTCAGGAACAGATGGGTCACATTAGACCATATCATCTTATGTCTAGGGGACCAGAGCCGATGTTTACTTCGGAATTAGGAACTTTCCCTTTACCAAACACAGAATTATTAAGGCCTTTTCATTTTTATCAAAATCTACAAATAACGAGTTATCTCAAAACATTGAGACTTCCTACCGCTCGTTACTCAATTAATCCATTACAGGTAATATTACTGAATGCACCTAGTCAACCAGAGAACCTGGCATATTACTATAGGGTGGTCACCATAACCCAGGCAAGAACACTCCCTAGTTACACCAAAAAATGGGAGATATCTCTCAATATAAATAAAAATGAATTTGACTGGTATAGAGTGTTTCAAAATCCGCTAATGATACAGGATCCATGTTTACGTATCTTTATACAGAAATTTATAGGCAGGTTTTACTACACCGCGGATTACAATATTAGATTTATTTCTTTTAAATGTTGGTGGTGCGGTAAGGAGGAAGCAATGGTACTGCATATATGGTGGCACTGCGATTATATCAAACCCATCTGGAAACAAGTAACTATAATATTGAAGGCCATGTTGGGGGCAAGCTTTAACTTAGATGCCCAAGAGGCACTCCTTCAAGGAAATGAAGTATTTAGTAAAATGCCTTGTAAAAAAGCAACTTTTGTTTTGGTATGGGCAACAAATAAAGCAATTCTCAAATACTGGGGTAAGACTCCTGCCCCCAACATTAGAACATGGACAGCGCCGCCTGTCACTGTCTTTGGCACGCCTATCTGCTGGCTGCAGTGGGTGTGGCATTCGCAGTGGCCGGATGTGATGCTGGGCGTGCGTGTGCGCGCTGGTCTGTATAAGAGAGGAAGTACATAGACCTTACAAGTTCCGTCCAGGTGAAGTGGTATATCCACGCAGCGCGTCGGCGGTTGGTCTGTGCGGTGTGTGGGGGCGTTTGGCAGGCATCTCAGGATTACGGTGATGTACAAATTACTGTTTAACATGACTTTATACATTTATTAATTAATCATATTGTGCTGTTCATCAAGCCAGATTCTATTTATGTCACACGGACTATCTCTGGACGTTCTGTCATCACGCACTGTTTAAATTTGCTTTTCACTGCTTTTTCTGCTCACAGCTTCAGCCCTGATCTTCACAGGGCTGTATGCTTCTTTTCGGTTGCACATTCTTCTGCACACCTTTGGCTAATACTCTGGCTTGATGACATTACAAATACTGTCATGTTCTATGACTTAAAATGAATCTAAGATTTTTCTGATTTGGGATTACTTTACCGCCTAGCCGAACCTCCCCCCTCGCCCCACATTTTGGACTTTTTGTCCTTTTAATTGTCCTTTATGTGTTTTTAACTGTATGTAGCCCCCTTTTTTTGGCTTTTCTTGTTTTGTCTGCTTTATACTTTGAATAAAATTGTATGTTATACTAGTTTGGTATTAATTGCCATTCATTTAAACAGGGTGGAGTGCAGACTACTCTGGGTGCATGTGTTGGATATACCAGAGTGTCCAGTTTCTCTTTTGCATGGAGGGGGATTGCTCTATCAATTATTGAGGGGGAGTTGGCTCTGGTAAAGAATAGAGAATATTTGAAAGCTTTAAGTAGGATACATGATGTAGTAAAGGAAAGAAAAGGGCTTGAATTGTAGCCAGAATGATAAATAGCAAAGTGATTATGAAAATAGGAGGGGGTGGTAGAGGAGGAGGGGAAGGGGTGGTAGAGGAGGGGGGGAGGGTGTAGGGAGGAGGGTGGTGGATTGGTAAGCTCATTGACATGTTTTTTTTACTCATGATACCCCAATGAAGACATGGCTATGTAACAAACCCCCCCTTTCTTGGGGAGGGTATGGTAAAAAGTTGAGTATCGAGACGATAAAATGAACTCAAATTCACGTTACATGAGCTGAGGGGTAAAAAAAAAAAAGAAATTGCAGCCTGTCAGCTCAGTGGGACCAGATCATGACAGTGAGAGACATGGTACAGGCAGAGATTGCAGCCTGTCAGCTCAGTGTGACCAGATCATGACAGTGAGAGACATGGTACAGGCAGAGATTGTAGCCTATCAGCTCAGTGTGACCAGGTCATGACAGAGAGAGACATGGTACAGGCAGAGATTGCAGCCTATCAGCTCAGTGTGACCAGGTCATGACAGAGAGAGACATGGTACAGGCAGAGATTGCAGCCTGTCAGCTCAGTGTGACCAGATCATGACAGTGAGAGACATGGTACAGGCAGAGATTGCAGCCTGTCAGCTCAGTGTGACCAGATCATGACAGTGAGAGACATGGTGCAGACAGAGATTGCAGCCTGTCAGTTCAGTGTGACCAGATCATGACAGTGAGAGGCATGGTACAGGCAGAGATTGCAGCCTGTCAGCTCAGTGTGACCAGATCATGACAGTGAGAGACATGGTGCAGACAGAGATTGCAGCCTGTCAGTTCAGTGTGACCAGATCATGACAGTGAGAGGCATGGTACAGGCAGAGATTGCAGCCTGTCAGTTCAGTGTGACCAGATCATGACAGTGAGAGGCATGGTACAGGCAGCGATTGCAGCCTGTCAGCTCAGTGTGACCAGATCATGACAGTGAAAGACATGGTACAGGGAATTACATTGTTATCACAGATACTCTCGGGGGGGATGCTGATGTCATATGAGCAGCTGTGCCAGGTGTTTGCGCTGTCCCCAAGGAAATTCTTTCGATATCTGCAGCTCCGACATGCTCTTGGGTGTCAGATTCCCTTGGGGGGACTGCAATTGGTGGAATCGACAGTTGAAACTTTGGTAAGGACCGTTGACCTATGTAAGCCCACTTCAACATTGTATTGTACCCTCCTCTCGGGGCTTCCCTCCCCTCTGGACAGAGCACTGGAGAAATGGAGAACTCTGATTCCAGGCCTGGAACAAGATGACTGGGAGGAAGCAGTAGACAATCTGTACTCCTCAGTCATAGACTCGAGAGACAGATTGATTCAGGCTAAGTGGCTCCACCAGGTCTATCTGACTCCGGTTAGACTTAAGAGGATGGGCCTGCTAGATTCAGACATCTGTCCTAGGTGCAGTACCGGGCCAGGCACTCTTATACACATGATATGGGATTGCCGGGTGATCTCGTCATTTTGGGAGGAGGTATTCAATTTTATAACTACGTCCGTAGGCTTGCCAATCACAAAAACGGCTGCCCTCTGTCAGTTAAGCATTGTTATTTTGTTGATGTAAATTAAGGTTATGTTTAATGTTAAGATTCCTCTCCATGAGGGGATGGTTGCATATGTATGTACATGTTTATGTATGTTACAACTTAAAATGCATAAATAAAAATTAATAAAAAAAAAAAGAGACATGGTACAGGCAGAGATTGCAGCCTGTCAGCTCAGTGTGACCAGATCATGACAGTGAGAGACATGGTGCAGGCAGAAATTGCAGCCTGTCAGCTTAGTGTGACCAGATCATGACAGTGAGAGGCATGGTGCAGGCAGAGATTGCAGCCTGTCAGCTCAGTGTGACCAGATCATGACAGTGAGAGACATGGTGCAGGCAGAGATTGCAGCCTGTCAGCTCAGTGTGACCAGATCATGACAGTGAGAGACATGGTGCAGGCAGAGATTGTAGCCTGTCAGCTTGGTGTGACCAGATCATGACAGTGAGAGACATGGTGCAGACAGAGATTGCAGCCTGTCAGCTCAGTGTGACCAGATCATGACAGTGAGAGACATGGTGCAGGCAGAGATTGCAGCCTGTCAGTTCAGTGTGACCAGATCATGACACTGAGAGACATGGTGCAGGCAGAGATTGCAGCCTGTCAGTTCAGTGTGACCAGATCATGACACTGAGAGACATGTTGCAGGCAGAGATTGCAGCCTGTCAGCTCGGTGTGACCAGATCATGACAGTGAGAGACATGGTGCAGGAAGAGATTGCAGTCTGTCAGCTCAGGGTGACCAGATCATGACAGTAATCCTGGCAGATGGCTCTCAATAGACAATGCGTCATCGGAAGGGAGGCGAGGGTTTATGGGTTGAGAGACATGGTTCAGGCAGAGATTGCAGCCTGTCAGCTCAGTGTGACCAGATCATGACAGTGAGAGACATGTTGCAGGCAGAGATTGCAGCCTGTCAGCTCAGTGTGACCAGATCATGACAGTGAAAGACATGTTGCAGGCAGAGATTGCAGCCTGTCAGCTCAGTGTGACCAGACCATGACAGTGAGAGATATGGTGCAGGCAGAGATTGCAGCCTGTCAGCTCAGTGTGACCAAATCATGACAGTGAAAGACATGTTGCAGGCAGAGATTGCAGCCTGTCAGCTCAGTGTGACCAGATCATGACAGTGAAAGACATGTTGCAGGCAGAGATTGCAGCCTGTCAGCTCAGTGTGACCAGATCATGACAGTGAAAGACATGGTACAGGCAGAGATTGCAGCCTGTCAGCTCAGTGTGACCAGATCATGACAGTGAGAGACATGGTGCAGGCAGAGACTGCAGACTGTCAGCTCAGTGTGACCAGATCATGACAGTGAGAGACATGTTGCAGGCAGAGATTGCAGCCTGTCAGCTCAGTGTGACCAGACCATGACAGTGAGAGATGTGTTGCAGGCAGAGATTGCACAGACAGCTCAGTGAGACTAGATCATGACATTGATCATGGCAGATGGCTTTCATTGTACGATGCATTGTTGGAAGGGAGGCGAGGGTGTATGGGTTGCCCCACGGGGGTTTCACACAGCAGGGCATCCCAATGTACTGGGGGAAAGGCCAGTGGACGATTTGGGAGCCAGGGCTAGACGGGTAGTTTTTGTTCTGCTTTAAAAGGACATCTATACTCCACTTACTCTGCTACTTACTGAAGAGATGATGGGATTATTGATTGTGGCTGTCTGCATTTATGTCCAGCTGTTCTCTGTAACCTTCTCATATTTTATTCCCACCAGATGAACAATCCAGCCAGAACAATACAGAGGGTGGAACTGCTCTGTCTCCGGATGATAAAAGCGAGAATGAGGCGATTGCAGCAGAGAATAGAGGAGACCTGAATACCCCAACCCCCCATCCTGCCCTGGACCCTGTACATCTGGCATCTCACCTCTTTACACAGCCAGGGACGGCTCATGATTTCCCACATCCCATCCCCCATCATACAGGACCTAAACAGACATATGCGTGTCCTAAATGTGGGAAGTGTTTTTCCAACAAATCAAAGCTCATCAGTCATGAAAAAGTTCATAGAAGAAAGAAGCCACATTCCTGCTCCCAATGCGGGAGATGTTTCGAGAAAAAATCATACCTAGTGAAACACGAACGAGTTCATACAGGAGAGAAGCCGTTTTCATGCACTGAATGTGGCAAACGTTTTTCTCAGAAACACGTGCTTATCAAACATGAAAGAGTTCACACAGGAGAGAAGCCGTTCTCGTGTGCTGAATGCGGGAGATGTTTTGCTCAGCAATCGCACCTCAAAGCGCATAGAAGAGTTCACACAGGCGAGCGACCATATGCGTGCTCTGAATGTGGGAAGTGTTATGGGGATAAACTGCAGCTTACCATTCATAAAAGAGTTCATACGGGTGAAAAACCATATTGCTGCTCTGAATGCGGGAGATGTTTTAATAAGAAAACCTACCTTAAAAGTCATCAAAGAATTCATACGGGAGTAAAGCCCTATTCATGTTCCGAATGCGGGAAATGCTTTTCCGGAAAAACGAACCTCGTCGCTCATGAACGAGTTCACACGGGAGAGAAGCCGTATTCCTGTTCCGTATGTGGGAAATGTTTTCTTCACAAAGCGCAGCTCATCGGTCACGAAAGAGGCCACACGGGAGAGAAGCCGTTTTCATGCTTCGAATGTGGAAAATGTTTTTCCCAGAAATACCAGCTGACCACACATGAAAAAGTTCATACGGGGAATCATTCTTGCTCTCAATGCGGAGAATGGTTTTATGAAAGAGACAATCTTATTGCTCACGAGAGAACTCATATAGAGGATAAGCCGTATTCGTGTTCACATTGTGGGATGAATTTCTTTTTTAAATCGAGTCTTATCAGACATGAAAGAGTTCACGTGGGAGAGAAGTCGCTTTCGTGTTCTGAATGTGGCCAATGTTTCTCGGATGAATCGAGCCTTATCGCTCATCAAAGTGATCATACGGAGGAAAAGCCCTATTCCTGTTCTGAATGTGGGGAAGCATTTTCGCACAAATTGGCTGTGATCAGACATAAAATAGTTCACACGGGTGAGAGGCCACATTCATGCTATTAGTTTAGTAAATGTTTTTCTTGAAAATCAAACCTTGTCAGACAAAGCTTTATTACGAATGTGGGAAAAAGTTTTTTGTGCAAATCCGCTCTTATTAAACCAATCGTATAGTTACCATTCCTCACTGATTTACAATCACATTTATTTATTTTACATGTAAATGGTCGTGCTATTCTTTAATTCAGGTATTATTTTGCCATCCTTGTGTTCCTCCTTCACCATATACTTCAGGGGTATTTATGCAAGTGAACTGAACATAAGAAGGGTTAAATCCCAGACAGACAGGATGATTGATGACCCCACGCATCTGGGCAACGTCCTCTTCAGTTTTCTCCCCAGAGAACGTAGGTTCGCAGTTCCAGACAAGTTTCTTTTTCGAAAAAATAAATTCCGGCAATCCCACTCATTAAAATATCATGGGGTTCAGATCAGATTCCTTCAGACCTCTCGTGCCTGTATGAGCTTAATTACTCCCCCTTACACTCGAAGACAATAATTGAACTGGCCACATATGATAAGCGGCACTTTACTTAGTTTGGAAGGATTAACGTGTTAAAAATTGACATTCTTCCTAAATTCTTGTATACCTTCCAAACTATACCTATTCATCTACCCAGCAGTTTCTTTAGATTTGTGTGGGGTACAGGGAAGCTTCATCCAACGTTACGATGCACAGTATTTTGACATCCGGTGGGCTCCCCACATTGGACGAAATTAGGGAAAGGGCTCCAGGACGGTATATCTCGTGGTTTCTCTATAGACAACTGAGCGCATTTGTTATGTCCCAAAACCTGGTGGAACGGGGCAGGAATTCCTTGACACAACTACAGCATGTAGTCACACAAGCACCCCCCAGTGGGCATGCAGTTGTTTTATATCGAACCCTTGTGGGAAGAGGAACTGGGAATCTCTATCTCTGGAGAGGATCTCACCCACATATATCTGTTTGCCCACAAGGTAGCAGTCCTGAGTGTAGCTAAGGGGAGGAAATTTAAGGTTTTATCATGGCGGTACAGATGCCCAGTGGGCCACAGTAAATTTGATACATCTTGCTCTGACAGGTGCTGGAGGTGCCAAGTGGGGCACGGGAATATGGTTCATATGTGGTGGAGCTGTCCACCAATTAAGGCCCTTTGGGGGAAAGTTCTGTCCCTCTACAACAACATTACAGATGAGTCGGTGCAGAACTCTCTGCAAGTGGCTCTACTGTATTTGCTTCCTGGTCCCATAACTCATGGTAAGAAGGGTTCTGCAGCATTTCCTGACAGCATTGAGAACAATCATCCCAAGGCGATGGAAAATACAATTCTGTGAAATACTCACCTGTACTTACACATGGATAATCCTCCGCCAGATGGCGCTGTGCACTGCAGACATGCAAAAACAGGCTCCTCCCGGCCCTTCATATACCCAGGGACCTCCCACAAATCCCCAGCATTGAAAAGCAGTGAGAAAAAGAAGCCGGGAGAAACCAACCACCAAAAAACTGGTAATTATAACCATGATAACAAGAAACAGCCCGACCAGTCCAAACTCTAACAGTAGCCTTGGCAGAAGCCAAAAAAACTCTTCTTAGAACCAGAAGGGACAACTCATCCAAGAAAAGACCAGGCCAAGGAGCCTCGTAACCTCTGAAAGCAGATGAAATCAGGCACATGCGGATGGAAACGCCCGCAAACCCCAAAAGGCATCAGTCCCCCTAAAGGACAAGAGACCATCCAGGAAAAAGCTTCCAACACCTATTGAGGGAATGTGAACCCCCTTTCTTGCAGTGTTACAAGGGATAATGCCTGGAAGAAAGACAATGTCCTGAATACATAAGCCTAAAACACCACCTTAGGCAGAAGGACCAGCGTAAAGCGGAACACCACCTCATCAAGGTGTAAATATCAATAAACAAGGGCTAGCTAAACAAAGCCGCCCACTCAGGCACACGTCTGACTGAAGTAACAGCCCCCAGAAGGACAACTGGAAGGTAAGAACAGACAGACAGCATCCGGAACAGTTCCAAAGAGAACGCCCCAAAAAGGAAACAGACTAAAAAGCAACCCCCAAGGAGGATCATAGAATCACGCGGGGAATGCACACAAGTAATCCCCAAAAGCTCAACCAAGGAAGGAGTGAGCAAAAGACTTCTACAGGAAGGCAGACAGGGCAGAACCTGAACCTTCAGAGCATCGAGATGGAAAGCCAACTCCAACCCATGCAGCAGCAAGGCCATAACCTAGAGAACAGAGAGCGCCCAACAGGGCAGCCCTAGACTCACACCAATCAATATAGGTATGCCACACTCTGTAATAGGAAGAAGAAAAGGCTAGGTCCTAGACTTCCCATAGTCACAGTCACCGAGAAGGTAAGCCTTACTCCATCAAGCTGGAGGAATCAAAGGAGGGGTGGCAGCCGCTCAGACCATTTTATAACTAACCAGGGAGGTGCACATTAGCAGGGCAATTAGAATACAAAAGTCTTAAAGGGGCCACAGCACTCAAACCAGTTAGCTTGCTGACCAACCTACAATCTGTCTCTAAACTAGGTTAAAAACAGGGGGCTCGGTCACACACATCTGCAGAAGTATGCTTAAGCTGCACCACCAGCGCCAAGGTGCCCCTGTGAGGTGCAGTCCTAACTCTAGTACTAATTCTAGTCTCTAAGCTGGAGGAATCAGCCGTCAGGTCATCTTAGACCAGAACCTGTAGATTGGGATGACACAAAGAGGCCCTGAGTAAGCAGATCAGCGCACCTGAGAGCACGTATAGGTCCGCAGTCCTCAGCACCACGACTGCAAACCACACGCCCATAGGCCACCCAGGGGCCACCAGAATAACTGGTCCCCCCTTCCAGAGTATCTTGCGCAGATCCCCGCCTAGCAGGATGAACGAAGGTAAGACATAAGCATAGCAAGTCCAGGCACAACTCAAGAAGGCCTCACGACCACAGTCAGGAATACTCGGACAGAGAAAAGAAGGCCGAGAACTAGAGATAGTGACGGGTCCTCAACAGGACCACACAAGTTGGATCACAAAGAGACAAAAGGATTAGCACATCCTGTCTCAGAAGGACATCCATAGGGGCGAATACCACCGACGGGCAGGGAGCGCAGTCCTTCTCCCAGATCAGGAACAGATACCTTCCAGGAGAATCAACCTGCTCCGAGTCCCAAGCAGATAATCAATACCGATCACCTTAAGCAGACAGACCAGGAGCCCTCAAGGAGGAGGTCCAGAAGAGGGATAGGCCAGGCATATAGAGCCCCCCGAAAGTTCACAGTTTCAAAATCCAAAAGATGAATGCGCCCCCCCCAAGGGCCCTACCTCTGAACCACAGGGGGTTTTTGGATGAAAACTCCTCTCCCTGTCAACCTGAAAGATAAGACATCCATCTACAGGAAAAAACGCAAATAAGGGGTGCCCTCTGACTGGTTCCTTGAGTACAACAGTCTCATAAGAAACCACCTTACCAAGGGGGAAGGTACACAGACCCAGATCCAGTGAAAATGGAATTCGACCAGCATTACCAATATGGGTAGCAGAAGAGCCCAAGGGCACTGAGGAAAATTCTGGGCAGCCACCAATGGGCCCACCAGCTGCAACCCTGCCTGGCGCAGAACGGGGACAGCAATGAGGGACAGAGCCCATATAACCAGATTGTCCACTTGAATGTCAATGAAGACGGTTCTAGCCTGAACCAAATCTAAATTCAATCCCAGAATGGAAATACCAAATAAGGGAACACAAGAGGAAATGAGGTGATAGAGCACCCAACCAAGGACTCCCAAAGGACACTACCAGCCGAGTAACCAACTCGGCCTGATGTAGAGATTGGGAAGCAAAGAAGGACGACCGGGTAGTTCGTCATGCGGACGCCCCTGGGTCTCAGCGGAGACATCACCCCCGTCAGTGCCTTGGCGAGCACTCTGGGAGCAGAAGAGAGGCCAGATAACAAGGCCACAAACAACAGTGTTGCGACACAATCTGTAAGGGCCTCAGTGTCCATAAAAGCACAGTGGAAATGAAATAAGAATCTTAGGTCTTCACAAACGGCAAGAGTCCCCTGGGCGTAGGACGCCAGCGGTCCAACCCAGAGAAAACCATGCAGAAACTGCCAGTGAATGTAAAATTGTCGAACCTAAGGAAGTCCAGAATGGACTAGACTGCCTCATCCTTTTGCAGGAAATGTGGAAAAAAAGGTGGAAGTAAAAACCCTTGCCTCTGCCTGTGAAGGGCAACCTGCAGGTGGCCCCAGACCCTGCAGGCCGAGCAAGGCCTGCACCAAAAAACCTGAAGAAAGACAGGGACCAAAGGCACCCTGACAATCACGGGAAGGGACCGCCCAGCAAATCTATCCTGCTTCCAGAGGTAACTACCTCCTGAATCCACCAGAAGAAGGTATGACGCCTCCTGATAGGAGCAAGGTGCTGCGGCCATCCCCTCACCCAGAAGGGCGAGGGCGTCCCATCATGCTTGGGGAGTTTTGGTGAAGGATTTGGACTTAGTCCTGCCGGAGGAGCCAGGGCGTTGTCTGCCAACCCTGGGTCAGGAATCTACACCAAATAGCTGGAAGCACACCCATGGTTCCTGTTTGACACTAACATAGGGGGGAGGAGGGGTGCTCCTGCCCCGAGGAGGCCAAGACAGCCCTCTCATCAGGCGTGAGATTTAAGCACGGGGAGACAGGTCCGCAGACCCGTGCTTTGTCAGCATCAGCATTAGGTTGTCCACACGCTGAACACAGCCGGTCTTGTCCCTGAGGGACCCCGGTCACATAATTCTGAGATGCCTCCATATGGTGATTATCTATACACAATATGTCCGTAGGGATTTACGCAATAGGCAACCCGCTGATCAATGTGGGAGACTAGAAGGGGAACCCACTCATATATATATATATATATATATATTGAGGCCGGGAGAAGCCACCGGAGACTTGGCGTCTGAAAGACATAAAGGGGATAAGAGGTGTCAGGGCCATGCGCAGCTAGTAAAAAATGTAATAAAGAATCGCCCACGAGGGCACTTACAGACCAAGGAGGAGGGGAGCCGCCACGACGCGCGCGTGCAAAGATCATCAGAATGGCGCCCAGCGAACCTCGAAGGGCGGGCTCAATGCTCGGCCGTGACGCGGAGCGCGGCAAGCCAAGTCCCCGCCCACCCCGAAGAGCACGAAGCTCTGAGGTAGTCGCCAAACGCGCAAGGATAAAACCAATTAAAAGAAGTCTTGCAAAAGAAAAAACGCAGCAGCGTCTGTACGAAGCCACCGCCCGCGCGGCATACTATTCAGCCAAGGAGGGACATACATACGGCGTATCATGATAAGGAGCGAAAAGCGCGACCCTGGCACCCAGATGTAAATAAGGGGCAATACTATGGCCATAAGTGTGACATTAGAGTACACTGGGACCGTCACACACATACCCCCCCCTTTTCTTTTCCCCCTAACTACCGGGGGAAAACGAGGGAGGACGGCGACCCTTCGCGTAGGGTCCACCGCTACACGGGGCAATAATGCGGGAGGGGCATCCACTATGAGGCTCACCATCAGCCTAACCGCCTACCCTATGGTGGGGGACTGCGGAGGAGCATGGCTCCATAAGCACACATGGTGCTGCCTGCCTTCACCCGACCAGCGCAGCCCAGGCTGGGAGGCACATCACAAGGAGGATGGGTGGAAATAGTCCCACAGGACCGCAGGCTGTATTAACCCCCGCCCACCTGCGAGAGAGTGAAAATTCATGTCTTCGCAGTCAGCACTGCAGAGAAATCTGGGGATTTGTGGGAAGTCCCTGGGTATATGAAGGGCCGGGAGGAGCCTGTTTTTGCATGTCTGCAGTGCACATCTGGCGGAGGATTACCCACGTGTAAGTATTATATATGGAGCAGGACGTACTGTATGCTTAGAATATCTACAATTCCGCCTTTATTCTTTGAGTGGGCACAAGAAGTAGACACCATCCGCCGCATAGAGGAGTTGATCTCAGAATTGGAGGGCATGCAGGAGAGGTACATGTTAACGTGGGCTGGCTGGATGGATTATAGAGACACCCGTCTGCCGGTGGAGGCGTAGCAGAGAAGGGTGTTCGCTCACGCCTGCTCCTCCTTCCGACCCCGCTCCTATTCCTACTCCTATCCCTAACACGGTCTTTCATTTTACTCTACCTCTGCTTCCCTAATTGCTATTCACCGGCATTCCCGTGTCTGTCAGCTCAGTGTGACCAGATCATGACAATGAGAGACATGTTGCAGGCAGAGATTGTCAGCTCAGTGTAACCAGAAGGGTGCTCGCTCGCGCCTGCTCCTCCTTCCGACCCTGCTCCTATTCCTACTCCTATCCCTAACATTGTCTTTAATTTTACTCTACCTCTGCTTCCCTAATTGCTATTCTTGTACTCCTAGCTCCTTATTTCTTCACCCCTTTCTTGCACGTCCCTTGGATTTTGGGCCCCTCGGGCTTACTCGGCCCCCTCTCCTAAATGGGGGAACCTTTTGTGGGGCTCTGCTGCCTCCCGGCTGCTCCGTTCCCCCCCTGGCTCGGGATCTTAGGTATCTGTCAATAAGGAGCGCCTGGTTGATGGGCTTGGCAAGGTGGGGGGGGGTGGGGTTGGGGGATGCAAATTGCACGTTGAGGGGGCTGCATAATATAACATGCTGGCTCCCTTGTTCCCTATTTTTTTGTGTGTAACCTGGCGTCCTGGTAGTGGAGATGGGGGGTGGCCGGACTGTGGTATGTTGCAAACGTGTATATGCCAGGGGACAAGAGAATGACATGTCTTTACCTTTTTTCTTTTTTCCTTTACTAATGCTATGTATTGTTCTACTCTTTGACATAAAATCTTAATAAAAAAGATATTGAACTAAAAAAATAAATTCCATTTATTACATACATAAGCTTTGTCCTGCTAGCTGCCCCTCCGCCTTACCTATTCAATGCTTTTAGTCCTTATTACCCATTTCTTAGTCTTTGGTAAAAGTGAATTCCATGTATATTGCAGAAATAAGGTGATGCCTTTCAGGCTGAGTATATTTGAGGTAAGATTTCGAGAGAATTCAGTTCTCTTCGTCAGACATGATGTTATCCTAAAATACACTCCACTTACCATTAAGTTATACTAAAGGCAAACACCCGATTGTTGTTCCATTGTCTCAGTGTCAGGTCCCGTGGGACGCCCACCTTCCAATAAGTCTGCAACCCCCAATCTCCGCTGCTTTCTTCGCCTATAGCCAAGCCCCCGTTTGCCGGGACGCAGGACACGCCTCACCGGACACGGTTGCCCCCAGGACTTGTTAGCACAAAGGATGCAGACTTATGCAGGGGAAGGCAAACGAACCAGGAACGAGACTGGGTAGAGTCAATCGGGCAAAGGTCATACACAGGAGATCAATCCAAAGAAGCACGGTACAGGAGGGTTGAGATAGAAGAATAGTCAGGACTAGCCAAAGGTCACACCGGGGAATCAGAGATACGCAGTACAGAGGAGCAGGCAGGAATCGTGGTCAAAAACAGGCAAGGTCGGTCCAGGCAGCAATCAGGAATGGTCATACACGGCAAGATTCGTAAGGGAAACAGACATCAAAATCACACCCAGCAGCACGCTATCACGGGCAAGGATCAACTGCAGAGGGAACACCTTTATAGGAATGATGGAGCAGGAGAGGGACATGATTGGTGCAACCAGGAACCCTGAGGCTGATTGCCCCATTCAAACTTAATGACCTTGGGCTCATTGGCCCAGAACTAATTACCTCCGGCGGGCGCACTGTGTAAAGCGCCGCCAGAGAGCATAAATGGAGGAGACTCGCACGCGCATGATGCTGCGCGCCGGGAGCGCGCCGAGATGGCAGTGGCGCGGCCGCTCCCGCCGCCGCCGGAGAGGAAGCCGCCCGAGCAGCCGCTCGCGACGGAAACAGCCGAGCGGCTGCTCGCGGCGGAAATAGCCAAGCGGCGGCCGGGAACAGCAGACGCCGAGACGCCGCCTGCCGGAGACGCCGCCCAGCCCGCGTGCCGGCCGGCCGAGAGCAGCCGGCGTGGGACCGGAGGACAGGTGAGTGCGAGGTGGTCCCCGTGACACTCAGGCTACAGGTTGCACTGTCCTAAACCATCCAGATCATGACAGTGAGAGACATGTTGCAGGCAGAGATTGCAGCCTGTCAGCTCAGTGTGACCAGAACATGACAGTGAGAGACGTGTTGCAGACAGAGATTGCAGCCTGTCAGCTCAGTGTGACCAGATCATGAAAGTGAGAGACGTGTTGCAGACAGAGATTGCAGCCTGTCAGCTCAGTGTGCCCACATCATGACAGTGAGAGACACGGTGCAGGCAGAGATTGCAGCCTGTCAGCTCAGTGTGACCAGATCATGACAGTGAGAGACATGTTGCAGGCAGAGACTGCAGCCTGTCAGCTCAGTGTGACCAGATCATGACCTTGAGAGACATGGTGCAGGCAGAGATTGCAGCCTGTCAGCTCAGTGTGGCCAGATCATGGAAGTGAGAGACATGGTACAGGCAGAGATTGCAGCCTGACAGCTCAGTGTGGCCAGATCATGACATTGAGAGACACGGTGCAGGCAGAGATTGCAGCCTGTCAGCTCAGTGTGACCAGATCATGACAGTGAGAGACATGTTGCAGGCAGAGATTGCAGCCTGTCAGCACAGTGTGACCAGATCATGACAGTGAGAGATGTGTTGCAGGCAGAGATTGCAGCCTGTCAGCTCAGTGTGACCAGATCATGACAATGAGAGACATGGTGCAGGCAGAGATTGCAGCCTGTCAGCTCAGTGTGTCCACATCATGACAGTGAGAGACGTGGTGCAGGCAGAGATTGCAGCCTGTCAGCTCAGTGTGTCCACATCATGACAGTGAGAGACACGGTGCAGGCAGAGATTGCAGCCTGTCAGCTCAGTGTGACCAGATCATGACAGTGAGACATGGTACAGGAAGAGATTGCAGCCTGTCAGCTCAGTGTGACCAGATCATGACAATGAGAGACATGTTGCAGACAGAGATTGCAGCCTGTCAGCTCAGTGTGGCCAGATCATGGCAGTGAAAGACATGGTGCAGAAAGAGATTGCAGCCTGTCAGCTCAGTGTGACCAGATCATGACAGTGAGAGACATGTTGCAGGCAGATTGCAGCCTGTCAGCTCAGTGTGACCAGATCATGACAGTTAGAGAAATGTTGCAGGCAGAGATTGCAGCCTGTCAGCTCAGTGTGGCCAGATCATGGCAGTGAAAGACATGGTGCAGGCAGAGATTGCAGCCTGTCAGCTCAGTGTGACCGGATCATGACAGTGAGAGACATGAGGGTCGATTCAAAGAAACATGTAACAGCTTGGATTTTGGTGCTGATCATCCTATTTTTCCCGTATGCTCGTGCGTTCGTATGAACTTGCGAGTGATTCTATAAGCAAATACGTTTCTATCCTAAAATGTCCGTCCGTTCGTATGGCAGTTCGGGAATCAGACCTATGTCAGTTTCCATCCTGAATTTTCCGTTTCATTTCTCAGGTTGCAACATTGGTTTTGCCCTTTTTCCTTTTTTGTCTGGACGTAAATCCTTCTGATCTTGCGGCTCCGCACTACAAACTTACCTCATTAAAGTGCATTCTAAATATTTGGTCTTTTATTTTTCTTTATTTCATTCATTTTGTAGTAACCAACCATTAATGAATGCATTTGCATAAGTAAATCTTACTTTGTTTAATTTTTAGTTAACTTGCATTTTTTAGTTGTGGATTTAATTTTAATATTTTGGCTTCAAATGGTACAACTTAAAATTTTGGGTGTGGTTACCCACACCCTCTACATACAGATTGCTCTCAAATATAAAAAAACACCCAGCAACTTCTGCATGTTATGAGCCTAGAAACAGCCAAGATGGCGGCTCAGGTATTCTCTGGCAGCCTGCAAACAGAAAGGGCCTTGTGACTGTGTTGCTCTGCATTCTTTGATGTGCTTAAATAATTAAACAAAGCAAAGGTAAACAACTACACCAATAAATGCAATCTAAAAATATTATTCTAGTACATCAATTTAAAAATAAATAACAAAGGACATAAGTTTCTTTAATTAACGCAAATAGATTGCAAAATAAAGGTTTACATGCAAAGGACTAATTAAGGTCCACATTAAAATGCTTTTATAAGGCATACATGAATCAGGTATGCATTGCCATACAATTTATGGCCTCGGCCATGCTGATACATGCAGTTCACTGGAGCTCAAGACGCGCAGACTCCTCCACATAGCCAAAAAACCTGTTCAAGAACAGCAATCCGACTGCTAAAAGGTGTCGCCAGTGGCTTTCTTTTAAAACGTATTTAGAGGTTTGAAAACTGTTCTCTGAATCACACCTAAACACATCCGATTATCCTAAGTTTTACGTTTTGATCCTAAGTTTTACGTTTTGAACCTAAGTTTTACGTTTTGAACCTACAATTTAGGAACGAACTTCCGATGATCGTAAGAGCATATACGAATTCGTACGTAGGCTCGTGCGAGTCGGAAATGGCCAAAAAAACAGGAAAAAATGACTAACACCCACCCAAACTTACGATTCTCGATCCGAAATCAATTAACTTTTGCTCTTTGAATCGAGGGGATGGTGCAGGCAGAGATTGCAGCCTGTCACCTCAGTGTGACCAGAACATGACAGTGAGAGACATGGTGCAGACAGAGATTGCAGCCTGTCAGCTCAGTGTCACCAGATCATGACAGTGAGAGACATGGTGCAGGCAGAGATTGCAGCCTGTCAGCTCAGCGTGTCCAGATCATGACAGTGAGAGACGTGTTGCAGGCAGAGATTGCAGCCTGTCAGCTCGGTGTGACTAGATCATGACAGTGAGAGACATGGTACATGCAAAGATATATACTCCAGCCTGTTAGTAACTAGTTGGCCGGATGAAAGGGGGGATTTGCTTGCTATCTGAACTGTGGCAAGGTTGGAATACAGGGTGGTAGGCGGGGGCAGGCTGTTGATTGCTGGCAGCCTGATCAAAGACTGGAAACAGACGCTGATAGCTGTGCATGTTCACGAAGTAGAAGAGAGAGGAAGGCGGGATTTCAGAGCTGCAGAGAGAGGTAGCCAATCAAGACATCCGAGTAGGGGGTGTTTGCATTCAATGTCCACTGAAGGTCGATTGAAGGACCAGGTTAGTGGGCTGGTGATTGACAGCTGAATGAGGAAGTGATTTCTTAGCTACTGAGAGTGAGAGCAGAAAGGGGCTCAATGTAGGGCAAGCTACTGATAATTATTTTTTAACCTTTGACTTGCCAAACACTAAATATACTCCGTTAGTTTGGCGGTATCACCATATTTCTTCACTGTCTGTTAACCATTGGAAGCAGTACAGTCCAACACAGTACTGCATGAATATTGCATTAAAGAGGAACAACAAATAAGGATTTCATTTTCCTGTGTGTTCTTCTCTGCGGCGCTCTGTGTGTACCCCCAGGTCGTGCCGTTTACTCACCTTCCTTCCGCTCCCATGGCACATATTCGGGCGAGAGCAAGTGCACTGTTAGGCTGTAGCTTGTTCTCTAGCTGGAGCTCCCAACCAGGAAAAATGCAGCCACAAGCCTCACAGTGTTTTGTCTCCTCCTATTATATGCCATGGAGCAGACAGTGTGCATGCGCAAGATCCTGGGAGGAGGAAGAAGCAAGATGGAGCTGCCCATCAGAATGCGCCCGGGAACAGACAGATCGATAGACTAGCTGCACTTAGTGCATCTCAACTTCAATACTGCTCACGTTTATATATTATATAATAGCAGCAAGCTCCATAGGGCTCATCACTTATAAATTCAAGCCGGTATTTCAAAACACGGTATCGTGTAATAAAATGTCTCATTTGGCCCATTCACTGAGCTCAGTTAGACTTCTCTTCTGGGAACTCTTGAATTGATCCGTTGTTAACTTTAGGCAGAGAGTCCGTAAGCTCTTCACTCAGCAGAACATCTATATCAGGTTCTTTGTATCCAGCGGTTCTCTCCTGCAGCCTCACATCATCCAGGAACTCATCCACGTCATGGACATGCTGTGGCGCTTCCAGTTCTTGACGTTCCAGTTTACCCGTTTCCTCCTCCTAACAGATTGGCAAACCCAGGACCTCTTTAGTGTATTTGACCACCTCATCCCTGAATCTATTAATTACAGGGCATTCCAAAATCATGTGGCATAACATTCCAAGACTTCCTGAACACATAGGGCACGTGTCTGACTCCACTAGCCTCATTCTTTGTAACCTAACAGGATATATGCTTGATGGAGCCATTTAGATTGAATGATACTGTCTCTGGAGTCGATTACCATTGAGCGAAGGTTTTCGACCGCCTCCGTTCTTTCCGTCCAACCCCAGGATTAGTGCCTGCCTCTTCTCAAAAGCTTTATATAGAGTTGAGGTAAGGTCAGAAACTAGAGCAATATATATATTGACGAGGTAGGTTTCTGGAGATCAGGTTGCCTCATCAATGATTCCAATGATGCCCCCTCAATTTGCAGGCCTGCCAGAGGAAGCCCAGACCTAAGAGCAGGCCGGAGCTGCAGATAGTGGAAGAACCCTTTAGGCGACAGATTATAGGTCTGGCACAGTTGTTCATAAGACAAAGTTCCCCTCCCTATACACTTGGCCCAAAGTAGTAATATCTCCACTCAGGGCTGGCAGGTTGGGACTGTTCTTGGCTTATTTTATTTTAATTTTAGTTCATTTTATTTTGTGAACCTGCAATAAAAGTTGCAGTTGTTATTCTTATTTATGGTTTTTCAGCTTCTGATGAGGTATCCCCAAAATCATTAAACCCGACCAACACCCCGTTTTTTCTTTAATGGGTGTTGGTCCCACAGTCAGCTAATTAAAACAGCCCCCCCGCACATACCCCCCCCCAGAACGCCTGTAATCCTCAACTTCACTACGAACCAGTGCCTGGAAAGGAGTCCCCCCGATTGGCCGGTCACATGAGCCATAGTCACATCCTCAGTGCCGGCCACTGGAATGACCTGCCCCCATGATGGGCAACTGGCCCATTCCCGACGCTGGCTCATAGTTAAGTTGAGGATTCTGGGCTGTAGCGATAACCCTTATCGCCAGAGGGCTTCACCGCCCGAGACGTCCTTTTCCCAATCGTAAGAGGTGCTGCTGGAATTCCAGAGTCGTCCGTGAGGAAGCAGGAACAGCCCTTACAAGGGCTAGTGAATTGTAATATAGCGTTTCCCCCAATAAGAGACAGAACTTCAGTATTGAGGGTGAAGGTGAAGTGGCTTTATTAGTGCCACTCTAGGCCTTATATACACAACTCTCCATTGTATGACACACACACCGACCAATAGCAGCAGGGCACACAATCCCTCAACTCTGCCGGTGACGCAATCAGCAACACAATAGACGTCTGTAACACAATCAATTAGAACAATGCCATTGTCTGTGACGTAATCAATCAATACAATGGCAGTCAGAACAATGAATAACGTAATCAATCAATACAATGGCAGTCTGTAACATGCTTAAGAAAAGGAAAGTAATGAAGTCCAAAGGGCAGAGAGTCTGTCACAATGCCCCCTTTTTGTGGAACACCCGGCAGACCCGGATTGACCCTGTTCGGGTTAACGTGGGGCTGTCCGGACTCTTGTTATGGGCAGAGTTCTGTTTGCCGGGATAATCCATCTGCATTACCGTTTTGTCTACCGGGCCTGTATACACACACACACACACACACACACACACACATACAGTTGTACTCACAGGGTGCTGGTCTTGTCTTTTCCCCCAATAAGAGACAGAACTCAGTATTGAGGGTGAAGATAATACACACACACATACATACAGTTGTACTCACAGGGTGCTGGTCTTGTACACACACACAGTTGTACTCACAGGGTGCTGGTCTTGTACCCACTCTCTTAGCTCTGGTTGCAAGTCATTGAGAAAATGTTCTAGTAAAAACAACTGTAGGCTTCCGGGGTGACAGCGTGCCGGGCTAACAAAGCCTCCTGTACCAGATGGTAGTGTGGTAAGTCCGCATCAGGGATGGCCCGGAAAGCATCAGAAGCTTTCCCAGATAGTTTCCCTGATAATATGGTGACCCATTCCTCCGTGGTACCCGGTGTAAAGCGCACTGCCGTTCAAAATCGGCCAAAAAATCAGTCAGTCTCGTCGTAACTTTCCTGGAAGGACTTAAATGCTGCAAATGGAATCTTTCTCCCCCCAGTGTAACTGAGGCTGAGAGGCTGCTGGGTTGAAAGTCGCCGATCTTCCCTTCGCTTACTGGCCTCTGCCTCCGCTGCGGCGAAGACTCGGTCGATCAGTTCCTGTGATGGATTCGGGCCATAGACCGACAATCTGTTCCGAACCGCTTGAACAAGAGCAGCGTCTTCATCGGCCTCTATATTGGTTTCGGTCCTCACTGCTGCACGATCCATTTCCATCAGCTCGGCTATCAGTTCCTGACGTGGGCGGTTGCTAGCTGACCTTCCCCGGCTCTCGAGTAGATCCTTCAGGGTCAGCCTTTTCAACTTGTCATACTGACTCTCCATCAGGGTAGCACTCTCTCTGGGTACAAAGGACCATCCGACCGCTTGCCACCAATTGTAGCGATAACCCTTATCGCCGGAGGGCTTCACCGCCCGAGACGTCCTTTTCCCAATGGTGAGAGGTGCTGCTGGAATTCCAGAGTCATCCGTGAGGAAACAGGAACAGCCCTTACAAGGGCTAGTGAATTGTAATATAGCGTTTCCCCCAATAAGAGACAGAACTTCAGTATTGAGGGTGAAGGTGAAGACAACTTTATTAGTGCCACACTGGGCCTTATATACACAAGTCTCCATTGCATGACACACACACTGACCAATAGCAGCAGGGCACACAATCCCTCAACTCTGCCGGTGACGCAATCAGCAACACAATAGACGTCTGTAACACAATCAATT
Organism: Gastrophryne carolinensis; assembly: GCA_027917425.1. NCBI lineage: Eukaryota > Metazoa > Chordata > Amphibia > Anura > Microhylidae > Gastrophryne > Gastrophryne carolinensis. The sequence goes on from CM051234.1 coordinate 1,487,794, forward strand.
AGAACAATGCCATTGTCTGTGACGTAATCAATCAATACAATGGCAGTCTGTAACAAAGTCCAAAGGGCAGAGAGTCTGTCACACGGGCCTTCTGGGGGGTTATGTGCATGTGGGGGGGGGCTCCAGCATTCTGGATGCCCCCCCCCCCGCGAGCTTGTTTTGATTAGCTGACTTTGGGACCAACACCTGTTAAAGAAAAAAACACGTGTTGGTCCGGTTTAAGCATGTTCCTTGACTTAGAAGCTTGAAGGAGGAAGTCCAATTTCACATATGACTACATATATAACAATGGTGAGCTACAGCATGATTCAAAATGGACTGACTTCACCAGCTTGGGTTCCCAACATACACTGCGCCACCCCATAGGCTGCAGTGACACTCAGCACAGAAATGTTGAAGAGCGGACAGCTAGAGGTAAGTACGGCTAAGCCAATCAACGATCAGTGAGCTACGGCAGGTGGATTACAGCAGGATGTTGGCGTTTTAGATAAAGCCAACATGCAAACGGCCATGTGGGGGGGATGTTCTCATAGGAACAACAAAATCTGTTTTTCGACTTCAAATGCGAAAATAACCCAAGGGCATGGAGATCAATCCTTCTCATCAACAAACTACTTAGGATGATGAGACATACAAGAAGCACACAAAAACCCTAAGTCCATAAAATCTTCAAACTTTATTGCGCCACTCTTTAAAATCCATCAGGTAAAATATCATATAGAAATATTCATGAATTGTCTACGCGTTTCGGACCAGCCGGTCCTTACTCATGACTGATAGGTAAGAAGCAGACAATGGAGGAGCAAGGAGAGAACACGAAAGATTCATTTCAACTGCTGACGTAACATCGGCCTAAAAGGATCAAGATTCAGAAAACCAAAAAGTATGTCCAATATTTGTTCAATACATTGAAATATTGGAAGAATAAAAAATACAATTCTGTGATTACTCACCTGTAGAATTGGTATTATGAGTATACAGTACGTCCTGCTCCAGAAGATTCATTACGTCTGGGTATTACACCGCCAGATGGAGCTGGACTGCAGAGACCGCGAAATTGGCTCCTCCCGGACTCTCAAATACCCCCCCCGAAGAGTGCGACGCCGCACATGTGACAAAAAGAACCAATGATGGCACAGCAGCGCCAGAGGTAATACCACACAAGCGCGCGCGGCGGCATATTCAAAAAGGCAACCAGTGCCACCAAGCCGTACGGTGATATCAGGAATGCATAACTAAGCCACCCTGCACAAGGAGAATGTACAAGACACACACTAACACCCCCCTCCCCGAGAACTACAAGAGAGAGGGAGGGCAGCGGCCACCTAACGTAGGCCCCACCGATAGACAGGGGGAATAGTGCGGGAGGGGCATCCCATAGAGGCACACCATGTGCCTATACCGCCTACCCTTTGGTGGGGGATTGCGGTGGAGCAGCGCTCCTAAGCACCTAACAGCGGTGCTGTCTACCATCACCCGACCAGCGCAGCGACCACGGGTGGGAATAGTCCTACAGGGCCACAGGTTAACAGCCCCGCTCACCTACGAGAAGAGAGAGCCATCTTCTTGTCCTTCGCAGTCCAGACTGCAGAGAAAATCTAGGGATTTGTGGGAGGTCCTGGGTATTTGAGGGGCCGGGAGGAGCCAATTTCGCGGTCTTTGCAGTCCAGCGCCATCTGGCGAAGTAATACCGAGACGTAATGAATCTTCTGGAGCAGGACGTACTGTATACTAAGAATATAGAAATGGGACATCCAAAAATAAAGATACCTGTGTTTTTATTCCTTGTGCAAGTTACAAATAAAAAAAGAGGGACAAAATTAGAGATGAGCGAATTATTTAAAAATTCAGTTCAGAAGATTTGTTGAATTTCCCCAAGAATTTCGGATTTGTCCGAGTTGAAGTTTTAATGAATAATAAATAAACTTATCTCCATCTTCCCCGTCGCTCGGGTTCAGTGGTAGGCAGTTGGTGGCGGGCACTGACAGCGTGGCCCACTTCCTCGCTGTGTGTATTGCACTGCAGGAGGGAAGCCAGTCACCGGAGCCGAGCGGCGCAGGAGCCAGAATGCAGGTAAGTGACCGATACGTCCTCCCCAATGATCCTCAGTGCGATTAGTCTCCCACACCGCTTCTCTCATGGGCTCCCCCGACAATAGCGCCAGAACCTGGCTCATGCAGCTGATGGCATGGCCAGCTTCCTTGTTCCCATCCTGGTGTGCAATACACACAGCAGCGGGTAGAAGCCGGCTGTGCAATGACCGCGCAACCAGAAATGGTGACATCATACAAGGCCAGTGAATGAAGCTGCCAAGTGATCAAAGAGCAGAAGGAGACTTGATTCGTCTATGGACTCCTTTGTTGTGCAAGAGACATGTTGAAGCGTACAGAGATTAATAGACAACTTAGGATTTCTTGCATGTACAGGAAAAAGGTGGAATGCGGCATAGGATCTCCAATCAACAGCAATCAATGCACTATGCATTGCTAAGTATGGGGACATAGACAATGTATTAACATATATCTGCATGGCGCAGTCGGCACATGGCCTCATGTGAAATTCTTGGCAAGTCGCAGCTAATTGTCAGCCGCTCCCTTACGCCCCTCCCTGCAGGAGGTGATGGTGAGCTCTTTACATTAGTGAATTCCTATTCTGTCACCTGGATACTGCAGAGATCCTGGTCAGCAAGAAACTCTGAAGATGAAAACTTCTGTGTCTGGATGAGTTTCATTTCGCAGTCTACTCTGATGTGAGCTGTCTGGCCACAGGATGACGGCATATCCCATCATGCCTGCACCACCTCTCATATCCCGTCCTCCTTTATTATATAAACAATCCTTGGGCCATACAAGAAGAATCCTGTCTGATAAAGAAGCTCACAGTTTGGAAGCAACAAGGCACATCTCCAACAGTCACTTTTTATTTTGTAAGTTCTGGATAGTCATAGTCAGCAGAAGTGAATAGCGCAATGTCATTTCATGTTCCTCTTTAGTGTCACTCGGTGCTGTACAACTTTTATACTATGTGAATTTTGTAAGATTAATTATGATCTATGATGTTATTTGTGATTTAGAAGACCTGGTGTTCTCATACTAGTTTTCACATTTAGAAGAACAGCTTCTACAGATTTTCTCCCTTGTGACTTCTTTTGTGTTTGAGAAGAGTTGATACATGACTGAAACTTTTCCTGCAATCAGAACAGGAATATGGCTTCTCTCCTGTATGAGTCCTCTTATGAACATTCAGAGCAGACGAGCGTGAAAAACACTTCCCACATTCAGGACAGGAATACGGCTTCTCCCCGGTATGAACTCTTTCATGACTGATGAGCTGTGACTTTGTAGAAAAATATTTCCCGCACTCAGAACAGGAAAACGGCTTCTCGCCTGTATGTATTACTGCATGTACGCGAAGAGATGATTTCTGCTGGAAACATTTTCCACACTCGGGACACGAATACGACTTCTCTTCTGTATGAATCATTTCATGTTTTGTAAGATCAGATTTGTGGGAAAAGCATTTCCCACACTCAGAACAGGAATATGGCTTCTCCCCTGTATGGATTCTTTCATGTAATTTAAGGACAAATTTGGCAGAAAAACATTTCCCACATTCAGAGCAGGAATACGGTCTCTCTCCTGTATGAATTCTTTCATGGTTGTTCAGATGTTCTTTCCTAGAAAAGCATTTCCCACATTCATAACAAGAGAATGGCTTCACCCCAGTATGAACTTTCTCATGGGCCAATAGATACTCTTTACGTGAAAAACTTTTCCCACATTCAGAACACGAATACGGCTTCTCTCCTGTATGAATTGTTTCATGTTTCTTCAGCTCTGATTTGACAGAAAAACTTTTCCCACATGTATCACACGAATACGGCTTTTCTTTTGTATGAACTCTTTCATGTGTCCTTAGATGTGAATTAGAGGTAAAACATTTCTCACATTTAGGACAAGAATACAGCTTCTCTCCTGTATGAACTCTCTTGTGGACCATAAGATGTGTTACCTGGGCAAAACATTTCCCACATTCAGGACAAGAATACGGCTTCTCCCCTGTATGAATTCTTTCGTGAATGAGAAGATGTGATTTACTGGAAAAACATTTCCCACATTCTAAACACGAATGCGGCTTCTCTCCTGTATGAACTCTTTTATGTGTGTGAAGGGCTGATCTCTGGGAAAATGTTTTACCACATTCAGAGCAGCAATATGGCTTCTCTCCTGTATGAATTCTTCTGTGTGTGGTAAAAGCCCAGCTAGAGGAAAAGCATTTCCCACAATCAGAACAACAATAGGGCTTCTCTCCTGTATGTGATCTTTCATGCAAGGTAAGACCCTTCTTGCTGGAATAACATTTCCCACATTCGGAGCAAGAATACGGCTTCTCTCCTGTATGAACTATTTCATGTTTCTTTAGGCCTGATTTAGAGGTAAAGCATTTTCCACATTCAAGACAAGAACATAGCTTCTCTCCTGTATGAATTCTTTCATGCTTCTTTAGCTCTGAGTTAGAGTAAAAACATCTCCCACATTCAGGGCAAGCGTACGGCTTCTCTCCTGTATGAACTCTTTCATGATGGATAAGGGAGGACTTGGAGGAAAAATATTTTTTGCATTCTGAACAAGAGTACGGCTTCAAGCCTGCATGGGTTGTCATATGATTCTTGAGACTTGACTTGTCAAAAAAAACTTTCCCACATTCAGAACACGAATGTGGTTTTTCCCCGTTGTGAATTCTTTCATGATTGAGAACACCTGATCTAGAGGAGAAACATTTCCCACATTCAAAACAAGAATGCGGCTTCTCTCCTGTATGAATTCTTTTGTGGGTCTTCAGAGCAGATTTGGAGGCATAACATTTCCCACATTCAGGACACTGATGCGCTTTTTCTCCAGTATGAACTATTTTGTGTCTGAGAAGAGCGGATTTGAAGGGGAAACCCTTCCCACATTCAGAACAAGTAAACCGTTTCTTCCTCTGGAGTTTTCTTTGGCAGGAGGTCACATCTTTCTTTGCTGTGTGATGGGGGACAGGATGGGAGTCATCAGAGGTGCACCCCGAGTTAGATGATGTAGCAGTATTGTCACGATCATTACGTGGGCTTCCTTCAGGAGAGTCTGCTGTCAGGTCATCTTCGGATGCTGAATCTGGAGATATATTAGGGTGTATTGCAGGGTTTCCCCTAGTGCACTGACCAGCTGGAAGAAAAACAAAAATAGCATAAGATAACAAATCACTTCAACTAATCATACAGTTATTCAATGTTTAAAGTTGACAAATCTTCAGCAACTTAGAAACAATGGAGGTATAAAGCTTCCCATTTTAAAAACCTACGACATGGCGTCTCTCATACGTTATCTAAAAGATTGGATCAATACCACGTCTAGATACACAGATGCAACTGTTTACCAAAATGTCACCCCACACACCAATCTCCTTTACCTTTTACATTTTCACTGCTTCCCAACTACGTACAATCCACCCCCTCCATTTAGCAAGTGTGGCACAAGGTACAAACCAGTTTTAAAACTTAATAGTCACTCTTTATTGTTCCCATATTTCACACTGGGAAAAAAGGACATGGGGATATAGGGAGAGGCACGGGGATATAGGGAGAGGCACGGAGATATAGGGAGTGGCACGGGGGGCGGAGGTAGGTTCTCTGGTATTGGCTACAACTAAATCTCTTCTACCATTGGATCAAGCTAAATCTAAATATCCAACTGCCTAGCAATAGGCTCAGCAGGTAATACAAAGGTTATCAGATCAGGATTGGGGTAATTCCCTCGATCAAGCGTAATGAGACGCAGCCACAATATACTATTCCACTGATATACTCTATCTAATCCTGAGGAAGAGTGTGGCCTACGAAGCCAGAAATTTTGGGCTCTTTAGCTGGGCCCCAAGAATTACTGGGGTCATGGTGGCCAGACCTTTTGAAGGAAATTGCATATCACTGGTCATCCCTCCTCTCCCTATAGAGAAATGACCATCACATAAATATTCACATAAATGACGCAAATGTGGTCATGACAAGGTGAATAATTTTGACTTAACAGACTCGATTTGGTGCTAAGTGAGAAAACTGCTATTCACTTTCATAGTCTAAAATTTAACGACAGTTAAAAAACTAGTGAGTTTTCTCACCTGGCACAGAATCGACCCGATTGTGGGAATTACATACCCTTTAGCCCGGAGTGGGCTCTATTATATCTCAAGGGTGGGTGGGGCAGGAGAAGATTGATCCTTATTTCAGCAGTAGCACGTAAATGTATTCTGCAGCAATGTATCGAGTCGCGTTCCCCTTCACTGGTTCCACATTTAAGGAACTAGGTGCTGGGGGCACCTGTTGAGGAATAAGGATACAGATTCCGAATGGAAGAGCTTTAAATCAATTGTGACTGCCAACATTGCAAAATGTATTTCTATGGGTAACAAGAACAGGAGACTAAAATGAAATTCCTCCTGCCCGACACTTGTGGTAAAATGGGCAAATGGAAAAGCTGAGCTCTCAGTAGTAACATAGAAGGTTGACGGCAGAAGGAGACCATACGCTCCATCTAGTCTGCCCTTATGTGTATACTGTATGTACTCTTTATCTTGGAATAGATGTGTGCTTATCCCAGGCATGTTTAAATTCAGTGACTGTTGATTTTTCAACTACCTGGAAGTTTGTTCCAAGCATCTACTACTCTTTCTGTAAATATAATATAATATTTTCTAACATTGCTCCTGATCTTCCCCCCGACTAGCTTCAGGTTGTGCCCCCTTGTTCTATCATTAAGTTTCTTCTTAAAAACACTTACCTCTTGAACCTTATTCCTTATTAGTAATCACCGAAACCTAAAAAACAGTTAATAAAGCCTATACAAAAAAGAAATAAAGCTGGCAAAAGCCTGGCACTGCAATCAAAGATGTGGCCAATAAAGCAAAACCAACCCTAAATGTTTCTTATATATCAATGCAAAGAAAACAAGATCAGAACAGGTAGGTGGCCTCACTTATGGTCATGAGGAATGGGTCACTATGGATGATAAGAAGGCGGAGCTGCTAAATGCTGTGTACACAGAAGAGGAGCAAGGAGCCAATATAAGGGATGAGACTGCTGGCAATAACCCAATCATAATTCTTACCTGGCTAAACATGGATATCATCCAAGAAAAACTAAATCATTGGCATGTGAATAAGACTCGAGGACCGGATGGACCTCACCCAAGAGTTTTTAAAGAACTCAGATCATGATCTTTAAATGCCAAGGGACTGGCGCAAGGCAAATGTGTTGCCTATTTGTATAAAGTGCTCAAGGTCTTCTCCAGATAATAACAGACCTGTGAGTGTAACAACCATTGTGGGAAAATTGCTTTAAGGACTACATAGAGGATCATGTGACTATGCATAATATTATAAGTGCCAACCAGCACGGCTTTACTAAGAACAGAAGCTGCCAAACAAACCTGATTGGTTTCTATGAGGAGGTGGGTAGAAGCCTGGACAGAGGGGCGGCTGTAGATCGGGAGTCTCTGGATGGTGCAGTGTGACACTGTCACCCATAGACGCTTATTGGGGAAATTAAAGTCTTCAGGGTCAGAAAACTGGCTGAAGGATCATGTGCAGAGAGTTGTGGGTAATGGTCTTTATTATTGCAGATGACACAAGATATGTAGCACAGTGCGGTCCATGGAAGACACGGTCAGGAATCTACTCTTGGCCACAAGCTACACACTCCTGGACTTACCCACACATCAGTGCATGCTTCCATAGAACGACCCGGAAACAGAAGCGCATGCCAGCCTTGTGCTCGAACGTGCGTACGGGTGTTCACGCATGCGCACAACAGCGCCTACCACTTTGAAGAGCAGGAGCCATTACCCTTTGCCGTCTTGTAAGCCAATTCCCAAATCTGGGTTGTGTGTTCTGCTTGCTGGCAACTTCTTGGACTGACCAAATTGTGAGCCCGGCTTGTTTCATGACCATCGAACCTCTGCTGCCTTCCTCAACCCCCTGCTCATCTATCATTTGGTGCTTTCACCGCAAGCCCAGACCTTCTGCCTGTCATGACCATGGCCCTGCCTCATCCCTTTGTACCATGCCTCATGTGAGCTTCTGACTTTCTTGGGCCAGACCCGGTTAGCACCTGCTGCCCAGTCTGCCCCCCCCCCCCTGCTGGGGGCTCCAGTAAAAAAACAGACCTATCAGACTCTGGGCCTTGTGGTTTAGTCACTCTCCCTGGCGAGGTGTTACCCTGCACCTGGAGCTTTCGTCTAATCGGGAGCACAATTACATTTCGGCCCTTTCATCCGCTTATTGGACTGATGGTGACGGTACAAGACTGCAGAACCCAGTCCCATTGTTACCATCATCCAGCAGCCTTCACTTTCCCATGTGGCTCAGAAACCTCAAGAGGGCAACACGCAGCCGTTGTCTCAGTTACTATTCCTGATGCTTCGCCTCCTGCCACCAGCTCCAGTTTCTCCTGATGCTCCTCCAGTACACGCTTAGCGGACACCATGGGTCCAGAACCAGGAACGCTTTTCCGGGGAACGTCACATTCTGGAACAGTTGCCAGTTTTCGACCAGCAACCTCGCAAATACTCCTCAGAGGCGGAGGTTAAAGTGTGGGGGTGTGGTCTCTTTCCACCAAGGGACACCTCAAATCTGCTGTAACAAAAGGGTCCTCTCCTGGCTGAGCTTTGGCTGAGATGTATGACGATCTAGGTCATGTGACATTGGCAGAATCTATCCTCCAGGGCCTGCATCAGGATCATGTGACATCATAGAAACATAGAAGGTTGACGGCAGAAGGAGACCATACGGTCCATCTAGTCTGCCCTTATGTGTATACTGTATGTTCTCTGTATCTTATGTGTATACTGTATGTTCTCTGTATCTTATGTGTATACTGTATGTTCTCTGTATCTTATGTGTATACTGTATGTTCTCTTTATCTTAGGATAGATGTGTGCTTATCCCAGGCATGTTTAAATTCAGTGACTGTTGATTTTTTAACTACCTCTGCTGGAAGTTTGTTCCAAGCATCTACTACTCTTTCTGTAAAATAATATTTTCTAACATTGCTCCTGATCTTCCCCCCGACCAGCTTCAGGTTGTGCCCCCTTGTTCTATCGTTAAGTTTCTTCTTAAAAACACTTCCCTCCTGAACCTTATTCAATCCTTTCACATATTTAAAGGTCTCAATCATGTCCCCCTCTCCCTTCTTTCCTCCAGACTGTACAAATGAAGTTCTTTAAGTCTCTCCTGATAAATTTTAAGTTTAAGTCCTTCCACCATTTTTGTTGCCGGCCTTTGGACACGTTCTATTTGAATAATGTCTTTTTGCAGGTAAGGTCTCCAGAACTGCACACAGTATTCTAGCTGTGGCCTCACCAGGGCTCTATACAGCGGCATCACAACCTCCCTCTTCCTACTGGTGATGCCTCGAGCTATGCAGCCGAGCATCCTGCTTGCTTTTCCCACTGCCTGGCTACACTGCCCACTCATCTTGCAGCTATCAGTAATCAGTATCCCTAAATCTCTCTCCTCCGAGGTCCTGGCTAACACAGTACTGCCCATACGGTACTCAGAGCAGGGATTCCTTCTACCCAAGTGCATGATTTTACATTTAGAGACATTAAACTCTAGTTTCCACAGTTTTGACCATCTATCCAGTAAAGCTAAATCATTTTCCATGATTTGGGGACCCTAGATCCCCCACATCAGCAGAATCTATCCACCGGAGCCTGCATCAGGATCATGTGACATCGGCAGAATCTATCCACCGGAGCCTGCATCAGGATCATGTGACATCAGCAGAATCTATCCTATCTAACCTATCCTAAGAAACTTATGCTAACTGGAAAAGGGTACTTCCAGCAGTAAGATTGTCAGAAATTAAGATGGCCCCTTCTAAGGTCACTGGGTATTCACCATTTGAGGTTTTAATCGGAAGACCATTCCCCACCCCCTGGGTTAGGGTGCAGAAGAGGGGACATAGACCTGATACAGGATATGCAAGGAAGCCGATTAAAACTTTGGATAATGTTAAAAGAAATGTGGCTCACACCTCTCTGTCTCGCACCTTTCACAAGACACCACCCATCCTTTTGAAGTAGGTGACGCAGTCGTGGTCCAGTAGCTGAATCAGAGAAAGAAGTAAGATTAACCTTTGGTGCTCTTACCACGGAGATCGCAGTAACCAGAACCAGTCCTAGTGGCAGATTGCCAGTCGTGGGAGAAGAAGTGCCTAAGAAAAAGCAGACACTGCTACCTAGAGCAGAGAACAGACACTGCTACCTAAAGCACGGAAAAGCATGAAAATGATGACCAATGTGGGGGATCTAGGGTCCCCAAAGAAGGAAGAACAGATGAAGAAGCCCCAGCCCTTGACCAGACCTTCTTTGCTGGACTCTGGGACTGAAATTGCTAAACTTTTGATAGCTGCCTTTATCCTTTTTATACTAATATATGTGCTTACTTCATGCATTTCTGACCCACATTTGCTAGGCCCCGATTTGTGGAAGAAAATACAGTTAGAGTAGGTCAGAGAGAGACTGGTAAAGCCTGGGATCAGTTCTCAAATCATTTCCAGGTTCGTAGCTGCACCAATCATCTACTCTTATTGCCCTCAGTGTTCCTGTTGGTCAGCCATCCTTTAAATAGAGTTTAGCCCTGGCCTATTGCCCGTTATAGCTAGTGCTGCTCAGGGTGTAACTTTATCTGTGCTGTACTTGAGACTGACGCGGCTTGACCTTCGGCTAGTATCTGACCACTCTTCTGCCTCGTCCCTGTGAGTAGACGTACTTTCGGACTGATTTCCCATGTACGACCTTGGACATAGTATAACCTTTTGTTGCTTCTATTTTCACCGTGAGCTCGCATCCTTTGCACCTTTTAAACCGGACCTTCAGCGTGATTTAATGAAAAGCCCAAACTCTTAAAAAACGATTCCCCAGCATCTAAAATTAATATATTTTACGCTTTTAGTCACTAACTTATTATTCTTTCCCACACTGGGCTGCAACTCTGTTCAGGAATTTAGGATACGGGCGCCGGTATCTTGACTCAGAAGCATCACACTTACTGAGGAGAGGAGAGTGGGATAAGTTACAGGGGGGGCGGGTTATAGCTGTGCTTTGCTCAGACAGAGCAGAGCTGGGGTCAGGTAAAGGTCAGCAATCCCAGAATGCAGAGCAGCACAGTCAGGAGGCACTTCCTGTTTGCAGGCTGCCTGATAAGATGGCGGCTTCCATAAGCCGCCATCTTGGATGTTTAAAGGCTCGTAACATACAGTAGATGCAGGTAGGATGATTTTTAATGTGGACAATCTGTATGTACAGGGTGTGGGAAACATAAAGGATAGACTCTTATTCAGAGTGAAGGTCCGCTTTAAGACCTGGGGGCAACCATGTCCGGTGAGGTGTATTGTGCGTCCCGGCAAATGGGGGCTTGGCTATAGGCAGAAGAGGCGGAGATTGGGGGTTGTCAGCTTACAGAAGGTGGGAGAGTCACAGGGCATTAATTATGCATGTGCCCGTAGGACCGCGCATGCGCCGTAGGACCACGGTGAGGTGAGTTGAAGCTGGCAATCTGGGGGGTTTCACTTAGAGGGGCACCCCCGATCGGGGTGAGTGGACCAAAACCCAGGATAGTCAAAATCCTGGGTTTTGGTCCACTTTAATCAAAGTTATTACAACTAAATGAAAATGAAATGTGAGTTTTGCTAGTAGCCAAAGCGGAATGATACCCAATATAGGACACACAACCCAGACGGGTGTTTTAAGGTTGGGAAATCTAATAAGATTGAGAAAACATGTGACCCAATCCTAGCTTAATATCTCTAAGCCAAACGAGAAAGGCAGGATTTTAAAACGAATAATGCTCAATACAACGACTAATTTCTCCATAAGATTTCTGCTAGAGGAGAAAGTAAGACATTTTGGAGCCCTTTTGGTATATTGGGTAATTTTGGAGGAATTTTCAAATGGTTAACCGATATGGTCATCAATGTTCTTGTAGTGTTTCCTTCAAACTTATTATGTGCCTGATTGCAAGCTGTAGGGAAGAGAGCCCAGCTGCCACATTTATGGCTTACCTAGCCCATGGGCACAGAATGTGAATTAAGGAGATCATCCAGAGATGATCTAAGAGGGGATTGAAGAGTGAAATGCTTGGCCGCCATGTTAAAAAGAAGACTCCATTTTGTATTCTATAATTTGATATTAGACTTAGTTATATAGATATACATGTGATATGTTAAGTTCTGGACATAAAGCCAACAGATGTTTTAGTGTGTAGGAATATCCTGCTCTCAGTGATTTAATTAGATGTAGGTCACGGGAATACCTTGAACTCCATTATCAGTAGACATATAGGTAAATTGCTCACGCAGGAACCACGGGATTTATTTCCAACCTTCTGTGTGGAGGTTTTAGTTACGTCACAAAGCACTCATTTTCTGTGTATATAAGATGTAAGGAATGTCCTTTTCTCAGTGATTTATCCAGATGTAGGTCACGGGAATACCTTGAACTCCGTTATCAGTAGACATATAGGAAACTTGCTCACGCAGGAAACACAAGATTTATTGTCAGCTTTCTGTGTGAAGGTTTTTGGTTAGGTCACAAAGGTGGGGGGTAAGTGCTCCTTTTCTGTGTGAGACATTCTGTATAAACTTAGATCAGACTTTGAACCATACCTAGTGCACAAGCTTGTGGTTCTTAGTGTATGATCTCAAGCTGCTGCTGACAGAACACTGACAGACCTTGGACGAGGGAGGCCAGACAACCCTTAGAGACGCCAACCTCTTCCTCACTCCTATGGCGGACGCCTGCAGCCAATCAGAGCCGTTTGCTGTCTTTGGAAAACGTCTCTAATTGACTTAAATGGGAAGCGTTTGCTGCAAAATTGGGTAATTTTGAAGGAATTTTCAAATAGTTAGGAGATATGGCCACTAATGTTCTTGTAGTCATTTCTGTGATTATTATGCTTATCATTACCTTCAAACTTATTATGTGCCTAAATGCAAGCTGTAGGGAAGAGAGCCCAGCTGTTACATATACGGCTTACCTAGGCCATAGGCGCAGAATGTGAATTAAGGAGATCATCCAGAGATGATCTAAGAGGGGATTGAAGGGTGAAATGCTTGACCGCCATGTTAAAAAGAAGACTCCATTTTGTATTCTATAGTTTGATATTAGACTTAGTTATATAGATATACATGTGATATGTTAAGTTCTGGGCATAAAGACAACAGATGTTTTAGTGTGTAGGAATATCCTGCTCTCAGTGATTTATCTAGATGGAGGTCACGGGAATTCCTTGAACTCTGTTATCAGTAGAAATATAGGAAACGTGCTCACGCAGGAAACAAGATTTATTGCCAGCTTTCTGTTTGAAGGTTTTTAGTTACGTTACAAAGTTGAGGGGTAAGTGCTCCTTTTTTCCTTTTTCTCAGTGATTTATCTAGATGTAGGTCACGGGAATACCTTGAACTCCATTATCAGTAGACGTATAGAAAACTTGCTCACGCAGGAAACACAAGATTTATTTCCAACCTTCTGTGTGAAGGTTTTGAGTTACATCACAAAGCGCTCCTTTTCTGTGTATATAAGATGGAAGGAATGTCCTTCTCTCAGTGATTTATCTATCATCATGTAAATCACGGGAATCCCTTGAACTCCGTTATCAGTAGACATATAGGAAAATTGCTCATGCAGGAACCACAAGATTTATTGCCAGCCTTTTGTGTGAAGGTTTTTAGTTACGGCACAAAGGTGGGGGGTAAGTGCTCCTTTTTTCCTTTTCGCAGTGATATATCTAGATGTAGGTCAGGGGAATACCTTGAACTCCGTTATCAGTAGACATATAGGAAACGTGCTCACGCAGGAAACACAGGATTTATTGTCAGCTTTCTGTAAGTACTCCTTTTTTGGGTGTGACATTCTTTATAAATATTTATTGATTTCTGAATAAACTTAGATCAGTCTTTGAACCATACCTAGAGTACAAGCTTGTGGTTCTTAGTATCTGATCTCAAGCAGCTGCTGACTGAACACTGACAGACCTTGGACGAGGGAGGCCAGACAACCCTTACAGACTCCAACAACCTCTTCCTCACTCCTATGGCGGACGCCTGCAGCCAATCAGAGCCGTTTGCTGTCTTTGGCAAACATCTCTAATTGACTCAAATGGGAAACGTTTGCTGCCCCGTATACTCGCGGTGTGCGCGCTCCCGCCCCAGCCATTCAGATGCCAGGCACGGGGCAGCGTGAAGTCAGCGGGAGCCGTTTGCCGAAAGATAATAAATGATAAAAATACCATTTTGTGAATACTCACCTGTAAAATGGGTATTATAAGTATGTCACACACCCCGCTTCAAGATATCCATAACCTGTGGGTAATACTGACCTGTAGATGGCGATCTTGCAGAGATGTAAGGAAAAAGAAAGCCCCTCCCGGTCCATAAATACCTGGGACCTCCCACTCATTACCCAGTAAAAAGATAGCAGTAAGGAAAGGGACCAGGAAGGAAATATAAGTCATAACAACGCAAAGTTCACAATATAAAGGATCCAGAATACAAAAAGGGCGGGGTGAAGCGGGGTGTGTGACATACTTATAATACCCATTTTACAGGTGAGTATTCACAAAATGGTATTATTCTAAGTATGTCACACACCCCGCTTCAAGATATCCATAACCTGTGGGACATCCAATAGCAGTGTCCATAAAGGGTGGGGATCCAAAACAATGCAATAAAGCACAACTTAAACCACTGCAGCTTGCAGAACTTTGCGGCCAAAAACAGCATCCGCTGAGGCCCGAACATCAACCTTGTAAAACTTGGAAAAAGTGTGAACAGAAGACCAAGTAGCAGCCTTACAAACTTGCTCAACAGAGGCCTGGTGCTGAAAAGCCCAGGACGCCCCAACCGCACGAGTAGAATGAGCAGTAACACGAAAAGGAGGAACCTTCCCCTTGGCAGAGTAGGCCCCAACAATGGCCTGACGAATCCATTTACTAATGGAAGACTTGGCGGGTGCCAAACCTTTCCTGGGCCCGGAGGGCACCACAAAAAAGGCATCCGTCTTACGAAAGGAAGACGTTACCACCAAATAGTACTTCACAACGCGAACCACATCCAAAGAATGCAGAGCCCTCTCCTTGTCATTGCTGGGCTTAGGACACAGGGAGGGCAGAACAATGTCCTGATTTAGGTGAAAAGCAGAAACCACCTTAGGAAGGAAATCCGGCTTGAAACGGAAAACCACCTTGTCCTGATGCCTCTCAAAATACGGAGCTTGAATGGACAAAGCCGCCAACTCAGAGACACGCCGAACAGAAGTGATAGCTGCGAAAAAAAGCCACCTTCTGCGTAAGCGAAGACAAGGCAATATCATGCAAAGGCTCAAAAGGAGGACACTGAAGAGCAGAAAGAACCAAATTCAAATCCCAAACTGGGAGCAAAGGCTTCCTAGGAGGCCGCACATGCGTAACCCCCTGGAAAAAGGTCTTAACCAAAGGATGAAGAGCAAAAGACCTTTGAAAGAACACCGCCAGGGCAGAAACCTGTCCCTTCAGAGTACTAAGCTGGAGCCCCAGGTCCAGACCACGTTGAAGAAACTCCAGAATTCTGGAAATAGAAAATTCCCTACAAGGCAACACCCTGACCTCACACCAATCAATATAAGACCTCCAAGTCCTATAGTAGACAGTAGAGGAAGACAGCTTCCTAGCGCTAATAAGAGTCCGAATCACAGCATTGGAAAGACCTTCCTCCTTCAAGATGGAGGTTTCAGCAGCCACGCCGTCAAAGCCAGCGTTGGTAAATTGGGATAACGTAGTTGACCCTGGGTGAGCAGATCCGGCAGTAGGGGCAGAACGAACTGATCCTCTGCCAACCTTACCACGTCTGCGAACCAAACCTGTCTTGGCCACCTTGGAGCCACCAGAATTGCTGACGCGCCCTCCAGGGCCAGCTTACGCACCACTCTGGCCACCATGGGAAACGGAGGGAACAGATACAGAAACCCCAGATCCCTCCAGTTCAGAGACATGTCATCCACTGCCAGAGCCAGTGGATCCCTTGAGACAGACACATATGCCGGAAGTTTGTGATTGTGACGAGAGGCAAAGAGGTCCACCACCGGAGACCCCCACCTGAGACAAATCAAGCGAAACACCTTGGGGCTGAGAGACCCCCGGCGAGATGAGAACCTGCTCAGAGAGTCCGCCTCCGTGTTCTCCACTCCCGGAATGTAAACTGCCAAAATGCACGGGACATGGCTCTCCGCCCAGGCCAGAATCAAAGACACTTCCCTGAGGGCACTCCTGCTGCGAGTCCCTCCCTGGTGATTGATGTAGGCGACCGCCGTCCGATTGTCCGACCGAACCTGAACCGGCAAGCCCTGCAACTGATGAGTCAAGCGAAACAGAACCAACCTGATGGCTCTCAATTCCAGAACATTGATGGGCTTGTGAGCCTCCTGAGGCCCCCACAGACCCTGAAACTGAAGATCCTTCCAGAAACCCCCCCATCCTGATAGGCTGGCATCCGTGGTGACCGTCTCCCAACAAGGAGTCAGAAAAGATCTGCCCCTCAACAGATTGATTGGATCCAGCCACCACTGAAGGGAACGCCGAACCCGGGGGGTCATCAGGAAGGACTGATCCAACGACAGAGGAGACCTGTCCCAAACCGCCAACAGATGGAGCTGGAGCGTCCTTGTGTGAAACTGAGCAAAAGGAACCGCCTCGAAGGAGGCCACCATCAATCCCACCAGCCTCATCCCCAGCCTGATGGCCGGACGAGAGATGGACAGGAGAAGCCGAACCAACTCCTGAATCAAGAGAACCTTGGACTGAGGAAGAAACACCCTGGCCTGGGAAGTATCCAGAGACATTCCCAGAAAAGACACTACCCTGGACAGAGAAAGGGAGGACTTGGGGTAGTTGATCACCCAACCGAATCTCTCCAGAGTGGATACCACAGTCCTGGTGTCCAACTCTGCTTGGCTGAAGGAAGATGCCATAATGAGAAGATCGTCCAGATATGGCACAATGCGGATACCCTGGGCTCTGAGGAGTGCCATCACCCCAGCCAGTACCTTGGTGAAAACCCTTGGAGCTGAGGTAAGACCAAAAGGAAGGGGCACAAATTGAAAATGCCGATCCTCCACCACGAACCTGAGAAATCTCTGGTGCGCCGGAAAGATCGGAACATGCAGGTAAGCGTCCTTGATGTCTATGGACGTCATAAAGTCCCCCTGACGAAGAGACTAGATGGCTGAACGCAGCGTTTCCATGCGGAATTTCCGCAGACGGGCGAACCTGTTGAGGATCTTCAGATCCAGGATGGGTCGAACCGAGCCGTCCTTCTTGGGCACCGTGAACAAATTGGAATAAAAGCCCCGGCCCTGGTCTGAGGGGGGCACTGGGCAAATGACAGCCATATCCAGAAGACTTATTACCGCCGCCCGGAGCCCCTGCGCGGCCAGAGGGTCCGGAGGCACCCGAGACCTGAAGAATCTGGGTGGGGGCCGGAACTCGAACTCCAGCTTGTAGCCGGAAGACACCACTTCCCGGATCCATCTGTCCGAGACCTCCCGGTCCCAGACCTGAGAGAAGTGTCGCAGCCGTCCCCCCACCCGCATGGGTGAGGGCGCCCCCTCATTGCTGAGCTGGTTTGACCGCGGGTTTGGGCTTAGAGCCCCAGCTGTATCCTGGACGGGCACGCCCCCTGCCCCTATTCCAGGAATCTCCTCTGGATGAGGGGAAAGCAAATCCTCTACCAGCTCTGGCCCCACGAAAGGAAGGAGCAAAGGAAACCGCCCCCCAAAAGGGACGGCGTTGCTTCCTGCATTGAGGTAACTTACCGCCTTTAGCGACGGAATCCAATTTCTCTCCAAAGAGCCGCAATCCCACAAAAGGAAGAGCCGTAAGCGACTTTTTGGACACAAAATCAGCCGCCCACTGGCACAACCAAACCGAACGCCGAATAGCCACCAGCAGGGCCGACGTTCTGCCACACATCATCAGAGTGTCATCCAAGGCAGCTAGTACAAATGACAAAAACAATTCACACCTTTTAAGGCCAAGGAACTCGTCACTAGCCGGATCTAGCCCAGAAGAAGTCAACAGGTCCCTGACCACCGACCTGGTAGCCACCACCAATAGCGCCGAAGCACAAACAGGCCGCATGGCTGACCCAACCCTGGCAAAACCATGACAAGCCATCTGGTCAATGCGTTTATCCTCACCATCTTTAAGAGTGGAACAATCAGGAGAATTTAAAACAGCGGTGTTGGACAACCCCAAAATCGGGGCATCCACCTCAGGAGGAGACGCCCAACGCTTAACCGTATCCAAACCCTGAGGAACACCTGGGAGCCAAGCAGGCCTCTCCCATTCCTTAGTGATAATTCCATCAAAATGCTTTTAATTAGGAAATTCCAAGCGCGGCCTAGATTCCTCGAAAAACTCCCCCTGTTGCTGAGGAACCTCCTCAGGAGGAGAAATAGCCAAAACCTAAAACATCTGAGCCAGAACGTTAGGAGTATCCGAGGAACTCCCCAAGCCCCGCTCGGTATCAGCGCCAACAAACTGCTGATCGTCCGAATTATCAGATTCCTCATATAACTCCCCTTCCTCAAGTGGGGAGTAATCGGACCAATCCAGATAATCAAGATCATCAAAGTCAACCGCCGGCGTGGCCGGTGACAATTGCTTTCTCTTAGCTGGAGCCTTTCTGGCAACCGCGCTAGAAAATAATTTTTCAAGATTGGCCAATCTGGCACACACCTCAGATTGCGACTCCCCACCCATGACAACGTCACACGGGGCATGGATCAATCGGGGACGGAAAGGAGAAGGGACCGGCGGTGCAGAACCAGACGCCTGGAGTCCGGACTGCCGCTTAATAGTCTGCTGCGCACATGGTACACAAAGGAACAGATCATCCCCCGTAAGGGATACCCCACACCCCATACACTTCCGGGATTGCCCCGAGGGGAGCCCAGTATCCGGGGATGCCTCCATACGGTGAACTTATAGGTAGTCGCAATGACCGGGGGAATTACGCGTATAAGCAACCCGGGATGCCCCTTTAATGTCCCCAGTGGGAGGATTTACAGTAAGCCCCAATTTGAACCCAGGGATCCTAGGACCAGGAGAAACCCCCTAACACCAAAGTAGGTCCACCTGAAAGACATAAATGAAAACCCCCATAAACATGGCATGCACATAGTAAGATGACACAATACATATATAGTAATAAAGGAGGCCCACAGGGCCACTCACGGAGCTGTAATGGCGTCCGATGCGGAGGAACGTAGAGAGAGAGAGAGGAGAAGGGGGGCGTGGCCAGCGCGGATCGCGCGTCGTGCCTTGCTCCGCCCCCTTCCACCGCCAAGCAGCTCATTCGGCGCCGGAGCCAGGCTCCGCAGCGGCGCCTGCCGCCCCCTACAATCACACATGAGGAGAGAAGCTCCCCTCCGCCATAACAGCTGGGAGACGCCGCGGCAATAGAGGCCGGCGCATCTCTCAGCAGAGCTGGGAACCGGGCTCGCATCGGCGCCTGCCGCACGCCCCCTACAAGCACATGAGGGGAGAAGCTCCCCTCCGCCATGCCGCCTGAGAGACCGGCGCCGCGGCGGCAGCGGTGCCGGCCAGGGAAAGGAACAGTGAAAGTTTAAAGACACAGACACACAATAATAAAATTAACTCCAAGAACACGGGAGAAGGGCCCCCCCCCCCCCTCTAAGGAGAAGGGCATCCGGAGAGGGGGAACCACCCAGGGTGTAATGGCCAGGGGACAGGGCATCCCAAACCGGGGTCACCAACCCGGATAACCGCCTACCCTCTAGTACAGGGTCTCACGGTGGAGCTTTGCTCCTAAGCACCTAGGGTGCCATTCTACCCTCGCCCGGACCAGCAGCCTAGGCTGGGAGGCAGGGTAATTAACAAGAAATCCGGGCGGAAATAGATAACTAACGGGCCGGGAGTCATCCCGGCTACCTGAAATCCCCCTGTGCAAGGAGGAGACCTCATCTTCTGACTTGCTCGCCGTCTGCAGAGATGAAGACTGGGTAATGAGTGGGAGGTCCCAGGTATTTATAGACCGGGAGGGGCTTTCTTTTTCCTTACATCTCTGCAAGATCGCCATCTACAGGTCAGTATTACCCACAGGTTATGGATATCTTGTAGCGGGGTGTGTGACATACTTAGAATATACAATTCTGTGAAGTACTCACCTGTAGAATTGATATTATACGCATACAGCATGTCCTGCTCCAGATATAGTAATAACATGTGGGTAGTCCTCCGCCTCGGGCGCCGTGCACTGCAGACATGTAGAAAACAAGCTCCTCCCGGCCCTACATATACCGAGGGACCTCCCACAAATCCCCAGCATTGAAAAGCAGTGAGAAAGAGAAGCCGGGAGAAACCAACCACCCAGAAACTGGCAATAATATCAAAGATAACAATCACCATACAGGGGATCCAGAACAAAGTGAAACCAGGGTGGGGTGGAGCAGGACGTGCTGTATGCGTATAATATCAATTCTACAGGTGGAGTACTTCACAGAATTGTATTATTCTAAGCATACAGCACGTCCTGCTCCAGATATAGTAATAACATGTGGGACATCCAATAGCAGTGTCCATAAAGTAGGGTGGGATCCCCGTGAGAAGGGCACAGCCAACAGTAAAAGCGCTGTCACCCGCAACCATGCTACCAAGAGCAACGAGAGCAATGCTCCAACCTCAACCCTTGAACCTTGTAAAGGGAGAACTGAACCCAAGCAGCGGACTAGCCAGCTTGCTCAACAGAACTTAGTGCTGAAAGGCCAAGCCAAGCACAAGTAGTAAGAGAACAAAAATACAACTCTGTGAAGTACTCACCTGTAGAGTTGATATTATATGCATACAGCACGTCCTGCTCCAGACATATTCATAACGTGTGGGTAATCCTCCGCCTTCAGCGCCGTGCACTGCAGAACACGAAGAAAACAAGCTCCTCCCGGCCCTACATATACCGGAGGACCTCCCACAAATCCCCAGCATTGAAAAGCAGTGAGAATAAGAGGCCAGGAGAAAAAACCACCCAAAACTGGCAAAAAATACCATTTTGTGAATACTCACCTGTAAAATGGATATTATAAGTATGTCACACACCCCGCTTCAAACATTAATTCTTACACTCGGGTTACTCCACCAGCAGGTGGCGACGTTGCAGAGAAGTCTTGAAAAACGAGCCCCTCCCGGTCTATACATACCTGGGACCTCCCACTTATTCCCCAGTATTCAAACAGCAGTAAAGACAAGGTACCACGGAAAAAACCATTGGCAACCCTCAAACTGTAAACGAAACTTCACCCTATAAAGAAACCAGGATACCAAAAAGGGCGGGTGAAGAGGGGTGTGTGACATACTTATAATATCCATTTTACAGGTGAGTATTCACAAAATGGTATTATTCTAAGTATGTCACACACCCCGCTTCAAACATTAATTCTTACACTTGGGACATCCAAAAGCAGTGTCCAGAAAGGGCGGGTATCCAACAAGGCCATAATGCAAAACTCAAACCACTGCAGCTTGCAGAACTTTGCGGCCAAACACAGCATCAGCTGAAGCCCGCACGTTAACCTTATAAAACTTGGAAAAAAGAAGACCAAGTAGCAGCCCTACAAACTTGATCAACAGAAGCCTGGTGCTGAAAAGCCCAAGACGCCCCAACAGCACGAGTAGAATGAGCAGTGATACGAAAAGGGGAACCTACCCCTTGGTAGAATAGGCCCCAACAACAGCCTGACGAATCCATTTGCTAATGGAAAACTCAACGGGAGTCAAACCCTTCCTAGGTCCAACAGGGCACCATGAAAAGACAACAGTCTTACGAAAAGGAAATGTAGTAAACAGTTACTTCACACAGCGTACCACATCCAAACAGTGCAAACCCTCTCCTTGTCATTCCCAGGCTTAGGACACAAGGAAGGAAGAACAATGTCCTGGTTAAGATGAAAAGCAGAGACCACCTTAGAAAGAAAGTCCAGTTTGACCACTTGTCTTCCAAAGTAAGGAGCCTGAACCGACAAGGCTGCCAATCCGAGACACGCCGAACCGAAGTGATGGCCACCAACAAGGCAACCTTGTGAGTCAGAGTAGAAAGAGCAATAACCTGCAAATGCTCAAATGAGGAGCCTGAAGAGCAGAGATAACCAAATTCAAATCCCAAACAGGGAGCAAAGGCTTCCTAGGAGGCCGCAAATGCGAGACCCCCTGGAAAAAAGTCTTGACCAAAGGAGGAAACGCAAGGATTTTTGAAAAATAAAACAGACAAGGCAACAACCTGCCCCTTTAAGATACTCAGCTGAAGACCAGAGTCCAGCCCCGATTGAAGAAATTCCAAAATCCTGAAAACAGAAAAGACCCGACAGGGCAAAGATCTAGCCTCACTCCAATCAATATAAGATCTCCAAGTCATATAATAGATGGAAGAAGAGGACCTCTTCCCGGCACTAATAAAAGTCTGAATAACAGATCCGAAAAAAAACCTTCCTCCCCTAAGATGGAGGTTTCAGCAGCCAGGCCGTCACAGCCAGCGTTGATGAATTGGAGCAACGCAGTTGACCCTGTGTGATAAGATCCAGCCGAAGAAGCAAATCGAACTGATCCACCGCCAGACAAACGATGTCTGCGAACCACACCCTCCTTGGCCACCTTGGAGCCATGAGAATGGCGGGAACCCCGACCAGGGCCAGCTTTCGCAACACCTTGCCTAGCATGGGGATCGGAGGAAACAGAGAAAGGAACCCCAGGTCCCCCCAGCTCAGGGACATGACATCCACCGCCAGAGCCGAGAGGCAAACAGATCCACCTCCAGCGTCCCCCACCGGAGACAAAGCAACCGAAAAACCTAAGGGTGGAGAGACCATTCCCCCCGGCGGAAAGAGCACCTGCTCAGGAAGGCCGCGTCCGTGTATTCCAATCCTGGAATGTACACTGCCGAGATGCAAGGGACATGAGTCTCCGCCCAGGCTAGAATCAGAGACACCTCTCTGAGGGCACCCAGACAGCGAGTCCCTCCCAGGCGATTGATGTAAGCAACCGCCAACCGATCGTCCAACCGAACCTGAACCGGCAAGCCCTGTAAATGCTGTGCCAAGAGAGACAGAACCAACCTGATGGCTCTCAACTCCAGAATGTTGACGGGCAAGTGGGCCTCCAGAGGACCCCACCTCCCCCGGAACCGAAAGTCCTTCCAGAAAACTCCCCATCCCGACAAACCGGCGTCCGTGGTGACAGTTTCCCAAAGAGGCAACAGAAAGGACCTGCCCCTCAAGAGAATGTCCAAGACCATCCACCACAGGAGAGACTGCCGAACCCGGGAAGACATCCGGAAAGACCGATCCAACGACCGCGGTCACCGGTCCCAAGACGCCGACAGATGAAACTGAAGCGTCCTCGTGTGAAAAGGCACAAAAGGAACTGCCTCAAAGGAAGCTACCATCAACCCCACCAGTCTCATCCCTAGCCGGATGGACGGGCAAGGATTGGAAAGAAGAAGCTGCGCCAATTCCTGAACCAAGAGAACTTTGGTCAGAGGCCAGAGGCCATCACCCAGCCGAACCTCTCCAAAGTGGATACCACAGTCCTGGTGTCCACCTTCGCTTGACTGAAAGAAGGAGCCATGATGAGAAGATCGTCCAGACAGGGCACAATGCGAATCCACTGAGCTCTGAGAAGGGCCATCACGTCCGCCAACACCTTGGTGAACACTCTTGGAGCCGAGGTAAGGCCGAACGGAAGAGCCACAAATTGAAAATGCAGATCTTCCACCACGAAGCGAAGAAACCTTTGGTGAGCCGGAATACATGAATATGAAAATAGGCATCCTTGATGTCTATGAACGTCATGAAATCCCCCTGCTGCAGAGAATTGATGGCAAAACGCAGAGGTTCCATGCGAAACCTCCGGGGAAGAATAAACACATTGAGGAACTTCCGATCCAGGATGGGACGAACCGACCCGTCCAACTTGGGCACTGTGAAGAGATTGGAATAATACCCGCGGCCCACCTCCGAAGGAGGGACCGGGCAGATGCCATCTCCAGAAGATTCCTCACCGCCGCCAGGAGCCCCTGCGCGGCCAAAGGATCTGAGGGCACACGAGACCTGAAAAATCTTAGAGGAGGTCGGGACTCGATCTCCAGCTTGTAAACCAGCCGACACCACCTCCCGGATCCACCTGTCCGAGACCGCCTGGTCCCACACCCGGGAGAAGAGTCGCAACCGTCCCCCCACCCGCAAGGATGAGGGCGCCCCCTCATTACTGAGCGGGCTTTGCAACTGGTTTGGATTTGGCGCCCCAGGCGTGAACGGGCCTCTACCCCTGTTCCAGCTAGCACCCCTGGGGGCCGAAAAGCCCGCGCCTCTGCCAGCTCTGGCGCCCCGAAAGGAAGGATTGAAAGAGGTCGCCCCCCGAAAGGAACGACAAATTTTTCTTCCGCTGAGGTAACTTACCTCCCTTGCAACCGAATCTAATTTCTCACCAAACAGGCGCAAACCCAAAAAGGGAAGAGCCGTAAGCGACCTTTTGGAATTAAAACCAGCAGTCCAATGCCGCAACCACACCGACCGCCGGATAGCTACCAACAGAGCCGTAGCCCTGCCACACATCAACATGGCATCATCCTGAGCGGCCAGGACAAACGAAACGAAGGACTCGCAACGCTTGAGGGCAAGAAATTCATCACAAGTAGGATCAAGATCCACACATAAATCCCTGACAATGGACCTAACCGCCAACAACAAAAGTGCCGAAGCACAAACAGGTCTCAAAACCGAACCCGCACAGACAAAACCATGGCGGACCAGCTGGTCCATCCGGCGATCCTCGCCATCCTTAAGAGTAGTCATGGCAGGAGAAAGCAATACCGCCATATTGGATAGCCCCAAAACCGGAGCCTCAACCTCGAGAGGAGCAGACCAGCGCTTCACCAAGTCCGCCAGAAAAGGATACTTCCTATCCCAACTAGACGGAACACCAACGAGACGCGTAGGTTGCTCCTATTCCTTAAGGACGACATTCTCGAAATGTCGTTGACTGGGAAACTCCAAGCGCGGCTTGGTCACCTCAAACAACTCGCCCTTTGGCGGAGGAACCGCCTCAGGAGGATCCAAATCCAAAACCTCAAACATTTGAGCCAATATGGAAGGGGTGTCCGAAACAGTCCCCATGGCCTGGTCACCCTCATCACCAAAAAGCTGCTGGAACTCAGGATCGTCCAGATCCTCAATAAGCTCCCCCTCTTCAACCAGGGGGCAATCTGACCAATCCAATGCCTCAACAACCTCAGCATCTGAGTCCGGCGGAGGCGGGGACAAGTGTTTCCGCTTAGCCGGAGCCTTCTGAGCAACCACAGCGGAAAACATCTTCGCGAGGCTAGCCAATCGGGCGCATACCTCGGATTGCGAATCCCCACCCATGACAACGTCACATGGGGTCCGGAACAGGCGAGGAGGAGACGGGGACGGCACGGGCGGTGAAGAGCCAGACACCGGGGTGCCGGACTGGCGCTCAATGTTCCGCTGCACACATGGAATGCATATAATAACATCATCCCCTGGGAGCGGAGCCCCACAAGCCCCACACAGCCTGGACTGCCCCGAAGGGCCGTTTCCGGTATCCTTGGTAGCCTCCATATGGTGAATTTATGGTCTTCGCAATGACCCAGGGATTTACGCAAAAATTTTTTTTTTAATATAATGGTCCTAAGGTGGGAGAATTTGCAAAATAACCAATATAGGGATAAAATTTAAATGGACAACCCCACTAGCCAGGTAGCTAAGACCGGGAGAGCCCTGCAGCGTGGGATCCCAGGATCTGCAACAGGAAAGACAACAGTCACTCCAAGCACTAATAGATCAGCACATGCCATATACAACACCATATGTCAGACATGAACCCACACAGGGAACAGTATACAGAATACATACAATGCACATAGCTATGTAAATATAATAAATATATGATATATATAGCTATATATATATATATATGTGGAAGGCTAGGGATGCACCTGCATAAGGGCCCAGCAAATAATGTTACACAATGCCAGGCCGACAAGGACCAGGACACAACCCACAACAAGGGAATCTGCCCCGAAAGCTTTCCCAGGTGCCCCCAGCCAATAACCACCTTATACACATGCAGAGCAACCCCCGGCCTACCTTAACCGCGACCGAATGGCGGGCAGCCAGCAAGTACGAGGAGGCAGAGGGAGAAGAAGAAGGGCGGGCCCAGCAGAGCGCGCAGACGCTCCGGCCCCGCCCCTCCCTCCAATCAGAGCACAGCGCGGGCCGCGCCAGACGCGACCCCGCCCCCCTCCTCCTCCGGCGCCCGCACATGTTGACAAGGACAGGTGGGCCGGCGGCACACTACACGCCGCCCGGCCCCGCCCGCAGCCGCCCCCGGAGAACCGCCTGAGCAGCGGGCGCCAGGACATGGCGCCCGCCCTGACAGTAGACAAGGGCAGACCGGCGGCACACGCCGCCCGGACCCGCCCTCCGGAGAGCCGATCCAAAAAGTCCGGGGAGCTCAATGGAGCCCCCAAAACATAAAAGGGAGCTGGTCAGACGGGCGGGCCGGCGGCAACACACACACGCCGCCCGGCCCGGCCCCACACCATCCATCATCAAGTAAAACACACGCACACAGCCAGTAGCAAAGCATACCCAGGCACACAGACAAGCCCCCCCCCCCAACTAGTGCAGGGAGAAGGGACCAAGCGGGGCAAGGGCAAACCTGATAGGGACTAAAGGGCGGGGGCATCCCAAATCCGGATCACCAAAACCGGATAACCGCATTGCCCCATAATATGGGGTCTAGCGGAGGAGCTAAGCTCCTAGGCACCAAAGGTGCCGTCTACCCTTGCCCGAGGCTACATATTTAATAAAGGGGCTAATAAACATAAGGCCGGGCAGAAATAGACCAGAAGGGGGGGCCGGGGTGTTACCCCCGGCTACCTGCAAGCAGGAGACTTCATTCTTCTGTCTTGTCGCCATCTTGCAGAGAAGAACACTGGGAGATAAGTGGGAGGTCCCAGGTATTATAGACCAGGAGGGGCTCGTTTTTCAGGACTTCTCTGCAACGTCGCCACCTGCTGGTGGAGTAACCCAAGTGTAAGAATTAATGTTTGAAGCGGGGTGTGTGACATACTTAGAATATATCAAAGGTAACAATCACCAAACAGGGGATCCAGAACAAAGTGAAACCAGGGTGGGGTGGAGCAGGACGTGCTGTATGCATATAATACCAACTCTACAGGTGAGTACTTCACACAGTTGTATTATTCTAAGCATACAGCACGTCCTGCTCCAGACATATTCATAACGTGTGGGACATCCAATAGCAGTGTCCATAAGGTAGGGTGGAATCCCCGTGAGAAGGGCACAGCCAGCAGTACAGTGCTGTCACCCCCAACCATGCTACCAGGGCAACAAGAGCAATGCTCTATCCTCAACCTTTTAACCTTGTAAAGGGAGAACTGAACCCAAGTAGCGGACTAGCCAACTTGCTCACCAGAACTTAGTGCTAAGAGACACGAGACCAATCACAAGAGGTGAGAGAACAGAAAACAGTAGAGAAGAAGAATCTTCCCATAACAGAATAGGCCAGAATGGTGACCTGACCAAGCTACTACAAGGAGTGCAGCCATGGAACATCAAAAACTTTCCCCGACAGGGAATATGAAACCTGGTCTCAGTCAGGACCAGCCGGAACGCTAACAACACTTCAACAGGAGCCGAGGGTATACTTCTCGGCACAGCAGGTCAAAACTAGCCAAGTAAGACCCATCCAAGGGCACCTCCCCCGTGGAGGTAATTAGAGCCGGTACTTCATAATAGGACACCAAACCCCTTAAAAGGCAAAATCCCTTCAGGGACAAAAGGCCATTCAGAAAGATCTCCAACGCTGTAGAGAGATGCAAGTCCCTTGTCTCATAATACGCAGGACAACATCCCAGAGACCAGAGAATCTGGCAAAATGAAGGTAAGGACCCTCGTCTGGAAGCAAACTTAGCGTAAGGCGGCGCCCTCACCTCATGGTCACGACCGTGACACACCGGTACACTGGGACCGCCACACACATACCCCCCCCCCCTAAGTAGATGGGGAAATGAGGGAGAATGGCGACCCGTTAATAGGGTCCAGCACTACGCGGGGTACGGGGCAATAATGCGGGAGGGGCATCCACTAGAGGCTCACCATCGGCCTAAACCGCCTACCCTATGGTGGGGGATTGCGGTGGAGCATGGCTCCGTTAAGCACGTACTGTGCTGCCTACCTTCACCCGACCAGCGCAGCCCAGGCTGGGAGGCATATTCTGATCACAAAAAGGACGGGTGGAAATAGTCCCGCAGGGCCTCGGGCTGTAAAGCCCCGCTCGCCTGCGAGAGCGTGATACTTCATGTCTTCGCAGTTCAGCACTGCAGAGAAATCTGGGGATTTGTGGGAGGTCCTCCGGTATATGTAGGGCCGGGAGGAGCTTGTTTTCTTCGTGTTCTGCAGTGCACGGCGCTGAAGGCGGAGGATTACCCACATGTTATGAATATGTCTGGAGCAGGACGTGCTGTATGCTTAGAATAACAATAGAGAAGAAGAATCTTCCCGTAAAAGAATAGGCCAGAGTAACAGCCTAACCATGCTACTGCAAAAGAGGGTAGCCATGGCAACCTTAGAACTTTTCCCAACAGGGAATATGAACCCTGGTCTCAGGCGGGACCAGCAGGAATACTGAAAAACAATACTCAGCAGAAGCCGAAAGTGTACTCGCCCTCCACTCACCCGTGGAGGTAATCAGATCCGGTACTTCAAGAAGGAGACACCAATAGGCCCCAAAAGGCAAAATCCCTGCCTGGGACAAAAGACAGTTCAGGAAGATCTCCAACACCTGTAGAGGGATACAGATCCCTTTATCTCATAGTAATCAAGACAATAGCCCAGAGACTGGAGGATCTGGAATAAGGAGAATAAAAACATCGCCTGGAACTAAACTCAGCAGAAGGCGGGCACCTTCACCTATGGTGTACATATATATAAACAAATATATATATATATATATATATAATGCCTAGAACCGCCAACAGAGCCATCCTTTATGGCACACTTCTGACTGGAGCAACCGCCCCAGAAGAGCGATATGATGGAAGGAACGGGTCAGACAAGAACCTGAATAAGACCCAAGGGAACCCTTAGCAGGGCATCAGGATAAGTAATCCCCCCAAAGGGAAACCAAGAATTCCCCAAGGAATGCACCTGAGCAAACCCTGATGAATGCTCAACACAGAAGATTGGATCAGACTTCTGCAGTAGGCGAACAGGGCGAGCCCTGAAACCTTCACAGAACTAAGTTGGGGAGCTAACACCAACAATGATGTAATAACCCTAGAACCCTGGGAACAGAGAACGTCCAACAAGGGAGAGAGCTAGAACCAGCAAGGCAATATGGGTACAAAATACCCTACATAGATTGGCAGAAAGGAATAAGACGAAGAGGAGGAAGCTAGGTCCTAGCTCTCCAAGAGAACAAGACACCCAGAGATGTGTCATCTCCAACAGGGTAAAGAACAAAACCGTCAAAATAGAGCCAAAATAGAGCCTGAAGATAGGGGCGAATAGAAAGGAGCCTGACTATGCATAATAGGCCTCGTGAGAGAGCGTACAGGCCCACTGTCCTCAGCAGAAGCCTCTGCGGACCACACCCCACTGGGCCACCCAGGCCCCCAGCATAACGGTTCTCCTCGTCGTCAGCGATCTTGCGCAAACCCCCGCCTAGCAGGGTGAAGAAAATAAGACATTTCAAGTATAATGTCTAGCCAGAAACTACTAAACCCAAATGTAAAGGTCAGACCAATATGGGCCAATAATAAAGGGTAGGACCTTGTGAAATTGACGGAGTCCAACAGGTCCATACCAGAATGAACTCAATGGAACAATAGAGAACCTCCTGCCATAGGAGGGCATCCATCGGAGCTAATACCTATAAAACGCAAGGAATATTAATTCCCACATAGATCAGAATCAGAGCTTCCCTGGAATAGAGTTAGTCCCAAGACTTTCACAGGGAAACAAGGGACAGGCCGCTGTCCTACGACAGACCAAGAGTCCCCAAATGGACAGCCCTGAAAGGGAGTAGTCCAGCAAGATAGAACCCACCGAGAGCTCGTTGTGACAACAAAAAAACAATAGGTAACTGGACCCTTTAAGGTCCCCACCTAGGAACCACGGGGATTTCAGAAGGAACAAGCCCCCCCTGTCAACCTGCAAGATTTGGTACCATGGTGACCATCCACAGGAAGAAACAAGAAGGAATGGGATGACCCCTGACGGATTCCTTGAGTAAACCTTTGGAAGAGTGACCGCCTCAACTAGGAGGAAGGTACCCAGACTTAGATCCAGGGTGTTGAACCCATCCAGGACTAATACCTACGGTGCCTCAGAGCCCAAGGGCACGGAAAAGAAGGGATATCACCTGACCAGCTGCCAACGGCCCCACCTGGTGCAATGCTGCCTGGAGATAATAACGTGACAGGAAAGAGGGCCAGAGACCTTGACCCAGAAAAACCCTTATTGCCAAGAAGAGGGCACTAGCTGGAACCGAATCCAAATGCAATCTTAGGAAACTGGAGGATGGAACAGAATAGGACCTGAGGCGACTAAAGTCCTTCCAAGCAACTCCCTCTTGTGAGTAAGAAGGAAGACCTGATAGGTCCCTTTGTAGCTGCCCCTTGGTCTCATGCGAGACATCACTCCCCTCCGAGCCTAGCGGACGCATGAAACGCAAAAGGGGCCCAAGCCACTGCCACAAACGGCGGTGATGACCGCCAACACCCAGCTGTAGTGGGCTCAGTGTCCAGAAGACACCTTGGAGCCAGAATAAGCATCTCAGCACTCCACGGGCGGCCAGAGGACCCCTGGTTTATAGGGCGCCCACGGCCCATTCAGAGACGCCAAGCCTGAATGCCTATGGATACAGATGCCGAACCCCCAAAGGGTTAGAATGATAGACCCCCTCATCCTCAAGGGGAATGAGGAGCAACTGGCATAGAGGCCCCAGCCTCTATACGTTAAGGGCGTTTTGGTAAGGAGGCCAGACCTAATAGGCCAAGGAAGGCCTGCACCCACACCTGAAGAAAAACAGGGGACCGGAGGCCCCCTGACCGACTCAGGGAAGGGCCACCCAGCAAACACTGTCCCGTAACCGGAGGGACTACCTCCTAAAGCCACTAGAACGAGGCAGGATGCCTCCTGATAGGAGCAAGTTGCTGTGGCCATCCCCTCACCCAGGCGGGTGAGGGCGTCCCATCATGCTTGAGGGGTTTTGATGAAGGATTCGGGCTTGGCCCAGCCGGAAGGCCCCGGGCGTA
This sequence comes from Gastrophryne carolinensis, assembly GCA_027917425.1. Taxonomy (NCBI): domain Eukaryota; kingdom Metazoa; phylum Chordata; class Amphibia; order Anura; family Microhylidae; genus Gastrophryne; species Gastrophryne carolinensis. Next base: position 1,519,229 of record CM051234.1, read on the forward strand.
GGATGCCACTCCTGGGACAGGATACTGAACCAGACCCCGCAAAGGGCATCCCTGGTTCCTGCTTAACACTATGATATGGAGGAGGAGGGGTATCCCTGCTCCGAGGGGGCCGGGGCGGCCGCCCATGATTGGGTGAATTGTCCTGTTTTCCAAATAGGTCCAGACGGGCCCCAAACAGGCGTTGCCCTCTAAAGGGGAAGCCCCGTCAGAGTCCTTTTAGCGTCATTGTCAGCCCCCCACTGTCGCAGCCAGAGGCGACGTATAGCTACCACCTGGGCAGAAGTCCTCGCACACATTCTGATGGTGTCATCCAGAGCTAAAAGGATAAATTTAACAAAAATATCACAACTGGAGAGTGCGTTAAACACCTCCCAGGGTAAATCTTCAGGTTGATGCTCAAGCATCTTTCGTATGAGAGTTCTAGCGGCCACTGCAGTGATAGCCACGGCACAGACAGGACGTAGCGCCATTCCTGCAGAAGTAAAGGCGTGGGAAGCCAGTCTATCAATGTGCCGGTCCTCGGCGTCCCGCAGGGAGCTGTAAGCCGGAGCTGTAAAGAAAGGGGGGTTAGGAACCCCAATGATCGGTGCATCTACCACTGGAGACGATGACCAACAATCAACCATTTTGGGGGGAAAAGGGTATTTCCAATCCCAATCCTCTGGGGCCCCTGAAGTTTAGTGGGGCATTCCCATTCCTTAAGTACAAGAGCATGGAAGTGAGCCTGCTCGAGAAATTCCAAGCGCGCAGACGCCGTATGGAAGCGCTCCCCTCTCGGCCTGGGGACCGCACCAGGGAGCGAAATAGATAGGGCCTTAAAAATCCTGAGCAACATACCATCAATGTCAAGCTGGTCCCAGTCATCCTGGCCAGCATCATCACGACCCCTCGGCCTCTCATCAGAGGAACCCGGGTCAGAGAACAGGTCTCCATCTTTGGATGGAGCACCATCACACGGAGAAGAGGACTCTTCCGAGCCCATAGCACAGGCCGAAGCCGGGGGAGTCCAGGGCCGTTGTCTGCCGGGACCCACGCGGCCGGACAACCCCTCAACAATCTGGTCAAGCGTAGGTCGTCTGGGTGAGACGTCTATTTGTAACTCCCCGCTTGCGCATGACTCAACAGGAGTGAGATTTAGGCAAGAGGAAAGGGGAGAGAGAGAGCGAGGTGCAGCCACCGGCGCCGCTCGCAGGTCCAGTGTCTGCTCGGCACAAGGCGCGCAGACCCGTGATCTGACAGCATCAGCATGGGGGAGACCACATGCTACACACAGCCGGTCTTGTCCCAGAGGGACCCTGGTAACACAATCCTGAGATGCCTCCATATGGTGATTGTTTAAACACAATATGTCAATAGGGATTTATGCAATAAGCAACCCTGGATGCCCCAACGACCCGCTGATCAATGTGGGAGAATTGTAGGAAGGCCCGCTAATATCTTTATATGTATACATATATAATTATATATGAGGCTGGGAGAAGCCACCGGTGCTCAGCGTCTGAAAGACATAAATGGGAAAGAGATGTCAGGGCCATGCGCAGCTGGACAGAACATATAGAGAGGGAGTCGCCCGCGAGGGCACTTACAGATCAAGGGGGGGAGGAGGAGACCGCCACCACGAGCACGCGCAAAGCTCAACAAAATGGCGCCCAGCGAACCTTGAAGGGCGGGCTCAATGCTCTGCCGTGACGCGGAGCGCGCCGAACCAAGACCCCGCCCACTCCAAAGAGCGCGAAGCTCTGAGGTAATAGTAAAGGCAAGGATACAACCACAGGCTTAAGGGTTCGTAGAGAACCGTTACATCCAATAACCACAGCATCTAGACGATGCAGCAAACCATGTATAAGGCATACGGCGGCGGCCGAAAAACAGAATAAGGAGCAAGCAGCACGGCTCTGACATCTCGGAGTTAATAAAGGGCAGAAATAAGGCCACAAGCGTGACATACCGCTACACTGGGACCGCCACACACATACCCCCCTCCCCCCCTTTCTTTTCCCCCTAACTGGTTGGGGAAATGAGGGAGGATGGCGACCCTTAACACAGGGTCCAGCGCTACCCGGGGTACGGGGCAATAATGCGGGAGGGGCATCTACTAGAGGCTCACCATCAGCCTGAACCGCCTACCCTATGGTGGGGGACTGCGGAGGAGCATGGTGCTGCCTACCTTCACCCGACCAACGCAGCCCAGGCTGGAGGCACATCACAGGGAGGACGGGTGGGAATAGTCCCGCAGGGCCGCAGGCTAATAGCCCCGCCCACCTGCGAGAGCGTGATACTTCATGTCTTCGCAGTTCAGCACTGCAGAGAAATCTGGGGATTTGTGGGAGGTCCCCGGGTATATGTAGGGGGAGGAGCTTGTTTTCTTCGTGTTCTGCAGTGCACAGCACCATCTGGCGGAGGATTACCCACATGTTATTACTATATCTGGAGCAGGACGTGCTGTATGCTTAGAATAATCCACTCGTTACTCACATCACATTATAAGACACGCCCACCTGACTCACCTGCACCAATCACAGGAGAGCTCTCCTCATCACTGCTCACACCTGTGTCTCCATCACCCAGCCGGCAGCCATCCTCTGTATGCTCCGCCTCCTCCTCCATAGCAAGCTCCGCCTCCTCTTCCATAGCAAGCTCCGCCTCCTCCTTGTATTTTGTATGATCAACTAAATGAGAATTAGTCCAAAATCAATTCTACATATTAACACAATGCACTGAGCCCCGCCCACTATCCCCCCCTCTAAGTGGCTCCTCCCTGTTATCAACCCCCCTTTGAACGGCACCTCCCTGCTATCCCCTCCCCCTCTGAGCGGCACCTCCCTGCTATCCCCTCCCCCTCTGAGCGGCACCTCCCTGCTATCCCCTCCCCCTCTGAATGGCACCTCCCTGCTATCCCCTCCCCCTTTGAACAGCACCTCCCTGCTATCCCCTCCCCCTCTCAGCGGCACCTCCCTGCTATCCCCTCCCCCTCTCAGCGGCACCTCCCTACTATCCCCTCCCCCTCTGAGCGGCACCTCCCTGCTATCCCCTCCCCCTCTGAGCGGCACCTCCCTGCTATCCCCTCCCCCTCTGAATGGCACCTCCCTGCTATCCCCTCCCCCTTTGAACAGCACCTCCCTGCTATCCCCTCCCCCTCTGAGCGGCACCTCCCTGCTATCCCCTCCCACTCTGAGCGGCACCTCCCTGCTATCCCCTCCCCCTCTGAGCGGCACCTCCCTGCTATCCCCTCCCCCTCTGAGCGGCACCTCCCTGCTATCCCCTCCCCCTCTGAGCGGCTTCTCCCTGCTTTCCCCTCCCCCTCTGAGCGGCACCTCCCTGCTATCCCCTCCCCCTCTGAGTGGCTCCTCCCTGCTATCCCCTCCCCCTCTGAGTGGCCCCTCCCTGTTATCCCCTCCCCCTTTGAACAGCACCTCCCTGCTATCCCCTCCCCCTCTGAGCGGCACTTCCCTGCTTTCCCCTCCCCCTCTGAGCGGCTCCTCCCTGCTATCCCCTCCCCCTCTGAGCGGCTCCTCCCTGCTATCCCCTCCCCCTCTGAGCGGCACCTCCCTGCTATCCCCTCCCCCTCTGAGCGGCACCTCCCTGCTATCCCCTCCCCCTCTGAGCGGCACCTCCCTGCTATCCCCTCCCCCTCTGAGCGGCACCTCCCTGCTATCCCCTCCCCCTCTGAGCGGCTTCTCCCTGCTTTCCCCTCCCCCTCTGAGCGGCTTCTCCCTGCTATCCCCTCCCCCTCTGAGCGGCTTCTCCCTGCTTTCCCCTCCCCCTCTGAGCGGCTTCTCCCTGCTATCCCCTCCCCCTCTGAGCGGCACCTCCCTGCTATCCCCTCCCCCTCTGAGCGGCACCTCCCTGCTATCCCCTCCCCCTCTGAGTGGCCCCTCCCTGCTATCCCCTCCCCCTTTGAACAGCACCTCCCTGCTATCCCCTCCCCCTCTGAGTGGCCCCTCCCTGCTATCCCCTCCCCCTCTCAGCGGCACCTCCCTGCCATCCCCTCCCCCTCTCAGCGGCACCTCCCTGCTATCCCCTCCCCCTCTGAGCGGCACCTCCCTGCTATCCCCCCCCCCCTCTGAGCGGCACCTCCCTACTTTCCCCTCCCCCTCTGAGCGGCACCTCCCTGCTATCCCCTCCCCCTCTGAGCGGCACCTCCCTGCTATCCCCTCCCCCTCTGAGCGGCACCTCCCTGCTATCCCCTCCCCCTCTGAGTGGCTCCTCCCTGCTATCCCCCCCCCCTCTGAGCGGCACCTCCCTGCTTTCCCCTCCCCCTCTGAGCGGCACCTCCCTGTTATCCCCTCCCCCTCTGAGCGGCACCTCCCTGCTATCCCCTCCCCCTCTGAGCGGCACCTCCCTGCTATCCCCTCCCCCTCTGAGTGGCCCCTCCCTGCCATCCCCTCCCCCTCTCAGCGGCACCTCCCTGCTATCCCCTCCCCCTCTGAGCGGCACCTCCCTGCTATCCCCTCCCCCTCTGAGCAGCACCTCCCTGCTATCCCCTCCCCCTCTGAGCAGCACCTCCCTGCTATCCCCTCCCCCTCTGAGAGGCACCTCCCTGCTATCCCCTCCCCCTCTGAGTGGCACCTCCCAGTTATCTCCTCCCCCTCTGAGAGGCACCTCCCTGCTATCCCCTCCCCCTCTGAGTGGCACCTCCCTGCTATCCCCTCCCCCTCTGAGAGGCACCTCCCTGCTATCCCCTCCCCCTCTGAGTGGCACCTCCCTGCTATCCCCTCCCCCTCTGAGTGGCTCCTCCCTGCTATCCCCTCCCCCTCTGAGAGGCCCCTCCCTGCTATCCCCTCCCCCTCTGAGCAGCACCTCCCTGCTATCCCCTCCCCCTCTGAGAGGCACCTCCCTGCTATCCCCTCCCCCTCTGAGCGGCTCCTCCCTGCTTTCCCCTCCCCCTCTGAGAGGCACCTCCCTGCTATCCCCTCCCCCTCTGAGCGGCACCTCCCTGCTATCCCCTCCCCCTCTGAGCAGCACCTCCCTGCTATCCCCTCCCCCTCTGAGTGGCTCCTCCCTGCTATCCCCTCCCCCTCTGAGAGGCACCTCCCTGCTATCCCCTCCCCCTCTGAGAGGCACCTCCCTGCTATCCCCTCCCCCTTTGAGTGGCTCCTCCCTGCTATCCCCTCCCCCTTTGAGCGGCTCCTCCCTGCTTTCCCCTCCCCCTGTGAGTGGCCCCGCCCCCTTCTGTGTTATACTGTAGAGCAATGAGAGAAGTCTCTGGCCATCCAGGGCCAGCGCTGGGTCACATGACACAGGTCACGTGACAGGCGAGTATCGGGCTCTTGTGTTCCGTGTAGTAGCTGTTGCCAATAGAGAACATTTGGCCACTAGATGGCGGAACATTCCAATCTGTGATGCCCCGGGGGGGGGGGGGGGGGCACCAGCCAGTCATAGGAAGTGACCGCACCCCCAAATAAACATAAGGATGCTTACCTATGGTCCCCTGCAATGGAGGGGGCGTGGCCAGCCCAGGCCAGCACCCAGTTCCATAGAGGGGAGCAGTGGGCCCCGGATCAGGTGAGTTCTGAAACGTCGCGCTGCGGGGGCCAGAGGCAAAGTGGGCGGTCCTTTATATCCCGGCCTGTGCTAGAAGCTCCTCCCCCCCAGTACAGAGGCAATACCTGCTGTGGGGGGGGGGGGGGGAACCCAAACACTTCATTTCTCTGGGAGCGGGGTTCCGCTTTAATCTCCCCCCACCCAAGTGTCCTGCTGAGGCCACATCCCCCTGATCTGTAGCTTCTCCTTCCCAGCATTCTTTGCACAGGGCGTGGCTTCCTGACCAACAACCAATCAGCAGCCCAGAGAGCTCCGCCTCCAGAGGGGGCAGCATTAACCCTTATAGTGAGTGGCCGGCCCTGGAGTCTGAGACCAACCAAGTGCCCCCCCAGCCGCCATCTTCCTGGATTATGTGAGAAGTAACACGTGACCTCACCTGAGGGGGGTAACACGTGAGCTCACCTGAGGGGGGTAACACGTGACCTTATAAGGAGGGGGCGCCAATCATCTCGCTTAATAATTAGTAGCCTGTGCTTCCCACACATCACTCCCCGTGACGTCACAGCCCTCTCACATGACGTCATACCTGCAGAAGCCTCGGCTCCGTCCCGCGGGTCACCTGTGATTCCGCCGAAAACTTTACCGAACTGCCGATCGCGCCCTGTCCTGGCGCGCGCACGCTGATTGGTGGATTCCCAGCCAGGCCACGCCCCCGGCCATCTTGGCTACAGCAAGATGGCCGCCACCACCTCTGCATACATAGGCTACAGCAAAATGGCCGCCTACATCATTGGAGACACCGCTTCTCTATACACAGAATACAGCTATGATGGCCGCCAACACTTCATTATACACGGGCTAAAGCAAGATGGCCGCCACCGCCTCACCGCCTAAATATATATTAAATAATATAATATAAATAAATTAAATGAAATAAATAAGTAAATATATATATATATATATATATATATATCTCAAATCTTATAATTTTAAATCTGATAATATAAATATATAATATAAAATATATACAATATAAATAAATATTAATTAATATCATATGATATAAATAAAATGAAATATATATATAATACAAAAAAATATATTGTATATAATATATAATATAATGTAAATAAAATATAATATAAAAAAATATATATAATATAATATAAATAAAATGAAATAAATAAATAAATAAATATATATAAATATATATATATATATATATATATATATATATATATATATATATATATATATATATATATTATAAATAAATATATCTTTAATAATATAATATAAATAAATAAAATGAAATAAATAAAATAACAAATAAATATATATATATATATATATATATATATATATATTATCAAATCTTATAATTTAAAATCTGAAAATATAAATATATAATAATATAAAATATATACAATATAAATACATATATATTAAATAATATAATATAAATAAATACAATGAAAGAAATATATATATATATATATATATATAATATAAATAAATAAATATTAAATATTATAATATAATATAAATAAATAAAATGAAATAACTAAATATGTATATATATATAATATAAATATATATTAAATAAAATAAATAAATAAAATGAAATAAATAAATAAATATATATATATAATATAAATAAATATATATTAAATAATATAAATAAATAAAACGAAATAAATATATATATAAATAAATATATATTAAATAACATAAATAAATAAAATGAAATAAATAAATATATATATAATATAAATAAATATATATTAAATAATATAAATAAAACAAAATAAATATATATATATATAAATAAATATATATAGATATAATATAAAATCTTATAATCTATAATCTAAAAGATTCCAGGGCCGACGACTGGGTTACCCCCTGGGGCATCCCGAATCAGGACACCGCGCTGTGTGATACCCCCCAGGGCACCAGGCATCGCTTACCTTTCCCTGCTCATCCAATGGGAGCCGCCCGCAGTGTCTACGTTATTAATTTCAATGGCTGCCCCTCCTCCAGCGTCATGTGCACGCTCCCGCCCCAGCCAATCAGATGCCGCGGTCTGAGCTCCTCATTTAAGTCAATGAGCAGAATGACATCATCACAGGAGACGTGGCTTAATTCATCCCTCAATGAGGGGGCGTGGCTTAATCCATCCCTCAATGAGGGGGCGTGGCTTAATCCATCCCTCAGCGACGGGGCGTGGCTTAACCCATCCCTCAGCGAGGGGGCGTGGCCTAATTTTACAAATGTTCCTCTTTCCCACCCTGAAAAGTTGGTAGGTGAGCAATAGGCCAAAGTCTGACTCCAGCTCCACAAATGGCCGACAATTAGTGATACGTTTCCTGTAGTAGAGCCGAAACGTCGGGTTTTTCTCCCCCATAATATAACCAATAGGGCGACTTATATAGAACAGAAAGATTATTCATTACAATACAAGTTTGAACAAATAAAGGGGAGGAGCTTAGTAATCTGGTTACAGGCCACAGCAACAACATAACAAGGATTTGCTACAACAATCAGGAGCCCCGCTGTCTCCACAGCAACAGCGTAACAAAGATTTGCTACAACAATCAGGAGCCCCACTGTCTCCACAGCAACAGCGTAACAAGGATTTGCTACATTAATCAGGAGCCCCGCTGTCTCCACAGCAACAGCGTAACAAAGATTTGCTACAACAATCAGGAGCCCCACTGTCTCCACAGCAACAGCGTAACAAGGATTTGCTACATTAATCAGGAGCCCCGCTGTCTCCACAGCAACAGCGTAACAAAGATTTGCTACATTAATCAGGAGCCCCGCTGTCTCCACAGCAACAGCGTAACAAAGATTTGCTACAACAATCAGGAGCCCCACTGTCTCCACAGCAACAGCGTAACAAGGATTTGCTACATTAATCAGGAGCCCCGCTGTCTCCACAGCAACAGCGTAACAAAGATTTGCTACAACAATCAGGAGCCACACTGTCTCCGCAGCAACAGCGTAACAAAGATTTGCTACAACAATCAGGAGCCCCGCTGTCTCCACAGCAACAGCGTAACAAAGATTTGCTACAACAATCAGGAGCCCCGCTGTCTCCGCAGCAACAGCGTAACAAAGATTTGCTACAACAATCAGGAGCCCCGCTGTCTCCACAGCAACAGCGTAACAAAGATTTGCTACAACAATCAGGAGCCCCGCTGTCTCCACAGCAACAGCGTAACAAAGATTTGCTACAACAGTCAGGAGCCAAGTCCAGGAAGAGGAAGCACAGTCCAGGAAGAGGAAGCACAGTCCAGGAAAACAGGAAGCACAGTCCAGGAAAACAGGAAGCACAGTCCAGGAAAACAGGAAGCACAGTCCAGGAAAACCGGAAGCACAGTCCATGAAGAGGAAGCACAGTCCAGGAAAACAGGAAGCACAGTCCAGGAAAACAGGAAGCACAGTTCAGGAAGAAGAAGCACAGTCCAGGAAGAGGAAGCACGGTCCAGGAAAACAGGAAGCACAGTCCAGGAAAAAAAAAAGCACAGTCCAGGAAGAGGAAGCACAGTCCAGGAAGAGGAAGCACAACACAGGAAAAGGAAGCACAGTCCAGGAAGAGGAAGCACAGTCCAGGAAGAGGAAGCACAACACAGGAAAAGGAAGCACAGTCCAGGAAGAGAAAGCACAGTCCAGGAAAAGGAAGCACAGTCCAGGAAAACAGGAAGCACAGTCCAGGAAGAAAGGAAGCATAGTCCAGGAAGAAAGGAAGCATAGTCCAGGAAAAAAGGAAGCACAGTCCAGGAAAACAGGAAGTGCAGTCCAGGAAAACAGGAAGCACAATCCAGGAAAACAGGAAGCACAGTCCGTGAAGAGGAATCACAGTCCAGGAAAAAAGAAAGCACAGTCCAGGAAGAGGAAGCACACACCAGGAAGAGGAAGCACGGTCCAGGAAAACAGGAAGCATGGTCCAGGAAAAACAAAAAGCACAGTCCAGGAAGAGGAAGTACTGTCCAGGAAAACAGGAAGCACAGTCCAGGAAGAGGAAGCACATTCAAGGGAAAACAAGAAGCACAATCCAGGAAAAGGAAACACAGTCTAAGAAAACAGGAAGCACTGTCAAAGAAAACAGGAAGCACAGTACAGGAAAAGGAAGCACGGTCCAGGAAAACAGGAAGCACAGTCCAGGAAAACAGGAAGCACGGTCCAGGAAGAGGAAGCACAGTCCAGGAAAACAGGAAGCACAGTCCAGGAAAACAGGAAGCACAGTCCAGGAAAACATGAAGCACAGTCCAGGAAGAATAAGCACAGCCCAGGAAGAGGAAGCACTGCCCAGGAAGAGGAAGCACAGTACAGGAAGAGGAAGCACAGTACAGGAAGAGAAAGCTCAGCCCAGGAAGTGGAAGCACAGTCCAGGAAGAGCACACACAGTCCAGGAAGAGGAAGCACAGTCCAGGAAAACAGGAAGCACTGTCCAGGAAAAGAGGAGGCACAGTCCAGGAAGAGGAAGAGCAGTCCAGGAAAACAGGAAGCACAGTCCAGGAAAACAGAAAGCACAGTCCAGGAAGCGGAAGAACAGTCCAGGAAGAGCACACACAGTCCAGGAAGAGGAAGCACAGTCCAGGAAAACAGGAAGCACACTCCCAGAAAACAGGAAGCACTGTCCAGGAAAAGAGGAGGCACAGTCCAGGAAGAGGAAGAGCAGTCCAGGAAAACAGGAAGCACAGTCCAGGAAAACAGAAAGCACAGTCCAGGAATCAGAAGCACAGTCCAGGAAGAGGAAGCACTGTCCAGGAAAACAGGAAGCACGGTCCAGGAAAACAGGAAACACAGTCCAGGAAAACAGGAAGCACAGTCCAGAAAAACAGGAAGCACGGTTCTGGAAAAGGAAGCACACTGCAGGAAAACAGGAAGCACAGTCCAGGAAGAGGAAGCACAGTCCAGGAAAAGGAAGCACAGTCCAGGAAGAGAGGAAGCATAGTCCAGGAAAACAGGAATTGCAGTCCAAAAAGAGGAAGCACAGTCCAGAAAAACAGGAAGCGCAGTCCAGGAAGAGAAAGCACAGTCCAGGAAAACAGGAAGCGCAGTTCAGGAAGAGGAAGCACAGTCCAGGAAAAAAGGAAGCACAGTGCAGGAAGAGGAAGCACAGTCCAGGAAGAGGAAGCACGGTCCAGGAAAACAGGAAGCACAGTCCAGGAAGAGGAAGCACAGTCCAGAAACAGGAAGCACAGTCCAGGAAGAATAAGCACAGTCCAGGAAGAGGAAGCACGGTCCAGGAAAACAGGAAGCACAGTCCAGGAAGAGGAAGCACAGTACAGGAAGAGAAAGCTCAGCCCAGGAAGTGGAAGCACAGTCCAGGAAGAGCACACACAGTCCAGGAAGAGGAAGCACAGTCCAGGAAAACAGGAAGCACAGTCCAGGAAAAGAGGAGGCACAGTCCAGGAAGAGGAAGAGCAGTCCAGGAAAACAGGAAGCACAGTCCAGGAAAACAGAAAGCACAGTCCAGGAAGCGGAAGCACAGTCCAGGAAGAGGAAGCACTGTCCAGGAAAACAGGAAGCACAGTCCAGGAAAACAGGAAGCACAGTCCAGAAAGAGGAAGCACAGTCCAAAAAGAGGAAGCACAGTTCAGGAAAACAGGAAGCGCAGTCCAGGAAAACAGGAAACACAGTCCAGAAAAACAGGAAGCACGGTTCTGGAAAAGGAAGCACACTGCAGGAAAACAGGAAGCACAGTCCAGGAAGAGGAAGCACAGTCCAGGAAAAGGAAGCACAGTCCAGGAAGAGAGGAAGCATAGTCCAGGAAAACAGGAAACACAGTCCAGGAAGAGGAAGCACAGTCCAGGAAAACAGGAATTGCAGTCCAAAAAGAGGAAGCACAGTCCAGAAAAACAGGAAGCGCAGTCCAGGAAAACAGGAAGCGCAGTTCAGGAAGAGGAAGCACAGTCCAGAAAAAAAAGGAAGCACAGTCCAGGAAGAGGAAGCACAGTCCAGGAAGAGGAAGCACGGTCCAGGAAAACAGGAAGCACAGTCCAGGAAAAGGAAGCACAGTCCAGAAACAGGAAGCATGGTCCAGGAAGAGGAAGCACGGTCCAGGAAGAAGAAGCACGGTCCAGGAAGAGGAAGCACGGTCCAGGAAGAGGAAGCACGGTCCAGGAAAACAGGAAGCACAGTCCCAGAAGAGGAAGCACAGTCCAGGAAGAGGAAGCACAGTCCAGGAAGAGGAAGCACAGTCCAGGAATACAGGAAGCACAGTCCAGAAAAACAGGAAGAACAGTCCAGAAAAACAGGAAGAACAGTACAAGAAGAGGAAGCACAGTCCAGGAAGAGGAAACAGTCCAGGAAAACAGGAAGCAAAGTCCAGGAAAACAGGAAGCACAGTCCAGGAAGAGGAAGCACAGTCCAGGAAGAGCACACACAGTTCACGAAGAGGAAGCACAGTCCAGGAAAACAGGAAGTAAAGTCCTGGAAGACAGGAAGCACAGTCCTGGAAAACAGGAAGCACAGTCCTGGAAAACAGGAAGCACAGTCCAGGAAGAGCACACACAGTCCACGAAGAGGAAGCACAGTCCAGGGAATCAGGAAGCAAAGTCCTGGAAGACAGGAAGCACAGTCCTGGAAAACAGGAAGCACAGTCCTGGAAAACAGGAAGTACAGTCCTGGAAAACAGAAAGCACAGTCCTGGAAAACAGGAAGCACAGTTCAGGTAGAGGAAGCACTGTCCAGGAAAACAGGAAGCACAGTCCAGGAAGAGGAAGCATGGTCCAGGAAAAATACAATTCTGTGAAGTACTCACCCGTAGAATTGGTATTATACGCATACAGCACGTCCTGCTCCAGATATAGTAATAACATGTGGGTAATCCTCCGCCTGAGGGCGCTGTTCACTACAGACATGTAGAAAACAGGCTCCTCCCAGCCCTACATATACCGAGGGACCCCCCACAAATCCCCAGTATTGAAAAGCAGTGAGAAGGAGAAGCCGGGAGAAACCAACCACCCAAAACGTCCTGCTCCATCTAATAATACTTACACGTGGGACATCCAATAGCAGTGTCCATAAAGTAGGGTGGGATCCCCATGAAAAAAGGCACAGCAGACAGTAAAAGTGCTGTCACCTGCAAACCTTGCTACCAAGAGCAACAAGAGCAAATGCTCTAAACTCTATCTTATGAAAACCTTGCAAAGGATGAAGTGAACACAAGCAGCGAATTATCCAGCTTGCTCAACAGAACCTGGTGCTGAAAGGCCCAAGCCAAGCACAAGTAAAAAGAGAACAAAGAAAGAGAGAAGAAGAATCTTCCCCTAAAAGAATAGGCCAGAGTAACAGCCTGACCATGCTACTGCAAAAAAGTAGCCATGGCAACCTTAGAACTCTCCCCGACGGGGAATATGAACCCCGGTCTCCGGCGAGACCAGCAGGAATACTGAAACCAACACTAACAGGAATCAGCACGAGCCGAAACGTTTACTTTAGGATCAGAAGGACAAAACCAACCGAGTAAGACCAATCCAAAGGGCAACTATACCCATGGAAGTCGTCAAGATCCGGTACATAAGGATGGAGACACCTGCAAGCCCCAAAGGGCATAAATCCCTATCAGGGATAAGAGACAGTCCAGGAAAATGTCCAACACCTGATGAGGGATGCAGATCCCCTAAGCACAGAATAATCAAGACAGTAGCCCAGAGGCAGAAAGGTCTGGAATAAAGGAGCAGAAAACACTGCCTGGACCGAAACCCGGCATAAGGCGGAACACCCCCACCTCATGGTGTACAGATATATAATATATATATATAGATAATGACTAGGACCGCTAACAGAGCCGTCCTCTACGGCACACTTCTGACTGGAGCAACCGCCCCGGAAGAGCGACATGAGGGAAGGAACAGTTCAGACAAGAACCTGAATAAGGGCATCAGAATAAGTAACCCCCAAACGGGAGCATAGAATACCCTGAGGCATGCATCTGAGCAAACCCTGAGGAATGCTCAACACAGAAGATTGAACCAGACTTCTGCAGTAAGCGAACAGGGCGAGCCCTGAAAACCTTCATAGAACTGAGTTGGGGAGCCAACCCCAACCATGGTGTAATAACTCTAGAACCCCGGGAACAGAGAACGTCCAACAGGGGAGAGAGCTAGACCCAGCCAAGCAATATGGGTACAACATACCCTAACATAGATGGCGGAAAAAGGAGAAGAAGAGGAGGAAGCTAGGTCCTAGCCTTCCAATGGAAACAAGACACCCGGAGATACGCCATCTCCAACAGGGTGAAGAACAAAACCGCCCGATCGCCATAATAGAGCCTGAAGATTGGGGCGAAATAGTAAAGAGCCTGAATATGCAGAACAGCCCTCGTGAGAGAGCGTACAGGCCCACTGTCCTCAGCAGAAGCATCTGCGGACCACACCCCACTGGGCCACCCAGGGCCCCCAGCATAACGGTTCTCCCCTTCTTCAGAAATCTTGCGCAGAACCCCGCCTAGCAGGGAGAATGAAGATAAGACATATATAGTATAATGTCCAGCCGGAAATTACTAAGCCCACATATTCAAGGGCAGACCAATTCTGAGACAATAATCAAGGGCAGAACCCTTGTGATAGTGACGGGGCCCAACAGGGCCATACCAGTAGGAACTCAGTGGGACAATATAGAACCTCCTGCCACAGGAGGAAAGCCATCGGAGCTAATACCGATAAAATGCAAGGAATGTTAACTCCCACTTAGATCAGAATCAGAGCCTTCCTGGAAGGAACAACCTGTCCCGAGACTATCACAGGAAGAAAAAGGACAGTCCACTGTCCTATGACAGACCAAGAGTCCCCAAATGGACAGGCCCTGAAGAGGAGTAGTCCAGCAAGATAGAGCCCACCGAAGGCTCACTGTGTCAACAAAAAAAACAAAAGGTAAATGGACCCCTTAAGGGCCCCACCTAGGAAACACGGGGGATTTCAGAAGAAATAAGCCCCCCCCCTGTCAACCTGCAAGACTTGGTACCATGGTGACCACCAACAGGAAGAAGCAAGAAGAGAGGGGATGCCCCCTGACGGACTCCTTGAATTAACCATCAGAAGAGTAACCACCTCGACTAGGAGGAAAGTGCACCAACTTAGGTCCAGGGTGCTGGACCCCTGTCCAGAATTAATAACCTAAGGTGCCTCAGAGCCCAAGGGCATTGAGAATAAGGGACATCATCTGAACAGCCACCAACGGGCCCACCTGGTGCAATTCTGCCTGGTGAAAGTAAGGTGCCAGCAAAGAAGGGCAGAGACCTTGCCCCAGAAAATCCCTTATTGCCAAGAAAAAGGCACTAGCCGGAACCGATTCCGAATGCAATCCTAGGAAACTGAAGGATGGAACAAAATAGGACCTGAGGCGACTAAGGTCCATCCAAACAACTCCCTCTTGTGAGTAAAAAGGAAGACATGATAGGTCCCTTTGTGGCTGCCCCTTGGTCTCATGCGAGACATCACTCCCATCCGAGCCTAGGGAGCGTAAGAGGGGCCCAATAACACGGCCACAATCGGCGGTGATGACCACCAAGGCTGTAAAGGCCCCAGTGTCCATAAGACACCTGGGAGCCAAAATAAGCATCTTAGTACTCCGCGGACGGCCAGAGGCCCCCTGGTGTATAGGGCGCCGACGGCCCAACCCAGAGACGCCAAGTCTGGATGCCTAAGGATAAAGATCGCTGAACTCAAGAAGGATTAGAATGGGCGATCCCCTCATCCTCAAGGGGAATGAGGAGCAAACTGGTGTAGAGGCCCCTGTCTCTATCCGTTAAGGGCATCCTGCCAAGGTGCCCAGACCTAGCAGGCCAAGGAAGGCCTGCACCCACACCTGAAGAAACACAGGGGACCGGAGGCCCCCTGACCGACTCAGGGAAGGACCGCCCAGCAAACACTGTCCCGCATCCGGAGGAACTACCTCCCAAATCCACCTGAACGAGGCAAGATGCCTCCTGATAGGAGCAAGGTGTTGTGGCCATCCCCTCACCCAGGCGGGTGAGGGCGTCCCATCATGCTTGGGGGGTATAGATGAAGGCTTCGGAGTTGGCCCGGCCGGAAGGCCCCGGGCGTTGTCTGCCACTCCTGGGACAGGAGACTGAACCAGACCCCGCAAAGGGCATCCCTGGTTCCTGCTTAACACTATGATATGGAGGAGGAGGGGTATCCCTGCTCCGAGGGGGCCGGGGCGGCCACCCATGATTGGGTGAATTGTCCTGTTTTCCAAATAGGTCCAGACGGGCCCCAAACAGGCGTTGCCCTCTGAAGGGAAGCCCCGTCAGAGTCCTTTTAGCGTCATCGTCTGCCCCCCAATGTCGCAGCCAGAGCAGGCGACGTATAGCTACCACTGGGGCAGAGGTCCTCGCACACATTCTGATGGTGTCATCCAGAGCTAAAAGGATAAATTTAACAAAAATATCACAACTGGAGAGTGCGTTAAACACCTCCCAGGGTAAATCTTCAGGTTGAAGCTCAAGCATCTTTCTTATGAGGGTCCTAGCGGCCACTGCAGTGATGGCCGCGGCACAGACAGGACGTAGTGCCGTTCTTGCACAAGCAAAGGCATGGGAAGCCAGCCTATCAATGCGCCGGTGATCGGCGTCCCGCAGGGAGCTGTAAGCCGGAGCTGTAAAGAAAGGGGGGTTAGGAACCCCAATAATCGGTGCGTCTACCACTGGAGACGATGACTAACAATCAACCATCTCAGGAGGAAAAGGGTATTTCCAATCCCAATCCTCTGGGGTCCCTTGAAGTTTAGCAGGGCATTCCCATTCCTTGAGTACGAGAGCATGGAAGTGAGCCTGCTCGAGAAATTCCAAGCGCGCAGACGCCGTATGGAAGCGCTCCCCTCTCGGCCTGGGGACCGCACCAGGGAGCGAAATAGATAGGGCCTTAAAAATCCTGAGCAACATACCATCAATGTCAAGCTGGTCCCAGTCATCCTGGCCAGCATCATCATGACACCTCAGCCTTTCATCAGAGGAACCCGGGTCAGAGAACAGGTCTCCATCTTCAGACGGAGCACTATCACGCGGAGAAGAGGACTCTTCCGAGCCCATAGCACAGGCCGAAGCCGGGGGAGTCCAGAGCCGTTGTCTGCCGGGACCCACACGGCCGGACAGCCCCTCAACAATCTGGTCAAGCGTAGGTCGTCTGGGTGAGACGTCTATTTGTAACTCCCCGCTTGTACATGACTCAACAGGCGTGAGATTTAGGCAAGAGGAAAGGGGAGAGAGAGAGCGAGGTGCAGCCACCGGCGCCGCTCGCAGGTCCAGTATCTGCTCGGCACAAGGCGCGCAGACCCGTGATCTGTCAGCATCAGCATGGGGGAGACCACACGCTACACACAGCCGGTCTTGTCCCAGAGGGACCCTGGTAACACAATCCTGAGATGCCTCCATATGGTGATTATCTAGACACAATATGTCGGTAGGGATTTATGCAATAGGCAACCCTGGATGCCCCAACGACCCGCTGATTAATGTGGGAGAATTGTAGGAAGGCCCGCTAATATATATATATATATATATATAGCCGGGAAAGGCCACCGGTGCTCAGCGTCTGAAAGACATAAATGGGAAAGAGATGTGGACAGAACATATAAAAAGGGAGTCACCCGCGAGGGCACTTACAGATCAAGTGGAGGAGGAGACCGCCACCACGCGCACGCGCGAAGCTCAACAAAATGGCGCCCAGCGAACCTCGAAGGGCGGGCTCAATGCTCTGCCGTGACGCGGAGCGCACCAAGTCAAGTCCCCGCCCACTCCGAAGAGCGCGAAGCTTAAGGATTCGTAGAAAAACCGTTACATCTAGTAAGGAAAGGACACCACAGCATCTAGACAACGCAGCAAACTGTGCATAAGACATACGGCGGCAGCCGAAAACCGAATAACGAGCAAGCAGCGCGGCTCTGACATCTCAATGTTAATGAAGGGCAGAAATAAGGCCATAAGCGATACATAATGGTACACTGGGACCGCCACACACATACCCCCCCATTCTTTTCCCCCTAACTAGTTGGGGAAATGAGGGAGGATGGCGACCCTTAACACAGGGTCCAGCGCTACCCGGGGTACGGGGCAATAATGCGGGAGGGGCATCCACTAGAGGCTCACCATCAGCCTGAACCGCCTACCCTATGGTGGGGGATTGCGGTGAAGCATGGCTCCATTAAGCACTCAAGGTGCTGCGTACCTTCACCCGACCAACGCTGGGAGGCATATTCTTCACAAAGAGGACGGGTGGAAATAGTCCCACAGGGCCTCGGGCTGTAAAGCCCCGCTCGCCTGCGAGAGCGTGATACTTCATGTCTTCGCAGTTCAGCACTGCAGAGAAATCTGGGGATTTGTGGGAGGTCCCTCGGTATATGTAGGGCTGGGAGGAGCCTGTTTTCTACATGTCTGCAGTGAACAGCGCCCTCAGGCGGAGGATTACCCACATGTTATTACTATATCTGGAGCAGGACATGCTGTATGCTTAGAATACAGGAAGCACAGTCCAGGAATAGTTATTATAATAATCACGGTCCAGGAAAACAGGAAGCAAAGGGCTGAGAAGATCCAAAGACAATCCAGCAATTTCCATATAAAGCAGGTAGGAGCCAATCAGGAGGCATGCCTGCATCATGTGTTCACACTAATCAAGTGACTGTTCCAATCACGTGACAACACTAATCACGTGACAGCATAACGGAGCTGCAGGGGAACACTTACATTGCTGCTGCTGCCACTGCTACATTGGACATTGCTGCTGATGCTAATACTACCACGTACATTGCTGCTGCTACTAATACCACGTACATTGCTGCTGTTGCTTATACTACCACGTACATTGCTGCTGCTACTAATACCATGTACATTGCTGCTGCTACTAATACCACGTACATTGCTGCTGCTTATACTACCCCGTATATTGCTTCTGCTTATACTACCCCGTACATTGCTGCTGCTACTACCCCGTACATTGCTGCTGCTACTACCACGGACATTGCTGCTGATGCTTATACTACCCCGTACATCGCTGCTGCTACTACCACATACATTGCTGCTGCTGACACTGCTACCACGTACATTGCTGCTGATGCTGCTTATACTACCACGTATATTGCTGCTGATGCTGCTTATACTACCACGTATATTGCTGCTGATGCTAATACTACCACATACATTGCTGCTGCTGTTGCTTATACTACCACATACATTGCTGCTGATGCTGCTTATACTACCACGTACATTGCTGCTGTTGCTTATACTACCAAATACATTGCTGCTGATGCTGCTTATACTACCATGTACATTGCTGCAGATGCTAATACTACCACGTACATTGCTTCTGATGCTGCTTATACTACCATGTACATTGCTGCTGATGCTGCTTATACTACCACCTACATTGCTGCTGCTGCTTATACTACCACGTACATTGCTGCTGATGCTAATACTACCACGTACATTGCTGCTGATGCTAATACTACCACGTACATTGCTGCTGATGCTAATACTACCACGTACATTGCTGCTGCTGCTGCTGCTGCTTATACTACCACGTACATTGCTGCTGATGCTGCTTATACTACCATGTATATTGCTGCTGCTTATACTGCAAGCAGACCTCTAAGTTAGGATCTATTCTAACCCACCTGCCAATCATGGTGCATGGTCCCTTCCCGTCCCTCAGGTGAGTTCCTCACACTGAGCGAAAATGCAGACAACCGACCCACCTGAGCACATTGCTGCTGAGAAACTAGACTGGGGGACCTCAGCCCAGCACAGCCCCTGAATGGTCTCCAGAGTCCATGGGGACCCTGGGCCTCAACTTCTACTCTAGTTGACCCCAGTCTTCACCCCAAAAACACACAGCAGCACCAGTCTATTTGAGCCCCTAAGGGTTATGAATACCAGTGGAGGAGGGCTCTAGGTCTTCTCGGGGTAATTACAGACCTCTAACAACCATTGTGGATCTTAACTGCTCACCTTAGGGGTAAGGCCCTAGAAATCTTCATGTATCTACCTAGCAAGACCACCCTGAGCTATGAGGACATCAAGCAGGCTCTGGTCCATACATAAAGCCTCACCCAAGACCTACTGGAGGAAACTTCACAATTTGCGTTGGGGTCCTACCAACAGTGGGGTCAATTACTTGTAGGCCCTACAGAGAACAGTCATCCAATGAACTATCTACTCTGAGATCTCCACCAATCCAGTAACTGATGGAGCTCATTGCAATGGAACAGTTTTAATGGAACTGCCCAGAGGCTCTTCAGAAATACCTCCATGACCAGAATCCAAAGGGGGCCTCTGAAACAGAGATCCTGGCCAATGAGCATTCCAACAACAGGCTCCAAAGGCCCAAAAACCTGCCAGCTGGAGAGGGGCTAAGCCGTCTGTGGTGCCCATTGTCTCTGCCCATGGGCACCTCCTCCTGCTTCTCTCTCCACTCTGGGGGGGGGGGGGGGAATCACCTGAGTCACAACTGAAAACTGCCAGGACACTTTAAAGCCACGTGTCCCGAGTGCCAGTTGGGCCTGGCCCAGCAATCACCCACTGTGTTGTATGAGGACCAGGCCCTGGCACATTCGAACAGCAGCATTTACATGACTGGATGGGTCTGAACTGCTCTCCCCATGGGATTTGGTGCCCGGGAAGACCCTTCCGGGATTGGAGGAGTAGATGTATTAGGACTGGGCTGCCAGACGGTGTGTGAGAGGTGGGTATTGTCCAATATTCCTGCCAGTGTTTTGCTAGGGATGGACTCAATAAAAACTGAACCCCTAAGGTCTGCTCCCCCAGATGGCAATACAATGTACCCCTGTTGTTAATGTGAATAATGTAACTAACCTGCCTGCTACTGGGAAAATGACCCTGAGAGGACCAGATGGGGGCAAGCAGAGGCTGTGGGGGGGCAGGCTAGTCAGTCTGTCTGCCAACTTGGTTGGAAGCGGATGAGGAGCGGGACCTACCTGCAGTGGCAGTGGTCATGGCTGCTATCTCAATCAGTGGGAGGGCCGGGGACCCAGAGTTTCCTTGGGCATCCACTGGCTCCCATCTTTCCACCAAGTGGCTGCCAGGAGAGATGAGGGTCAGGAGAAAGGTCTCAAGGAATCAACAGAAGACACAGCAGACTCTTCGATTCTGGCCACATCTAGTCAGGGGTTTAGGTGGATACTGGAAGCTAATGACGGCCTAAATGCCCTCACAGAACGGGAAGTCCTGCTTCCGCGCGTGGTCTGGGTGCAAGGACATCTGTACCGGGTGACAGTCTTGCAGGGTTCACCGGAGGAGTGGCCTAGAGACTGACATACATGAGATTCTGATGAGATGTCAAAGGGTGGCAAAGACGAGGTGTACCCCAAAGCCCCACTAGTAACCCCACCCATCATTGAGGAGCCATTCAGGGGGGTGGCTGTGGATTTGATTGGACCAATGTCCATTCCCAGCAGTTCTAGGAAACGCTCCATACAGATGGAGGTAAAGTACGCCACTCAATACCCAGAAGCAGTGGCCTAGTAATTCATTCGGCCCGACAGGTGGCCAGTCTTACTAGAGATCGCCACAGTGGGCTTTCCCCCAGGAGATGCTCACCTATTGAGGGAACCAGTTTATGTTGCAGTTGATAGGAGTCCATCTGTAAGCAGATCCAGGTGCATCATCTGGTGACCAGCCCATATCACCCACAGACAAACGGCCCCTGCGAGCGATTTAATGGCACCTAGAAGCAGGTACTTAAGATGTTGGTCAACTCTCATGGGCGCAACTGGTAGCAGCATCTCCCTCATCTGCTGTTTGTTTACAGGGAGGTTCCTTAGGTCTTAACAAGGTTCTCCCCCTTTGAGGCCTGGGAGGAAGACTTGGCCAGCCCTGTGGTGCCGGCCATTGAATATGTTGTGCGGTTCCGGAACAAGATACAGGCCTTGGCACGGTTGGTGACAATGTGATGCAGGCCCAGGCCGACCAGAAGTTGTGGTAAGATCAGAATTCCTGTGAGCGGGCCTACCAGGTTGGCCAAAAGGTATAGGTACAGGTCCCTTTGGCCCAGGGAAAGCTTCAGCCCACTTGCACCAGCAGCTCAAGTATTATTCAGACCCCAAGAACCAGTGTCCCAATTCCCAAACCATGAAAATCCAGATGATCTAATTTATCCAGGTCTGAAGCCCTTTTCTCCCAAGGTTGTATTGGCCTTTCCTGCCAAGACCTTGTGGTCCTTTTGCCTCACACCCTACGGAAAGGCCTTTTAACCCTCTGCATGAGGTCAGAGCAATCACATTCTATTTACTTTGGACCAAAAGGACTTCAGGAAATCAGATTCCTTTCATGTTGTCATTGGTCGTCCTCATAAGAGGGGCGCTGCCACTATTGGTAGATGAATCAGGGAGGTGGTGGTGGAGGCCTTCAAGGTTCATAAATGGCCTCCTCCCTCCATGTTCCTGCAGTAGAATCTTCATGGGGCTTCCTCATCATCAAGCTCTGGTGGAGCAGGTCTGTAAGGTGCCACTTGCTCACCATAATCTGATGCAGCTTCTGGCCACAATACTCTACAGGTGGATGTGTCAGCTCCAGGCCTCTGGGTCGGTTCCGGCAGCTCCAGGCCTCTGGGTCGGTTCCGGCAGCTCCAGGCTTCTGAGTCGGTTCTGGCAGCTCCAGGCCTCTGGGTCGGTTCCAGCAGCTCCAGGCCTCTGGGTCGGTTCCGGCAGCTCCAGGCTTCTGAGTCGGTTCTGGCAGCTCCAGGCCTTTGGGTCGACTCCGGCAGCTCCAGGCCTCTGAGTCCGTTCCGGCAGCTCCAGGCCTCTGGGTCGGTTCCGGCAGCTCCAGGCCTCTGGGTCCGTTCCGGCAGCTCCAGGCCTCTGGGTCGGTTCTGGCAGCTCCAGGCCTTTGGGTCGGTTCCGGCAGCTCCAGGCCTCTGGGTCGGTTCCGGCAGCTCCAGGCCTCTGGGTCGGTTACGGCAGCTCCAGGCTTCTGAGTCGGTTCTGGCAGCTCCAGGCCTTTGGGTCGGTTCCGGCAGCTCCAGGCTTCTGAGTCGGTTCTGGCAGCTCCAGGCCTTTGGGTCGACTCCGGCAGCTCCAGGCCTCTGAGTCCGTTCCGGCAGCTCCAGGCTTCTGAGTCGGTTCTGGCAGCTCCAGGCCTTTGGGTCGACTCCGGCAGCTCCAGGCCTCTGAGTCCGTTCCGGCAGCTCCAGGCCTCTGGGTCGGTTCCGGCAGCTCCAGGCCTCTGGGTCCGTTCCGGCAGCTCCAGGCCTCTGGGTCGGTTCTGGCAGCTCCAGGCCTTTGGGTCGGTTCCGGCAGCTCCAGGCCTCTGGGTCGGTTCCGGCAGCTCCAGGCCTCTGGGTCGGTTACGGCAGCTCCAGGCTTCTGAGTCGGTTCTGGCAGCTCCAGGCCTTTGGGTCGGTTCCGGCAGCTCCAGGCCTCTGGGTCGGTTCCGGCAGCTCCAGGCCTCTGGGTCGGTTCTGGCAGCTCCAGGCTTCTGGGTCGGTTCCGGCAGCTCCAGGCCTCTGAGTCGGTTCTGGCAGCTCCAGGCCTTTGGGTCGGCTCCGGCAGCTCCAGGCCTCTGGGTCGGTTCCGGCAGCTCCAGGCCTCTGGGTCGGTTACGGCAGCTCCAGGCTTCTGAGTCGGTTCTGGCAGCTCCAGGCCTTTGGGTCGGTTCCGGCAGCTCCAGGCCTCTGGGTCGGTTCCGGCAGCTCCAGGCCTCTGGGTCGGTTCCGGCAGCTCCAGGCCTCTGGGTCGGTTCTGGCAGCTCCAGGCCTCTGGGTCGGCTGTTATTGGTTCTTTCTGTTGCTCTGTTGTCCGGTTTCAGCCTTGATTTGGGTTGATTAGTTGATTTGTTCCCATGCTGGGTGAGCCCTGATTTGCATGTCCCACTGTTATGCTACTTCAAGATATAAACCAACCAGCACTTCAGCAGGAATATATTTGGCTTTATTACAGAATCAGACAATACAATTACCCTCATTAATAATTGAGCAAGTAAAATAATACCAATGAATAAACTAAATCAAGAGATGTGTAGATATTGAAATTCATCACCGAGAGCTTACATTCCGAAAAGGTCTCACTACACACAACCTCTTGGCTGGAAGAGCCCCTTACAACAGACAGGTGAGAAAAAGCTCTAGGTAAGTGGCTCTGGGTGATCACACCAAGGGCTTCATGTTTTATACACCCAGGGTGTTATATAACCATGTTTACAGCAACCAGTGTCTGGTAAAGCTATAAACAACCTTCATAGCTGGACAAAACAACAGGTTCTTCCTTTTCTCAATGTTCCTTTGACCCCCCCCTCTGTCATGCCTGGAGTTCCTCCTTGGCTTTCGGCTGCCCGTTCCAATGCCTGTCTGTGAGCTCGAACCAAGGCCTGTCTGTGAGCCCGATCCCATGCCTGTCTGTGACCCCAATCCCATGCCTGTCTGTGAGCCAGAACCAAGGCCTGTCTGTGAGCCCGATCCCATGCCTCTCTGTGAGCCCGAACCAAGGCCTGTCTGTGAGCCCGATCCCATGCCTGTCTGTGAGTCCGATCCCATGCCGGTCTGTGAGCCCAATCCCATGCCTGTCTGTGAGTCCGATCCCATGCCTGTCTGTGAGCCCGATCCCATGCCTGTCTGTGAGCCCGATCCCATGCCTGTCTGTGAGCCCGATCCCATGCCTGTCTGTGAGCCCGAACCAAGGCCTGTCTGTGAGCCCGATCCCATGCCTGTCTGTGAGCCCGATCCAATGCCTGTCTGTGAGCCCGATCCCATGCCTGTTTGTGAGCCCAATCCCATGCCTGTCAGTGGGTCCGATCCCATGCCTGTCTGCGAGTCCGATCCCATGCCGGTCTGCGAGTCCAATCCCATGCCCGTCTGTGAGCCCAATCCAATGCCGTCTGTGAGCCCAATCCAATTCCCGTCTGTGAGCCCGATCCAATGCCTGTCTGTGAGCCCGATCCAATGCCTGTCTGTGAGCCCGATCCCATGCCTGTTTGTGAGCCCAATCCCATGCCTGTCTGCGAGTCCGATCCCATGCCGGTCTGCGAGTCCAATCCCATGCCTGTCTGTGAGTCCAATCCCATGCCTGTCTGGGGCCCAATCCAATGCCAGTCTGTGAGCCCGATCCCATGCCTGTCTGGGGCCCAATCCCATGCCAGTCTGTGAGCCCAATCCAATGCCGGTCTGTGAGCCCAATCCAATGCCCGTCTGTGAGCCCGATCCCATGCCTGTCTGTGAGCCCGATCCCATGCCTGTCTGTGAGCCCGATCCCATGCCTGTGAGTCCAATCCCATGCCCGTCTGTGAGCCCAATCCAATGCCCGTCTGTGAGCCCAATCCAATTCCCGTCTGTGAGCCCGATCCAATGCCTGTCTGTGAGCCCGATCCCATGCCTGTTTGTGAGCCCAATCCCATGCCTGTCTGCGAGTCCGATCCCATGCCGGTCTGCGAGTCCAATCCCATGCCTGTCTGCGAGTCTGATCCCATGCCGGTCTGCGAGTCCAATCCCATGCCTGTCTGTGAGTCCAATCCCATGCCTGTCTGTGAGCCCGATCCCATGCCTGTCTGGGGCCCAATCCAATACCAGTCTGTGAGCCCGATCCCATGCCTGTCTGTGAGCCCGATCCAATGCCTGTCTGTGAGCCCGATCCCATGCCTGTTTGTGAGCCCGATCCCATGCCTGTCTGCGAGTCCGATCCCATGCCGGTCTGCGAGTCCAATCCCATGCCTGTCTGTGAGCCCAATCCAATGCCAGTCTGTGAGCCCGATCCCATGCCTGTCTGGGGCCCAATCCAATGCCAGTCTGTGAGCCCGATCCCATGCCTGTCTGTGAGACCGATCCCATGCCCGTCTGTGAGCCCGATCCCATGCCCGTCTGTGAGCCCGATCCAATGCCCGTCTGTGAGCCCGATCCCATGCCTGTCTGTGAGCCCGATCCCATGCCCGTCTGTGAGCCCGATCCCATGCCTGTCTGTGAGCCGGATCCCATGCCCGTCTGTGAGCCCGAACCAATGCCTGTCTGTGAGCCCGATCCAATGCCCGTCTGCGAGCCGAACCAAGGCCTGTCTGTGAGCCCAATCCCATGCCTGTGAGCCCGATCCCATGCCTGTCTGTGAGCCCAATCCAATGCCGGTCTGTGAGCCCAATCCAATGCCCGTCTGTTAGCCCGATCCAATGCCCGTCTGTGAGCCCGATCCCATGCCTGTCTGTGAGCCGGATCCCATGCCCGTCTGTGAGCCCGAACCAATGCCTGTCTGTGAGCCCGATCCAATGCCCGTCTGCGAGCCGAACCAAGGCCTGTCTGTGAGCCCAATCCCATGCCTGTGAGCCCGATCCCATGCCTGTCTGTGAGCCGAATCCAATGCCGGTCTGTGAGCCCAATCCAATGCCCGTCTGTGAGCCCAATCCAATGCCGGTCTGTGAGCCCAATCCAATGCCTGTCTGTGAGCCCAATCCCATGCCTGTCTGTGAGCCCAATCCAATGCCCGTCTGTGAGCCCAATCCAATGCCGGTCTGTGAGCCTGATCCCATGCCTGTCTGTGAGCCCGATCCCATGCCTGTGAGTCCAATCCCATGCCCGTCTGTGAGCCCAATCCAATGCCCGTCTGTGAGCCCAATCCAATTCCCGTCTGTGAGCCCAATCCAATGCCTGTCTGTGAGCCCGATCCCATGCCTGTTTGTGAGCCCGATCCCATGCCTGTCTGTGAGTCCGATCCCATGCCTGTCTGCGAGTCCGATCCCATGCCGGTCTGCGAGTCCAATCCCATGCCTGTCTGTGAGTCCAATCCCATGCCTGTCTGTGAGCCCGATCCCATGCCTGTCTGTGAGCCCGATCCCATGCCGGTCTGTGAGCCCGATCCCATGCCTGTCTGTGTGCCCGATCCCATGCCTGTCTGTGTGCCCGATCCCATGCCTGTCTGTGAGCCCGATCCCATGCCTGTCTGTGAGCCCGATCCCATGCCAGTCTGTGAACCCGATTCCATGCCTGTCTGTGAGCCCGATCCCATGCCTGTCTGTGAGCCCAATCCCATGCCTGTCTGTGAGCCCAATCCCATGCCTGTCTGTGAGCCCGATCCCATGCCTGTCTGTGAGCCCAATCCCATGCCTGTCTGTGAGCCCAATCCCATGCCAGTCTGTGAGTCTGATACCATGCCTGTCTGTGAGCCCGATCCAATGCCAGTCTGTGAGCCTGATACCATGCCTGTCTGCGAGCCCGATCCAATGCCAGTCTGTGAGCCCGATTCCATGCCTGTCTGTGAGCCCAATCCCATGCCTGTCTGAGCCTGATCCCATGCCTGTCTGTGAGCCCAATCCCATGCCAGTCTGTGAGTCTGATACCATGCCTGTCTGTGAGCCCGATCCAATGCCAGTCTGTGAGCCCGATCCCATGCCTGTCTGTGAGCCCGATCCCATGCCTGTCTGTGAGCCCGATCCCATGCCTGTCTGTGAGCCCGATCCCATGCCTGTCTGTGAGCCCGATCCCATGCCTGTCTGGGAGCCCAATCCAATGCCTGTCTGTGAGCCCGATCCCATGCCTGTCTGGGAGCCCAATGCCATGCCTATCTGTGAGCCCGATCCCATGCCTGTCTGTGAGCCCGATCCCATGCCAGTCTGTGAGCCCGATCCCATGCCCGCCTGTGAGCCCGATCCCATGCCAGTCTGTGAGCCCGATCCCATGCCCGTCTGTGAGCCTGATCCCATGCCAGTCTGGGGCCCTGATCCCATTCCTGTCTGTGAGCCCGATCCCATGCCAGTCTGTGAGCCCGATCCCATGCCCGTCTGTGAGCCCGATCCCATGCCCGTCTGTGAGCCTGATCCCATGCCAGTCTGGGGCCCTGATCCCATTCCTGTCTGTGAGCCCGATCCCATGCCTGTCTGTGAGCCCGATCCCATGCCTGTCTGTGAGCCCGATCCCATGCCTGTCTGTGAGCCCGATCCAATGCCAGTCCGTGAGCCCGATTCCATGCCTGTCTGTGAGCCCGATCCCATGCCTGTCTGTGAGCCCGATCCAATGCCTGTCTGTGAGCCCGATCCCATGCCTGTCTGTGAGCCCGATCCCATGCCAGTCTGTGAGCCCGATCCCATGCCAGTCTGTGACCCCGATCCCATGCCTGTCTGTGAGCCCGTTCCCATGCCCGTCTGTAAGCCCGAATCAAGGCCTGTCTGTGAGCCTGATCCCATGCCAGTCTATGAGCCCGATCCCATGCCTATCTGTGAGCGCAATCCCATGCCTGTCTGTGAGCCCGATCCCATGCCTGTTTGTGAGCCCGATGCCATGCCTGTCTGTGAGCCCGATCCCATGCCTGTCTGTGAGCCCGATCCCATGCCAGTCAGTGAGCCCGATCCAATGCCCGTCTGTGAGCCCGATCCCATGCCGGTCTGTGAGCCCGATCCCATGCCGGTCTGTGAGCCCGATCCCATGCCTGTCTGTGAGCCCGATGCCATGCCTGTCTGTGAGCCCGATCCCATGCCTGTCTGTGAGCCCGATCCCATGCCTGTCTGTGAGCCCGATCCAATGCCAGTCTGTGAGCCCGATCCCATGCCCGTCTGTGAGCCCGATCCCATGCCCGTCTGTGAGCCTGATCCCATGCCAGTCTGGGGCCCTGATCCCATTCCTGTCTGTGAGCCCGATCCCATGCCAGTCTGTGAGCCCGATCCCATGCCCGTCTGTGAGCCCGATCCCATGCCCGTCTGTGAGCCCGATCCCATGCCCGTCTGTGAGCCCGATCCAATGCCCGTCTGTGAGCCCGATCCCATGCTTGTCTGTAAACCCAATCCCATGCCTGTCTGTGAGCCCGATCCCATGCCCGTCTGTGAGCCCGATCCAATGCCGGTCTGTGAGCCCGATCCCATGCTTGTCTGTGAGCCCAATCCCATGCCAGTCTGGGGCCCTGATCCCATTCCTGTCTGTGAGCCCGATCCCATGCCAGTCTGTGAGCCCGATCCCATGCCCGTCTGTGAGCCCGATCCCATGTCCGTCTGTGAGCCTGATCCCATGCCAGTCTGGGGCCCTGATCCCATTCCTGTCTGTGAGCCCGATCCCATGCCAGTCTGTGAGCCCGATCCCATGCCCGTCTGTGAGCCCGATCCAATGCCCGTCTGTGAGCCCGATCCCATGCTTGTCTGTGAGCCCAATCCCATGCCTGTCTGTGAGCCCGATCCCATGCCGGTCTGTGAGCCCGATCCCATGCCTGTCTGTGAGCCCAATCCCATGCCTGTCTGTGAGCCCGATCCCATGCCTGTCTGAGAGCCCAATGCCATGCCTGTCTGTGAGCCTGATCCTATGCCAGTCTGGGGCCCTGATCCCATTCCTGTCTGTGAGCCCGATCCCATGCCAGTCTGTGAGCCCGATGCCATGCCTGTCTGGGAGCCCAATGCCATGCCTGTCTGTGAGCCTGATCCTATGCCAGTCTGGGGCCCTGATCCCATTCCTGTCTGTGAGCCCGATCCAATGCCCGTCTGTGAGCCCGATCCCATGCCAGTCTGTGAGCCCGACCCCATGCCTGTCTGTGAGCCCGACCCCATGCCTGTCTGTGAGCCCGATCCCATGCCCGTCTGTGAGCCCGATCCCATGCCTGTCTGTGAGCCCGATCCAATACCAGTCTGGGGCCCAATCCCATGCCTGTCTGAGCCCAATCCCATGCCAGTCTGTGAGCCCGATCCCATGCCAGTCTGGGATCCCAATCCCATGCCTGTCTGGGAGCCCAATCCCATGCCTGTCTGGGATCCCAATCCCATGCCTGTCTGGGAGCCCAATCCCATGCCAGTCTGTGAGTCTGATGCCATGCCCATCTGTGAGCCCGATCCAATGCCAGTCTGTGAGCCCGATTCCATGCCTGTCTGTGAGCCCGATCCCATGCCTGTCTGTGAGCCCAATCCCATGCCTGTCTGAGCCCGACCCCATGCCTGTCTATGAGCCTGATCCCATGCCTGTCTGTGAGCCCGATCCCATGCCTGTTTGTGAGCCCGATCCCATGCCAGTCAGTGAGCCCGATCCAATGCCCGTCTGTGAGCCCGATCCCATGCCTGTCTGGGAGCCCAATCCCATGCCTGTTTGTGAGCCCGATCCCATGCCAGTCAGTGAGCCCGATCCCATGCCAGTCTGTGAGCCCGATGCCATGCCTGTCTGGGAGCCCAATGCCATGCCTGTCTGTGAGCCTGATCCTATGCCAGTCTGGGGCCCTGATCCCATTCCTGTCTGTGAGCCCGATCCAATGCCCGTCTGTGAGCCCGATCCCATGCCAGTCTGTGAGCCCGACCCCATGCCTATCTGTGAGCCCGACCCCATGCCTGTCTGTGAGCCCAACCCCATGCCTGTCTGTGAGCCCGATCCCATGCCCGTCTGTGAGCCCGATCCCATGCCGTCTGTGAGCCCGATCCCATGCCTGTCTGTGAGCCCGATCCAATGCCAGTCTGGGGCCCAATCCCATGCCTGTCTGAGCCCAAACCCATGCCAGTCTGTGAGCCCGATCCCATGCCAGTCTGGGATCCCAATCCCATGCCTGTCTGGGAGCCCAATCCCATGCCCGTCTGGGAGCCCAAACCCATGCCAGTCTGGGAGCCCAAACCCATGCCAGTCTGTGAGCCCGATCCCATGCCAGTCTGGGATCCCAATCCCATGCCTGTCTGGGAGCCCGATCCCATGCCAGTCAGTGAGCCCGATCCAATGCCCGTCTGTGAGCCCGATCCCATGCCTGTCTGGGAGCCCAATCCCATGCCTGTTTGTGAGCCCGATCCCATGCCAGTCAGTGAGCCCGATCCAATGCCTGTCTGTGAGCCCAATCCCATGCCTGTCTGGGATCCCAATCCCATGCCTGTCTGTGAGTCTGATACCATGCCCATCTGTGAGCCCGATCCAATGCCAGTCTGTGAGCCCGATTCCATGCCTGTCTGTGAGCCCAATCCCATGCCTGTCTGAGCCTGATTCCATGCCAGTCTATGAGCCCGACCCCATGCCTGTCTGTGAGCCTGATCCCATGCCTATCTGTGAGCGCAATCCCATGCCTGTCTGTGAGCCCGATCCCATGCCTGTCTGTGAGCCCGATCCCATGCCTGTCTGTGAGCCCGATCCCATGCCTGTTTGTGAGCCCGATGCCATGCCTGTCTGTGAGCCCGAACCAAGGCCTGTCTGTGAGCCCGATCCCATGCCTGTCTGTGAGCCCAATCCCATGCCTGTCTGTGAGCCCGATCCCATGCCAGTCAGTGAGCCCGATCCAATGCCCGTCTGTGAGCCCGATCCCATGCTTGTCTGTGAGCCTGATCCCATGCCTGTCTGTGAGCCCGATCCAATGCCTGTCTGTGAGCCCGATCCCATGCCGGTCTGTGAGCCCGATCCCATGCCTGTCTGTGAGCCCGATGCCATGCCTGTCTGGGAGCCCAATGCCATGCCTGTCTGTGAGCCTGATTCCATGCCAGTCTGGGGCCCTGATCCCATTCCTGTCTGTGAGCCCGATCCCATGCCAGTCTGTGAGCCCGATCCCATGCCCGTCTGTGAGCCCGATCCCATGCCCGTCTGTGAGCCCGATCCCATGCCCGTCTGTGAGCCTGATCCCATGCCAGTCTGGTGCCCTGATCCCATTCCTGTCTGTGAGCCCGATGCCATGCCTGTCTGGGATCCCAATCCCATGCCTGTCTGGGAGCCCAATCCCATGCCAGTCTGTGAGTCTGATCCCATGCCCATCTGTGAGCCCGATCCAATGCCAGTCTGTGAGCCCGATTCCATGCCTGTCTGTGAGCCCGATCCCATGCCAGTCTGTGAGCCCGATTCCATGCCTGTCTGTGAGCCCGATCCCATGCCTGTCTGAGCCTGATCCCATGCCAGTCTATGAGCCCGACCCCATGCCTGTCTGTGAGCCTGATCCCATGCCAGTCTGTGAGCCCGATCCCATGCCCGTCTGTGAGCCCGATCCCATGCCAGTCTGGGGCCCTGATCCCATTCCTGTCTGTGAGCCCGATCCCATGCCAGTCTGTGAGCCCGATCCCATGCCCGTCTGTGAGCCTGATCCCATGCCTATCTGTGAGCGCAATCTCATGCCTGTCTGTGAGCCCGATCCCATGCCTGTTTGTGAGCCCGATGCCATGCCGGTCTGTGAGGCTGATCCCATGCCTGTCTGTGAGCCCGATCCCATGCCTGTCTGTGAGCCCGATCCCATGCCTGTCTGTGAGCCTGATCCCATGCCAGTCTGGGGCCCTGATCCCATTCCTGTCTGTGAGCCCGATCCCATGCCCGTCTGTGAGCCTGATCCCATGCCAGTCTGGGATCCCAATCCCATGCCTGTCTGGGAGCCCAATCCCATGCCTGTCTGGGAGCCCAATCCCAT
Organism: Gastrophryne carolinensis; assembly: GCA_027917425.1. Classification (NCBI taxonomy): domain Eukaryota; kingdom Metazoa; phylum Chordata; class Amphibia; order Anura; family Microhylidae; genus Gastrophryne; species Gastrophryne carolinensis. Next base: position 1,550,972 of record CM051234.1, read on the forward strand.
GCCCGTCTGTGTGCCCGATCCCATGCCCGTCTGTGAGTCTGATACCATGCCCGTCTGTGAGCCCGATCTAATGCCAGTCTGTGAGCACGATTCCATGCCTGTCTGTGAGCCCGATCCCATGCCAGTCTGTGAGCCCAATCCCATGCCTGTCTGAGCCTGATCCCATGCCAGTCTATGAGCCCGACCCCATGCCTGTCTGTGAGCCCGATCCCATGCCTGTCTGTGAGCCCGAACCAATGCCTGTTTGTGAGCCCGATCCCATGCCTGTCTGTGAGCCCGATGCCATGCCGGTCTGTGAGGCTGATCCCATGCCTGTCTGTGAGCCCGATGCCATGCCTGTCTGTGAGCCTAATCCCATGCCAGTCTGTGAGCCCGATCCCATTCCTGTCTGAGCCTGATCCCATGCCAGTCTATGAGCCCTTGTGAGCCCGATCCCATGGCTGTTTGTGAGCCCGATGCCATGCCGGTCTGTGAGCCCAATCCCATGCCTGTCTGTGAGCCCAATCCCATGCCTGTCGGTGGGCCCAATCCCATGCCAGTCTGTGAGCCCGATCCAATGCCCGTCTGTGAGCCCGATCCCATGCCAGTCTGTGAGCCCGACCCCATGACTGTCTGTGAGCCCGACCCCATGCCTGTCTGGGAGCCCGACCCCATGCCTGTCTGGGAGCCAGATCCCATGCCTGTCTGTGAGCCCGATCCCATGCCTGTCTGTGAGCCCGATCCCATGCCAGTCTGGGGCCCAATCCCATGCCTGTCTGAGCCCAATCCCATGCCAGTCTGTGAGCCCGATCCCATGCCAGTCTGGGGCCCAATCCCATGCCTGTCTGTGAGCCCGATCCCATGCCTGTCTGTGAGCCCAATCCCATGCCTGTCTGGGATCCCAATCCCATGCCTGTCTGTGAGCCCAATCCCATGCCTGTCTGGGATCCCAATCCCATGCCTGTCTGTGAGCCCAATCCCATGCCTGTCTGGGATCCCAATCCCATGCCAGTCTGTGAGTCTGATACCATGCCCATCTGTGAGCCCGATCCAATGCCAGTCTGTGAGCCCGATCCCATGCCTGTCTGTGAGCCCAATCCCATGCCTGTCTGAGCCCGATCACATGCCAGTCTGTGAGCCCGACCCCATGCCTGTCTGTGAGCTCGACCCCATGCCTGTCTGTGAGCCCGATGCCATGCCTGTCTGTGAGCCCGATCCCATGCCTGTCTGTGAGCCCGATCCCATGCCTGTCTGTGAGCCCGATCCCATGCCTGTCTGTGAGCCCGATCCCATGCCTGTCTGTGAGCCCGATCCCATGCCCGTCTGTGAGCCCGATCCCATGCCCGTCTGTGAGCCCGATCCCATGCCCGTCTGTGAGCCCGATCCCATGCCCGTCTGTGAGCCCGATCCCATGCCCGTCTGTGAGCCCGATCCCATGCCTGTCTGTGAGCCCAATCCCATGCCAGTCTGTGAGCCCGATCCCATGCCAGTCTGGGATCCCAATCCCATGCCTGTCTGGGAGCCCAATCCCATGCCAGTCTGTGAGTCTGATGCCATGCCTATCTGTCAGCCCGATCCAATGCCAGTCTGTGAGCCCGATCCCATGCCTGTCTGTGAGCCCGATCCCATGCCTGTCTGTGAGCCCGATCCCATGCCTGTCTGTGAGCCCGATCCCATGCCCGTCTGTGAGCCTGATCCCATGCCTGTCTGTGAGCCCGATCCAATGCCAGTCTGGGGCCCAATCCCATTCCTGTCTGAGCCCAATCCCATGCCAGTCTGTGAGCCCGATCCCATGCCAGTCTGGGATCCCAATCCCATGCCTGTCTGGGAGCCCAATCCCATGCCAGTCTGTGAGTCTGATGCCATGCCCATCTGTGAGCCCGATCCAATGCCAGTCTGTGAGCCCGATCCCATGCCAGTCTGGGAGCCCAATCCCATGCCAGTCTGTGAGTCTGATGCCATGCCCATCTGTGAGCCCGATCCAATGCCAGTCTGTGAGCCCGATCCAATGCCAGTCTGTGAGCCCGATCCCATGCCTGTCTGTGAGCCCAATCCCATGCCTGTCTGAGCCTGATCCCATGCCAGTCTATGAGCCTGATCCCATGCCTATGTGTGAGCGCAATCCCATGCCTGTTTGTGAGCCCGATCCCATGCCAGTCAGTGAGCCCGATCCAATGCCCGTCTGTGAGCCCGATCCCATGCCTGTCTGTGAGCCCGATTCCATGCCTGTCTGTGAGCCCGATCCCATGCCCGTCTGTGACCCCGATCCCATGCCTGTCTGTGAGCCCGTTCCCATGCCAGTCAGTGAGCCCGATCCCAATGCCCGTCTGTGAGCCCGATCCCATGCCTGTCTGGGAGCCCAATCCCATGCCTGTTTGTGAGCCCGTTCCCATGCCAGTCAGTGAGCCCGATCCAATGCCCGTCTGTGAGCCCGATCCCATGCCTGTCTGGGAGCCCAATCCCATGCCTGTCTGGGATCCCAATCCCATGCCTGTCTGGGAGCCCAATCCCATGCCTGTCTGTGAGTCTGATACCATGCCCATCTGTGAGCCCGATCCAATGCCAGTCTGTGAGCCCGATTCCATGCCTGTCTGTGAGCCCAATCCCATGCCTGTCTGAGCCTGATTCCATGCCAGTCTATGAGCCCGACCCCATGCCTGTCTGTGAGCCTGATCCCATGCCTATCTGTGAGCGCAATCCCATGCCTGTCTGTGAGCCCGATCCCATGCCTGTCTGTGAGCCCGATCCCATGCCTGTCTGTGAGCCCGATCCCATGCCTGTTTGTGAGCCCGATGCCATGCCTGTCTGTGAGCCCGAACCAAGGCCTGTCTGTGAGCCCGATCCCATGCCTGTCTGTGAGCCCAATCCCATGCCTGTCTGTGAGCCCGATCCCATGCCAGTCAGTGAGCCCGATCCAATGCCCGTCTGTGAGCCCGATCCCATGCTTGTCTGTGAGCCTGATCCCATGCCTGTCTGTGAGCCCGATCCAATGCCTGTCTGTGAGCCCGATCCCATGCCGGTCTGTGAGCCCGATCCCATGCCTGTCTGTGAGCCCGATGCCATGCCTGTCTGGGAGCCCAATGCCATGCCTGTCTGTGAGCCTGATCCCATGCCAGTCTGGGGCCCTGATCCCATTCCTGTCTGTGAGCCCGATCCCATGCCAGTCTGTGAGCCCGATCCCATGCCCGTCTGTGAGCCCGATCCCATGCCCGTCTGTGAGCCCGATCCCATGCCCGTCTGTGAGCCTGATCCCATGCCAGTCTGGGGCCCTGATCCCATTCCTGTCTGTGAGCCCGATCCCATGCCAGTCTGTGAGTCTGATCCCATGCCCATCTGTGAGCCCGATCCAATGCCAGTCTGTGAGCCCGATTCCATGCCTGTCTGTGAGCCCGATCCCATGCCAGTCTGTGAGCCCGATTCCATGCCTGTCTGTGAGCCCGATCCCATGCCTGTCTGAGCCTGATCCCATGCCAGTCTATGAGCCCGACCCCATGCCTGTCTGTGAGCCTGATCCCATGCCAGTCTGTGAGCCCGATCCCATGCCTGTCTGTGAGCCTGATCCCATGCCAGTCTGGGGCCCTGATCCCATTCCTGTCTGTGAGCCCGATCCCATGCCAGTCTGTGAGCCCGATCCCATGCCCGTCTGTGAGCCTGATCCCATGCCTATCTGTGAGCGCAATCTCATGCCTGTCTGTGAGCCCGATCCCATGCCTGTTTGTGAGCCCGATGCCATGCCGGTCTGTGAGGCTGATCCCATGCCTGTCTGTGAGCCCGATCCCATGCCTGTCTGTGAGCCCGATCCCATGCCTGTCTGTGAGCCTGATCCCATGCCAGTCTGGGGCCCTGATCCCATTCCTGTCTGTGAGCCCGATCCCATGCCCGTCTGTGAGCCTGATCCCATGCCAGTCTGGGATCCCAATCCCATGCCTGTCTGGGAGCCCAATCCCATGCCTGTCTGGGAGCCCAATCCCATGCCCGTCTGTGTGCCCGATCCCATGCCCGTCTGTGAGTCTGATACCATGCCCGTCTGTGAGCCCGATCTAATGCCAGTCTGTGAGCCCGATTCCATGCCTGTCTGTGAGCCCGATCCCATGCCAGTCTGTGAGCCCAATCCCATGCCTGTCTAAGCCTGATCCCATGCCAGTCTATGAGCCCGACCCCATGCCTGTCTGTGAGCCCGATCCCATGCCTGTCTGTGAGCCCGAACCAATGCCTGTTTGTGAGCCCGATCCCATGCCTGTCTGTGAGCCCGATGCCATGCCGGTCTGTGAGGCTGATCCCATGCCTGTCTGTGAGCCCGATGCCATGCCTGTCTGTGAGCCCAATCCCATGCCAGTCTGTGAGCCCGATCCCATGCCTGTCTGAGCCTGATCCCATGCCAGTCTATGAGCCCTTGTGAGGCTGATCCCATGCCTGTCTGTGAGCCCGATCCCATGGCTGTTTGTGAGCCCGATGCCATGCCGGTCTGTGAGCCCAATCCCATGCCTGTCTGTGAGCCCAATCCCATGCCTGTCGGTGGGCCCAATCCCATGCCAGTCTGTGAGCCCGATCCAATGCCCGTCTGTGAGCCCGATCCCATGCCAGTCTGTGAGCCCGACCCCATGACTGTCTGTGAGCCCGACCCCATGCCTGTCTGGGAGCCCGACCCCATGCCTGTCTGGGAGCCAGATCCCATGCCTGTCTGTGAGCCCGATCCCATGCCTGTCTGTGAGCCCGATCCCATGCCAGTCTGGGGCCCAATCCCATGCCTGTCTGAGCCCAATCCCATGCCAGTCTGTGAGCCCGATCCCATGCCAGTCTGGGGCCCAATCCCATGCCTGTCTGTGAGCCCGATCCCATGCCTGTCTGTGAGCCCAATCCCATGCCTGTCTGGGATCCCAATCCCATGCCTGTCTGTGAGCCCAATCCCATGCCTGTCTGGGATCCCAATCCCATGCCTGTCTGTGAGCCCAATCCCATGCCTGTCTGGGATCCCAATCCCATGCCAGTCTGTGAGTCTGATCCAATGCCAGTCTGTGAGCCCGATCCCATGCCTGTCTGTGAGCCCAATCCCATGCCTGTTTGAGCCCGACCCCATGCCTGTCTGTGAGCCCGATGCCATGCCTGTCTGTGAGCCCGACCCCATGCCTGTCTGTGAGCCCGATGCCATGCCTGTCTGTGAGCCCGATCCCATGCCTGTCTGTGAGCCCGATCCCATGCCTGTCTGTGAGCCCGATCCCATGCCTGTCTGTGAGCCCGATCCCATGCCTGTCTGTGAGCCCGATCCCATGCCCGTCTGTGAGCCTGATCCCATGCCTGTCTGTGAGCCCGATCCAATGCCAGTCTGGGGCCCAATCCCATGCCTGTCTGAGCCCAATCCCATGCCAGTCTGTGAGCCCGATCCCATGCCAGTCTGGGATCCCAATCCCATGCCTGTCTGGGAGCCCAATCCCATGCCAGTCTGTGAGTCTGATGCCATGCCCATCTGTGAGCCCGATCCAATGCCAGTCTGTGAGCCCGATCCCATGCCAGTCTGTGAGCCCGATCCCATGCCAGTCTGGGAGCCCAATCCCATGCCAGTCTGTGAGTCTGATGCCATGCCCATCTGTGAGCCCGATCCAATGCCAGTCTGTGAGCCCGATCCCATGCCTGTCTGTGAGCCCAATCCCATGCCTGTCTGAGCCTGATCCCATGCCAGTCTATGAGCCTGATCCCATGCCTATCTGTGAGCGCAATCCCATGCCTGTCTGGGAGCCCAATCCCATGCCTGTTTGTGAGCCCGATCCCATGCCAGTCAGTGAGCCCGATCCAATGCCCGTCTGTGAGCCCGATCCCATGCCTGTCTGTGAGCCCGATTCCATGCCTGTCTGTGAGCCCGATCCCATGCCCGTCTGTGACCCCGATCCCATGCCTGTCTGTGAGCCCGTTCCCATGCCCGTCTGTGAGCCCGAACCAAGGCTTGTCTGTGAGCCTGATCCCATGCCAGTCTATGAGCCCGATCACATGCCTATCTGTGAGCGCAATCCCATGCCTGTCTGTGAGCCCGATCCCATGCCTGTTTGTGAGCCCGATGCGATGCCTGTCTGTGAGCCCGAACCAAGGCCTGTCTGTGAGCCCGATCCCATGCCTGTCTGTGAGCCCGATCCCATGCCAGTCAGTGAGCCCGATCCAATGCCCGTCTGTGAGCCCGATCCCATGCCTGTCTGTGAGCCCGATCCCATGCCTGTCTGTGAGCCCGAACCAATGCCTGTTTGTGAGCCCGATCCCATGCCTGTCTGTGAGCCCGATGCCATGCCGGTCTGTGAGGCTGATCCCATGCCTGTCTGTGAGCCCGATGCCATGCCTGTCTGTGAGCCCAATCCCATGCCAGTCTGTGAGCCCGATCCCATGCCTGTCTGAGCCTGATCCCATGCCAGTCTATGAGCCCTTGTGAGGCTGATCCCATGCCTGTCTGTGAGCCCGATCCCATGGCTGTTTGTGAGCCCGATGCCATGCCGGTCTGTGAGCCCAATCCCATGCCTGTCTGTGAGCCCAATCCCATGCCTGTCGGTGGGCCCAATCCCATGCCAGTCTGTGAGCCCGATCCAATGCCCGTCTGTGAGCCCGATCCCATGCCAGTCTGTGAGCCCGACCCCATGACTGTCTGTGAGCCCGACCCCATGCCTGTCTGGGAGCCCGACCCCATACCTGTCTGGGAGCCAGATCCCATGCCTGTCTGTGAGCCCGATCCCATGCCTGTCTGTGAGCCCGATCCCATGCCAGTCTGGGGCCCAATCCCATGCCTGTCTGAGCCCAATCCCATGCCAGTCTGTGAGCCCGATCCCATGCCAGTCTGGGGCCCAATCCCATGCCTGTCTGTGAGCCCGATCCCATGCCTGTCTGTGAGCCCAATCCCATGCCTGTCTGGGATCCCAATCCCATGCCTGTCTGTGAGCCCAATCCCATGCCTGTCTGGGATCCCAATCCCATGCCTGTCTGTGAGCCCAATCCCATGCCTGTCTGGGATCCCAATCCCATGCCAGTCTGTGAGTCTGATACCATGCCCATCTGTGAGCCCGATCCAATGCCAGTCTGTGAGCCCGATCCCATGCCTGTCTGTGAGCCCAATCCCATGCCTGTCTGAGCCCGACCCCATGCCTGTCTGTGAGCCCGATGCCATGCCTGTCTGTGAGCCCGACCCCATGCCTGTCTGTGAGCCCGATGCCATGCCTGTCTGTGAGCCCGATCCCATGCCTGTCTGTGAGCCCGATCCCATGCCTGTCTGTGAGCCCGATCCCATGCCTGTCTGTGAGCCCGATTCCATGCCTGTCTGTGAGCCCGATCCCATGCCCGTCTGTGAGCCTGATCCCATGCCTGTCTGTGAGCCCGATCCAATGCCAGTCTGGGGCCCAATCCCATGCCTGTCTGAGCCCAATCCCATGCCAGTCTGTGAGCCCGATCCCATGCCAGTCTGGGATCCCAATCCCATGCCTGTCTGGGAGCCCAATCCCATGCCAGTCTGTGAGTCTGATGCCATGCCCATCTGTGAGCCCGATCCAATGCCAGTCTGTGAGCCCGATCCCATGCCAGTCTGTGAGCCCGATCCCATGCCAGTCTGGGAGCCCAATCCCATGCCAGTCTGTGAGTCTGATGCCATGCCCATCTGTGAGCCCGATCCAATGCCAGTCTGTGAGCCCGATCCCATGCCTGTCTGTGAGCCCAATCCCATGCCTGTCTGAGCCTGATCCCATGCCAGTCTATGAGCCTGATCCCATGCCTATCTGTGAGCGCAATCCCATGCCTGTCTGGGAGCCCAATCCCATGCCTGTTTGTGAGCCCGATCCCATGCCAGTCAGTGAGCCCGATCCAATGCCCGTCTGTGAGCCCGATCCCATGCCTGTCTGTGAGCCCGATTCCATGCCTGTCTGTGAGCCCGATCCCATGCCCGTCTGTGACCCCGATCCCATGCCTGTCTGTGAGCCCGTTCCCATGCCCGTCTGTGAGCCCGAACCAAGGCTTGTCTGTGAGCCTGATCCCATGCCAGTCTATGAGCCCGATCACATGCCTATCTGTGAGCGCAATCCCATGCCTGTCTGTGAGCCCGATCCCATGCCTGTTTGTGAGCCCGATGCGATGCCTGTCTGTGAGCCCGAACCAAGGCCTGTCTGTGAGCCCGATCCCATGCCTGTCTGTGAGCCCGATCCCATGCCAGTCAGTGAGCCCGATCCAATGCCCGTCTGTGAGCCCGATCCCATGCTGGTCTGTGAGCCCGATCCCATGCCTGTCTGTGAGCCCGATCCCATGCCGGTCTGTGAGCCCGATCCCATGCCTGTCTGTGAGCCCGATGCCATGCCTGTCTGTGAGCCCGATCCCATGCCTGTCTGTGAGCCCGATCCCATGCCTGTCTGTGAGCCCGATCCCAATGCCGGTCGGTGAGCCCGATGCCATGCCTGTCTGGGAGCCCAATGCCATGCCTGTCTGTGAGCCTGATCCCATGCCAGTCTGGGGCCCTGATCCCATTCCTGTCTGTGAGCCCGATCCCATGCCAGTCTGTGAGCCCGATCCCATGCCCGTCTGTGAGCCCGATCCCATGCCCGTCTGTGAGCCCGATCCAATGCCCGTCTGTGAGCCCGATCACATGCTTGTCTGTGAGCCCGATCCCATTCCTGTCTGTGAGCCCGATCCCATGCCAGTCTGTGAGCCCGATGCCATGCCTGTCTGAGAGCCCAATGCCATGCCTGTCTGTGAGCCTGATCCCATGCCAGTCTGGGGCCCTGATCCCATTCCTGTCTGTGAGCCCGATCCAATGCCCGTCTGTGAGCCCGATCCCATGCCAGTCTGTGAGCCCGACCCCATGCCTATCTGTGAGCCCGACCCCATGCCTGTCTGTGAGCCCGATCCCATGCCCGTCTGTGAGCCCGATCCCATGCCCGTCTGTGAGCCCGATCCCATGCCCGTCTGTGAGCCCGATCCCATGCCTGTCTGTGAGCCCGATCCAATGCCAGTCTGGGGCCCAATCCCATGCCTGTCTGAGCCCAATCCCATGCCAGTCTGTGAGCCCGATCCCATGCCAGTCTGGGATCCCAATCCCATGCCTGTCTGGGAGCCCAATCCCATGCCTGTCTGGGATCCCAATCCCATGCCTGTCTGGGAGCCCAATCCCATGCCTGTCTGTGAGTCTGATACCATGCCCATCTGTGAGCCCGATCCAATGCCAGTCTGTGAGCCCGATTCCATGCCTGTCTGTGAGCCCGATCCCATGCCCGTCTGTGACCCCGATCCCATGCCTGTCTGTGAGCCCGTTCCCATGCCCGTCTGTGAGCCCGAACCAAGGCTTGTCTGTGAGCCTGATCCCATGCCAGTCTATGAGCCCGATCACATGCCTATCTGTGAGCGCAATCCCATGCCTGTCTGTGAGCCCGATCCCATGCCTGTTTGTGAGCCCGATGCCATGCCTGTCTGTGAGCCCGAACCAAGGCTTGTCTGTGAGCCTGATCCCATGCCAGTCTATGAGCCCGATCACATGCCTATCTGTGAGCGCAATCCCATGCCTGTCTGTGAGCCCGATCCCATGCCTGTCTGTGAGCCCGATCCCATGCCAGTCAGTGAGCCCGATCCAATGCCCGTCTGTAAGCCCGATCCCATGCTTGTCTGTGAGCCCGATCCCATGCCTGTCTGTGAGCCCGATCCCATGCCGGTCTGTGAGCCCGATCCCATGCCTGTCTGTGAGCCCGATGCCATGCCTGTCTGTGAGCCCGATCCCATGCCTGTCTGTGAGCCCGATCCCAATGCCGGTCGGTGAGCCCGATGCCATGCCTGTCTGGGAGCCCGATGCCATGCCAGTCTGGGGCCCTGATCCCATTCCTGTCTGTGAGCCCGATCCCATGCCAGTCTGTGAGCCCGATCCCATGCCCGTCTGTGAGCCCGATCCCATGCCCGTCTGTGAGCCCGATCCCATGCCCGTCTGTGAGCCCGATCCAATGCCCGTCTGTGAGCCCGATCCCATGCTTGTCTGTGAGCCCGATCCCATTCCTGTCTGTGAGCCCGATCCCATGCCAGTCTGTGAGCCCGATGCCATGCCTGTCTGAGAGCCCAATGCCATGCCTGTCTGTGAGCCTGATCCCATGCCAGTCTGGGGCCCTGATCCCATTCCTGTCTGTGAGCCCGATCCAATGCCCGTCTGTGAGCCCGATCCCATGCCAGTCTGTGAGCCCGACCCCATGCCTATCTGTGAGCCCGACCCCATGCCTATCTGTGAGCCCGACCCCATGCCTGTCTGTGAGCCCGACCCCATGCCTGTCTGTGAGCCCGATCCCATGCCCGTCTGTGAGCCCGATCCCATGCCCGTCTGTGAGCCCGATCCCATGCCTGTCTGTGAGCCCGATCCAATGCCTGTCTGAGCCCAATCCCATGCCAGTCTGTGAGCCCGATCCCATGCCAGTCTGGGATCCCAATCCCATGCCTGTCTGGGAGCCCAATCCCATGCCTGTCTGGGATCCCAATCCCATGCCTGTCTGGGAGCCCAATCCCATGCCAGTCTGTGAGTCTGATGCCATGCCCATCTGTGAGCCCGATCCAATGCCAGTCTGTGAGCCCAATTCCATGCCTGTCTGTGAGCCCGATCCCATGCCTGTCTGTGAGCCCAATCCCATGCCTGTCTGGGATCCCAATCCCATGCCTGTCTGGGAGCCCAATCCCATGCCAGTCTGTGAGTCTGATGCCATGCCCATCTGTGAGCCCGATCCAATGCCAGTCTGTGAGCCCAATTCCATGCCTGTCTGTGAGCCCGATCCCATGCCTGTCTGAGCCTGATCCCATGCCAGTCTATGAGCCCGACCCCATGCCTGTCTATGAGCCCGATCCCATGCCTGTCTGGGAGCCCAATCCCATGCCTGTTTGTGAGCCCGATCCCATGCCAGTCAGTGAGCCCGATCCAATGCCCGTCTGTGAGCCCGATCCCATGCCTGTCTGGGAGCCCAATCCCATGCCTGTCTGGGAGCCCGATCCCATGCCTGTCTGTGAGTCTGATACCATGCCCATCTGTGAGCCCGATCCAATGCCAGTCTGTGAGCCCGATTCCATGCCTGTCTATGAGCCCGACCCCATGCCTGTCTGTGAGCCCGATCCCATGCCTGTCTGTGAGCCCGATCCCATGCCTGTTTGTGAGCCCGATGCCATGCCTGTCTGTGAGCCCGAACCAAGGCCTGTCTGTGAGCCCGATCCCGTGCCTGTCTGTGAGCCCAATCTCATGCCTGTCTGTGAGCCCGATCCCATGCCAGTCAGTGAGCCCGATCCAATGCCCGTCTGTGAGCCCGATCCCATGCTTGTCTGTGAGCCCGATCCCATGCCAGTCAGTGAGCCCGATCCAATGCCAGTCTGTGAGCCCGATTCCATGCCTGTCTGTGAGCCCGATCCCATGCCAGTCAGTGAGCCCGATCCAATGCCAGTCTGTGAGCCCGATCCCATGCCAGTCTGTGAGCCCGATTCCATGCCTGTCTGTGAGCCCGATCCCATGCCTGTCTGAGCCTGATCCCATGCCAGTCTATGAGCCCGACCCCATGCCTGTCTGTGAGCCTGATCCCATGCCAGTCTGTGAGCCCGATCCCATGCCAGTCTGGGGCCCTGATCCCATTCCTGTCTGTGAGCCCGATCCCATGCCCGTCTGTGAGGCTGATCCCATGCCAGTCTGTGAGTCTGATCCCATGCCCATCTGTGAGCCCGATCTAATGCCTGTTTGTGAGCCCGATCCCATGCCTGTCTGTGAGCCCGATGCCATGCCGGTCTGTGAGGCTGATCCCATGCCTGTCTGTGAGCCCGATGCCATGCCTGTCTGTGAGCCCAATCCCATGCCAGTCTGTGAGCCCGATCCCATGCCAGTCTATGAGCCCGACCCCATGCCTGTCTGTGAGCCCGATGCCATGCCGGTCTGTGAGCCCAATCCCATGCCTGTCTGAGCCCAATCCCATGCCAGTCTGTGAGCCCGATCCCATGCCAGTCTGTGAGCCTGATCCCATGCCAGTCTGGGGCCCAATCCCATGCCTGTCTGTGAGCCCGATCCCATGCCTGTCTGTGAGCCCAATCCCATGCCTGTCTGGAATCCCAATCCCATGCCTGTCTGTGAGCCCAATCCCATGCCTGTCTGGGATCCCAATCCCATGCCTGTCTGTGAGCCCAATTCCATGCCTGTCTGGGATCCCAATCCCATGCCAGTCTGTGAGTCTGATACCATGCCCATCTGTGAGCCCGATCCAATGCCAGTCTGTGAGCCCGATCCCATGCCTGTCTGTGAGCCCAATCCCATGCCTGTCTGAGCCTGATCCCATGCCAGTCTCTGAGCCCGATCCCATGCCTGTCTGTGAGCCTGATCCCATGCCAGTCTATGAGCCCGACCCCATGCCTGTCTGTGAACCCGATGCCATGCCGGTCTGTGAGGCTGATCCCATGCCTGTCTGTGACCCAATCCCATGCCTGTCGGTGAGCCCAATCCCATGCCAGTCTGTGAGCCCGATCCCATGCCCGTCTGTGAGCCCGATCCCATGCCAGTCTGTGAGCCCGATCCAATGCCCGTCTGTGAGCCCGACCCCATGCCTGTCTGTGAGCCCGACCCCATGCCTGTCTGTGAGCCCGACCCCATGCCTGTCTGTGAGCCCGATCCCATGCCCGTCTGTGAGCCCGATCCCATGCCCGTCTGTGAGCCCGATCCCATGCCTGTCTGTGAGCCCGATCCAATGCCAGTCTGGGGCCCAATCCCATGCCTGTCTGAGCCCAATCCCATGCCAGTCTGTGAGCCCGATCCCATGCCAGTCTGGGATCCCAATCCCATGCCTGTCTGGGAGCCCAATCCCATGCCTGTCTGGGATCCCAATCCCATGCCTGTCTGGGAGCCCAATCCCATGCCAGTCTGTGAGTCTGATGCCATGCCCATCTGTGAGCCCGATCCAATGCCAGTCTGTGAGCCCGATTCCATGCCTGTCTGTGAGCCCGATCCCATGCCTGTCTGTGAGCCCAATCCCATGCCTGTCTGAGCCTGATCCCATGCCAGTCTATGAGCCCGACCCCATGCCTGTCTATGAGCCTGATCCCATGCCTATCTGTGAGCGCAATCCCATGCCTGTCTGGGAGCCCAATCCCATGCCTGTTTGTGAGCCCGATCCCATGCCAGTCAGTGAGCCCGATCCAATGCCCGTCTGTGAGCCCGATCCCATGCCTGTCTGGGAGCCCAATCCCATGCCTGTCTGGGAGCCCGATCCCATGCCTGTCTGTGAGTCTGATACCATGCCCATCTGTGAGCCCGATCCAATGCCAGTCTGTGAGCCCGATTCCATGCCTGTCTATGAGCCCGACCCCATGCCTGTCTGTGAGCCCGATCCCATGCCTGTCTGTGAGCCCGATCCCATGCCTGTTTGTGAGCCCGATGCCATGCCTGTCTGTGAGCCCGAACCAAGGCCTGTCTGTGAGCCCGATCCCATGCCTGTCTGTGAGCCCAATCTCATGCCTGTCTGTGAGCCCGATCCCATGCCAGTCAGTGAGCCCGATCCAATGCCCGTCTGTGAGCCCGATCCCATGCTTGTCTGTGAGCCCGATCCCATGCCAGTCAGTGAGCCCGATCCAATGCCAGTCTGTGAGCCCGATTCCATGCCTGTCTGTGAGCCCGATCCCATGCCAGTCAGTGAGCCCGATCCAATGCCAGTCTGTGAGCCCGATCCCATGCCAGTCTGTGAGCCCGATTCCATGCCTGTCTGTGAGCCCGATCCCATGCCTGTCTGAGCCTGATCCCATGCCAGTCTATGAGCCCGACCCCATGCCTGTCTGTGAGCCCGATCCCATGCCAGTCTGTGAGCCCGATCCCATGCCAGTCTGGGGCCCTGATCCCATTCCCGTCTGTGAGCCCGATCCCATGCCCGTCTGTGAGGCTGATCCCATGCCAGTCTGTGAGTCTGATCCCATGCCCATCTGTGAGCCCGATCTAATGCCAGTCTGTGAGCCCGATTCCATGCCTGTCTGTGAGCCCGATCCCATGCCAGTCTGTGAGCCCGATTCCATGCCTGTCTGTAAGCCCGATCCCATGCCAGTCTGTGAGCCCAATCCCATGCCTGTCTGAGCCTGATCCCATGCCAGTCTATGAGCCCGACCCCATGCCTGTCCGTGAGCCCGATCCCATGCCTGTCTGTGAGCCCGATGCCATGCCGGTCTGTGAGGCTGATCCCATGCCTGTCTGTGAGCCCGATGCCATGCCTGTCTGTGAGCCCAATCCCATGCCAGTCTGTGAGCCTGATCCCATGCCAGTCTATGAGCCCGACCCCATGCCTGTCTGTGAGCCCGATGCCATGCCGGTCTGTGAGCCCAATCCCATGCCTGTCTGAGCCCAATCCCATGCCAGTCTGTGAGCCCGATCCCATGCCAGTCTGTGAGCCTGATCCCATGCCAGTCTGGGGCCCAATCCCATGCCTGTCTGTGAGCCCGATCCCATGCCTGTCTGTGAGCCCAATCCCATGCCTGTCTGGAATCCCAATCCCATGCCTGTGAGCCCAATCCCATGCCTGTCTGGGATCCTAATCCCATGCCTGTCTGTGAGCCCAATCCCATGCCTGTCTGGGATCCCAATCCCATGCCAGTCTGTGAGTCTGATACCATGCCCATCTGTGAGCCCGATCCAATGCCAGTCTGTGAGCCCAATCCCATGCCTGTCTGAGCCTGATCCCATGCCAGTCTCTGAGCCCGATCCCATGCCTGTCTGTGAGCCTGATCCCATGCCAGTCTATGAGCCCGACCCCATGCCTGTCTGTGAACCCGATGCCATGCCGGTCTGTGAGGCTGATCCCATGCCTGTCTGTGACCCAATCCCATGCCTGTCGGTGAGCCCAATCCCATGCCAGTCTGTGAGCCCGATCCCATGCCCGTCTGTGAGCCCGATCCCATGCCAGTCTGTGAGCCCGATCCAATGCCCGTCTGTGAGCCCGACCCCATGCCCGTCTGTGAGCCCGACCCCATGCCCGTCTGTGAGCCCGACCCCATGCCTGTCTGGGAGCCCGATCCCATGCCTGTCTGGGAGCCCGATCCCATGCCTGTCTGTGAGCCCGATCCCATGCCTGTCTGTGAGCCCGATCCCATGCCTGTCTGAGCCCAATCCCATGCCAGTCTGTGAGCCCGATCCCATGCCAGTCTGGGGCCCAATCCCATGCCTGTCTGTGAGCCCGATCCCATGCCTGTCTGTGAGCCCAATGCCATGCCTGTCTGGGATCCCAATCCCATGCCTGTCTGGGATCCCAATCCCATGCCTGTCTGGGATCCCAATCCCATGCCTGTCTGTGAGCCCAATCCCATGCCTGTCTATGAGCCCGATCCCATGCCAGTCTGTGAGCCCGATCCAATGCCCGTCTGTGAGCCCGACCCCATGCCTGTCTGTGAGCCCGACCCCATGCCTGTCTGTGAGCCCGACCCCATGCCTGTCTGGGAGCCCGATCCCATGCCTGTCTGGGAGCCCGATCCCATGCCTGTCTGTGAGCCCGATCCCATGCCTGTCTGTGAGCCCGATCCCATGCCTGTCTGAGCCCGATCCCATGCCAGTCTGTGAGCCCGATCCCATGCCAGTCTGGGGCCCAATCCCATGCCTGTCTGTGAGCCCGATCCCATGCCTGTCTGTGAGCCCAATGCCATGCCTGTCTGGGATCCCAATCCCATGCCTGTCTGGGATCCCAATCCCATGCCTGTCTGGGATCCCAATCCCATGCCTGTCTATGAGCCCGACCCCATGCCTGTCTGTGAGCCTGATCCCATGCCTATCTGTGAGCGCAATCCCATGCCTGTGAGCCCGATTCCCATGCCTGTTTGTGAGCCCGATGCCATGCCGGTCTCTGAGCCCGATCCCATGCCTGTCTGTGAGCCCGATGCCATGCCTGTCTGTGAGCCTGATCCCATTCCTGTCTGTGAGCCCGATCCCATGCCAGTCTGTGAGCCCGATCCCATGCCCGTCTGTGAGCCCGATCCCATGCCCGTCTGTGAGCCTGATCCCATGCCAGTCTGGGGCCCTGATCCCATTCCTGTCTGTGAGCCCGATCCCATGCCTGTCTGAGATCCCAATCCCATGCCTGTCTGGGAGCCCAGTCCCATGCCTGTCTGGGAGCCCAGTCCCATGCCTGTCTGGGAGCCCGATCCCATGCCCATCTGTGAGTCTGATACCATGCCTGTCTGTGAGCCCGATCCCATGCCTGTCTGTGAGTCTGATACCATGCCCATCTGTGAGCCCGATCCAATGCCAGTCTGTGAGCCCGATCCCATGCCAGTCTGTGAGCCCGATCCCATGCCTGTCTGTGAGCCCGATCCCATGCCTGTCTGAGCCTGATCCCATGCCAGTCTATGAGCCCGACCCCATGCCTGTCTGTGAGCCTGATCCCATGCCTATCTGTGAGCCTGATCCCATGCCTGTTTGTGAGCCCGATGCCATGCCTGTCTGGGAGCCCAATTACATGCCTGTCTGTTAGCCTGATCCCATGCCTGTCTGGGGCCCTGATCCCATGCCAGTCTGGGGCCCTGATCCCATGCCAGTCTGTGAGCCCTGATCCCATGCCCGTCTGTGAGCCCGATCCCATGCCCGTCTGTGAGCCCGATCCCATGCCCGTCTGTGAGCCCGATCCCATGCCAGTCTGTGAGCCCGATCCCATGCCAGTCTGTGAGCCCGATCCCATGCCCGTCTGTGAGCCCGATCCCATGCCTGTCTGTGAGCCCGATCCCATGCCTGTCTGTGAGCCCGATCCCATGCCAGTCTGTGAGCCCGATCCCATGCCAGTCTGTGAGCCCGATCCCATGCCCGTCTGTGAGCCCGATCCCATGCCCATCTGTGAGCCCGATCCCATGCCCATCTGTGAGCCCGATCCCATGCCTGTCTGGGGCCCTGATCCCATTCCTGTCTGTGAGCCCGATCCCATGCCCGTCTGTGAGCCTGTCTCAATGTCTGTGACCCTGACTGTTTGGGAGCCTGCTTTAATGTCTGTGCCCGTGGTTTTAAAACACCTCGGTTTGCACATGGTGATTTCTTCCCGCTGGCTCTAGGAGGCCTTAAGGGTTTCCTAGAGTTGCAGTAAGGCCTGATTCTGGTTACCTAGAAATTTCTGCCTCCATTGTCCCTGCCTGGATATCCCCCAGTCTTACCCGTCCAGCGGAGCAATTGTTTAAACGCGTTTGGTGCCCGCCTGGTGAGAGGGGAGGTAATGTCATGCCTGGAGTTCCTCCTCAGCTTTCGGCTGCTCCTTCCTGGGACTTTTCTCTGTTGCATGCAGCTTGACAGCAGATGGCGCTGTTCTGCAGATCTGTTCCTGGAAAACAGCTTGCACCTGTGACTTTGCCTGGCCTATATAAGCTGATCCACACATGGCGTCAGTGGATCAGCAGTATATCTGTCTTCTGAACTATCTGCCCGTACTCTGTCTTTGGACTTCTGAATCTGAACCTATATCTTGTATGTATGCACTCTGACTCCATATTATATATATTATAGCAGTATCTTGTATGTATGCACTCTGACTCCATATTATATATATTATAGCAGTATCTTGTATGTATGCACTCTGACTCCATATTATATATATTATAGCAGTATCTTGTATGTATGTCCTCTGACTCCATATATATGTACAGCAGTATCTTGTATGTATGTCCTCTGACTCCACATGTATATATGTACAGCAGTATCTTGTATGTATGTCCTCTGACTCCACATGTATATATGTACAGCAGTATCTTGTATGTATGTCCTCTGACTCCACATGTATATATGTACAGCAGTATCTTGTATGTATGTCCTCTGACTCCACATGTATATATATGTACAGCAGTATCTTGTATGTATGTCCTCTGACTCCACATGTATATATATGTACAGCAGTATCTTGTATGTATGTCCTCTGACTCCACATGTATATATATATGTACAGCAGTATCTTGTATGTATGTCCTCTGACTCCACATGTATATATATATGTACAGCAGTATCTTGTATGTATGTCCTCTGACTCCACATGTATATATATGTACAGCAGTATCTTGTATGTATGTCCTCTGACTCCACATGTATATATATGTACAGCAGTATCTTGTATGTATGTCCTCTGACTCCACATGTATATATATGTACAGCAGTATCTTGTATGTATGTCCTCTGACTCCACATGTATATATATGTACAGCAGTATCTTGTATGTATGTCCTCTGACTCCACATGTATATATATGTACAGCAGTATCTTGTATGTATGTCCTATGACTCCACATGTATATATGTACAGCAGTATCTTGTATGTATGTCCTCTGACTCCACATGTATATATGTACAGCAGTATCTTGTATGTAAGCACTCTGACTCCAGCAGCCTGTTTGATGTGTGTGTTGATCACTGGTTGTTACCATTAAACGCAGTTTGTCACATATCAGTTTCTGTCTCGCAGTCTTAAATTCTGGTCATTTACTACTATTGGGATTTCTCTGTTGAGATGTCCTAGATGGAAACAATGATTTTGGTCACATGTCCACATTAGCATTACACCCAATCAGGACTAAATCTGGACTCTACACAGGACAGAATGGGGGAGGAGCCCGATTCCTTGGTTGGCTGTTACCTGTGTATTTGTCAATAAAATCTTATTGTATGTAAAAGCCCCATTTCTCAGGGTAACAGGAGACCACGTGTTTATTGGTAGACGCCCTTTCCTGCCCAGGACACTCCCCCAAACTGAAACAGTACTTTAGATTTTCAGATAAAATACAACAGCTATGTGCACATTGCAATTTTTTTTAAAGTGGACCAACACCCTCCGGTGATCGGCCCGGGAATTTATAAGATTCCCGGGCCGATCACCTCCCTCCCCGCGGGACATCCGAGATCGGGATGTCCCGCGGGGTGAAACCCCCCCAAACTCCCTACCTTATCTTCGGCGGCGGCCGGCCGCCGCCGCCTCCCTCGCGCCCCTCTAGACGTGCGCGCGCCCGCGCCGGCCGTCTGTGAATGGCCGGCGCGGGCACGCGCGCGTCAAGAGGGACGCGCGGGAGGCGGCGGCGGAGGAGCCGCTTGTCCGCGGCTTGTCCGTCGGCGCGGGGAGAGGTGAGTTCGGGGGGTTCGGGGGGGTTTCACACAGCGGGGCACCCCGATCAGGGGTGCCCCACCGAAGTGGACCAAGACCCAGGATAGTCAAAATCCTGGGTGTTGGTCCACTTTAAAAAACAACCCTTTACATTTGAATACCCCCCACAAACTATATATTCTCTGGAAGTACACACCTCAAGCTTTCTAGGTTTACCAGGCTTGTGATATCCCCCACACACTATATATTCTCGGGAAGTACACACCTCAAGCTTTCTAGGCATATCAGGCTTGTTGACATGGGCGCAGTTTTCTGGAAGTAATCCCTCAATGAATTATTTGGTTGCACTGAGTTTCCCTAAAAAAAGAATAAAAAAGCAGAATAAAAGCCACATTTCCCTAAAAAAACAATATGCAAACAGGAAAAACAAGTTAAATCTGAAAAAGCAACATCCCCCGAACAGAACTATACCCAACATGCATAGCTACTGTCAAGGGAAGAGTTGCCAAACACCCCAAAGCAAAGCATGTGTGTAAGGATAATTTTACTTGCAAATTTCAGCTCTGCAGACAAAGTGCCCACCTTGCGCTTTTTCTACCAAAACAACCCTTTGGAATTTGGAATACCCCCGACAAACCATATATTCCCTGAAAGCACACGTTAAGCTTTATAGGTGTACCCAGCTTGTTGTAGTGGGCTCATCTTTCTGGAAGTAATCCCTTAAAGAATTCTTAGGTTGCACAGGGTTTCCCTAAAAAATTTAAAATTTTGTAAATGTAATGTAAAATAAAACAGCTGAATAAAAAACACATTTTGCTAAAATATCAATATAAAAGAAAAAACAAGCTAAGCGCAAAGTCCCTTGAGCAGAACAATACCCAACATACACAGGCACTGTTAACCCTTTTAACTACCAGCCTACTTTAGATTTTGTCACTCTCCGCTGACAGGTCATTTGTCCCCATTTTGCGCCATGTTTAACTGTGATTTTTGCAGAAATTTCCAGGAAAATTACATTTTTTTTGAGGCAGAGTTTAGGCTTTAACCCTTTAAATGCCAGCCACGTAAATTTTACGTGGTTGCTTCTCCTGGACTTAAGTGCCAGCCACGTAAAATTCACGTGCCTGGCATCTACCCCTGCTAGTGGGCAAAAAAAAAAAAATACTCACCTGACCCCTCGTTAGATCCGGCCGGGTCTCCTCTTTAATTTGGTGCCATCCAATCCCCCGTGGGGTCTCGGATGGCTCCAGGAGAGCCCCCGGAATAGTGCCCCCCCCCACTTCGGCAGCAGCAGCTGCTATCTGTGAAAAAAAAAAAAAAAATGACATTCACTTACCTTAGGTCGCGCTGCATCCCGACAGGTCTCTTCTTCACTGGGGGGGCCTCAGATCGCCCCCCCCGGCTCTTCAGCTTCAGGGGAGAGCCTGAAAGGGCTCTCCCCCCTCCTGCTCCGACGGGCGCCGCCATCTTGTGATAAGCCCCGCCCCTTTGGGGGCGGGTCTTATCGCGACCCTCGCTCAAGTTCCGCCCCTTTGGGGGCGGGGCTTATCGTGATCCCGGCTCAAAGCCCCGCCCCCTTTGTGACGTCACTCACCGGGTGTCGTCCTGGCTCCCGGCTGTTGTTCATTCAGATGCGATCATGCTGGCCACAGGAGCAGAGGGGCAGGTGATCAGATCATCACCTGCCCCTCTGCTACTGCAGCCAGCATGATCACATCTGTCAACACATCGAGGGACAAAGGAGCTGACGATCGGAGGTAAGTAAAGTAAAAAAAAAGTTTTTACTTTTTAATAACATTTTTTATTAAAGTGTCAGTGTGTTTATTTTTACTGTTAACCCCTTGTGAACTGGTAAGGGGTCCATGAGACCCCTTATACCAGTTCACGAGGCATCCCCTATTACCTGCCTCCCCAAAGGCCAGGGGGGGGGGCAGAAGAGCCCGGGCCCACATAGGGTATGTGGGCTCGTAGGCTGCAGGGTGGGGGGGCCACAAAAGCTGGCCCCCCACTCTGTGCCTACAAGCCCCCATAGCTGGTCCCGGGCTGGTTATGACGGGTAGGGGGGACCCTACGTCATTTTTTTTTTTAATTTTAAGGGTTAGGGTTAGCCTAACCCTAACCCTTAATTTTTTTTTTTTAAATGACGTAGGGGGGGGGGGGACCCTACTTCATTTTTTAAAAAAAATTTAAGGGTTAGGGTTAGCCTAACCCTTAAAATTCTGCCAAAAAATGGGTTCCCCCCCCCTTCCCGGGAGGGGGGATGCTACGTCTTTCTTTTTTTTTTTTTTTTTTAAGTGGACCAACACCCAGGCTATAAGATCTATCTAGATCTATAAGATTCCAGGGCCGATCAGATCCCTCACCGCGGGGCATCCGTGAAACCCCCCAGGACGCCCCATTCGCCTTACCTTATCCCCGTTCCAACGATGCATGCGCGGGCCTCCGCCGCCTCTCACGCTTCTCTCTAGCAGGGCGCCGTTTGTGAATGGCCGGCGCGGGCACGCTCCCTGTTAGAGGGAAGCGCGAGATGCGGCTGCCAGCGTGCTCGGAGCTGCTGTGGTTGTCCGTCCCTTGTCCGTGCATACCACAGCGGCTCTGAGCGCTCTGATTGGACGAGCGCTCGCGCATGCGCCGTAGGAGCGGGGTGAGGTGAGTTTTTTTATACCTTTCTCGGGGGTTTCACGCAGCGGGGCACCCCCGCGGAAGTGGAACAAAACCCAGGATAGTGAAAATCCTGGGTGTTGGTCCACTTTAAGGGTTAGGGTTAGGTTAACGCTAACCCTTAAAATTCCCCCCAAAAAATGGGGTCCCCTGGGAGGGGGGATCCTATGTCATTTTTTCTTTAATTTTAAGGGTTAAGGTTAGGCTTAGATGTTATAAAGTGCTATTTTCAGTTTGGGGGGGTCTCCTGGGCAAGAATGGGGGGCTATCGATACATATGTGGTACCGTTGTAATCGGGAGAAATGGGGCTATCACATGCAATATGGTTTTCATTACTAAAACAAATGTTTTATTTAAAATAAAGGAGACAATTGTTTAAAAAATATTATTTTATTTTTTTGTTTTTTTTTACGCAAAAATATTTAAAAAACAGCAGAAAAATTACAAACAAGACATTTAATGTTAAAGCCTAAACTCTGCTGCAAAAAAAAAAAATATATATATATTTTCCAGGAAATTCCGGCAAAAATCACGGTTAAACATGGCGCAAAATGGGGAAAAATGACCAACAGAGGGTGACAAAAGTTCAAGTAGGCTGGCAATTAAAAGGGTTAATAGTACCTATGCATGTTGGGTATTGTTCTGCTCGGGGGACCTTGCGCTTTCAGATTTAGCTTGTTTTTTCTTATTTGCATATTGATATTTTAGGAAAAGGTGTTTTTTATTCGGCTTTTTTATACATTTTCTTGTGAAACCCTGTGCAACCTAAGAATTCTTCAAGGGATTACTTCCAGAAAGATGAGCCCACGACAACAAGCTGGGTACGCTTAGAAAGCTTAAAATGTGTACTTTTCGGGAATATATAGTTTATGGGGGATATTCCAAATGTAAAGGCTTGTTTTGGTAGAAAAAGCACAAGGTGCGCACATTGTCTGCAGAGCTGAAATTTTGAAGTAAAATTGCTGTTACGCACATGCTTTACTTTGGTGTGTTTGGCAACTCTTCCCTTGACAGGACCTATGCATGCTGGGTATTGTTCTGTTCGGGGCATGTTGCTTTTTCAGATTTTCAGTTTTTTTATTGTTTCCATATAGTTTTTTTTAGGAAAATGTGGTTTTGATTCTGCATTTTTATTCTTTTTTAGGGAAACCCTGTGCAACCAAAGAATATATTGAGGGGTTAACTCCAGAAAACTGCACCCATGTCAACAAACCTGGTACGTCTAGAAAGCTTGAGGTCTGTACTTCCAGAGAATATATAGTTTGTTGGGGGTATTTCAAATGTAAAGGGTTGTTTTTCTTGAAAAACTGCAAGGTGCGCTTAGCGCGTAGCATAGTTGTATTTTATCTGAAAATCTCCTAAAGCGTTGTTTCAGTTTGGGGGAGTCTCCTGGGCAGGAAAGGGTGTCTACCTATACATATGTGGTACCGCTGTAACCGGGAGAAATTGGTGTTTCACGCGCAATAAGATTTTAGTGAGAAACTTACATTTTTTATTACAAAAAAACACTACAAATTGTAAAAAATAGTTTTTTGGGGGTTTTTTTGCACATATTTCATCCAAAAATATTGAGAATACACGTAAAAAATGACAAACAAGACATTTCATGTTAAAGCCCAGACTCTGCGGAAAAAAACAATATATCACTTTCCTGGGAAATCCCTGGAAATCCCTTCAAAAACCACAGTTGAACATGGGGAGCGCAAAATAGTGCAAAATGGTCTGGCAACAAAGGGTGACAAAATCTCAAGGTAGGCTGGCACTTAAAGGGTTAACATGAAATGTCTTGTTTGTAATTTTTCCACTGCTTTTCATATGTTTTTAAAAACTAAAAAAAAAATAGATTATTTTTAAAAGATGGTCTCGTTTGTATTAAAGAAAACCATATTGCATGTGAAAGCCCCATTTCTCCTGATTACAATGGTACCACATATGTATCGGTAGCCCCCCCGTTCCTGCCCAGTAGACCCCCAAACTGAAAAGAGCACTTTATAACATTTACTAATAAAATACAACTACTATCCACACTATAAAGGGTTAAATCTAAAATTTTAAGGGTAAACCCTCCCTATCCAGCATAACCAGCCCGGGGACCAGCTATGGGGGGGCGCCCTATTCCAGGCACTCTCCTGCAGCCGGGAGATTAGAAGCCCCCAGGGTGAAGAGGAGACGGTTTGAACGAAGGGTCAGGTGAGTATTTTTACATTTTATATTACACTAGCAGGAGGGAAAGCCAAGCCAATAGGTTCTAAACCAAACCTATGATCTGTCTCTAAATCTGGCTAAAAACAGAGGTCTGGGCCCACACACATCTGCAGAAGTGTTGCTATACCAAATGCCATGCTGCCTCTATGCAGGGGGGCATAGCTAAGGGGGGCAGGGGTGGCACGTGCCCCAGGTGCAGCAGGTCAGGGGGATGCCAAAGGGGGGCCTGAGCACAGGTGGGTGGTGCCATTTTGAATCTTTGACCTGGGTGACAAAGCCTAGCTACGTCTCGGGTCCTAACACTAATATATGGGCATCCCCAATAGACACAAAATGCAATGGATACATTGGGAGCAGCTTACCTGAGGTTCCCCTATAACCTCCAGTGCAGCACATGGAGAGGAAGGGTCAAAAGCCTCGCAGTACAGCTTCAGACCCCCCACCCCATATATTATAGACTCTCATAGATTAGAGTTAGGGCTGCACCTTACAGAGGAACTGTGTCGTTTGGTGCAGCTTTAGCAATTCTGCAGATGTCTGTGGACCAAGGCCTCTGTATTTAACCAGATTTAGAGACAGATCATCGGTTTGGTCGCAAGCTAACAGGGTTCGGTGCTGTGGCTCCTTTAAAGTGGGCCAACACCCAGGGGTGATCGGCCCGGGAATCTATAAGATTCCCGGGCCGATCACCTCACACACCGCGGGACATCCGAGATCGGGATGTCCCGCGGGGTGTAACCCCCCCAAACACCCTGAAAAACCTTACCTCTCCAGACGCTGCTTCCGCCGCCGCCTCACTCGCGCTCCTTCAGACGTGCGCGCGCCCGCGCCGGCCGTCTCTGAATGGCCGGCGCGGGCGCGCACACGTCAAGAGTGACGCGCGGGAGGCGGCAGCGGGCGCGATCCCTTGTCCGCCGACGGACGTCACTTGTCCGTCGGCGGGCATTGGACAGCGCAGTCACGTGGGATCGTGGAGAGGTGAGTTTTCGGGGTGTTTGGGGGGGTTTTGGGCAGCGGGGCACCCCCGATCGGGGTGCCCCAAGGAAGTGGACCAATACCCAGGATAGTCAAAATCCTGGGTGTTGGTCCACTTTAAGACTTGTGTATCCTAATTGCCCTGCTCACGTTAGTTCTAAATTGGTGTGAGCGGCTGCCGCCCCCTCTTCTGGATAATCTATAACAAAACCTGAGGAGTGAGCTGCGCGTATTTACTATCTACACAGTTACAATGTCATTGCTGATAAGCCCGATGGATACAAACTCTTGTATGTAAAATAATACATGACAGCGCGGTTCTTGCCTGGATCACACCCGCCCTTAATGGTGTGAAGACAGCAGATTAATAAACTGTTAGAGCCAGTTTGTAGCCACACCAGTTATGTCGGGGGATGGTCCAGGTTATGGAGATGTGGGGAAATGTCAGAGGAAGTCATATTTACTGGTTGTGTGAATTGATATCACATTTTGTCAATTATTAGCAAATTACGAGCAAGTCTCTCCAGGCTTTGTTGGGAATAATGGCAACTGTGACTCCATGGGTGTGGGGTCTGCCATGACCTCAGCACAGAGCCCGGCAGCCACGGGAATAGCGGTACAGTCATGGGGAGAATAAGCAAATGATTAGATAGGAATAGGAGATGGATCTCAGGAGGTGATGGTGAGCTCTCCAGCTAACATCAGCTCGTTTCTATACAGTCACCTGAATGCTGCAGAGATCCTGGTTAGCAAGAAAAAAGCTTCTGTGTCTGGACAAGTTTCATTTCTACTTTGATGTGAGCTGTCTGGCCACAGGGTGACTGCAAATCCCATCATGCCTGCACCACCTCTCATATCCCGTCCTTCTTTATTATATAAACAATCCTTAGGCCATACAAGAGGAATCCTGTCTGATAAAGAAGCTCACAGTTTGGAAGCAACAAGGCACATCTCCAACAGTCACTTTTATGTTGTAAATTCTGGGTTGGCAGTCAGCGGAAGTGAACAGCGCAATGTCATTTTGTGCTCCTGAGTCTTTAGTGTCACTCGGTGCTGTACAACTTTTATACTATGTGGATTTTGTAAGAATAATTATGATCTATGATGTTATTTGTGATTTAGAAGACCTGGTGTTCTCAGACCAGTTTTCACATTTAAAAAAACAGCTTCTACAGCTTTTCTCCCTTGTGGCTTCTTTTGTGTTTGAGAAGAGTTGATGCATGACTGAAACTTTTCCCGCAATCAGAACAGGAATATGGCTTCTCCCCTGTATGAGACCTCTTATGAACATTCAGAGCAGACGGGTGTGAAAAACGCTTCCCACATTCAGGACAAGAATACGGCTTCTCCCCGGTATGAACTCTTTCATGACTGATGAGCTGCGACTTTGCAGCAAAAGATTTCCCACAATCAGAACAGGAAAATGGCTTCTGTCCTGTATGTATTTTTTCATGTACGTGAAGAGCGGATTTTTGACGAAAACATTTTCCACACTCAGGACAAGAATGCGACTTCTCTTCTGTATGAATCATTTCATGTTTTGTAACATCAGATTTGTGGGAAAAGCATTTCCCACACTCAGAACAGGAATATGGCTTCTCCCCTGTATGGCTTCTTTCATGTAATTTAAGGACAAATTTGGCAGAAAAACATTTCCCACATTCAGAGCAGGAATACGGCTTCTCTCCTGTATGAATTCTTTCATGGTTGTTCAGATGTTCTTTCCTAGAAAAGCATTTCCCACATTCAGAACAAGAGAATGGCTTCACCCCAGTATGAACTTTCTCATGGGCCAATAGATACTCTTTACGTGAAAAACATTTCCCACATTCAGAACACGAATACGGCTTCTTTCCTGTATGAATTGTTCCATGTTTCTTCAGCTCTGATTTGACAGAAAAACTTTTCCCACATGTATCACACGAATACGGCTTTTCTTTTGTATGAACTCTTTCATGTGTCCTTAGATGTGAATTAGAGGTAAAACATTTCTCACATTTAGGACAAGAATACAGCTTCTCTCCTGTATGAACTCTCTTGTGGACCATAAGCTGTGTTACCTGGGCAAAACATTTCCCACATTCAGGACAAGAATACGGCTTCTCCCCTGTATGAATTCTTTCGTGAATGAGAAGATGTGATTTACTGGAAAAACATTTCCCACATTCTAAACACGAATGCGGCTTCTCTCCTGTATGAACTCTTTCATGTGAGTGAAGGGCTGATTTATTGGAAAATGTTTTACCACATTCAGAGCAGCAATGCGGCTTCTCCCCTGTATGAATTCTTCTATGTGTGGTAAAAACCCAGCTAGAGGAAAAGCATTTCCCACAATCAGAACAACAATAGGGCTTCTCTCCTGTATGTGATCTTTCATGCATAGTAAGACCGTTCTTGCTGGAATAACATTTCCCACATTCAGAGCAAGAATACGGCTTCTCTCCTGTATGAACTATTTCATGTTTCTTTAGGTCTGATTTAGAGGTAAAGCTTTTTCCACATTCGAGACAAGAACATAGATTATCTCCTGTATGCATTCTTTCATGCTTCTTTAGCTCTCGGTTAGAGAAAAAACATTTCCCACATTCAGGGCAAGAGTACGGCTTCTCTCCTGTATGAACTCTTTCATGATGGATAAGGGAGGAATTGGAGGAAAAATATTTTTTGCATTCTGAACAAGAGTACGGCTTCAAGCCTGCATGGGTTGCCATATGCTTCTTGAGACTTGACTTGTCAAAAAAAACTTTCCCGCATTCAGAACACGAATGAGGTTTTTCCCCGTTATGAATTCTTTCATGACTGAGAACACCTGATCTAGAGGAGAAACATTTCCCACATTCGGAACAAGAATACGGCTTCTCTCCTGTGTGAATTCTTTTGTGGGTCTTCAGAGCCGATTTAGAGGTGTAACATTTCCCACATTCAGGACACGGATGCGCTTTTTCTCCAGTATGAACTATTTCGTGTCTGAGAAGATCGGATTTGAAGGGGAAACCCTTCCCACATTCAGAACAAGTAAACCGTTTCTTCCTCTGGAGTTTTCTTTGGCGGGAGGTCACTTCTTTCTTTGCTGTGTGATGGGGGACAGGATGGGAGTCATCAGAGGTGCACCCCGAGTTAGATGATTCAGCAGTATTGTCACGATCATTACGTGGGCTTCCTTCAGGAGAGTATGCTGTCAGGTCATCTTCGGATGCTGAATCTGGGGATATATTAGGGTGTATTGCAGGGTTTCCCCTAGTGCACTGACCAGCTGGAAGAAAAATAAAAATAACATAAGATAACAAATCACTTCAGCTAATCATACAGTTATTCAATGTTTAAAGTTGACAAATCTTCAGCAACTTAGAAACAATGGAAGTATAAAGCTCCCGAATCTAAAAACCTATGACATGGCGGCTCTCATACGTTATCTAAAAGATTGGATCAATAACACTGAGAAGATCCAAATTTAAGAAACATAGTTCTGAAAGACTATGGTTTATTTTCTGTATGTTAGAGTAACGCTTTAACGCTGGACTTTTCTGTAATTGCTTTTGTAAGGCTTATCTAAGGAATGTGCTGCTTCGCATGGGGGACTCTGGGAACTGAGAACACTATGAAATACTCCCATATTCGACCTTGTACATGGTAATAAATATTCTGTTCTCATTATTTTTAACTTAGGTAATTGTCTGTTCTGCGCATGCTCTAACTATGAAAGTTTTCAATAAAAAAGGGGTCAGAAGAGCCCCCTGCTCACTTCTTTGAGGTTTTGCTACACACCTTGTCGCGTATATTGATTTCTCTTAGAGTATAACAATTGGGAATCAGACAACAGAAGCCAGACCAAGTCCGGTTAGTGACTTGAACATAACATTACGTGGCGCCCGAATTCAGGGACTCTCTATAGTGGTCGCAAGAGGTATCGCACCCGCCGAACGGAACATCAACTGATGCCACCTCGGAACAGCAGACTTCAAAACCTGGCCAGGTAAGAGACAGCTTTTATGTACTCTTATACTCTGCTCTTCCCCTGTGAGGCATCAGCGGGTCCGTTCTAAGGTGAGATAGGCATAGCCAGCCTCTGCGAAAGAGGGTCATTTTAAGAATCCTAAGGCGCTTCTGTTGTCTGCATTTGTTTTGTCTGTTTGTATTTGTCTCATCTGTCTGTTCCCTTAAGAATTTGTTATTTTTGAGAGTGTGATAAAAAACTTTATGAGCCTGGCATTTAGTTAAAAACTTTGGAAGGTCATTAGACGCCCCACCCCACTGGCGAGGGGAAACCCGCTATAACCCAGTGACGGTGAACGCAAGTGGTGACCAGAAGAAGTTTTAGATAAAAATGTTACCCTGTACGGTTCCATAACTCATTTAGGCGTGAGCCAGTTGTCAAGTTGACCGGATTTTGACGGCCCCTTACGGTGCATGCCAGCCGATCCTGACTACGTTGACTTATAAGAACCACAATTCCCAGGCTTAGTTAGAAGACTAGGACTAGTCGATAGGTGATTTCAGAAAATTAAAGCCAATATTACTGGGATGGGAATAAGATACAATTAGTGTATCTAGGACTGTCACTTACCCATATGATAGGTGATGTGTTGTTTGTGATCCTAATTGTTTGTCTTGGATTATGTGTTGCTATTTGGTTAGCGTGTAGGATCACTAGACAATACCAGGAGGGACCCAGAGAGGTATTCCAGTTCCTAGTTCCTTAGGAGGAAGCCAAAGAAGGCTAGCCCACAGAGAGGTTAGACCCCAATACGGTACCTAAGGCCGGTTGCTAGGAAGATGGGAAAAGAACAGTCCAAAGAGATACCCCAGGAAGAGAAGTGGCAGACGTTAGAAGAAATCACAAAAGAAAGGTGTGGCGCAGATGCCGCCAAAGAACTAAGAAAAATCTGGAAGGAATTTAAGTTAACACACAAATGGCAATTAGATTTAGGGAAATGGGAACAGATAGCTAAAGGGAAACATGGAATTATTTTTGACAAAGGATGGGATCATCAAGTGGAATGTGCTCTGAAACTTTCAAGTTTAGCAGAAAAGGAAGGCTGGACATACAGTCCACATAGGAAACAATGGAATACTACACCATTGCTTCATCCCCAAGTAGAGCCCATACCTGATGCTCCAACAGCCCCAGTACCGCCACCCCCATATGAAAAGACAGTATGGCAATGCTATTGTGGAATGGTAAATAAGGGTTGGGACAGAATGTGTACCCAGTGTAAAGTAAGGGAGCAGGATAAAGTAGTAAATGAAGAAGGAACATGGAAATGTGTAGTTTGTGGTTGTAGAGGGATGGGTTTAGAACAAGAAGAATGTAATGTTTGTGGAGCAGATCAGCAAGGAGGGGATCCAGATGAGAGAATAAATGGTGTTAGCACAAGAAAGAAAAAAGTAAGTTTAGTTACTGAAAAATCATGGTCTTGCCATCACTGTATGACTTATGGTTTACCAGAAAATTTTACACATTGTCCAAGGTGTAAAACTTATAGGTACACAGGACCCCATCCCAGGAACAACACATATAAATTAGTTGCGCCTGTGTTTACCCATACCAGGCGGAGTCCAGATGCTCAAAATGCAGGACAGTTTGTCAATTTATTAACCAAGAAACCCCTTATTATAAGCCATGGACTCCAGCTGAATGTATGGCTTTGTTGCAGAATGCACCTGATCCCCATACTAGCCCTTCTAGGTTTGGCAGGTATGTAGTGTAGGATGAAAATGTCCCCTACTATGTTTCATCAATTTACTGATTATATGAGTGCACATGTACCACAGAATGTTAGACTTGGGGATAGTGGAACTGATTTTGTACAGCATTTTACACAATTTTGTGCTGACAAACAGCAACAAAGACCAATACAGTCAGTCACTGATTTTTATTTAACACTTGAACAAACATACATTGATGAAGGTCTAGATGTCGCAACAATAGCGGTTCAAAGGTTATTTGTTAGAGCCTATATTGATGGTCTAAAACCGGCAATTAAGGAAAAGCTTAAAGCTTCCACCCCAGACTGGAGAACTAACCACACCATGGCACAATTATTGGCTAAAGCACAAGGCATAGAAATGGACTTGCAGGAAAAGCCCAAGGTGCGCATGGTGGCTCAGGTCACTACAGATACTAGACCTAAGCAGGGAACTTTTCAAGGAAAAATTTTAAAATGTTATTATTGTGACAAACCTGGTCATATTAAGAGGAATTGTAGAAAGTTTGCTGCCGATCAAAGAACAGCCCCCAATAAGTCAGAATCTAAAAGTAAAGAACAAGACTGACTATCGGCAGTAACATTCACAGTACCAGCCAAAACACCCATAATACCGATTGAAATTGACAGTTGAATTTTTGATTGATACAGGAGCGTAAGCCCATTTCTAAGCCACTAGAGGGCAGACTTGGTCCACACATGTTTATCTCTAAATTTTTAGTCTGTGATTCAGCTCCTTACAATTTATTGGGTGTAGATAACTTAACTAAACTTCAAGCAAAAATTGATTTTCAAGAAGATGGTCAAGTTGTTCTAACTTTGCCTGACCATCCTGATGATTTAGAATATTGTATGCAAATACAAGCTCTTGAAGATTTTGAACTCACTAATGTACTTACAGAGAATGATCAAGACTTACTAAGAACTGTACCTGACCATTTATGGTCTAAGTCAGGGTCTGATATAGGACTTCTCCCTGTCTCACCAGTAGAGGTCCATATCAAACCAGGATCTACCCTACCACAGCTTAAGCAGTACCCTTTGAGTGCTGCACAAGAACAAGCTATAGGAGAACAAATTGACGAGCTTTTGGCCAAGGGTGCTTTGATTCAGATGCAATCAGGGGCTAATACTCCTTTGTATCCAGTCAGGAAAAAGGTTTTGGAACCAGGACAACCTGTGAAATACAGGATGGTACAAGATCTTAGAGCCATTAATAACATTTTGGCTCCAATGACACCAGTGGTTCCAAACCCTCATACATTGCTTTCTCAAATACAGAGTACAAGCATGTATTTTTCTTGCGTGGATCTAACGGGAGCTTTCTTTTCGGTTCCTTTAGCACCTGAATGTTACCACCTCTTCGCTTTTCAGTCTTGGCAGGATGGAAACCACCAACAGATGTGTACTTCTACAATAGGTAGACGTTTTGCTTCTTTGCTGCCCAGACAAAATCACATGTGAGGAGGGTACTTTGTCTCTTCTTACATTTTTGGCTGAGAATGGCTGCAAGGCTAGCAAAGAAAAGCTACAATTCTGCCAAACACAAGTTACCTTTCTAGGTCATTGCATTTCACAAGGCACTAGACACCTTACTAAAGACAGAGTGGAAATAGTCAGGAACATGTCACCACCTAAGACACATAAACAGTTAAGAGCATTTTTAGGACTCATCTCTTACTGTAGACAGTGGATTATGCATGCCAGTTCACTTATGCAACCACTGTATGATTGTGTCAAAGTCACACCTTTTTTGCCTAACACCAGAAGCAAGAGATGCTTTTGAACAACTTAAACTTGCAGTTACACAAGCACCTGCTTTAGGTCTTCCTGATTATTCCAAGCCATTTACACTCATGGCTACTGAAATACAAGGACATGCTACAGGAGTTTTAATGCAGGCACATGGCACAAAACAAAAGACCTATTGCTTATTATTCAGCTCGCTTAGACCCCGTAGCAAGAGGTTCCCCCTCTTGTGTTAAAGCTGCAGCAGCAGTTTCTCTATTGGTAGACAAAGCTTCTGAAATTGTACTTGATAATGAATTAGCTGTGTCTACCAATCACGACATTCATGGGATTTTGTCACAAGTTAATCCCAAACACCTGTCAATGGCTAGACAGCTTAGGCTGCAGTGTACCCTTTTTACTACCCCTAACAATTAAGTTTCAAAGATGTACTTCTCTGAATCTGGCGACTTTGTTACCAATTTCTTCAGATTCTGAAGGGGGGAGTAATAGTGAAGATTTTGAGAATTTTTTAGAATTTGAACATACTGAAGACACACATGACTGCATTGAACTTATGAAGCAAGAAACAATGGGTTTACCACATGTGCATGATACACCTTTAGAAAACCCAGAATCTGAATTTTTTGTAGATGGCAGCAGGTATGCTGATGAAAAAGGACAGTTTCATACAGGTCATGCAATAGTAACTGAACATGAAGTGGTAGAAGCTGAACCATTACCACCTCATATGTCTGCTCAGGAAGCAGAACTTACAGCCATCTCTAGGGCATTAATGCAAGGGGATTCTTAACAGCTGCAGGAACCCCTATTAGACATGCTGAATTAGTTAAAGAAATTCTTACCAACCTGAACAATGTCAAGGAGGTAGCTATTGTAAGAGTAGCAGCCCACACAAAACAAACAACCAAAGAGGCTAAAGGTAATGAAAAAGCTGACTTAGCAGCTAAACAAGCAGCTTTGAAGAAGATAGAGAGTGTAAGTGTAAATCTTACCCAGGAATCGGCGGTAAGTATGGAACTAATGAAAAATCTTCAGGACAAAGTGATGCCTGAGGAAAAGGAAAAATGGCTGGATTATGGGTCAAAGGAAGCCGATTGTGCTTGCCTAGCTTCCTATACCCAGAACAGGCACAGGTATCACACCTGCCTACACATCAGAGTGCAAACTCTATGGTAAGGAGTACCAATCAGACTTGGTATGCTCCAGGCTTTAGTAGCATGGCACGACAATACTGTGCAGGATGCTCTATTCGTTTGACAGAAAATCCAGGACAGGTTGTTAAAACACCTGTAAGACATCAACCTAGGTCTCTCTATCCATTTCAAAGGCTTCAAATTGATTACATCCAACTCCCTAAGAGTGGACACTTTAAGTATGTACTTGTGTGTATTGACTTGTTTTCAGGATGGCCAGAAGCTTACCCAGTAAAATCAGCAACAGCTAAAACCACGGCTAAGAAATTAATCACAGAATTAATACCACGTTTTGGTCTCTTGTGACCGTGGCTCGCACTTTACAGGTGAAATAATGCAAAACGTGATGCAAATGCTAGGTGTCCAACAGTCCTTCCATACACCCTATCACCCACAGAGTTCAGGGAGTGTGGAGAGACTGAATGGCACCATTAAACTGAAGTTACAGAAAACTATGAAGGAATTAGGTAAACCATGGATAGATTGTTTACCAATTGTGTTATTTTCAATAAGATGCACCCCTACAAAGAAAACAGGGTTGTCACCTTATGAAATTCTGTTTGGAAGTGCTCCCAGAACTGGGTTGTACTTTCCACAACATCTTGCCCTAAAATGTGATGAATTGACTGATTATGTGATACAGTTACAGAAACATCTCACTAAGCTGCACAAAAGTGTTTTTGATTCTCTTCCAGACCCAGACCAGATAACAGGAACTCATAATCTCCAACCAGGAGACTTTGTCTATGTAAAGAAACATTCTAGAAAGTCTTTGGAATCAAGGTTTGAAGGACCCTTTCAAGTTCTTTTGACAACGCCTACTTCAGTGAAGCTTGAAGGAAAATCCACTTGGATACACGCAAGTCATTTTAAAAAGGTTACAGGTGCAGAGGGAAAATGAAATATTTCCTCTTAACAATGATAATGGCTTTCTGCCTCAATATTTCATCCCCTGCACTTATAAGAAATAGAAGGGAGATAGGCACTTATCATCAAAAGTTTCTTTTGCTAAAGTATAAATAATATTTTGGCATTGTGCCTTCTGGGTATAATGATTTATGTTCTAGTAAAACTAGCTCTTTGCCTTGTAGCCAGGATCAAGACACCTAAAGTAACACATAAACGTATCTTGATTGCAGATAATGCGCTTTCTAAATGAGTAACTATGTTTCTTTCCTTTAGAATTGACATATCATCTGTCAAAATTCGAGACTCTTCTTTGGAAGGATGCTGTTCAAGTACTTGGGGGATGGAACCAGTTAAAGAAGACCTGTGTTCCCCTAGGCAACTCGCCGGCCTGGGATAGTACCTGAGTGACTGAATTGGCTATAAACCTTCCGAAGTGGACACAGTCAAAGGAAAGACAGATGAAGATGTCAAAGGGGGGAAATGAGAAGATCCAGATTTAAGAAACATAGTTCTGAAAGACTATGGTTTATTTTCTGTATGTTAGAGTAACGCTTTAACGCTGGACTTTTCTGTAATTGCTTTTGTAAGGCTTATCTAAGAATGTGCTGCTTCGCATGGGGGGCTCTGGGAACTGAGAACACTATGAAATACTCCCATATTCGACCTTGTACATGGTAATAAATATTCTGTTCTCATTATTTTTAACTTAGGTAATTGTCTGTTCTGCGCATGCTCTAACTATGAAAGTTTTCAATAAAAAAGGGGTCAGAAGAGCCCCCTGCTCACTTCTTTGAGGTTTTGTTACACACCTTGTCGCGTATATTGATTTCTCTTAGAGTATAACAATTGGGAATCAGACAACAGAAGCCAGACCAAGTCCGGTTAGTGACTTGAACATAACAACACGTCTAGATACACAGATGCAACTGTTTACCAAAATGTAACCCCACAAACCAATCTCCTTTACCTTTTACATTTTCACTGCTTCCCAACTACATACAATCCATCCACCTCCATTTAGCAAGTGTGGCACAAGGTACAAACCAGTTTTAAACTTAATAGTCACTCTTTATTTTTCCCATATTTCACGCTGGGAAAAAAGGACATGGGGATATAGGGAGTGGCACGGGGATATAGGGAGAGGCACGGGGATATAGGGAGTGGCACGGGGAGCGGAGGTAGGTTCTCTGGTATTGCCTACAACTAAATCTCTTCTACCATTGGATCAAGCTAAATCTAAATATCCAACTGCCTAGCAATAGGCTCAGCAGGTAATACAAAGGTTATCAGACCAGGATTGGGGTAATTCCCTCGATCAAACGTAATGAGACGCAGCCACAATATACTATTCCACTGATAGACTCTATCTAATCCTGAGGAAGAGTGTGACCTACGAGGCCAGAAATGTTGGGCTCTTTAGCTGGGCCCCAAGAATTACTGGGGTCATGGTGGCCAGACCTTTTGAAGGAAATTGCATATCACTGGTCATCCCTCCTCTCCCTATAGAGAAATTACCTTCACATAATTATTCACATAAATGACGCAAATGTGGTCATGACAAGGTGAATAATTTTGACTTAAAGTGGACCAACACCCTGAGGTGATTGGCCTGGGAATCTATAAGATTCCCGGGCCGATCACCTCACACACTGCGGGACATCCGAGATCGGGATGTCCCGCGGGGTGTAAACCCCCCAAAACACCTTACCTCTCCAGCCGCTGCTTCCGCCGCCTCACTTGCGCTCCTCTAGACGTGCGCGCGCCCGCGCTGGCCGTCTCTGAATGGCCGGCGCGGGCGCGCACACGTCAAGAGTGACGCGCGGGAGGCGCCGACGGGTAAGCTGCTTGTCCGTCGCTGTCAATCAGCTTGTCCGTGGCGGGGAGAGGTGAGTTTTGGGGGCTTTCTGGGGGGTTTCACACAGCGGGGCACCCCCGATCGGGGTGCCCCGGGGAAGTGGACCAATACCCAGGATAGTCAAAATCCTGGGTGTTGGTCCACTTTAACAGACTCGATTTGGTGCTAAGTGAGAAAACTGCTATTCACTTTCATAGTCTAAAATTTAACGACAGTTAAAAAACTAGTGAGTTTTCTCACCTGGCACCGAATCGACCCGATTGTGGGAATTACATACCCTTTAGCCCGGAGTGGGCTCTATTATATCTCAAGGGTGGGTGGGGCATGAGAAGATTGATCCTTATTTCAGCAGTAGCACGTAAATGTATTCTGCAGCAATGTATCGAGTTGCGTTCCCCTTCACTGGTTCCACATTTAAGGAACTAGGTGCTGGGGGCACCTGTTGAGGAATAAGGATACAGATTCCGAATGGAAGAGCTTTAAATCAATTGTGACTGCCAACATTGCAAAATGTATTTCTATGGGTAACAAGAACAGGAGACTAAAATGAAATTCCTCCTGCCCGACACTTGTGGTAAAATGGGCAAATGGAAAAGCTGAGCTCTCAGTAGTAATCACCAAAACCTAAAAAAACTGTTAATAAAGCCTATAAAAAAAGAAATAAAGCTGGCAAAAGCCTGGTACTGCAATCAAAGATGTGGCCAATAGAGCAAAACCAACCCTAAATGTTTCTTATATATCAATGCAAAGAAAACAAGATCAGAACAGGTAGGTGGCCTCACTTATGGTCATGAGGAATGGGTCACTATGGATGATAAGAAGGCGGAGCTGCTAAATGCTGTGTACACAGAAGAGGAGCAAGGAGCCAATATAAGGGATGAGACTGCTGGCAATAACCCAATCATAATTCTTACCTGGCTAAACATGGATATCATCCAAGAAAAACTAAATCATTGGCATGTGAATAAGACTCCAGGACCGGATGGACCTCACCCAAGAGTTTTTAAAGAACTCAGATCATGATCTTTAAATGCCAAGGGACTGGCGCAAGGCAAATGTGTTGCCTATTTTTATAAAGTGCTCAAGGTCTTCTCCAGATAATAACAGACCTGTAAGTGTAACAACCATTGTGGGAAAATTGCTTTAAGGACTACATAGAGGATCATGTGACTATGCATAATATTATAAGTGCCAACCAGCACGGCTTTACTAAGAACAGAAGCTGCCAAACAAACCTGATTGGTTTCTATGAGGAGGTGGGTAGAAGCCTGGACAGAGGGGCGGCTGTAGATCGGGAGTCTCTGGATGGTGCAGTGTGACACTGTCCCCCATAGACGCTTATTGGGGAAATTAAAGTCTTCAAGGTTAGTAACTGGACAGAAAACTGGCTGAAGGATCATGTGCAGAGAGTTGTGGGTAATGGTCTTTATTATTGCAGATGACATAAGATATGTAGCACAGTGCGGTCCATGGAAGACACGGTCAGGAATCTACTCTTGGCCACAAGCTACACACTCCTGGACTTACCCACACATCAGTGCATGCTTCCATTGAACGAACCGGAAACAGAAGCGCATGCCAGCCTTGTGCTCAAACGTGCGTACGGGTGTTCACGCATGCGCACAACAGCGCCTACCACTTTGAAGAGCAGGAGCCATTACCCTTTGCCGTCTTGTAAGCCAATTCCCAAATCTGGGTCATGTTCTGCTTGCTGGCAACTTCTTGGACTGACCAAATTGTGA
Source organism: Gastrophryne carolinensis (assembly GCA_027917425.1). Classification (NCBI taxonomy): domain Eukaryota; kingdom Metazoa; phylum Chordata; class Amphibia; order Anura; family Microhylidae; genus Gastrophryne; species Gastrophryne carolinensis. The sequence goes on from CM051234.1 coordinate 1,588,979, forward strand.
CCCCGGCTTGTTTCATGACCATCGAACCTCTGCTGCCTTCTTCAACCCCCTGCTCATCTATCATTTGGTGCTTTCACCGCAAGCCCAGACCTTCTGCCTGTCATGAACATGGCCCTGCGTCATCCCTTTGTACCATGCCTCATGTGAGCTTCTGACTTTCCTGGGCCCGACCCTGCCTCATCGCCTCATGTGAGCTTCTGACTTTCTTGGGCCAGACCCGGTTAGCACCTGCTGCCAAGTCTGCCCCCCCCCCCCTGCTGGGGGCTCCAGTAAAAAAACAGACCCATCAGACTCTGGGCCTTGTGGTTTAGTCACTCTCCCTGGCGAGGTGTTACTCTGCACCTGGAGATTTCGTCTAATCGGGAGCACAACACATTTCATTACATTTGGGCCCTTTCATCCGCTTATTGGACTGATGGTGACGGTACAAGACTGCAGAACCCAGTCCCATTGTTACCATCATCCAGCAGCTGTCTTCACTTTCCCATGTGGTTCAGAAACCTCAAGAGGGCAACACGCAGCCTATGTCTCAGTTACTATTCCTGATGCTTCGCCTCCTGCCACCAGCTCCAGTTTCTCCTGATGCTCCTCCAGTACACGCTTAGCTGACACCATGGGTCCAGAACCCGGAACGCTTTTCCGGGGAGCGTCACATTCTGGAACAGTTGCCAGTTTTTCGACCAGCAACCTCGCAAATAATCCTCAGAGGCGGAGGTAAAAGTGCGGGGGTGTGGTCTCTTTCCACCAAGGGACACCTCAAATCTGCTGTAACAAAAGGGTCCTCTCCTGGCTGAGCTTTGGCTGACATCGGCAGAATCTATCCTCCAGGGCCTGCATCAGGATCATGTGACATCGGCAGAATCTATCCACCGGAGCCTGCATCAGGATCATGGGACATCAGCAAAATCTATCCACCGGAGCCTGCATCAGGATCATGTGACATCAGCAGAATCTATGCCCTGGAGCCTGAATTAGGATCATGTAACATCGGCAGAATCTATCCTGGAGCCTGCATCGGGATCATGTGACATCGGCAGAATCTATCCTATCTAACCTATCCTAGGAAACTTATGCTAACTGGAAAAGGGTACTTCCAGCAGTAGGATTGTCAGAAATTAAGATGGCCCCTTCTAAGGTCACTGGGTATTCACCATTTGAGGTTTTAATCAGAAGACCATTCCCCACCCCCTGGGTTAGGGTGCAGAAGAGGGGACTTAGACCTGATACAGGATATGCAAGGAAGCCGATTAAAACTTTGGATAATGTTAAAAGAAATGTGGCTCACACCTCTCTGTCTCGCACCTTTCACAGGACACCTCCCATCCTTTTGAAGTAGGTGACGCAGTCGTGGTCCAGTAGCTGAATTGGAGAAAGAAGTAAGATTAACCTTTGGTGCTCCTACCACGGAGATCGCAGTGACCAGAACCAGTCCTAGTGGCAGATTGCCAGTCGTGGGAGAAGAAGTGCCTAAGAAAAAGCAGACACTGCTACCTAGAGCAGAGAACAGACCAATGCGGGGGATCTAGGGTCCCCAAAGAAGGAAGAACAGATGAAGAAGCCCCAGCCCTTGACCAGACCTTCTTTGCTGGACTCTGGGACTGAAATTGCTAAACTTTTGATAGCTGCCTTTATCCTTTTTATACTAATATATGTGCTTACTTCATGCATTTCTGACCCACATTTGCTAGGCCCCGATTTGTGGAAAAAAATACAGTTAGAGTAGGTCAGAGAGAGACTGGTAAAGCCTGGGATTAGTTCTCAAATCATTTCCAGGTTCGTAGCTGCACCAATCATCTACTCTTATTGCCCTCGCTGTTCCTGTTGGTCAGCCATCCTTTAAATAGAGTTTAGCCCTGGCCCATTGCCCGTTATAGCTAGTGCTGCTCAGGGTGTAACTTTATCTGTGCTGTACTTGAGACTGACGCGGCTTGACCTTCGGCTAGTATCCGACTACTCTTCTGCCTCGTCCCTGTGAGTAGACGTACTTTCGGACCGATTTCCCATGTACGACCTTGGCCATTGTATAACACTGTGTTCCTTCTATCTTCACCGTGAGCTGCCATCCTTTGCGCCTTATAAGACTTGGGGGGGAAAACGGTGTCCGGCGAGGCATCCCGCCGAATGGAGGAGTGGCTATAGGCAGAAGCGGCGGTGGAAAATACCATTTTGTGAATACTCACCTGTAAAATGGGTATTGTAAGTATGTCACACACCCCGCTTCAGATATTAAATCATTAGACTTGGGTTATACTCACCGCTAGGTGGCACTGTTGCAGAGAAGTCCAGAAAACAACAAGCCCCTCCCGGTCTATACATACCTGGTACCTCCCAACAATTCCCCAGTATTCAAACAGCAGTAAAGACAAGGTACCAGGAAAAAAACAATGGTAACCCTCAACTGTAAATAAAAAACTTCACCATATAAAGAACCAGGATACCAAAAAGGGCGGGTGAAGCGGGGTGTGTGACATACTTACAATACCCATTTTACAGGTGAGTATTCACAAAATGGTATTATTCTAAGTATGTCACACACCCCGCTTCAGATATTAAATCATTAGACATGGGACATCCAACAGCAGTGTCCAAAAAGGGCGGGTATCCAACCAGGCAATAATGCAGAAACTCAAACCACTGCAGCCTGCAGAACCTTGCGGCCAAACACAGCATCCGCTGAGGCCCGCACATCAACCTTATAAAACTTAGAAAAAGTGTGAACCGAAGACCAAGTAGCAGCCTTACAAACTTGATCAACAGAAGCCTGGTGCTGAAAAGCCCAGGACGCTCCAACCGCACGAGTAGAATGAGCAGTAACACGAAAAGGGGGATCCTTCCCTTTGGCAGAGTAGGCCCCAACAACCGCCTGACAAATCCACTTGCTAATGGAGGACTTAGCCGGAGCCAAGCCCTTCCTAGGCCCACAGGGCACCACGAAAAAAGCATCAGTCTTACGAAAAGGAGATGTAGTACGCAAATAGCACTTAACACAACGTACCACATCCAAACAATGCAAAGCGCGCTCCTTGTCATTCCTAGGCTTAGGACACAAGGAAGGAAGAACAACGTCCTGGTTAAGATGAAAAGCCGAGACCACCTTAGGAAGAAAGTCTGGTTTGAAGCGAAAAACCACTTTGTCCTGATGTTTCTCAAAATAAGGAGCCTGAATCGACAAGGCTGCCAACTCTGAAACACGCCGAACCGAAGTGATGGCCACCAGAAAAGCAACCTTCTGAGTCAAGGCTCAAAAGGAGGAGCCTGAAGAGCAGAGAGAACCAAATTCAAATCCCAAACAGGGAGCAAAGGCTTCCTAGGAGGCCGCAGATGCAAAACCCCCTGGAAAAAAGTCTTGACCAAAGGATGGAGTGCAAATGACCTCTGAAAAAAGATAGACAAAGCAGAAACCTGCCCCTTCAAAGTACTCAGCTGGAGACCAGAGTCCAGCCCAGATTGAAGAAATTCCAAAATCCTAGAAACAGAGAAGACCCGACAGGGCAAAGACCTAGCCTCACACCAATCAATATAAGATCTCCAAGCCCTATAATAGATGGAAGAAGAGGATCTCTTCCTGGCACTAATAAGAGTCCGAATGACCGAATCCGAAAGGCCCTCCTCCTTTAAGATGGAGGTTTCAGCAGCCAAGCCGTCAAAGCCAGCGTTGGTAAACTGGGGTAACACAGTTGACCCTGAGTGAGAAGATCCGGCCGAAGAGGCAGATCGAACTGATCCACTGCCAGACGAACGATGTCTGCGAACCACACCCACCTTGGAGCCACGAGAATGGCGGGAACTCCTTCCAGAACCAACTTTCGCAGCACCCTGCCTAGCATGGGGATCGGAGGAAACAGATAAAGAAACCCCAGGTCCCTCCAGCTCAGGGCCATGGCATCCGCCGCCAGAGCCAAAGGATCCTGAGAAAGCGACACGATGTCGGAAGCTTGTGATTGTGACGAGAGGCAAACAGATCCACCTCCGGCGTCCCCCACCGGAGACAAAGCGACCGAAACACCTGGGGATGGAGAGACCATTCCCCCCGGCGGGACGAACACCGGCTCAGAAAGTCCGCCTCCGTGTTTTCCACTCCTGGAATGTACACTGCCGAGATGCAAGGGACATGAGTCTCTGCCCAAACTAGGATCAGAGACACCTCTCTGAGGGCACCCAGACTGCGAGTCCCTCCTTGGTGATTGATGTAAGCAACCGCCGTCCGATTGTCCGATCGAATCTGAACCGGCAGGCCCTGTAAATGCTGCGTCAAGTGAGACAGAACCAACCTGATGGCTCTCAACTCCAGAACATTGATGGGCAAGTGGGCTTCCTGAGGACCCCACCGCCCCCGGAACCGAAGATCCTTCCAGAAACCTCCCCATCCTGACAAACTGGCGTCTGTGGTGACAGTTTCCCAAAGCGGGGTCAGAAATGACCTGCCCTTCAGGAGATTGTCCGAGACCATCCACCACAGTAGAGACTGCCGAACCCGGGGGGACATCCGGAAGGACCGATCCAACGACCGCGGTCGCCGGTCCCAAGACGCCAACAGATGAAGCTGAAGCGTCCGCGTGTGAAACTGCGCGAAGGGAACTGCCTCGAAAGAAGCTACCATCAACCCCACCAGTCTCATCCCTAGACGGATGGACGGGCGAGGATTGGAAAGAAGAAGCTGAACCAATTCCTGAATCAAAAGAACCTTGGCCTGAGGGAGAAAAACTCTGTGCTGGCAAGAGTCCAAGGACATCCCCAGAAAGGTCACCACCCTGGCCGGGACCAGAGAGGACTTGGGGTAGTTGATCACCCAGCCGAACCTCTCCAGCGTGGACACCACCATGCTGGTGTCCCCTTCCGCTTGACTGAAGGAAGGAGCCATGATGAGAAGATCGTCCAGATAAGGCACAATGCGAATCCCCTGAGCTCTGAGCAGGGCCATCACGCCCGCCAACACCTTGGTGAACACTCTCGGAGCCGAGGTGAGGCCGAATGGAAGAGCTACAAACTGGAAATGCCGATCCTCCACCACAAAGCGAAGAAACCTCAGGTGAGCTGGAAAGATCGGAATGTGAAGGTATGCATCCTTGATGTCTATGGACGTCATAAAGTCCCCCTGCCGAAGCGAATTGATCGCAGACCGCAGAGTTTCCATGCGATACTTCCGGGGACGAATAAACCGGTTGAGAAACTTCAAGTCCAGGATGGGGCGGAACGACCCATCCTTTTTGGGCACTGTGAAGAGATTGGAATAATACCCGCGCCCCACCTCCGAAGGAGGAACCGGGCAGATGACTGCCAATTCCAGAAGATTCCTTACCGCCGCCAGGAGCCCCTGCGCGCCCAAAGGATCTGAAGGGACACGAGACCTGAAAAACCTTGGAGGAGGGCGGGACTCGAACTCCAGCTTGTAACCGGCCGACACCACCTCCCGGATCCACCTGTCCGAGACCTCCTGGTCCCATAGCCGGGAGAAGAGTCGCAGCTGCCCCCCCACCCGTAAGGGTGAGGGCGCCCCCTCATTGCTGAGCGGGCTTGGCAGCTGGTTTGGGCTTGGCGCCCCAGACGTGAACGGGACGGCCACGTCCTTTACCCCTATTCCAGCTGGCACCCCTGCTGGCTCTGGCTCCCCAAAAGGAAGGATTGAAGGGGGACGCCCCCCGAAAGGAACGACGAAATTTCTTGCGCTGAGGTAACTTACCTCCCCTGGCAACAGAATCCAGCTTTTCACCGAAAAGTCTCAAACCCAGAAAGGGAAGAGCCGTGAGCGATCACTTGGAATTAAAATCAGCAGTCCACTGCCTCAACCACACTGAGCGGCGGATAGCCACCAACAGAGCCGTTGCCCTGCCACACATTAACATGGCATCATCCTGAGCGGCAAGAAGAAATGACAAGAAGGATTCACATCGCTTAAGGGCAAGAAACTCATCACAAGTAGGATCAAGATCCACACATAAATCCCTGACAATAGACCTAACCGTCAACAACAAGAGTGCCGAAGCACAAACAGGCCTCAAAACCGAACACGCACAGACAAAACCATGGCGGGCCAGCAGATCAATCCAGCGATCCTCGCCGTCCTTAAGAGAAGTCGTGTCAGGAGAATGCAAAACCGCCGTATTAGATAGTCCCAAAACCGGAGCATCCACCTCGGGAGGGACCGACCAACGCTTAACCAAGTCCGCCGGAAAGGGATACTTCCTATCCCAGCTAGGCGGCACCCCAACGAGACGCGTAGGTTGCTCCCATTCCTTAAGGACAACATCCTCGAAATGCTGTTGACTGGGGAACTCCAAGAGCGGCTTGGACACCCCAAAGAGCTGACCCTTTGGCCGAGGAGCAACTTCAGGAGGGTCCAAATCCAAAACCTCAAACATTTGGGCCAGAATGGAAATTTGCAAAAATGCCAATAAGGGGAAGGTAAGTACAAAAACCCCACTAGCCAGGTATCTAAGACCGGGAGAGCCCCGCAGCGTGGGATCCCAGGATTTGAAAAAGAAAGACAACAGTCATACCAAGCACATAGACAACACACAGCAACATGACCCTATACGAATATATAAATATATACAGTACCTATACATAAACTATACCAATATGGTTAGCATGTGAAGGCCAGGAAAGCCCCAATAGGGCACCCAGCACACAAAATGCTGTCATCACCCGACATAGCCCCCAAGCGAGGAGGCCAGCAATAAAAAATGCCCCCAGCCAGAAGACCACCTTAAACACCGGCAACCGCCCCAGCCTACCCTAACCGAGCAGAACCCTTTTTGGCCGGAGCAGTAATGGCGGCCACAGCGGAAAAGCGGCGGAGGGAAGGAAGGGCGGGCCCAGCGCACGCGGGAGACGCTGAGGCCCCGCCCCGCCACCAATCCGGACAGAGCGCGGCCCGCGCACGACGCGGCCCCGCCCCCCACCACCTCCAAGGAGCAAGGCAAAGGCGGGCGCCCAGAAAATGGCGCCCGCACCGATAACCAGGCGGGCCGGCGGCACAGACGCCGCCCGGCCCCGCCCGCACCACCTCCAGGGATACTACTGCCGCGGGCGCCTACTAAGGCACCCGCTCCGAAGACAGGCTGGCCGGTACCACGCCGCCGGGCCCCGCCCACCCCGACCGGAGCATAGTAGCGGGCGCCACGGACATGGCGCCCGCAGTGAAAACCACCCGCAGAGCGGCGGGCCGGCGACCCACACGCCGCCTGACCCCTGCACGGGATACACAGTCCGGGGGGCCCCTGCAGAGCCCCCCCAAACACGTACACACAAAACGGGCGGGCCGGCGGCACACAACACCCAGGCCGCCCGGCCCAGCCCCCAAGTCAACACAGACACCTGACATCACAAGGACCCCCCCCCCACCCACAAAATGCGCAGGGAGAAGGGACCAAGCTGGGAAAGACCTGATAGGGACACAGGGCCGGGGCATCCCAAATCCGGATCACCAGGCCGGATAACCGCAATTGCCCCATAAAATAGGGTCTAGCGGAGGAGCTAATCTCCTAGGCACTTTGAGTGCCATCTACCCTTGGCAGAAATAGACCATGGGGGGGGCCAGGGTGTAACCCCGGCTACCTGCAAGCAGGAGACTTCTTTCTTCTGTCTTGTCGCCACCTTGCAGAGAAGAACACTGGGGAATTGTTGGGAGGTACCAGGTATGTATAGACCGGGAGGGGCTTGTTGTTTTCTGGACTTCTCTGCAACAGTGCCACCTAGCGGTGAGTATAACCCATGTCTAATGATTTAATATCTGAAGCGGGGTGTGTGACATACTTAGAATATTGGGGGTTGCTAGCTCACAGAAGGTGGCAGATTCACAGGGCATTAATTATGCATATGCCCGGAAGTAAGGTTATGACGAGTGTTGCATCTGTAGTAAATTACACCCCGAATCTATAAGATTACTGGGCCGATCCATTCCCTCCCCGAGGGGCATCCAAAATCGGGATGGCCCGCTGTGTGAAACTCCCCGGACGGCCGCTACACTTACCTTAATCCCGGTCAAACAGCGCATGCGCGGGCCGCATCCCCGCTATACCTCTATATATACATTTGTGAATGGCCGGCGGGGGCACGCTCCCTGTTAGAGCCGCCAGCGCACTCGGAGCCGCTGAGCTTAGAGATTGGTTTAGACGTCCATAGCTCAGCGGCTCAGAGCGCGCTGATTGGACGAGCGGCTGCGCATGCGGCGTAGGACAGCGGTGAGGCGAGTTGAAGCTGGCAATCTGGGGGATTTCACATAGCGGGGCAATCCCAATCAGGGTGGGTGGACCAAAACCCAGGATAGTCAAAATCCTAGGTTTTGGTCCACTTTAATCAAAGTTATAACAACTAAATGAAATATGTGAGTTTTGCTAGTAGCTAAAGCGGAATGATTACGTTTCAGACCCAGTATAGGACCCACAACCCAGACGGGTGTTTTAAGGTTAGGAAATGTAATAAGATTGAGAAAACGTGACCCAATCCTAGTTTAATATCTCTAAGCCAAATGAGAAAGGCGGGATCTATTTTAAAACGAATAATGCTCAATACAATGCAATTGGCTGGAATATAACGCTAATCAACCCACGCGTGACTAATTTCTCCATAAGATTTCTGCTAGAGGAGAAAGTAAGACATTTTGGAGCCCTTTTGGTATATTGGGTAATTTTGGAGGAATTTTCAAATGGTTAACCGATATGGCCATCAATGTTCTTGTAGTGTTTCCTTCAAACTTATTATGTGCCTGATTGCAAGCTGTAGGGAAGAGAGCCCAGCTGCCACATTTATGGCTTACCTAGCCCATAGGCACAGAATGTGAATTAAGGAGATCATCCAGAGATGATCTAAGAGGGGATTGAAGAGTGAAATGCTTGGCCGCCATGTTAAAAAGAAGACTCCATTTTGTATTCTATAATTTGATATTAGACTTAGTTATATAGATATACATGTGATATGTTAAGCTCTGGGCATAAAGCCAACAGATGTTTTAGTGTGTAGGAATATCCTGCTCTCAGTGATTTATCTAGATGTAGGTCACGGGAATACCTTGAACTCCGTTATCAGTAGACATATAGGAAAATACCATATTGTGAATACTCACCTGTAAAATGGGTATTATAAGTATGTCACACACCCCGCTTCAAAACATTAATGATTACACTTGGGTTACTCCACCAGCAGGTGGCGACGTTGCAGAGAAGTCTTGAAAAAAACAAGCCCCTCCTGATCTATAATACCTGGGACCTCCCACTTATCTCCCAGTTTTCAAACAGCAGTAAAGACAAGGTACCAGGAAAAAACATTGGTAACCCTCAAACTGTAAAGAAGCTTCACCCCTTCACCCAAAAGGGCGGGTGAAGCGGGGTGTGTGACATACTTATAATACCCATTTTACAGGTGAGTATTCACAAAATGGTATTATTCTAAATATGTCACACACCCCGCTTCAAAACATTAAGGATTACGCTTGGGACATCCAAAAGCAGTGTCCAGAAAGGGCGGGTATCCAACAAGGCCATAATGCAAAACTCAAACCACTGCAGACAGCAGAACCTTGCGGCCAAACACAGCATCCGCTGAAGCCCGCACGTCAACCTTATAAAACTTGGAAAAAGTGTGAACAGAAGACCAAGTAGCAGCCTTACAAACTTGTTCAACAGAAGCCTGGTGCTGAAAAGCCCAAGACGCTCCAACAGCACGAGTAGAAAGAGCAGTGATACGAAAAGGGGGAGCCTTCCCCTTGGCAGAATAGGCCCCAACAACAGCCTGACGAATCCATTTGCTAATGGAAGACTTAGCGGGAGCCAAACCCTTCCTAGGCCCACAGGGCACCACGAAAAAAAGCATCAGTCTTACGAAAAGGAGACGTAGTAAGTAAATAGTACTTCACACATCGTATCACGTCCAAACAGTGCAAAACCCTCTCCTTGTCATTCCTAGGCTTAGGACACAAGGACGGAAGAACAATGTCCTGGCTAAGATGAAAAGCAGAGACCACCTTAGGAAGAAAGTCCGGTTTGAAGCGGAAAACCACTTTGTCCTGATGCCTCTCAAAGTAAGGAGCCTGAATCGACAAGGCCGCCAACTCCGAAACACGCCGAACAGAGGTGAAGGCCACCAAAAAGGCAACCTTCTGAGTCAAAGTAGAAAGAGCAATATCCTGCAAGGGCTCAAAAAGGAGGAGCCTGAAGAGCAGAGAGAACCAAATTCAAATCCCAAACAGGGAGCAAAGGCTTCCTAGGAGGCCGCACATGCGAAACCCCCTGGAAAAAAGTCTTGACCAAAGGATGAAGCACAAAAGCCTTTTGAAAAAAGACAGACAAGGCAGAAACCTGCCCCTTCAAGGTACTCAGCTGAAGACCAGAAACCAGCCCCAATCAAAGAAAATCCAAAATTCTGGAAACAGTGCAAAGATCTAGCCTCACACCAATCAATATAAGATCTCCAAGTCCTATAGTAGATGCAGGAAACGAAGAGTTGGGTATAGGTCAAACCCACACAACTGCGACCTCCATGTGTGACCACGCCATTAGTACAAAATTCATTCAACCATTCAAAGTATTTAATACAAAAAAGCTTTATTTCTGCTATTTTAGCAGTTACTAAAACAGATAATTAAAAGGTAACAGGAGGGGCAACATGGCCTACCCCTACTACCACATATACAATAACATCAAATTGATATCATGGGTATCAAAGGCCCATAGTTAAAAAGATACATACAATAAACTATAACATGATTGGTCCAGCCCTCTCAGACAATGGACATGATCAGTATTGAACAGCAAGCGACACCGATTAGTTATGACAAATACATACTGTTTGCATAATGTTGATTACACTGTGATCAGTATGAAATCATTCAAGATTCCTCAATAGTTAAGCGAGGTGGACTAGTTTCGCCCACAGACAGGGCTTCCTCTGCACCTCAATTCATCAATACAATTGTATGCACCTTCACTTGGGTGCCACTATGATGTCATCATTATTCTATAAAGGAAAAAGCAGCCAGAAAACAGACAAGAGACAAAAAGTGAGGAGAAAACAACAAGAAAAAGGGGAAAAAAATATATACAACCATTAAAGATTCATTATGCTGCACCTTGTGGTCCAATTGACCAAAAAATGTCAATGGTCATATGAGGGTACCTGAGTGTCCCTGTAGTCATTAGAGAATGGCAGTTTAATGCTAGGCTCAGAGACCCCTTGCAGTCCCGATGTCCACATCAACACCAAAGGCAATCCTAGTACCATGTGTTCAGCCACCTGATCAGCAGCCTACATTGGGAAATGGTTAAAGACACTGTTGGCTAATGTTCATATTTTCATCCTTTTACATCCTATAGTAGATGGTAGAAGAAGACCTCTTCCTGGCGCTAATAAGAGTCTGAATAACAGAATCCGAAAGACCTCCCTCCCTTAAGATGGAGGTCTCAGCAGCCAGGCCGTCAAAGCCAGAGTTGGTAAATTGGGGTAACGCAGTTGACCCTGTGTGAGAAGATCCAGCCGAAGAAGCAGATCGAACTGATCCACCGCCAGACGAACGATGTCTGCGAACCACACCCGCCTTGGCCACCTTGGAGCCACGAGAATGGCGGGAACCCCTTCCAGGGCCAGCTTTCGCAACACCTTGCCTAGCATGGGGATCGGAGGAAACAGATAAAGAAACCCCAGGGCCCCCCAGCTCAGAGACATGGCATCCACCGCCAGAGCCAGAGGATCCTGAGAGAGCGACACGAATGTCGTAAGCTTGTAATTGTGACAAGAGGCAAACAAGTCCACCTCCGGTGTTCCCCACCGGAGACAAAGAGACCCAAACACCTTGGGATCGAGAGACCATTCCCCCCGGCGGGAAGAGCACCTGCTCAGAAAGTCCGCCTCCGTGATTTCCACTCCCGGAATGTACACTGCCGAGATGCAAGCGACATGGATCTCCGCCCAGGCTAGGATCAGAGACACCTCTCTGAGGACACTCAGATTGCGAGTTCCTCACTGGCGATTGATGTAAGCAACCGCCGTCCGATTGTCTGACCGAACCTGAACCGGCAAACCCTGTAAATGCTGTGTCAAGTGAGACAGAACCAACCTGATGGCTCTCAGCTCCAGATTGATGGGCAAGTGGGCCTCCTGAGGGCCCCACCACCCCCGGAACTGAAGATCCTTCCAGAAAACTCCCCATCCCAACAAACTGGCGTCCGTGGTGACAGTCTTCCAAAGAGGTGTCAGAAAAGACCTGCCCCTCAAGAGATTGGCCGAGACCATCCACCACTGAAGAGACTGCCGAACCCGGGAGGCCATCTGGAAGGGCCGATCTAACGACCTCGGTCGCCGATCCCAAGACACCAACAGATGAAGCTGAAGCGTCCTCGTGTGAAACTGAGCAAAGGGAACTGCCTCGAAGGAGGCTACCATCAACCCCACCCGTCTCAACCCTAACCGGATGGACGGGCGAGGATTGGAGATAAGAAGCTGCGCCAATTCCTGAATCAAGAGAACCTTAGACTGAGGCAGAAACACTCTGTGTGGACAAGAATCCAAGGACATTCCCAGGAAGGACACCACCCTGGCCGAAGCGAGGGAGGACTTCGGATAGTTGATCACCCAGCCGAATCTGGGTGGATACCACCGCCCTGGTGCCCGTCTCCGATTGACCGAAGGAAGGAGCCATGATGAGAAGGTCGCAACGATAAGGCACGATGCGAATCCCCTGAGCCCTGAGAAGGGCCATCACGCCCGCCAACACCTTGGTGAACACCCTTGGAGCCGAGGTAAGGCCAAACGGAAGAGCCACAAATGAAAATGTCTATCTTCCACCACGAAACGAAGAAACCTTTGATGAGTCGGAAAGATAGGAACATGAATGTAAGCATCCTTGATGTCTATGGACGTCATGAAGTCCCCCTGCCGAAGAGAATTGAGGGAAGAGCGCAGAGTTTCCATGTGAAATTTCCGGGGACGTATAAACCTGTTGAGGAACTTCAGATCCAGGATGGGACGCACCAATCCATCTTTCTTGGGCACTGTTGCCCCCATGGCAACCGAATCCAGTTTGTCGCCAAACAGGCGCAAACCCAAGAAGGGAAGAGCCGTAAGCGATTTCTTAGAATTAAAGTCAGCAGTCCATTGTCGTAGTCACACCGACCGTCGAATAGCAACCAACAGGGCTGTGGTTCTACTACACATCGCGATGGAATCATCCTGGGCGGCCAGAACAAAGGAAACAAATGACTCACACTGCTGAAGAGAAACCAACTCATCACAGGAGGGATCAAGATCTGCGTACAAATCCCTAACAATGGACCTGACAGCCAACAACAAAAGCGCCGAAGCACAAATCGGCCGCAAGGCCGAACCAGCACTGATGAAACCATGGCGATCCAACTGATCGATCCGACGATCCTCACCATCCTTAATGGTAGTAGTGTCAGGAGAGTGCAACACAGCCGTGTTAGAGAGCCCCAACACCTGGGCATCAACCGCAGGGGGAACAGACCAACATTTCACCAAGTCCTCTGGAAAGGGATAACGCTTATCCCAACCAGGAGGGACCAACAAGGCTCGTAGGCTGTGCCCATTCCCTAAGGACAACCCTCTCAAAAAGTTGTTGCCTGGGAAACACCAAACGCGGCTTGGGCACATCAAACAACTCGCCCTCTGGCGGGGGGAGCGCCGCAGGTGGATCCAAAGCCAAAATTTCAAACATTTGGGCCAAAATAGAGGGCGTGTCAAGAGACACCCCCACAGCCTGGTCGCCAGCAGTACCAAACAAATGCTGGTAGCCAGGCTCGTCCGACTCCTCGAAGAGCTCCCCCTCCTCAGCCGGGGGACAATCGGACCAATCCAAAACTTCCAACACCTCATCCTCCGGATCCGGCGATGCCGGAGAAAGGTGCTTCCGCTTAACCGTAGCCTTCTGAGCTACCGCAGCGGAAAACATCTTCTCGAGGCTGGCCAATCATGCACACACCTCGGATTGCGAATCCCCACCTATGACCACGTCACACGGGGTCCGGAATAGGCGTGGGGGGGTAGGAGATGACTGAGGTTGCGAAGAGCCAGAAGCCGGAGTGCCGGACTGGCGCGCAATGTTCTGCTGAGCACATGGAATGCATAATATAACATCATCCCCGAGGAGCGGAGCCCCACAACCCCCACACAGCCTCAACGAAACACACGAAGTAACAGCACCCCACATAAAGCCCCCCCGCGCAGGGAGAAGGGACAGAGCGGGGATAAGGCATACTAAGGGGAGAACCGGAACGGGGCATACCAAATCCGGATCACTGGGCTGGATCGTCGCATTGCCCCACGCATGGGGTCTAGCGGAGGAGATAAGCTCCTAGGCACCATGAGGTGCCATCTACCTTTGCCCAGCCAGCGGCTTCCGGAATGTAACACTAAGGGCATACAAAAAATTACTGGGCAGAAATAGACCATGGGGGGTGCCGGGGTTTTAACCCGGCTACCTGCAAGCAGGAGACTTCTTTCTTCTGTCTTGTCGCCATCTTGCAGAGAAGAACACTGGGAGATAAGTGGGAGGTCCCAGGTATGTCTAGACCAGGAGGGGCTCGTTTTTTTCAAGACTTCTCTGCAACGTCGCCACCTGCTGGTGGAGTTACCCAAGTGTAATCATTAATGTTTTGAAGCGGGGTGTGTGACATAATAATTGCTCACGCAGGAAACACAAGATTTATTGCCAGCCTTCTGTGTGAAGGTTTTGAGTTACATCACAAAGCGCTCCTTTTCTGTGTATATAAGATGGAAGGAATATCCTGCTCTCAGTGATTCATCTAGATGTAGGTCACAGGAATTCCTTGAACTCCGTTATCAGTAGACATATAGGAAACGTGCTCACGCAGGAAACACAGGATTTATTGCCAGCTTTCTGTGTGGAGGTTTTTAGTTAGGTCACAAAGGTGGGGGGTAAGTGCTCCTTTTTTGGGTGTGACATTCTTTATAAATATTTATTGATTTCTGAATAAACTTAGATCAGTCTTTGAACCTAAAGTACAAGCTCGTGGTTCTTAGTATCTGATCTCAAGCAGCTGCTGACCGAACACTGACAGACCTTGGACGAGGGAGGCCAGACAACCCTTACAGACCCCAACAACCTCTTCCTCACTCCTATGGCGGACGCCTGCAGCCAATCAGACGCCGGGCACGGGGCAGCGGGAGCCGTTTGCCGAAAGATGATAAATGATAAAATCCACTCGTTACTGACATCACATTATAAGACACGCCCACCTGACTCACCTGCACCAATCACAGGAGAGCTCTCCTCCTCATCACTGCTCACACCTGTGTCTCCATCACCCAGCCGCCAGCCATCCTCTGTATGCTCCGCCTCCTCCATAGCAAGCTCCGCCTCCTCCTTGTATTTTCTATGATCAAATAAATGAGAATTAGTCCAAAATCAATTCTACATATTAACACAATACACTGAGCCCCCTTTGAGTGGCACCTCCCTGCTATAAACTCCCTCTGAGTGGCACATCCCCACTTCCCCTCCCCCTTATGAGCGGCACCTCCCTGCTATAACCTCCCTCTCTGCGCGCCACCTCCCTGATATTCCCTCCCCCTCTGAGTGGCTTCTCCCTGCTATGCCCTTTCCCTTTGAGCAGCACCTCCCTGCTTCCCCTCCCCCTCTGAACGGCACCTCCCTGCTTTCCCCTCCCCCTTTGAATGGCACCTCCCTGCTTTCCCCTCCCCCTCTGAGTGGCACCTCCCTGCTATCCCCTCCCCCTCTCAGCGGCACCTCCCTGCTATCCCCTCCCCCTCTGAGCGGCACCTCCCTGCTATCCCCTCCCCCTCTGAGCGGCACCTCCCTGCTATCCCCTCCCCCTCTCAGCGGCACCTCCCTGCTATCCCCTCCCCCTCTGAGCGGCACCTCCCTGCTATCCCCTCCCCCTCTGAGCGGCACCTCCCCACTTCCCCTCCCCCTGTGAGTGGCCCCGCCCCCTTCTGTGTTATACTGTAGAGCAATGAGAGAAGTCTCTGGCCATCCAGGGCCAGCGCTGGGTCACATGACACAGGTCACGTGACAGGCGAGTATCAGGCTCTTGTGTTCTGTGTAGTAGCTGTTGCCAATAGAGAACATTTGGCCACTAGATGGCGGAACATTCCAATCTGTGATGCCCCGGGGGGGGGGGGGGGCACCAGCCAGTCATAGGAAGTGACCGCACCCCCAAATAAACATAAGGATGCTTACCTATGGTCCCCTGCAATGGAGGGGGCGTGGCCAGCCCAGGCCTACACCCAGTTCCATAGTGGGAAGCAGCGGGCCCCGGATCAGGTGAGTTCTGAAACGTCGGGCTGCGGGGGCCAGAGGCAAAGTGGGCGGTCCTTTATATCCCGGACCTGTGCTAGAAGCTCCTCCCCCCCAGTACAGGGGCAATAACTGCTGTGGGGGGGGGGGGGGGGGAACCCAAACACTTCATTTCTCTGGGAGCAGGGTTCCGCTTTAATCTCCCCCCACCCAGGTGTCCTGCTGAGGCCACACCCCCTCATCTGTAGCTTCTCCTTCCCAGCATTCCTTGCACAGGGCGTGGCTTCCTGACCAACAACCAATCAGCAACCCAGAGAGCTCCGCCTCCAGAGGGGGCAGCATTAACCTTTATAGTGAGTGGCCGGCCCTGGAGTCTGAGACTAACCAAGTGCCCCCCCTGGGGCCTCCCCAGCCGCCATCTTCCTGGGTTATGTGAGGAGTAACACGTGACCTCACCTGAGGGGGGCATGGAGTAACACGTGACCTTATAAGGAGGGGGCGCCAATCATCTCGCTTAATAATTAGCAGCCTGTGCTTCCCACACATCACTCTCCGTGACGTCACTTCCTTCTCACATGACGTCATACCTGCAAAAGCCTCGGCTCCGTCCCGCGGGTCACCTGTGATTCCGCCGAAAACTTTACCGAACTGCCGATCATGCCCTATCCTGGCGCGCGCACGCTGATTGGTGGATTCCCAGCCAGGCCACGCCCCCGGCCATCTTGGCTACAGCAAGATGGCCGCCACTACCTCTGCATACATAGGCTACAGCGATGGCCGCCTACATCATTGGAGACACCGCTTCTCTATACACAGGATACAGCTAGATGGCTGCCAGCACTTCAATATACACGGGCTAAAGCAAGATGGCCGCCACCGCCTAAATATATATTAAATAATATAATATAAATAAATTAAATGAAATAAATAAGTAAATATCTCAAATCTTATAATTTAAAATCTTATAATATAAATATATAATATAAAATATATACAATATAAATAAATATTAAATAATATCATATGATATAAATAAATAAAATGAAATATATATATATATATATATATATATATATATATATATATATACATATAATAAAAAAAATATATCGTATATAATATATAATATAATGTAAATAAAATATAATATAAAAAATATATATAATATAATATAAATAAAATGAAATAAATAAATAAATAAATATATATATATTATAAATAAATATATATTGAATTATATAATATAAATTAATAAAATGAAATAACTAAATATAAATATATATATATATATATATATATATATATATATATATATATATATTATAAATAAATATATCTTTAATAATATAATATAAATAAATAAAATGAAATAAATAAAATAACAAATAAATATATATATATATATATATATTATCAAATCTTATAATTTAAAATCTGAAAATCTAAATATATAATAATATAAAATATATACAATATAAATACATATATATTAAATAATATAATATAAATAAATACAATGAAAGAAATATATATATATATATATATATATATATATATATATATATATATATATATATATATATATATATATATATATATATATATATATAATATAAATAAATAAATATTAAATATTATAATATAATATAAATAAATAAAATGAAATAACTAAATATATATATATATAATATAAATAAATATATATTAAATAATATAAATAAATAAAACGAAATAAATATATATATATAAATAAATATATATTAAATAACATAAATAAATAAAATGAAATAAATAAATATATATATAATATAAATAAATATATATTAAATAATATAAATAAAACGAAATAAATATATATAGATATAATATAAAATCTTATAATCTATAATCTAAAAGATTCCAGGGCCGACGACTGGGTTACCCCCTGGGGCATCCCGAATCAGGACACCGCGCTGTGTGATACCCCCAGGGCACCAGGCATCGCTTACCTTTCCCTGCTCATCCAATGGGAGCCGCCCGCAGTGTCTACGTTATTCATTTCAATGGCTGCCCCTCCTCCAGCGTCATGTGCACGCTCCCGCCCCAGCCAATCAGATGCCGCGGTGTGAGCTCCTCATTTAAGTCAAGGGGCAGAATGACATCATCACAGGAGACGTGGCTTAACCCATCCCTCAGTGAGGGGGCGTGGCTTAACCCATCCCTCAGTGAGGGGGCGTGACCTAATTTTACAAATGTTCCTCTTTCCCACCCTGAAAAGTTGGTAGGTGAGCAATAGGCCAAAGTCTGACTCCAGCTCCACAAATGGCCGACAATTAGTGATACGTTTCCTGTAGTAGAGCCGAAACGTCGGGTTTTTCTCCCCCATAATATAACCAATAGGGCGACTTATATAGAACAGAAAGATTATTCATTGCAATACAAGTTTGAACAAATAAAGGGGAGGAGCTTAGTAATCTGGTTACAGGCCACAGAAACAGCGTAACAAAGATTTGCTACAACAATCAGGAGCCACACTGTCTCCGCAGCAACAGCGTAACAAGGATTTACTACAACAATCAGGAGCCCCGCTGTCTCCACAGCAACAGCGTAACAAAGATTTGCTACAACAATCAGGAGCCCCGCTGTCTCCACAGCAACAGCGTAACGAAGATTTGCTACAACAATCAGGAGCCCCGCTGTCTCCGCAGCAACAGCGTAACAAGGATTTGCTACATTAATCAGGAGCCCCGCTGTCTCCGCAGCAACAACGTAACAAAGATTTGCTACAACAATCAGGAGCCCCGCTGTCTCCGCAGCAACAGCGTAACAAAGATTTGCTACAACAATCAGGAGCCCCGCTGTCTCCGCAGCAACAGCGTAACAAAGATTTGCTACAACAATCAGGAGCCCCGCTGTCTCCACAGCAACAGCGTAACAAAGATTTGCTACAACAATCAGGAGCCCCGCTGTCTCCACAGCAACAGCGTAACAAAGATTTGCTACAACAATCAGGAGCCCCGCTGTCTCCGCAGCAACAGCGTAACAAAGATTTGCTACAACAATCAGGAGCCACACTGTCTCCACAGCAACAGCGTAACAAATATTCGCTACAACAATCAGGAGCCCCGCTGTCTCCGCAGCAACAGCGTAACAAATATTTGCTACATTAATCAGGAGCCCCGCTGTCTCCACAGCAACAGCGCAACAAAGATTTGCTACAACAATCAGGAGCCACACTGTCTCCGCAGCAACAGCGTAACAAAGATTTGCTACAACAATCAGGAGCCCCGCTGTCTCCGCAGCAACAGCGTAACAAGGATTTGCTACATTAATCAGGAGCCCCGCTGTCTCCGCAGCAACAACGTAACAAAGATTTGCTACAACAATCAGGAGCCCCGCTGTCTCCACAGCAACAGCGTAACAAAGATTTGCTACAACAATCAGGAGCCCCGCTGTCTCCGCAGCAACAGCGTAACAAAGATTTGCTACAACAATCAGGAGCCCCGCTGTCTCCACAGCAACAGCGTAACAAAGATTTGCTACAACAATCAGGAGCCCGCTGTCTCCGCAGCAACAGCGTAACAAATATTTGCTACAACAACCAGGAGCCCCGCTGTCTCCACAGCAACAGCGTAACAAAGATTTGCTACAACAATCAGGAGCCCCGCTGTCTCCACAGCAACAGCGTAACAAAGATTTGCTACAACAATCAGGAGCCCCGCTGTCTCCACAGCAACAGCGTAACAAAGATTTGCTACAACAGTCAGGAGCCAAGTCCAGGAAGAGGAAGCACAGTCCAGGAAGAGGAAGCACAGTCCAGGAAAACAGGAAGCACAGTCCAGGAAAACAGGAAGCACAGTCCAGGAAAACAGAAAGCACAGTCCAGGAAAACAGGAAGCACAGTCCAGGAAAACAGGAAGCACAGTCCAGGAAGAGGAAGCACAGTCCAGGAAAACAGGAAGCACAGTCCAGGAAGAGGAAGCACAGTTCAGGAAGAGGAAGCACAGTCCAGGAAAACAGGAAGCACAGTCCAGGAAAACAGGAAGCACAGTCCAGGAAGCGGAAGCACAGTCCATGAAAACAGGAAGCACAGTCCAGGAAAACAGGAAGCACAGTCAAGGAAGAGGAAGCACAGTCCAGGAAAACAGGAAGCACAGTCCAGGAAGAGGAAGCACAGTTCAGGAAGAGGAAGCACAGTCCAGGAAAACAGGAAGCACAGTCCAGGAAAACAGGAAGCACAGTCCAGGAAGCGGAAGCACAGTCCATGAAAACAGGAAGCACAGTCCAGGAAAACAGGAAGCACAGTCAAGGAAGCGGAAGCACAGTCCATGAAAACAGGAAGCACAGTTCAGGAAGAGGAAGCACAGTCCAGAAAAAAAGGAAGCCCAGTCCAGGAAAACAGGAAGCACGTTCCAGGAAAAACAGGAAGCACAGTCCAGGAAGAGGAAGTACTGTCCAGGAAAACAGGAAGCACAGTCCAGGAAGAGGAAGCAAAGTCCAGCGAAAACAGGAAGCACAGTCCAGGAAGAGGAAGCACAGTCCAAGAAAACAGGAAGCGCAGTCCAGGAAGAGGAAGCACAGTCCAGGAAAAAAGGAAGCACAGTCCAGGAAGAGTAAGCATACACCAGGAAGAGGAAGCACGGTCCAGGAAAATAGGAAGCATGATTCAGGAAAACAGGAAGCACGGTCCAGGAAAAACAGGAAGCACAGTCCAGGAAGAGGAAGCACAGTCCAGGGAAAACAGAAAGCACAGTCCAGGAAGAGGAAGCACAGTCCAAGAAAACAGGAAGCACAGTACAGGAAACGGAAGCACAGACAAGGAAGAGGAAGCACAGTCCAGGAAAACAGGAAGCACAGTCCAGGAAAACAGGAAGCAAAGTCCAGGAAAACAGGAAGCACTGTCCAGGAAGAGGAAGCACAGTCCAGGAAAATAGGAAGCACAGTACAGGAAACGGAAGCACAGACAAGGAAAACATGAAGCACACTCCCAGAAAACAAGAAGCACACTCCAGGAAAAGAGGAGGCACAGTCCAGGAAAACAGGAAGCACAGACCAGAAAGAGGAAGCACAGTCCAAAAAGAGGAAGCACAGTTCAGGAAAACAGGAAGCACAGACCAGAAAGAGGAAGCACAGTCCAAAAAGAGGAAGCACAGTCCAGGAAAAAAGGAAACACAGTCCAGAAAAACAGGAAGCACATTCCAGGCAAACAGGAAGCACAGTCCAGGAAAACAGGAAGCACAGTCCAGGCAAACAGGACGCAAAGTCCAGGAAAACAGGAAGCACAGTCCAGGAAAACAGGATGCACAGTCCAGGAAAACAGGATGCACAGTCAAGGAAGAGGAAGCACAGTCCAGGAAAACAGGAAGCACAGTCCAGGAAAACAGGATGCACAGTCCAGGAAAACAGGAAGCACAGTCCATGAAGAGGAAGCACAGTCCAGGAAAAAAGGAAGCACAGTCCCGGAAGAGGAAGCACAGTCCAGGAAAACAGGAAGCACAGTCCAGGTAAAACAGGAAGCACAGTCCAGGAAGAGGAAGCACAGTCCAGGAAAACAGGAAGCACAGTCCAGGGAAAAAGGAAGCACAGTCCAGGGAAAAAGGAAGCACAGTCCAGGAAAACAGGAAGCACAGTCCAGGAAAAAAGGAAACACAGTCCAGGAAAACAGGAAGCACAGTCCAGGCAAGCAGGAAGCACAGTCCAGGAAAACAGGAAGCACAGTCCAGGAAAACAGGATGCACAGTCCAGGAAAACAGGAAGCACAGTCCAGGAAAACAGGACGCACAGTCCAGGAAAACAGGAAGTACAGTCTAGGCAAACAGGACACACAGTCCAGGAAAACAGGAAGCACAGTCCAGGAAAACAGGATGCACAGTCCAGGAAAACAGGAAGCACAGTCCAGGAAAACAGGAAGCACAGTCCAGGCAAGCAGGAAGCACAGTCCAGGAAAACAGGAAGCACAGTCCAGGAAAACAGGATGCACAGTCCAGGAAAACAGGAAGCACAGTCCAGGAAAACAGGACGCACAGTCCAGGAAAACAGGAAGCACAGTACAGAAAGAGGAAGCACTGTCCAGGAAAACAGTAAACACAGTTCAGGAAAATAGGAAGCACAGTCCAGGAAGAGGAAGCACAGTCCAGAATAACAGGAAGCACAGTCCAGGAAAAAAGGAAGCACAGTCCAGGAAAAAAGGAAGCACGGTCCAGGAAGAGGAAGCATGGTCCAGGAAAACAGGAAGCACAGTCCAGGAAAAGGAAGCACAACACAGGAACAGGGAGCACAGTCCAGGAAAACAGGAAGTACAGTCCAGGAAGAGGAAGCACAGTCCAGGAAAAGGAAGCACAGTCCAGGAAAACAGGAAGTGCAGTCCAGGAAAACAGGAAGCACGGTCCAGGAAGAGGAAGCACAGTCCAGGAAAACAGGAAGCACAGTCCAGGAAAAGGAAGCACAGCCCAGGAAAAGGAAGCACTGGCCAGGAAGAGGAAGCACAGCCCAGGAGGAGGAAGCACAGTTCAGAAAGAGAAAGCACAGCCCAGAAAGAGGAAGCACAGTCCAGGCAAACAGGAAGCACTGTCCAGGAAAAGAGGAGGCACAGTCCAGGAAGTGGAAGAGAAGTCCAAGAAAACATGAAACACAGTCCAGGAAAACAGGAAGCACAGTCCAGGAAAACAGGAAGCACAGTCCAGGAAGCGGAAGCACAGTCCAGGAAGAGGAAGCACTGTCCAGGAAAACAGGAAGCACAGTCCAAAAAAAGGAAGCACAGTCTAAAAAGAGGAAGCACAGTTCAGGAAAACAGGAAACACAGTCCAGGAAAACAGGAAGCAGAGTCCAGGAAAACAGGAAGCAGAGTCCAGGAAAAAAGGAAACACAGTCCAGGAAAACAGGAAGCACAGTCCAGAAAATAGGAAGCACAGTCCAGGAAAAAAGGAAGCTCAGTCCAGGAAAACAGGACGCACAGTCCAGAAAAACAGGAAGCACAGTCCAGGAAAACAGGAAGCACAGTCCAGGAAAACAGGAAGCACAGTCCAGGAAAACAGGAAGCACAGTCCAGGAAAACAGGAAGCACAGTTCAGGAAGAAGAAGCACAGTCCAGGAAGAGGAAGCACGGTCCAGGAAAACAGGAAGCACAGTCCAGGAAAAAAAGGAAGCACAGTCCAGGAAAAAAAAAAAAGCACAGTCCAGGAAAAAAAAAAAGCACAGTCCAGGAAGAGGAAGCACGGTCCAGGAAAACAGGAAGCACAGTCCAGGAAGAGGAAGCACAACAGAGGAAAAGGAAGCACAGTCCTGGAAGAGAAAGCACAGTCCAGGAAAAGGAAGCACAGTCCAGGAAAACAGGAAGCACAGTCCAGGAAGAAAGGAAGCATAGTCCAGGAAGAAAGGAAGCATAGTCCAGGAAAAAAGGAAGCACAGTCCAGGAAAACAGGAAGTGCAGTCCAGGAAAACAGGAAGCACAATCCAGGAAAACAGGAAACACAGTCCGTGAAGAGGAATCACAGTCCAGGAAAAAAGAAAGCACAGTCCAGGAAGAGGAAGCACGGTCCAGGAAAACAGGAAGCACGGTCCAGGAAAACAGGAAGCATGGTCCAGGAAGAGGAAGCACATTCAAGGGAAAACAAGAAGCACAATCCAGGAAAAGGAAGCACAGTCCAAGAAAACAGGAAGCACTGTCAAAGAAAACAGGAAGCATAGTACAGGAAAAGGAAGCACGGTCCAGGAAAACAGGAAGCACAGTCCAGGAAAACAGGAAGCACAGTCCAGGAAAACAGGAAGCATGGTCCAGGAAGAGGAAGCACAGTCCAGGAAAACAGGAAGCACAGTCCAGGAAAACATGAAGCACAGTCCAGGAAGAATAAGCACAGCCCAGGAAGAGGAAGCACTGCCCAGGAAGAGGAAGCACAGTACAGGAAGAGGAAGCACAGTACAGGAAGAGAAAGCTCAGCCCAGGAAGAGGAAGCACAGTACAGGAAGAGGAAGCACAGTACAGGAAGAGAAAGCTCAGCCCAGGAAGAGGAAGCACAGTCCAGGGAAAATGGAAGCACACTCCCAGAAAACAGGAAACACTGTCCAGGAAAAGAGGAGGCACAGTCCAGGAAGAGAAAGAGCAGTCCAGGAAAACAGGAAGCACAGTCCAGGAAAACAGAAAGCACAGTCCAGGAAGCGGAAGCACAGTCCAGGAAGAGGAAGCACTGTCCAGGAAAACAGGAAGCACGGTCCAGGAAAACAGGAAACACAGTCCAGGAAAACAGGAAGCACAGTCCAGAAAAACAGGAAGCACGGTTCTGGAAAAGGAAGCACACTGCAGGAAAACAGGAAGCACAGTCCAGGAAGAGGAAGCACAGTCCAGGAAGAGGAAGCACAGTCCAGGAAGAGAGGAAGCATAGTCCAGGAAAACAGGAAACACAGTCCAGGAAGAGGAAGCACAGTCCAGGAAAACAGGAATTGCAGTCCAAAAAGAGGAAGCACAGTCCAGAAAAACAGGAAGCGCAGTCCAGGAAGAGGAAGCACAGTCCAGGAAAACAGGAAGCGCAGTTCAGGAAGAGGAAGCACAGTCCAGGAAAAAAGGAAGCACAGTGCAGGAAGAGGAAGCACAGTCCAGGAAGAGGAAGCACGGTCCAGGAAAACAGGAAGCACAGTCCAGGAAGAGGAAGCACAGTCCAGAAACAGGAAGCACAGTCCAGGAAGAATAAGCACAGTCCAGGAAGAGGAAGCACGGTCCAGGAAAACAGGAAGCACAGTCCAGGAAGAGGAAGCACAGTACAGGAAGAGAAAGCTCAGCCCAGGAAGTGGAAGCACAGTCCAGGAAAACAGGAAGCACAGTCCAGCAAAAGAGGAGGCACAGTCCAGGAAGAGGAAGAGCAGTCCAGGAAAACAGGAAGCACAGTCCAGGAAAACAGAAAGCACAGTCCAGGAAGCGGAAGCACAGTCCAGGAAGAGGAAGCACTGTCCAGGAAAACAGGAAGCACAGTCCAGGAAGAGCACACACAGTCCACGAAGAGGAAGCACAGTCCAGGGAATCAGGAAGCAAAGTCCTGGAAGACAGGAAGCACAGTCCTGGAAAACAGGAATCACAGTCCAGGAAAACAGGAAGCACAGTCCAGGAAAACAGAAAGCACAGTCCAGGAAGCGGAAGCACAGTCCAGGAAGAGGAAGCACTGTCCAGGAAAACAGGAAGCACAGTCCAGGAAAACAGGAAGCACAGTCCAGAAAGAGGAAGCACAGTCCAAAAAGAGGATGCACAGTTCAGGAAAACAGGAAGCACGGTCAAGGAAAACAGGAAACACAGTCCAGAAAAACAGGAAGCACGGTTCTGGAAAAGGAAGCACACTGCAGGAAAACAGGAAGCACAGTCCAGGAAGAGGAAGCACAGTCCAGGAAAAGGAAGCACAGTCCAGGAAAACAGGAAGCACAGTCCAGGAAGAGAGGAAGCATAGTCCAGGAAAACAGGAAACACAGTCCAGGAAGAGGAAGCACAGTCCAGGAAAACAGGAATTGCAGTCCAAAAAGAGGAAGCACAGTCCAGAAAAACAGGAAGCGCAGTCCAGGAAGAGGAAGCACAGTCCAGGAAAACAGGAAGCGCAGTTCAGGAAGAGGAAGCACAGTCCAGGGAAAAAGGAAGCACAGTCAAGGAAGAGGAAGCACAGTCCAGGAAGAGGAAGCACAGTCCAGGAAGAGGAAGCACGGTCCAGGAAAACAGGAAGCACAGTCCAGGAAGAGGAAGCACAGTCCAGAAACAGGAAGCATGGTCCAGGAAGAGGAAGCACAGTCCAGGAAGAAGAAGCAAGGTACAGGAAGAGGAAGCACGGTCCAGGAAGAGGAAGCACAGTACAGGAAGAGGAAGCACGGTCCAGGAAAACAGGAAGCACAGTCCCAGAAGAGGAAGCACAGTCCAGGAAGAGGAAGCACAGTCCAGGAAGAGGAAGCACAGTCCAGGAAAAAAGGAAGCACAGTCCAGAAAAACAGGAAGAACAGTCCAGAAAAACAGGAAGAACAGTACAAGAAGAGGAAGCACAGTCCAGGAAGAGGAAACACAGTCCAGGAAAACAGGAAGCAAAGTCCAGGAAAACAGGAAGCACAGTCCAGGAAGAGGAAGCACAGTCCAGGAAGAGGAAGCACAGTCCAGGAAGAGCACACACAGTTCACGAAGAGGAAGCACAGTCCAGGAAAACAGGAAGTAAAGTCCTGGAAGACAGGAAGCACAGTCCTGGAAAACAGGAAGCACAGTCCTGGAAAACAGGAAGCACAGTCCAGGAAGAGCACACACAGTCCACGAAGAGGAAGCACAGTCCAGGGAATCAGGAAGCAAAGTCCTGGAAGACAGGAAGCACAGTCCTGGAAAACAGGAATCACAGTCCAGGAAAACAGGAAGCACAGTCCAGGAAAACAGAAAGCACAGTCCAGGAAGCGGAAGCACAGTCCAGGAAGAGGAAGCACTGTCCAGGAAAACAGGAAGCACAGTCCAGGAAAACAGGAAGCACAGTCCAGAAAGAGGAAGCACAGTCCAAAAAGAGGAAGCACAGTTCAGGAAAACAGGAAGCACGGTCAAGGAAAACAGGAAACACAGTCCAGAAAAACAGGAAGCACGGTTCTGGAAAAGGAAGCACACTGCAGGAAAACAGGAAGCACAGTCCAGGAAGAGGAAGCACAGTCCAGGAAATGGAAGCACAGTCCAGGAAAACAGGAAGCACAGTCCAGGAAGAGAGGAAGCATAGTCCAGGAAAACAGGAAACACAGTCCAGGAAGAGGAAGCACAGTCCAGGAAAACAGGAATTGCAGTCCAAAAAGAGGAAGCACAGTCCAGAAAAACAGGAAGCGCAGTCCAGGAAGAGGAGGCACAGTCCAGGAAAACAGGAAGCGCAGTTCAGGAAGAGGAAGCACAGTCCAGGAAAAAAGGAAGCACAGTCCAGGAAGAGGAAGCACAGTCCAGGAAGAGGAAGCACAGTCCAGGAAGAGGAAGCACGGTCCAGGAAAACAGGAAGCACAGTCCAGGAAGAGGAAGCACAGTCCAGAAACAGGAAGCATGGTCCAAGAAGAGGAAGCACGGTCCAGGAAGTAGAAGCACGGTACAGGAAGAGGAAGCACGGTCCAGGAAGAGGAAGCACAGTACAGGAAGAGGAAGCACGGTCCAGGAAAACAGGAAGCACAGTCCCAGAAGAGGAAGCACAGTCCAGGAAGAGGAAGCACAGTCCAGGAAAACAGGAAGCACAGTCCAGAAAAACAGGAAGAACAGTCTAGAAAAACAGGAAGAACAGTACAAGAAGAGGAAGCACAGTCCAGGAAGAGGAAACACAGTCCAGGAAAACAGGAAGCAAAGTCCAGGAAAACAGGAAGCACAGTCCAGGAAGAGGAAGCACAGTCCAGGAAGAGCACACACAGTTCACGAAGAGGAAGCACAGTCCAGGAAAACAGGAAGTAAAGTCCTGGAAGACAGGAAGCACAGTCCTGGAAAACAGGAAGCACAGTCCAGGAAGAGCACACACAGTCCACGAAGAGGAAGCACAGTCCAGGGAATCAGGAAGCAAAGTCCTGGAAGACAGGAAGCACAGTCCTGGAAAACAGGAATCACAGTCCTGGAAAACAGGAAGTACAGTCCTGGAAAACAGAAAGCACAGTCCTGGAAAACAGGAAGCACAGTTCAGGTAGAGGAAGCACTGTCCAGGAAAACAGGAAGCACGGTCCAGGCAGAGGAAGCACAGTCCAGGAAGAGGAAGCATGGTCCAGGAAAAATACAATTCTGTGAAGTACTCACCCGTAGAATTGGTATTATACGCATACTGCTCCAGATATAGTAATTACATGTGGGTAATCCTCCGCCTGAGGGCGCTGTTCACTACAGACATGTAGAAAACAGGCTCCTCCCAGCCCTACATATACCGAGGGACCTCCCACAAATCCCCAGCATTGAAAAGCAGTGAGAAGGAGAAGCCGGGAGAAACCAACCACCCAAAACTGGCAATGATAACAAAGATAACAATCACCATACAGGGGATCCAGAACAGAGTGAAACCGGGGTGGGGTGGAGCAGGACATGCTGTATGCGTATAATATCAATTCTACAGGTGAGTACTTCACAGAGTTGTATTATTCTTAGCATACAGCACGTCCTGCTCCATCTATAATACTTACACGTGGGACATCCAATAGCAGTGTCCATAAAGTAGGGTGGGATCCCCATGAAAAAAGGCACAGCAGACAGTAAAAGTGCTGTCACCTGCAAACCTTGCTACCAAGAGCAACGAGAGCAATGCTCTAAACTCAATCTTATGAAAACCTTGCAAAGGATGAACTGAACACAAGCAGCGAATTATCCAGCTTGCTCAACAGAACCTAGTGCTGAAAGGCCCAAGCCAAGCACAAGTAAAACGAGAACAAAGAAAGAGAGAAGAAGAATCTTCCCCTAAAAGAATAGGCCAGAGTAACAGCCTGACCATGCCACTGCAAAAAAGTAGCCATGGCAACCTTAGAACTCTCCCCGACGGGGAATATGAACCCCGGTCTCCGGCAAGACCAGCAGGAATACTGAAACCAACACTAACAGGAATCAGCACGAGCCGAAACGTTTACTTAAGGATCAGAAGGACAAAACCAACCGAGTAAGACCAATCCAAAGGGCAACTATACCCATGGAAGTCGTCAAGATCCGGTACATAAGGCTGGAGACACCTGCAAGCCCCAAAGGGCATAAATCCCTATCAGGGACAAGAGACAGTCCAGGACAATTTCCAACACCTGTTGAGGGATGCAGATCCCCTAAGCACAGAATAATCAAGACAGTAGCCCAGAGGCAGAAAGGTCTGGAATAAAGGAGCAGAACAACACCGCCTAGACCAAAACTCGGCGTAAGGCGGAACACCCCCACCTCATGGTGTACAGATATATAAAAATATATATATAATGACTAGGACCGCTAACAGAGCTGTCCTCTACGGCACACTTCTGACTGGAGCAACCGCCCCGGAAGAGCGACATGAGGGAAGGAACAGTTCAGACAAGAACCTGAATAAGGGCATCAGAATAAGTAACCCCCAAACGGGAGCATAGAATACCCTGAGGCATGCATCTGAGCAAACCCTGAGGAATGCTCAACACAGAAGATTGAACCAGACTTCTGCAGTAGGCGAACAGGGCGAGCCCTGAAAACCTTCATAGAACTGAGTTGGGGAGCCAACCCCAACCATGGTGTAATAACTCTAGAACCCCGGGAACAGAGAACGTCCAACAGGGGAGAGAGCTAGACCCAGCCAAGCAATATGGGTACAACATACCCTAACATAGATGGCGGAAAAAGGAGAAGAAGAGGAGGAAGCTAGGTCCTAGCCCTCCAATAGAAACAAGACACCCAGAGATATGCCATCTCCAACAGGGTGAAGAACAAAACCGCCCGATCGCCATAATAGAGCCTGAAGATAGGGGCAAAATAGTAAAGAGCCTGAATATGCAGAACAGCCCTCGTGAGAGAGCGTACAGGCCCACTGTCCTCAGCAGAAGCATCTGCGGACCACACCCCACTGGGCCACCCACGGCCCCCAGCATAACGGTTCTCCCCTTCTTCAGAAATCTTGCGCAGAACCCCGCCTAGCAGGGTGAATGAAGATAAGACATATATAGTATAATGTCCAGCCGGAAATTACTAACCCCACATATTCAAGGGCAGACCAATTCTGAGACAATAATCAAGGGCAGAACCCTTGTGATAGTGACGGGGCCCAACAGGGCCATACCAGTAGGAACTCAGTGGGACAATATAGAACCTCCTGCCACAGGAGGACAGCCATCGGAGCTAATACCGATAAAATGCAAGGAATGTTAACTCCCACTTAGATCAGAATCAGAGCCTTCCTGGAAGGAACAACCTGTCCCGAGACAGGAAGAAAAAGGACAGTCCACTGTCCTATGACAGACCAAGAGTCCCCAAATGGACAGGCCCTGAAGAGGAGTAGTCCAGCAAGATAGAGCCCACCGAAGGCTCACTGTGTCAACAAAAAAAACAAAAGGTAAATGGACCCCTTAAGGGCCCCACCTAGGAACCACGGGGGATTTCAGAAGAAATAAGCCCCCCCCTGTCAACCTGCAAGACTTGGTACCATGGTGACCACCAACAGGAAGAAGCAAGAAGAGAGGGGATGCCCCCTGACGGACTCCTTGAATTAACCATCAGAAGAGTAACCACCTCGACTAGGAGGAAAGTGCACCAACTTAGGTCCAGGGTGCTGGACCCCTGTCCAGAATTAATAACCTAAGGTGCCTCAGAGCCCAAGGGCATTGAGAATAAGGGACATCATCTGAACAGCCACCAACGGGCCCACCTGGTGCAATTCTGCCTGGTGAAAGTAAGGTGCCAGCAAAGAAGGGCAGAGACCTTGCCCCAGAAAATCCCTTATTGCCAAGAAAAAGGCACTAGCCGGAACCGATTCCGAATGCAATCCTAGGAAACTGAAGGATGGAACAAAATAGGACCTGAGGCGACTAAGGTCCATCCAAACAACTCCCTCTTGTGAGTAAAAAGGAAGACATGATAGGTCCCTTTGTGGCTGCCCCTTGGTCTCATGCGAGACATCACTCCCATCCGAGCCTAGCGAACACAGGGAGCGTAAGAGGGGCCCAATAACACGGCCACAAT
The DNA here is from genome assembly GCA_027917425.1 of Gastrophryne carolinensis. Lineage (NCBI taxonomy): Eukaryota > Metazoa > Chordata > Amphibia > Anura > Microhylidae > Gastrophryne > Gastrophryne carolinensis. The sequence continues at coordinate 1,619,800 of CM051234.1, forward strand.
CGGCGGTGATGACCACCAAGGCTGTAAAGGCCCCAGTGTCCATAAGACACCTGGGAGCCAAAATAAGCATCTTAGTACTCCGCGGACGGCCAGAGGCCCCCTGGTGTATAGGGCGCCGACGGCCCAACCCAGAGACGCCAAGCCTGGATGCCTAAGGATAAAGATCGCTGAACTCAAGAAGGATTAGAATGGGCGATCCCCTCATCCTCAAGGGGAATGAGGAGCAAACTGGTGTAGAGGCCCCTGTCTCTATCCGTTAAGGGCATCCTGCCAAGGTGCCCAGACCTAGCAGGCCAAGGAAGGCCTGCACCCACACCTGAAGAAACACAGGGGACCGGAGGCCCCCTGACCGACTCAGGGAAGGACCGCCCAGCAAACACTGTCCCGCATCCGGAGGAACTACCTCCCAAATCCACCTGAACGAGGCAAGATGCCTCCTGATAGGAGCAAGGTGCTGTGGCCATCCCCTCACCCAGGCAGGTGAGGGCGTCCCATCATGCTTGGGGGGTATAGATGAAGGCTTCGGAGTTGGCCCGGCCGGAAGGCCCCGGGCGTTGTCTGCCACTCCTGGGACAGGAGACTGAACCAGACCCCGCAAAGGGCATCCCTGGTTCCTGCTTAACACTATGATATGGAGGAGGAGGGGTATCCCTGCTCCGAGGGGGCCGGGACGGCCACCCATGTTGGGTGAATTGTCCTGTTTTCCAAATAGGTCCAGACGGGCCCCAAACAGGCGTTGCCCTCTGAAGGGAAGCCCCGTCAGAGTCCTTTTAGCGTCATCGTCTGCCCCCCAATGTCGCAGCCAGAGCAGGCGACGTATAGCTACCACTGGGGCAGAGGTCCTCGCACACATTCTGATGGTGTCATCCAGAGCTAAAAGGATAAATTTAACAAAAATATCACAACTGGAGAGTGCGTTAAACACCTCCCAGGGTAAATCTTCAGGTTGAAGCTCAAGCATCTTTCTTATGAGGGTCCTAGCGGCCACTGCAGTGATGGCCGCGGCACAGACAGGACGTAGCGCCGTTCCTGCAGAAGCAAAGGCATGGGAAGCCAGCCTATCAATGCGCCGGTGATCGGCGTCCCGCAGGGAGCTGTAAGCCGGAGCTGTAAAGAAAGGGGGGTTAGGAACCCCAATAATCGGTGCGTCTACCACTGGAGACGATGACCAACAATCAACCATCTCAGGGGGAAAAGGGTATTTCCAATCCCAATCCTCTGGGGTCCCTTGAAGTCTAGCAGGGCATTCCCACTCCTTGAGTACGAGAGCATGGAAGTGAGCCTGCTCGAGAAATTCCAAGCGCGCAGACGCCGTATGGAAGCGCTCCCCTCTCGGCCTGGGGACCGCACCAGGGAGCGAAATAGATAGGGCCTTAAAAATCCTGAGCAACATACCATCAATGTCAAGCTGGTCCCAGTCATCCTGGCCAGAATCATCATGACCCCTCGGCCTCTCATCAGAGGAACCCGGGTCAGAGAACAGGTCTCCATCTTCAGACGGAGCACTATCACGCGGAGAAGAGGACTCTTCCGAGCCCATAGCACAGGCCGAAGCCGGGGGAGTCCAGGGCCGTTGTCTGCCGGGACCCACGCGGCCGGACAACCCCTCAACAATCTGGTCAAGCGTAGGTCGTCTGGGTGAGACGTCTATTTGTAACTCCCCGCTTGTACATGACTCAACAGGCGTGAGATTTAGGCAAGAGGAAAGGGGAGAGAGAGAGCGAGGTGCAGCCACCGGCGCCGCTCACAGGTCCAGTGTCTGCTCGGCACAAGGCGCGCAGACCCGTGATCTGTCAGCATCAGCATGGGGGAGACCACACGCTACACACAGCCGGTCTTGTCCCAGAGGGACCCTGGTAACACAATCCTGAGATGCCTCCATATGGTGATTATCTAGACACAGTATGCCCATAGGGATTTATGCAATAGGCAACCCTGGATGCCCCAACGACCCGCTGATTAATGTGGGAGAATTGTAGGAAGGCCTGCTAATATATATATATATATATATATATATATATATATATATGGCCGGGAAAGGCCACCGGTGCTCAGCGTCTGAAAGACATAAATGGGAAAGAGATGTGGACAGAACATATAAAAAGGGAGTCACCCGCGAGGGCACTTACAGATCAAGTGGAGGAGGAGACCGCCACCACGCGCACGCGCGAAGCTCAACAAAATGGCGCCCAGCGAACCTCGAAGGGCGGGCTCAATGCTCTGCCGTGACGCGGAGCGCACCAAGTCAAGTCCCCGCCCACTCCGAAGAGCGCGAAGCTCTGAGGTAATAGCAAAGGCAAGGATACAATCACACGCTTAAGGATTCGTAGAAAAACCGTTACATCTAGTAAGGAAAGGACACCACAGCATCTAGACAACGCAGCAAACTGTGCATAAGACATACGGCGGCAGCCGAAAACCGAATAACAAGCAAGCAGCACGGCTCTGACATCTCAATGTTAATGAAGGGCAGAAATAAGGCCATAAGCGATACATAATGGTACACTGGGACCGCCACACACATACCCCCCCATTCTTTTCCCCCTAACTAGTTGGGGAAATGAGGGAGGATGGCGACCCTTTACATAGGGTCCAGCGCTACCCGGGGTACGGGGCAATAATGCGGGAGGGGCATCCACTAGAGGCTCACCATCAGCCTGAACCGCCTACCCTATGGTGGGGGATTGCGGTGAAGCATGGCTCCATTAAGCACTCAAGGTGCTGCCTACCTTCACCCGACCAACGCTGGGAGGCATATTCTTCACAAAGAGGACGGGTGGAAATAGTCCCACAGGGCCTCGGGCTGTAAAGCCCCGCTCGCCTGCGAGAGCGTGATACTTCATGTCTTCGCAGTTCAGCACTGCAGAGAAATCTGGGGATTTGTGGGAGGTCCCTCGGTATATGTAGGGCTGGGAGGAGCCTGTTTTCTACATGTCTGCAGTGAACAGCGCCCTCAGGCGGAGGATTACCCACATGTTATTACTATATCTGGAGCAGGACATGCTGTATGCTTAGAATACAGGAAGCACAGTCCAGGAATAGTAATTATAATAATCACGGTCCAGGAAAACAGGAAGCAAGGGGCTGAGAAGATCCAAAGACAATCCAGCAATTTCCATATAAAGCAGGTAGGAGCCAATCAGGAGGCATGCCTGCATCATGTGTTCACACTAATCAAGTGACTGTTCCAATCACGTGACAACACTAATCACGTGACAGCATAACGGAGCTGCAGGGGAACACTTACATTGCTGCTGCTGCCACTGCTACATTGGACATTGCTGCTGATGCTAATACTACCACGTACATTGCTGCTGCTACTAATACCACGTACATTGCTGCTGTTGCTTATACTACCACGTACATTGCTGCTGCTACTAATACCATGTACATTGCTGCTGCTACTAATACCACGTACATTGCTGCTGCTTATACTACCCCGTATATTGCTTCTGCTTATACTACCCCGTACATTGCTGCTGCTACTACCCCGTACATTGCTGCTGCTACTACCACGGACATTGCTGCTGATGCTTATACTACCCCGTACATCGCTGCTGCTACTACCACATACATTGCTGCTGCTGACACTGCTACCACGTACATTGCTGCTGATGCTGCTTATACTACCACGTATATTGCTGCTGATGCTGCTTATACTACCACGTATATTGCTGCTGATGCTAATACTACCACGTACATTGCTGCTGCTGTTGCTTATACTACCACATACATTGCTGCTGATGCTGCTTATACTACCACGTACATTGCTGCTGTTGCTTATACTACCAAATACATTGCTGCTGATGCTGCTTATACTACCATGTACATTGCTGCAGATGCTAATACTACCACATACATTGCTGCTGATGCTGCTTATACTACCATGTACATTGCTGCTGATGCTGCTTATACTACCACCTACATTGCTGCTGCTGCTTATACTACCACGTACATTGCTGCTGATGCTAATACTACCACGTACATTGCTGCTGATGCTAATACTACCACGTACATTGCTGCTGATGCTAATACTACCACGTACATTGCTGCTGCTGCTGCTGCTTATACTACCACGTACATTGCTGCTGATGCTGCTTATACTACCACGTATATTGCTGCTGCTTATACTACAAGCAGACCTCTAAGTTAGGATCTATTCTAACCCACCTGCCAATCATGGTGCATGGTCCCTTCCCGTCCCTCAGGTGAGTTCCTCACACTGAGCGAAAATGCAGACAACCGACCCACCTGAGCACATTGCTGCTGAGAAACTAGACTGGGGGACCTCAGCCCAGCACAGCCCCTGAATGGTCTCCAGAGTCCATGGGGACCCTGGGCCTCAACTTCTACTCTAGTTGACCCCAGTCTTCACCCCAAAAACACACAGCAGCACCAGTCTATTTGAGCCCCTAAGGGCTACGAATACCAGTGGAGGAGGGCTCTAGGTCTTCTCGGGGTAATTACAGACCTCTAACAACCATTGTGGTTCTTAACTGCTCACCTTAGGGGTAAGGCCCTAGAAATCTTCATGTATCTACCTAGCAAGACCACCCTGAGCTATGAGGACATCAAGCAGGCTCTGGTCCATACATAAAGCCTCACCCAAGACCTACTGGAGGAAACTTCACAATTTGCGTTGGGGTCCTACCAACAGTGGGGTCAATTACTTGTAGGCCCTACAGAGAACAGTCATCCAATGAACTATCTACTCTGAGATCTCCACCAATCCAGTAACTGATGGAGCTCATCGCAATGGAACAGTTTTAATGGAACTGCCCAGAGGCTCTTCAGAAATACCTCCATGACCAGAATCCAAAGGGGGCCTCTGAAACAGAGATCGTGGCCAATGAGCATTCCAACAACAGGCTCCAAAGGCCCAAAAACCTGCCAGCTGGAGAGGGGCTAAGCCGTCTGTGGTGCCCATTGTCTCTGCCCATGGGCACCTCCTCCTGCTTCTCTCTCCACTCTGGGGGGGGGGGGGGGGGGAATCACCTGAGTCACAACTGAAAACTGCCAGGACACTTTAAAGCCACGTGTCCCGAGTGCCAGTTGGGCCTGGCCCAGCAATCACCCACTGTGTTGTATGAGGACCAGGCCCTGGCACATTCGAACAGCAGCATTTACATGACTGGATCGGTCTGAACTGCTCTCCCCATGGGATTTGGTGCCCGGGAAGACCCTTCCGGGATTGGAGGAGTAGATGTATTAGGACTGGGCTGCCAGACGGTGTGTGAGAGGTGGGTATTGTCCAATATTCCTGCCAGTGTTTTGCTAGGGATGGACTCAATAAAAACTGAACCCCTAAGGTCTGCTCCCCCAGATGGCAATACAATGTACCCCTGTTGTTAATGTGAATAATGTAACTAACCTGCCTGCTACTGGGAAAATGACCCTGAGAGGACCAGATGGGGGCAAGCAGAGGCTGTGGGGGGGCAGGCTAGTCAGTCTGGACTGCCAACTTGGTTGGAAGCGGATGAGGAGCGGGACCTACCTGCAGTGGCAGTGGTCATGGCTGCTATCTCAATCAGTGGGATGGCCGGGGACCCAGAGTTTCCTTGGGCATCCACTGGCTCCCATCTTTCCACCAAGTGGCTGCCAGGAGAGATGAGTGTCAGGAGAAAGGTCTCAAGGAACCAACAGAAGACACAGCAGACTCTTCGATTCTGGCCACATCTAGTCAGGGGTTTAGGTGGATACTGGAAGCTGATGACGGCCTAAATGCCCCCACAGAGCGGGAAGCCCTGCTTCCGCGCGTGGTCTGGGTGCAAGGACATCTGTACCGGGTGACAGTCTTGCAGGGTTCACTGGAGGAGTGGCCTAGGGACTGACATACATGAGATTCTGATGAGATGTCAAAGGGTGGCAAAGACGAGGTGCACCCCAAAGCCCCACTAATAACCCCACCCATCATTGAGGAGCCATTCAGGGGGGTGGCTGTGGATTTGATTGGACCAATGTCCATTCCCAGCAGTTCTAGGAAACGCTCCATACAGATGGAGGTAAAGTACGCCACTCAATACCCAGAAGCGTGGCCTAGTAATGCATTCGGCCCGACAGGTGGCCAAGGTCTTACTAGAGATCTCCACAGTGGGCTTTCCCCCAGGAGATGCTCACCTATTGAGGGAACCAGTTTATGTTGCAGTTGATAGGAGTCCGCCTGTAAGCTGATCCAGGTGCATCATCTGGTGACCAGCCCATATCACCCACAGACAAACGCCCCCTGCGAGCGATTTAATGGCAGCTAGAAGCAGGTGCTTAAGATGTTGGTCAACTCTCATGGGCGCAACTGGTAGCAGCTTCTCCCTCATCTACTGTTTGTTTACAGGGAGGTTCCTTAGGTCTTAACAAGGTTCTCCCCCTTTGAGGCCTGGGAGGAAGACTTGGCCAGCCCTGTGGTGCCGGCCATTGAATATGTTATGCGGTTCCGGAACAAGATACAGGCCTTGGCACGGCTAGTGACAATATGATGCAGGCCCAGGCTGACCAGAAGTTGTGGTAAGATCAGAATTCCTGTGAGCGGGCCTACCAGGTTGGCCAAAAGGTCTGTGTCTGTGAGCCCGATCCAATGCCTGTCTGTGAGCCCGATCCAATGCCTGTCTGTGAGCCCGATCCCATGCCAGTCTGTGAGCCCGATCCCATGCCAGTCTGTGAGCCCGATCCCATGCCTGTCTGTGAGCCCGATCCAATGCCTGTCTGTGAGCCCGATCCCATGCCTGTCTGTGAGCCTGAACCAAGGCCTGTGAGCCCGATCCGATGCCTGTGTGTGAGCCTGAACCAAGGCCTGTGAGCCCGATCCGATGCCTGTGTGTGAGCCTGAACCAAGGCCTGTGAGCCCGATCCGATGCCTGTGTGTGAGCCTGAACCAAGGCCTGTGAGCCCGATCCAATGCCTGTCTGTGAGCCTGAACCAAGGCCTGTGAGCCCGATCCGATGCCTGTGTGTGAGCCCGAACCAAGGCCTGTCTGTGAGCCCGATCCAATGCCTGTCTGTGAGCCCGAACCAATGCCCGTCTGTGAGCCCGAACCAAGGCCTGTCTGTGAGCCCGATCCCATGCCTGTCTGTGAGCCTGATCCAATGCCTGTCTGTGAGCCTGAACCAAGGCCTGTGAGCCCAATCACATGCCAGTCTGTGAGCCCGATCCCATGCTGTCTGTGAGCCCAATCCAATGCCCGTCTGTGAGCCCGATCCCATGCCTGTCTGTGAGCCGGATCCCATGCCAGTCTGTGAGCCTGATCCCATGCCTGTCTGTGAGCCCAATCCCATGCCTGTCTGTGAGCCTGATCCAATGCCTGTCTGTGAGCCCAATCCCATGCCTGTCTGTGAGCCTGATCCAATGCCTGTCTGTGAGCCTGATCCAATGCCTGTCTGTGAGCCTGATCCCATGCCTGTCTGTGAGCCCAATCCCATGCCTGTCTGTGAGCCTGATCCAATGCCTGTCTGTGAGCCTGATCCAATGCCTGTCTGTGAGCCCAATCCCATGCCTGTATGTGAGCCCGATCCCATGCCTGTCTGTGAGCCCGATCCCATGCCTGTCTGTGAGCCTGATCCCATGCCTGTCTGTGAGCCCGATCCAATGCCTGTCTGTGAGCCCGATCCCATGCCTGTCTGTGAGCCCGATCCCATGCCTGTCTGTGAGCCCGATCCCATGCCTGTCTGTGAGCCTGATCCCATGCCTGTCTGTGAGCCTGATCCAATGCCTGTCTGTGAGCCTGATCCCATGCCTGTCTGTGAGCCTGATCCAATGCCTGTCTGTGAGCCTGATCCCATGCCTGTCTGTGGGCCCGATCCCATGCCTGTCTGTGAGCCCAATCCCATGCCTGTCTGTGAGCCTGATCCCATGCCTGTCTGTGAGCCTGATCCCATGCCTGTCTGTGAGCCCGAACCCATGCCTGTCTGTGAGCCTGATCCAATGCCTGTCTGTGAGCCCAATCCCATGCCTGTCTGTGAGCCCGATCCCATGCCTGTCTGTGAGCCTGATCCCATGCCTGTCTGTGAGCCTGATCCCATGCCTGTCTGTGAGCCTGATCCAATGCCTGTCTGTGAGCCCGAACCCATGCCTGTCTGTGAGCCTGATCCAATGCCTGTCTGTGAGCCCGAACCCATGCCTGTCTGTGAGCCTGATCCAATGCCTGTCTGTGAGCCCAATCCCATGCCTGTCTGTGAGCCCGAACCCATGCCTGTCTGTGAGCCCGATCCCATGCCTGTCTGTGAGCCCGATCCCATGCCTGTCTGTGAGCCTGATCCCATGCCTGTCTGTGAGCCTGATCCCATGCCTGTCTGTGAGCCCGATCCCATGCCTGTCTGTGAGCCTGATCCCATGCCTGTCTGTGAGCCTGATCCCATGCCTGTCTGTGAGCCCGATCCCATGCCTGTCTGTGAGCCTGATCCCATGCCTGTCTGTGAGCCCAATCCCATGCCTGTCTGTGAGCCTGATCCCATGCCTGTCTGTGAGCCTGATCCAATGCCTGTCTGTGAGCCTGATCCAATGCCTGTCTGTGAGCCCAATCCCATGCCTGTCTGTGAGCCCGATCCCATGCCTGTCTGTGAGCCTGATCCAATGCCTGTCTGTGAGCCTGATCCCATGCCTGTCTGTGAGCCTGATCCAATGCCTGTCTGTGAGCCTGATCCCATGCCTGTCTGTGAGCCTGATCCAATGCCTGTCTGTGAGCCCGATCCCATGCCTGTATGTGGACCCGATCCCATGCCTGTCTGTGAACTCGATCCCATGCCTGTCTGTGAGCCTGATCCAATGCCTGTCTGTGAGCCCGATCCAATGCCTGTCTGTGAGCCCGATCCCATGCCTGTCTGTGAGCCCGATCCCATGCCTGTCTGTGAGCCCGATCCCATGCCTGTCTGTGAGCCCGATCCCATGCCTGTCTGTGAGCCCGATCCCATGCCTGTCTGTGAGCCTGATCCAATGCCTGTCTGTGAGCCCAATCCCATGGTTTTCTGTGAGCCTGATCCCATGCCAGTCTGTGAGCCCGATCCCATGCCTGTCTGTGAGCCCGATCCCATGCCAGTCTGGGGCCCAATCCCATGCCTGTCTGTGAGCCCGATCCCATTCCTGTCTGTGAGCCTGATCCAATGCCCGTCTGTGAGCCCGACCCCATGCCTGTCTGTGAGCCCAATCCCATGCCTGTCTGTGAGCCTGATCCAATGCCAGTCTGTGAGCCCGATCCCATGCCTGTCTGTGAGCCCGATCCCATGCCTGTCTGTGAGCCCGATCCCATGCCAGTCTGAGCCTGATCCCATGCCAGTCTGGGGCCCAATCCCATGCCTTTCTGTGAGCCCGATCCCATGCCAGTCTGAGCCTGATCCCATGCCAGTCTGGGGCCCAATCACATGCCTGTCTGTGAGCCTGATCCCATGCCAGTCTGGGGCCCGATCCCATGCCTGTCTGGGGCCCGATCCCATGCCTGTCTATGAGCCCCATCCCATGCCAGTCTGTGAGCCCAATCCCATGCCAGTCTGTGAGCCCAATCCCATGCCAGTCTGGGGCCCGATCCCATGCCTGTATGTGAGCCCAATCACATGCCTGTCTGTGAGCCTGATCCCATGCCTGTCTGTGAGCCTGATCCCATGCCAGTCTGGGGCCCGATCCCATGCCTGTATGTGAACCCGATCCCATGCCTGTATGTGAGCCCGATCCCATGCCTGTCTGTGAGCCCGATCCCATGCCTGTCTGTGAGCCCAATCACATGCCAGTCTGTGAGCCTGATCCCATGCCAGTGAGGGGCCCGATCCCATGCCAGTCTGTGAGCCCAATCCCATGCCAGGCTGGGGCACGATCCCATGCCTGTCTGTGAGCCTGATCCCATGCCTGTATGTGAACCCGATCCCATGCCTGTCTGTGAGCCCGATCCCATGCCTGTCTGTGAGCCTGATCCCATGCCTGTCTGTGAGCCCGATCCCATGCCTGTCTGTGAGCCCAATCCCATGCCTGTATGTGAACCCGATCCCATGCCAGTCTGTGAGCCTGATCCCATGCCTGTCTGTGAGCCCAATCTCATGCCTGTCTGTGAGCCCGATCCAATGCCCGTCTGTGAGCCCAATCCCATGCCTGTCTTTGAGCCCAATCCCATGCCTGTATGTGAGCCCGATCCCATGCCTGCCTGTGAGCCCAATCCCATGCCAGTCTGGGGCCCGATCCCATGCCAGTCTGTGAGCCCGATCCCATGCCAGTCTGTGAGCCCGATTCCATGCCTGTCTGTGAGCCCAATCCCATGCCTGTCTGTGAGCCCAATCCCATGCCTGTCTGTGAGCCCAATCCCATGCCTGTCTGTGAGCCCGATCCCATGCCTGTCTGTGAGCCCGATCCCATGCCTGTCTGTGAGCCTGATCCCGTGCCTGTCTGTGAGCCCGGTCCCATGCCAGTTTGGGGCCCAATCCCATGCCTGTCTGTGAGCCTGATCCCATGCCAGTCTGGGGCCCGATCCCATGCCAGTCTGTGAGCCCAATCCCATGCCTGTGAGCCCGATCCTATTACTTTCTGTGAGCTCATTCCCATGCCAGTCTGTGAGCCTGATCCCATGCCCGTCTGTGAGCCCGATCCCATGGTTTTCTGTGAGCCCGATCCCATGCCTGTCTGTGAGCCCGATCCCATGCCTGTCTGTGAGCCCGATCCAATGCCTGTCTGTGAGCCCGATTCAATGCCTGTCTGTGAGCCCGATCCCATGCCAGTCTGTGAGCCCGATCCCATGCCTGTCTGTGAGCCCGATCCCATGCCTGTGAGCCCGATCCCATGCCTGTCTATGAGCCCCATCCCATGCCTGTCTGTGAGCCCGATCTCATGCCTGTCTGTGAGCCTGATCCAATGCCTGTCTGTGAGCCTGATCCAATGCCTGTCTGTGAGCCCGATCCCATGCCTGTCTGTGAGCCCGATCCCATGCCTGTCTGTGAGCCCAATCCCATGCCTGTCTGTGAGCCCAATCCCATGCCTGTCTGTGAGTCTGATCCCATGCCAGTCTGGGGCCCGATCCCATGCCAGTCTGTGAGCCCGATCCCATGCTTGTCTGAGCCTGATCCCATGCCAGTCTGGGGCCCAATCACATGCCTGTCTGTGAGCCTGATCCCATGCCTGTCTGTGAGCCCGATCCCATGCCAGTCTGGGGTCCAATCCCATGCCTGTCTGTGAGCCTGATCCAATGCCTGTCTGCGAGCCTGATCCCATGCCTGTCTGCAAGCCTGATCCCATGCCAGTCTGGGGTCCAATCCCATGGCAGTCTGTGAGCCCGATCCCATGCCTGTATGTGAACCCGATCCCATGCCAGTCAGTGAGTCCGATCCCATGCCTGTCTTTGAGCCCAATCCCATGCCTTTCTGTGAGCCCGATCCCATGCTTGTCTGAGCCTGATCCCATGCCAGTCTGGGGCCCAATCACATGCCTGTCTGTGAGCCTGATCCCATGCCAGTCTGGGGCCCGATCCCATGCCTGTCTGTGAGCCCGATCCCATGCCTGTCTGTGAGCCCGATCCCATGCCTGTCTGAGCCTGATTCCATGCCAGTCTGGGGCCCAATCACATGCCTGTCTGTGAGCCTGATCCCATGCCTGTCTGGGGCCCGATCCCATGCCTGTCTGTGAGCCCGATCCCATGCCTGTCTGTTAGCCCGATCCCATGCCTGTCTGTGAGCCCGATCCCATGCCAGTATGGGGCCCGATCCCATGCCAGTCTGTGAGCCCGATCCCATGCCTGTCTGTGAGCCCGATCCCATGCCTGTCTGTGAGCCCAATCCCATGCCAGTCTGGGGCCCGATCCCATGCCTGTATGTGAGCCCGATCCCATGCCAGTCTGTGAGCCCAATCCCATGCCAGTCTGTGAGCCCGATCCCATGCCAGTCTGGGGCCCGATCCCATGCCTGTATGTGAACCCGATCCCATGCCAGTCTGTGAGCCTGATCCCATGCCTGTCTGTGAGCCCGATCCCATGCCTGTCTGTGAGCCCGATGCAATGCCCGTCTGTGAGCCCGATCCCATGCCTGTCTGTGAGCCCGATCCCATGCCTGTCTGTGAGCCCGATCCCATGCCTGTCTGTGAGCCCGATCCCATGCCTGTCTGTGAGCCCGATCCCATGCCTGTCTGTGAGCCCGATCCCATGCCTGTCTGTGAGCCCGATCCAATGCCTGTCTGTGAGCCGGATCCCATGCCTGTATGTGTGCCCGATCCCATGCCTGTCTGTGAGCAAGATCCCATGCCTGTCTGTGAGCCCGATCCCATGCCCGTCTGTGAGCCCGATCCCATGCCCGTCTGTGAGCCCGATCCCATGCCTGTCTGTGAGCCCGATCCCATGCCCGTCTGTGAGCCCGATCCCATGCCTGTATGTGAGCCTGATCCCATGCCTGTCTGTGAGCCCGATCCCATGCCTGTCTGTGAGCCCGATCCCATGCCTGTCTGTGAGCCCGATCCAATGCCTGTCTGTGAGCCCGATCCCATGCCTGTCTGTGTGCCCGATCCCATGCCTGTGTGTGAGCCCGATCCCATGCCTGTCTGTGAGCCCGATCCCATGCCTGTCTGTGAGCCCGATCCCATGCCTGTCTGTGAGCCCGATCCCATGCCTGTCTGTGAGCCCGATCCCATGCCTGTCTGTGAGCCCGATCCAATGCCTGTCTGTGAGCCCGATCCCATGCCTGTATGTGTGCCTGATCCCATGCCTGTCTGTGAGCAAGATCCCATGCCTGTCTGTGAGCCCGATCCCATGCCTGTCTGTGAGCCCGATCCAATGCCTGTCTGTGAGCCCGATCCCATGCCTGTATGTGTGCCCGATCCCATGCCTGTCTGTGAGCAAGATCCCATGCCTGTCTGTGAGCCCGATCCCATGCCTGTCTGTGAGCCCGATCCCATGCCCGTCTGTGAGCCCGATCCAATGCCTGTCTGTGAGCCCGATCCCATGCCTGTATGTGTGCCCGATCCCATGCCTGTCTGTGAGCAAGATCCCATGCCTGTCTGTGAGCCCGATCCCATGCCTGTCTGTGAGCCCGATCCCATGCCCGTCTGTGAGCCCGATCCCATGCCCGTCTGTGAGCCCGATCCCATGCCTGTATGTGTGCCCGATCCCATGCCTGTCTGTGAGCAAGATCCCATGCCTGTCTGTGAGCCCGATCCCATGCCTGTCTGTGAGCCCGATCCCATGCCCGTCTGTGAGCCCGATCCCATGTCTGTCTGTGAGTCCGATCCCATGCCCGTCTGTGAGCCCGATCCCATGCCTGTATGTGAGCCCGATCCCATTCCAGTCTGTGAGCCCGATCCCATGCCTGTCTGTGAGCCCGATCCCATGCCTGTCTGTGAGCCCGATCACATGCCTGTCTGTAAACCCGATCACATGCCTGTCTGTGAGCCCGATCCAATGCCCGTCTGTGAGCCCGATCCCATGCCCGTCTGTGACCCCGATCCCATGCCTGTCTGTGAGCCCGATCCAATGCCCGTCTGTGAGCCCAATCCAATGCCCGTCTGTGAGCACGATCCCATGCCTGTCTGTGAGCCTGATCCCATGCCTGTCTGTGAGCCCGATCCCATGCCTGTCTGTGTGCCCGATCCCATGCCTGTCTGTTAGCCCGATCCCATGCCTGTCTGTGAGCCCGATCCCATGCCAGTATGGGGCCCGATCCCATGCCAGTCTGTGAGCCCGATCCCATGCCTGTCTGTGAGCCCGATCCCATGCCTGTCTGTGAGCCCGATCCCAAGCCTGTCTGTGAGCCCAATCCCATGCCTGCCTGTGAGCCCAATCCCATGCCAGTCTGGGGCCCGATCCCATGCCTGTATGTGAGCCCGATCCCATGCCAGTCTGTGAGCCCAATCCCATGCCAGTCTGTGAGCCCGATCCCATGCCAGTCTGGGGCCCGATCCCATGCCTGTCTGTGAGCCCAATCCCATGCCAGTCTGTGAGCCTGATCCCATGCCTGTCTGTGAGCCCGATCCCATGCCTGTCTGTGAGCCCGATGCAATGCCCGTCTGTGAGCCCGATCCCATGCCTGTCTGTGAGCCCGATCCAATGCCTGTCTGTGAGCCCGATCCCATGCCTGTATGTGTGCCCGATCCCATGCCTGTCTGTGAGCAAGATCCCATGCCTGTCTGTGAGCCCGATCCCATGCCTGTCTGTGAGCCCGATCCAATGCCTGTCTGTGAGCCCGATCCCATGCCTGTCTGTGAGCCCGATCCCATGCCTGTCTGTGAGCAAGATCCCATGCCTGTCTGTGAGCCCGATCCCATGCCTGTCTGTGAGCCCGATCCCATGCCCGTCTGTGAGCCCGATCCAATGCCTGTCTGTGAGCCCGATCCCATGCCTGTCTGTGAGCCCGATCCCATGCCTGTCTGTGAGCCCGATCCCATGCCTGTCTGTGAGCCCGATCCCATGCCTGTCTGTGAGCAAGATCCCATGCCTGTCTGTGAGCCCGATCCCATGCCTGTCTGTGAGCCCGATCCCATGCCCGTCTGTGAGCCCGATCCCATGCCTGTCTGTGAGTCCGATCCCATGCCCATCTGTGAGCCCGATCCCATGCCTGTATGTGAGCCCGATCCCATTCCTATCTGTGAGCCCGATCCCATTCCAGTCTGTGAGCCCGATCCCATGCCTGTCTGTGAGCCCGATCCCATTCCAGTCTGTGAGCCCGATCCCATGCCTGTCTGTGAGCAAGATCCCATGCCTGTCTGTGAGCCCGATCCCATGCCTGTCTGTGAGCCCGATCCCATGCCTGTCTGTGAGCCCGATCCCATGCCCGTCTGTGACCCCGATCCCATGCCTGTCTGTGAGCCCGATCCAATGCCCGTCTGTGAGCCCGATCCAATGCCCGTCTGTGAGCACGATCCCATGCCTGCCTGTGAGCCCAATCCCATGCCAGTCTGGGGCCCGATCCCATGCCTGTCTGTGAGCCCGATCCCATGCCAGTCTGGGGCCCGATCCCATGCCTGTATGTGAACCCGATCCCATGCCTGTCTGTGAGCCCGATCCCATGCCTGTCTGTGAGCCCGATCCCATGCCTGTCTGTGAGCCCAATCCCATGCCAGTCTGTGAGCCTGATCCCATGCCTGTCTGTGAGCCCGATCCCATGCCTGTCTGTGAGCCCGATCCAATGCCCGTCTGTGAGCCCGATCCCATGCCTGTCTGTGAGCCCGATCCAATGCCTGTCTGTGAGCCCAATCCCATGCCTGTATGTGTGCCCGATCCCATGCCTGTCTGTGAGCAAGATCCCATGCCTGTCTGTGAGCCCGATCCCATGCCTGTCTGTGAGCCCGATCCCATGCCTGTCTGTGAGCAAGATCCCATGCCTGTCTGTGAGCCCGATCCCATGCCTGTCTGTGAGCCCGATCCCATGCCCGTCTGTGAGCCCGATCCAATGCCTGTCTGTGAGCCCGATCCCATGCCTGTATGTGTGCCCGATCCCATGCCTGTCTGTGAGCAAGATCCCATGCCTGTCTGTGAGCCCGATCCCATGCCTGTCTGTGAGCCCGATCCCATGCCTGTCTGTGAGCAAGATCCCATGCCTGTCTGTGAGCCCGATCCCATGCCTGTCTGTGAGCCCGATCCCATGCCCGTCTGTGAGCCCGATCCAATGCCTGTCTGTGAGCCCGATCCCATGCCTGTCTGTGAGCCCGATCCCATTCCAGTCTGTGAGCCCGATCCCATGCCTGTCTGTGAGCAAGATCCCATGCCTGTCTGTGAGCCCGATCCCATGCCTGTCTGTGAGCCCGATCACATGCCTGTCTGTGAGCCCGATCACATGCCTGTCTGTGAGCCCGATCCAATGCCCGTCTGTGAGCCCGATCCCATGCCCGTCTGTGACCCCGATCCCATGCCTGTCTGTGAGCCCGATCCAATGCCCGTCTGTGAGCCCGATCCAATGCCCGTCTGTGAGCACGATCCCATGCCTGTCTGTGAGCCTGATCCCATGCCTGTCTGTGAGCCCGATCCCATGCCTGTATGTGTGCCCGATCCCATGCCTGTCTGTGAGCAAGATCCCATGCCTGTCTGTGAGCCCGATCCCATGCCTGTCTGTGAGCCCGATCCCATGCCCGTCTGTGAGCCCGATCCCATGCCTGTCTGTGAGCCCGATCCCATGCCCGTCTGTGTGCCCGATCCCATGCCTGTCTGTGTGCCCGATCCCATGCCTTTCTGTGAGCAAGATCCCATGCCTGTCTGTGAGCCCGAACCAATGCCCGTCTGTGAGCCTGATCCCATGCCTGTCTGTGAGCCCGATCCCATGCCTGTCTGTGAGCCCGATCCCATGCCTGTCTGGGGCCCGATCCCATGCCTGTCTGTGAGTCCGATCCCATGCCTGTCTGTGAGCAAGATCCCATGCCTGTCTGTGAGCCCGATCCCATGCCTGTCTGTGAGCCCGATCCCATGCCTGTATGTGAGCCCGATCCCATTCCAGTCTGTGAGCCCGATCCCATGCCTGTCTGTGAGCCCGATCCCATGCCTGTATGTGAGCCGATCCCATGCCTGTATGTGAGCCCGATCCCATTCCAGTCTGTGAGCCCGATCCCATGCCTGTCTGTGAGCCCGATCCCATGCCCGTCTGTGAGCCCGATCCCATGCCTGTCTGTGAGCCCGATCCCATGCCCGTCTGTGAGCCCAATCCCATGCTTGTCTGTGAGCCCGATCCCATGCCTGTCTGTGAGCCCGATCCCATGCCTGTCTGTGTGCCCGATCCCATGCCTGTCTGTGTGCCCGATCCCATGCCTGTCTGCGAGCTAGATCCCAAGCCTGTCTGTGAGCCCGAACCAATGCCCGTCTGTGAGCCTGATCCCATGCCTGTCTGTGAGCAAGATCCCATGCCTGTCTGTGAGCCCGATCCCATGCCTGTCTGTGAGCCCGATCACATGCCTGTCTGTGAGCCCGATCACATGCCTGTCTGTGAGCCCGATCCAATGCCCGTCTGTGAGCCCGATCCCATGCCCGTCTGTGACCCCGATCCCATGCCTGTCTGTGAGCCCGATCCAATGCCCGTCTGTGAGCCCGATCCAATGCCCGTCTGTGAGCCCGATCCCATGCCTGTCTGTGAGCCTGATCCCATGCCTGTCTGTGAGCCCGATCCCATGCCTGTCTGTGTGCCCGATCCCATGCCTGTCTGTGAGCAAGATCCCATGCCTGTCTGTGAGCCCGATCCCATGCCTGTCTGTGAGCCCGATCCCATGCCCGTCTGTGAGCCCGATCCCATGCCTGTCTGTGAGCCCGATCCCATGCCCGTCTGTGAGCCCGATCCCATGCTTGTCTGTGAGCCCGATCCCATGCCTGTCTGTGTGCCCGATCCCATGCCTGTCTGTGTGCCCGATCCCATGCCTGTCTGTGAGCAAGATCCCATGCCTGTCTGTGAGCCCGAACCAATGCCCGTCTGTGAGCCTGATCCCGTGCCTGTCTGTGAGCCCGATCCCATGCCTGTCTGGGGCCCGATCCCATGCCTGTATTTGAACCCGATCCCATGCCTGTATGTGAACCCGATCCCATGCCAGTCTGTGAGCCTGATCCCATGCCAGTCTGGGACCCGATCCCATGCCTGTATGTGAACCCGATCCCATGCCAGTCTGTGAGCCCGATCCCATGCATGTCTTTGAGCCCAATCCCATGCCTGTCTGAGCCTGATCCTATGCCAGTCTGGGGCCCAATCACATGCCTGTCTGTGAGCCTGATCCCATGCCATTCTGGGGCCCGATCCCATTCCAGTCTGTGAGCCCGATCCCATGCCTGTCTGTGTGCCCGATCCCATGCCAGTCTGTGAGCCAGATCCCATGCCTGTCTGTGAGCCCAATCCCATGCCTGTCTGTGTGCCCGATCCCATGCCTGTCTGTGAGCCCAATCCCATGCCTGTCTGAGCCCGATCCCATGCCAGTCTGTGAGCCCGATCCCATGCCTGTCTGTGAGCCCGATCCCATGCCTGTGTGCCCGATCCCATGCCTGTCTGTGAGCCAGATCCCATGCCTGTCTGTGAGCCCGATTCCCATGCCTGTCTGTGAGCCCAATCCCATGCCTGTCTGGGAGCCCAATCCCATGCCAGTCTGTGAGCCTGATCCCATGCCAGTCTGGGGCCCGATCCCATGCCTGTATGTGAACCCGATCCCATGCCAGTCAGTAAGTCCGATCCCATGCCTGTCTTTGAGCCCAATCCCATGCCTTTCTGTGAGCCCAATCCCATGCCTGTCTGAGCCTGATCCCATGCCAGTCTGGGGCCCGATCCCATGCCTGTCTGTGAGCCCGATCCCATGCCTGTCTGTGAGCCCGATCCCATGCCTGTCTGTGAGCCTGATCCCATGCCTGTCTGTGAGCCCGATCCCATGCCTGTCTGTGAGCCCGATCCCATGCCTGTCTGTGAGCCCGATCCCATGCCTTTCTGTGAGCCCAATCCCATGCCTGTCTGTGAGCCCGATCCCATGCCTGTCTGTGAGCCCGATCCCATGCCTGTCTGTGAGCCCGATCCCATGCCTGTCTGTGAGCCTGATCCCATGCCTGTCTGTGAGCCCGATCCCATGCCTGTGTGCCCGATCCCATGCCTGTCTGTGAGCCAGATCCCATGCCTGTCTGTGAGCCCGATTCCCATGCCTGTCTGTGAGCCCAATCCCATGCCTGTCTGGGAGCCCAATCCCATGCCAGTCTGTGAGCCTGATCCCATGCCAGTCTGGGGCCCGATCCCATGCCTGTATGTGAACCCGATCCCATGCCAGTCAGTAAGTCCGATCCCATGCCTGTCTTTGAGCCCAATCCCATGCCTTTCTGTGAGCCCAATCCCATGCCTGTCTGAGCCTGATCCCATGCCAGTCTGGGGCCCGATCCCATGCCTGTCTGTGAGCCCGATCCCATGCCTGTCTGTGAGCCCGATCCCATGCCTGTCTGTGAGCCTGATCCCATGCCTGTCTGTGAGCCCGATCCCATGCCTGTCTGTGAGCCCGATCCCATGCCTGTCTGTGAGCCCGATCCCATGCCTTTCTGTGAGCCCAATCCCATGCCTGTCTGTGAGCCCGATCCCATGCCTGTCTGTGAGCCCGATCCCATGCCTGTCTGTGAGCCCGATCCCATGCCTGTCTGTGAGCCTGATCCCATGCCTGTCTGTGAGCCCGATCCCATGCCTTTCTGTGAGCCCAATCCCATGCCTGTCTGAGCCTGATCCCATGCCAGTCTGGGGCCCGATCCCATGCCTGTCTGTGAGCCCGATCCCATGCCTGTCTGTGAGCCCGATCCCATGCCTGTCTGTGAGCCCGATCCCATGCCTGTCTGTGAGCCCAATCCCATGCCTGTCTGAGCCTGATCCCATGCCAGTCTGGGTCCCAATCACATGCCTGTCTGTGAGCCTGATCCCATGCCTGTCTGTGAGCCTGATCCCATGCCTGTCTGGGGCCCGATCCCATGCCTGTCTGTGAGCCCGATCCCATGCCTGTCTGTGAGCCCGATCCCATGCCTGTCTGTGAGCCCGATCCCAAGCCTGTCTGTGAGCCCAATCCCATGCCAGTCTGGGGCCCGATCCCATGCCTGTATGTGAGCCCGATCCCATGCCAGTCTGTGAGCCCAATCCCATGCCAGTCTGTGAGCCCAATCCCATGCCAGTCTGGGGCCCGATCCCATGCCTGTATGTGAACCCGATCCCATGCCAGTCTGTGAGCCTGATCCCATGCCTGTCTGTGAGCCCGATCCCATGCCTGTCTGTGAGCCCGATCCCATGCCTGTATGTGAGCCCGATCCCATGCCTGTCTGTGAGCCCGATCCCATGCCTGTCTGTGAGCCCGATCCCATGCCTGTCTGTGAGCCCAATCACATGCCAGTCTGTGAGCCTGATCCCATGCCAGTCAGGGGCCCGATCCCATGCCTGTCTGTGAGCCCAATCCCATGCCAGTCTGGGGCCCGATCCCATGCCTGTATGTGAACCCGATCCCATGCCAGTCTGTGAGCCTGATCCCATGCCTGTCTGTGAGCCCGATCCCATGCCTGTCTGTGAGCCCAATCCCATGCCTGTCTGTGAGCCCGATCCCATGCCTGTCTGTGAGCCCAATCCCATGCCTGTCTTTGAGCCCAATCCCATGCCTGTATGTGAGCCCGATCCCATGTCTGCCTGTGAGCCCAATCCCATGCCAGTCTGGGGCCCGATCCCATGCCTGTATGTGAGCCCGATCCCATGCCAGTCTGTGAGCCCGATCCCATGCCTGTCTGTGAGTCCGATCCCATGCCTGTCTGTGAGCCCAATCCCATGCCTGTCTGTGAGCCCAATCCCATGCCTGTCTGTGAGCCCGATCCCATGCCTGTCTGTGAGCCCGATCCTATTGCCGTCTGTGAGCCCGATCCCATGCCTGTCTGTGAGCCTGATCCCGTGCCTGTCTGTGAGCCCGGTCCCATGCCAGTCTGGGGCCCAATCCCATGCCTGTCTGTGAGCCCGATCCCATGCCAGTCTGTGAGCCCAATCCCATGCCTGTGAGCCCGATCCTATTACTTTCTGTGAGCTCATTCCCATGCCAGTCTGTGAGCCTGATCCCATGCCCGTCTGTGAGCCCGATCCCATGGTTTTCAGTGAGCCTGATCCCATGCCTGTCTGTGAGCCCGATCCTATTGCCGTCTGTGAGCCCGATCCCATGCCTGTCTGTGAGCCCGATCCCATGCCTGTCTGTGAGCCCGATCCCATGCCTGTCTGTGAGCCCGATTCAATGCCTGTCTGTGAGCCCGATCCCATGCCAGTCTGGGGCCCAATCCCATGCCTGTCTGTGAGCCCGATCCCATGCCAGTCTGTGAGCCCGATCCCATGCCAGTCTGTGAGCCCGATCCCATGCTTGTCTGAGCCTGATCCCATGCCAGTCTGGGGCCCAATCCCATGCCTGTCTGTGAGCCCGATCCCATGCCTGTCTGTGAGCCCGATCCCATGCCTGTCTGTGAGCCCGATCCCATGCCAGTCTGTGAGCCCGATCCCATGCTTGTCTGAGCCTGATCCCATGCCAGTCTGGGGCCCAATCACATGCCTGTCTGTGAGCCTGATCCCATGCCTGTCTGTGAGCCCGATCCCATGCCTGTCTGTGAGCCCGATCCCATGCCAGTCTGGGGTCCAATCCCATGCCTGTCTGTGAGCCTGATCCAATGCCTGTCTGCGAGCCTGATCCCATGCCTGTCTGCAAGCCTGATCCCATGCCAGTCTGGGGTCCAATCCCATGCCAGTCTGTGAGCCCGATCCCATGCCTGTATGTGAACCCGATCCCATGCCAGTCAGTGAGTCCGATCCCATGCCTGTCTTTGAGCCCAATCCCATGCCTTTCTGTGAGCCCAATCCCATGCCTGTCTGTGAGCCTGATCCCATGCCAGTCTGGGGCCCGATCCCATGCCTGTCTGTGAGCCCGATCCCATGCCTGTCTGTGAGCCCGATCCCATGCCTGTCTGAGCCTGATTCCATGCCAGTCTGGGGCCCAATCACATGCCTGTCTGTGAGCCTGATCCCATGCCTGTCTGTGAGCCCGATCCCATGCCTGTCTGTGAGCCCGATCCCATGCCTGTCTGTGAGCCCGATCCCATGCCTGTCTGTGAGCCCGATCCCATGCCTGTCTGTGAGCCCGATCCCATGCCTGTCTGTGAGCCCGATCCCATGCCAGTATGGGGCCCGATCCCATGCCAGTCTGTGAGCCCGATCCCATGCCTGTCTGTGAGCCCGATCCCATGCCTGTCTGTGAGCCCGATCCCAAGCCTGTCTGTGAGCCCAATCCCATGCCTGCCTGTGAGCCCAATCCCATGCCAGTCTGGGGCCCGATCCCATGCCTGTATGTGAGCCCGATCCCATGCCAGTCTGTGAGCCCAATCCCATGCCAGTCTGTGAGCCCAATCCCATGCCAGTCTGGGGCCCGATCCCATGCCTGTATGTGAACCCGATCCCATGCCAGTCTGTGAGCCTGATCCCATGCCTGTCTGTGAGCCCGATCCCATGCCTGTCTGTGAGCCCAATCCCATGCCAGTCTGGGGTCCGATCCCATGCCTGTCTGTGAGCCCGACCCCATGCCTGTCTGTGAGCCCAATCACATGCCAGTCTGTGAGCCTGATCCCATGCCAGTCAGGGGCCCGATCCCATGCCTGTCTGTGAGCCCGATCCCATGCCTGTCTGTGAGCCCGATCCCATGCCTGTCTGTGAGCCCGACCCCATGCCTGTCTGTGAGCCCAATCACATGCCAGTCTGTGAGCCTGATCCCATGCCAGTCAGGGGCCCGATCCCATGCCTGTCTGTGAGCCCGATCCCATGCCTGTCTGTGAGCCCAATCCCATGCCTGTCTGTGAGCCCAATCCCATGCCTGTCTGTGAGCCCGATCCCATGCCTGTCTGTGAGCCCGATCCCATGCCAGTCTGTGAGCCTGATCCCATGCCAGTCTGGGACCCGATCCCATGCCTGTATGTGGACCCGATCCCATGCCTGTATGTGAACCCGATCCCATGCCTGTCTGTGAGCCTGATCCCATGCCTGTCTGTGAGCCCGATCCCATGCCTGTATGTGTGCCCGATCCCATGCCTGTCTGTGAGCAAGATCCCATGCCTGTCTGTGAGCCCGATCCCATGCCTGTCTGTGAGCCCGATCCCATGCCTGTCTGTGAGCCCGATCCCATGTCTGTCTGTGAGCCCGATCCAATGCCTGTCTGTGAGCCCGATCCCATGCCTGTCTGTGAGCCCGATCCCATGCCTGTCTGTGAGCCCGATCCCATGCCTGTCTGTGAGCCCGATCCCATGCCAGTCTGTGAGCCTGATCCCATGCCAGTCTGGGACCCGATCCCATGCCTGTATGTGGACCCGATCCCATGCCTGTATGTGAACCCGATCCCATGCCTGTCTGTGAGCCCGATCCCATGCCTGTATGTGGACCCGATCCCATGCCTGTATGTGAACCCGATCCCATGCCTGTCTGTGAGCCCGATCCAATGCCTGTCTGTGAGCCCGATCCCATGCCTGTCTGTGAGCCCGATCACATGCCTGTCTGTGAGCCCGATCCAATGCCTGTCTGTGAGCCCGATCCCATGCCTGTCTGTGAGCCCGATCCCATGACTGTCTGTGAGCCCGATCCCATGCCTGTCTGTGAGCCCGATCCCATGCCTGTGAGCCCGATCCCATGCCTGTCTGTGAGCCCGATCCCATGCCTGTCTGTGAGCCCGATCCCATGCCAGTCTGTGAGCCCGATCCCATGCCTGTCTGTGAGCCCGATCCCATGCCTGTCTGTGAGCCCGATCCCATGACTGTCTGTGAGCCCGATCCCATGCCTGTCTGTGAGCCCGATCCCATGCCAGTCTGTGAGCCCGATCCCATGCCTGTGAGCCCGATCCCATGCCTGTCTGTGAGCCCGATCCCATGCCTGTCTGTGAGCCCGATCCCATGCCTGTCTGTGAGCCCGATCCCATGCCTGTCTGTGAGCCTGATCCAATGCCTGTCTGTGAGCCCAATCCCATGGTTTTCTGTGAGCCTGATCCCATGCCTGTCTGTGAGCCCAATCCCATGCCAGTCTGTGAGCCCGATCCCATGCCTGTCTGTGAGCCCGATCCCATGCCAGTCTGGGGCCCAATCCCATGCCTGTCTGTGAGCCCGATCCCATGCCTGTCTGTGAGCCTGATCCAATGCCCGTCTGTGAGCCCGACCCCATGCCTGTCTGTGAGCCCAATCCCATGCCTGTCTGTGAGCCTGATCCAATGCCAGTCTGTGAGCCCGATCCCATGCCTGTCTGTGAGCCCGATCCCATGCCTGTCTGTGAGCCCGATCCCATG
The DNA here is from genome assembly GCA_027917425.1 of Gastrophryne carolinensis. NCBI lineage: Eukaryota > Metazoa > Chordata > Amphibia > Anura > Microhylidae > Gastrophryne > Gastrophryne carolinensis. The sequence continues at coordinate 1,643,485 of CM051234.1, forward strand.
CCAGTCTGAGCCTGATCCCATGCCAGTCTGGGGCCCAATCCCATGCCTTTCTGTGAGCCCGATCCCATGCCAGTCTGAGCCTGATCCCATGCCAGTCTGGGGCCCAATCACATGCCTGTCTGTGAGCCTGATCCCATGCCAGTCTGGGGCCCGATCCCCTGCCTGTCTGTGAGCCCGATCCCATGCCTGTCTGTGAGCCCGATCCCATGCCTTTCTGTGAGCCCGATCCCATGCCTGTCTGTGAGCCCGATCCCATGCCTGTCTGTGAGCCCGATCACATGCCTGTCTGTGAGCCTGATCCCATGCCTGTCTGTGAGCCTGATCCCATGCCTGTCTGGGGCCCGATCCCATGCCTGTCTGTGAGCCCGATCCCATGCCTGTCTGTGAGCCCGATCACATGCCTGTCTGTGAGCCTGATCCCATGCCTGTCTGTGAGCCTGATCCCATGCCTGTCTGGGGCCCGATCCCATGCCTGTCTGTGAGCCCGATCCCAAGCCTGTCTGTGAGCCCGATCCCATGCCTGTCTGGGGCCCGATCCCATGCCTGTCTATGAGCCCCATCCCATGCCAGTCTGTGAGCCCAATCCCATGCCAGTCTGGGGCCCGATCCCATGCCTGTCTATGAGCCCCATCCCATGCCTGTCTGTGAGCCCGATCCCATGCCAGTCTGTGAGCCCAATCCCATGCCAGTCTGGGGCCCGATCCCATGCCTGTCTGTGAGCCTGATCCCATGCCTGTCTGTGAGCCTGATCCCATGCCAGTCTGGGGCCCGATCCCATGCCTGTATGTGAACCCGATCCCATGCCTGTCTGTGAGCCCGATCCCATGCCAGTCTGGGGCCCGATCCCATGCCTGTATGTGAGCCCGATCCCATGCCTGTCTGTGAGCCCGATCCCATGCCTGTCTGTGAGCCCGATCCCATGCCTGTCTGTGAGCCCAATCACATGCCAGTCTGTGAGCCTGATCCCATGCCAGTGAGGGGCCCGATCCCATGCCTGTCTGTGAGCCCAATCCCATGCCAGTCTGTGAGCCCAATCCCATGCCAGGCTGGGGCACGATCCCATGCCTGTCTGTGAGCCTGATCCCATGCCTGTCTGTGAGCCCGATCCCATGCCTGTCTGTGAGCCCGATCCCATGCCTGTCTGTGAGCCCGATCCCATGCCTGCCTGTGAGCCCAATCCCATGCCAGTCTGGGGCCCGATCCCATGCCTGTATGTGAGCCCGATCCCATGCCAGTCTGTGAGCCCGATTCCATGCCTGTCTGTGAGCCCGATCCCATGCCTGTCTGTGAGTCCAATCCCATGCCTGTCTGTGAGCCCAATCCCATGCCTGTCTGTGAGCCCAATCCCATGACTGTCTGTGAGCCCGATCCCATGCCTGTCCGTGAGCCCGATCCCATGCCTGTCTGTGAGCCTGATCCCGTGCCTGTCTGTGAGCCCGGTCCCATGCCAGTTTGGGGCCCAATCCCATGCCTGTCTGTGAGCCTGATCCCATGCCAGTCTGGGGCCCGATCCCATGCCAGTCTGTGAGCCCAATCCCATGCCTGTGAGCCCGATCCTATTACTTTCTGTGAGCTCATTCCCATGCCAGTCTGTGAGCCTGATCCCATGCCCGTCTGTGAGCCCGATCCCATGGTTTTCTGTGAGCCCGATCCCATGCCTGTCTGTGAGCCCGATCCCATGCCTGTCTGTGAGCCCGATCCAATGCCTGTCTGTGAGCCCGATTCAATGCCTGTCTGTGAGCCCGATCCCATGCCAGTCTGTGAGCCCGATCCCATGCCTGTCTGTGAGCCCGATCCCATGCCTGTGAGCCCGATCCCATGCCTGTGAGCCCGATCCCATGCCTGTCTGTGAGCCCGATCCCATGCCTGTCTGTGAGCCCAATCCCATGCCTGTCTGTGAGCCCAATCCCATGCCTGTCTGTGAGTCTGATCCCATGCCAGTCTGGGGCCCGATCCCATGCCAGTCTGTGAGCCCGATCCCATGCTTGTCTGAGCCTGATCCCATGCCAGTCTGGGGCCCAATCACATGCCTGTCTGTGAGCCTGATCCCATGCCTGTCTGTGAGCCCGATCCCATGCCTGTCTGTGAGCCCGATCCCATGCCAGTCTGGGGTCCAATCCCATGCCTGTCTGTGAGCCTGATCCAATGCCTGTCTGCGAGCCTGATCCCATGCCTGTCTGCAAGCCTGATCCCATGCCAGTCTGGGGTCCAATCCCATGGCAGTCTGTGAGCCCGATCCCATGCCTGTATGTGAACCCGATCCCATGCCAGTCAGTGATTCCGATCCCATGCCTGTCTTTGAGCCCAATCCCATGCCTTTCTGTGAGCCCGATCCCATGCTTGTCTGAGCCTGATCCCATGCCAGTCTGGGGCCCAATCACATGCCTGTCTGTGAGCCTGATCCCATGCCAGTCTGGGGCCCGATCCCATGCCTGTCTGTGAGCCCGATCCCATGCCTGTCTGTGAGCCCGATCCCATGCCTGTCTGAGCCTGATCCCATGCCTGTCTGGGGCCCGATCCCATGCCTGTCTGTGAGCCCGATCCCATGCCTGTCTGTTAGCCCGATCCCATGCCTGTCTGTGAGCCCGATCCCATGCCAGTATGGGGCCCGATCCCATGCCTGTCTGTGAGCCCGATCCCATGCCAGTATGGGGCCCGATCCCATGCCTGTCTGTGAGCCCGATCCCATGCCTGTCTGTGAGCCCAATCCCATGCCAGTCTGGGGGCCGATCCCATGCCTGTATGTGAGCCCGATCCCATGCCAGTCTGTGAGCCCAATCCCATGCCAGTCTGTGAGCCCGATCCCATGCCAGTCTGGGGCCCGATCCCATGCCTGTATGTGAACCCGATCCCATGCCAGTCTGTGAGCCCGATCCCATGCCTGTCTGTGAGCCCGATCCCATGCCTGTCTGTGAGCCCGATCCCATGCCTGTCTGTGAGCCCGATTCCATGCCTGTCTGTGAGCCCGATCCCATGCCTGTCTGTGAGCAAGATCCCATGCCTGTCTGTGAGCAAGATCCCATGCCTGTCTGTGAGCCCGATCCCATGCCCGTCTGTGAGCCCGATCCCATGCCCGTCTGTGAGCCCGATCCCATGCCCGTCTGTGAGCCCGATCCCATGCCCGTCTGTGAGCCCGATCCCATGCCTGTATGTGAGCCTGATCCCATGCCTGTCTGTGAGCCCGATCCCATGCCTGTCTGTGAGCCCGATCCCATGCCTGTCTGTGAGCCCGATCCAATGCCTGTCTGTGAGCCCGATCCCATGCCTGTCTGTGAGCCTGATCCCATGCCTGTCTGTGAGCCTGATCCAATGCCTGTCTGTGAGCCCGATCCCATGCCTGTCTGTGAGCCTGATCCAATGCCTGTCTGTGAGCCCGATCCAATGCCTGTCTGTGAGCCCGATCCCATGCCTGTCTGTGAGCCTGATCCCATGCCTGTCTGTGAGCCTGATCCAATGCCTGTCTGTGAGCCCGATCCCATGCCTGTCTGTGAGCCTGATCCCATGCCTGTCTGTGAGCCCGATCCCATGTCTGTCTGTGAGCCCGATCCCATGCCTGTCTGTGAGCCTGATCCAATGCCTGTCTGTGAGCCCAATCCCATGCCTGTCTGTGAGCCCGATCCCATGCCTGTCTGTGAGCCCGATCCCATGCCTGTCTGTGAGCCTGATCCCATGCCTGTCTGTGAGCCCAATCCCATGCCTGTCTGTGAGCCTGATCCCATGCCTGTCTGTGAGCCTGATCCAATGCCTGTCTGTGAGCCCAATCCCATGCCTGTCTGTGAGCCCGATCCCATGCCTGTCTGTGAGCCTGATCCCATGCCTGTCTGTGAGCCTGATCCCATGCCTGTCTGTGAGCCTGATCCAATGCCTGTCTGTGAGCCCGATCCCATGCCTGTCTGTGAGCCCGATCCCATGCCTGTCTGTGAGCAAGATCCCATGCCTGTCTGTGAGCCCGATCCCATGCCTGTCTGTGAGCCCGATCCCATGCCCGTCTGTGAGCCCGATCCCATGCCTGTATGTGTGCCCGATCCCATGCCTGTCTGTGAGCAAGATCCCATGCCTGTCTGTGAGCCCGATCCCATGCCTGTCTGTGAGCCCGATCCCATGCCTGTATGTGAGCCCGATCCCATTCCAGTCTGTGAGCCCGATCCCATGCCTGTCTGTGAGCCCGATCCCATGCCTGTATGTGAGCCGATCCCATGCCTGTATGTGAGCCCGATCCCATGCCTGTATGTGAGCCCGATCCCATTCCAGTCTGTGAGCCCGATCCCATGCCTGTCTGTGAGCCCGATCCCATGCCCGTCTGTGAGCCCGATCCCATGCCTGTCTGTGAGCCCGATCCCATGCCCGTCTGTGAGCCCAATCCCATGCTTGTCTGTGAGCCCGATCCCATGCTTGTCTGTGAGCCCGATCCCATGCCTGTCTGTGTGCCCGATCCCATGCCTGTCTGTGTGCCCGATCCCATGCCTGTCTGTGAGCTAGATCCCATGCCCGTCTGTGAGCCCGAACCAATGCCCGTCTGTGAGCCTGATCCCATGCCTGTCTGTGAGCAAGATCCCATGCCTGTCTGTGAGCCCGATCCCATGCCTGTCTGTGAGCCCGATCACATGCCTGTCTGTGAGCCCGATCACATGCCTGTCTGTGAGCCCGATCCAATGCCCGTCTGTGAGCCCGATCCCATGCCCGTCTGTGACCCCGATCCCATGCCTGTCTGTGAGCCCGATCCAATGCCCGTCTGTGAGCCCGATCCAATGCCCGTCTGTGAGCCCGATCCCATGCCTGTCTGTGAGCCTGATCCCATGCCTGTCTGTGAGCCCGATCCCATGCCTGTCTGTGTGCCCGATCCCATGCCTGTCTGTGAGCAAGATCCCATGCCTGTCTGTGAGCCCGATCCCATGCCTGTCTGTGAGCCCGATCCCATGCCCGTCTGTGAGCCCGATCCCATGCCTGTCTGTGAGCCCGATCCCATGCCCGTCTGTGAGCCCGATCCCATGCTTGTCTGTGAGCCCGATCCCATGCCTGTCTGTGTGCCCGATCCCATGCCTGTCTGTGTGCCCGATCCCATGCCTGTCTGTGAGCAAGATCCCATGCCTGTCTGTGAGCCCGAACCAATGCCCGTCTGTGAGCCTGATCCCATGCCTGTCTGTGAGCCCGATCCCATGCCTGTCTGGGGCCCGATCCCATGCCTGTATTTGAACCCGATCCCATGCCTGTATGTGAACCCGATCCCATGCCAGTCTGTGAGCCTGATCCCATGCCAGTCTGGGACCCGATCCCATGCCTGTATGTGAACCCGATCCCATGCCAGTCTGTGAGCCCGATCCCATGCATGTCTTTGAGCCCAATCCCATGCCTGTCTGTGAGCCCAATCCCATGCCTGTCTGAGCCTGATCCTATGCCAGTCTGGGGCCCAATCACATGCCTGTCTGTGAGCCTGATCCCATGCCATTCTGGGGCCCGATCCCATTCCAGTCTGTGAGCCCGATCCCATGCCTGTCTGTGTGCCCGATCTCATGCCTGTCTGTGAGCCAGATCCCATGCCTGTCTGTGAGCCCAATCCCATGCCTGTCTGTGAGCCAGATCCCATGCCTGTCTGTGTGCCCGATCCCATGCCTGTCTGTGAGCCCAATCCCATGCCTGTCTGAGCCCGATCCCATGCCAGTCTGTGAGCCCGATCCCATGCCTGTCTGTGAGCCCGATCCCATGCCTGTGTGCCCGATCCCATGCCTGTCTGTGAGCCAGATCCCATGCCTGTCTGTGAGCCCGATTCCCATGCCTGTCTGAGCCCGATCCCATGCCTGTCTGTGAGCCCAATCCCATGCCTGTCTGGGAGCCCAATCCCATGCCAGTCTGTGAGCCTGATCCCATGCCAGTCTGGGGCCCGATCCCATGCCTGTATGTGAACCCGATCCCATGCCAGTCAGTAAGTCCGATCCCATGCCTGTCTTTGAGCCCAATCCCATGCCTTTCTGTGAGCCCAATCCCATGCCTGTCTGAGCCTGATCCCATGCCAGTCTGGGGCCCGATCCCATGCCTGTCTGTGAGCCCGATCCCATGCCTGTCTGTGAGCCCGATCCCATGCCTGTCTGTGAGCCTGATCCCATGCCTGTCTGTGAGCCCGATCCCATGCCTGTCTGTGAGCCCGATCCCATGCCTGTCTGTGAGCCCGATCCCATGCCTGTCTGTGAGCCCAATCCCATGCCTGTCTGAGCCTGATCCCATGCCAGTCTGGGTCCCAATCACATGCCTGTCTGTGAGCCTGATCCCATGCCTGTCTGTGAGCCTGATCCCATGCCTGTCTGGGGCCCGATCCCATGCCTGTCTGTGAGCCCGATCCCATGCCTGTCTGTGAGCCCGATCCCAAGCCTGTCTGTGAGCCCAATCCCATGCCAGTCTGGGGCCCGATCCCATGCCTGTATGTGAGCCCGATCCCATGCCAGTCTGTGAGCCCAATCCCATGCCAGTCTGTGAGCCCAATCCCATGCCAGGCTGGGGCCCGATCCCATGCCTGTATGTGAACCCGATCCCATGCCAGTCTGTGAGCCTGATCCCATGCCTGTCTGTGAGCCCGATCCCATGCCTGTCTGTGAGCCCGATCCCATGCCTGTATGTGAGCCCGATCCCATGCCTGTCTGTGAGCCCGATCCCATGCCTGTCTGTGAGCCCGATCCCATGCCTGTCTGTGAGCCCAATCACATGCCAGTTTGTGAGCCTGATCCCATGCCAGTCAGGGGCCCGATCCCATGCCTGTCTGTGAGCCCAATCCCATGCCAGTCTGTGAGCCCAATCCCATGCCAGTCTGGGGCCCGATCCCATGCCTGTATGTGAACCCGATCCCATGCCAGTCTGTGAGCCTGATCCCATGCCTGTCTGTGAGCCCGATCCCATGCCTGTCTGTGAGCCCAATCCCATGCCTGTCTGTGAGCCCGATCCCATGCCTGTCTTTGAGCCCAATCCCATGCCTGTATGTGAGCCCGATCCCATGTCTGCCTGTGAGCCCAATCCCATGCCAGTCTGGGGCCCGATCCCATGCCTGTATGTGAGCCCGATCCCATGCCAGTCTGTGAGCCCGATCCCATGCCTGTCTGTGAGTCCGATCCCATGCCTGTCTGTGAGCCCAATCCCATGCCTGTCTGTGAGCCCAATCCCATGCCTGTCTGTGAGCCCGATCCCATGCCTGTCTGTGAGCCCGATCCTATTGCCGTCTGTGAGCCCGATCCCATGCCTGTCTGTGAGCCTGATCCCGTGCCTGTCTGTGAGCCCGGTCCCATGCCAGTCTGGGGCCCAATCCCATGCCTGTCTGTGAGCCCGATCCCATGCCAGTCTGTGAGCCCAATCCCATGCCTGTGAGCCCGATCCTATTACTTTCTGTGAGCTCATTCCCATGCCAGTCTGTGAGCCTGATCCCATGCCCGTCTGTGAGCCCGATCCCATGCCTGTCTGTGAGCCCGATCCCATGCCTGTCTGTGAGCCCGATTCAATGCCTGTCTGTGAGCCCGATCCCATGCCAGTCTGGGGCCCAATCCCATGCCTGTCTGTGAGCCCGATCCCATGCCAGTCTGTGAGCCCGATCCCATGCCTGTCTGTGAGCCCGATCCCATGCCAGTCTGTGAGCCCGATCCCATGCTTGTCTGAGCCTGATCCCATGCCAGTCTGGGGCCCAATCACATGCCTGTCTGTGAGCCTGATCCCATGCCTGTCTGTGAGCCCGATCCCATGCCTGTCTGTGAGCCCGATCCCATGCCAGTCTGGGGTCCGATCCCATGCCTGTCTGTGAGCCTGATCCAATGCCTGTCTGCGAGCCTGATCCCATGCCTGTCTGCAAGCCTGATCCCATGCCAGTCTGGGGTCCAATCCCATGCCAGTCTGTGAGCCCGATCCCATGCCTGTATGTGAACCCGATCCCATGCCAGTCAGTGAGTCCGATCCCATGCCTGTCTTTGAGCCCAATCCCATGCCTTTCTGTGAGCCCAATCCCATGCCTGTCTGAGCCTGATCCCATGCCAGTCTGGGGCCCAATCACATGCCTGTCTGTGAGCCTGATCCCATGCCAGTCTGGGGCCCGATCCCATGCCTGTCTGTGAGCCCGATCCCATGCCTGTCTGAGCCTGATTCCATGCCAGTCTGGGGCCCAATCACATGCCTGTCTGTGAGCCCGATCCCATGCCTGTCTGGGGCCCGATCCCATGCCTGTCTGTGAGCCCGATCCCATGCCTGTCTGTGAGCCCGATCCCATGCCTGTCTGTGAGCCCGATCCCATGCCAGTATGGGGCCCGATCCCATGCCAGTCTGTGAGCCCGATCCCATGCCTGTCTGTGAGCCCGATCCCATGCCTGTCTGTGAGCCCGATCCCAAGCCTGTCTGTGAGCCCAATCCCATGCCTGCCTGTGAGCCCAATCCCATGCCAGTCTGGGGCCCGATCCCATGCCTGTATGTGAGCCCGATCCCATGCCAGTCTGTGAGCCCAATCCCATGCCAGTCTGTGAGCCCAATCCCATGCCAGTCTGGGGCCCGATCCCATGCCTGTATGTGAACCCGATCCCATGCCAGTCTGTGAGCCTGATCCCATGCCTGTCTGTGAGCCCGATCCCATGCCTGTCTGTGAGCCCAATCCCATGCCAGTCTGGGGTCCGATCCCATGCCTGTATGTGAGCCCGATCCCATGCCTGTCTGTGAGCCCGATCCCATGCCTGTCTGTGAGCCCGACCCCATGCCTGTCTGTGAGCCCAATCACATGCCAATCTGTGAGCCTGATCCCATGCCAGTCAGGGGCCCGATCCCATGCCTGTCTGTGAGCCCGATCCCATGCCTGTCTGTGAGCCCAATCCCATGCCTGTCTGTGAGCCCAATCCCATGCCTGTCTGTGAGCCCGATCCCATGCCTGTCTGTGAGCCCGATCCCATGCCTGTCTGTGAGCCCGATCCTATTGCTTGTCTGTGAGCCCGATCCCATGCCTGTCTGTGAGCCTGATCCCGTGCCTGTCTGTGAGCCCGGTCCCATGCCAGTCTGGGGCCCAATCCCATGCCTGTCTGTGAGCCCGATCCCATGCCAGTCTGTGAGCCCAATCCCATGCCTGTGAGCCCGATCCTATTGCTTTCTGTGAGCTCATTCCCATGCCCGTCTGTGAGCCCGATCCCATGGTTTTCTGTAAGCCTGATCCCATGCCTGTCTGTGAGCCCGATCCCATGCCTGTGAGCCCGATCCTATTGCTTTCTGTGAGCTCATTCCCATGCCCGTCTGTGAGCCCGATCCCATGGTTTTCTGTAAGCCTGATCCCATGTCTGTCTGTGAGCCCGATCCAATGCCTGTCTGTGAGCCCGATTCAATGCCTGTCTGTTAGCCCGATCCCATGCCTGTCTGGGGCCCAATCCCATGCCTGTCTGTGAGCCCGATCCCATGCCAGTCTGTTAGCCCGATCCCATGCCTGTCTGTGAGCCTGATCCCATGCCTGTCTGTGAGCCTGATCCCATGCCTGTCTGTGAGCCCGATCCCATGCCTGTCTGTGAGCCTGATCCCATGCCTGTCTGTGGGCCCGATCCCATGCCTGTCTGTGAGCCCAATCACATGCCAGTCTGTGAGCCTGATCCCATGCCAGTGAGGGGCCCGATCCCATGCCTGTCTGTGAGCCCAATCCCATGCCAGTCTGTGAGCCCAATCCCATGCCAGGCTGGGGCACGATCCCATGCCTGTCTGTGAGCCTGATCCCATGCCTGTCTGTGAGCCCGATCCCATGCCTGTCTGTGAGCCCGATCCCATGCCTGTCTGTGAGCCCAATCCCATGCCTGTATGTGAACCCGATCCCATGCCAGTCTGTGAGCCTGATCCCATGCCTGTCTGTGAGCCCGATCCCATGCCTGTCTGTGAGCCCAATCCCATGCCTGTATGTGAACCCGATCCCATGCCAGTCTGTGAGCCTGATCCCATGCCTGTCTGTGAGCCCGATCCCATGCCTGTCTGTGAGCCCGATCCCATGCCTGTCTGTGAGCCCGATCCCATGCCTGTCTGTGAGCCCAATCTCATGCCTGTCTGTGAGCCCGATCCAATGCCCGTCTGTGAGCCCAATCCCATGCCTGTCTTTGAGCCCAATCCCATGCCTGTATGTGAGCCCGATCCCATGCCTGCCTGTGAGCCCAATCCCATGCCAGTCTGGGGCCCGATCCCATGCCTGTATGTGAGCCCGATCCCATGCCAGTCTGTGAGCCCGATTCCATGCCTGTCTGTGAGCTCAATCCCATGCCTGTCTGTGAGCCCAATCCCATGCCTGTCTGTGAGCCCGATCCCATGCCTGTCTGTGAGCCCGATCCCATGCCTGTCTGTGAGCCTGATCCCGTGCCTGTCTGTGAGCCCGGTCCCATGCCAGTTTGGGGCCCAATCCCATGCCTGTCTGTGAGCCTGATCCCATGCCAGTCTGGGGCCCGATCCCATGCCAGTCTGTGAGCCCAATCCCATGCCTGTGAGCCCGATCCTATTACTTTCTGTGAGCTCATTCCCATGCCAGTCTGTGAGCCTGATCCCATGCCCGTCTGTGAGCCCGATCCCATGGTTTTCTGTGAGCCCGATCCCATGCCTGTCTGTGAGCCCGATCCCATGCCTGTCTGTGAGCCCGATCCAATGCCTGTCTGTGAGCCCGATTCAATGCCTGTCTGTGAGCCCGATCCCATGCCAGTCTGTGAGCCCGATCCCATGCCTGTCTGTGAGCCCGATCCCATGCCTGTGAGCCCGATCCCATGCCTGTGAGCCCGATCCCATGCCTGTCTGTGAGCCCGATCCCATGCCTGTCTGTGAGCCCAATCCCATGCCTGTCTGTGAGCCCAATCCCATGCTTGTCTGAGCCTGATCCCATGCCTGTATGTGAGCCCGATCCCATGCCTGTCTTTGAGCCCAATCCCATGCCTGTATGTGAGCCCGATCCCATGTCTGCCTGTGAGCCCAATCCCATGCCAGTCTGGGGCCCGATCCCATGCCTGTATGTGAGCCCGATCCCATGCCAGTCTGTGAGCCCGATCCCATGCTTGTCTGAGCCTGATCCCATGCCTGTATGTGAGCCCGATCCCATGCCTGTCTTTGAGCCCAATCCCATGCCTGTATGTGAGCCCGATCCCATGTCTGCCTGTGAGCCCAATCCCATGCCAGTCTGGGGCCCGATCCCATGCCTGTATGTGAGCCCGATCCCATGCCAGTCTGTGAGCCCGATCCCATGCCTGTCTGTGAGTCCGATCCCATGCCTGTCTGTGAGCCCAATCCCATGCCTGTCTGTGAGCCCAATCCCATGCCTGTCTGTGAGCCCGATCCCATGCCTGTCTGTGAGCCCGATCCTATTGCCGTCTGTGAGCCCGATCCCATGCCTGTCTGTGAGCCTGATCCCGTGCCTGTCTGTGAGCCCGGTCCCATGCCAGTCTGGGGCCCAATCCCATGCCTGTCTGTGAGCCCGATCCCATGCCAGTCTGTGAGCCCAATCCCATGCCTGTGAGCCCGATCCTATTACTTTCTGTGAGCTCATTCCCATGCCAGTCTGTGAGCCTGATCCCATGCCCGTCTGTGAGCCCGATCCCATGGTTTTCTGTGAGCCTGATCCCATGCCTGTCTGTGAGCCCGATCCCATGCCTGTCTGTGAGCCCGATCCCATGCCTGTCTGTGAGCCCGATTCAATGCCTGTCTGTGAGCCCGATCCCATGCCAGTCTGGGGCCCAATCCCATGCCTGTCTGTGAGCCCGATCCCATGCCAGTCTGTGAGCCCGATCCCATGCCTGTCTGTGAGCCCGATCCCATGCCAGTCTGTGAGCCCGATCCCATGCTTGTCTGAGCCTGATCCCATGCCAGTCTGGGGCCCAATCACATGCCTGTCTGTGAGCCTGATCCCATGCCTGTCTGTGAGCCCGATCCCATGCCTGTCTGTGAGCCCGATCCCATGCCAGTCTGGGGTCCAATCCCATGCCTGTCTGTGAGCCTGATCCAATGCCTGTCTGCGAGCCTGATCCCATGCCTGTCTGCAAGCCTGATCCCATGCCAGTCTGGGGTCCAATCCCATGGCAGTCTGTGAGCCCGATCCCATGCCTGTATGTGAACCCGATCCCATGCCAGTCAGTGAGTCCGATCCCATGCCTGTCTTTGAGCCCAATCCCATGCCTTTCTGTGAGCCCGATCCCATGCTTGTCTGAGCCTGATCCCATGCCAGTCTGGGGCCCAATCACATGCCTGTCTGTGAGCCTGATCCCATGCCAGTCTGGGGCCCGATCCCATGCCTGTCTGTGAGCCCGATCCCATGCCTGTCTGTGAGCCCGATCCCATGCCTGTCTGAGCCTGATTCCATGCCAGTCTGGGGCCCAATCACATGCCTGTCTGTGAGCCTGATCCCATGCCTGTCTGGGGCCCGATCCCATGCCTGTCTGTGAGCCCGATCCCATGCCTGTCTGTTAGCCCGATCCCATGCCTGTCTGTGAGCCCGATCCCATGCCAGTATGGGGCCCGATCCCATGCCAGTCTGTGAGCCCGATCCCATGCCTGTCTGTGAGCCCGATCCCATGCCTGTCTGTGAGCCCAATCCCATGCCAGTCTGGGGCCCGATCCCATGCCTGTATGTGAGCCCGATCCCATGCCAGTCTGGGAGCCCAATCCCATGCCAGTCTGTGAGCCCGATCCCATGCCAGTCTGGGGCCCGATCCCATGCCTGTATGTGAACCCGATCCCATGCCAGTCTGTGAGCCCGATCCCATGCCTGTCTGTGAGCCCGATCCCATGCCTGTCTGTGAGCCCGATCCAATGCCCGTCTGTGAGCCCGATCCCATGCCTGTCTGTGAGCCCGATCCCATGCCTGTCTGTGAGCCCGATCCCATGCCTGTCTGTGAGCCCGATCCCATGCCTGTCTGTGAGCCCGATCCCATGCCTGTCTGTGAGCCCGATCCCATGCCTGTCTGTGAGCCCGATCCAATGCCTGTCTGTGAGCCCGATCCCATGCCTGTATGTGTGCCCGATCCCATGCCTGTCTGTGAGCAAGATCCCATGCCTGTCTGTGAGCCCGATCCCATGCCCGTCTGTGAGCCCGATCCCATGCCCGTCTGTGAGCCCGATCCCATGCCCGTCTGTGAGCCCGATCCCATGCCCGTCTGTGAGCCCGATCCCATGCCTGTCTGTGAGCCCGATCCCATGCCTGTCTGTGAGCCCGATCCCATGCCTGTCTGTGAGCCCGATCCAATGCCTGTCTGTGAGCCCGATCCCATGCCTGTCTGTGTGCCCGATCCCATGCCTGTGTGTGAGCCCGATCCCATGCCTGTCTGTGAGCCCGATCCCATGCCTGTCTGTGAGCCCGATCCCATGCCTGTCTGTGAGCCCGATCCCATGCCTGTCTGTGAGCCCGATCCCATGCCTGTCTGTGAGCCCGATCCAATGCCTGTCTGTGAGCCCGATCCCATGCCTGTCTGCGAGCAAGATCCCATGCCTGTCTGTGAGCCCGATCCCATGCCTGTCTGTGAGCCCGATCCAATGCCTGTCTGTGAGCCCGATCCCATGCCTGTCTGTGAGCAAGATCCCATGCCTGTCTGTGAGCCCGATCCCATGCCTGTCTGTGAGCCCGATCCCATGCCTGTATGTGTGCCCGATCCCATGCCTGTCTGTGAGCAAGATCCCATGCCTGTCTGTGAGCCCGATCCCATGCCTGTCTGTGAGCCCGATCCCATGCCCGTCTGTGAGCCCGATCCAATGCCTGTCTGTGAGCCCGATCCCATGCCTGTATGTGTGCCCGATCCCATGCCTGTCTGTGAGCCCGATCCCATGCCTGTCTGTGAGCCCGATCCCATGCCTGTCTGTGAGCCCGATCCCATGCCCGTCTGTGAGCCCGATCCCATGCCCGTCTGTGAGCCCGATCCCATGCCTGTATGTGTGCCCGATCCCATGCCTGTCTGTGAGCAAGATCCCATGCCTGTCTGTGAGCCCGATCCCATGCCTGTCTGTGAGCCCGATCCCATGCCCGTCTGTGAGCCCGATCCCATGTCTGTCTGTGAGTCCGATCCCATGCCCGTCTGTGAGCCCGATCCCATGCCTGTATGTGAGCCCGATCCCATTCCAGTCTGTGAGCCCGATCCCATGCCTGTCTGTGAGCAAGATCCCATGCCTGTCTGTGAGCCCGATCCCATGCCTGTCTGTGAGCCCGATCACATGCCTGTCTGTGAGCCCGATCACATGCCTGTCTGTGAGCCCGATCCAATGCCCGTCTGTGAGCCCGATCCCATGCCCGTCTGTGACCCCGATCCCATGCCTGTCTGTGAGCCCGATCCAATGCCCGTCTGTGAGCCCGATCCAATGCCCGTCTGTGAGCACGATCCCATGCCTGTCTGTGAGCCTGATCCCATGCCTGTCTGTGAGCCCGATCCCATGCCTGTCTGTGTGCCCGATCCCATGCCTGTCTGTTAGCCCGATCCCATGCCTGTCTGTGAGCCCGATCCCATGCCAGTATGGGGCCCGATCCCATGCCAGTCTGTGAGCCCGATCCCATGCCTGTCTGTGAGCCCGATCCCATGCCTGTCTGTGAGCCCGATCCCAAGCCTGTCTGTGAGCCCAATCCCATGCCTGCCTGTGAGCCCAATCCCATGCCCTTCTGGGGCCCGATCCCATGCCTGTATGTGAGCCCGATCCCATGCCAGTCTGTGAGCCCAATCCCATGCCAGTCTGTGAGCCCGATCCCATGCCAGTCTGGGGCCCGATCCCATGCCTGTATGTGAACCCGATCCCATGCCTGTCTGTGAGCCTGATCCCATGCCTGTCTGTGAGCCCGATCCCATGCCTGTCTGTGAGCCCAATCCCATGCCAGTCTGTGAGCCTGATCCCATGCCTGTCTGTGAGCCCGATCCCATGCCTGTCTGTGAGCCCGATCCAATGCCCGTCTGTGAGCCCGATCCCATGCCTGTCTGTGAGCCCGATCCAATGCCTGTCTGTGAGCCCGATCCCATGCCTGTATGTGTGCCCGATCCCATGCCTGTCTGTGAGCAAGATCCCATGCCTGTCTGTGAGCCCGATCCCATGCCTGTCTGTGAGCCCGATCCAATGCCTGTCTGTGAGCCCGATCCCATGCCTGTCTGTGAGCCCGATCCCATGCCTGTCTGTGAGCAAGATCCCATGCCTGTCTGTGAGCCCGATCCCATGCCTGTCTGTGAGCCCGATCCCATGCCCGTCTGTGAGCCCGATCCAATGCCTGTCTGTGAGCCCGATCCCATGCCTGTCTGTGAGCCCGATCCCATGCCTGTCTGTGAGCCCGATCCCATGCCTGTCTGTGAGCCCGATCCCATGCCTGTCTGTGAGCAAGATCCCATGCCTGTCTGTGAGCCCGATCCCATGCCTGTCTGTGAGCCCGATCCCATGCCCGTCTGTGAGCCCGATCCCATGCCTGTCTGTGAGTCCGATCACATGCCCATCTGTGAGCCTGATCCCATGCCTGTATGTGAGCCCGATCCCATTCCAGTCTGTGAGCCCGATCCCATGCCTGTCTGTGAGCAAGATCCCATGCCCGTCTGTGAGCCCGATCCCATGCCCGTCTGTGAGCCCGATCCCATGCCCGTCTGTGAGCCCGATCCCATGCCCGTCTGTGAGCCCGATCCCATGCCTGTATGTGAGCCTGATCCCATGCCTGTCTGTGAGCCCGATCCCATGCCTGTCTGTGAGCCCGATCCCATGCCTGTCTGTGAGCCCGATCCAATGCCTGTCTGTGAGCCCGATCCCATGCCTGTCTGTGTGCCCGATCCCATGCCTGTGTGTGAGCCCGATCCCATGCCTGTCTGTGAGCCCGATCCCATGCCTGTCTGTGAGCCCGATCCCATGCCTGTCTGTGAGCCCGATCCCATGCCTGTCTGTGAGCCCGATCCCATGCCTGTCTGTGAGCCCGATCCAATGCCTGTCTGTGAGCCCGATCCCATGCCTGTATGTGTGCCTGATCCCATGCCTGTCTGTGAGCAAGATCCCATGCCTGTCTGTGAGCCCGATCCCATGCCTGTCTGTGAGCCCGATCCAATGCCTGTCTGTGAGCCCGATCCCATGCCTGTATGTGTGCCCGATCCCATGCCTGTCTGTGAGCAAGATCCCATGCCTGTCTGTGAGCCCGATCCCATGCCCGTCTGTGAGCCCGATCCCATGCCCGTCTGTGAGCCCGATCCAATGCCTGTCTGTGAGCCCGATCCCATGCCTGTATGTGTGCCCGATCCCATGCCTGTCTGTGAGCAAGATCCCATGCCTGTCTGTGAGCCCGATCCCATGCCTGTCTGTGAGCCCGATCCCATGCCCGTCTGTGAGCCCGATCCCATGCCCGTCTGTGAGCCCGATCCCATGCCTGTATGTGTGCCCGATCCCATGCCTGTCTGTGAGCAAGATCCCATGCCTGTCTGTGAGCCCGATCCCATGCCTGTCTGTGAGCCCGATCCCATGCCCGTCTGTGAGCCCGATCCCATGTCTGTCTGTGAGTCCGATCCCATGCCCGTCTGTGAGCCCGATCCCATGCCTGTATGTGAGCCCGATCCCATTCCAGTCTGTGAGCCCGATCCCATGCCTGTCTGTGAGCAAGATCCCATGCCTGTCTGTGAGCCCGATCCCATGCCTGTCTGTGAGCCCGATCACATGCCTGTCTGTGAGCCCGATCACATGCCTGTCTGTGAGCCCGATCCAATGCCCGTCTGTGAGCCCGATCCCATGCCCGTCTGTGACCCCGATCCCATGCCTGTCTGTGAGCCCGATCCATTGCCCGTCTGTGAGCCCGATCCAATGCCCGTCTGTGAGCACGATCCCATGCCTGTCTGTGAGCCTGATCCCATGCCTGTCTGTGAGCCCGATCCCATGCCTGTCTGTGTGCCCGATCCCATGCCTGTCTGTTAGCCCGATCCCATGCCTGTCTGTGAGCCCGATCCCATGCCAGTATGGGGCCCGATCCCATGCCAGTCTGTGAGCCCGATCCCATGCCTGTCTGTGAGCCCGATCCCATGCCTGTCTGTGAGCCCGATCCCAAGCCTGTCTGTGAGCCCGATCCCATGCCTGCCTGTGAGCCCAATCCCATGCCCTTCTGGGGCCCGATCCCATGCCTGTATGTGAGCCCGATCCCATGCCAGTCTGTGAGCCCAATCCCATGCCAGTCTGTGAGCCCGATCCCATGCCAGTCTGGGGCCCGATCCCATGCCTGTATGTGAACCCGATCCCATGCCTGTCTGTGAGCCTGATCCCATGCCTGTCTGTGAGCCCGATCCCATGCCTGTCTGTGAGCCCAATCCCATGCCAGTCTGTGAGCCTGATCCCATGCCTGTCTGTGAGCCCGATCCCATGCCTGTCTGTGAGCCCGATCCAATGCCCGTCTGTGAGCCCGATCCCATGCCTGTCTGTGAGCCCGATCCAATGCCTGTCTGTGAGCCCGATCCCATGCCTGTATGTGTGCCCGATCCCATGCCTGTCTGTGAGCAAGATCCCATGCCTGTCTGTGAGCCCGATCCCATGCCTGTCTGTGAGCCCGATCCAATGCCTGTCTGTGAGCCCGATCCCATGCCTGTCTGTGAGCCCGATCCCATGCCTGTCTGTGAGCAAGATCCCATGCCTGTCTGTGAGCCCGATCCCATGCCTGTCTGTGAGCCCGATCCCATGCCCGTCTGTGAGCCCGATCCAATGCCTGTCTGTGAGCCCGATCCCATGCCTGTCTGTGAGCCCGATCCCATGCCTGTCTGTGAGCCCGATCCCATGCCTGTCTGTGAGCCCGATCCCATGCCTGTCTGTGAGCAAGATCCCATGCCTGTCTGTGAGCCCGATCCCATGCCTGTCTGTGAGCCCGATCCCATGCCCGTCTGTGAGCCCGATCCCATGCCTGTCTGTGAGTCCGATCACATGCCCATCTGTGAGCCCGATCCCATGCCTGTATGTGAGCCCGATCCCATTCCAGTCTGTGAGCCCGATCCCATGCCTGTCTGTGAGCAAGATCCCATGCCTGTCTGTGAGCCCGATCCCATGCCTGTCTGTGAGCCCGATCCCATGCCTGTCTGTGAGCCTGATCCCATGCCTGTCTGTGAGCCTGATCCAATGCCTGTCTGTGAGCCTGATCCAATGCCTGTTTGTGAGCCCGATCACATGCCTGTCTGTGAGCCCGATCACATGCCTGTCTGTGAGCCCGATCCCATGCCCGTCTGTGACCCCGATCCCATGCCTGTCTGTGAGCCCGATCCAATGCCCGTCTGTGAGCCCGATCCAATGCCCGTCTGTGAGCCCAATCCCATGCCAGTCTGTGAGCCCGATCCCATGCCAGTCTGTGAGCCCAATCCCATGCCAGTCTGTGAGCCCGATCCCATGCCTGCCTGTGAGCCCGATCCCATGCCAGTCTGTGAGCCCAATCCCATGCCAGTCTGTGAGCCCGATCCCATGTCAGTCTGGGGCCCGATCCCATGCCTGTATGTGAACCCGATCCCATGCCTGTCTGTGAGCCCGATCCCATGCCTGTCTGTGAGCCCGATCCCATGCCTGTCTGTGAGCCCAATCCCATGCCAGTCTGTGAGCCTGATCCCATGCCTGTCTGTGAGCCCGATCCCATGCCCGTCTGTGAGCCCGATCCAATGCCCGTCTGTGAGCCCGATCCCATGCCTGTCTGTGAGCCCGATCCAATGCCTGTCTGTGAGCCCGATCCCATGCCTGTATGTGTGCCCGATCCCATGCCTGTCTGTGAGCAAGATCCCATGCCTGTCTGTGAGCCCGATCCCATGCCTGTCTGTGAGCCCGATCCAATGCCTGTCTGTGAGCCCGATCCCATGCCTGTCTGTGAGCCCAATCCAATGCCTGTCTGTGAGCCTGATCCCATGCCTGTCTGTGAACCCGATCCCATGCCTGTCTGTGAGCAAGATCCCATGCCTGTCTGTGAGCCCGATCCCATGCCTGTCTGTGAGCCCGATCCCATGCCCGTCTGTGAGCCCGATCCAATGCCTGTCTGTGAGCCCGATCCCATGCCTGTATGTGTGCCCGATCCCATGCCTGTCTGTGAGCAAGATCCCATGCCTGTCTGTGAGCCCGATCCCATGCCTGTCTGTGAGCCCGATCCCATGCCCGTCTGTGAGCCCGATCCCATGCCTGTCTGTGAGTCCGATCCCATGCCCATCTGTGAGCCCGATCCCATGCCTGTATGTGAGCCCGATCCCATTCCAGTCTGTGAGCCCGATCCCATGCCTGTCTGTGAGCAAGATCCCATGCCTGTCTGTGAGCCCGATCCCATGCCTGTCTGTGAGCCCGATCCAATGCCCGTCTGTGAGCCCGATCCCATGCCCGTCTGTGACCCCGATCCCATGCCTGTCTGTGAGCCCGATCCCATGCCTGTCTGTGAGCCCGATCACATGCCTGTCTGTGAGCCCGATCACATGCCTGTCTGTGAGCCCGATCCAATGCCCATCTGTGAGCCCGATCCCATGCCCGTCTGTGACCCCGATCCCATGCCTGTCTGTGAGCCCGATCCAATGCCCGTCTGTGAGCCCGATCCAATGCCCGTCTGTGAGCACGATCCCATGCCTGTCTGTGAGCCTGATCCCATGCCTGTCTGTGAGCCCGATCCCATGCCTGTCTGTGTGCCCGATCCCATGCCTGTCCGTGAGCAAGATCCCATGCCTGTCTGTGAGCCCGATCCCATGCCTGTCTGTGAGCCCGATCCCATGCCCGTCTGTGTGCCCGATCCCATGCCTGTCTGTGTGCCCGATCCCATGCCTTTCTGTGAGCAAGATCCCATGCCTGTCTGTGAGCCCGAACCAATGCCCGTCTGTGAGCCTGATCCCATGCCTGTCTGTGAGCCCGATCCCATGCCTGTCTGTGAGCCCGATCCCATGCCTGTCTGGGGCCCGATCCCATGCCTGTCTGTGAGCCCGATCCCATGCCTGTATGTGTGCCCGATCCCATGCCTGTCTGTGAGCAAGATCCCATGCCTGTCTGTGAGCCCGATCCCATGCCTGTCTGTGAGCCCGATCCCATGCCTGTATGTGAGCCCGATCCCATTCCAGTCTGTGAGCCCGATCCCATGCCTGTCTGTGAGCCCGATCCCATGCCTGTATGTGAGCCGATCCCATGCCTGTATGTGAGCCCGATCCCATTCCAGTCTGTGAGCCCGATCCCATGCCTGTCTGTGAGCCCGATCCCATGCCCGTCTGTGAGCCCGATCCCATGCCTGTCTGTGAGCCCGATCCCATGCCCGTCTGTGAGCCCAATCCCATGCTTGTCTGTGAGCCCGATCCCATGCTTGTCTGTGAGCCCGATCCCATGCCTGTCTGTGTGCCCGATCCCATGCCTGTCTGTGTGCCCGATCCCATGCCTGTCTGTGAGCTAGATCCCATGCCTGTCTGTGAGCCCGAACCAATGCCCGTCTGTGAGCCTGATCCCATGCCTGTCTGTGAGCAAGATCCCATGCCTGTCTGTGAGCCCGATCCCATGCCTGTCTGTGAGCCCGATCACATGCCTGTCTGTGAGCCCGATCACATGCCTGTCTGTGAGCCCGATCCAATGCCCGTCTGTGAGCCCGATCCCATGCCCGTCTGTGACCCCGATCCCATGCCTGTCTGTGAGCCCGATCCAATGCCCGTCTGTGAGCCCGATCCAATGCCCGTCTGTGAGCCCGATCCCATGCCTGTCTGTGAGCCTGATCCCATGCCTGTCTGTGAGCCCGATCCCATGCCTGTCTGTGTGCCCGATCCCA
The DNA here is from genome assembly GCA_027917425.1 of Gastrophryne carolinensis. Classification (NCBI taxonomy): domain Eukaryota; kingdom Metazoa; phylum Chordata; class Amphibia; order Anura; family Microhylidae; genus Gastrophryne; species Gastrophryne carolinensis. The sequence goes on from CM051234.1 coordinate 1,664,153, forward strand.
TGCCTGTCTGTGAGCAAGATCCCATGCCTGTCTGTGAGCCAGATCCCATGCCTGTCTGTGAGCCCGATCCCATGCCCGTCTGTGAGCCCGATCCCATGCCCGTCTGTGAGCCTGATCCCATGCCTGTCTGTGAGCCCGATCCCATGCCTGTCTGGGGCCCGATCCCATGCCTGTATTTGAACCCGATCCCATGCCTGTATGTGAACCCGATCCCATGCCAGTCTGTGAGCCTGATCCCATGCCAGTCTGGGACCCGATCCCATGCCTGTATGTGAACCCGATCCCATGCCAGTCTGTGAGCCCGATCCCATGCATGTCTTTGAGCCCAATCCCATGCCTGTCTGTGAGCCCAATCCCATGCCTGTCTGAGCCTGATCCTATGCCAGTCTGGGGCCCAATCACATGCCTGTCTGTGAGCCTGATCCCATGCCATTCTGGGGCCCGATCCCATTCCAGTCTGTGAGCCCGATCCCATGCCTGTCTGTGTGCCCGATCCCATGCCTGTCTGTGAGCCAGATCCCATGCCTGTCTGTGAGCCCGATCCCATGCCTGTCTGTGAGCCCAATCCCATGCCTGTCTGAGCCCGATCCCATGCCAGTCTGTGAGCCCGATCCCATGCCTGTCTGTGAGCCCGATCCCATGCCTGTGTGCCCGATCCCATGCCTGTCTGTGAGCCAGATCCCATGCCTGTCTGTGAGCCCGATTCCCATGCCTGTCTGAGCCCGATCCCATGCCTGTCTGTGAGCCCAATCCCATGCCTGTCTGGGAGCCCAATCCCATGCCAGTCTGTGAGCCTGATCCCATGCCAGTCTGGGGCCCGATCCCATGCCTGTATGTGAACCCGATCCCATGCCAGTCAGTAAGTCCGATCCCATGCCTGTCTTTGAGCCCAATCCCATGCCTTTCTGTGAGCCCAATCCCATGCCTGTCTGAGCCTGATCCCATGCCAGTCTGGGGCCCGATCCCATGCCTGTCTGTGAGCCCGATCCCATGCCTGTCTGTGAGCCCGATCCCATGCCTGTCTGTGAGCCTGATCCCATGCCTGTCTGTGAGCCCGATCCCATGCCTGTCTGTGAGCCCGATCCCATGCCTGTCTGTGAGCCCGATCCCATGCCTGTCTGTGAGCCCAATCCCATGCCTGTCTGAGCCTGATCCCATGCCAGTCTGGGTCCCCATCACATGCCTGTCTGGGGCCCGATCCCATGCCTGTCTGTGAGCCCGATCCCATGCCTGTCTGTGAGCCCGATCCCATGCCTGTCTGTGAGCCCGATCCCAAGCCTGTCTGTGAGCCCAATCCCATGCCAGTCTGGGGCCCGATCCCATGCCTGTATGTGAGCCCGATCCCATGCCAGTCTGTGAGCCCAATCCCATGCCAGTCTGTGAGCCCAATCCCATGCCAGTCTGGGGCCCGATCCCATGCCTGTATGTGAACCCGATCCCATGCCAGTCTGTGAGCCTGATCCCATGCCTGTCTGTGAGCCCGATCCCATGCCTGTCTGTGAGCCCGATCCCATGCCTGTATGTGAGCCCGATCCCATGCCTGTCTGTGAGCCCGATCCCATGCCTGTCTGTGAGCCCGATCCCATGCCTGTCTGTGAGCCCAATCACATGCCAGTCTGTGAGCCTGATCCCATGCCAGTCAGGGGCCCGATCCCATGCCTGTCTGTGAGCCCAATCCCATGCCAGTCTGTGAGCCCAATCCCATGCCAGTCTGGGGCCCGATCCCATGCCTGTATGTGAACCCGATCCCATGCCAGTCTGTGAGCCTGATCCCATGCCTGTCTGTGAGCCCGATCCCATGCCTGTCTGTGAGCCCAATCCCATGCCTGTCTGTGAGCCCGATCCCATGCCTGTCTTTGAGCCCAATCCCATGCCTGTATGTGAGCCCGATCCCATGTCTGCCTGTGAGCCCAATCCCATGCCTGTCTGTGAGCCCGATCCCATGCCAGTCTGTGAGCCCGATCCCATGCCTGTCTGTGAGTCCGATCCCATGCCTGTCTGTGAGCCCAATCCCATGCCTGTCTGTGAGCCCAATCCCATGCCTGTCTGTGAGCCCGATCCCATGCCCGTCTGTGAACCGGATCCCATGCCTGTCTGTGAGCCCGATCCTATTGCCGTCTGTGAGCCCGATCCCATGCCTGTCTGTGAGCCTGATCCCGTGCCTGTCTGTGAGCCCGGTCCCATGCCAGTCTGGGGCCCAATCCCATGCCTGTCTGTGAGCCCGATCCCATGCCAGTCTGTGAGCCCAATCCCATGCCTGTGAGCCCGATCCTATTACTTTCTGTGAGCTCATTCCCATGCCAGTCTGTGAGCCTGATCCCATGCCCGTCTGTGAGCCCGATCCCATGGTTTTCTGTGAGCCTGATCCCATGCCTGTCTGTGAGCCCGATCCCATGCCTGTCTGTGAGCCCGATCCCATGCCTGTCTGTGAGCCCGATCCCATGCCTGTCTGTGAGCCCGATCCCATGCCTGTCTGTGAGCCCGATTCAATGCCTGTCTGTGAGCCCGATCCCATGCCAGTCTGGGGCCCAATCCCATGCCTGTCTGTGAGCCCGATCCCATGCCAGTCTGTGAGCCCGATCCCATGCCTGTCTGTGAGCCCGATCCCATGCCAGTCTGTGAGCCCGATCCCATGCTTGTCTGAGCCTGATCCCATGCCAGTCTGGGGCCCAATCACATGCCTGTCTGTGAGCCCGATCCCATGCCTGTCTGTGAGCCCGATCCCAAGCCTGTCTGTGAGCCCAATCCCATGCCTGCCTGTGAGCCCAATCCCATGCCCTTCTGGGGCCCGATCCCATGCCTGTATGTGAGCCCGATCCCATGCCAGTCTGTGAGCCCAATCCCATGCCAGTCTGTGAGCCCGATCCCATGCCAGTCTGGGGCCCGATCCCATGCCTGTATGTGAACCCGATCCCATGCCTGTCTGTGAGCCTGATCCCATGCCTGTCTGTGAGCCCGATCCCATGCCTGTCTGTGAGCCCAATCCCATGCCAGTCTGTGAGCCTGATCCCATGCCTGTCTGTGAGCCCGATCCCATGCCTGTCTGTGAGCCCGATCCAATGCCCGTCTGTGAGCCCGATCCCATGCCTGTCTGTGAGCCCGATCCAATGCCTGTCTGTGAGCCTGATCCCATGCCTGTATGTGTGCCCGATCCCATGCCTGTCTGTGAGCAAGATCCCATGCCTGTCTGTGAGCCCGATCCCATGCCTGTCTGTGAGCCCGATCCAATGCCTGTCTGTGAGCCCGATCCCATGCCTGTCTGTGAGCCCGATCCCATGCCTGTCTGTGAGCAAGATCCCATGCCTGTCTGTGAGCCCGATCCCATGCCTGTCTGTGAGCCCGATCCCATGCCCGTCTGTGAGCCCGATCCAATGCCTGTCTGTGAGCCCGATCCCATGCCTGTCTGTGAGCCCGATCCCATGCCTGTCTGTGAGCCCGATCCCATGCCTGTCTGTGAGCAAGATCCCATGCCTGTCTGTGAGCCCGATCCCATGCCTGTCTGTGAGCCCGATCCCATGCCCGTCTGTGAGCCCGATCCCATGCCTGTCTGTGAGTCCGATCCCATGCCCATCTGTGAGCCCGATCCCATGCCTGTATGTGAGCCCGATCCCATTCCAGTCTGTGAGCCCGATCCCATGCCTGTCTGTGAGCAAGATCCCATGCCTGTCTGTGAGCCCGATCCCATGCCTGTCTGTGAGCCCGATCCCATGCCTGTCTGTGAGCCCGATCACATGCCTGTCTGTGAGCCCGATCACATGCCTGTCTGTGAGCCCGATCCCATGCCCGTCTGTGACCCCGATCCCATGCCTGTCTGTGAGCCCGATCCAATGCCCGTCTGTGAGCCCGATCCAATGCCCGTCTGTGAGCACGATCCCATGCCTGTCTGTGAGCCCGATCCAATGCCTGTCTGTGAGCCCAATCCCATGCCAGTCTGGGGCCCGATCCCATGCCTGTATGTGAGCCCGATCCCATGCCAGTCTGTGAGCCCAATCCCATGCCAGTCTGTGAGCCCGATCCCATGCCAGTCTGGGGCCCGATCCCATGCCTGTATGTGAACCCGATCCCATGCCTGTCTGTGAGCCCGATCCCATGCCTGTCTGTGAGCCCGATCCCATGCCTGTCTGTGAGCCCAATCCCATGCCAGTCTGTGAGCCTGATCCCATGCCTGTCTGTGAGCCCGATCCCATGCCCGTCTGTGAGCCCGATCCAATGCCCGTCTGTGAGCCCGATCCCATGCCTGTCTGTGAGCCCGATCCAATGCCTGTCTGTGAGCCCGATCCCATGCCTGTATGTGTGCCCGATCCCATGCCTGTCTGTGAGCAAGATCCCATGCCTGTCTGTGAGCCCGATCCCATGCCTGTCTGTGAGCCCGATCCAATGCCTGTCTGTGAGCCCGATCCCATGCCTGTCTGTGAGCCCAATCCAATGCCTGTCTGTGAGCCTGATCCCATGCCTGTCTGTGAACCCGATCCCATGCCTGTCTGTGAGCAAGATCCCATGCCTGTCTGTGAGCCCGATCCCATGCCTGTCTGTGAGCAAGATCCCATGCCTGTCTGTGAGCCCGATCCCATGCCCGTCTGTGAGCCCGATCCAATGCCTGTCTGTGAGCCCGATCCCATGCCTGTATGTGTGCCCGATCCCATGCCTGTCTGTGAGCAAGATCCCATGCCTGTCTGTGAGCCCGATCCCATGCCTGTCTGTGAGCCCGATCCCATGCCCGTCTGTGAGCCCGATCCCATGCCTGTCTGTGAGTCCGATCCCATGCCCATCTGTGAGCCCGATCCCATGCCTGTCTGTGTGCCCGATCCCATGCCTGTCTGTGAGCCCGATCCCATGCCCGTCTGTGTGCCCGATCCCATGCCTTTCTGTGAGCAAGATCCCATGCCTGTCTGTGAGCCCGAACCAATGCCCGTCTGTGAGCCTGATCAAATGCCTGTCTGTGAGCCCGATCCCATGCCTGTCTGTGAGCCCGATCCCATGCCTGTCTGGGGCCCGATCCCATGCCTGTCTGTGAGCCCGATCCCATGCCTGTATGTGTGCCCGATCCCATGCCTGTCTGTGAGCAAGATCCCATGCCTGTCTGTGAGCCCGATCCCATGCCTGTATGTGAGCCCGATCCCATTCCAGTCTGTGAGCCCGATCCCATGCCTGTCTGTGAGCCCGATCCCATGCCTGTCTGTGAGCCCGATCCCATGCCTGTATGTGAGCCGATCCCATGCCTGTATGTGAGCCCGATCCCATTCCAGTCTGTGAGCCCGATCCCATGCCTGTCTGTGAGCCCGATCCCATGCCCGTCTGTGAGCCCGATCCCATGCCTGTCTGTGAGCCCGATCCCATGCCCGTCTGTGAGCCCAATCCCATGCTTGTCTGTGAGCCCGATCCCATGCTTGTCTGTGAGCCCGATCCCATGCCTGTCTGTGTGCCCGATCCCATGCCTGTCTGTGTGCCCGATCCCATGCCTGTCTGTGAGCTAGATCCCATGCCTGTCTGTGAGCCCGAACCAATGCCCGTCTGTGAGCCTGATCCCATGCCTGTCTGTGAGCAAGATCCCATGCCTGTCTGTGAGCCCGATCCCATGCCTGTCTGTGAGCCCGATCACATGCCTGTCTGTGAGCCCGAACACATGCCTGTCTGTGAGCCCGATCCAATGCCCGTCTGTGAGCCCGATCCCATGCCCGTCTGTGACCCCGATCCCATGCCTGTCTGTGAGTCCGATCCAATGCCCATCTGTGAGCTCGATCCAATGCCCGTCTGTGAGCCCGATCCCATGCCTGTCTGTGAGCCTGATCCCATGCCTGTCTGTGAGCCCAATCCCATGCCTGTCTGTGTGCCCGATCCCATGCCTGTCTGTGAGCAAGATCCCATGCCTGTCTGTGAGCCCGATCCCATGCCTGTCTGTGAGCCCGATCCCATGCCCGTCTGTGAGCCCGATCCCATGCCTGTCTGTGAGCCCGATCCCATGCCCGTCTGTGAGCCCGATCCCATGCTTGTCTGTGAGCCCGATCCCATGCCTGTCTGTGTGCCCGATCCCATGCCTGTCTGTGTGCCCGATCCCATGCCTGTCTGTGAGCAAGATCCCATGCCTGTCTGTGAGCCCGAACCAATGCCCGTCTGTGAGCCTGATCCCATGCCTGTCTGTGAGCCCGATCCCATGCCTGTCTGGGGCCCGATCCCATGCCTGTATTTGAACCCGATCCCATGCCTGTATGTGAACCCGATCCCATGCCAGTCTGTGAGCCTGATCCCATGCCAGTCTGGGACCCGATCCCATGCCTGTATGTGAACCCGATCCCATGCATGTCTTTGAGCCCAATCCCATGCCTGTCTGTGAGCCCAATCCCATGCCTGTCTGAGCCTGATCCTATGCCAGTCTGGGGCCCAATCACATGCCTGTCTGTGAGCCTGATCCCATGCCATTCTGGGGCCCGATCCCATTCCAGTCTGTGAGCCCGATCCCATGCCTGTCTGTGTGCCCGATCCCATGCCTGTCTGTGAGCCAGATCCCATGCCTGTCTGTGAGCCCAATCCCATGCCTGTCTGTGAGCCAGATCCCATGCCTGTCTGTGTGCCCGATCCCATGCCTGTCTGTGAGCCCAATCCCATGCCTGTCTGAGCCCGATCCCATGCCAGTCTGTGAGCCCGATCCCATGCCTGTCTGTGAGCCCGATCCCATGCCTGTGTGCCCGATCCCATGCCTGTCTGTGAGCCAGATCCCATGCCTGTCTGTGAGCCCGATTCCCATGCCTGTCTGAGCCCGATCCCATGCCTGTCTGTGAGCCCAATCCCATGCCTGTCTGGGAGCCCAATCCCATGCCAGTCTGTGAGCCTGATCCCATGCCAGTCTGGGGCCCGATCCCATGCCTGTATGTGAACCCGATCCCATGCCAGTCAGTAAGTCCGATCCCATGCCTGTCTTTGAGCCCAATCCCATGCCTTTCTGTGAGCCCAATCCCATGCCTGTCTGAGCCTGATCCCATGCCAGTCTGGGGCCCGATCCCATGCCTGTCTGTGAGCCTGATCCCATGCCAGTCTGGGGTCCAATCCCATGGCAGTCTGTGAGCCCGATCCCATGCCTGTATGTGAACCCGATCCCATGCCAGTCAGTGAGTCCGATCCCATGCCTGTCTTTGAGCCCAATCCCATGCCTTTCTGTGAGCCCGATCCCATGCTTGTCTGAGCCTGATCCCATGCCAGTCTGGGGCCCAATCACATGCCTGTCTGTGAGCCTGATCCCATGCCTGTCTGTGAGCCCGATCCCATGCCAGTCTGGGGTCCAATCCCATGCCTGTCTGTGAGCCTGATCCAATGCCTGTCTGCGAGCCTGATCCCATGCCTGTCTGCAAGCCTGATCCCATGCCAGTCTGGGGTCCAATCCCATGGCAGTCTGTGAGCCCGATCCCATGCCTGTATGTGAACCCGATCCCATGCCAGTCAGTGAGTCCGATCCCATGCCTGTCTTTGAGCCCAATCCCATGCCTTTCTGTGAGCCCGATCCCATGCTTGTCTGAGCCTGATCCCATGCCAGTCTGGGGCCCAATCACATGCCTGTCTGTGAGCCTGATCCCATGCCAGTCTGGGGCCCGATCCCATGCCTGTCTGTGAGCCCGATCCCATGCCTGTCTGTGAGCCCGATCCCATGCCTGTCTGAGCCTGATTCCATGCCAGTCTGGGGCCCAATCACATGCCTGTCTGTGAGCCTGATCCCATGCCTGTCTGGGGCCCGATCCCATGCCTGTCTGTGAGCCCGATCCCATGCCTGTCTGTTAGCCCGATCCCATGCCTGTCTGTGAGCCCGATCCCATGCCAGTATGGGGCCCGATCCCATGCCAGTCTGTGAGCCCGATCCCATGCCTGTCTGTGAGCCCGATTCCATGCCTGTCTGTGAGCCCAATCCCATGCCAGTCTGGGGCCCGATCCCATGCCTGTATGTGAGCCCGATCCCATGCCAGTCTGGGAGCCCAATCCCATGCCAGTCTGTGAGCCCGATCCCATGCCAGTCTGGGGCCCGATCCCATGCCTGTATGTGAACCCAATCCCATGCCAGTCTGTGAGCCCGATCCCATGCCTGTCTGTGAGCCCGATCCCATGCCTGTCTGTGAGCCCGATCCAATGCCCGTCTGTGAGCCCGATCCCATGCCTGTCTGTGAGCCCGATCCCATGCCTGTCTGTGAGCCCGATCCCATGCCTGTCTGTGAGCCCGATCCCATGCCTGTCTGTGAGCCCGATCCCATGCCTGTCTGTGAGCCCGATCCCATGCCTGTCTGTGAGCCCGATCCAATGCCTGTCTGTGAGCCCGATCCCATGCCTGTATGTGTGCCCGATCCCATGCCTGTCTGTGAGCAAGATCCCATGCCTGTCTGTGAGCCCGATCCCATGCCCGTCTGTGAGCCCGATCCCATGCCCGTCTGTGAGCCCGATCCCATGCCCGTCTGTGAGCCCGATCCCATGACCGTCTGTGAGCCCGATCCCATGCCTGTCTGTGAGCCCGATCCCATGCCTGTCTGTGAGCCCGATCCCATGCCTGTCTGTGAGCCCGATCCAATGCCTGTCTGTGAGCCCGATCCCATGCCTGTCTGTGTGCCCGATCCCATGCCTGTGTGTGAGCCCGATCCCATGCCTGTCTGTGAGCCCGATCCCATGCCTGTCTGTGAGCCCGATCCCATGCCTGTCTGTGAGCCCAATCCCATGCCTGTCTGTGAGCCCGATCCCATGCCTGTCTGTGAGCCCGATCCAATGCCTGTCTGTGAGCCCGATCCCATGCCTGTATGTGTGCCTGATCCCATGCCTGTCTGTGAGCAAGATCCCATGCCTGTCTGTGAGCCCGATCCCATGCCTGTCTGTGAGCCCGATCCCATGCCCGTCTGTGAGCCCGATCCAATGCCTGTCTGTGAGCCCGATCCCATGCCTGTATGTGTGCCCGATCCCATGCCTGTCTGTGAGCCCGATCCCATGCCTGTCTGTGAGCCCGATCCCATGCCTGTCTGTGAGCCCGATCCCATGCCCGTCTGTGAGCCCGATCCCATGCCCGTCTGTGAGCCCGATCCCATGCCTGTATGTGTGCCCGATCCCATGCCTGTCTGTGAGCAAGATCCCATGCCTGTCTGTGAGCCCGGTCCCATGCCTGTCTGTGAGCCCGATCCCATGCCCGTCTGTGAGCCCGATCCCATGTCTGTCTGTGAGTCCGATCCCATGCCCGTCTGTGAGCCCGATCCCATGCCTGTATGTGAGCCCGATCCCATTCCTGTCTGTGAGCAAGATCCCATGCCTGTCTGTGAGCCCGATCCCATGCCTGTCTGTGAGCCCGATCACATGCCTGTCTGTGAGCCCGATCACATGCCTGTCTGTGAGCCCGATCCAATGCCCGTCTGTGAGCCCGATCCCATGCCCGTCTGTGACCCCGATCCCATGCCTGTCTGTGAGCCCGATCCAATGCCCGTCTGTGAGCCCGATCCAATGCCCGTCTGTGAGCACGATCCCATGCCTGTCTGTGAGCCTGATCCCATGCCTGTCTGTGAGCCCGATCCCATGCCTGTCTGTGTGCCCGATCCCATGCCTGTCTGTTAGCCCGATCCCATGCCTGTCTGTGAGCCCGATCCCATGCCAGTATGGGGCCCGATCCCATGCCAGTCTGTGAGCCCGATCCCATGCCTGTCTGTGAGCCCGATCCCATGCCTGTCTGTGAGCCCGATCCCAAGCCTGTCTGTGAGCCCAATCCCATGCCTGCCTGTGAGCCCAATCCCATGCCCTTCTGGGGCCCGATCCCATGCCTGTATGTGAGCCCGATCCCATGCCAGTCTGTGAGCCCAATCCCATGCCAGTCTGTGAGCCCGATCCCATGCCAGTCTGGGGCCCGATCCCATGCCTGTATGTGAACCCGATCCCATGCCTGTCTGTGAGCCTGATCCCATGCCTGTCTGTGAGCCCGATCCCATGCCTGTCTGTGAGCCCAATCCCATGCCAGTCTGTGAGCCTGATCCCATGCCTGTCTGTGAGCCCGATCCCATGCCTGTCTGTGAGCCCGATCCAATGCCCGTCTGTGAGCCCGATCCCATGCCTGTCTGTGAGCCCGATCCAATGCCTGTCTGTGAGCCCGATCCCATGCCTGTATGTGTGCCCGATCCCATGCCTGTCTGTGAGCAAGATCCCATGCCTGTCTGTGAGCCCGATCCCATGCCTGTCTGTGAGCCCGATCCAATGCCTGTCTGTGAGCCCGATCCCATGCCTGTCTGTGAGCCCGATCCCATGCCTGTCTGTGAGCAAGATCCCATGCCTGTCTGTGAGCCCGATCCCATGCCTGTCTGTGAGCCCGATCCCATGCCCGTCTGTGAGCCCGATCCAATGCCTGTCTGTGAGCCCGATCCCATGCCTGTCTGTGAGCCCGATCCCATGCCTGTCTGTGAGCCCGATCCCATGCCTGTCTGTGAGCCCGATCCCATGCCTGTCTGTGAGCAAGATCCCATGCCTGTCTGTGAGCCCGATCCCATGCCTGTCTGTGAGCCCGATCCCATGCCCGTCTGTGAGCCCGATCCCATGCCTGTCTGTGAGTCCGATCACATGCCCATCTGTGAGCCCGATCCCATGCCTGTATGTGAGCCCGATCCCATTCCAGTCTGTGAGCCCGATCCCATGCCTGTCTGTGAGCAAGATCCCATGCCCGTCTGTGAGCCCGATCCCATGCCCGTCTGTGAGCCCGATCCCATGCCCGTCTGTGAGCCCGATCCCATGCCCGTCTGTGAGCCCGATCCCATGCCTGTATGTGAGCCTGATCCCATGCCTGTCTGTGAGCCCGATCCCATGCCTGTCTGTGAGCCCGATCCCATGCCTGTCTGTGAGCCCGATCCAATGCCTGTCTGTGAGCCCGATCCCATGCCTGTCTGTGTGCCCGATCCCATGCCTGTGTGTGAGCCCGATCCCATGCCTGTCTGTGAGCCCGATCCCATGCCTGTCTGTGAGCCCGATCCCATGCCTGTCTGTGAGCCCGATCCAATGCCTGTCTGTGAGCCCGATCCCATGCCTGTATGTGTGCCTGATCCCATGCCTGTCTGTGAGCAAGATCCCATGCCTGTCTGTGAGCCCGATCCCATGCCTGTCTGTGAGCCCGATCCAATGCCTGTCTGTGAGCCCGATCCCATGCCTGTATGTGTGCCCGATCCCATGCCTGTCTGTGAGCAAGATCCCATGCCTGTCTGTGAGCCCGATCCCATGCCTGTCTGTGAGCCCGATCCCATGCCCGTCTGTGAGCCCGATCCAATGCCTGTCTGTGAGCCCGATCCCATGCCTGTATGTGTGCCCGATCCCATGCCTGTCTGTGAGCAAGATCCCATGCCTGTCTGTGAGCCCGATCCCATGCCTGTCTGTGAGCCCGATCCCATGCCCGTCTGTGAGCCCGATCCCATGCCCGTCTGTGAGCCCGATCCCATGCCTGTATGTGTGCCCGATCCCATGCCTGTCTGTGAGCAAGATCCCATGCCTGTCTGTGAGCCCGATCCCATGCCTGTCTGTGAGCCCGATCCCATGCCCGTCTGTGAGCCCGATCCCATGTCTGTCTGTGAGTCCGATCCCATGCCCGTCTGTGAGCCCGATCCCATGCCTGTATGTGAGCCCGATCCCATTCCAGTCTGTGAGCCCGATCCCATGCCTGTCTGTGAGCAAGATCCCATGCCTGTCTGTGAGCCCGATCCCATGCCTGTCTGTGAGCCCGATCACATGCCTGTCTGTGAGCCCGATCACATGCCTGTCTGTGAGCCCGATCCAATGCCCGTCTGTGAGCCCGATCCCATGCCCGTCTGTGACCCCGATCCCATGCCTGTCTGTGAGCCCGATCCAATGCCCGTCTGTGAGCCCGATCCAATGCCCGTCTGTGAGCACGATCCCATGCCTGTCTGTGAGCCTGATCCCATGCCTGTCTGTGAGCCCGATCCCATGCCTGTCTGTGTGCCCGATCCCATGCCTGTCTGTTAGCCCGATCCCATGCCTGTCTGTGAGCCCGATCCCATGCCAGTATGGGGCCCGATCCCATGCCAGTCTGTGAGCCCGATCCCATGCCTGTCTGTGAGCCCGATCCAATGCCAGTCTGTGAGCCTGATCCCATGCCTGTCTGTGAGCCCGATCCAATGCCTGTCTGTGAGCCCGATCCCATGCCTGTCTGTGAGCCCGATCCCATGCCTGTCTGTGAGCCCGATCCCATGCCTGTCTGTGAGCCCGATCCCAAGCCTGTCTGTGAGCCCAATCCCATGCCTGCCTGTGAGCCCAATCCCATGCCCTTCTGGGGCCCGATCCCATGCCTGTATGTGAGCCCGATCCCATGCCAGTCTGTGAGCCCAATCCCATGCCAGTCTGTGAGCCCGATCCCATGCCAGTCTGGGGCCCGATCCCATGCCTGTATGTGAACCCGATCCCATGCCTGTCTGTGAGCCTGATCCCATGCCTGTCTGTGAGCCCGATCCCATGCCTGTCTGTGAGCCCAATCCCATGCCAGTCTGTGAGCCTGATCCCATGCCTGTCTGTGAGCCCGATCCCATGCCTGTCTGTGAGCCCGATCCAATGCCCGTCTGTGAGCCCGATCCCATGCCTGTCTGTGAGCCCGATCCAATGCCTGTCTGTGAGCCCGATCCCATGCCTGTATGTGTGCCCGATCCCATGCCTGTCTGTGAGCAAGATCCCATGCCTGTCTGTGAGCCCGATCCCATGCCTGTCTGTGAGCAAGATCCCATGCCTGTCTGTGAGCCCGATCCCATGCCTGTCTGTGAGCCCGATCCCATGCCCGTCTGTGAGCCCGATCCAATGCCTGTCTGTGAGCCCGATCCCATGCCTGTCTGTGAGCCCGATCCCATGCCTGTCTGTGAGCCCGATCCCATGCCTGTCTGTGAGCCCGATCCCATGCCTGTCTGTGAGCAAGATCCCATGCCTGTCTGTGAGCCCGATCCCATGCCTGTCTGTGAGCCCGATCCCATGCCCGTCTGTGAGCCCGATCCCATGCCTGTCTGTGAGTCCGATCACATGCCCATCTGTGAGCCCGATCCCATGCCTGTATGTGAGCCCGATCCCATTCCAGTCTGTGAGCCCGATCCCATGCCTGTCTGTGAGCAAGATCCCATGCCTGTCTGTGAGCCCGATCCCATGCCTGTCTGTGAGCCCGATCCCATGCCTGTCTGTGAGCCCGATCACATGCCTGTCTGTGAGCCCGATCACATGCCTGTCTGTGAGCCCGATCCCATGCCCGTCTGTGACCCCGATCCCATGCCTGTCTGTGAGCCCGATCCAATGCCCGTCTGTGAGCCCGATCCAATGCCCGTCTGTGAGCACGATCCCATGCCTGCCTGTGAGCCCGATCCCATGCCAGTCTGTGAGCCCAATCCCATGCCAGTCTGTGAGCCCGATCCCATGTCAGTCTGGGGCCCGATCCCATGCCTGTATGTGAACCCGATCCCATGCCTGTCTGTGAGCCCGATCCCATGCCTGTCTGTGAGCCCGATCCCATGCCTGTCTGTGAGCCCAATCCCATGCCAGTCTGTGAGCCTGATCCCATGCCTGTCTGTGAGCCCGATCCCATGCCCGTCTGTGAGCCCGATCCAATGCCCGTCTGTGAGCCCGATCCCATGCCTGTCTGTGAGCCCGATCCAATGCCTGTCTGTGAGCCCGATCCCATGCCTGTATGTGTGCCCGATCCCATGCCTGTCTGTGAGCAAGATCCCATGCCTGTCTGTGAGCCCGATCCCATGCCTGTCTGTGAGCCCGATCCAATGCCTGTCTGTGAGCCCGATCCCATGCCTGTCTGTGAGCCCAATCCAATGCCTGTCTGTGAGCCTGATCCCATGCCTGTCTGTGAACCCGATCCCATGCCTGTCTGTGAGCAAGATCCCATGCCTGTCTGTGAGCCCGATCCCATGCCTGTCTGTGAGCCCGATCCCATGCCCGTCTGTGAGCCCGATCCAATGCCTGTCTGTGAGCCCGATCCCATGCCTGTATGTGTGCCCGATCCCATGCCTGTCTGTGAGCAAGATCCCATGCCTGTCTGTGAGCCCGATCCCATGCCTGTCTGTGAGCCCGATCCCATGCCCGTCTGTGAGCCCGATCCCATGCCTGTCTGTGAGTCCGATCCCATGCCCATCTGTGAGCCCGATCCCATGCCTGTATGTGAGCCCGATCCCATTCCAGTCTGTGAGCCCGATCCCATGCCTGTCTGTGAGCAAGATCCCATGCCTGTCTGTGAGCCCGATCCCATGCCTGTCTGTGAGCCCAATCACATGCCTGTCTGTGAGCCCGATCACATGCCTGTCTGTGAGCCCGATCCAATGCCCGTCTGTGAGCCCGATCCCATGCCCGTCTGTGACCCCGATCCCATGCCTGTCTGTGAGCCCGATCCAATGCCCGTCTGTGAGCCCGATCCAATGCCCGTCTGTGAGCACGATCCCATGCCTGTCTGTGAGCCTGATCCCATGCCTGTCTGTGTGCCCGATCCCATGCCTGTCCGTGAGCAAGATCCCATGCCTGTCTGTGAGCCCGATCCCATGCCTGTCTGTGAGCCCGATCCCATGCCTGTCTGTGAGCCCGATCCCATGCCTGTCTGTGAGCCCGATCCCATGCCCGTCTGTGTGCCCGATCCCATGCCTGTCTGTGTGCCCGATCCCATGCCTTTCTGTGAGCAAGATCCCATGCCTGTCTGTGAGCCCGAACCAATGCCCGTCTGTGAGCCTGATCCCATGCCTGTCTGTGAGCCCGATCCCATGCCTGTCTGTGAGCCCGATCCCATGCCTGTCTGGGGCCCGATCCCATGCCTGTCTGTGAGCCCGATCCCATGCCTGTATGTGTGCCCGATCCCATGCCTGTCTGTGAGCAAGATCCCATGCCTGTCTGTGAGCCCGATCCCATGCCTGTCTGTGAGCCCGATCCCATGCCTGTATGTGAGCCCGATCCCATTCCAGTCTGTGAGCCCGATCCCATGCCTGTCTGTGAGCCCGATCCCATGCCTGTATGTGAGCCGATCCCATGCCTGTATGTGAGCCCGATCCCATGCCTGTATGTGAGCCGATCCCATGCCTGTATGTGAGCCCGATCCCATTCCAGTCTGTGAGCCCGATCCCATGCCTGTCTGTGAGCCCGATCCCATGCCCGTCTGTGAGCCCGATCCCATGCCTGTCTGTGAGCCCGATCCCATGCCCGTCTGTGAGCCCAATCCCATGCTTGTCTGTGAGCCCGATCCCATGCCTGTCTGTGTGCCCGATCCCATGCCTGTCTGTGTGCCCGATCCCATGCCTGTCTGTGAGCTAGATCCCATGCCTGTCTGTGAGCCCGAACCAATGCCCGTCTGTGAGCCTGATCCCATGCCTGTCTGTGAGCAAGATCCCATGCCTGTCTGTGAGTCCGATCCCATGCCTGTCTGTGAGCCCGATCACATGCCTGTCTGTGAGCCCGATCACATGCCTGTCTGTGAGCCCGATCCAATGCCCGTCTGTGAGCCCGATCCCATGCCCGTCTGTGACCCCGATCCCATGCCTGTCTGTGAGCCCGATCCAATGCCCGTCTGTGAGCCCGATCCAATGCCCGTCTGTGAGCCCGATCCCATGCCTGTCTGTGAGCCTGATCCCATGCCTGTCTGTGTGCCCGATCCCATGCCTGTCTGTGAGCAAGATCCCATGCCTGTCTGTGAGCCCGATCCCATGCCTGTCTGTGAGCCCGATCCCATGCCCGTCTGTGAGCCCGATCCCATGCCCGTCTGTGAGCCTGATCCCATGCCTGTCTGTGAGCCCGATCCCATGCCTGTCTGGGGCCCGATCCCATGCCTGTATTTGAACCCGATCCCATGCCTGTATGTGAACCCGATCCCATGCCAGTCTGTGAGCCTGATCCCATGCCAGTCTGGGACCCGATCCCATGCCTGTATGTGAACCCGATCCCATGCCAGTCTGTGAGCCCGATCCCATGCCTGTCTGTGAGCCCAATCCCATGCCTGTCTGAGCCTGATCCTATGCCAGTCTGGGGCCCAATCACATGCCTGTCTGTGAGCCTGATCCCATGCCATTCTGGGGCCCGATCCCATTCCAGTCTGTGAGCCCGATCCCATGCCTGTCTGTGTGCCCGATCCCATGCCTGTCTGTGAGCCAGATCCCATGCCTGTCTGTGAGCCCAATCCCATGCCTGTCTGTGAGCCAGATCCCATGCCTGTCTGTGTGCCCGATCCCATGCCTGTCTGTGAGCCCAATCCCATGCCTGTCTGAGCCCGATCCCATGCCAGTCTGTGAGCCCGATCCCATGCCTGTCTGTGAGCCCGATCCCATGCCTGTGTGCCCGATCCCATGCCTGTCTGTGAGCCAGATCCCATGCCTGTCTGTGAGCCCGATTCCCATGCCTGTCTGAGCCCGATCCCATGCCTGTCTGTGAGCCCAATCCCATGCCTGTCTGGGAGCCCAATCCCATGCCAGTCTGTGAGCCTGATCCCATGCCAGTCTGGGGCCCGATCTCATGCCTGTATGTGAACCCGATCCCATGCCAGTCAGTAAGTCCGATCCCATGCCTGTCTGTGAGCCCAATCCCATGCCTGTCTGGGAGCCCAATCCCATGCCAGTCTGTGAGCCTGATCCCATGCCAGTCTGGGGCCCGATCCCATGCCTGTATGTGAACCCGATCCCATGCCAGTCAGTAAGTCCGATCCCATGCCTGTCTTTGAGCCCAATCCCATGCCTTTCTGTGAGCCCAATCCCATGCCTGTCTGAGCCTGATCCCATGCCAGTCTGGGGCCCGATCCCATGCCTGTCTGTGAGCCCGATCCCATGCCTGTCTGTGAGCCCGATCCCATGCCTGTCTGCAAGCCCGATCCAATGCCTGTCTGTGAGCCCGATCCAATGCCTGTCTGTGAGCTTGATCCCATGCCTGTCTGTGAGCCCGATCCCATGCCTGTCTGTGAGCCCGATCCCATGCCTGTCTGTGAGCCCGATCCCATGCCTGTCTGTGAGCCCAATCCCATGCCTGTCTGAGCCTGATCCCATGCCAGTCTGGGTCCCAATCACATGCCTGTCTGTGAGCCTGATCCCATGCCTGTCTGTGAGCCTGATCCCATGCCTGTCTGGGGCCCGATCCCATGCCAGTCTGTGAGCCCGATCCCATGCCTGTCTGTGAGCCCGATCCCAAGCCTGTCTGTGAGCCCAATCCCATGCCAGTCTGGGGCCCGATCCCATGCCTGTATGTGAACCCGATCCCATGCCAGTCTGTGAGCCCAATCCCATGCCAGTCTGTGAGCCCAATCCCATGCCAGTCTGGGGCCCGATCCCATGCCTGTATGTGAACCCGATCCCATGCCAGTCTGTGAGCCTGATCCCATGCCTGTCTGTGAGCCCGATCCCATGCCTGTCTGTGAGCCCGATCCCATGCCTGTATGTGAGCCCGATCCCATGCCTGTCTGTGAGCCCGATCCCATGCCTGTCTGTGAGCCCGATCCCATGCCTGTCTGTGAGCCCAATCACATGCCAGTCTGTGAGCCTGATCCCATGCCAGTCAGGGGCCCGATCCCATGCCTGTCTGTGAGCCCAATCCCATGCCAGTCTGTGAGCCCAATCCCATGCCAGTCTGGGGCCCGATCCCATGCCTGTATGTGAACCCGATCCCATGCCAGTCTGTGAGCCTGATCCCATGCCTGTCTGTGAGCCCGATCCCATGCCTGTCTGTGAGCCCAATCCCATGCCTGTCTGTGAGCCCGATCCCATGCCTGTCTTTGAGCCCAATCCCATGCCTGTATGTGAGCCCGATCCCATGTCTGCCTGTGAGCCCAATCCCATGCCAGTCTGGGGCCCGATCCCATGCCTGTATGTGAGCCCGATCCCATGCCAGTCTGTGAGCCCGATCCCATGCCTGTCTGTGAGTCCGATCCCATGCCTGTCTGTGAGCCCAATCCCATGCCTGTCTGTGAGCCCAATCCCATGCCTGTCTGTGAGCCCGATCCCATGCCCGTCTGTGAACCGGATCCCATGCCTGTCTGTGAGCCCGATCCTATTGCCGTCTGTGAGCCCGATCCCATGCCTGTCTGTGAGCCTGATCCCGTGCCTGTCTGTGAGCCCGGTCCCATGCCAGTCTGGGGCCCAATCCCATGCCTGTCTGTGAGCCCGATCCCATGCCAGTCTGTGAGCCCAATCCCATGCCTGTGAGCCCGATCCTATTACTTTCTGTGAGCTCATTCCCATGCCAGTCTGTGAGCCTGATCCCATGCCCGTCTGTGAGCCCGATCCCATGGTTTTCTGTGAGCCTGATCCCATGCCTGTCTGTGAGCCCGATCCCATGCCTGTCTGTGAGCCCGATCCCATGCCTGTCTGTGAGCCCGATTCAATGCCTGTCTGTGAGCCCGATCCCATGCCAGTCTGGGGCCCAATCCCATGCCTGTCTGTGAGCCCGATCCCATGCCAGTCTGTGAGCCCGATCCCATGCCTGTCTGTGAGCCCGATCCCATGCCAGTCTGTGAGCCCGATCCCATGCTTGTCTGAGCCTGATCCCATGCCAGTCTGGGGCCCAATCACATGCCTGTCTGTGAGCCCGATCCCATGCCTGTCTGTGAGCCCGATCCCATGCCTGTCTGTGAGCCCGATCCCAAGCCTGTCTGTGAGCCCAATCCCATGCCTGCCTGTGAGCCCAATCCCATGCCCTTCTGGGGCCCGATCCCATGCCTGTATGTGAGCCCGATCCCATGCCAGTCTGTGAGCCCAATCCCATGCCAGTCTGTGAGCCCGATCCCATGCCAGTCTGGGGCCCGATCCCATGCCTGTATGTGAACCCGATCCCATGCCTGTCTGTGAGCCTGATCCCATGCCTGTCTGTGAGCCCGATCCCATGCCTGTCTGTGAGCCCAATCCCATGCCAGTCTGTGAGCCTGATCCCATGCCTGTCTGTGAGCCCGATCCCATGCCTGTCTGTGAGCCCGATCCAATGCCCGTCTGTGAGCCCGATCCCATGCCTGTCTGTGAGCCCGATCCAATGCCTGTCTGTGAGCCCGATCCCATGCCTGTATGTGTGCCCGATCCCATGCCTGTCTGTGAGCAAGATCCCATGCCTGTCTGTGAGCCCGATCCCATGCCTGTCTGTGAGCCCGATCCAATGCCTGTCTGTGAGCCCGATCCCATGCCTGTCTGTGAGCCCGATCCCATGCCTGTCTGTGAGCAAGATCCCATGCCTGTCTGTGAGCCCGATCCAATGCCTGTCTGTGAGCCTGATCCAATGCCTGTCTGTGAGCCCGATCCAATGCCTGTCTGTGAGCCCAATCCCATGCCTGTCTGTGAGCCCGATCCCATGCCCGTCTGTGAGCCTGATCCCATGCCTGTCTGTGAGCCCGATCCCATGCCTGTCTGTGAGCCCGATCCCATGCCCGTCTGTGAGCCCGATCCAATGCCTGTCTGTGAGCCCGATCCCATGCCTGTCTGTGAGCCCGATCCCATGCCTGTCTGTGAGCCCGATCCCATGCCTGTCTGTGAGCCCGATCCCATGCCTGTCTGTGAGCAAGATCCCATGCCTGTCTGTGAGCCCGATCCCATGCCTGTCTGTGAGCCCGATCCCATGCCCGTCTGTGAGCCCGATCCCATGCCTGTCTGTGAGTCCGATCCCATGCCCATCTGTGAGCCCGATCCCATGCCTGTATGTGAGCCCGATCCCATTCCAGTCTGTGAGCCCGATCCCATGCCTGTCTGTGAGCAAGATCCCATGCCTGTCTGTGAGCCCGATCCCATGCCTGTCTGTGAGCCCGATCCCATGCCTGTCTGTGAGCCCGATCACATGCCTGTCTGTGAGCCCGATCACATGCCTGTCTGTGAGCCCGATCCAATGCCCGTCTGTGAGCCCGATCCAATGCCCGTCTGTGAGCACGATCCCATGCCTGCCTGTGAGCCCAATCCCATGCCAGTCTGGGGCCCGATCCCATGCCTGTATGTGAGCCCGATCCCATGCCAGTCTGTGAGCCCAATCCCATGCCAGTCTGTGAGCCCGATCCCATGCCAGTCTGGGGCCCGATCCCATGCCTGTATGTGAACCCGATCCCATGCCTGTCTGTGAGCCCGATCCCATGCCTGTCTGTGAGTCCGATCCCATGCCTGTCTGTGAGCCCAATCCCATGCCAGTCTGTGAGCCTGATCCCATGCCTGTCTGTGAGCCCGATCCCATGCCCGTCTGTGAGCCCGATCCAATGCCCGTCTGTGAGCCCGATCCCATGCCTGTCTGTGAGCAAGATCCCATGCCTGTCTGTGAGCCCGATCCCATGCCTGTCTGTGAGCCCGATCCCATGCCCGTCTGTGAGCCCGATCCCATGCCTGTCTGTGAGTCCGATCCCATGCCCATCTGTGAGCCCGATCCCATGCCTGTATGTGAGCCCGATCCCATTCCAGTCTGTGAGCCCGATCCCATGCCTGTCTGTGAGCAAGATCCCATGCCTGTCTGTGAGCCCGATCCCATGCCTGTCTGTGAGCCCAATCACATGCCTGTCTGTGAGCCCGATCACATGCCTGTCTGTGAGCCCGATCCAATGCCCGTCTGTGAGCCCGATCCCATGCCCGTCTGTGACCCCGATCCCATGCCTGTCTGTGAGCCCGATCCAATGCCCGTCTGTGAGCCCGATCCAATGCCCGTCTGTGAGCACGATCCCATGCCTGTCTGTGAGCCTGATCCCATGCCTGTCTGTGAGCCCGATCCCATGCCTGTCTGTGTGCCCGATCCCATGCCTGTCCGTGAGCAAGATCCCATGCCTGTCTGTGAGCCCGATCCCATGCCTGTCTGTGAGCCCGATCCCATGCCCGTCTGTGAGCCCGATCCCATGCCTGTCTGTGAGCCCGATCCCATGCCCGTCTGTGTGCCCGATCCCATGCCTGTATGTGTGCCCGATCCCATGCCTTTCTGTGAGCAAGATCCCATGCCTGTCTGTGAGCCCGAACCAATGCCCGTCTGTGAGCCTGATCCCATGCCTGTCTGTGAGCCCGATCCCATGCCTGTCTGTGAGCCCGATCCCATGCCTGTCTGGGGCCCGATTCCTTGCCTGTCTGTGAGCCCGATCCCATGCCTGTATGTGTGCCCGATCCCATGCCTGTCTGTGAGCAAGATCCCATGCCTGTCTGTGAGCCCGATCCCATGCCTGTCTGTGAGCCCGATCCCATGCCTGTATGTGAGCCCGATCCCATTCCAGTCTGTGAGCCCGATCCCATGCCTGTCTGTGAGCCCGATCCCATGCCTGTATGTGAGCCGATCCCATGCCTGTATGTGAGCCCGATCCCATGCCTGTATGTGAGCCGATCCCATGCCTGTATGTGAGCCCGATCCCATTCCAGTCTGTGAGCCCGATCCCATGCCTGTCTGTGAGCCCGATCCCATGCCCGTCTGTGAGCCCGATCCCATGCCTGTCTGTGAGCCCGATCCCATGCCCGTCTGTGAGCCCAATCCCATGCTTGTCTGTGAGCCCGATCCCATGCTTGTCTGTGAGCCCGATCCCATGCCTGTCTGTGTGCCCGATCCCATGCCTGTCTGTGTGCCCGATCCCATGCCTGTTTGTGAGCTAGATCCCATGCCTGTCTGTGAGCCCGAACCAATGCCCGTCTGTGAGCCTGATCCCATGCCTGTCTGTGAGCAAGATCCCATGCCTGTCTGTGAGTCCGATCCCATGCCTGTCTGTGAGCCCGATCACATGCCTGTCTGTGAGCCCGATCACATGCCTGTCTGTGAGCCCGATCCAATGCCCGTC
The DNA here is from genome assembly GCA_027917425.1 of Gastrophryne carolinensis. Classification (NCBI taxonomy): domain Eukaryota; kingdom Metazoa; phylum Chordata; class Amphibia; order Anura; family Microhylidae; genus Gastrophryne; species Gastrophryne carolinensis. The sequence goes on from CM051234.1 coordinate 1,685,850, forward strand.
TGTGAGCCCGATCCCATGCCCGTCTGTGACCCCGATCCCATGCCTGTCTGTGAGCCCGATCCAATGCCCGTCTGTGAGCCCGATCCAATGCCCGTCTGTGAGCCCGATCCCATGCCTGTCTGTGAGCCTGATCCCATGCCTGTCTGTGAGCCCGATCCCATGCCTGTCTGTGTGCCCGATCCCATGCCTGTCTGTGAGCAAGATCCCATGCCTGTCTGTGAGCCCGATCCCATGCCTGTCTGGGGCCCGATCCCATGCCTGTATTTGAACCCGATCCCATGCCTGTATGTGAACCCGATCCCATGCCAGTCTGTGAGCCTGATCCCATGCCAGTCTGGGACCCGATCCCATGCCTGTATGTGAACCCGATCCCATGCCAGTCTGTGAGCCCGATCCCATGCATGTCTTTGAGCCCAATCCCATGCCTGTCTGTGAGCCCAATCCCATGCCTGTCTGAGCCTGATCCTATGCCAGTCTGGGGCCCAATCACATGCCTGTCTGTGAGCCTGATCCCATGCCATTCTGGGGCCCGATCCCATTCCAGTCTGTGAGCCCGATCCCATGCCTGTCTGTGTGCCCGATCCCATGCCTGTCTGTGAGCCAGATCCCATGCCTGTCTGTGAGCCCAATCCCATGCCTGTCTGTGAGCCAGATCCCATGCCTGTCTGTGTGCCCGATCCCATGCCTGTCTGTGAGCCCAATCCCATGCCTGTCTGAGCCCGATCCCATGCCAGTCTGTGAGCCCGATCCCATGCCTGTCTGTGAGCCCGATCCCATGCCTGTGTGCCCGATCCCATGCCTGTCTGTGAGCCAGATCCCATGCCTGTCTGTGAGCCCGATTCCCATGCCTGTCTGAGCCCGATCCCATGCCTGTCTGTGAGCCCAATCCCATGCCTGTCTGGGAGCCCAATCCCATGCCAGTCTGTGAGCCTGATCCCATGCCAGTCTGGGGCCCGATCCCATGCCTGTATGTGAACCCGATCCCATGCCAGTCAGTAAGTCCGATCCCATGCCTGTCTGTGAGCCCAATCCCATGCCTGTCTGGGAGCCCAATCCCATGCCAGTCTGTGAGCCTGATCCCATGCCAGTCTGGGGCCCGATCCCATGCCTGTATGTGAACCCGATCCCATGCCAGTCAGTAAGTCCGATCCCATGCCTGTCTTTGAGCCCAATCCCATGCCTTTCTGTGAGCCCAATCCCATGCCTGTCTGAGCCTGATCCCATGCCAGTCTGGGGCCCGATCCCATGCCTGTCTGTGAGCCCGATCCCATGCCTGTCTGTGAGCCCGATGCCATGCCTGTCTGCAAGCCCGATCCAATGCCTGTCTGTGAGCCCGATCCAATGCCTGTCTGTGAGCTTGATCCCATGCCTGTCTGTGAGCCCGATCCCATGCCTGTCTGTGAGCCCGATCCCATGCCTGTCTGTGAGCCCGATCCCATGCCTGTCTGTGAGCCCAATCCCATGCCTGTCTGAGCCTGATCCCATGCCAGTCTGGGTCCCAATCACATGCCTGTCTGTGAGCCTGATCCCATGCCTGTCTGTGAGCCTGATCCCATGCCTGTCTGGGGCCCGATCCCATGCCTGTCTGTGAGCCCGATCCCATGCCTGTCTGTGAGCCCGATCCCATGCCTGTCTGTGAGCCCGATCCCAAGCCTGTCTGTGAGCCCAATCCCATGCCAGTCTGGGGCCCGATCCCATGCCTGTATGTGAACCCGATCCCATGCCAGTCTGTGAGCCCAATCCCATGCCAGTCTGTGAGCCCAATCCCATGCCAGTCTGGGGCCCGATCCCATGCCTGTATGTGAACCCGATCCCATGCCAGTCTGTGAGCCTGATCCCATGCCTGTCTGTGAGCCCGATCCCATGCCTGTCTGTGAGCCCGATCCCATGCCTGTATGTGAGCCCGATCCCATGCCTGTCTGTGAGCCCGATCCCATGCCTGTCTGTGAGCCCGATCCCATGCCTGTCTGTGAGCCCAATCACATGCCAGTCTGTGAGCCTGATCCCATGCCAGTCAGGGGCCCGATCCCATGCCTGTCTGTGAGCCCAATCCCATGCCAGTCTGTGAGCCCAATCCCATGCCAGTCTGGGGCCCGATCCCATGCCTGTATGTGAACCCGATCCCATGCCAGTCTGTGAGCCTGATCCCATGCCTGTCTGTGAGCCCGATCCCATGCCTGTCTGTGAGCCCAATCCCATGCCTGTCTGTGAGCCCGATCCCATGCCTGTCTTTGAGCCCAATCCCATGCCTGTATGTGAGCCCGATCCCATGTCTGCCTGTGAGCCCAATCCCATGCCAGTCTGGGGCCCGATCCCATGCCTGTATGTGAGCCCGATCCCATGCCAGTCTGTGAGCCCGATCCCATGCCTGTCTGTGAGTCCGATCCCATGCCTGTCTGTGAGCCCAATCCCATGCCTGTCTGTGAGCCCAATCCCATGCCTGTCTGTGAGCCCGATCCCATGCCCGTCTGTGAACCGGATCCCATGCCTGTCTGTGAGCCCGATCCTATTGCCGTCTGTGAGCCCGATCCCATGCCTGTCTGTGAGCCTGATCCCGTGCCTGTCTGTGAGCCCGGTCCCATGCCAGTCTGGGGCCCAATCCCATGCCTGTCTGTGAGCCCGATCCCATGCCAGTCTGTGAGCCCAATCCCATGCCTGTGAGCCCGATCCTATTACTTTCTGTGAGCTCATTCCCATGCCAGTCTGTGAGCCTGATCCCATGCCCGTCTGTGAGCCCGATCCCATGGTTTTCTGTGAGCCTGATCCCATGCCTGTCTGTGAGCCCGATCCCATGCCTGTCTGTGAGCCCGATCCCATGCCTGTCTGTGAGCCCGATTCAATGCCTGTCTGTGAGCCCGATCCCATGCCAGTCTGGGGCCCAATCCCATGCCTGTCTGTGAGCCCGATCCCATGCCAGTCTGTGAGCCCGATCCCATGCCTGTCTGTGAGCCCGATCCCATGCCAGTCTGTGAGCCCGATCCCATGCTTGTCTGAGCCTGATCCCATGCCAGTCTGGGGCCCAATCACATGCCTGTCTGTGAGCCCGATCCCATGCCTGTCTGTGAGCCCGATCCCATGCCTGTCTGTGAGCCCGATCCCAAGCCTGTCTGTGAGCCCAATCCCATGCCTGCCTGTGAGCCCAATCCCATGCCCTTCTGGGGCCCGATCCCATGCCTGTATGTGAGCCCGATCCCATGCCAGTCTGTGAGCCCAATCCCATGCCAGTCTGTGAGCCCGATCCCATGCCAGTCTGGGGCCCGATCCCATGCCTGTATGTGAACCCGATCCCATGCCTGTCTGTGAGCCTGATCCCATGCCTGTCTGTGAGCCCGATCCCATGCCTGTCTGTGAGCCCAATCCCATGCCAGTCTGTGAGCCTGATCCCATGCCTGTCTGTGAGCCCGATCCCATGCCTGTCTGTGAGCCCGATCCAATGCCCGTCTGTGAGCCCGATCCCATGCCTGTCTGTGAGCCCGATCCAATGCCTGTCTGTGAGCCCGATCCCATGCCTGTATGTGTGCCCGATCCCATGCCTGTCTGTGAGCAAGATCCCATGCCTGTCTGTGAGCCCGATCCCATGCCTGTCTGTGAGCCCGATCCAATGCCTGTCTGTGAGCCCGATCCCATGCCTGTCTGTGAGCCCGATCCCATGCCTGTCTGTGAGCAAGATCCCATGCCTGTCTGTGAGCCCGATCCAATGCCTGTCTGTGAGCCTGATCCAATGCCTGTCTGTGAGCCCGATCCAATGCCTGTCTGTGAGCCCAATCCCATGCCTGTCTGTGAGCCCGATCCCATGCCCGTCTGTGAGCCTGATCCCATGCCTGTCTGTGAGCCCGATCCCATGCCTGTCTGTGAGCCCGATCCCATGCCCGTCTGTGAGCCCGATCCAATGCCTGTCTGTGAGCCCGATCCCATGCCTGTCTGTGAGCCCGATCCCATGCCTGTCTGTGAGCCCGATCCCATGCCTGTCTGTGAGCCCGATCCCATGCCTGTCTGTGAGCAAGATCCCATGCCTGTCTGTGAGCCCGATCCCATGCCTGTCTGTGAGCCCGATCCCATGCCCGTCTGTGAGCCCGATCCCATGCCTGTCTGTGAGTCCGATCCCATGCCCATCTGTGAGCCCGATCCCATGCCTGTATGTGAGCCCGATCCCATTCCAGTCTGTGAGCCCGATCCCATGCCTGTCTGTGAGCAAGATCCCATGCCTGTCTGTGAGCCCGATCCCATGCCTGTCTGTGAGCCCGATCCCATGCCTGTCTGTGAGCCCGATCCCATGCCTGTCTGTGAGCCCGATCACATGCCTGTCTGTGAGCCCGATCACATGCCTGTCTGTGAGCCCGATCCAATGCCCGTCTGTGAGCCCGATCCAATGCCCGTCTGTGAGCACGATCCCATGCCTGCCTGTGAGCCCAATCCCATGCCAGTCTGGGGCCCGATCCCATGCCTGTATGTGAGCCCGATCCCATGCCAGTCTGTGAGCCCAATCCCATGCCAGTCTGTGAGCCCGATCCCATGCCAGTCTGGGGCCCGATCCCATGCCTGTATGTGAACCCGATCCCATGCCTGTCTGTGAGCCCGATCCCATGCCTGTCTGTGAGCCCGATCCCATGCCTGTCTGTGAGCCCAATCCCATGCCAGTCTGTGAGCCTGATCCCATGCCTGTCTGTGAGCCCGATCCCATGCCCGTCTGTGAGCCCGATCCAATGCCCGTCTGTGAGCCCGATCCCATGCCTGTCTGTGAGCCCGATCCAATGCCTGTCTGTGAGCCCGATCTCATGCCTGTCTGTGAGCCCAATCCCATGCCAGTCTGTGAGCCTGATCCCATGCCTGTCTGTGAGCCCGATCCCATGCCCGTCTGTGAGCCCGATCCAATGCCCGTCTGTGAGCCCGATCCCATGCCTGTCTGTGAGCCCGATCCAATGCCTGTCTGTGAGCCCGATCCCATGCCTGTATGTGTGCCCGATCCCATGCCTGTCTGTGAGCAAGATCCCATGCCTGTCTGTGAGCCCGATCCCATGCCTGTCTGTGAGCAAGATCCCATGCCTGTCTGTGAGCCCGATCCCATGCCTGTCTGTGAGCCCGATCCCATGCCCGTCTGTGAGCCCGATCCAATGCCTCTCTGTGAGCCCGATCCCATGCCTGTATGTGTGCCCGATCCCATGCCTGTCTGTGAGCAAGATCCCATGCCTGTCTGTGAGCCCGATCCCATGCCTGTCTGTGAGCCCGATCCCATGCCCGTCTGTGAGCCCGATCCCATGCCTGTCTGTGAGTCCGATCCCATGCCCATCTGTGAGCCCGATCCCATGCCTGTATGTGAGCCCGATCCCATTCCAGTCTGTGAGCCCGATCCCATGCCTGTCTGTGAGCCCGATCCCATGCCTGTCTGTGAGCCCGATCCCATGCCTGTCTGTGAGCCCGATCCCATGCCTGTCTGTGAGCCCGATCCCATGCCTGTCTGTGAGCAAGATCCCATGCCTGTCTGTGAGCCCGATCCCATGCCTGTCTGTGAGCCCGATCCCATGCCCGTCTGTGAGCCCGATCCAATGCCTGTCTGTGAGCCCGATCCCATGCCTGTATGTGTGCCCGATCCCATGCCTGTCTGTGAGCAAGATCCCATGCCTGTCTGTGAGCCCGATCCCATGCCTGTCTGTGAGCCCGATCCCATGCCCGTCTGTGAGCCCGATCCCATGCCTGTCTGTGAGTCCGATCCCATGCCCATCTGTGAGCCCGATCCCATGCCTGTATGTGAGCCCGATCCCATTCCAGTCTGTGAGCCCGATCCCATGCCTGTCTGTGAGCAAGATCCCATGCCTGTCTGTGAGCCCGATCCCATGCCTGTCTGTGAGCCCGATCACATGCCTGTCTGTGAGCCCGATCACATGCCTGTCTGTGAGCCCGATCCAATGCCCGTCTGTGAGCCCGATCCCATGCCCGTCTGTGACCCCGATCCCATGCCTGTCTGTGAGCCCGATCCAATGCCCGTCTGTGAGCCCGATCCAATGCCCGTCTGTGAGCACGATCCCATGCCTGTCTGTGAGCCTGATCCCATGCCTGTCTGTGAGCCCGATCCCATGCCTGTCTGTGTGCCCGATCCCATGCCTGTCTGTGAGCAAGATCCCATGCTTGTCTGTGAGCCCGATCCCATGCCTGTCTGTGAGCCCGATCCCATGCCCGTCTGTGAGCCCGATCCCATGCCTGTCTGTGAGCCCGATCCCATGCCCGTCTGTGTGCCCGATCCCATGCCTGTCTGTGTGCCCGATCCCATGCCTTTCTGTGAGCAAGATCCCATGCCTGTCTGTGAGCCCGAACCAATGCCCGTCTGTGAGCCTGATCAAATGCCTGTCTGTGAGCCCGATCCCATGCCTGTCTGTGAGCCCGATCCCATGCCTGTCTGGGGCCCGATCCCATGCCTGTCTGTGAGCCCGATCCCATGCCTGTATGTGTGCCCGATCCCATGCCTGTCTGTGAGCAAGATCCCATGCCTGTCTGTGAGCCCGATCCCATGCCTGTCTGTGAGCCCGATCCCATGCCTGTATGTGAGCCCGATCCCATTCCAGTCTGTGAGCCCGATCCCATGCCTGTCTGTGAGCCCGATCCCATGCCTGTCTGTGAGCCCGATCCCATGCCTGTATGTGAGCCGATCCCATGCCTGTATGTGAGCCCGATCCCATTCCAGTCTGTGAGCCCGATCCCATGCCTGTCTGTGAGCCCGATCCCATGCCCGTCTGTGAGCCCGATCCCATGCCTGTCTGTGAGCCCGATCCCATGCCCGTCTGTGAGCCCAATCCCATGCTTGTCTGTGAGCCCGATCCCATGCTTGTCTGTGAGCCCGATCCCATGCCTGTCTGTGTGCCCGATCCCATGCCTGTCTGTGTGCCCGATCCCATGCCTGTCTGTGAGCTAGATCCCATGCCTGTCTGTGAGCCCGAACCAATGCCCGTCTGTGAGCCTGATCCCATGCCTGTCTGTGAGCAAGATCCCATGCCTGTCTGTGAGCCCGATCCCATGCCTGTCTGTGAGCCCGATCACATGCCTGTCTGTGAGCCCGATCACATGCCTGTCTGTGAGCCCGATCCAATGCCCGTCTGTGAGCCCGATCCCATGCCCGTCTGTGACCCCGATCCCATGCCTGTCTGTGAGTCCGATCCAATGCCCATCTGTGAGCCCGATCCAATGCCCGTCTGTGAGCCCGATCCCATGCCTGTCTGTGAGCCTGATCCAATGCCCGTCTGTGAGCCCGATCCCATGCCTGTCTGTGTGCCCGATCCCATGCCTGTCTGTGAGCAAGATCCCATGCCTGTCTGTGAGCCCGATCCCATGCCTGTCTGTGAGCCCGATCCCATGCCCGTCTGTGAGCCCGATCCCATGCCTGTCTGTGAGCCCGATCCCATGCCCGTCTGTGAGCCCGATCCCATGCTTGTCTGTGAGCCCGATCCCATGCCTGTCTGTGTGCCCGATCCCATGCCTGTCTGTGTGCCCGATCCCATGCCTGTCTGTGAGCAAGATCCCATGCCTGTCTGTGAGCCCGAACCAATGCCCGTCTGTGAGCCTGATCCCATGCCTGTCTGTGAGCCCGATCCCATGCCTGTCTGGGGCCCGATCCCATGCCTGTATTTGAACCCGATCCCATGCCTGTATGTGAACCCGATCCCATGCCAGTCTGTGAGCCTGATCCCATGCCAGTCTGGGACCCGATCCCATGCCTGTATGTGAACCCGATCCCATGCCAGTCTGTGAGCCCGATCCCATGCATGTCTTTGAGCCCAATCCCATGCCTGTCTGTGAGCCCAATCCCATGCCTGTCTGAGCCTGATCCTATGCCAGTCTGGGGCCCAATCACATGCCTGTCTGTGAGCCTGATCCCATGCCATTCTGGGGCCCGATCCCATTCCAGTCTGTGAGCCCGATCCCATGCCTGTCTGTGTGCCCGATCCCATGCCTGTCTGTGAGCCCAATCCCATGCCTGTCTGTGAGCCAGATCCCATGCCTGTCTGTGTGCCCGATCCCATGCCTGTCTGTGAGCCCAATCCCATGCCTGTCTGAGCCCGATCCCATGCCAGTCTGTGAGCCCGATCCCATGCCTGTCTGTGAGCCCGATCCCATGCCTGTGTGCCCGATCCCATGCCTGTCTGTGAGCCAGATCCCATGCCTGTCTGTGAGCCCGATTCCCATGCCTGTCTGAGCCCGATCCCATGCCTGTCTGTGAGCCCAATCCCATGCCAGTCTGTGAGCCTGATCCCATGCCAGTCTGGGGCCCGATCCCATGCCTGTATGTGAACCCGATCCCATGCCAGTCAGTAAGTCCGATCCCATGCCTGTCTTTGAGCCCAATCCCATGCCTTTCTGTGAGCCCAATCCCATGCCTGTCTGGGAGCCCAATCCCATGCCAGTCTGTGAGCCTGATCCCATGCCAGTCTGGGGCCCGATCCCATGCCTGTCTGTGAGCCCGATCCCATGCCTGTCTGTGAGCCCGATCCCATGCCTGTCTGTGAGCCTGATCCCATGCCTGTCTGTGAGCCCGATCCCATGCCTGTCTGTGAGCCCGATCCCATGCCTGTCTGTGAGCCCGATCCCATGCCTGTCTGTGAGCCCAATCCCATGCCTGTCTGAGCCTGATCCCATGCCAGTCTGGGTCCCAATCACATGCCTGTCTGTGAGCCTGATCCCATGCCTGTCTGTGAGCCTGATCCCATGCCTGTCTGGGGCCCGATCCCATGCCTGTCTGTGAGCCCGATCCCATGCCTGTATGTGTGCCCGATCCCATGCCTGTCTGTGAGCAAGATCCCATGCCTGTCTGTGAGCCCGATCCCATTCCAGTCTGTGAGCCCGATCCCATTCCAGTCTGTGAGCCCGATCCCATGCCTGTCTGTGTGCCCGATCCCATGCCTGTCTGTGAGCCAGATCCCATGCCTGTCTGTGAGCCCAATCCCATGCCTGTCTGTGAGCCAGATCCCATGCCTGTCTGTGTGCCCGATCCCATGCCCGTCTGTGAGCCCGATCCCATGCCTGTCTGTGAGCCCGATCCCATGCCCGTCTGTGAGCCCAATCCCATGCTTGTCTGTGAGCCCGATCCCATGCTTGTCTGTGAGCCCGATCCCATGCCTGTCTGTGTGCCCGATCCCATGCCTGTCTGTGTGCCCGATCCCATGCCTGTCTGTGAGCTAGATCCCATGCCTGTCTGTGAGCCCGAACCAATGCCCGTCTGTGAGCCTGATCCCATGCCTGTCTGTGAGCAAGATCCCATGCCTGTCTGTGAGCCCGATCCCATGCCTGTCTGTGAGCCCGATCACATGCCTGTCTGTGAGCCCGATCACATGCCTGTCTGTGAGCCCGATCCAATGCCCGTCTGTGAGCCCGATCCCATGCCCGTCTGTGACCCCGATCCCATGCCTGTCTGTGAGTCCGATCCAATGCCCATCTGTGAGCCCGATCCAATGCCCGTCTGTGAGCCCGATCCCATGCCTGTCTGTGAGCCTGATCCCATGCCTGTCTGTGAGCCCGATCCCATGCCTGTCTGTGTGCCCGATCCCATGCCTGTCTGTGAGCAAGATCCCATGCCTGTCTGTGAGCCCGATCCCATGCCTGTCTGTGAGCCCGATCCCATGCCCGTCTGTGAGCCCGATCCCATGCCTGTCTGTGAGCCCGATCCCATGCCCGTCTGTGAGCCCGATCCCATGCTTGTCTGTGAGCCCGATCCCATGCCTGTCTGTGTGCCCGATCCCATGCCTGTCTGTGTGCCCGATCCCATGCCTGTCTGTGAGCAAGATCCCATGCCTGTCTGTGAGCCCGAACCAATGCCCGTCTGTGAGCCTGATCCCATGCCTGTCTGTGAGCCCGATCCCATGCCTGTCTGGGGCCCGATCCCATGCCTGTATTTGAACCCGATCCCATGCCTGTATGTGAACCCGATCCCATGCCAGTCTGTGAGCCTGATCCCATGCCAGTCTGGGACCCGATCCCATGCCTGTATGTGAACCCGATCCCATGCCAGTCTGTGAGCCCGATCCCATGCATGTCTTTGAGCCCAATCCCATGCCTGTCTGTGAGCCCAATCCCATGCCTGTCTGAGCCTGATCCTATGCCAGTCTGGGGCCCAATCACATGCCTGTCTGTGAGCCTGATCCCATGCCATTCTGGGGCCCGATCCCATTCCAGTCTGTGAGCCCGATCCCATGCCTGTCTGTGTGCCCGATCCCATGCCTGTCTGTGAGCCAGATCCCATGCCTGTCTGTGAGCCCAATCCCATGCCTGTCTGTGAGCCAGATCCCATGCCTGTCTGTGTGCCCGATCCCATGCCTGTCTGTGAGCCCAATCCCATGCCTGTCTGAGCCCGATCCCATGCCAGTCTGTGAGCCCGATCCCATGCCTGTCTGTGAGCCCGATCCCATGCCTGTGTGCCCGATCCCATGCCTGTCTGTGAGCCAGATCCCATGCCTGTCTGTGAGCCCGATTCCCATGCCTGTCTGAGCCCGATCCCATGCCTGTCTGTGAGCCCAATCCCATGCCTGTCTGGGAGCCCAATCCCATGCCAGTCTGTGAGCCTGATCCCATGCCAGTCTGGGGCCCGATCCCATGCCTGTATGTGAACCCGATCCCATGCCAGTCAGTAAGTCCGATCCCATGCCTGTCTTTGAGCCCAATCCCATGCCTTTCTGTGAGCCCAATCCCATGCCTGTCTGAGCCTGATCCCATGCCAGTCTGGGGCCCGATCCCATGCCTGTCTGTGAGCCCGATCCCATGCCTGTCTGTGAGCCCGATCCCATGCCTGTCTGTGAGCCTGATCCCATGCCTGTCTGTGAGCCCGATCCCATGCCTGTCTGTGAGCCCGATCCCATGCCTGTCTGTGAGCCCGATCCCATGCCTGTCTGTGAGCCCGATCCCATGCCTGTCTGTGAGCCCAATCCCATGCCTGTCTGAGCCTGATCCCATGCCAGTCTGGGTCCCAATCACATGCCTGTCTGTGAGCCTGATCCCATGCCTGTCTGTGAGCCTGATCCCATGCCTGTCTGGGGCCCGATCCCATGCCTGTCTGTGAGCCCGATCCCATGCCTGTCTGTGAGCCCGATCCCATGCCTGTCTGTGAGCCCGATCCCAAGCCTGTCTGTGAGCCCAATCCCATGCCAGTCTGGGGCCCGATCCCATGCCTGTATGTGAGCCCGATCCCATGCCAGTCTGTGAGCCCAATCCCATGCCAGTCTGTGAGCCCAATCCCATGCCAGTCTGGGGCCCGATCCCATGCCTGTATGTGAACCCGATCCCATGCCAGTCTGTGAGCCTGATCCCATGCCTGTCTGTGAGCCCGATCCCATGCCTGTTTGTGAGCCCGATCCCATGCCTGTATGTGAGCCCGATCCCATGCCTGTCTGTGAGCCCGATCCCATGCCTGTCTGTGAGCCCGATCCCATGCCTGTCTGTGAGCCCAATCACATGCCAGTCTGTGAGCCTGATCCCATGCCAGTCAGGGGCCCGATCCCATGCCTGTCTGTGAGCCCAATCCCATGCCAGTCTGTGAGCCCAATCCCATGCCAGTCTGGGGCCCGATCCCATGCCTGTATGTGAACCCGATCCCATGCCAGTCTGTGAGCCTGATCCCATGCCTGTTTGTGAGCCCGATCCCATGCCTGTCTGTGAGCCCAATCCCATGCCTGTCTGTGAGCCCGATCCCATGCCTGTCTTTGAGCCCAATCCCATGCCTGTATGTGAGCCCGATCCCATGTCTGCCTGTGAGCCCAATCCCATGCCAGTCTGGGGCCCGATCCCATGCCTGTATGTGAGCCCGATCCCATGCCAGTCTGTGAGCCCGATCCCATGCCTGTCTGTGAGTCCGATCCCATGCCTGTCTGTGAGCCCAATCCCATGCCTGTCTGTGAGCCCAATCCCATGCCTGTCTGTGAGCCCGATCCCATGCCTGTCTGTGAGCCCGATCCTATTGCCGTCTGTGAGCCCGATCCCATGCCTGTCTGTGAGCCTGATCCCGTGCCTGTCTGTGAGCCTGGTCCCATGCCAGTCTGGGGCCCAATCCCATGCCTGTCTGTGAGCCCGATCCCATGCCAGTCTGTGAGCCCAATCCCATGCCTGTGAGCCCGATCCTATTACTTTCTGTGAGCTCATTCCCATGCCAGTCTGTGAGCCTGATCCCATGCCCGTCTGCGAGCCCGATCCCATGGTTTTCTGTGAGCCTGATCCCATGCCTGTCTGTGAGCCCGATCCCATGCCTGTCTGTGAGCCCGATCCCATGCCTGTCTGTGAGCCCGATTCAATGCCTGTCTGTGAGCCCGATCCCATGCCAGTCTGGGGCCCAATCCCATGCCTGTCTGTGAGCCCGATCCCATGCCAGTCTGTGAGCCCGATCCCATGCCTGTCTGTGAGCCCGATCCCATGCCAGTCTGTGAGCCCGATCCCATGCTTGTCTGAGCCTGATCCCATGCCAGTCTGGGGCCCAATCACATGCCTGTCTGTGAGCCTGATCCCATGCCTGTCTGTGAGCCCGATCCCATGCCTGTCTGTGAGCCCGATCCCATGCCAGTCTGGGGTCCAATCCCATGCCTGTCTGTGAGCCTGATCCAATGCCTGTCTGCGAGCCTGATCCCATGCCTGTCTGCAAGCCTGATCCCATGCCAGTCTGGGGTCCAATCCCATGCCAGTCTGTGAGCCCGATCCCATGCCTGTATGTGAACCCGATCCCATGCCAGTCACTGAGTCCGATCCCATGCCTGTCTTTGAGCCCAATCCCATGCCTTTCTGTGAGCCCAATCCCATGCCTGTCTGAGCCTGATCCCATGCCAGTCTGGGGCCCAATCACATGCCTGTCTGTGAGCCTGATCCCATGCCAGTCTGGGGCCCGATCCCATGCCTGTCTGTGAGCCCGATCCCATGCCTGTCTGTGAGCCCGATCCCATGCCTGTCTGAGCCTGATTCCATGCCAGTCTGGGGCCCAATCACATGCCTGTCTGTGAGCCTGATCCCATGCCTGTCTGGGGCCCGATCCCATGCCTGTCTGTGAGCCCGATCCCATGCCTGTCTGTGAGCCCGATCCCATGCCAGTCTGTGAGCCTGATCCCATGCCTGTCTGTGAGCCCGATCCCATGCCTGTCTGTGAGCCCAATCCCATGCCTGTATGTGAACCCGATCCCATGCCAGTCTGTGAGCCCGATCCCATGCCTGTCTGTGAGCCCGATCCCATGCCTGTCTGTGAGCCCGATCCCAAGCCTGTCTGTGAGCCCAATCCCATGCCTGTCTGGGGTCCGATCCCATGCCTGTATGTGAGCCCGATCCCATGCCTGTCTGTGAGCCCGATCCCATGCCTGTCTGTGAGCCCGACCCCATGCCTGTCTGTGAGCCCAATCACATGCCAGTCTGTGAGCCTGATCCCATGCCAGTCAGGGGCCCGATCCCATGCCTGTCTGTGAGCCCGATCCCATGCCTGTCTGTGAGCCCAATCCCATGCCTGTCTGTGAGCCCAATCCCATGCCTGTCTGTGAGCCCGATCCCATGCCTGTCTGTGAGCCCGATCCCATGCCTGTCTGTGAGCCCGATCCTATTGCCTGTCTGTGAGCCCGATCCCATGCCTGTCTGTGAGCCTGATCCCGTGCCTGTCTGTGAGCCCGGTCCCATGCCAGTCTGGGGCCCAATCCCATGCCTGTCTGTGAGCCCGATCCCATGCCAGTCTGTGAGCCCAATCCCATGCCTGTGAGCCCGATCCTATTGCTTTCTGTGAGCTCATTCCCATGCCCGTCTGTGAGCCCGATCCCATGGTTTTCTGTAAGCCTGATCCCATGCCTGTCTGTGAGCCCGATCCCATGTCTGTCTGTGAGCCCGATCCAATGCCTGTCTGTGAGCCCGATTCAATGCCTGTCTGTGAGCCTGATCCCATGCCTGTCTGTGAGCCTGATCCCATGCCTGTCTGTGAGCCCGATCCCATGCCAGTCTGGGGCCCAATCCCATGCCTGTCTGTGAGCTAGATCCCATGCCTGTCTGTGAGCCCGAACCAATGCCCGTCTGTGAGCCTGATCCCATGCCTGTCTGTGAGCAAGATCCCATGCCTGTCTGTGAGCCCGATCCCATGCCTGTCTGTGAGCCCGATCACATGCCTGTCTGTGAGCCCGATCACATGCCTGTCTGTGAGCCCGATCCAATGCCCGTCTGTGAGCCCGATCCCATGCCCGTCTGTGACCCCGATCCCATGCCTGTCTGTGAGTCCGATCCAATGCCCATCTGTGAGCCCGATCCAATGCCCGTCTGTGAGCCCGATCCCATGCCTGTCTGTGAGCCTGATCCCATGCCTGTCTGTGAGCCCGATCCCATGCCTGTCTGTGTGCCCGATCCCATGCCTGTCTGTGAGCAAGATCCCATGCCTGTCTGTGAGCCCGATCCCATGCCTGTCTGTGAGCCCGATCCCATGCCCGTCTGTGAGCCCGATCCCATGCCTGTCTGTGAGCCCGATCCCATGCCCGTCTGTGAGCCCGATCCCATGCTTGTCTGTGAGCCCGATCCCATGCCTGTCTGTGTGCCCGATCCCATGCCTGTCTGTGTGCCCGATCCCATGCCTGTCTGTGAGCAAGATCCCATGCCTCTCTGTGAGCCCGAACCAATGCCCGTCTGTGAGCCTGATCCCATGCCTGTCTGTGAGCCCGATCCCATGCCTGTCTGGGGCCCGATCCCATGCCTGTATTTGAACCCGATCCCATGCCTGTATGTGAACCCGATCCCATGCCAGTCTGTGAGCCTGATCCCATGCCAGTCTGGGACCCGATCCCATGCCTGTATGTGAACCCGATCCCATGCCAGTCTGTGAGCCCGATCCCATGCATGTCTTTGAGCCCAATCCCATGCCTGTCTGTGAGCCCAATCCCATGCCTGTCTGAGCCTGATCCTATGCCAGTCTGGGGCCCAATCACATGCCTGTCTGTGAGCCTGATCCCATGCCATTCTGGGGCCCGATCCCATTCCAGTCTGTGAGCCCGATCCCATGCCTGTCTGTGTGCCCGATCCCATGCCTGTCTGTGAGCCAGATCCCATGCCTGTCTGTGAGCCCAATCCCATGCCTGTCTGTGAGCCAGATCCCATGCCTGTCTGTGTGCCCGATCCCATGCCTGTCTGTGAGCCCAATCCCATGCCTGTCTGAGCCCGATCCCATGCCAGTCTGTGAGCCCGATCCCATGCCTGTCTGTGAGCCCGATCCCATGCCTGTGTGCCCGATCCCATGCCTGTCTGTGAGCCAGATCCCATGCCTGTCTGTGAGCCCGATTCCCATGCCTGTCTGAGCCCGATCCCATGCCTGTCTGTGAGCCCAATCCCATGCCTGTCTGGGAGCCCAATCCCATGCCAGTCTGTGAGCCTGATCCCATGCCAGTCTGGGGCCCGATCCCATGCCTGTATGTGAACCCGATCCCATGCCAGTCAGTAAGTCCGATCCCATGCCTGTCTTTGAGCCCAATCCCATGCCTTTCTGTGAGCCCAATCCCATGCCTGTCTGTGCCTGATCCCATGCCAGTCTGGGGCCCGATCCCATGCCTGTCTGTGAGCCCGATCCCATGCCTGTCTGTGAGCCCGATCCCATGCCTGTCTGTGAGCCTGATCCCATGCCTGTCTGTGAGCCCGATCCCATGCCTGTCTGTGAGCCCGATCCCATGCCTGTCTGTGAGCCCGATCCCATGCCTGTCTGTGAGCCCAATCCCATGCCTGTCTGAGCCTGATCCCATGCCAGTCTGGGTCCCAATCACATGCCTGTCTGTGAGCCTGATCCCATGCCTGTCTGTGAGCCTGATCCCATGCCTGTCTGGGGCCCGATCCCATGCCTGTCTGTGAGCCCGATCCCATGCCTGTATGTGTGCCCGATCCCATGCCTGTCTGTGAGCAAGATCCCATGCCTGTCTGTGAGCCCGATCCCATGCCTGTCTGTGAGCCCGATCCCATGCCTGTATGTGAGCCCGATCCCATTCCAGTCTGTGAGCCCGATCCCATTCCAGTCTGTGAGCCCGATCCCATGCCTGTCTGTGTGCCCGATCCCATGCCTGTCTGTGAGCCAGATCCCATGCCTGTCTGTGAGCCCAATCCCATGCCTGTCTGTGAGCCAGATCCCATGCCTGTCTGTGTGCCCGATCCCATGCCCGTCTGTGAGCCCGATCCCATGCCTGTCTGTGAGCCCGATCCCATGCCCGTCTGTGAGCCCAATCCCATGCTTGTCTGTGAGCCCGATCCCATGCTTGTCTGTGAGCCCGATCCCATGCCTGTCTGTGTGCCCGATCCCATGCCTGTCTGTGTGCCCGATCCCATGCCTGTCTGTGAGCTAGATCCCATGCCTGTCTGTGAGCCCGAACCAATGCCCGTCTGTGAGCCTGATCCCATGCCTGTCTGTGAGCAAGATCCCATGCCTGTCTGTGAGCCCGATCCCATGCCTGTCTGTGAGCCCGATCACATGCCTGTCTGTGAGCCCGATCACATGCCTGTCTGTGAGCCCGATCCAATGCCCGTCTGTGAGCCCGATCCCATGCCCGTCTGTGACCCCGATCCCATGCCTGTCTGTGAGTCCGATCCAATGCCCATCTGTGAGCCCGATCCAATGCCCGTCTGTGAGCCCGATCCCATGCCTGTCTGTGAGCCTGATCCCATGCCTGTCTGTGAGCCCGATCCCATGCCTGTCTGTGTGCCCGATCCCATGCCTGTCTGTGAGCAAGATCCCATGCCTGTCTGTGAGCCCGATCCCATGCCTGTCTGTGAGCCCGATCCCATGCCCGTCTGTGAGCCCGATCCCATGCCTGTCTGTGAGCCCGATCCCATGCCCGTCTGTGAGCCCGATCCCATGCTTGTCTGTGAGCCCGATCCCATGCCTGTCTGTGTGCCCGATCCCATGCCTGTCTGTGTGCCCGATCCCATGCCTGTCTGTGAGCAAGATCCCATGCCTGTCTGTGAGCCCGAACCAATGCCCGTCTGTGAGCCTGATCCCATGCCTGTCTGTGAGCCCGATCCCATGCCTGTCTGGGGCCCGATCCCATGCCTGTATTTGAACCCGATCCCATGCCTGTATGTGAACCCGATCCCATGCCAGTCTGTGAGCCTGATCCCATGCCAGTCTGGGACCCGATCCCATGCCTGTATGTGAACCCGATCCCATGCCAGTCTGTGAGCCCGATCCCATGCATGTCTTTGAGCCCAATCCCATGCCTGTCTGTGAGCCCAATCCCATGCCTGTCTGAGCCTGATCCTATGCCAGTCTGGGGCCCAATCACATGCCTGTCTGAGCCTGATCCTATGCCAGTCTGGGGCCCGATCCCATTCCAGTCTGTGAGCCCGATCCCATGCCTGTCTGTGTGCCCGATCCCATGCCTGTCTGTGAGCCAGATCCCATGCCTGTCTGTGAGCCCAATCCCATGCCTGTCTGTGAGCCAGATCCCATGCCTGTCTGTGTGCCCGATCCCATGCCTGTCTGTGAGCCCAATCCCATGCCTGTCTGAGCCCGATCCCATGCCAGTCTGTGAGCCCGATCCCATGCCTGTCTGTGAGCCCGATCCCATGCCTGTGTGCCCGATCCCATGCCTGTCTGTGAGCCAGATCCCATGCCTGTCTGTGAGCCCGATTCCCATGCCTGTCTGAGCCCGATCCCATGCCTGTCTGTGAGCCCAATCCCATGCCTGTCTGGGAGCCCAATCCCATGCCAGTCTGTGAGCCTGATCCCATGCCAGTCTGGGGCCCGATCCCATGCCTGTATGTGAACCCGATCCCATGCCAGTCAGTAAGTCCGATCCCATGCCTGTCTTTGAGCCCAATCCCATGCCTTTCTGTGAGCCCAATCCCATGCCTGTCTGAGCCTGATCCCATGCCAGTCTGGGGCCCGATCCCATGCCTGTCTGTGAGCCCGATCCCATGCCTGTCTGTGAGCCCGATCCCATGCCTGTCTGTGAGCCTGATCCCATGCCTGTCTGTGAGCCCGATCCCATGCCTGTCTGTGAGCCCGATCCCATGCCTGTCTGTGAGCCCGATCCCATGCCTGTCTGTGAGCCCAATCCCATGCCTGTCTGAGCCTGATCCCATGCCAGTCTGGGTCCCAATCACATGCCTGTCTGTGAGCCTGATCCCATGCCTGTCTGTGAGCCTGATCCCATGCCTGTCTGGGGCCCGATCCCATGCCTGTCTGTGAGCCCGATCCCATGCCTGTCTGTGAGCCCGATCCCATGCCTGTCTGTGAGCCCGATCCCAAGCCTGTCTGTGAGCCCAATCCCATGCCAGTCTGGGGCCCGATCCCATGCCTGTAAGTGAGCCCGATCCCATGCCAGTCTGTGAGCCCAATCCCATGCCAGTCTGTGAGCCCAATCCCATGCCAGTCTGGGGCCCGATCCCATGCCTGTATGTGAACCCGATCCCATGCCAGTCTGTGAGCCTGATCCCATGCCTGTCTGTGAGCCCGATCCCATGCCTGTTTGTGAGCCCGATCCCATGCCTGTATGTGAGCCCGATCCCATGCCTGTCTGTGAGCCCGATCCCATGCCTGTCTGTGAGCCCGATCCCATGCCTGTCTGTGAGCCCAATCACATGCCAGTCTGTGAGCCTGATCCCATGCCAGTCAGGGGCCCGATCCCATGCCTGTCTGTGAGCCCAATCCCATGCCAGTCTGTGAGCCCAATCCCATGCCAGTCTGGGGCCCGATCCCATGCCTGTATGTGAACCCGATCCCATGCCAGTCTGTGAGCCTGATCCCATGCCTGTTTGTGAGCCCGATCCCATGCCTGTCTGTGAGCCCAATCCCATGCCTGTCTGTGAGCCCGATCCCATGCCTGTCTTTGAGCCCAATCCCATGCCTGTATGTGAGCCCGATCCCATGTCTGCCTGTGAGCCCAATCCCATGCCAGTCTGGGGCCCGATCCCATGCCTGTATGTGAGCCCGATCCCATGCCAGTCTGTGAGCCCGATCCCATGCCTGTCTGTGAGTCCGATCCCATGCCTGTCTGTGAGCCCAATCCCATGCCTGTCTGTGAGCCCAATCCCATGCCTGTCTGTGAGCCCGATCCCATGCCTGTCTGTGAGCCCGATCCTATTGCCGTCTGTGAGCCCGATCCCATGCCTGTCTGTGAGCCTGATCCCGTGCCTGTCTGTGAGCCCGGTCCCATGCCAGTCTGGGGCCCAATCCCATGCCTGTCTGTGAGCCCGATCCCATGCCAGTCTGTGAGCCCAATCCCATGCCTGTGAGCCCGATCCTATTACTTTCTGTGAGCTCATTCCCATGCCAGTCTGTGAGCCTGATCCCATGCCCGTCTGTGAGCCCGATCCCATGGTTTTCTGTGAGCCTGATCCCATGCCTGTCTGTGAGCCCGATCCCATGCCTGTCTGTGAGCCCGATCCCATGCCTGTCTGTGAGCCCGATTCAATGCCTGTCTGTGAGCCCGATCCCATGCCAGTCTGGGGCCCAATCCCATGCCTGTCTGTGAGCCCGATCCCATGCCAGTCTGTGAGCCCGATCCCATGCCTGTCTGTGAGCCCGATCCCATGCCAGTCTGTGAGCCCGATCCCATGCTTGTCTGAGCCTGATCCCATGCCAGTCTGGGGCCCAATCACATGCCTGTCTGTGAGCCTGATCCCATGCCTGTCTGTGAGCCCGATCCCATGCCTGTCTGTGAGCCCGATCCCATGCCAGTCTGGGGTCCAATCCCATGCCTGTCTGTGAGCCTGATCCAATGCCTGTCTGCGAGCCTGATCCCATGCCTGTCTGCAAGCCTGATCCCATGCCAGTCTGGGGTCCAATCCCATGCCAGTCTGTGAGCCCGATCCCATGCCTGTATGTGAACCCGATCCCATGCCAGTCACTGAGTCCGATCCCATGCCTGTCTTTGAGCCCAATCCCATGCCTTTCTGTGAGCCCAATCCCATGCCTGTCTGAGCCTGATCCCATGCCAGTCTGGGGCCCAATCACATGCCTGTCTGTGAGCCTGATCCCATGCCAGTCTGGGGCCCGATCCCATGCCTGTCTGTGAGCCCGATCCCATGCCTGTCTGTGAGCCCGATCCCATGCCTGTCTGAGCCTGATTCCATGCCAGTCTGGGGCCCAATCACATGCCTGTCTGTGAGCCTGATCCCATGCCTGTCTGGGGCCCGATCCCATGCCTGTCTGTGAGCCCGATCCCATGCCTGTCTGTGAGCCCGATCCCATGCCTGTCTGTGAGCCCGATCCCATGCCAGTATGGGGCCCGATCCCATGCCAGTCTGTGAGCCCGATCCCATGCCTGTCTGTGAGCCCGATCCCATGCCTGTCTGTGAGCCCGATCCCAAGCCTGTCTGTGAGCCCAATCCCATGCCTGCCTGTGAGCCCAATCCCATGCCAGTCTGGGGCCCGATCCCATGCCTGTATGTGAGCCCGATCCCATGCCAGTCTGTGAGCCCAATCCCATGCCAGTCTGTGAGCCCAATCCCATGCCAGTCTGGGGCCCGATCCCATGCCTGTATGTGAACCCGATCCCATGCCAGTCTGTGAGCCTGATCCCATGCCTGTCTGTGAGCCCGATCCCATGCCTGTCTGTGAGCCCAATCCCATGCCAGTCTGGGGTCCGATCCCATGCCTGTATGTGAGCCCGATCCCATGCCTGTCTGTGAGCCCGATCCCATGCCTGTCTGTGAGCCAGATCCCATGCCTGTCTGTGAGCCCAATCCCATGCCTGTCTGTGAGCCAGATCCCATGCCTGTCTGTGTGCCCGATCCCATGCCTGTCTGTGAGCCCAATCCCATGCCTGTCTGAGCCCGATCCCATGCCAGTCTGTGAGCCCGATCCCATGCCTGTCTGTGAGCCCGATCCCATGCCTGTGTGCCCGATCCCATGCCTGTCTGTGAGCCAGATCCCATGCCTGTCTGTGAGCCCGATTCCCATGCCTGTCTGAGCCCGATCCCATGCCTGTCTGTGAGCCCAATCCCATGCCTGTCTGGGAGCCCAATCCCATGCCAGTCTGTGAGCCTGATCCCATGCCAGTCTGGGGCCCGATCCCATGCCTGTATGTGAACCCGATCCCATGCCAGTCAGTAAGTCCGATCCCATGCCTGTCTTTGAGCCCAATCCCATGCCTTTCTGTGAGCCCAATCCCATGCCTGTCTGAGCCTGATCCCATGCCAGTCTGGGGCCCGATCCCATGCCTGTCTGTGAGCCCGATCCCATGCCTGTCTGTGAGCCCGATCCCATGCCTGTCTGTGAGCCTGATCCCATGCCTGTCTGTGAGCCCGATCCCATGCCTGTCTGTGAGCCCGATCCCATGCCTGTCTGTGAGCCCGATCCCATGCCTGTCTGTGAGCCCAATCCCATGCCTGTCTGAGCCTGATCCCATGCCAGTCTGGGTCCCAATCACATGCCTGTCTGTGAGCCTGATCCCATGCCTGTCTGTGAGCCTGATCCCATGCCTGTCTGGGGCCCGATCCCATGCCTGTCTGTGAGCCCGATCCCATGCCTGTATGTGTGCCCGATCCCATGCCTGTCTGTGAGCAAGATCCCATGCCTGTCTGTGAGCCCGATCCCATGCCTGTCTGTGAGCCCGATCCCATGCCTGTATGTGAGCCCGATCCCATTCCAGTCTGTGAGCCCGATCCCATTCCAGTCTGTGAGCCCGATCCCATGCCTGTCTGTGTGCCCGATCCCATGCCTGTCTGTGAGCCAGATCCCATGCCTGTCTGTGAGCCCAATCCCATGCCTGTCTGTGAGCCAGATCCCATGCCTGTCTGTGTGCCCGATCCCATGCCCGTCTGTGAGCCCGATCCCATGCCTGTCTGTGAGCCCGATCCCATGCCCGTCTGTGAGCCCAATCCCATGCTTGTCTGTGAGCCCGATCCCATGCTTGTCTGTGAGCCCGATCCCATGCCTGTCTGTGTGCCCGATCCCATGCCTGTCTGTGTGCCCGATCCCATGCCTGTCTGTGAGCTAGATCCCATGCCTGTCTGTGAGCCCGAACCAATGCCCGTCTGTGAGCCTGATCCCATGCCTGTCTGTGAGCAAGATCCCATGCCTGTCTGTGAGCCCGATCCCATGCCTGTCTGTGAGCCCGATCACATGCCTGTCTGTGAGCCCGATCACATGCCTGTCTGTGAGCCCGATCCAATGCCCGTCTGTGAGCCCGATCCCATGCCCGTCTGTGACCCCGATCCCATGCCTGTCTGTGAGTCCGATCCAATGCCCATCTGTGAGCCCGATCCAATGCCCGTCTGTGAGCCCGATCCCATGCCTGTCTGTGAGCCTGATCCCATGCCTGTCTGTGAGCCCGATCCCATGCCTGTCTGTGTGCCCGATCCCATGCCTGTCTGTGAGCAAGATCCCATGCCTGTCTGTGAGCCCGATCCCATGCCTGTCTGTGAGCCCGATCCCATGCCCGTCTGTGAGCCCGATCCCATGCCTGTCTGTGAGCCCGATCCCATGCCCGTCTGTGAGCCCGATCCCATGCTTGTCTGTGAGCCCGATCCCATGCCTGTCTGTGTGCCCGATCCCATGCCTGTCTGTGTGCCCGATCCCATGCCTGTCTGTGAGCAAGATCCCATGCCTGTCTGTGAGCCCGAACCAATGCCCGTCTGTGAGCCTGATCCCATGCCTGTCTGTGAGCCCGATCCCATGCCTGTCTGGGGCCCGATCCCATGCCTGTATTTGAACCCGATCCCATGCCTGTATGTGAACCCGATCCCATGCCAGTCTGTGAGCCTGATCCCATGCCAGTCTGGGACCCGATCCCATGCCTGTATGTGAACCCGATCCCATGCCAGTCTGTGAGCCCGATCCCATGCATGTCTTTGAGCCCAATCCCATGCCTGTCTGTGAGCCCAATCCCATGCCTGTCTGAGCCTGATCCTATGCCAGTCTGGGGCCCAATCACATGCCTGTCTGTGAGCCTGATCCCATGCCATTCTGGGGCCCGATCCCATTCCAGTCTGTGAGCCCGATCCCATGCCTGTCTGTGTGCCCGATCCCATGCCTGTCTGTGAGCCAGATCCCATGCCTGTCTGTGAGCCCAATCCCATGCCTGTCTGTGAGCCAGATCCCATGCCTGTCTGTGTGCCCGATCCCATGCCTGTCTGTGAGCCCAATCCCATGCCTGTCTGAGCCCGATCCCATGCCAGTCTGTGAGCCCGATCCCATGCCTGTCTGTGAGCCCGATCCCATGCCTGTGTGCCCGATCCCATGCCTGTCTGTGAGCCAGATCCCATGCCTGTCTGTGAGCCCGATTCCCATGCCTGTCTGAGCCCGATCCCATGCCTGTCTGTGAGCCCAATCCCATGCCTGTCTGGGAGCCCAATCCCATGCCAGTCTGTGAGCCTGATCCCATGCCAGTCTGGGGCCCGATCCCATGCCTGTATGTGAACCCCATCCCATGCCAGTCAGTAAGTCCGATCCCATGCCTGTCTTTGAGCCCAATCCCATGCCTTTCTGTGAGCCCAATCCCATGCCTGTCTGAGCCTGATCCCATGCCAGTCTGGGGCCCGATCCCATGCCTGTCTGTGAGCCCGATCCCATGCCTGTCTGTGAGCCCGATCCCATGCCTGTCTGTGAGCCTGATCCCATGCCTGTCTGTGAGCCCGATCCCATGCCTGTCTGTGAGCCCGATCCCATGCCTGTCTGTGAGCCCGATCCCATGCCTGTCTGTGAGCCCGATCCCATGCCTGTCTGTGAGCCCGATCCCATGCCTGTCTGTGAGCCCAATCACATGCCAGTCTGTGAGCCTGATCCCATGCCAGTCAGGGGCCCGATCCCATGCCTGTCTGTGAGCCCAATCCCATGCCAGTCTGTGAGCCCAATCCCATGCCAGTCTGGGGCCCGATCCCATGCCTGTATGTGAACCCGATCCCATGCCAGTCTGTGAGCCTGATCCCATGCCTGTTTGTGAGCCCGATCCCATGCCTGTCTGTGAGCCCAATCCCATGCCTGTCTGTGAGCCCGATCCCATGCCTGTCTTTGAGCCCAATCCCATGCCTGTATGTGAGCCCGATCCCATGTCTGCCTGTGAGCCCAATCCCATGCCAGTCTGGGGCCCGATCCCATGCCTGTATGTGAGCCCGATCCCATGCCAGTCTGTGAGCCCGATCCCATGCCTGTCTGTGAGTCCGATCCCATGCCTGTCTGTGAGCCCAATCCCATGCCTGTCTGTGAGCCCAATCCCATGCCTGTCTGTGAGCCCGATCCCATGCCTGTCTGTGAGCCCGATCCTATTGCCGTCTGTGAGCCCGATCCCATGCCTGTCTGTGAGCCTGATCCCGTGCCTGTCTGTGAGCCCGGTCCCATGCCAGTCTGGGGCCCAATCCCATGCCTGTCTGTGAGCCCGATCCCATGCCAGTCTGTGAGCCCAATCCCATGCCTGTGAGCCCGATCCTATTACTTTCTGTGAGCTCATTCCCATGCCAGTCTGTGAGCCTGATCCCATGCCCGTCTGTGAGCCCGATCCCATGGTTTTCTGTGAGCCTGATCCCATGCCTGTCTGTGAGCCCGATCCCATGCCTGTCTGTGAGCCCGATCCCATGCCTGTCTGTGAGCCCGATTCAATGCCTGTCTGTGAGCCCGATCCCATGCCAGTCTGGGGCCCAATCCCATGCCTGTCTGTGAGCCCGATCCCATGCCAGTCTGTGAGCCCGATCCCATGCCTGTCTGTGAGCCCGATCCCATGCCAGTCTGTGAGCCCGATCCCATGCTTGTCTGAGCCTGATCCCATGCCAGTCTGGGGCCCAATCACATGCCTGTCTGTGAGCCTGATCCCATGCCTGTCTGTGAGCCCGATCCCATGCCTGTCTGTGAGCCCGATCCCATGCCAGTCTGGGGTCCAATCCCATGCCTGTCTGTGAGCCTGATCCAATGCCTGTCTGCGAGCCTGATCCCATGCCTGTCTGCAAGCCTGATCCCATGCCAGTCTGGGGTCCAATCCCATGCCAGTCTGTGAGCCCGATCCCATGCCTGTATGTGAACCCGATCCCATGCCAGTCACTGAGTCCGATCCCATGCCTGTCTTTGAGCCCAATCCCATGCCTTTCTGTGAGCCCAATCCCATGCCTGTCTGAGCCTGATCCCATGCCAGTCTGGGGCCCAATCACATGCCTGTCTGTGAGCCTGATCCCATGCCAGTCTGGGGCCCGATCCCATGCCTGTCTGTGAGCCCGATCCCATGCCTGTCTGTGAGCCCGATCCCATGCCTGTCTGAGCCTGATTCCATGCCAGTCTGGGGCCCAATCACATGCCTGTCTGTGAGCCTGATCCCATGCCTGTCTGGGGCCCGATCCCATGCCTGTCTGTGAGCCCGATCCCATGCCTGTCTGTGAGCCCGATCCCATGCCTGTCTGTGAGCCCGATCCCATGCCAGTATGGGGCCCGATCCCATGCCAGTCTGTGAGCCCGATCCCATGCCTGTCTGTGAGCCCGATCCCATGCCTGTCTGTGAGCCCGATCCCAAGCCTGTCTGTGAGCCCAATCCCATGCCTGCCTGTGAGCCCAATCCCATGCCAGTCTGGGGCCCGATCCCATGCCTGTATGTGAGCCCGATCCCATGCCAGTCTGTGAGCCCAATCCCATGCCAGTCTGTGAGCCCAATCCCATGCCAGTCTGGGGCCCGATCCCATGCCTGTATGTGAACCCGATCCCATGCCAGTCTGTGAGCCTGATCCCATGCCTGTCTGTGAGCCCGATCCCATGCCTGTCTGTGAGCCCAATCCCATGCCAGTCTGGGGTCCGATCCCATGCCTGTATGTGAGCCCGATCCCATGCCTGTCTGTGAGCCCGATCCCATGCCTGTCTGTGAGCCAGATCCCATGCCTGTCTGTGAGCCCAATCCCATGCCTGTCTGTGAGCCAGATCCCATGCCTGTCTGTGTGCCCGATCCCATGCCTGTCTGTGAGCCCAATCCCATGCCTGTCTGAGCCCGATCCCATGCCAGTCTGTGAGCCCGATCCCATGCCTGTCTGTGAGCCCGATCCCATGCCTGTGTGCCCGATCCCATGCCTGTCTGTGAGCCAGATCCCATGCCTGTCTGTGAGCCCGATTCCCATGCCTGTCTGAGCCCGATCCCATGCCTGTCTGTGAGCCCAATCCCATGCCTGTCTGGGAGCCCAATCCCATGCCAGTCTGTGAGCCTGATCCCATGCCAGTCTGGGGCCCGATCCCATGCCTGTATGTGAACCCGATCCCATGCCAGTCAGTAAGTCCGATCCCATGCCTGTCTTTGAGCCCAATCCCATGCCTTTCTGTGAGCCCAATCCCATGCCTGTCTGAGCCTGATCCCATGCCAGTCTGGGGCCCGATCCCATGCCTGTCTGTGAGCCCGATCCCATGCCTGTCTGTGAGCCCGATCCCATGCCTGTCTGTGAGCCTGATCCCATGCCTGTCTGTGAGCCCGATCCCATGCCTGTCTGTGAGCCCGATCCCATGCCTGTCTGTGAGCCCGATCCCATGCCTGTCTGTGAGCCCAATCCCATGCCTGTCTGAGCCTGATCCCATGCCAGTCTGGGTCCCAATCACATGCCTGTCTGTGAGCCTGATCCCATGCCTGTCTGTGAGCCTGATCCCATGCCTGTCTGGGGCCCGATCCCATGCCTGTCTGTGAGCCCGATCCCATGCCTGTATGTGTGCCCGATCCCATGCCTGTCTGTGAGCAAGATCCCATGCCTGTCTGTGAGCCCGATCCCATGCCTGTCTGTGAGCCCGATCCCATGCCTGTATGTGAGCCCGATCCCATTCCAGTCTGTGAGCCCGATCCCATTCCAGTCTGTGAGCCCGATCCCATGCCTGTCTGTGTGCCCGATCCCATGCCTGTCTGTGAGCCAGATCCCATGCCTGTCTGTGAGCCCAATCCCATGCCTGTCTGTGAGCCAGATCCCATGCCTGTCTGTGTGCCCGATCCCATGCCCGTCTGTGAGCCCGATCCCATGCCTGTCTGTGAGCCCGATCCCATGCCCGTCTGTGAGCCCAATCCCATGCTTGTCTGTGAGCCCGATCCCATGCTTGTCTGTGAGCCCGATCCCATGCCTGTCTGTGTGCCCGATCCCATGCCTGTCTGTGTGCCCGATCCCATGCCTGTCTGTGAGCTAGATCCCATGCCTGTCTGTGAGCCCGAACCAATGCCCGTCTGTGAGCCTGATCCCATGCCTGTCTGTGAGCAAGATCCCATGCCTGTCTGTGAGCCCGATCCCATGCCTGTCTGTGAGCCCGATCACATGCCTGTCTGTGAGCCCGATCACATGCCTGTCTGTGAGCCCGATCCAATGCCCGTCTGTGAGCCCGATCCCATGCCCGTCTGTGACCCCGATCCCATGCCTGTCTGTGAGTCCGATCCAATGCCCATCTGTGAGCCCGATCCAATGCCCGTCTGTGAGCCCGATCCCATGCCTGTCTGTGAGCCTGATCCCATGCCTGTCTGTGAGCCCGATCCCATGCCTGTCTGTGTGCCCGATCCCATGCCTGTCTGTGAGCAAGATCCCATGCCTGTCTGTGAGCCCGATCCCATGCCTGTCTGTGAGCCCGATCCCATGCCCGTCTGTGAGCCCGATCCCATGCCTGTCTGTGAGCCCGATCCCATGCCCGTCTGTGAGCCCGATCCCATGCTTGTCTGTGAGCCCGATCCCATGCCTGTCTGTGTGCCCGATCCCATGCCTGTCTGTGTGCCCGATCCCATGCCTGTCTGTGAGCAAGATCCCATGCCTGTCTGTGAGCCCGAACCAATGCCCGTCTGTGAGCCTGATCCCATGCCTGTCTGTGAGCCCGATCCCATGCCTGTCTGGGGCCCGATCCCATGCCTGTATTTGAACCCGATCCCATGCCTGTATGTGAACCCGATCCCATGCCAGTCTGTGAGCCTGATCCCATGCCAGTCTGGGACCCGATCCCATGCCTGTATGTGAACCCGATCCCATGCCAGTCTGTGAGCCCGATCCCATGCATGTCTTTGAGCCCAATCCCATGCCTGTCTGTGAGCCCAATCCCATGCCTGTCTGAGCCTGATCCTATGCCAGTCTGGGGCCCAATCACATGCCTGTCTGTGAGCCTGATCCCATGCCATTCTGGGGCCCGATCCCATTCCAGTCTGTGAGCCCGATCCCATGCCTGTCTGTGTGCCCGATCCCATGCCTGTCTGTGAGCCAGATCCCATGCCTGTCTGTGAGCCCAATCCCATGCCTGTCTGTGAGCCAGATCCCATGCCTGTCTGTGTGCCCGATCCCATGCCTGTCTGTGAGCCCAATCCCATGCCTGTCTGAGCCCGATCCCATGCCAGTCTGTGAGCCCGATCCCATGCCTGTCTGTGAGCCCGATCCCATGCCTGTGTGCCCGATCCCATGCCTGTCTGTGAGCCAGATCCCATGCCTGTCTGTGAGCCCGATTCCCATGCCTGTCTGAGCCCGATCCCATGCCTGTCTGTGAGCCCAATCCCATGCCTGTCTGGGAGCCCAATCCCATGCCAGTCTGTGAGCCTGATCCCATGCCAGTCTGGGGCCCGATCCCATGCCTGTATGTGAACCCCATCCCATGCCAGTCAGTAAGTCCGATCCCATGCCTGTCTTTGAGCCCAATCCCATGCCTTTCTGTGAGCCCAATCCCATGCCTGTCTGAGCCTGATCCCATGCCAGTCTGGGGCCCGATCCCATGCCTGTCTGTGAGCCCGATCCCATGCCTGTCTGTGAGCCCGATCCCATGCCTGTCTGTGAGCCTGATCCCATGCCTGTCTGTGAGCCCGATCCCATGCCTGTCTGTGAGCCCGATCCCATGCCTGTCTGTGAGCCCGATCCCATGCCTGTCTGTGAGCCCAATCCCATGCCTGTCTGAGCCTGATCCCATGCCAGTCTGGGTCCCAATCACATGCCTGTCTGTGAGCCTGATCCCATGCCTGTCTGTGAGCCTGATCCCATGCCTGTCTGGGGCCCGATCCCATGCCTGTCTGTGAGCCCGATCCCATGCCTGTCTGTGAGCCCGATCCCAAGCCTGTCTGTGAGCCCAATCCCATGCCTGTATGTGTGCCCGATCCCATGCCTGTCTGTGAGCCCGATCCCATGCCTGTCTGTGAGCCCGATCCCAAGCCTGTCTGTGAGCCCAATCCCATGCCAGTCTGGGGCCCGATCCCATGCCTGTATGTGAGCCCGATCCCATGCCAGTCTGTGAGCCCAATCCCATGCCAGTCTGTGAGCCCAATCCCATGCCAGTCTGGGGCCCGATCCCATGCCTGTATGTGAACCCGATCCCATGCCAGTCTGTGAGCCTGATCCCATGCCTGTCTGTGAGCCCGATCCCATGCCTGTTTGTGAGCCCGATCCCATGCCTGTATGTGAGCCCGATCCCATGCCTGTCTGTGAGCCCGATCCCATGCCTGTCTGTGAGCCCGATCCCATGCCTGTCTGTGAGCCCAATCACATGCCAGTCTGTGAGCCTGATCCCATGCCAGTCAGGGGCCCGATCCCATGCCTGTCTGTGAGCCCAATCCCATGCCAGTCTGTGAGCCCAATCCCATGCCAGTCTGGGGCCCGATCCCATGCCTGTATGTGAACCCGATCCCATGCCAGTCTGTGAGCCTGATCCCATGCCTGTTTGTGAGCCCGATCCCATGCCTGTCTGTGAGCCCAATCCCATGCCTGTCTGTGAGCCCGATCCCATGCCTGTCTTTGAGCCCAATCCCATGCCTGTATGTGAGCCCGATCCCATGTCTGCCTGTGAGCCCAATCCCATGCCAGTCTGGGGCCCGATCCCATGCCTGTATGTGAGCCCGATCCCATGCCAGTCTGTGAGCCCGATCCCATGCCTGTCTGTGAGTCCGATCCCATGCCTGTCTGTGAGCCCAATCCCATGCCTGTCTGTGAGCCCAATCCCATGCCTGTCTGTGAGCCCGATCCCATGCCTGTCTGTGAGCCCGATCCTATTGCCGTCTGTGAGCCCGATCCCATGCCTGTCTGTGAGCCTGATCCCGTGCCTGTCTGTGAGCCCGGTCCCATGCCAGTCTGGGGCCCAATCCCATGCCTGTCTGTGAGCCCGATCCCATGCCAGTCTGTGAGCCCAATCCCATGCCTGTGAGCCCGATCCTATTACTTTCTGTGAGCTCATTCCCATGCCAGTCTGTGAGCCTGATCCCATGCCCGTCTGTGAGCCCGATCCCATGGTTTTCTGTGAGCCTGATCCCATGCCTGTCTGTGAGCCCGATCCCATGCCTGTCTGTGAGCCCGATCCCATGCCTGTCTGTGAGCCCGATTCAATGCCTGTCTGTGAGCCCGATCCCATGCCAGTCTGGGGCCCAATCCCATGCCTGTCTGTGAGCCCGATCCCATGCCAGTCTGTGAGCCCGATCCCATGCCTGTCTGTGAGCCCGATCCCATGCCAGTCTGTAAGCCCGATCCCATGCTTGTCTGAGCCTGATCCCATGCCAGTCTGGGGCCCAATCACATGCCTGTCTGTGAGCCTGATCCCATGCCTGTCTGTGAGCCCGATCCCATGCCTGTCTGTGAGCCCGATCCCATGCCAGTCTGGGGTCCAATCCCATGCCTGTCTGTGAGCCTGATCCAATGCCTGTCTGCGAGCCTGATCCCATGCCTGTCTGCAAGCCTGATCCCATGCCAGTCTGGGGTCCAATCCCATGCCAGTCTGTGAGCCCGATCCCATGCCTGTATGTGAACCCGATCCCATGCCAGTCACTGAGTCCGATCCCATGCCTGTCTTTGAGCCCAATCCCATGCCTTTCTGTGAGCCCAATCCCATGCCTGTCTGAGCCTGATCCCATGCCAGTCTGGGGCCCAATCACATGCCTGTCTGTGAGCCTGATCCCATGCCAGTCTGGGGCCCGATCCCATGCCTGTCTGTGAGCCCGATCCCATGCCTGTCTGTGAGCCCGATCCCATGCCTGTCTGAGCCTGATTCCATGCCAGTCTGGGGCCCAATCACATGCCTGTCTGTGAGCCTGATCCCATGCCTGTCTGGGGCCCGATCCCATGCCTGTCTGTGAGCCCGATCCCATGCCTGTCTGTGAGCCCGATCCCATGCCTGTCTGTGAGCCCGATCCCATGCCAGTATGGGGCCCGATCCCATGCCAGTCTGTGAGCCCGATCCCATGCCTGTCTGTGAGCCCGATCCCATGCCTGTCTGTGAGCCCGATCCCAAGCCTGTCTGTGAGCCCAATCCCATGCCTGCCTGTGAGCCCAATCCCATGCCAGTCTGGGGCCCGATCCCATGCCTGTATGTGAGCCCGATCCCATGCCAGTCTGTGAGCCCAATCCCATGCCAGTCTGTGAGCCCAATCCCATGCCAGTCTGAGGCCCGATCCCATGCCTGTATGTGAACCCGATCCCATGCCAGTCTGTGAGCCTGATCCCATGCCTGTCTGTGAGCCCGATCCCATGCCTGTCTGTGAGCCCAATCCCATGCCAGTCTGGGGTCCGATCCCATGCCTGTATGTGAGCCCGATCCCATGCCTGTCTGTGAGCCCGATCCCATGCCTGTCTGTGAGCCCGACCCCATGCCTGTCTGTGAGCCCAATCACATGCCAGTCTGTGAGCCTGATCCCATGCCAGTCAGGGGCCCGATCCCATGCCTGTCTGTGAGCCCGATCCCATGCCTGTCTGTGAGCCCAATCCCATGCCTGTCTGTGAGCCCAATCCCATGCCTGTCTGTGAGCCCGATCCCATGCCTGTCTGTGAGCCCGATCCCATGCCTGTCTGTGAGCCCGATCCTATTGCCTGTCTGTGAGCCCGATCCCATGCCTGTCTGTGAGCCTGATCCCGTGCCTGTCTGTGAGCCCGGTCCCATGCCAGTCTGGGGCCCAATCCCATGCCTGTCTGTGAGCCCGATCCCATGCCAGTCTGTGAGCCCAATCCCATGCCTGTGAGCCCGATCCTATTGCTTTCTGTGAGCTCATTCCCATGCCCGTCTGTGAGCCCGATCCCATGGTTTTCTGTAAGCCTGATCCCATGCCTGTCTGTGAGCCCGATCCCATGTCTGTCTGTGAGCCCGATCCAATGCCTGTCTGTGAGCCCGATTCAATGCCTGTCTGTTAGCCCGATCCCATGCCTGTCTGGGGCCCAATCCCATGCCTGTCTGTGAGCCCGATCCCATGCCAGTCTGTGAGCCCGATCCCATGCCTGTCTGTGAGCCTGATCCCATGCCTGTCTGTGAGCCTGATCCCATGCCTGTCTGTGAGCCCGATCCCATGCCTGTCTGTGAGCCTGATCCCATGCCTGTCTGTGAGCCTGATCCCATGCCTGTCTGTGAGCCCGATCCCATGCCTGTCTGTGAGCCTGATCCCATGCCTGTCTGTGAGCCTGATCCCATGCCTGTCTGTGAGCCCGATCCCATGCCTGTCTGTGAGCCGGACTCAATATCTGGCTCAATGTCTGTGACCCTGACTGTTTGTGAGCCTGTTTTAATGTCTGTGCCCGTGGTTTTAAAACACCTCGGTTTGGTGATTTCTTCCCGCTGGCTCTAGGAGGCCTTTAGGGTTTCCTAGAGTTGCAGTAAGGCCTGATTCTGGTTACCTAGACTTTGGGACTAGTGGCTTTGGGAGCTGCCTCAAAGGTCCCGGTCCTCCTGGCCATGGTTACTGGACTTTGACACTGGAGGGTCTTTGCCTTGTTTTTTGCCTGCATTGCCCTTTCCTGAATTTCTGCCTCCATTGTCCCTGCCTGGATTTCCCCCAGTCTTACCCATCCAGCGGAGCAATTGTTTAACGGCGTTTGGTACCCGCCTGGTGAGAGGGGAGGTAATGTCATGCCTGGAGTTCCTCCTCAGCTTTCGGCTGCTCCTTTCTGGGACTTTTCTCTGTTGCATGCAGCTTGACAGCAGATGGCGCTGTTCTGCAGATCTGTTCCTGGAAAACAGCTTGCACCTGTGACATTGCCTGGCCTATATACGCTGATCCACACATGGCGTCAGTGGATCAGCACTATATCTGTCTTCTGAACTATCTGCCCGTACTCTGTCTTTGGACTTCTGAATCTGAACCTATATCTTGTATGTATGCACTCTGACTCCATATATATGTACAGCAGTATCTTGTATGTTTGTCCTCTGACTCCACATGTATATATATGTACAGCAGTATCTTGTATGTATGTCCTCTGACTCCACATGTATATATGTACAGCAGTATCTTGTATGTAAGCACTCTGACTACGGCAGCCTGTTTGATGTGTGTGATGTTCACTGGTTGTTACCATTAAACGCAGTTTGTCACATATCAGTTTCTGTCTCGCAGTCTTAAATTCTGGTCATTTACTACTGAAAGATGAAATGCTTAGCCTAATGGCGGCCATGTTAAATAGAAGACTCCATTTTGTATTCTATAATTTGATATTAAACTTAGTTATATAGATATACATGTAATATATTAACTTCTGCACATAAAGCTAACAGACGTTTTAGTGTGTAGAAATGTCCTTCTCTCTGTGATTTATCTAAATGTAGGTCACGGGAATCTCTTGAACTTCATTATCAGCAGACATAAAGGAAAATATTAAACATAGAAACCATGAGATTTATTTCCAACCTTGTCTGCAGGTTTTTTAGTTCCGTCACAAAGGTGGGGGCTAAATACTCCTTTTTTTGTGTTACATTTTGTATAAAAATGCAAGCTGGTTTTGAATAAAGCAGAGTCATGTGTTGAACTGTCTTGCTGTGTATGTCTCTTGATTCAACCACATGATTCTCCAACCGGTTGCTAAGGAAGAACGATACAGAGGTTGGGCGAGAGAGGCCATATAGACTTATCTGGGTCCGAGTTACCCCCTAACAGAACTGGTGTCAGAAGTGTGGCTGCCCTGCATGTCACGGTGTTTTTTAATTTATATACTTATCGTGACCTCTGCTATGTGGCAGGTTCAAGAATCCTAGGAAGATAAGTCTTTAGACCGTCCTGAGTGACGGCAGACCATCCTGAGAGGCGGCAAGGCTCTGAGTAGCCTAGTAAGAGATATATAGCGCTATAAAGATATTTTGAAAAGGCTCTCTGACAACCTGTATCGTTATTCCTTTAAAAACTTTTGCTTTTCCTTTCTGTCACATAGAAGTGTAAGATAATTTGTCTTTGTTGTGTGGGACTGATAGGTGTGAAGGTGAGCATGCCTTAAACCACTGTTGCTGCTAGGTGTGAAGGTAAGCACACCTTGAATTTCTGTTTAATATGGGACAAAGTGATAGCAAATGTAAACCCTTGATAGGGGAAACTTGTAAGGAGTTTGTACTCAGGGTGTCAGGATCAGACCAATATGTAGATCCCTGGGTAAACTGTATGGCAGGCTGGACAGAATGTCTGGGTAGTTCCAGTCCATTCCCACGGGATGGAGATAATGACAAGTTTCACATGGATATGATTAAAGGCCTATGTTTGGGGGATCACGAGGCATTCCCTTATTATCAAGGAGACCCAAATTGGGATAAAGATTATATGCAGAAGGGTGGTGAAAACTGGTTAAAATATGCCCCCTATTGGTTTAGAAGGATCAGTCATGTTCAGGAGGCAGATGTAAATCCCAAAGAATATGCCTTTTTAACGGACAGGGGTCAATGTGGGAAGAGCTAGAAAGGGAATTTGATATAGTGTTCCCTGACCACCGCCACTGCATGTAAACAAAAGAAAGGAGAATCAGTAGTAGAATTTTGGAAGAGATTTAATGACATTTGGGTTCACGACAGTGGACTGGGTCTGAGCGGGGAAATGCAAACCATCCTCATCCAGACCTTTTTAGCAAATCTAGATAGTAGATATAGCCTAATAGTGAAGCAATTAATTTCTGACTGGACTGTTCTAAGCCAGCATCAATTTCAGGAAGCCCTTATGGGAAAGGAAGCTGCGGGATGTTTTGACATCCCCACAGTTAAAACCCCCACTCAACTCCACTGGCAAGGACAGGGCATTAGGAGGGGTGGGGGGGGGGGCTTTCAAAATAGGGGAGGCTTTAAAAATAGAGGAGGCTTCCGTGGAAGAGTTTTCAGAGGAAGGGGAATGAATAGAGGAAATTTCACACAGAAAACAGGTTGTTTCAGGTGTGGTGCTCCTGACCACTGGAAGGCGCAATGCCCCTTCTCAGATGTGGACTTACAACAACAGGGGATTAGAACACAGCC
This sequence comes from Gastrophryne carolinensis, assembly GCA_027917425.1. Taxonomy (NCBI): domain Eukaryota; kingdom Metazoa; phylum Chordata; class Amphibia; order Anura; family Microhylidae; genus Gastrophryne; species Gastrophryne carolinensis. The sequence goes on from CM051234.1 coordinate 1,720,864, forward strand.
CCAAATCCAACCACAGGCATACAACCAGAGACAGCAGCCTCAAGGAATACAACAGGGTGTGACTGTCAAGTACCCCATTAATTGGTCACAACAGAATCACCAGTGACGGTGCCCTGGAGGTGGTATCCCGGCATTTCCTATGGTCTCCAAAAATTTCAAAGAAGCTCCACTAGTCGTTTTAGAAATCAATGATGAAATTATGCCAATGTTGGTGGATAGTGGAGCTACGTGTAGTGTGTTATGTAGAGATTACTACAGGGGACCAATGACTGATGCTGAGCCTTCTATGGGGATAAATGGGATACTAACCAAGACTTTCCAGACCCCCCCTCTGACTGTTAAAAGTGTACAAGATGTGGGCAAGTGGGTGCAACATTCCTTCAAAATTGTGCCCAATTGCCCTATTAACTTACTAGGCCGAGACCTGATGGGTAAGTTGGGAATTAGTATAGATACAAACAAGCAGGGAGGGCTGATTGTTAGATCACAAATTCTGCCTCTCTTAAAGGAAACAAGGGATACATTTTACACTTGTATGTCAGCTTCCCCCGAACAGTTAGATGTGGATGACAAACTTTGGGCCAAGGGTCCATGGGATGTGGGTTTTGTGGACTGCACCCCATACAAGGCCACCTTAAAACCAGGTGTAGGCCCCGTGTATCACAAACAGTACCCCTTGTCAAAGGAAAAAGAGGAAGGCATAGAGCCCATTATTCAGCACTTCCTCAAAGAAGGCATATTGGAAAAAGTGATTTCACCTTACAATACGCCTATCAACCCTGTAAGGAAAGCAGATGGCCAATTCAGGTTTGTACAAGATTTGAGGCCCATCAATAACTTGGTAGTACCCATTGCTCCCGTGGTCCCTGATGTGCCTACCTTGTTGACCTCCATACCTCATGATGCTGAGATATTTAGTGTTCTGGATTGAAGGAATGCATTTTTTAGTGTGCCCATTGATAAAGAGACTAGGCTGATCTTTGCTTTTTGTTACAAAGGAGAACAGATCTATTGGAATCGATTACCACAGGGATTTATCGATTCCCCCGTAGTTTTTGCCATTGTCCTCCGTGAAACTCTTAGGTCATGGACACCCAGGTTTGGTTCGGTTCTGGTGACTTACGCGGATGACCTCCTACTTTGCAGCAGAACCGGGGAGGCCGGCCAGCAGGATGGTACTGGGTTACTGCAAACCCTATGTGCAAGTGGTTTTAAAGTGTCTAAAGAGAAAATGCAATGGTGTCAGGAGAAGGTTGAATATCTTGGTTTTGTGTTGTCTAAAGGCCAGAGAGAAATGAGCCATAAGAGAATTGCTGCCATTGTGGGTCTGCCCCGCCCACAGACCAAGAAAGACATGCTAACCTTTCTTGGCATGATTGGTTACTGCCGCCAATGGATACCTGATTGTTCTTTTTATGACAGCATCTTGCGATCCCACACACATGTTGATCAGCCTGACACCATAAAATGGTCTGAGGAAATGTGTAATGCTTTTGTGTATTTAAAAAATGCTCTTGTATGCATGCCTGGACTTGGTCTCCCAGATTATGGAAAAATGTTTCATTTGTTTGCTAGGGAAAATTGTAAAACCATAGCTGGGGTCCTGGCTCAGGAACACGGAGGCAAATTACGCCCAGTGGCATTTTTCTCTAAGGTCATGCCTACGCAGGTTCAAGGCATGCCTGCGTGTCTCAGGGCACTGGCATCGTGTGCTATGGTGGTTGAGATGGCTAGCACCCTGACCTTAGGTCACCCAACAACCCTACACACTTCTCACAATGTGTCATACCTCCTGAAGAATGTACATACCCAACACATGTCCGCACAGAGGTTAAGTGGGTACGAGGTGATTTTACTGTCAGACCCCAAACTGATAATCAAATACGCGGCTGCTACAGCAGGCCCAGCGCCCTTTCTTAATGCCTTATTGGGACTTAAAGGGGAACAGGATGAGTTAGTGCCCCCTCATGACTGTGTTACTGCCATTGACCAAGACACCTCTCCCAGACACGACTTATCTTCAACACCTTTACCAGAAGCCATAGATGTTTTTGTAGACGGTTCCTGTTTCAGGCCCAATGATAACACATACCAAGCAGGCTATGCTGTTGTACGCCTGCCAGATATTGTGGTCGAGGCTAAATCCATTCCTTACAAATCAGCTCAGGCAGCAGAACACATAGCCCTGACTAGAGCATGTGAGATATTCGCTGGACAAAAGGTAAATATTTACTCTGATAGTCGTTATGCAAATGGTGTTGTCTTCGATTTTGGGTTGATTTGGAGCAGGAGAGGATTTGTAGGAGCAGATGGGAAACAAATCTCTCACACGACACTCATTCACAATTTGTTGCACGCCCTCCAGTTACCTGAGAAAATAGCAATCATCCATTGCAGAGCACACACAGGGGAACAAACTGATATTGCTAGAGGGAATGCCTTTGCAGACCAAGTTGCTAAAGCAGTTGCTAGCTCCACCCCTTGGTCTGACACAACATAAGAAGGTCTGATGCCTATGCTCATACCAGACCCATCCTTTTTTGATCACACTCTACAGACATTACAAGACCATGCAACACCACAAGATTTAGCAGACTGGGAAAGGATAGGTGCACAAAAGAATATTGTAGGTCTTTTGTGCAAAGAGGGGAAGCCTTGTATACCAGAAGCTAGTGCCCCTCTATTTATTGCACACTATCATGGCCTAGGATATAAGGGCTGGAAAACTACCTTTCAGGCCCTACAGCAAGATTTTTACATCACTAATGGCAAGGAATTGACTAAACAATATGTCTCCAGATGCATTATTTGCATTAGAAACAATTCGAGCAACCCGAATAAGGCCAAACATGATCACTTGATATACCCAACTACTCCGTTCACACATCTGCAGATTGATTTTACACACATGCCCAGGTTGGGAAGGACACAGGAATACCTGCTGGTGATAGTGGACATGTTTTCCAGATGGGTAGAATGTTTTGTGACTACCAGAGAAGATGCTAAGACCGTGGTAAAACTACTCACACAGGAGATCATACCGCGTTGGGGCTGCCCCTTGCAGATAAATAGTGACAACGACCCCGCCTTCACAGCAAAAGTGTGTCAAGAGCTAGTAAAAACTCTCAGGATAGAGTGGAAGTTCCACATCCCATACCACCCTCAAAGTTCAGGGATAGTGGAAAGAATGAATAGGACAATCAAAGACAAAATTAGAAAAGCCACAGGAGGGACATTTGTAAATTGGAAAAGGATCCTTCCAATAATCTTGGCTGAAATAAGAATGACCCCTAATAAGACAACAGGATTTTCTCCATTTGAGGTGTTAATGGGAAGACCTTTCCCCACACCTTGGGGGAGGGCGCACAGGGTCATAGAGCAGGGAGATCTAGACATAATCAGAGATGAATATGTGCGAAATGTAATTGTGACTCTGGATTCCTTGGAACAAAAAGTCTCTCGGACCTCTCCTTTCTTTTCACAGGTACCCCTGCACTCATTCCAGGTCGGTGACCGTGTCGTGGTGAAACAGCTGAACCCCACCAAGAAGCAGGAGTTTCCATTTGGGCCCGTGACCAGAGTGATAGCGGTGACGCGCACAGCCATACTTGTGGAAGACTGCCAATCGTGGATACATGCTTCGCAAGTGAAAAAGGTGCCCGAGGACAAGGAGACCGTGCTACCTAGAGCACAGGAAAAGCATGAAGCAGACGCTCCATTCAAGGAGCCAGGAAGTCATGAAGGACCCCGAGAGGAAGCTCACAGGCCGGCCAATGACGTGGTTGCTGAGTTCTGGACATCTGTGGAAGATCATGGGTGTGGCAGCAGTGATGTTCTTATGGGTTTCTCTACTTTGTCACTATGATAGACATTTGATGGGCCCCCTGGAAGCTGTTTGTTATCCCAGGGGCCCTAATACCGCTGCCACTACCGCTAATAATATCCAAAGACGTGAACTGAACACTTTCCACCCTGAGTCACTCTTGCTGAAATTCAAATATGCTTACGCCCGCAAATCAGGTTATGAAAAATGTTGGATTTGCAGCAAATTGCATCCTAGTTCAGCCAGGATACCTCTTGTTGCGGCCCCTGTGAATTTTATCTCTTTATTGACAGGAACCCCTAAGACTAGTGTAGAGATTCCTGATTATTATGAAGTGATTAAAGGACACAGGGAAGAGGTTAAAAGAATCCAGGAGAAAGTAAGAAATTTTGCCCAAGATTGGAGCCCTTTTGGTAATCTAGGTAACTTTGGAGGAATTTTCAAATGGTTAAGAGATATGGCCATCAATGTTCTTGTAGTCATTTTTGTGATTATTATGTTTTTCGTTTCCTTCAAACTTATTATGTGCCTGATTGCAAGCTGTAGGACAGAGAGCCCAGCTGCTACATATATGGCTTACCTAGCCCATAGGCACAGAACGTGAATTAAGGAGATCATCCAGAGATGATCTAAGAGGGGATTGAAAGATGAAATGCTTAGCCTAATGGCGGCCATGTTAAATAGAAGACTCCATTTTGTATTCTATAATTTGATATTAAACTTAGTTATATAGATATACATGTAATATGTTAACTTCTGCACATAAAGCTAACAGACGTTTTAGTGTGTAGGAATGTCCTTCTCTCTGTGATTTATCTAAATGTAGGTCACGGGAATCTCTTGAACTTCATTATAAGCAGACATAAAGGAAAATATTAAACAAAGAAACCATGAGATTTATTTCCAACCTTGTCTGCAGGTTTTTTAGTTCCGTCACAAAGGTGGGGGCTAAGTGCTCCTTTTTTTTGTGTTACATTTTGTATAAAAATGCAAGCTGGTTTTGAATAAAGCAGAGTCATGTGTTGAACTGTCTTGCTGTGTATGTCTCTTGATTCAACCACATGATTCTCCAACCGGTTGCTAAGGAAGAACGATACAGAGGTTGGGCGAGAGAGGCCATATAGACTTATCTGGGTCCGAGTTACCCCCTAACAACTACTATTGGGATTTCTCTGTTGAGATGTCCTAGATGGAAACAATGATTGTGGTCACATGTCCACATTAGCATTACACCCAATCAGGACTAAATCTGGACTCTACACAGGACAGAAAGGGGGAGGAGCCCGATTCCTTGGTTGGCAGTTACCTGTGTATTTGTCAATAAAATCTTATTGTATGTAAAAGCCCCATTTCTCAGGGTAACAGGAGACCACATGTTTATTGGTAGACGCCCTTTCCTGCCCAGGACACTCCCCCAAACTGAAACAGTACTTTAGATAAAATACAACAGCTATGCGCACATTGCAATTCTTTTTAAAAAACAACCCTTTACATTTGAAATACCCCCCACAAACTATATATTCTATGGAAGTACACACCTCAAGCTTTCTAGGTTTACCAGGCTTGTGATATCCCCCACACACTATATATTCTCGGGAAGTACACACCTCAAGCTTTCTAGGTTTACCAGGCTTTTGATATCTCCCACACACTATATATTCTCGGGAAGTACACAACTCAAGCTTTCTAGGCATATCAGGCTTGTTGACATGGGCGCAGTTTTCTGGAAGTAATCCCTCAATGAATTATTTGGTTGCACTAAGTTTCCCTAAAAAAAGAATAAAAAAGCTGAATAAAAGCCACATTTCCCTAAAAAAACAATATGCAAACAGGAAAAACAAGTTAAATCTGAAAAAGCAACATCCCCCGAACAGAACTATACCCAACATGCATAGCTACTGTCAAGGGAAGAGTTGCCAAACACCCCAAAGCAAAGCATGTGTGTAAGGATAATTTTACTTGCAAATTTCAGCTCTGCAGACAAAGTGCCCACCTTGCGCTTTTTCTACCAAAACAACCCTTCGGAATTTGGAATACCCCGACAAACCATATATTCCCTGAAAGCACACGTTAAGCTTTATAGGTGTACCCAGCTTGTTGTAGTGGGCTCATCTTTCTGGAAGTAATCCCTTAAAGAATTCTTAGGTTGCACAGGGTTTCCCTAAAAAATGTAAAATTTTGTAAATGTAATGTAAACTAAAACAGCTGAATAAAAAACACATTTTGCAAAAATATCAATATACAAGAAAAAACAAGCTAAGCGCAAAGTCCCTTGAGCAGAACAATACCCAACATGCATAGGCACTACTTTAGATTTTGTCACTCTCCGCTGACAGGTCATCTTTCCCCATTTTGCGCCATGTTTAACTGTGATTTTTGCTGAAATTTCCAGGGAAATTACATTTGTTTTGAGGCAGAGTTTAGGCTTTAACATGAAATGTCTTGTTTGTAATTTTTCCACTGTTTTTCATATATTTTTAAAAACTAAAAAAAAAATAGATTATTTTTAAAAGGTGGTCTCGTTTGTATTAAAGAAAACCATATTGCATGTGAAAGCCCCATTTCTCCTGATTACAATGGTACCACATATGTATCGGTAGCCCCCCCGTTCCTGCCCAGGAGACCCCCAAACTGAAAAGAGCACTTTATAACATTTACTAATAAAATACAACTACTATCCACACTATAAAGGGTTAAATCTAAAATTTTAAGGGTATTCCCTCGCTATCCAGCAGAACCAGCCCGGGGACCAGCTATGGGGGTTTGTAAAACAACAGCCTTGGTGGCCCTCAACCTTGCAGGCTACAAGGTCTCACAGCCCACACATGGCCCAGGCTCATTTGCCCCCCCCCAGGCTTTGGGGAGGCAGGTAATGGGGGTTAATGGCAAGTCACCTGCTAGCCCCCAAAAGGGCTAGAATTGAAGATGGCAGCGCCCATGGTGGATGCAGGGGGAGGGGGCTGTCAGGCCTTCTCCTGAAGAGCCCAGGGGTGGATTGGAGCCCCCAGCGAAGAAAAGACCTGGCAGGGGGGATCGTGCATGGAGGTGAGTACATTTTTTTGTTTTTTTTTACAGTTAGCTGTAACGCCAGACAAAGTGGGGGGCGCCCTATTCCAGGCACTCTCCTGCAGCCGGGAGATTAGAAGCCCCCCATGGTCCAGGTTCTGGAGATGTGGGGAAATGTCAGAGGAAGCCACATTTACTGGTTGTGTGAATTGATGTTATTACGCTTTGTCAATTATTAGCAAATTACGAGCAAGTCTCTCCAGGCTTTGTTGGGAATAACGCCAACTGAGACTCCATGGGTGTGGGGTCTGCCATGACCTCAGCACAGAGCCCGGCAGCCACGGGAATAGCAGTACATGGGGATGGGAGAATAAGCAAATGATTAGATAGGAATAGGAGATGGATCTCAGGAGGTGATGGTGAGCTCTCCAGCTAACATCAGTCACCATCAGTCAGGCTTTTCTATACAGTCACCTGAATGCTGCAGAGATCCTGGTTAGCAAGAAACTCCGAACAGGGAAGCTTCTGTGTATGGACAAGTTTCATTTCTACCCTGAGCTGTGAGCTGTCTGGCCACAGGGTGACTGCAAATCCCATCATGCCTGCACCACCTCTCATATCCCGTCCTTCTTTATTATATAAACAATCCTTGGGCCATACAAGAAGAATCCTGTCTGATAAAGAAGCTCACAGTTTGGAAGCAACAAGGTACATCTCCAACAGCCACTTTTATCTTGTAAATTCTGGGTAGTCATAGTCAGCGGAAGTGAATAGCGCAATGTCATTTCATGCTCCTCTTTAGTGTCACTCGTTGCTGTACAACTTTTATACTATGTGGATTTTGTAAGATTAATTATGATCTATGATGTTATTTGTGATTTAGAAGACCTGGTGTTCTCAGACCAGTTTTCACATTTAAAAAAACAGCTTCTACAGATTTTCTCCCTTGTGACTTCTTTTGTGTTTGAGAAGAGTTGATGCATGACTGAAACTTTTCCCGCAAACAGAACAGGAATATGGCTTCTCCCCTGTATGAGACCTCTTATGAACATTCAGAGCAGACGAGTGTGAAAAACGCTTCCCACATTCAGGACAGGAATACGGCTTCTCCCCGGTATGAACTCTTTCATGACTGATGAGCTGCGACTTTGCAGCAAAAGATTTCCCACAATCAGAACAGGAAAATGGCTTCTCTCCTGTATGTATTTTTTCATGTTTGCCAAGAGCGGATTTTTGACGAAAACATTTTCCACACTCGGGACAAGAATGCAACTTCTCTTCTGTATGAATCGCTTCATGTTTTGTAAGATCAGATTTGTGGGAAAAGCATTTCCCACACTCAGAACAGGAATATGGCTTCTCCCCTATATGGATTCTTTCATGTAATTTAAGATTTGATTTGGCAGAAAAACATTTCCCACATTCAGAGCAGGAATACGGCTTCTCTCCTGTATGAATTCTTTCATGGTTGTTCAGATGTTCTTTCCTAGAAAAGCATTTCCCACATTCAGAACAAGAGAATGGCTTCACCCCAGTATGAACGTTCTCATGGCCTAATAGATACTCTTTACGTGAAAAACATTTCCCACATTCAGAACACGAATACGGCTTCTTTCCTGTATGAAGTTTTTCATGTTTCTTCAGCTCTGATTTGACAGAAAAACTTTTCCCACATGTATCACACGAATACGGCTTTTCTTTTGTATGAACTCTTTCATGTGCCCTTAGATGTGAATTAGAGGTAAAACATTTCTCACATTTAGGACAAGAATACAGCTTCTCTCCTGTATGAACTCTCTTGTGGACCATAAGATGTGTTACCTGGGTAAAACATTTCCCACATTCAGGACAAGAATACGGCTTTTCCCCTGTATGAATCCTTTCGTGAATGAGAAGATCTGATTTACTGGAAAAACATTTCCCACATTCTAAACACGAATGCGGCTTCTCTCCTGTATGAACTCTTTCATGTGAGTGGAGGGCTGATTTATTGAAAAATGTTTTACCACATTCAGAGCAGCAATGCGGCTTCTCCCCTGTATGAATTCTTCTATGTGTATTAAAAGCCGAGCTAGAGGAAAAGCATTTCCCACAATCAGAACAACAATAGGGCTTCTCTCCTGTATGTGATCTTTCATGCAAGGTAAGACCCTTCTTGCTGGAATAACATTTCCCACATTCAGAGCAGGAATACGGCTTCTCTCCTGTATGAACTATTTCATGTTTCTTTAGGTCTGATTTAGAGGTAAAGCTTTTCCCACATTCGAGACAAGAACATAGATTCTCTCCTGTATGAATTCTTTCATGCTTCTTTAGCTCTGAGTTAGAGTAAAAACATTTCCCACATTCAGGGCAAGAGTACGGCTTCTCTCCTGTATGAACTCTTTCATGAAGGATAAGGGAGGACTTGGAGGAAAAACATTTCTCGCATTCTGAACAAGAGTACGGCTTCTCTCCTGTATGAACTCTTTCATGATGGATAAGGGAGGACTTGGAGGAAAAACATTTCTCGCATTCTGAACAAGAGTACGGCTTCAAGCCTGCATGGGTTGCCATATGCTTCTTGAGACTTGACTTGTCAAAAAAAACTTTCCCGCATTCAGAACACGAATGAGGTTTTTCCCCGTTATGAATTCTTTCATGACTGAGAACACCTGATCTAGAGGAGAAACATTTCCCACATTCAGGACACTGATGCGCTTTTTCTCCAGTATGAACTATTTTGTGTCTGAGAAGAGTGGATTTGAAGGGGAAACCCTTCCCACATTCAGAACAAGTAAACCGTTTCTTCCTCTGGAGTTTTCTTTGGCGGGAGGTCACTTCTTTCTTTGCTGTGTGATGGGGGACAGGATGGGAGTCATCAGAGGTGCACCCCGAGTTAGATGATTCAGCAGTATTGTCACGATCATTGCGTGGGCTTCCTTCAGGAGAGTCTGCTATCAGGTCATCTTCGGATGCTGAATCTGGGGATATATTAGGGTGTATTGCAGGGTTTCCCCTAGTGCACTGACCAGCTGGAAGAAAAATAAAAATAGCATAAGATAACAAATCACTTCAACTAATCATACAGTTATTCAATGTTTAAAGTTGACAAATCTTCAGAAACTTAGAAACAATGGAAGTATAAAGCTCCCGAATCTAAAAACCTATGACATGGTGGCTCTCATACGTTATCTAAAAGATTGGATCAATAACACGTCTAGATACACAGATGCAACTGTTTACCAAAATGTCACCCCACACACCAATCTCCTTTACCTTTTACATTTTCACTGCTTCCCAACTACGTACAATCCATCCACCTCCATTTAGCAAGTGTGGCACAAGGTACAAACCAGTTTTAACCAGTCACTCTTTATTTTTCCCATATTTCACGCTGGGAAAAAAGTACATGGGGATATAGGAGTGGCACGGGGATATAGGGAGAGGCACGGGGATATAGGGAGTGGCACGGGGGGCGGAGGTAGGTTCTCTGGTATTGGCTACAACTAAATCTCTTCTACCATTGGATCAAGCTAACTCTAAATATCTAACTGCCTAGCAATAGGCTCAGCAGGTAATACAAAGGTTATCAGACCAGGATTGGGGTAATTCCCTCGATCAAACGTAATGAGACGCAGCCACAATATACTATTCCACTGATATACTCTATCTAATCCTGAGGAAGAGTGTGGCCTACGAGGCCAGAAATTTTGGGCTCTTTAGCTGGGCCCCAAGAATTACTGGGGTCATGGTGGCCAGACCTTTTGAAGGAAATTGCATATCACTGGTCATCCCTCCTCTCCCTATAGAGAAATGACCATCACATAAATATTCACATAAATGACGCAAATGTGGTCATGACAAGGTGAATAATTTTGACTTAACAGACTCGATTTGGTGCTAAGTGAGAGAACTGCTATTCACTTTCATAGTCTAAAAACGAGTGAGTTTTCTCACCTGGCACCGAATCGACCCCATTGTGGGAATTACATACCCTTTACCCCTGAGTGGGCTCTATTATATCTCAAGGGTGGGTGGGGCAGGAGAAGATTGATCCTTATTTCAGCAGTAGCACGTAAATGTATTCTGCAGCAATGTATCGAGTTGCGTTCCCCTTCACTGGTTCCACATTTAAGGAACTAGGTGCTGGGGGCACCTGTTGAGGAATAAGGATACAGATTCCGAATGGAAGAGCTTTAAATCAATTGTGACTGCCAACATTGCAAAATGTATTTCTATGGGTAACAAGAACAGGAGACTAAAATGAAATTCCTCCTGCCCGACACTTGTGGTAAAATGGGCAAATGGAAAAGCTGAGGTCTCAGTAGTAATCACCAAAACCTAAAAAACTGTTAATAAAGCCTATAAAAAAAGAAATAAAGCTGGCAAAAGCCTGGTACTGCAATCAAAGATGTGGCCAATAGAGCAAAACCAACCCTAAATGTTTCTTATATATCAATGCAAAGAAAACAAGATCAGAATGTCAGGTCCCGTGGGACGTCTTCCTTCCAATAAGTCAGCAACCCCCAATCTCCGCTGCTTTCTTCGCCTATAGCCAAGCCCCCGTTTGCCGGGACGCAGGATACGCCTCACCGGACACGGTTGCCCCCAGGACTTGTTAGCACAAAGGATGCTGACTTATGCAGGGGAAGGTGGACGAACCAGGAACAAGACTGGTAAGACAGACGGGCAGAGGTCATACACGGGTGATCAGTCCAAGGAAGCACGGTACAAAAGGATTGAGACAGAAGAATGGTCAGGGCTAGCCAAAGATCACACCAGGAGGTCAGAAATACGCGGTACAGAGGAGCAGGCAGGAATCGTGGTCAAAACAGGTAAGGTGGGTCCAGGCGGCAATCAGGGATGGTCATACACGGCAGAATCGTAAGGGAAATAGCAATCACAATCACACCCAGCAGCACGCTATCACGGGCAAGGAACAAGTGCAGAGTGAGCAGCTTTATAGGAGTGATGGGACAGGAAAGGGGATCTGATTGGTGCAACATGGGAACCTGAGGCTGATTGCCCCATTCAAACTGCCAAGCACTGAGCTCATTGGCCCAATCCAATTACCTCCGGCGGGCGCCCTGTGTGCAGCGCCGCCGGAGGGCATAAATACCAGAGAGTGACGCGCGCGCGTGTACGGAACTGCGCGCCGAGACGGCCGTGGCGCGGCCGCTCCCGAAGCCGTCGGAGAGGAGACCGCCCGAGCAGCCGCTCGCGACGGAAAGAGCCGAGCGGCCGCTCGGGGCGGAAACAGCCGAGCGGCGGCCGGGGAGAGGAGACGCCGAGCCGCCGACTGGCAGAGACGCCGCCCAGCCCGCACGCTGGCCGAGCGGGAGCCGCCGACGTGGGACCGAAGGACAGGTGAGTGTCTCTGGTTCAGAACAGGGCTCGTGACACTACCCCCCCCTTCATGAGGGGCCTCAGGACCCTTACCCGGTTTATCCGGATTCTCACGATGGAATCTATTAACCAAGGCTCTGGCATGGACGTCTCTAGCGGGGACCCAGCACCTTTCCTCAGGGCCAAATCCCTTCCAATCGATTAAATATTGTAATGAATTTTGAACTACCCGGGCATCGAGTATTCTATTAATTTCATACTCAGGCTCATCTCCCACTATAACTGGAGGAGGAGACGAAACCTGAATATTCTTGGCCGATTTTAGTAAAGAAACATGGAAGGTCAACGGAATTTTCATAGATAAAGGTAGCTTAACCTTAAAAGTAACATTGCTCAGTTTGTTAGTAATGGGAAAAGGACCGATGTACTTAGGGCCTAACTTAGCCGAAGGTTGTCTAAGAGCAATATTTCTAGTAGATACCCAAACCCAGTCACCCACCTGAAATGGTGGTTCTTGCGACCTATGTCGATCTGCAAAATTCTTACAACTTCTAGAGGCCCTCTTAAGGTTTGTTTGTATGTCAAACCATACTTTACTTCTTTCACGTAGCCATTCCTCCAAGGCCGGCAAGTTGGAGGAAGAACCAGAGAAGGATGTTGCCTTAGGATTCTTACCATAATTACAAAAAAACGGCGAAAATTTAGTCGACTCACTGGGCGCATTGTTAAAGGCGAATTCTGCAAGTCGATAAATTCCGCCCATTGCTCTTGGCGGTCGGACACAAAGCAGCGCAAGTATTGCTCTAGACTCCGATTCACCCGTTCAGTCTGACCGTTAGATTGGGGGTGATAAGCTGTGGAAAGCGAAACTTTAATACCTAAGCGATTACAGAAAGCCTTCCAGAAACTAGATACAAATTGGACCCCCCTGTCAGAAACAATATTTTGTGGTAAACCGTGGAGGCGGAAAATATGGTTCACAAATAGTTGTACTAAATCTGGTGCCGACGGAAGTTTCGTTAGAGGGATAAAGTGAGCCATTTTGCTGAAGCGATCAACCACAACCCAGATTACCGTATTCCCCTGCGATGGGGGTAGGTCAACAATAAAATCCATGGATATGTGTGACCAGGGCTCTTTGGGAATTTCCAGAGGGACCAGTAATCCCGCTGGCGAGCCATGTGTGGTCTTACTTCGGGCGCATATAGGACTTGCTTCGACAAAGGCGGTGATATCGCGTCTGAGAGTAGGCCACCAGACATGGCGTTTGGCGATGGCCAGGGTTTTCCGAATACCACAATGACCGGCGGTTTTGGTATCATGTAATTCCTGTAAGACGGCAAGACGTAGATGAGGTGGCACAAATAAAAACTCAAGCGGTTTACCAGGAGGGGCATCAACCTGAAATGGCGTTAACGAGTGCGACAAGTCAGGAAGAAGAGCACCTACTACACACCCAAAGGGCAAAATAGGTTCAGCAGTACCTATTTGATCCTTACAATCCCCAAAGTTCCGAGACAGGGCATCTGCCTTGGCATTCTTCTTCCCAGGTTTATAGGTAATAATGAAATTGAAGCGAGAGAAGAAGAGAGCCCAGCGCGCCTGACGGGAGTTGAGTCTCTTGGCGGATTCTAAATATTCAAGATTCTTATGATCAGTGTATACCGTAATGGGGTGTAGAGAGCCTTCTAACCAATGACGCCATTCTTCAAAAGCCAGTTTAATACCCAATAATTCCCTATTCCCAACATCATAGTTGCGTTCGGCAGGAGAGAATTTACGAGAAAAGAACGCACAGGGATGCAACTTCTCTGGATTGCCTGAATATTGGGAGAGAACTGCCCCTACCCCTAGTTCAGATGCGTCAACTTCTAATACAAAGGGGAGTTTAGTATTGGGGTGTACCAAAACTGGAGCTGAAGTAAAAGTTTCCTTCAGTAATTGGAAGGCGTTTATTGCTGAGGGAGGCCACTCCTCAACAAAAGCGCCCTTCCGGGTAAGATCAGTTAAGGGACTCACAATAGTGGAGAATCCTCTTATAAATTGTCTATAGAAATTCGCAAACCACAGAAATCTCTGAAGCGCTTTAAGGGTTCTAGGTTGCTCCCACTCCATTATAGCGGACACCTTGGAGGGATCCATAACCAACCCATGTTTAGAGATTATATAACCCAGGAATGGAATCTCAGATACTTCAAACACACATTTGGAGATCTTGGCATACAGATGGTTCTCCCGTAACCTCTGCAACACCGCTTTGACATGCTGACGGTGTTCCGACAGGGAATGGGAAAAGATGAGTATGTCATCTAAGTAAACTACTAAAAATTTGCCCAGGAAATCACGGAATATATCATTTACAAAATCCTGAAACACTGCAGGGGCATTGCACAAACCAAAAGGCATCACCAAATATTCATAATGCCCATCTTTTACGTCGAAGGCAGTCTTCCATTCGTCCCCCTGACGAATGCGGATTAAGTTGTAGGCCCCTCTAAGGTCCAATTTGGAGAAGATCTGCGCGCCCGAAACCTGATTAAATAAATCGTTGATCAAAGGTAGAGGATACCTATTCTTAACAGTAACCTTGTTTAACCCCCGATAATCTATACAAGGGCGTAGTCCACCGTCCTTCTTTTCCACGAAAAAGAAACCTGCACCGGCTGGTGAAGTGGAGGGACGGATGAACCCTTTCTTGAGGTTTTCTGAAATGTAATCCCTCATGGCCTGTTCTTCGGATCGTGTAAGGTTATACATTTTCCCTCTAGGGGGCATTGTCCCAGGGAGTAGGTCGATAGGGCAATCGTAGGTCCTATGTGGGGGAAGAACATCGGCAGATTTCTCCGAAAACACATCTGCCCAACCAAGGTAAGCTGGAGGCAACCCATCCAGGGTGACCAGTGAGGTCCCAAGGGTTATAGGGAAACAGTGGTCATAACAAAAAGGGCTCCATTTTACAAGGTCCCCAGTTTTCCAATCTATCACAGGATTATGGGTCTTCAACCAAGGAAACCCTAAAACAATAGGGGACATGGGACTCTCGATTATGAAAAATTCCAATTCTTCAGAATGAGCTGAACCCACCATTAACTTAACCAGGGGAGTCTTTAAAGAGACCAATCCACCCTCAATAGGCTTGTTATTGATCGCCAGGACCCGAAGGGAATTTTTTAATGGAATTAACGGTATATCAAGGGTGGCGGCTAATGCCTTATCCAAAAAATTGCCAGCAGCTCCACTATCTATAAAAGCGGAGGCAAATGTCTTGGATGACCACCAAGAAAGCATAACGGGTAGGAGTAACCGATTAACTAGAGGGAATGATACCTGACCGCCTAGACGAAGTCCCTCAGCAGGGTCTAGGCGCCGTAGTTTTCCGCCACTGGAGACTTATTCGGGCAATTCTTGGCAAAGTGGCCTGAGTCTCCACAGTAAAGGCAGAGGCCTTGAGTTCTGCGCCGAACCTTCTCAGCCTGAGATAAACGGGTTACTCCCAGTTGCATAGGTTCTTCAGGTGCCAGAGATGGAGGAGCAGCTGCACCCCTAGAACTTGGTTCTTGGCGTGAGTGTACCCATGGTTGATCCATGCTTTTCTCCTGACGCCTCTCTCTGAGACGTCTGTCTACTTTAATGGCTAATTGCATGTAGTCATCCAGATTCTTGGGTTGAGGGTAATTAACCAGAGCATCTTTTATGCTCTCAGAGAGTCCAATCCTAAATTGGCTGCACAAAGCAGGATCATTCCATTTGGAATCAATCGCCCATCGCCGAAATTCTGCGCTGTATTCCTCCGCAGAACGTTTAGCCTGCCTCAGATTCCGTAATTTGGAATCAGCAGTAGAAGCCCGATCAGGATCGGCGTATAAGAGTCCCATGGCGGAGAAAAAAGAGGAGACCGATTGCAGGGCCTTATCAGAGGGTGATAAACCAAAGGCCCAGGTCTGAGGGTCACCCTGAAGAAGCGAGATGACCAGGCCCACCCGTTGAGACTCAGTTCCAGAGGAGTGGGGCCGCAGACGAAAATAAAGTTCACAGGAATTTTTAAAATTTGAAAACTTGGTCCGGTCCCCCAGAAACTTCTCGGGTAGAGGAACCTTTGGCTCGATTGAGGGCCCCGGATCCAAGGGTGCAGGTATTAGGCGACTCTCCTGCGTAGCCACCCGTTGGGCCAGCTGATTGATGGCGGTGGCCATGGCTTGCACTTGTTGCATTAATTCTTCCATCTACGTGGATAGATATTTCTTTTTGGGCCCATGATAATGTCAGGTCCCGTGGGACGTCTTCCTTCCAATAAGTCAGCAACCCCCAATCTCCGCTGCTTTCTTTGCCTATAGCCAAGCCCCCGTTTGCCGGGACGCAGGATACGCCTCACCGGACACGGTTGCCCCCAGGACTTGTTAGCACAAAGGATGCGGACTTATGCAGGGGAAGGTGGACGAACCAGGAACAAGACTGGTAAGACAGACGGGCAGAGGTCATACACGGGTGATCAGTCCAAGGAAGCACGGTACAAAAGGATTGAGACGGAAGAATGGTCAGGGCTAGCCAAAGGTCACACCAGGAGGTCAGAAATACGCGGTACAGAGGAGCAGGCAGGAATCGTGGTCAAAACAGGCAAGGTCGGTCCAGGCGGCAATCAGGGATGGTCATACACGGCAGAATCGTAAGGGAAATAGCAATCACAATCACACCCAGCAGCACGCTATCACGGGCAAGGAACAAGTGCAGAGTGAGCAGCTTTATAGGAGTGATGGGACAGGAAAGGGGATCTGATTGGTGCAACTTGGGAACCTGAGGCTGATTGCCCCATTCAAACTGCCAAGCACTGAGCTCATTGGCCCAATCCAATTACCTGCACACAGGGCGCCCGCCGGAGGGCATAAATACCAGAGAGTGACGCGCGCGTGTACGGAACTGCGCGCCGGGAGCGCGCCGAGACGGCCGTGGCGCGGCCGCTCCCGAAGCCGTCGGAGAGGAGACCGCCCGAGCAGCCGCTCGCGATGGAAAGAGCCGAGCGGCGGCCGGGGAGAGGAGACGCCGAGCCGCCGCCTGGCAGAGACGCCGCCCAGCCCGCACGCTGGCCGAGCGGGAGCCGCCGACGTGGGACCGAAGGACAGGTGAGTGTCTCTGGTTCAGAACAGGGCTCGTGACACAGAACAGGTAGGTGGCCTCACTTATGGTCATGAGGAATGGGTCACTATGGATGATAAGAAGGCGGAGCTGCTAAATGCTGTGTACACAGAAGAGGAGCAAGGAGTCAATATAAGGGATGAGACTGCTGGCAATAACCCAATCATAATTCTTACCTAGCTAAACATGGATATCATCCAAGAAAAACTAAATCATTGGCATGTGAATAAGACTCCAGGACCGGATGGACCTCACCCAAGAGTTTTTAAAGAACTCAGATCATGATCTTTAAATGCCAAGGGACTGGCGCAAGGCAAATGTGTTGCCTATTTTTATAAAGTGCTCAAGGTCTTCTCCAGATAATAACAGACCTGTAAGTGTAACAACCATTGTGGGAAAATTGCTTTAAGGACTACATAGAGGATCATGTGACTATGCATAATATTATAAGTGCCAACCAGCACGGCTTTACTAAGAACAGAAGCTGCCAAACAAACCTGATTGGTTTCTATGAGGAGGTGGGTAGAAGCCTGGACAGAGGGGCGGCTGTAGATCGGGAGTCTCTGGATGGTGCAGTGTGACACTGTCCCCCATAGACGCTTATTGGGGAAATTAAAGTCTTCAAGGTTAGTAACTGGACAGAAAACTGGCTGAAGGATCATGTGCAGAGAGTTGTGGGTAATGGTCTTTATTATTGCAGATGACATAAGATATGTATCACAGTGCGGTCCATGGAAGACACGGTCAGGAATCTACACTCCTGGACTTACCCACACATCAGTGCATGCTTCCATTGAACGACCCGGAAACAGAAGCGCATGCCAGCCTTGTGCTCGAACGTGCGTACAGGTGTTCACGCATGCGCACAACAGCGCCTACCACTTTGAAGAGCAGGAGCCATTACCCTTTGCCATCTTGTAAGCCAATTCCCAAATCTGGGTCGTGTGTTCTGCTTGCTGGCAACTTCTTGGACTGACCAAATTGTGACCCCGGCTTGTTTCATGACCATCGAACCTCTGCTGCCTTCCTCAACCCCCTGCTCATCTATCATTTGGTGCTTTCACCGCAAGCCCAGACCTTCTGCCTGTCATGACCATGGCCCTGCCTCATCCCTTTGTACCATGCCTCATGTGAGCTTCTGACTTTCCTGGGCACGACCCTGCCTCATCGCCTCATGTGAGCTTCTGACTTTCTTGGGCCAGACCCGGTTAGCACCTGCTGCCAAGTCTGCCCCCCCCCCCCCTGCTGGGGGCTCCAGTAAAAAAACAGACCTATCAGACTCTGGGCCTTGTGGTTTAGTCACTCTCCCTGGCGAAGTGTTACCCTGCACCTTTCGTCTAATCGGGAGCACAATTACATTTCGGCCCTTTCATCCGCTTATTGGACTGATGGTGACGGTACAAGACTGCAGAACCCAGTCCCATTGTTACCATCATCCAGCAGCTGTCTTCACTTTCCCATGTGGTTCAGAAACCTCAAGAGGGCAACACGCAGCCTATGTCTCAGTTACTATTCCTGATGCTTCGCCTCCTGCCACCAGCTCCAGTTTCTCCTGATGCTCCTCCAGTACACGCTTAGCTGACACCATGGGTCCAGAACCCGAACACTTTTCCGGGGAGCGTCACATTCTCAAACAGTTGCCAGTTTTTCGACCAGCAACCTCGCAAATACTCCTCAGAGGCGGAGGTTAAAGTGTGGGGGCGTGGTCTCTTTCCACCAAGGGACACCTCAAATCTGCTGTAACAAAAAGGTCCTCTCCTGGCTGAGCTTTGGCTGACATCGGCAGAATCTATCCACCGGAGCCTGCATCAGGATCATGTAACATCAGCAAAATCTATCCACCGGAGCCTGCATCAGGATCACGTGACATCAGCAAAATCTATCCACCGGAGCCTGCATCGGGATCATGTGACATCGGCATAATCTATCCTATCTAACCTATCCTAGGAAACTTATGCTAACTGGAAAAGGGTACTTCCAGCAGTAGGATTGTCAGAAATTAAGATGGCCCCTTCTAAGGTCACTGGGTATTCACCATTTGAGGTTTTAATCGGAAGACCATTCCCCACCCCCTGGGTTAGGGTGCAGAAGAGGGGACTTAGACCTGATACAGGATATGCAAGGAAGCCGATTAAAACTTTGAATAATGTTAAAAGAAATGTGGCTCACACCTCTCTGTCTCGCACCTTTCACAGGACACCACCCATCCTTTTGAAGTAGGTGACGCAGTCGTGGTCCAGTAGCTGAATCAGAGAAAGAAGTAAGATTAACCTTTGGTGCTCCTACCACGGAGATCGCAGTGACCAGAACCAGTCCTAGTGGCAGATTGCCAGTCGTGGGAGAAGAAGTGCCTAAGAAAAAGCAGACACTGATACCTAGAGCAGAGAACAGACACTGCTACCTAGAGCACAGAAAAGCATGAAAATGATGACCAATGCGGGGGATCTAGGGTCCCCAAAGAAGGAAGAACAGATGAAGAAGCCCCAGCCCTTGACCAGACCTTCTTTGCTGGACTCTGGGACTGAAATTGCTAAACTTTTGATAGCTGCCTTTATCCTTTTTATACTAATATATGTGCTTACTTCATGCATTTCTGACCCACATTTGCTAGGCCCCGATTTGTGGAAAAAAATACAGTTAGAGTAGGTCAGAGAGAGACTGGTAAAGCCTGGGATCAGTTCTCAAATCATTTCCAGGTTCGTAGCTGCACCAATCATCTACTCTTATTGCCCTCAGTGTTCCTGTTGGTCAGCCATCCTTTAAATAGAGTTTAGCCCTGGCCCATTGCCCGTTATAGCTAGTGCTGCTCAGGGTGTAACTTTATCTGTGCTGTACTTGAGACTGACGCGGCTTGACCTTCGGCTAGTATCTGACCACTCTTCTGCCTCCCTGTGAGTAGACGTATTTTCGGACTGATTTCCCATGTATGACCTTGGCCATAGTATAACACTGTGTTCCTTCTATCTTTACCGTGAGCTGCCATCCTTTGCGCCTTATAAGACTTGGGGGCAACAGTGTCCGGCGAGGCATCCCACCAAATGGAGGAGTGGCTATAGGCAGAAGCGGCGGTGGAGATTGGGAGTTGCTAGCTCACAGAAGGTGGCAGATTCACAGGGCATTAATTATGCATATGCCCGGAAGTAAGGTTATGACAAGTGTTGCATCTGTAGTAAATTACACCCCGAATCTATAAGATTAATGGGCCGATCCATTCCCTCCCCGAGGGGCATCCAAAATCGGGATGGCCCGCTGTGTGAAACTCCCCGGACGGCCGCTACACTTACCTTAATCCCGGTCAAACAGCGCATGCGCGGGCCGCATCCCCGCTATACCTCTATATATACATTTGTGAATGGCCGGCGGGGGCACGCTCCCTGTTAGAGCCGCCAGCGCACTCGGAGCCGCTGAGCTTAGAGATTGGTTTAGACGTCCATAGCTCAGCGGCTCAGAGCGCGCTGATTGGACGAGCGGCTGCGCATGCGGCGTAGGACAGCGGTGAGGCGAGTTGAAGCTGGCAATCTGGGGGATTTCACATAGCGGGGCAATCCCAATCAGGGTGGGTGGACCAAAACCCAGGATAGTCAAAATCCTAGGTTTTGGTCCACTTTAATCAAAGTTATAACAACTAAATGAAATATGTGAGTTTTGCTAGTAGCTAAAGCGGAATGATTAAGTTTCAGACCCAGTATAGGACCCACAACCCAGACGGGTGTATTCTAAGTATGTCACACACCCCGCTTCAGATATTAAATAGTTAGACTTGGGTTATACTCACCGCTAGGTGGCGCTGTTGCAGAGAAGTCCAGAAAACAACAAGCCCCTCCCGGTCTATACATACCTGGTACCTCCCAACAATTCCCCAGTGTTCTTCTCTGCAAGATGGCGACAAGACAGAAGAAAGAAGTCTCCTGCTTGCAGGTAGCCGGGGTATCACCCCGCCCCCCCCCCCCCCATGGTCTATTTCTGCCCGGCTACTTTTATTATTATTCCCTGTTTTTTTTTTATACATTCTTTATTTATTGAGATTTTTCACAAATAAACAAACATATAACAAGTGGAGCAGGAATAGTATACACACCGACATAACAGCTTGATAGTCTATACTCGCAGGTGTAACGTACTAAGTGAGTGTCCTTAATAATTCAAGCACTGCAGATCAATAAATAAACTTCAATTACAATGTGTCTCTGTTCTTATTGGAATGGGGGGGGGGGGAACACAGCAGGGGGGGGAGGCCTGGAGAGTCTCTTAAACTATGCCCGGGAGGCTCTTCCCCTCAGCGGACTCAGTGAAGACCATCCAACCACGCCATGTGGAGGCAAATCTCTCGTATGTGCCATCCCGGGAGGCCATCATGTTCTCGAACCTCATCATGTCATTTACTCGTTGGAACCAGGTAAGTATGCTTGGGGGGTCTTTGCTTTTCCATAGCTGGGGAATGCAGGCCTTTGCTGCATTCAACAGATGGCACGTGAACGATTTGCGGTACCTTTTAATTGGGACCTCAGTCCTATGGAGGAGACACAGGGCAGGGTCTTCAGGGATCTCCGAGCCCGAGACCTTTTCCGCCACCAATCTCACCCTGCTCCAGAACTCTCGCAGCCCAGGGCAGGCCCAGAACATGTGCAGCAAGTCACCCTTCTCGTTACCACACCTCCAACACTCTGCGGGCGTCTCCGGCGACCACTTGTTGAGGGTCGAGGGGACCCTGTACCACCTGGAGAGCAGTTTGTATCCGCATTCCTGGTACCTGGTACATATTGATGATTTATGTGACAGTAGCAGAATTTTTCGGCGCTGCTCAGGCGACCATGTTTCATTAAGATAACTTTCCCATTTTGCCAAATAACGGGGTATTTCATCCTCTGGGGGGTCTATCAGCAACCTGTATATCCTAGATAGAGTGTGTCTTTCAACCTCCTTACTCTGACACATTTCCTCAAAGGCCGTGGTGTCACATCTGCCCCCTCTAAAATCCTGTAGGGAAGCTAGGAAGTGGCCGATCTGCATGTCTTGCCAATGAGACCATTCAGGGATCCCATGTCTCTGTGCCAGCCACGTGAGCGAGGCCCACCCATCCTGTGTCCTGAAATGACCTGCCCTGTATACATTTGCTCTAGACCATGCCGTGGCGATCGACCCCCTGCATCCCGGCCCAAAACCTGGGTTCCCCAGAATAGGGTACATGGGGGAGGGGAAGGGTGAGATCCCCTCCCGTTGCAGCGCCGCCCTGCAGGCCCTTAGCGTCGGGCCGATAGTAGGGTGCAGTGCAGCCTGCGCCATTCCCTCTTGTGGTAGCCAGGGGGCGCCCCCAATCGGAAACGTCAGGAAGCTTTGTTCCAGGCCAACCCACTGCTTGTGCCGTCCGTGGATGCACCAATCCACCACCCTGTTTAGGTGGACAGACAGATGGTACATCGCCGGGTCTGGGACGCCCACCCCCCCTCTCTCCTTCGTTCTCATCAGCAGGCTCCCTCTTATCCTTGGCCTCTTTCCAGCCCAGATGAATTTGATAAATAGGGCTCGCACCTTCTGAAGGTAGGAGCGGGGGATCATTACTGGCAGGGCCTGCATGAAATAAAGCAGACGGGGCAGGAGAGTCATCTTCACTGCGTTGCATTTTCCAAACCAGGAAAGCTTCCCCTTTACCCACCTGTTGGTGTCTTCTTCAAAGTGCTTCAATAGCGGGGGGAAGTTGAGGGCAAATATTTTGGTGAGGTCACCACTAATCTTGGTTCCCAAGTAACCAACACTGTCCTTCGCCCATCTAAACGTGAAGGAGTCCTGTAATTTCTCAAGCCGCGGTGCCGGGATACCGACATTTAGGGCCTCAGACTTCTGATAGTTTATCCTGTACCCTAAGTTCCCATATTCTCTTTTAGGTCTTTCATAAGGTTCGGCAGGGTCACCTCCGGACAGGACAAGAAAAAGATTAAATCGTCGACGTAAGCCGCGACTTTATATTGCCCTGATGTATTCTCTATTCCCTTAACATCCGGGTTTCCCCTCACCCTGCACAAGAGAGGTTCCATTGCCAATATGAAAATTAGTGGAGACAGCGGACAGCCCTGTCTTGTCCCATTGGCGATCCCAAAGGATCCCGACGAGTGACCATTAACTCTCACCGACGCCGAAGGGCAACCGTACAGGCTTTCGAACCAGCTCAGCATATTTGGGCCAAGGCCAATGTGCCTTAGGACCGAGCTCATGAACTTCCAATTGACCCTATCAAATGCTTTCTCGGCGTCGGTGGAGAGCAAAAGGACAGGCGTCTTTTGTTTCTGGGCTAGGTGGATCACGTTTAACACTTTTATGGTGTTGTCTCGAGCCTCTCTCATGGGCATAAAGCCCACCTGGTCAGGGCCAATCACCAGGTGCAGGTGGGGGGCAATCCTTGTTGCCAAAATCTTGGCGAAGAGCTTAATGTCAGTGTTCAGCGGGGAGATGGGTCGGTAGCTGGCACAGAGAGTGGGGTCCCTGCTTTCCTTAGGGATCACCGCGATATGAGCCGGGAGTGTGTCTCTGGGGAGCGTGGCCCCCTTTATTATAGCATTCATAACGGACAAGAGTCTGGAGCCCAGGACAGGAAACATTTTTTTGTAGTACTGCAGGTTGAGTCCATCAGGGCCAGGTGCCTTCCCCCTAGCCGAGCTTAACAGCGCTGCCTGCAATTCCGTCATGGAGATCGGTGTCTCAAGATCCACCATCACCTGTTCTGGGAGGGTCGGCATCCCTGACAGCCTGATGTAGTCCCTGCATCTCTGCTCCTGCCCAGGCTCCCGGACTTCCGGTAAATTGTATAGGTCCCTGTAGAATGCTCGGAACGCCTCTGCTATGTCTTCCGTAAGGTGTGTGACCCTGCCCCCCTGGTCGACTATTTTGGGTACGAAGGTCCTGGCCCTTTCGGCCCGCAGAGCGACAGCTAGTAGTCTGCCGCACTTGTCCCCCGACTCGTAGAATGCACGCCGGCATTGCACTAGCTGCGCTTTGATTTTGTCGCAACATAGAGTCTTCAATTTCTCTCTTAGCGAAGTCAGGGTAGGCAAGTAGGCGGCAGACAGGGACTTTTTATGCAGCGCTTCCAGCCTATTGATCTCCCTTAGTAGGTTCATCGTGCATTCCATCTTTTACTTTTTAACCCTAGCCCCGAGTCCTATGAAGAGCCCCTGACAAAACACTTGTGAGGAGGGGGGGGGGTCGGTAGAGAGTGGACTCTCCCCTTCCGGAGGACAACTGTGGATGGAAGGAGGGGGGGGAACACTGGGCGAGTGGGGAGTCGCCTCCTTCTGGAGGGGCTAAGGGGGGTCAAACGCACAAACAACAATAAACACAGAAATTAACTCTAAATATCCTCTATGGGGAAAAACAAAACCCTACAGGTCCGGTGAACCTGCGAGCTGGCCCTAATGCCGGGTAGAGCGCCCGTCGGTATTCGCCGCAGATCTGGTCACCCCCTCCCGCATCGGATCAGCCAACAGGTCAGCGTGGGTAAAAGTAGTGAACAGCGAACCAGGAACAACAAGTAAGAAGGCAATAATACTAACATTGATAACATTAACAGATCTTGTCCATGCCCTTCCGGGCATAGCTCTATGTGGAGGGAGGAGCCCAGCCCCCCTCCCCCCCCGGCAGGGAACCCCAGACTAAAGGAGGAGGCGGGCGCAACACCCGTCCCGCGGACCCACGGCGGCACGCGCCACCCAATGCTGGGGTCGTCTACGGGTGGTTGGGTTCCCTACCGGAGGAGCGAGAGCGGCCGGGACATCCCACCCCCCGAGCAGGCTCACGTCTCCGCGTCGTATGGCCTGGACTGCCTTCTCGCCCGTCGACGCCTTCCAGGGCCCCTAGGGCCTCCCGGGTCTCTCCCAGGTGCCCCTCCAGGCCGGGAGGGTGGAAGAGTCACTCTTGCCGCCAGCCAGTCCGGGACCTCTACCGGGTCACACCGAAGGAAGAGAAACAAGTCCGCCAGATCCCCCGGCGACCTCAGCAGGAAGGTGTCGCGGTCTCTCCTAATGATTAGGTGGAAGGGGTACCCCCACCTATATGTCGCTCCTGCGCGCGTCACTGTCTCCAGTAATGGCTTCAGGGCTCGGCGCATGAGCAATGTTCTGCGTGAGAGATCTTGCAGTATCTGAATGCTTGCTCCATCAAAACTGATGTTTCCTTTCCGCCATGCAGCTCGGGCAATATCTTCTTTCAATGTGTATTGTTGCACCCTGCAGACGACATCTCTCGGTCTGGACGGGTCCGGGTTAGGGGGGCCAAGCGCCCTGTGTCCAACTCGATCGGGGTGGCCGGATCCCTATCCAGCACTGTATTGAATATGACTGTTGTGACGCGTTTGAGGTCTTCCCCCGACGAGGCTTTGGGGATGCCCCGCAGCCTGAGATTGTTTCTACGGCTGCGGTTCTCGACATCGTCAATATGAAGCATCTGGGCCCGGAGTAAGGATTCCTGACGGTCGCACCTCTCCTCAAGAGCTCTAAGACAGTTTGCAGTCGAAGGGCCCTCCGACTCGAGCACAGTCACCCTCTCCTCGACTATCGAGACTTGCTGCTTGACCTCTGCCAGCTCGCGTCTGTGCGCCTCTTCATACTTTGCAATAAGGCTCTCAATGTCTGTTCTGGACGGTAAGTTCCGCAGAAGCGTGATTGTTTCCTTATGGATATTGACGTCGCGAGAGGGCCCGGGGTCTTCAGGTTTCCCAGCCGACAGGGGGGCAGGGTGCAGCCGCAGCTCCCCCTCGGCGGGGACATGCACCAATGAAGCCCACGGCTCCGGTCCCGGCTCAGGGGAGAAGCAAGGCTGATGCGGGGTCATCAGGGTCGGGCTGAGCTGGCCCTTGGGCCACGAGGCCTCCGGCGAAGGCAGCAGCGGTGGTGTACAGGGACTTGGGGGTGTAGGCCCCTGCCGCCACACTAGAATCTCGGGCTCCAAGGGGGGGGGGATGCCGACTCTTCGGGGTCCTCTGGGGTAGACCCGCAGGCATGTGCACGTCGGTCCCCGGCTGCCCCTCCATCAATGGTGCTCCGTCGCCCTCTGTTCCCTGCCGGGGCAAGACAGCAAATTTGGCCAGGGTCAGCTGTTTTGTAGCTCCCAGTTTGTCTCCCTGGGGCCCTGACATGTAGGCACTTGGCTTCCTCATTCCCGGAGCGCAGGGGGCGTGGCCTCGCTTCTAGTCCTGAACAGGGCCTTATCAATCTGTGCAGGAGGGCAAGGGGGGGGGGGCGGCGCGTACGGGGTCAGGCGGATATGCGCAGCCTGCTCCCCAGATATGTTGGCTGCCTGTCTAGGCTCTCTGCCCGCCGTCAGCTGTGCACCCACCTCGCTTGCGGCGGTGTGCTGGCCGGGCTCCTTCTGCCCCCTCATCTGATCCGGGGAGTCCCGATCGGCATCCGTAGCCCCGCCCCTCCACGTCATCGTCTCAGCGGCCACCATCTTTGGACTCCCACTGCCTGTGCTGCTGGCCGTCTCCGCCATGTTGGTGCACCCGCCGATGCACATAGTCAGCGCCTCCGCCGCCGCAGCTTCTCTGCCCCGCAGGCAGTCACCCGGCGTCCTCTCCACGGCGGGATCCGCGGGCGCCTCCCCTCCGCCAGGTAGGTGGTTTCTCCTCCGGCCGCGCTCACCTCCAAACGCCGCTGCGCTCTCTGCAGCCTCCTCCGTGGGCGCACTGCCGGTGTGCCCGCCTTTCCTCCCGGCCTCGTGTGGTCTCTCCCTCTCTGGCCCGTCCCCCGCTCCGTGACCTCGGGGGGCTCCTCCACCGCTGCGAGCACGACTGCCTCTCCGACCCCCAGCGTGCTCCTCGCCATCTTGGATCTCCGGTCCTCGGCTCTTTCCCTCCGGAAATCTGCAGTCGGGGGGTTTTGGGGACCCCTCCGCTGACCCCCTCCACGTCTCTGGGGGTTTCTCTTCCTGGCCATGGCTTTTTGGGGTTGGTTCGCTGCCTGCTAGCTTAACTATTGGGCTGTCGATGCGGGAGCTCAAGGGAAACGCTCCCTCACAGCTCCATACCTAGGACACGCCCCCCCTATTCCCCGGTTTTAATTGGTAGCCTCCCAGCTTAGGCTGTCGGCCGGGCAAGGGTAGATGGCACTTAGAGTGCCTAGGAGATTAGCTCCTCCGCTCGACCCCATATTATGGGGCAATGCGGTTATCCGGTTTGGTGATCCGGATGTGGGATGCCCTAGCCCTTAGGTCACTTTCAGGTTCCCCTTCGTTTGGCCTTCTCCCTGCGCTTTTGGCTTGTATGTGTGCTGTGTGTGTGGAGTGTGCTTTGGTGCGTGTGGCAGGGACGGGTGGCTTGAGGCCGGCCCGTCCGTCTGCCTGGTCACTTTTTGGCTTGGGGGGCTCCCTGAGCCCCCTGGACTAGCTTTACTTGGTGCAGGGGGCGGGTCGGGCGGCGCGTGTGCCGCCGGCCCGCCGCTCGTTTCTCTTCTGAGGGCAGGCGCCATGTTCTGGCGCCCGCCTCTCGGCTGGATCTCCAGGGTTGGCGGTGGGCAGGGCCGGGCGGCGCGCTGCGCCATCGGCCCGCCTGGATGTGAGGGCGCCGAGGATCGCATCTCGGCACCCGCTGGCTGTCATGCTGGAGGCGGGCGGGACCAGGCGGCATCCGTGCCGCCGGCCCGCCTGGCGGTATATGCGGGCGCCATTCCTTGTGGCGCCCACTGTTCGGCTGGCTCTGACTCGGAGGGTGGGCGGGTCGTGTCTGGCTGGTTAGGGAGGGGCGGGGCCACAGGTCTCCCGCGTTCTGCTGGGCTTCCCTCCTCGCACTGGCCGCCATCTCACGCTGCGGGGGGTCAGGTAGGCTGCTTTCTTTACTGGGCTGGGGGCTTCTACTGGCTTCTGGCCCCCCTCCCTCGCGGGGGGGGGTGGCGGCAGGGTCCCTTTAGCCTGGCTCTGGGCCAGTTGGCTGGGAGTCTTACTGGGCTTCCCTGGCTCACACATCTGTTGTAATATATAAGGATATATATATGTATTTAGTCTTTTCTATGCTGCCCCATTGGGGGTTCTTGCCTGACCCGCTTTGTGTCTCAGTACTGTATTATATGTGTGTTCTCCAGTTTTTATTGTTGTGCTTGGAGTGACTGTTGTCTCTTTTTTTTCAGATCCTGGGATCCCATGCTACAGGGCTCTCCCGGTCTTAGATACCTGGCTAGTTGGGGTTGGCCGTTACCTTCATTTTTGGGTTTTTTGCTAAATTCCCCATTTCTGGGCTCTATATATATTCATAAAAATACTAGAGGGGCATCCCGGGTCGCTTACGGCGTAAATCCCTGGGTTACTGCAAATACCATAATTTCACCATATGGAGGCTACCAAAGATACCGGAAACGGTCCTTCGGGGCAGTCCAGGCTCTGTGGGGGGTGTGGGACTCCCAGGGGATGATGTCATTATATGTATTCCATGTGCACAGCGGAACATTGAGCGCCAGTCCGGCACCCCGGTGCCCAATCCTTCCTCGGCCGCGTCATCTCCCTCCCCTCCTCGCCTGTTCCGGACCCCGTGTGACGTTGTCATTGGGGGGGATTCGCAATCTGAGGTATGCGCCCGATTGCCCAGCCTCGAGAAAATGTTTTCCGCTGTGGTCGCTCAGAAGGCTCCGGCTAAGCGGAAACACTTGTCTCCGCCTCCGCCGGACTCAGACGATGAGGTTGTTGAGGCTCTGGATTGGTCAGATCGTCCCCTTGAAGAGGGTGAGCTTATTGAGGAATTAGATGATCCTGAGGTTCAGCAGCTGCTGGGTGCTGAGGGTGACCAGGCCACGGGGTCTGTCCCCGACACGCCTTCCATTCTGGCCCAAATGTTTGAGGTTTTGGATTTGGACCCTCCTGAAGCTGCTCCTCGGCCTAAGGGTTTTTGGGGTGACCAAGCCGCGCTTGGAGTTTCCCAGTCAACAGCATTTCGAGGATGTTGTCCTTAAGGAATGGGAGCAACCTACGCGTCTCGTTGGGGTGCCGCCTAGCTGGGATAGGAAGTATCCCTTTCCGGCGGACTTGGTGAAGCGTTGGTCGGTCCCTCCCGAGGTGGATGCTCCGGTTTTGGGACTATCTAATACGGCGGTTTTGCATTCTCCTGACACGACTTCTCTTAAGGACGGCGAGGATCGCTGGATTGATCAGCTGGCCCGACACGGTTTTGTCTGTGCGGGTTTGGTGTTGAGGCCTGTTTGCGCTTCGGCACTTTTATTGTTGGCGGTTAGGTCTATTGTCAGGGATTTATGTGTGGATCTTGATCCTACTTGTGATGAGTTTCTTGCCCTTAAGCGTTGTGAATCCTTCGTGTCATTTATCCTTGCCGCTCAGGATGATGCCATGTTGATGTGTGGCAGGGCTACGGCTCTGTTGGTAGCTATCCGCCGCTCAGTGTGGTTGAGGCAGTGGACTGCTGATTTTAATTCCAAGAGATCGCTCACGGCTCTTCCGTTTCTGGGTTTGAGACTTTTCGGTGAGAAGCTGGATTCTGTTGCCAGGGGAGGTAAGTTACCTCAGCGCAAGAAATTTCGTCGCTCCTTTCGGGGGGGCGGCCCCCTTCAATCCTTCCTTTCGGGGAGCCAGAGCCGGCAGGGGTGCGGGCTTCTCGGCTTCCAGGGGTGCCAGCTGGAATAGGGGTAAAGGCCGTGGCCGTCCCGTTCAAGTCTGGTGCGCCAAGCCCAAACCAGCTGCCAAGCCCGCTCAGCAATGAGGGGGCGCCCTCACCCTTACGGGTGGGGGGACGGCTGCGACTCTTCTCCCGGGTATGGGACCAGGAGGTCTCGGACAGGTGGATCCGGGAGGTGGTGTTGGCCGGTTACAAGCTGGAGTTCGAGTCCCGCCCTCCTCCAAGGTTTTTCAGGTCTCGTGTCCCTTCAGATCCTTTGGCCGCGCAGGGGCTCCTGGCGGCGGTAAGGAATCTTCTGGAAATGGTCATCTGCCCGGTTCCTCCTTCGGAGGTGGGGTGCGGGTGTTATTCCAATCTCTTCACTGTACCCAAAAAGGATGGGTCGTTCCGTCCCATCCTGGATTTGACGTTTCTCAACCTGTTTGTTCGTCCCCGGAAGTTTCGCATGGAAACTCTGCGGTCTGCGATCAATTCGCTTCGGCAGGGGAACTTTATGACGTCCATAGACATCAAGGATGCATACCTTCACATTCTGATCTTTCCGGCTCACCAGAGGTTTCTTCGCTTTGTGGTGGAGGATCGGCATTTTCAGTTTGTGGCTCTTCCATTCGGCCTCACCTCGGCTCCGAGAGTGTTCACCAAGGTGTTGGCGGGCGTGATGGCCCTGCTCAGAGCTCAGGGGATTCGCATTGTGTCTTATCTGGACGATCTTCTCATCATGGCTCCTTCCTTCAGTCAAGCGGAAGGGGACACCAGCACGGTGGTGTCCACTCTGAAGAGGTTCGGCTGGGTGATCAACTATCCCAAGTCCTCTCTGGTTCCGGCCAGGGTGGTGACCTTTCTGGGGATGTCCTTGGACTCTTTCCAGCACAGAGTTTTTCTCCCTCAGGCCAAGGTTCTTTTGATTCAGGAATTGGCTCAGCTTCTTCTTTCCAATCCTTGCCCGTCCATCCGTCTAGGGATGAGACTGGTGGGGCTGATGGTAGCTTCTTTCGAGGCAGTTCCCTTCGCGCAGTTTCACACGCGGACGCTTCAGCTTCATCTGTTGGCGTCTTGGGACCGGCGACCGCGGTCGTTGGATCGGTCCTTCCGGATGTCCCCCCGGGTTTGGCAGTCTCTACTGTGGTGGATGGTCTCGGACAATCTCCTGAAGGGCAGGTCATTTCTGACCCCGCTTTGGGAAACTGTCACCACGGACGCCAGTTTGTCAGGATGGGGAGGTTTCTGGAAGGATCTTCGGTTCCGGGGGCGGTGGAGTCCTCAGGAAACACACTTGCCCATCAATGTTCTGGAGTTGAGAGCCATCAGGTTGGTTCTGTCTCACTTGACGCAGGATTTACAGGGCTTGCCGGTTCAGGTTCGATCGGACAATCGGACGGCGGTTGCTTACATAAATCACCAAGGAGGGACTCGCAGTCTGGGTGCCCTCAGAGAGGTGTCTCTGATCCTAGTTTGGGCAGAGACTCATGTCCCTTGCATCTCGGCAGTGTACATTCCAGGAGTGGAAAACACGGAGGCGGACTTTCTGAGCCGGTGTTCTTCCCGCCGGGGGGAATGGTCTCTCCATCCCCAGGTGTTTCGGTCGCTTTGTCTCCGGTGGGGGACGCCGGAGGTGGATCTGTTTGCCTCTCGTCACAATCACAAGCTTCCGACATTCGTGTTGCTTTCTCAGGATCCTCTGGCTCTGGTGGCGGATGCCATGGCCCTGAGCTGGAGGGACCTGGGGTTTCTTTATCTGTTTCCTCCGATCCCCATGCTAGGCAGGGTGTTGCGAAAGTTGGTCCTGGAAGGGGTCCCCGCCATTCTCGTGGCTCCAAGGTGGCCAAGGCGGGTGTGGTTCGCAGACATCGTTCGTCTGGCAGTGGATCAGTTCGATCTGCCTCTTCGGCCGGATCTTCTCACTCATGGCCAACTGTGTTACCCCAGTTTACCAACGCTGGCTTTGACGGCTTGGCTGCTGAAACCTCAATCTTAAAGGAGGAGGGTCTTTCGGATTCGGTTATTCGGACTCTTATTAGTGCCAGGAAGAGATCCTCTTCTTCCATCTATTATAGGGCTTGGAGATCTTATATTGATTGGTGTGAGGCTAGATCTTTGCCCTGCCGGGTCTTTTCTATTTCTAGGATTTTGGAATTGCTTCAATCAGGGCTGGACTCTGGTCTTCAGCTGAGTACTTTGAAGGGGCAGGTTTCTGCTTTGTCTATCTTTTTTCAGAGGTCATTTGCACTCCATCCTTTGGTCAAGACTTTTTTCCAGGGGGTTTCGCATCTGCGGCCTCCTAGGAAGCCTTTGCTCCCTGTTTGGGATTTGAATTTGGTTCTCTCTGCTCTTCAGGCTCCTCCTTTTGAGCCTTTGCAGGATATTGCTCTGTCTACTCTGACTCAGAAGGTTGCTTTTCTGGTGGCCATCACTTCGGTCAGGCGTGTTTCGGAGTTGGCAGCCTTGTCAATTCAGGCTCCTTATTTTGAGAAACATCAGGACAAAGTGGTTTTTCGTTTCAAACCAGACTTTCTTCCTAAAGTGGCCTCGGCTTTTCATCTTAACCAGGACATTGTTCTTCCTTCCTTGTGTCCTAAGCCTAGGAATGACAAGGAGCGCGCTTTGCATTGTTTGGATGTGGTGCGTTGTGTTAAGTGCTATTTGCGTACCACTTCTCCTTTTAGTAAGACTGATGCTTTTTTCGTGGTGCCCTGTGGGCTTAGGAAGGGCTTGGCTCCGGCTAAGTCTTCCATTAGCAAGTGGATTCGTCAGGCGGTTGTTGGAGCCTATTCTTCCAAGGGGAAGGATCCCCCTTTTCGTGTTACTGCTCATTCTACTCGTGCGGTTGGAGCGTCCTGGGCTTTTCAGCACCAGGCTTCTGTTGATCAAGTTTGTAAGGCTGCTACTTGGTCTTCTGTTCACACTTTTTCTAAGTTTTATGAGGTTGATGTGCGGGCCTCAGCGGATGCTGTTTTTGGCCGCAAGGTTCTGCAGGGTGCAGTGGTTTGAGTTTCTGCATTATTGCCTGGTTGGATACCCGCCCTTTTTGGACACTGCTGTTGGATGTCCCAAGTCTAATGATTTAATATCTGAAGCGGGGTGTGTGACATACTTAGAATAATACCATTTTGTGAATACTCACCTGTAAAATGGGTATTATAAGTATGTCACACACCCCGCTTCACCCGCCCTTTTTGGTATCCTGGTTCTTTATATGGTAAAGCTTTTTATTTACAGTTGAGGGTTACCATTGTTTTTTTCCTGGTACCTTGTCTTTACTGCTGTTTGAATACTGGGGAATAGTTGGGAGGTACCAGGTATGTATAGACCGGGAGGGGCTTGTTGTTTTCTGGACTTCTCTGCAACAATGATTTAATATCTGAAGTGGGGTGTGTGACATACTTATAATACCCATTTTACAGGTATTATTCACAATACCTTATTCACAGTATTCACAAAATGGTATTATTGCCCTCAGTGTTCCTGTTGGTCAGCCATCCTTTAAATAGAGTTTAGCCCTGGCCCATTGCCCGTTATAGCTAGTGCTGCTCAGGGTGTAACTTTATCTGTGCTGTACTTGAGACTGACGTGGCTTGACCTTTGGCTAGTATCTGACTACTCTTCTGCCTCGTCCCTGTGAGTAGACGTACTTTCGGACTGATTTCCCATGTACGACCTTGGCCATAGTATAACACTGTGTTCCTTCTATCTTTACCGTGAGCTGCCATCCTTTGCGCCTTTTAAGACTTGGGGGCAACAGTGTCCGGCGAGGCATCCCGCCAAATGGAGGAGTGGCTATAGGCAGAAGCGGCGGTGGAGATTGGGGGTTGCTAGCTCACAGAAGGTAGAAGATTCACAGGACATTAATTATGCATATGCCCGGAAGTAAGGTTATGACAAGTGTTGCATCTGTAGTAAATTACACCCCGAATCTATAAGATTACTGGGCCGATCCATTCCCTCCCCGAGGGGCATCCAAAATCGGGATGGCCCGCTGTGTGAAACTCCCCGGAGGGCCGCTACACTTACCTTAATCCCGGTCAAACAGCGCATGCGCGGGCCGCATCCCCGCTATACCTCTATATATACATTTGTGAATGGCCAGCGCGGGCACGCTCCCTGTTAGAGGGAAGCGTGAGATGCAGCCGCCAGTGCACTCGGAGCCGCTGAGCTTAGAGATTGGTTTAGACGTCCATAGCTCAGCGGCTCAGAGCGCGCTGATTGGACGAGCGGCTGCGCATGCGGCGTAGGATTCTGGGGGATTTCACATAGCGGGGCAACCCCGATCAGGGTGAGTGGACCAAAACCCAGGATAGTTAAAATCCTAGGTTTTGGTCCACTTTAATCAAAGTTATAACAACTAAATGAAATAATACCATTTTGTGAATACTCACCTGTAAAATGGGTATTATAAGTATGTCACACACCCCGCTTCAGATATTAAATAGTTAGACTTGGGTATACTCACCGCTAGGTGGCACTGTTGCAGAGAAGTCCAGAAAACAACAAGCCCCTCCCGGTCTATACATACCTGGTACCTCCCAACAATTCCCCAGTATTCAAACAGCAGTAAAGACAAGGTACCAGGAAAAAAACAATGGTAACCCTCAAATGTAAAAGAAAAAACTTCACCATATAAAGAACCAGGATACCAAAAAGGGCGGGTAAAGCGGGGTGTGTGACATACTTATAATACCCATTTTACAGGTGAGTATTCACAAAATGGTATTATTCTAAGTATGTCACACACCCCGCTTCAGATATTAAATAGTTAGACTTGGGACATCCAACAGCAGTGTCCAAAAAGGGCGGGTATCCAACCAGGCAATAATGCAGAAACTCAAACCACTGCAGCCTGCAGAACCTTGCGGCCAAAAACAGCATCCGCTGAAGCCCGCACATCAACCTTGTAAAACTTAGAAAAAGTGTGAACAGAAGACCAAGTAGCAGCCTTACAAACTTGTTCAACAGAAGCCTGGTGCGGAAAGGCCCAGGACGCTCCAACCGCACGAGTAGAATGAGCAGTAACATGAAAAGGGGGATCCTTCCCTTTGGCAGAGTAGGCCCCAACAACTGCCTGACGAATCCACTTGCTAATGGAAGACTTAGCCGGAGCCAAGCCCTTCCTAAGCCCACAGGGCACAACGAAAAAGGCATCAGTCTTACGAAAAGAAGATGTAGTACGCAAATAGCACTTAACACAACGTACCACATCCAAACAATGCAAAGCGCGCTCCTTGTCATTCCTAGGCTTAGGACACAAGGAAGGGAGAACAATGTCCTGGTTAAGATGAAAAGCCGAGACCACTTTAGGAAGAAAGTCTGGTTTGAAGCGAAAAACCACTTTGTCCTGATGTTTCTCAAAATAAGGAGCCTGAATCGACAAGGCTGCCAACTCCGAAACACGCCGAACCGAAGTGATGGCCACCAGAAAGGCAACCTTCTGAGTCAGAGTAGACAGAGCAATATCCTGCAAAGGCTCAAAAGGAGGAGCCTGGAGAGCAGAGAGAACCAAATTCAAATCCCAAAAAGGGAGCAAAGACTTCCTAGGAGGCCGCAGATGCGAAACCCCCTGGAAAAAAGTCTTGACCAAAGGATGGAGTGCAAATGACCTTTGAAAAAAGATAGACAAAGCAGAAACCTGCCCCTTCAAAGTACTCAGCTGAAGACCAGAGTCCAGCCTTGATTGAAGAAATTCCAAAATCCTAGAAACAGAAAAGACCCGACAGGGCAAAGATCTAGCCTCACACCAATCAATATAAGATCTCCAAGCCCTATAATAGATGGTAGAAGAGGATCTCTTCCTGGCACTAATAAGAGTCTGAATGACCGAATCCGAATGACCTTCCTCCCTTAAGATGGAGGTTTCAGCAGCCAAGCCGTCAAAGCCAGCGTTGGTAAATTGGGGTAGCATATTTGACCCTGAGTGAGAAGATCCGGCCGAAGAGGCAGATCGAACTGATCCACTGCCAGACGAACGATGTCTGCGAACCACACCCGCCTTGGCCACCTTGGAGCCACGAGAATAGCGGGAACCCCTTCCAGAACCAACTTTCGCAACACCCTGCCTAGCATGGGGATCGGAGGAAACAGATAAAGAAACCCCAGGTCCCCCCAGCTCAGGGCCATGGCATCCGCCGCCAGAGCCAGAGGATCCTGAGAAAGCGACACGAATGTCGGAAGCTTGTGATTGTGACGAGAGGCAAACAGATCCACCTCCGGCGTCCCCCACCGGAGACAAAGTGACCAAAACACCTGGGGATGGAGAGACCATTCCCCCTGGCGGGAAGAACACCGGCTCAGAAAGTCCGCCTCCGTGTTTTCCACTCCTGGAATGTACACTGCCGAGATGCAAGGGACATGAGTCTCCGCCCAAACTAGGATCAGAGACACCTCTCTGAGGGCACCCAGACTGCGAGTCCCTCCTTGGTGATTGATGTAAGCAACCGCCGTCCGATTGTCCGATCGAACCTGAACCGGCAAGCCCTGTAAATGCTGCGTCAAGTGAGACAGAACCAACCTGATGGCTCTCAACTCCAGAACATTGATGGGCAAGTGGGCCTCTCGAGGACCCCACCGCCCCCGGAACCGAAGATCCTTCCAGAAACCTCCCCATCCTGACAAACTGGCATCCGTGGTGACAGTTTCCCAAGGCGGGGTCAGGAATGACCTGCCCTTCAAGAGATTGTCCGGGACCAGCCAGCACTGCAGAGACTGCCGAACCCAGGGGGACATCCGGAAGGACCGATCCAACGGCCGCGGTCGCCGGTCCCAAGACGCCAACAGATGAAGCTGAAGCGTCCGCGTGTGAAACTGAGCAAAAGGAACCGTCTCGAAAGAAGCTACCATCAGACCCACCAGTCTCATCCCTAGACGGATGGACGGGCGAGGATTGGAAAGAAGAAGCTGAGCCAATTCCTGAATCAAACGAACCTTGGCCTGAGGGAGAAAAACTGTGCTGGCAAGAGTCCAAGGACATCCCCAGAAAGGTCACCACCCTGGCCGGAACCAGAGAAGACTTGGGGTAGTTGATCACCCAGCCGAACCTCTCCAGAGTGGACACCACAGTGCTGGTGTCCCCTTCCGCTTGACTGAAGGAAGGAGGCATGATGAGAAGATCATCCAGATAAGGCACAATGCGAATCCCCTGAGCTCTGAGAAGGGCCATCACGCCCGCCAACACCTTGGTGAACACTCTCGGAGCCGAGGTGAGGCCGAATGGAAGAGCCATGAACTGAAAATGCCGATCCTCCACCACAAAGCGAAGAAACCTCTTGTGAGCCGGAAAGATCGGAATGTGAAGGTAAGCATCCTTGATGTCTATGGACGTCATAAAGTCCCCCTGCCGAAGAGAACTGATCGCAGACCGGAGAGTTTCCATGCGAAACTTCCGGGGACGAATAAACAGGTTGAGAAACTTCAAATCCAGGATGGGACGGAACGA
Source organism: Gastrophryne carolinensis (assembly GCA_027917425.1). Taxonomy (NCBI): domain Eukaryota; kingdom Metazoa; phylum Chordata; class Amphibia; order Anura; family Microhylidae; genus Gastrophryne; species Gastrophryne carolinensis. The sequence goes on from CM051234.1 coordinate 1,758,175, forward strand.
CCCATCCTTTTTGGGCACTGTGAAGAGATTGGAATAATACCTGCGCCCCACCTCCAAAGGAGGGACCGGGCAGATGACTGCCATATCCAGAAGATTCCTTACCGCCGCCAGGAGCCCCTGCGCGGCCAAAGGATCTGAGGGGACACGAGACCTGAAAAATCTTGGAGGAGGGCGGGACTCGAACTCCAGCTTGTAACCGGCCGACACCACCTCCCGGATCCACCTGTCCGAGACCTCCTGGTCCCATACCCGGGAGTCGCAACCGCCCCCCACCCGTAAGGGTGAGGGCGCCCCCTCATTGCTGAGTGGGCTTGGCAGCTGGTTTGGTCTTGGCGCCCCAGACGTGAACGGGACGGCCACGGCCTCTACCCCTGTTCCAGCTGGCACCCCTGGAAGCCGAAAAGCCCGCACCCCTGCCGGTTTTGGCTCCCCGAAAGGAAGGATTGAAGGGGGCCGCCCCCCGAAAGGAACGACGAAATTTCTTGCGCTGAGGTAACTTACCTTGGCAACAGAATCCAGCTTCTCACCGAAAAGTCTCAAACCCAGAAACGGAAGAGCCGTGAGCGATCTCTTGGAATTAAAATCAGCAGTCCACTGCCTCAACCACACTGAGCGGCGGATAGCTACCAACAGAGCCGTTGCCCTGCCACACATTAACATGGCATCATCCTGAGCGGCAAGAATAAATGACACGAAGGATTCACAACGCTTAAGGGCAAGAAACTCATCACAAGTAGGATCAAGATCCACACATAAATCCCTGACAATAGACCTAACCGCCAACAATATAAGTGCCGAAGCACAAACAGGCCTCAAGACCGAACCCGCACAGACAAAACCATGGCGGGCCAGCTGATCAATCCAGCGATCCTCGCCGTCCTTAAGAGAAGTCGTGTCAGGAGCATCAACCTCGGGAGGGACAGACCAACGCTTCATCAAGTCCGCCGGAAAGGGATACTTCCTATCCCAGCTAGGCGGCACCCCAACGAGATGCGTAGGTTGCTCCCATTCCTTAAGGACAACATCCTCGAAATGCTGTTGACTGGGGAACTCCAAGCGCGGCTTGGTCACCCCAAAAAGCTGACCCTTAGGCCGAGGAGCAGCTTCAGGAGGGTCCAAATCCTCAAACATTTGGGCCAGAATGGAAGGCGTGTCGGGGACCGACCCGGCGGCCTGCTCACCTTCAGCACCCAGCAACTGCTGAACCTCAGGATCATCTAATTCCTCAATAAGCTCACCCTCTTCAAGGGGACGATCTGACCAATCCAGAGCCTCAACAACCTCATCGTCTGAGTCCGGCGGAGGCGGAGACAAGTGTTTCCGCTTAGCCGGAGCCTTCTGAGCAACCACAGCGGAAAACATCTTCTCGAGGATAGCCAACCTGGCGCATACCTCGGATTGCGAATCCCCACCCATGACAACGTCACACGGGGTCCAGAACAGGCGAGGAGGAGAAGGAGATGGTAGGGCCGACGAAGGACCGGGCACCGGGGTGCCGGACTGGCGCTCAATGTTCCGCGGTGCACATGGAATACATATAATGACATCCCCTGGGAGCGGAGTCCCACACCCCCCGCACAACCTGGACTGCCCCGAAGGACCGTTTCCGGAATCTTTGGTAGCCTCCATATGGTGAATTCATGGTAATCGCAATAACCAGGGATTTACGTAATACGCGACCCGGGATCTCTACTAATATATTTAAACATGTGAAAGGCCAGGGAAGCCCAATAAGGCACCCAGCAACACAAAATACAATGCTTTCAGCACCCTGACACAACCCCCCAAGCAAGGAGGACTAGAAACAAAAAATGCCCCCAGCCAAGAAGACCGCCTTAAAAAGGCAAAACCCCAGCCTACCTTAATGCAGGAGCAGGAATGGCGGCCACAACGAGGGAGCGGAGGAGGGAGAAGAAGGGCGGGCCCAGCACGCGCGGGAGACGCAGAGGTCCCGCCCCTCCACCAATCCCGGCGAAGCGCGGGCAGCGCACGACGCGGCCCCGCCCCCCTCCACCTCCAAGGAGCAATGCGCAGAAGGTGGGCGCCAAGGACAATGGCGCCCGCACCGATAGCCAGGCGGGCCGGCGGCACACACGCCGCCCGCACCACATCCGGGAGACCAAAGCAGCGGGCGCCTGGATAAGGCACCCGCTCCGACAGATAGGCGGGCCGGCGGCACCGCGCCGCCCCGCCCCGCCCACCTCCGTCCAGAGCATAGCAGCGGGTGCCACGGACATGGCGCCCGCAGTGACAAACACCCGCACGCCCGACCCCTGCACCGGAACACACAGTCCGGGGAGCTCAGCAGAGCCCCCAAACAAGCACACACAAAACGGGCGGGCCGGCGGCACACAACACCCAGGCCGCCCGGCCCCCCACACAAAGGCAAAACAGACACCTGGCACACACAAAGAGTGCAAGCAGGAGACTTCTTTCTTCTGTCTTGTCGCCACCTTGCAGAGAAGAAACACTGGGGAATTGTTGGGAGGTACCAGGTATGTATAGACCGGGAGGGGCTTGTTGTTTTCTGGACTTCTCTGCAAACAGTGCCACCTAGCGGTGAGTATACCCAAGTCTCACTATTTAATATCTGAAGCGGGGTGTGTGACATACTTAGAATATGTGAGTTTTGCTAGTAGCTAAAGCGGAATGATTAAGTTTCAGACCCAGTATAGGACCCACAACCCAGACGGGTGTTTTAAGGTTAGGAAATCTAATAAGACTGAGAAAACGTGACCCAATCCTAGCTTAATATCTCTAAGCCAAATGAGAAAGGCGGGATCTATTTTAAAACGAATAATGCTCAATACAATGCAATTGGCTGGAATATAACGCTAATCAACCCACGCGTGACTAATTTCTCCATAAGATTTCTGCTAGAGGAGAAAGTAAGACATTTTGGAGCCCTTTTGGTATATTGGGTAATTTTGGAGGAATTTTCAAATGGTTAAGCGATATGGCCATCAATGTTCTTGTAGTGTTTCCTTCAAACTTATTATGTGCCTGATTGCAAGCTGTAGGGAAGAGAGCCCAGCTGCCACATTTATGGCTTACCTAGCCCATAGGCACAGAATGTGAATTAAGGAGATCATCCAGAGATGATCTAAGAGGGGATTGAAGGGTGAAATGCTTAGCCTAATGGCGGCCATGTTGAGAAGAAGACTCCATTTTGTATTCTATAATTTGATATTAGACTTAGTTATATAGATATACATGTGATATGTTAAGTTCTGGGCATAAAGCCAACAGATGTTTTAGTGTGTAGGAATATCCTGCTCTCAGTGATTTAATTAGATGTAGGTCACGGGAATTCCTTGAACTCCGTTATCAGTAGACATATAGGAAACGTGCTCACGCAGGAAACACAGGATTTATTGCCAGCTTTCTGTGGTGAGGTTTTTGGTTAGGTCACAAAGGTGGGGGGTAAGTACTCCTATTTAGGGTGTGACATTCTTTATAAATATTTATTGATTTCTGAATAAACTTAGATCAGTCTTTGAACCTAAAGTACAAGCTCGTGGTTCTTAGTATCTGATCTCAAGCAGCTGCTGACCGAACACTGACAGACCTTGGACGAGGGAGGCCAGACAACCCTTACAGACCCCAACAACCTCTTCCTCACTCCTATGGCGGACGCCTGCAGCCAATCAGACGCCGGGCACGGGGCAGCGTGAAGTCAGCGGGAGCCGTTTGCCGAAAGATGATAAATGATAAAATCCACTCGTTACTGACATCACATTATAAGACACGCCCACCTGACTCACCTGCACCAATCACAGGAGAGCTCTCCTCCTCATTACTGCTCACACCTGTGTCTCCATCACCCAGCCGGCAGCCATCCTCTGCATGCTCCGCCTCCTCCTCCATAGCAAGCTCCGCCTCCTCTTCCATAGCAAGCTCCGTCTCCTCCTTGTATTTTGTATGATCAACTAAATGAGAATTAGTCCAAAATCAATTCTACATATTAACACAATGCACTGAGCCCCCTTTGAGTGGCACCTCCCTGCTATAAACTCCCTCTCTGAGCGGCTCCTCCCTGCTATCCCCTCCCCCTCTGAGCGGCTCCTCCCTGCTATCCCCTCCCCCTCTGAGCGGCTCCTCCCTGCTATCCCCTCCCCCTCTGAGCGGCACTTCCCTGCTTTCCCCTCCCCCTCTGAGCGGCTCCTCCCTGCTATCCCCTCCCCCTCTGAGTGGCACTTCCCTGCTATCCCCTCCCCCTCTGAGCGGCACCTCCCTGCTTTCCCCTCCCCCTCTGAGCGGCACCTCCCTGTTATCCCCTCCCCTCTGAGCGGCACCTCCCTGCTATCCCCTCCCCCTCTGAGCGGCACTTCCCTGCTATCCCCTCCCCCTCTGAGCGGCCCCTCCCTGCTTTCCCCTCCCCCTCTGAGCGGCACCTCCCTGCTTTCCCCTCCCCCCTGTGAGTGGCCCCGCCCCCTTCTGTGTTATACTGTAGAGCAATGAGAGAAGTCTCTGGCCATCCAGGGCCAGCGCTGGGTCACATGACACAGGTCACGTGACAGGCGAGTATCGGGCTCTTGTGTTCTGTGTAGTAGCTGTTGCCAATAGAGAACATTTGGCCACTAGATGGCGGAACATTCCAATCTGTGATGCCCCGGGGGGGGGGGGGGGGCACCAGCCAGTCATAGGAAGTGACCGCACCCCCAAATAAACATAAGGATGCTTACCTATGGTCCCCTGCAATGGAGGGGGCGTGGCCAGTCCAGGCCTGCACCCAGTTCCATAGAGGGGAGCAGTGGGCCCCGGATCAGGTGAGTTCTGAAACGTCGGGCTGCGGGGGCCAGAGGCAAAGTGGGCGGTCCCTTTAACCCCTTATATCCCGGACCTGTGCTAGAAGCTCCTCCCCCCCAGTACAGGGGCAATAACTGCTGTGGGGGGGGGGGGAACCCAAACACTTCATTTCTCTGGGAGCGGGGTTCCGCTTTAATCTTTCCTCACCCAGGTGTCCTGCTGAGGCCACGCCCCCCTCATTTGTAGCTTCTCCTTCCCAGCATTTCTTGCACAGGGCGTGGCTTCCTGACCAACAACCAATCAGCAGCCGGGAGAGCTCCGCCTCCAGATGAGGCAGCATTAACCCTTATAGTGAGTGGCCGGCCCTGGAGTCTGAGACCAACCACGTGCCCCCCCCCAGCCGCCATCTTCCTGGGTTATGTGAGGAGTAACACGTGACCTTATAAGGAGGGGGCGCCAATCATCTCGCTTAATAATTAGCAGCCTGTGCTTCCCACACATCACTCTCCGTGACGTCACTTCCTTCTCACATGACGTCATACCTGCAAAAGCCTCGGCTCCGTCCCGCGGGTCACCTGTGATTCCGACGAAAACTTCACCGAACTGCCGATCGCGCCCTGTCCTGGCGCGCGCACACTGATTGGTGGATTCCCAGCCACGCCACGCCCCCGGCCATCTTGGCTACAGCAAGATGGCCGCCACCACCTCTGCATACATAGGCTACAGCAAGATGGCCGCCACCGCCTCTGCATACATAGGCTACAGCAAGATGGCCGCCACCGCCTCTGCTTACACAGGCTACAGCAAAATGGCCGCCTACATCATTGGAGACACCGCTTCTCTATACACAGGATACAGCTAGATGGCCGCCAACACTTCAATATACACGGGCTACAGCAAGATGGCCGCCACCGCCTCACTGCCTATATATATATTAAATCAGTGGTCCTCAACCCTGTCCTCAAGGCCCACCAACATGTCATGTTTTTTGGATCTCCAAATAGCCAGCTCTATTGCTCTGCAGCTGCACTAATTACTCCACCTGTGCATCTTTGTGGATATCTGCAAAACCTGGCCTGTTGGTGGGCCTTGAGGACAGGGTTGGGGACCACTGTATTAAATAATATAATATAAATAAATTAAATGAAATAAATAAATATATATAACATGAATAAATATATCTTAAATAATATAAATAAATAAAATGAAATAAATAAATATATATATATATATATAATATAAATAAATACAATGAAATACATAAGTAAATATATATATATATATATTAAAAAAAAAATAATAATATATATATATATATATATATGTATATATATAAATATATATATATATATATATATATATATCTCAAATCTTATAATTTAAAATCCGATTATATAAATATATAATATAAAATATATGCAATATAAATAAATATATATTAAATAAGATAATATAAATAAATAAAATGAAATAAATAAATATATATATATATACTATAAATAGATATATATTAAATACTATAAATAAATAAAATGAAATAAATATATATATAATATAAATAAATATATATTAAATAATATAAATAAATAAAACGAAATAAATATATATATAAATAAATATATATAGATATAATATAAAATCTTATAATCTATAATCTAAAAGATTCCAGGGCCGACGACTGGGTTACCCCCTGGGGCATCCCGAATTAGGACACCGCGCTGTGTGATACCCCCCAGGGGACCAGGTATCGCTTACCTTTCCCTGCTCATCCAATGAGAGCCGCCCGCAGTGTCTACGTTATTCATTGCTTTCAATGGCTGCCCCTCCTCCAGCGTCATGTGCACGCTGCCGCCCCAGCCAATCAGATGCCGCGGTGTGAGCTCCTCATTTAAGTCAATGAGCAGAATGACATCATCACAGAAGACGCGGCTTCATCCATCCCTCAATGAGGGGGCGTGGCTTCATCCATCCCTCAATGAGGGGGCGTGGCTTCATCCATCCCTCAATGAGGGGGCGTGGCTTCATCAATCCCTCAATGAGGGGGCGTGGCCTAATTTTACAAATGTTCCTCTTTCCCACCCTGAAAAGTTGGTAGGTGAGCAATAGGCCAAAGTCTGACTCCAGCTCCACAAATGGCCGACAATTAGTGATACGTTTCCTGTAGTAGAGCCGAAACGTCGGGTTTTTCTCCCCCATAATATAACCAATAGGGCGACTTATATAGAACAGAAAGATTATTCATTGCAATACAAGTTTGAACAAATAAAGGGGAGGAGCTTAGTAATCTGGTTACAGGCCACAGCAACAACATAACAAGGATTTGCTACAACAATCAGGAGCCCCGCTGTCTCCACAGCAACAACATAACAAGGATTTGCTACAACAATCAGGAGCCCCGCTGTCTCCACAGCAACAGCGTAACAAAGATTTGCTACAACAATCAGGAGCCCCGCTGTCTCCACAGCAACAGCATAACAAGGATTTGCTACATCAATCAGGAGCCCCACTGTCTCCACAGCAACAGCATAACAAGGATTTGCTACATCAATCAGGAGCCCCGCTGTCTCCACAGCAACAGCATAACAAAGATTTGCTACAACAATCAGGAGCCCGCTGTCTCCACAGCAACAGCGTAACAAAGATTTGCTACAACAATCAGGAGCCAAGTCCAGGAAGAGGAAGCACAGTCCAGGAAAACAGGAAGCACAGTCCAGGAAAACAGGAAGCACAGTCCAGGAAGAGGAAGCACAGTCCAGGAAAACAGGAAGCACAGTCCAGGAAAACAGGAAGCATGGTCTAGGAAGAGGAAGCACAGTCCCGGAAAACAGGAAGCATGGTCTAGGAAGAGAAAGCACAGTCCAGGAAAACAGGAAGCACAGTCCAGGAAAACAGGAAGCACAGTCCAGGAAAACAGGAAGCACAGTCCAGGAAGAGGAAGCACAGTCCAGGAAAACAGGAAGCATGGTCTAGGAAGAGGAAGCACAGTCCAGGAAAACAGGAAGCACAGTCCAGGAAAACAGGAAGCACAGTCCAGGAAGAGGAAGCACAGTCCAGGAAAACAGGAAGCACGGTCTAGGAAGAGAAAGCACAGTCCAGGGAAACAGGAAGCACAGTCCAGGAAAAGGGAGCACAGTCCCAGAAAACAGGAAGCACAGTCCAGGAAGAGGAAGCACAGTCCCAGAAAACAGGAAGCACAGTCCAGGAAGAGGAAGCACAGTCCATGAAGAGGAAGTACTGTCCAGAAAAACAGGAAGCACAGTCCAGGAAAACAGGAAGCACGGTCCAGGAAAACATGAATCACAGTCCATGAACAGGAAGCACAGCCCATGAACAGGAAGCACAGTCCAGGAAAAAAGAAAGCACAGTCCAGGAAAACAGGAAGCACTGTCCTGGAAAACAGGACGCACAGTCCAGGAAGAGGAAGTACTGTCCAGAAAAACAGGAAGCACAGTCCAGGAAAACAGGAAGCACAGTCCAGGGAAAACAGGAAGCACAGCCCAGGAAGAAGAAGCACAGTCCAGGAAAAAAGGAAGCACAGTCCAGGAAAAAAGGAAGCACAGTCCAGGAAGAGGAAGCACGGTCCAGGAAAACAGGAAGCACAGTCCAGGAAGAGGAAGCACAACACAGGAAAAGGAAGCACAGTCCAGGAAAACAGGAAGTACAGTCCAGGAAGAGAGGAAGCACGGTCCAGGAAAACAGGAAGCACAGTCCAGGAAAAGGAAGCACAGTCCAGGAAACAGGAAGTACAGTCCAGGAAAACAGGAAGCACAGTCCAGGAAAACATGAAGCACAGTCCAGGAAGAGGAAGCACAGCCCAGGAAGAGGAAGCACAGTCCAGGAAAACAGGAAGCACAGTCCCAGAAAACAGGAAACACTGTCCAGGAAAAGGGGAGGCACAGTCCAGGAAGAGGAAGAGCAGTCCAGGAAAACAGGAAACACAGTCTAGGAAAACAGGAAGCACAGTCCAGGAAGCGGAAGCATAGTCCAGGAAGAGGAAGCACAGTCCAGGAAAACAGGAAGCACAGTCCAGGAAAACAGGAAACACAGTCCAGAAAGAGGAAGCACAGTTCAGGAAAACAGGAAGCACGGTCCATGAAAACAGGAAACACAGTCCAGGAAAACAGGAAGCAAAGTCCAGGAAAAAAGAAACATAGTCCAGGAAAACAGGAAGCACAGTCCAGGAAAACAGGAAGCACAGTCCAGGAAAACAGGAAGCACAGTCCATGAAGAGGAAGCACAGTCCAGGAAAACAGGAAGCACAGTCCAGGAAGAGGAAGCACAGTTCAGGAAAACAGAAAGCACGGTCCAGGAAAACAGGAAACACAGTCCAGGAAAACAGGAAGCAAAGTCCAGGAAAAATAGAAACATAGTCCAGGAAAACAGAAAGCACAGTCCAGGAAAACAGGAAACACAGTCCAGGAAAAAGGAAGCACAGTCCAGGAAAAAAAGGAAGCACAGTACAGAGAGAGGAAGCACTGTCCAGGAAAACAGGAAGCACAGTCCAGGAAGAGGAAGCACAACACAGGAAAAGGAAGCACAGTCCAGGAAAACAGGAAGTACAGTCCAGGAAGAGAGGAAGCATGGTCCAGGAAAACAGGAAGCACAGTCCAGGAAAAGGAAGCACAGTCCAGGAAAACAGGAAGTACAGTCCAGGAAAACAGGAAGCACAGTCCAGGAAAACATGAAGCACAGTCCAGGAAGAGGAAGCACAGCCCAGGAAGAGGAAGCGCTGTCCAGGAAGAGGAAGCACAGCCCAGGAAGAGGAAGCACAGTCCAGGAAAACAGGAAGCACAGTCCCAGAAAACAGGAAGCACTGTCCAGGAAAAGAGGAGGCACAGTCCAGGAAGAGGAAGAGCAGTCCAGGAAAACAGGAAACACAGTCTAGGAAAACAGGAAGCACAGTCCAGGAAGCGGAAGCATAGTCCAGGAAGAGGAAGCACAGTCCAGGAAAACAGGAAGCACAGTCCAGGAAAACAGGAAACACAGTCCAGAAAGAGGAAGCACAGTTCAGGAAAACAGGAAGCACGGTCCAGGAAAACAGGAAACACAGTCCAGGAAAACAGGAAGCAAAGTCCAGGAAAAAAGAAACATAGTCCAGGAAAACAGGAAGCACAGTCCAGGAAAACAGGAAGCACAGTCCAGGAAAACAGGAAGCACAGTCCATGAAGAGGAAGCACAGTCCAGGACAGAAAGAGGAAGCACAGTCCAGGAAAACAGGAAGCACAGTCCAGGAAGAGGAAGCACAGTTCAGGAAAACAGAAAGCACGGTCCAGGAAAACAGGAAACACAGTCCAGGAAAACAGGAAGCAAAGTCCAGGAAAAAAAGAAACATAGTCCAGGAAAACAGGAAGCACAGTCCAGGAAAACAGGAAGCACAGTCCAGGAAAACAGGAAACACAGTCCAGGAAAAAGGAAGCACAGTCCAGGAAAAAAAGGAAGCACAGTACAGAGAGAGGAAGCACTGTCCAGGATAACAGGAAACACAGTCCAGGAAAACAGGAAGCACAGTCCAGGAAGAGGAAGCACAGTCCAGGAAAAAAGGAAGCACAGTCCAGGAAGAGGAAGCACAGTCCAGGAAAACAGGAAGCACAGTCCAGGAAAAAAGGAAGCACAGACCAGGAAAAAAGGAAGCACAGTCCAGGAAAACAGGAAGCACAGTCCATGAAGAGGAAGCACAGTCCAGGAAAGAAAGAGGAAGCACAGTCCAGGAAAACAGGAAGCACAGTCCAGGAAAACAGGAAGCACAATTCAGGAAAACAGGAAGCACGGTCCAGGAGAACAGGAAGCACAATTCAGGAAAACAGGAAGCACGGTCCAGGAGAACAGGAAACACAGTCCAGGAAAACAGGAAGCTCAGTTCAGAAAGAGGAAATACAGACCAGGAAGAGGAAGCACAGACCAGGAAGAGGAAGCACGGTCCAGGAAGAGGAAGCACGGTCCAGGAAAACAGGAAGCACAGTCCAGGAAGAGGAAGCACAGTCCAGGAAGAGGAAGCACAGTCCAGGAACAGGAAGCACAGTCCAGGAAGAGGAAGCACGGTCCAGGAAGAAGAAGCACGGTACAGGAAGAGGAAGCACAGTCCCAGAAGAGGAAGCACGGTCCACTTAGATGAAGCACAGTCCCGGAAGAGGAAACACAGTCCCAGAAGAGGAAGCACAGTCCAGGAAGAGGAAGCACAACACAGGAAAAGGAAGCACAGTCCAGGAAAATAGGAAGTACAGTCCAGGAAGAGAGGAAGCACAGTCCAGAAAAACAGGAAGAACAGTACAGGAATAGGAAGCACAATCCAGGAAGAGGAAACACAGTCCAGGAAAACAGGAAGCACAGTCCACGAAAACACGAAGCACAGTTCTGGAAAACAGGAAGCACAGTCCAGGAAGAGCACACACAGTCCACGAAGAGGAAGTACAGTCCAGGAAAACAGGAAGCAAAGTCCTGGAAGACAGGAATCACAGTCCTGGAAAACAGGAAGCACAGTCCTGGAAAACAGGAAGCACAGCCCTGGAAAACAGGAAGCACAGTCCAGGTAGAGGAAGCACTGTCCAGGAAGAGGAAACACTGTCCAGGAAAACAGGAAGCACGGTCCAGGCAGAGGAAGCACAGTCCAGGAAGAGGAAGCATTGTCCAGGAAAACAGGAAGCACATTCCAGGAAAACAGGAAGAACAGTACAGGAAGAGGAAGCACAGTCCAGGAAGAGGAAGCATGGTCCAGGAAAACAGGAAGCACATTCCAGGAATAGTAATAATAATAATCACGGTCCAGGAAAACAGGAAGCAAAGGGCTGAGAAGATCCAAAGACAATCCAGCAATTTCCATATAAAGCAGGTAGGAGCCAATCAGGAGGCATGCCTGCATCATGTGTTCACACTAATCAAGTGACTGCTCTAATCACGTGACAACACTAATCACGTGACAGCATAACGGAGCTGCAGGGGAACATATACATAGCTGCTGCTGCCACTGCTACCACTTACATTGCTGCTGCTACTACTACCACGTACATTGCTGCTGCTACTACTACCATTTACATTGCTGCTGCTACTACTACCACGTACATTGCTGCTGCTGCCACTGCTACCATGGACATTGCTGCTGCTACTAGTACCACGTACATTGCTGCTGCTACTACTACCACGTACATTGCTGCTGATGCTACAACTACCACGTACATTGCTGCTGCTGCCACTGCTACCATGGTAATTGCTGCTGCTACTAATACCACGTACATTGCTGCTGATGCTAATACTACCACGTAAATTGCTGCTGTTGCTTATACTACCACGTACATTGCTGCTGCTACTAATACCACGTACATTGCTGCTGTTGCTTATACTACCACGTACATTGCTGCTGCTACTACCACGTACATTGCTGCTGCTGCCACTGCTACCAAGGACATTGCTGCTGATGCTTATACTACCACGTACATTGCTGCTGCTACTAATACCACGTACATTGCTGCTGTTGCTTATACTACCACGTACATTGCTGCTGCTGCCACTGCTACCAAGGACATTGCTGCTGATGCTGCTTATACTACCACATACATTGCTGCTGCTGCTTATACTACCACGTACATTGCTGCTGATGCTAATACTACCACGTACATTGCTGCTGATGCTAATACTACCACGTACATTGCTGCTGCTGTTGCTTATACTACCACGTACATTGCTGCTGCTGCTGCCACTGCTACCACGTACATTGCTGCTGATGCTGCTTATACTACCATGTACATTGCTGCTGCTTATACTACCACGGACATTGCCGCTGCTGCTAGCAGTGGACCTGGGCACATGGCTGAAGCTACTGTTATTGGGCCTGGGCACATGACTTCTGCCTGCAGTGTTGGTACTGGCACCAACCAGCATCCTAAATGGCAGAAGGTTTTGCAGAGATGTCACACCCCTAATTATAGAATGTCGCGGCCCCGCACAACAGAAATACACAGGCAGATTAGACTGCAATATCTGTGCCCAGAGCTGGGCGGCATATTCCAGGTGAGGGAGCGCCAGTGCCTTGTAAAGAGGTGATATTACTCACCTATCCCGTGATTCCAGGCCTCTATTAATACATGATAATATCTTGGTGGCCTTGTAAAGAGGTGATATTACTCACCTATCCCGTGATTCCAGGCCTCTATTAATACATGATAATATCTTGGTGGCCTTGTAAAGAGATGATATTACTCACCTATCCCATGATTCCAGGCCTCTATTAATACATGATAATATCTTGGTGGCCTTGTAAAGAAGTGATATTACTCACCTATCCCGTGATTCCAGGCCTCTATTAATACATGATAATATCTTGTTGGGCTTGGAAGCAGCTGCTTGGCATTGCATACTGTTATTTAGCCTGTGATCTACCAGTACCCCCAGATCCTTCTCAGTGAGTAACTCTCCCGGCATTAATCACCCCCCCCCCCCCCCCCCCCCGGGATATATGTGGCATCTTGTGTCATCTGCAAAACTACATCTGCAAAAATTTATAAAGAAGGTGAATAATAGTGGGGCCCAGCACTGAACCCTGGGGTACACAGCTTACACCCGGGACCATTCGGAGTAGGGATCATTCCCCACAAATCTCTGCACACGATTCTTCAGCCAGTTTTCTGTCCAGTTACAAACTGTATTTTCTAATCCTGAAGATCTCAATTTCCCCAATAAGCATCTATGGGGGACAGTGTCACACTGCACCATCCAGAGACCCCCAATCATCAGCCGCCCCTCTGCCCAGGCTTCTACTCACCTCACCTCACCATAGAAGCCAATCAGGTTAGTCTGGCAGCTTCTGTCCTTAGTAACACTGTGCTGGTTGTCACTTATAATATTATGCGTAGTCACATGATCCTGCATGTAGTCCCTTAACAGTCCCTCAAGCAATTTCCCCACAATGGATGTTACACTTACATATCTATAATTACCTGGAGAAGACCTAGAGATCCTAAAAGAAATTGCCACATTTGCCCTGCGCCAATCTCTTGCCACTTTACCAGTTTTTAGTAAGTCTTTAAAGATTAAGATTAGAGGTGATGAGATAACTGAACTCTTGGGTGAAGTCCATCCGGTCCTGGAGTCTTGTTCGCATGCAGATGATTTAGTCTTTCTTGGATGAGATCCATGTTTAGCCAGGTAACAATGATGCTTGGGGTATTTCCAGCCATGATGTCACCAATATTGGCTCCTTGCTCCTCTTCTGTGTACACAGAGCTAAAGAAGTCAATTATCAGCTCCGCCTTCTCCTGATCCCCAGTGACCGATTCCCCATTACCATTGATTAGGGCACCTACCTGTTCCGATTTAGCTATCTTTGAATTTATACATCTAAAGAAATGTTTAGGGTTGGTTTTGCTTTCAATTTGTGCTTTTGCCAGCTTTATTTCTTGTTTACATTCTTTATTAACTGCTTTATACGTCTCAAAGGTTTTTACTTTGTGTTGTAATTGTTAAATGCCTTTTTCTTGTTCTTTATTGCCCGTTTAACCGCAGGTGTCAGCCAGGAGGGGTTTCATTTTGTGGCTTTGCCAGCTTTATTTCTTGTTTACATGCTTTTTTAACTGCTTTATACTTCTCAGAGGTTTCTACTGAGAGCTCAGCGTTGTAATTGTTAAATGCCCCTTTCTTATTCTTTATTAACCGCAGGTGTCAGCCAGGAGGAGTTTCATTTTAGTCGCTGATAATAGTTACTTTTAGGGATACATTTTGTAATGTTCATACTCACAATTAATTACATTTGGCATCTGAATCCTCTACATCAAATTTAGAGATAAGCAAACGTCAGTTGGGCCCATTGACCAATATTTTTGTTTTGACCAAGCAGCCGAATTGCCAAAGATCACCTAAACTATTAGTGATGTGTTGATTAAACCCCCCCCCTTTAGCAGCCCCTCTTGCCAGTTCCTCACACTGAGCTAAAATGGAGACAACCCACCCACCTGAGCACATTGCTGCTGATTAACTAGACTGGGGGACCTCAGCCCAGCACAGCCCCTGAATGGCCTCCAGAGTCCATGGGGACCCCGGGCCTCAACTTCTACTCTAGATGACCCCAGTCCTCACCCCAGGGCATGATGAGATACCTCATCCAGGGGTATTTGTACATAAGGCCCCCTTTTAGGATTTTCTGGGGACTGTAACCACCCAAGGAAGGGCCTTCGACAAAGAGGTGGCTATCTGGGGCTCAGGTAAGTTCACTTTTCTCTTTCTCTGGGCAAGCAGACCTCTAAGCTAGGATCTATTCTAACCCACCTGCCAATCATGGTGCATGGTCCCTTCCCGTCCCTCTGGTGAGTTCCTCACACTGAGCGAAAATGGAGACAACCGACCCACCTGAGCACATTGCTGCTGAGAAACTAGACTGGGGGACCTCAGCCCAGCACAGCCCCTGAATGGTCTCCAGAGTCCATGGGGACCCTGGGCCTCAACTTCTACTCTAGTTGACCCCAGTCTTCACCCCAGGGCATGATGAGATACATCATCCAGGGGTATTTTTACATAGGGCCCCCTTTTAGGATTTTCTGGGGACTGTGACCACCCAAGCAAGGGCCTTCGTCAAAGAGGTGGCTACCTGGGGCTCAGGTAAGTTGACTTTTCTCTCTCTCAGGGCAAGTGGACCTCTGAGTTAGGATCTATTCTAACCCTCTTAATCTTCATTCAATGTGTAGGAGGCTTTCCAGAGGATGAGGACTGTATTGGGGTCCCAAAACTCCTTCCTTTGCATCCCCAGGTTTCAGCTGCTACTGGGAATATCCAGTACCAACCCCAGGACTGTCCAATTATCAAAGACCTTAAGCCAGGTAAGTGACTGAAGAAGAGTGGAGGAGATCGTCCTGCCCAATTCCTCTTGTCCTCTCTAAACCCGCCCTTAGGGGTGTGATGCTGCCTAAAAACCTTTTGGAGCTGATAGAGGGGTCCCTGCTCCCACCCTGGAGCCAGCAAATGAACAGAATCTCCAGTCTGCTTTCTCCTAAACGCTTGCTACTGTTTTTGGGGAACCCCGTTAGTCTGTCACCTTCCCCTCCTTCCACTGCATTTTTCTCCCAGTTTCCACTCCTCATGTATCTCAAATAAATAGGAAATTTTTGTACAGTATGAAAGGTGATCCAAGACATTCTTGTCAGGTGGCGGCGGGGGGGGGGGGGGGGGGGACAAAAACACACAGCAGCACCAGTCTATTTGAGCCCCTAAGGGATACGAATACCAGTGGAGGAGGGCTCTAGGTCTTCTCGGGGTAATTACAGACCTCTAACAACCATTGTGGTTCTTAACTGCTCACCTTAGGGGTAAGGCCCTAGAAATCTTCATGTACCTACCTAGCAAGACCACCCTGAGCTATGAGGACATCAAGCAGGCTCTGGTCCATACATAAAGCCTCACCCAAGTCCTACTGGAAGAAACTTCACAATTTGCGTTGGGGTCTTACCAACAGTGGGGTCAATTACTTGTAGGCCCTACAGAGAACAGTCATCCAATGCACTATCTACAATCCAGTAGCTGATGGAGCTCACCGCAATGGAACAGTTTTTATGGAACTGCCCAGAGGCTCTTCAGAAATACCTCCATAACCAGAATCCAAAGGGGGCCTCTGAAACAGAGATCCTGGCCAATGAGCATTCCAACAACAGGCTCCAAAGGCCCAAAAACCTGCCAGCTGGAGAGGGGCTAAGCCGTCTGTGGTGCCCATTGTCTCTGCCCATGGGCACCTCCTCCTGCTTCTCTCTCCACTCTGGGGGGGGGGGGGATCACCTGAGTCACAACTGAAAACTGCCAGGACACTTTAAAGCCACGTGTCCCGAGTGCCAGTTGGGCCTGGCCCAGTAATCACCCGCTGTGTTGTGTGAGGACCAGGCCCTGGCACATTCGAACAGCAGCATTTACATGACTGGATCGGTCTGAGCTGCTCTTCCCTCGGGATTTGGTGCCCGGGAAGACCCTTCCGGGATTGGAGGAGTAGATGTATTAGGACTGGGCTGCCAGACAGTGTGTGGGAGGTGGGTATTGTCCAATATTCCTGCCAGTGTTTTGCTAGGGATGGACTCAATAAAAACTGAACCCCTAAGGTCTGCTCCCCCAGATGGCAATACAATGTACCCCTGTTGTTAATGTGAATAATGTAAATAACCTGCCTGCTACTGGGAAAATGACCCTGAGAGGACCAGATGGGGGCAAGCAGAGGCTGTGGGGGGGCAGGCTAGTCAGTCTGGACTGCCAACTTGGTTGGAAGCGGATGAGGAGCGGGACCTACCTGCAGTGGCAGTGGTCATGGCTGCTATCTCAATCAGTGGGAGGGCCGGGGACCCAGAGTTTCCTTGGGCATCCACTGGCTCCCATCTTTCCACCAAGTGGCTGCCAGGAGAGATGAGTGTCAGGAGAAAGGTCTCAAGGAACCAACAGAAGACACAGCAGACTCTTCGATTCTGGCCACATCTAGTCAGGGGTTTAGGTGGATACTGGAAGCTAATGACGGCCTAAATGCCCTCACAGAGCGGGAAGCCCTGCTTCCGCGCGTGGTCTGGGTGCAAGGACATCTGTACCGGGTGACAGTCTTGCAGGGTTCACTGGAGGAGTGGCCTAGAGACTGACAGACATGAGATTCTGATGAGATGTCAAATGGTGGCAAAGACGAGGTGCATCCCAAAGCCCCACTAGTAACCCCACCCATCATTGAGGAGCCATTCAGGGGGGTGGCTGTGGATTTGATTGGACCAATGTCCATTCCCAGCAGTTCTAGGAAACGCTCCATACGGATGGAGGTAAAGTACGCCACTCAATACCCAGAAGCAGTGGCCTAGTAATGCATTCGGCCCGACAGGTGGCCAAGGTCTTACTTGAAATCTCCACAGTGGGCTTTCCCCCAGGAGATGCTCACCTATTGAGGGAACCAGTTCATGTCGCAGTTGATAGGAGTCCGTCTGTAAGCAGATCCAGGTGCATCATCTGGTGACCAGCCCATATCACCCACAGACGAACGGCCCCTGCAAGCGATTTAATGGCACCTAGAAGCAGGTACTTAAGATGTTGGTCAACTCTCATGGGCGCAACTGGTAGCAGCATCTCCCTAATCTGCTGTTTGTTTACAGGGAGGTTCCTTAGGTCTTAACAAGGTTGTCCCCCTTTGAGGCCTGGGAGGAAGACTTGGCCAGCCATTGAATATGTTGTGCGGTTCCGGAACAAGATACAGGCCTTGGCACGGTTGGTGACAATGTGATGCAGGCCCAGGCCGACCAGAAGTTGTGGTAAGATCAGAATTCTTGTGAGTGGGCCTACCAGGTTGGCCAAAAGGTATAGGTACAGGTCCCTGTAGCCCAGGGAAAGCTTCAGCCCACTTGGGAAGGTCTACATTTTGTGCACCAGCAGCTCAAGTATTATTCAGACCCCAAGAACCAGTGTTCCAATTCCCAAACCATGAAAATCCCGATGATCTAATTTATCCAGGTCTGAAGCCCTTTTCTCCCAAGGTTGTATAGGCCTTTCCTCCCAAGACCCAGTGGTCCTGTCCTTTTGCCTCACACCCTATGGAAAGGCCTTTGCACCCTTTGCATGAGGTCAGAGCAATCACATTCTATTTACTTTGGGCCAAAAGGACTTCAGGAAATCAGATTCCTTTCATGTTGTCATTGGTCGTCCTCATAAGAGGGGCACTGCCACTATTGGTAGATGAATCAGGGAGGTGGTGGTGGAGGCCTTCAAGGTTCATAAATGGCCTCCTCCCTC
Organism: Gastrophryne carolinensis; assembly: GCA_027917425.1. Classification (NCBI taxonomy): domain Eukaryota; kingdom Metazoa; phylum Chordata; class Amphibia; order Anura; family Microhylidae; genus Gastrophryne; species Gastrophryne carolinensis. Next base: position 1,776,640 of record CM051234.1, read on the forward strand.
CATGTTCCTGCAGTAGAATCTTCATGGGGCTTCCTCATCATCAAGCTCTGGTGGAGCAGGTCTGTAAGGTGCCACTTGCTCACCATAATCTGATGCAGCTTCTGGCCACAATACTCTACAGGTGGTTGTGTCAGCTCCAGGCCTCTGGGTCGGTTCCGGCAGCTCCAGGCCTCTGGGTCGGTTCCGGCAGCTCCAGGCTTCTGAGTCGGTTCTGGCAGCTCCAGGCCTCTGGGTCGGTTCCGGCAGCTCCAGGCCTCTGGGTCGGTTCCGGCAGCTCCAGGCCTCTGGGTTGGTTCCGGCAGCTCCAGGCTTCTGAGTCGGTTCCGGCAGCTGCAGGCCTCTGGGTCGGTTCCGGCAGCTCCAGGCCTCTGGGTCGGCTGTTATTGGTTCTTTGTGTTGCTCTGTTGTCCGGTGTCAGCCTTGATTTGGGTTGATTAGGTGATTTGTTCCCATGCTGGGTGAGCCCTGATTTGCATGTCCCACTGTTATGCTAATTCAAGATATAAACCAACCAGCACTTCAGCAGGAATATATTTGGCTTTATTACAGAATCAGACAATACACTTACCCTCATTAATAATTGAGTAAGTAAAATAATACCAATGAATAAACTAAATCAAGAGATATGTAGATATTGAAATTCATCACCGAGAGCTTACATTCAGAAAAGGTCTCAGTACCCACAACCTCTTGGCTGGAAGAGCCCCTTACAATAGACAGGTGAGAAAAAGCTCTAGGTAAGTGGCTCTGGGTGATCACATCAAGGGCTTCATGTTTTATACACCCAGGGTGTTATATAACCATGTTTACAGCAACCAGTGTCTGGTAAAGCTATAAACAACCTTCATAGCTGGACAAAACAACAGGTTCTTCCTTTTCTCAATGTTCCTTTGACCCCCCCCCCCCTCTGTCATGCCTGGAGTTCCTCCTTGGCTTTCAGCTGCCCGATCCCATGCCTGTCTGTGAGCCCGATCCAATGCCCGTCTGTGAACCCAATCCAATGCCCGTCTGTTAGCCCGATCCAATGCCTGTTTGTGAGCCCGAACCAAGGCCTGTCTGTGAGTCCAATCCCATGCCTGTCTGTGAGCCCGATCCCATGCCTGTCTGTGAGCCCGATCCCATGCCTGTCTGTGAGCCCGATGCCATGCCTGTCTGTGAGCCCGATCCAATGCCCGTCTGTGACCCCAATCCAATGCCCGTCTGTTAGCCCGATCCAATGCCCGTCTGTGAGCCCGAACCAAGGCCTGTCTGTGAGCCCGAACCAAGGCCTGTCTGTGAGTCCAATCCCATGCCTGTCTGTGAGCCCGATCCCATGCCTGTCTGTGAGCCCGATCCCATGCCTGTCTGTGAGCCCGAACCAAGGCCTGTCTGTGAGTCCGATCCAATGCCTGTCTGTGAGCCCGATCTCATGCCTGTCTGTGAGCCCGAACCAAGGCCTGTCTGTGAGTCCAATCCCATGCCTGTCTGTGAGCCCGATCCCATGCCGGTCTGTGAGCCCGATCCCATGCCTGTCTGTGAGCCCGATCCAATGCCTGTCTGTAAGCCCGATCCCATGCCTGTCTGTGAGCCCGATCCCATGCCGGTCTGTGAGCCCGATCCCATGCCCGTCTGTGAGCGCGATCCAATGCCCGTCTGTGAGCGCGATCCCATGCCCGTCTGTGAGCCCGATCCCATGCCCGTCTGTGAGCCCGATCACATGCCTGTCTGTGAGCCCGATCCAATGCCCGTCTGTGAGCGCGATCCCATGCCCGTCTGTGAGCCCGATCCCATGCCCGTCTGTGAGCCCGATGCAATGCCTGTCTGAGTCCGATCCCATGCCTGTCTGTAAGCCCGATCCCATGCCTGTCTGTGAGCCCGATCTCATGCCTGTCTGTAAGCCCGATCCCATGCCTGTCTGTGAGTCCGATCCCATGCCTGTCTGTAAGCCCGATCCCATGCCTGTCTGTGAGCCCGATCCCATGCCTGTCTGTGAGCCCAATCCCATGCCTGTCTGTGAGCCCGATCCCATGCCTGTCTGTGAGCCCGATCCCATGCCTGTCTGTAAGCCCGATCCCATGCCAGTCTGTGAGCCCGATCCCATGCCTGTCTGTGAGCCCAATCCCATGCCTGTCTGTGAGCCCGATCCCATGCCTGTCTGTGAGCCCGATCCCATGCCTGTCTGTAAGCCCGATCCCATGCCTGTCTGTGAGCCCGATCCCATGCCTGTCTGTGAGCCCGATCCAATGCCTGTCTGTGAGCCCGATCCCATGCCTGTCTGTGAGCCCGATCCCATGCCTGTCTGTAAGCCCAATCCCATGCCCGTCTGTGAGCTCGATCCAATGCATGTCTGTGAGTCCAATCCCATGCCTGTCTGTGAGCCCGATCCCATGCCTGTCTGTGAGCCCGATCCCATGCCTGTCTGTGAGCCCGAACCAATGCCTGTCTGTGAGCCCGATCCCATGCCTGTCTGTGAGCCTGATCCCATACTTGTCAGTCCAATCCCATGCACGTCTGTGAACCCAATCCCATGCCTGTCTGTGAGCCCGATCCCATGCCAGTCTGTGGCCCAATCCAATGCACGTCTGTGAGCCCAATCCCATGCCTGTCTGTGAGCCCAATCCCATGCCTGTCTGTGAGCCTGATCCCATGCCAGTCTGGGGCCCGATCCCATACCTGTCTGTGAGCCCGATCCCATGCTGGTCTGTGAGCCCGATCCCATGCCAGTCTGTGGCCCAATCCAATGCACGTCTGTGAGCCCGATCCCATGCCAGTCTGGGGCCCGATCCCATGCCTGTCTGTGAGCCTGATCCCATACCTGTCTGTGAGCCCGATCCCATGCCGGTCTGTGAGCCCGATCCCATGCCTGTCTGTAAGCACGATCCCATGCCTGTCTGTGAGCCCGATCCCATGCCTGTCTGTGAGCCCGATCCCATGCCTGTCTGTGAGCCCGATCCCATGCCTCTCTGGGGCCCAATCTCATGCCTGTCTGTGAGCCCGATACCATGCCTGTCTAGGGCCCAATCTCATGCCTGTCTGGGGCCCAATCTCATGCCTGTCCGTGAGCCCGATCCCATGCCTGTCCGTGAGCCCGATCCCATGCCAGTCTGTGAGCCCGATCCCATGCCTCTCTGTGAGCCTGATCCCATGCCTGTCTGTGAGCCCGATCCAATGCCTGTCTGTGAGCCCGATCCCATGCCTGTCTGTGATCCCGATCCCATGCCTGTCTGTGAGCCCAATCCCATGCCTGTCTGTGAGCCCGATCCCATGCCTGTCTGTGAGCCCGATCCCATGTCGGTCTGTGAGCCTGATCCCATGCCTGTCTGTGAGCGCAATCTCATGCCTGTCTGTGAGCCCGATCCCATGCCAGTCTGTGAGCCTGATCCCATTCCTGTCTGTGAGCCCGATCCCATGCCGGTCTGTGAGCCTGACTCAATATCTGGCTCAATGTCTGTGACCCTGACTGTTTGTGAGGCTGCTTTAATGTCTGTGCCCATGGTTTTAAAACACCTCGGTTTGCACATGGTGATTTCTTCCCGCTGGCTCTAGGAGGCCTTAAGGGTTTCCTAGAGTTGCAGTAAGGCCTGATTCTAGTTACCTAGACTTTGGGACTAGTGGCTTTGGGAGCTGCCTCAAAGGTCCCGGTCCTCCTGGCCATGGTTACTGGCTTTGACACTGGATGGTCTTTGCCTTGTTTTTTGCCTGCCGTGCCCTTTCCTGAATTTCTGCCTCCATTGTCCCTGCCTGGAGTTCTCCCAGTCTTACCCGTCCAGTGGAGCAATTGTTTAAAGGCGTTTGGTGCCCGCCTGGTGAGAGGGGAGGTAATGTCATGCCTGGAGTTCCTCCTCAGCTTTCGGCTGCTCCTTTCTGGGACTTTCCTCTGTTGCATGCAGCTTGACCAGCAGATGGCGCTGTTCTGCAGTTCCTGGTCATCAGCTTGCACCTGTGACATTGCCTGGCCTATATAAGCTGATCCACACATGGCGTCAGTGGATCAGCAGTAAATCTGTCTTCTGAACTATCTGCCCGTACTCTGTCTTTGGACTTCTGAATCTGAACCTATATCTTGTATGTATGCACTCTGACTCCACATGTATATATATGTACAGCAGTATCTTGTATGTATGTCCTCTGACTCCACATGTATATATATGTACAGCAGTATCTTGTATGTATGTCCTCTGACTCCACATGTATATATATGTACAGCAGTATCTTGTATGTATGTCCTCTGACTCCACATGTATATATATGTACAGCAGTATCTTGTATGTATGTCCTCTGACTCCACATGTATATATATGTACAGCAGTATCTTGTATGTATGTCCTCTGACTCCACATGTATATATGTACAGCAGTATCTTGTATGTAAGCACTCTGACTACAGCAGCCTGTTTGATGTGTGTGATGTTCACTGGTTGTTACCATTGAACGCAGTTTGTCTCGCAGTCTTAAATTCTGGTAATTTACTACTATTGGGATTTCTCTGTTGAGATGTCCTAGATTGAAACAATGATTTTGGTCACATGTTCACATTAGCATTACACCCAATCAGGACTAAATCTGGACTCTACACAGGACAGAATGGGGGAGGAGCCCGATTCCTTGGTTGGCAGTTACCTGTGTATTTGTCAATAAAATCTTAATGTATGTAAAAGCCCCATTTCTCAGGGTAACAGGGTACCACATGTTTATTGGTAGACGCCCTTTAGTGCCCAGGACACTCCCCCAAACTGAAACAGTACTTTAGATTTTCAGATAAAATACAACAGCTATGCGCACATTGCAATTTTTTTTTTAAAATACAATTCTGTGAAATACTCACCTGTAGAATTGGTATTATATGCATACAGCATGTCCTGCTCCATCTATAATACTTACGCATGGGTAATCCTCCGCCTGAGGGCGCTGTTCACTGCAGACATGCAAAAAATACAATTCTGTGAAATACTCACCTGTAGAATTGGTATTATACGCATACAGCATGTCCTGCTCCAGATATAGTAATTACATGTGGGTAATCCTCCGCCTGAGGGCGCTGTTCACTACAGACATGTAGAAAACAGGCTCCTCCCGGCCCTACATATACCGAGGGACCTCCCACAAATCCCCAGCATTGAAAAGCAGTGAGAAGGAGAAGCCGGGAGAAACCAACCACCCAGAAACTGGCAATTATAAGAAGGATAACAATCACCATAAAGGGGATCCAGAACATAGTGAACCAGGGTGGGGTGGAGCAGGACGTGCTGTATGCGTATAATACCAATTCTACAGGTATTTCACAGAATTGTATTATTCTAAGCATACAGCACGTCCTGCTCCAGATATAGTAATTACATGTGGGACATCCAATATCAGTGTCCATAAATAGGGTGGGATCCCCATCAAAAAAGGCACAGTGAACAGTAAAAGTGCTGTCACCTGCAAACTTTGCTACCAAGAGCAACAAGAGCAAATGCTCTAACGTCAACCTTATGAAAACCTTTGAAAAGGATGAACTGAACACAAGCAGCGAACTAGCAAAGCTTGCTCAACAGAAACCTAGTGCTGAAAGGCCCAAGCCAAGCACAAGTAGAAACAGAACAAAAAAGAGAGAAAAAGATTCTTCCCCTAAAAGAATAGGCCAGAGTAACAGCCTGACCATGCCACTGCAAAAAAGTAGCCATGGCAACCTTAGAACTCACCCCATCGGGGGAATATGAACCCTGGTCTCCTGCGAGACAGGCAGGAATACTGAAACCAACACTAACAGCCGAAACGTTTACTTTAGGATCAGAAGGACAAAACCAACCGAGTAAGACCAATCCAAAGGGCAACTATACCCAAGGAAGCAGTCAAGATCTGGCACTTAAGGATGGAGACACCTGCAAGCCCCAAGGGGCATAAGTCCCTCTCAGGGACAAGAGACAGTCCAGGAAAATCTCCAACACCTGTTGAGGGATGCAGATCCCCTTAGCTCAGAATAATCAAGGCAATAGCCCAGAGGCAGAAAAGGTCTAGAACAAAGGAGCAGAAAACATCGCCTGGACCGAAACCCGGCATAAGGCGGAACACCCCCACCTCACGGTGTACAGATATATAAATATATATAATGACTAGGACCAACTAAACAGAGCCGTCCTTTACGGCACACTTCTGACTGAAGCAACAGTCCCCAGAAGAGCGGCATGAGGGAAGGAACAGTTTAGACAAGAACCGGAATAAGACCAAAGGGAACCCCTCGCAGGGCAATCAGAATAAGGTAGCCCCCGACGGGAGCATAGAATTCCCTGAGGAATGCACCTGAGCCACCCCTGAAGAGTGCTCGACACGGAAGACTGAACCAGACTTCTTCAGTAGGGCGAACAGGGCGAACCCTGAAACCTACAGAGAACTGAGTCGGGGAGCCAACTCCAACCATGCTGTAATAACTCTAGAACCCAGGGAACAGAGAACGTCCAACAGAGCTAGACCCAGCCAAGCAATACGGGTACAACATACCCAAACATAGATGGCAGAAAAAGGAGAAGAAGAGGAGGAAGCTAGGTCCTAGCCTTCCAATAGAAACAAGACACCCGGAGATACGCCATCTCCAACAGGGTGAAGAACAAAACCGTCCGATCGCCATAATAGAGCCTGAAGATTGGGGCGAAATAGTAAAGAGCCTGAATAGGCAGAACAGCCCTCGTGAGAGAGCGTACAGGCCCACTGTCCTCAGCAGAAGCATCTGCGGACCACACCCCACTGGGCCACCCAGGGCCCCCAGCATAACGGTTCTCCCTTTCTTCAGCAATCTTGCGCAGAACCCCGCCTAGCAGGGTGAATGAAGTTAAGACATATATAGTATAATGTCCAGACAGAAAAAAAAAAAATTACTAAGCCCCCATGACCAAGATCAGACAAATTCTGGGTCAATAACCAAGGGCAGAACCCCTGTGATAGTGACGGGGCCCAACAGGGCCACACCAGTAGGAACTCAGTGGGACACTACGATAGAAGCTCCTGCCACAGGAGAACAGCCATCGGAGCTAATACCAATGAAATGCAAGGAACGTTAACCCCCACTTAGATCAGAATCAGAACCTTCCTGGAGAATCAACCTGTCCCGAGACTTTCACAGATAAAAAAAGGACAGGCCACTGTCCTACGATAGACCAAGAGTCCCCAAATGGACAGGCCCTGAAGAGGAGTAGTCCAGCAAGATAGAACCCGCCGAAGGCTCACTGTGTCAACAAAAACAGTAGGTAAATGGACCCCTTGAGGGCCCCACCTAGGAACCACGGGGGATTTCAGAAGAAACAAGCCCCCCTGTCAGCCTGCAAGACTTGGTACCCATGGTGACCATCAACAGGAAGAAGCAAGAAGGGAGGGGATGTCCCCTGATATATTCCTTGAATGTACAATCTCAAGAGGAACCCCCGTAACAAGGGGGAAAGTGCACAGACCTAGTTCCAGGGGTGCTGGAACCCTGTCCAGGATAAGTAACATAAGGTGCCACAGAGCCCAAGGGCCTCTGAGTATAAGGGACAGCATCTGGGCCGCCACCAACGGGCCCACCAGCTGCAATGGTGAAGGTAAGGTGACATCAAAGAGGGCAGAGCCCCTGTAAGCAGAAGTCCACTTATTACCAAGGAAGAAGGCTCTAGACTGAACCGAATCCAAATGCCCCCCAGGAGCGAGATACCGAACCAGGGGACACTAAGTAAGTGAGGTGCCTGAGCACAATCCAAAAGACTCTCAAAGGAAACCACCAGTCAATAGCCAACTCGGCCTGACGTAGAAATTGGAAGTAAAGAAAGACAATCAAGTAGATCCTAGCGCGGACGCCACACGGACACGTCCAAGATATCACTCCCGTACTCGCCTTGGTGAGCCGTCTGGGAGCAGAAGAGGAACCAAAAACAAGGCCCCAATCCGTAGAGTTGGTCCTTCAACACTGGCTAGTAATGGCCTAGGTGTCCGGAAGGCACAGGGAACTAAAAAAGGATCTTAGATCCTCACAGGCGTCAAGAGGCCCACTGGACAAGGAGCGCCTGCGGCCCAACACATAGAAACCATGTAGGAAATGCCTGTGAAAGTATAAATGCCAGGCCCAAAATGCCAGCCTGGGTCAGACTGCCTCATCCCCAGAGGGAAAAGGTAATGTAGATGCAATCACAAGTTAAGGGCCAACCTGCAAGAGAGCCCAGACCTTGCATGCCGAACTCGGCCTGCATCAACTCCTGAAGAGAAACAGGGACTAGAAGAGCCCTGACAACCTCAGAAAGGGACCGCCCAGCAAACTCTATCCTGCATCGAGGGGAACTACCTCCTGGAACCACCAGAAAGAAGCATGGTGCCCTGCGATAGGAGCCAAGAGCTGCGGCAGCCCCCTCGCCCAAAAGGGCGAGGGCATCCCTTCATGCTTGGGCGGTTTTGGCAGATTTGGACTTAGCCCTGGCGGAAGGCTCAGGACGTTGCCTGCCCCCCCTGGGGCGGGCATCTACTCCGAAGAGTTGGAAGCACACCTCTGGTTCGCGCTTGACACAAACATAGGGAGGGGGAGGGGTGACCCTGCCCCTAGGAGGCTGAGACAACCTTCTGCGCGAGGGTGCCTTACGCTTTTTTCCAAAAAGGTCCAAACGGGCCCCAAATAAGCGTCATCCTCTGAAAGGAAGGCCAGTGAGAGCCTTTTTAGTATCAATGTCATCTCCCCACTGTCGCAGCCAAAGCAGGCGGTGAATAGCCACCACAAGAACCAAGGTTCTAGCACACGTCTTAATAGTGTCATCCATCGCTGAGAGGATAAACCTCACAAAAACATCACAATTGGAAAGTGCATTAAAGACCTCCCAAGGTAGATCCTCCGGCAGGTGATCAAGTATCTTCCTAAGAAGGGTCCTGGCGCCACCGCAGTGATGGCCGCGGCACAGACCGGGCGCAGCGCCGTCCCTGCACACGAAAAGGCGTGGGAAGCCAGTCTGTCAATGCGCCGGTCCTCAGCATCCCGAAGGGTACGATGAGTAGGAGCTGTCATGAAGGGAGGGTTAGCAACCCCTATAATCGGTGCATCCACCTCGCGGGGGGCTGACCAACAGTCAACCACATCAGGGGGAAAACGGTGCTTCCAATCCCAGACCCCTGGAACCCCTGTAAGTTTACAAGGTGATTCCCATTCTTTGGATATAAGAGCCTGGAAATGATCCTGTTCCAGAAATTCCAAGCGCGCCGTCGCTGTGTGGAAACTCTCCCTCTTGGGCTTGGGAGACTCTCCCGGAGGAGAGATGGACAGTACTTCAAAGATCTTTATAAGTAATTCATCAGTGTCACACAGGCCCCAGGAACCAGGGCCAGAATTGTCACGGCTCCAAGGTATCTCGTCTGAGGAACTGGAATCTGAGAACAGTTCGCCTGCATCAGAAGGATCAAGGTCCTGCATAGCAGCAGACTCTTCAGTTTCAGCGGGAAACATCGAACCAGGAGGCGTCAGGGACCACTTCTTTCCAGCGCCCAAGCGCTCCGCCAAACCAGACATCACCTGCCCAGCCATAGGTAGCCTGCGCGGCACCACCTGCTGGTCATCCCTGCTCGAGTGCGACTCATCAGGAGAGAGATTTAAGCACGGGGAGACAGGTGTATTGAAGCGAGGTGCAGCCACTGGTAAACCTGATTGCAGGGCCAGTACTTGTTCAGCACACGGTCCGCAGACCCGTGCTCTGTCAGCAAGGGGCTGTCCACACGCTGTACACAGCCGGTCTTGTCCCCGCGGGACCCCGGACACATAATTCTGAGATGCCTCCATATGGTGATTTATCTAAGCAATATGCCAGCAGGGATTTATGCTATAAGCAACCCTGGATGCCCCAAGACCTGCTAGGAATGTGGGAGAATTAAAATGTGAACCCGCTAAGATATATATATCAGGCCGGGAGAAGCCACCGGAATCTTGGCGTCTGAAAGACATAAGGAGAAGAATGGGTGTCAGAGCCATGCGCAGCAGAACGAAGGATCATAAGCAAACCACCCGCGAGGGCACTTACATGACCAAGGGAGGAGGAGGATCGTGACCACTAAGTTCCCGCCTCCCCCAAAGAGCGCGAAGCGTGATGCCTTCCGGCTATGGCTACTAGACCACTGGAAGGAGTTAGGCTGAACTGGATGGACTAAAGTCTTTATTCAGCCTTACATACTATGTTACTATGTAAGCTCTGGCCCGCGTACTGTACATGACATAGTAATGAATGAATGACACTGCCGCCCGAGGCGGCCGACCTCCTCGCGCAACTAGCCAAAGACTAAGTGTGCAAGCACGATGCTCTGACATCCAGTCTACCGGTCAATACAAGGCAAAACCATAAGCGTGTACAACACTAAACTGATACCGCCACACACATACCCCCCCTTTCTTTTCCCCCGAGCTACGGGGGGAAACGAGGGAGGAAGGCGACCCGTCACGCAGGGTCCACCGCTACACGGGGCAATAATGCGGGAGGGGCATCTACTAGAGGCTCACCATCAGCCTAACCGCCTACCATATGGTGGGGGATTGCGGTGGAGCATGGCTCCGTTAAGCACACAAGATGCTGCCTACCTTCACCCGACCAACGCAGCCCAGGCTGGGAGGCATATTCTTCACAAAGAGGACGGGTGGAAATAGTCCCACAGGGCCACGGGCTGAATAGCCCCGCTCGCCTGCGAGAGCGTGATACTTCAGGTCTTCGCAGTCAGCACTGCAGAGAAATCTGGGGATTTGTGGGAGGTCCCTCGGTATATGTAGGGCCGGGAGGAGCCTGTTTTTGCATGTCTGCAGTGAACAGCGCCCTCAGGCGGAGGATTACCCATGCGTAAGTATTATAGATGAAGCAGGACATGCTGTATGCTTAGAATAACAACCCTTTACATTTGAAATACCCCCCACAAACTATATATTCTCTGGAAGTAAACACCTCAAGCTTTCTAGGTTTACCAGGCTTGTGATATCCCCCACACACTATATATTCTCGGGAAGTACACACCTCAAGCTTTCTAGGCATACCAGGCTTGTTGACATGGGCGCAGTTTTCTGGAAGTAATCCCTCAATGAATTCTTTGGTTGCACTGAGTTTCCCTAAAAAAAGAATAAAAAAGCAGAATAAAAGCCCTAAAAAAACTATATGCAAACAGGAAAAACAAGTTAAATCTGAAAAAGCAACATCCCCCGAACAGAACTATACCCAACATGCTTAGCTACTGTCAAGGGAAGAGTTGTCAAACACCCCAAAGCAAAGCATGTGTGTAAGGATAATTTTACTTGCAAATTTCAGCTCTGCAGACAAAGTGCCCACCTTGCGCTTTTTCTACCAAAACAACCCTTTGGAATTTGGAATACCCCCGACAAACCATATATTCCCTGAAAGCACACGTTAAGCTTTATAGGTGTACCCAGCTTGTTGTAGTGGGCTCATCTTTCTGGAAGTAATCCCTTAAAGAATTCTTAGGTTGCACAGGGTTTCCCTAAAAAAATTAAAATTTTGTAAATGTAATGTAAAATAAAACAGCTGAATAAAAAACACATTTTGCTAAAATATCAATATACAAGAAAAAACAAGCTAAGCGCAAAGTCCCTTGAGCAGAACAATACCCAACATGCACAGGCACTGTTAACCCTTTTAACTACCAGCCTACTTTAGATTTTGTCACTCTCCGCTGACAGGTCATCTTTCCCCATTTTGCGCCATGTTTAACTGTGATTTTTGCAGACATTTCCAGGAAAATTACATTTTTTTTGAGGCAGAGTTTAGGCTTTAACATGAAATGTCTTGTTTGTAATTTTTCCACTGTTTTTCATATGTTTTTAAAAACTAATAAAAAAAATAGATTATTTTTAAAAGGTGGTCTCGTTTGTATTAAAGATAATCATATTGCATGTGAAAGCCCCATTTCTCCTGATTACAATGGTACCACATATGTATCGGTAGCCCCCCCCGTTCCTGCCCAGTAGACCCCCAAACTGAAAAGAGCACTTTATAACATTTACTAATAAAATACAACTATCCACACTATAAAGGGTTAAATCTAAAATTTTAAGGGTAAACCCTCCCTATCCAGCATAACCAGCCCGGGGACCAGCTATGGGGGTTTGTAGAACAGGGCACAGCAGCCAGCCTTGGTGGCCCTCAACCTTGCAGGCTACAAGGTCTCACAGCCCACACATGGCCCAGGCTCATTTGCCCCCCCCAGGCTTTGGGGAGGTAGGTAATGGGGGTTAATGGCAAGTCACCCGCTAGCCCCCAAAAGGGCTAGAATTGAAGATGGCAGCGCCCATGGTGGATGCAGGGGGAGGGGGCTGTCAGGCCCTATCCTGAAGAGCCCAGGGGTGGATTGGAGCCCCCAGCGAAGAAAAGACCTGGCAGGGGGGATCGTGCATGGAGGTGAGTAAATATATATATTTTTTTCTTTTACAGTTAGCTGAAACGGCGGACAAAGTGGGGGGCGCCCTATTCCAGGCACTCTCCTGCAGCCGGGAGATTAGAATCCCCCAGGGTGAAGAGGACACGGTTTCAACGAAGGGTCAGGTGAGTATTTTTACATTTTATATTACACTAGCAGGGGGGAAAGCCAAGCCAATAGGTTATAAACCAAACCTATGATCTGTCTCTAAATCTGGCTAAAAACAGAGGTCTGGGCCCACACACATCTGCAGAAGTGTTGCTATACCAAATGCCATGCTGCCTCTATGCAGGGGGGCATAGCTAACGGGGGAAGGGGTGGCACGTGCCCCAGGTGCAGCAGGTCAGGGGGATGCCAAAGGGGGGCCTGAGCACAGGTGGGTGGTGCCATTTTTAATCTTTGACCTGGGTGACAAAGCCTAGCTACGTCTCGGGTCCTAACACTAATATATGGGCATCCCCAATAGACACACAATGCAATGGATACATTGGGAGCAGGTGGCCTGAGGTCCCCTATAACCTCCAGTGCAGCACATGGAGAGGAAGGGTCAAAAGCCTCGCAGTACAGCTTCAGACCCCCCACCCCATATATTATAGACTCTCATAGATTAGAGTTAGGGCTGCACCTTACAGAGGAACTGTGTCGTTTGGTGCAGCTTTAGCAATTCTGCAGATGTCTGTAGACCAAGGCCTCTGTATTTAACCAGATTTAGAGACAGATCATCGGTTTGGTCGCAAGCTAACAGGGTTTGGTGCTGTGGCTCCTTTAAGACTTGTGTGTCCTAATTGCCCTGCTCACGTTAGTTATAAATTGGTGTGAGCGGCTGCCGCCCCCTCCTCTGTATCATCTATAACAAAATCTGAGGAGTGAGCTGCGCGTATTTACTATACTACAGTTACAATGTCATTGCTGATAAGCCCGATGGATACAAACTCTTGTACGTAAAATAATACATGACAGCGCGGTTCTTGCCTGGATCACTCCCGCCCTTAATGGTGTTAAGACAGCAGATTAATAAACTGTTAGAGCCAGTTTGTAGCCACACCAGTTATGTCGGGGGATGGTCAAGGTTCTGGAGATGTGAGGAAAGCCACATTTACTGGTTGTGTGAATTGATGTTATCACATTTTGTCAATTATTAGCAAATTACGAGCAAGTCTCTCCAGGCTTTGTTGGGAATAATGCCAACTGAGACTCCATGGGTGTGGGGTCTGCCATGACCTCAGCACAGAGCCCGGCAGCCACGGGAATAGCGGTACATGGGGATGGGAGAATAAGCAAATGATTAGATAGGAATAGGAGGTGGATCTCAGGAGGTGATGGTGAGCTCTCCAGCTAACATCAGTCACCATCAGTCAGGCTTTTCTATACAGTCACCTGAATGCTGCAGAGATCCTGGTTAGCAAGAAACTCCGAACAGGGAAGCTTCTGTGTCTGGACAAGTTTAATTTCTACCCTGATGTGAGCTGTCTGGCCACAGGGTGACTGCAAATCCCATCATGCCTGCACCACCTCTCATATCCCGTCCTTTATTATATAAACAATCCTTGGGCCATACAAGAAGAATCCTGTCTGATAAAGATGCTCACAGTTTGGAAGCAACAAGGTACATCTCCAACAGCCACTTTTATCTTGTAAATTCTGGGTAGTCATAGTCAGCGGAAGTGAATAGCGCAATGTCATTTCATGCTCCTCTTTAGTGTCACTCGTTGCTGTACAACTTTTATACTATGTGGATTTTGTAAGATTAATTATGATCTATGATGTTATTTGTGATTTAGAAGACCTGGTGTTCTCAGACCAGTTTTCACATTTAAAAAAACAGCTTCTACAGATTTTCTCCCTTGTGACTTCTTTTGTGTTTGAGAAGAGTTGATGCATGACTGAAACTTTTCCCGCAAACAGAACAGGAATATGGCTTCTCCCCTGTATGAGACCTCTTATGAACATTCAGAGCAGACGAGTGTGAAAAACGCTTCCCACATTCAGGACAGGAATACGGCTTCTCCCCGGTATGAACTCTTTCATGACTGATGAGCTGCGACTTTGCAGCAAAAGATTTCCCACAATCAGAACAGGAAAATGGCTTCTCTCCTGTATGTATTTTTTCATGTTTGCCAAGAGCGGATTTTTGACGAAAACATTTTCCACACTCGGGACAAGAATGCGACTTCTCTTCTGTATGAATCGCTTCATGTTTTGTAAGATCAGATTTGTGGGAAAAGCATTTCCCACACTCAGAACAGGAATATGGCTTCTCCCCTATATGGATTCTTTCATGTAATTTAAGATTTGATTTGGCAGAAAAACATTTCCCACATTCAGAGCAGGAATACGGCTTCTCTCCTGTATGAATTCTTTCATGGTTGTTCAGATGTTCTTTCCTAGAAAAGCATTTCCCACATTCAGAACAAGAGAATGGCTTCACCCCAGTATGAACTTTCTCATGGCCCAATAGATACTCTTTACGTGAAAAACATTTCCCACATTCAGAACACGAATACGGCTTCTTTCCTGTATGAAGTTTTTCATGTTTCTTCAGCTCTGATTTGACAGAAAAACTTTTCCCACATGTATCACACGAATACGGCTTTTCTTTTGTATGAACTCTTTCATGTGCCCTTAGATGTGAATTAGAGGTAAAACATTTCTCACATTTATGACAAGAATACAGCTTCTCTCCTGTATGAACTCTCTTGTGGACCATAAGATGTGTTACCTGGGTAAAACATTTCCCACATTCAGGACAAGAATACGGCTTTTCCCCTGTATGAATCCTTTCGTGAATGAGAAGATCTGATTTACTGGAAAAACATTTCCCACATTCTAAACACGAATGCGGCTTCTCTCCTGTATGAACTCTTTCATGTGAGTGAAGGGCTGATTTATTGAAAAATGTTTTACCACATTCAGAGCAGCAATGCGGCTTCTCCCCTGTATGAATTCTTCTATGTGTATTAAAAGCCGAGCTAGAGGAAAAGCATTTCCCACAATCAGAACAACAATAGGGCTTCTCTCCTGTATGTGATCTTTCATGCAAGGTAAGACCCTTCTTGCTGGAATAACATTTCCCACATTCAGAGCAGGAATACGGCTTCTCTCCTGTATGAACTATTTCATGTTTCTTTAGGTCTGATTTAGAGGTAAAGCTTTTCCCACATTCGAGACAAGAACATAGATTCTCTCCTGTATGAATTCTTTCATGCTTCTTTAGCTCTGAGTTAGAGTAAAAACATTTCCCACATTCAGGGCAAGAGTACGGCTTCTCTCCTGTATGAACTCTTTCATGATGGATAAGGGAGGACTTGGAGGAAAAACATTTCTCGCATTCTGAACAAGAGTACGGCTTCTCTCCTGTATGAACTCTTTCATGATGGATAAGGGAGGACTTGGAGGAAAAACATTTCTCGCATTCTGAACAAGAGTACGGCTTCAAGCCTGCATGGGTTGCCATATGCTTCTTGAGACTTGACTTGTCAAAAAAAACTTTCCCGCATTCAGAACACGAATGAGGTTTTTCCCCGTTATGAATTCTTTCATGACTGAGAACACCTGATCTAGAGGAGAAACATTTCCCACATTCAGGACACTGATGCGCTTTTTCTCCAGTATGAACTATTTTGTGTCTGAGAAGAGTAGATTTGAAGGGGAAACCCTTCCCACATTCAGAACAAGTAAACCGTTTCTTCCTCTGGAGTTTTCTTTGGCGGGAGGTCACTTCTTTCTTTGCTGTGTGATGGGGGACAGGATGGGAGTCATCAGAGGTGCACCCCGAGTTAGATGATTCAGCAGTATTGTCACGATCATTGCGTGGGCTTCCTTCAGGAGAGTCTGCTGTCAGGTCATCTTCGGATGCTGAATCTGGGGATATATTAGGGTGTACTGCAGGGTTTCCCCTAGTGCACTGACCAGCTGGAAGAAAAATAAAAATAGCATAAGATAACAAATCACTTCAACTAATCATACAGTTATTCAATGTTTAAAGTTGACAAATCTTCAGAAACTTAGAAACAATGGAAGTATAAAGCTCCCGAATCTAAAAACCTATGACATGGTGGCTCTCATACGTTATCTAAAAGATTGGATCAATAACACGTCTAGATACACAGAAGCAAACTGTTTACCAAAATGTCACCCCACACATCAATCTCCTTTACCTTTTACATTTTCACTGCTTCCCAACTACGTACAATCCAACCCCCTCCATTTAGCAAGTGTGGCACAAGGTACAAACCAGTTTTAAACTTAATAGTCACTCTTTATTTTTCCCATATTTCACGTTGGGAAAAAAGGACATGGGGATATAGGAGTGGCACGGGGATATAGGGAGAGGCACGGGGATATAGGGAGTGGCACGGGGATATAGGGAGTGGCACGGGGGGGGCGGAGGTAGGTTCTCTGGTATTGGCTACAACTAAATCTCTTCTACCATTGGATCAAGCTGAATCTAAATATCCAACTGCCTAGCAATAGGCTCAGCAGGTAATACAAAGGTTATCAGACAGGATTGGGGTAATTACCTCGATCAAACGTAATGAGACGCAGCCACAATATACTATTCCACTGATATACTCTATCTAATCCTGAGGAAGAGTGTGACCTACGAGGCCAGAAATTTTGGGCTCTTTAGCTGGGCCCCAAGAATTACTGGGGTCATGGTGGCCAGACCTTTTGAAGGAAATTGCATATCACTGGTCATCCCTCCTCTCCCTATAGAGAAATGACCTTCACATAAATATTCACATAAATGACGCAAATGTGGTCATGACAAGGTGAATAATTTTGACTTAACAGACTCGATTTGGTGCTAAGTGAGAGAACTGCTATTCACTTTCATAGTCTAAAAACGAGTGAGTTTTCTCACCTGGCACCGAATCGACCCCATTGTGGGAATTACATACCCCTTACCCCTGAGCGGGCTCTATTATATCTCAAGGGTGGGTGGGGCAGGAGAAGATTGATCCTTATTTCAGCAGTAGCACGGAAATATATTCTGCAGCAATGTATCGAGTTGCGTTCCCCTTCACTGGTTCCACATTTAAGGAACTAGGTGCTGGGGGCACCTGTTGAGGAATAAGGATACAGATTCCGAATGGAAGAGCTTTAAATCAATTGTGACTGCCAACATTGCAAAATGTATTTCTATGGGTAACAAGAACAGGAGACTAAAATGAAATTCCTCCTGCCCA
This sequence comes from Gastrophryne carolinensis, assembly GCA_027917425.1. NCBI lineage: Eukaryota > Metazoa > Chordata > Amphibia > Anura > Microhylidae > Gastrophryne > Gastrophryne carolinensis. Next base: position 1,794,194 of record CM051234.1, read on the forward strand.
ACACTTGTGGTAAAATGGGCAAATGGAAAAGCTGAGCTCTCAGTAGTAATCACCAAAACCTAAAAAAACTGTTAATAAAGCCTATAAAAAAAGAAATAAAGCTGGCAAAAGCCTGGTACTGCAATCAAAGATGTGGCCAATAGAGCAAAACCAACCCTAAATGTTTCTTATATATCAATGCAAAAAAAAACAAGATCAGAACAGGTAGGTGGCCTCACTTATGGTCATGAGGAATGGGTCACTATGGATGATAAGAAGGCGGAGCTGCTAAATGCTGTGTACACAGAAGAGGAGCAAGGAGCCAATATAAGGGATGAGACTGCTGGCAATAACCCATTCATAATTCTTACCTGGCTAAACATGGATATCATCCAAGAAAAACGAAATCATTGGCATGTGAATAAGACTCCAGGACCGGATGGACCTCACCCAAGAGTTTTTAAAGAACTCAGATCATGATCTTTAAATGCCAAGGGACTGGCGCAAGGCAAATGTGTTGCCTATTTTTATAAAGTGCTCAAGGTCTTCTGCAGATAATAACAGACCTGTAAGTGTATCAACCATTGTGGGAAAATTGCTTTAAGGACTACATAGAGGATCATGTGACTATGCATAATATTATAAGTGCCAACCAGCACGGCTTTACTAAGAACAGAAGCTGCCAAACAAACCTGATTGGTTTCTATGAGGAGGTGGGTAGAAGCCTGGACAGAGGGGCGGCTGTAGATCAGGAGTCTCTGGATGGTGCAGTGTGACACTGTCCCCCATAGACGCTTATTGGGGAAATTAAAGTCTTCAGGGTTAGTAACTGGACAGAAAACTGGCTGAAGGATCATGTGCAGAGAGTTGTGGGTAATGGTCTTTATTATTGCAGATGACACACAATATGTAGCACAGTACAGTCCATGGAAGACACGGTCAGGAATCTACCCTTGGCCACAAGCTACACAATCCTGGACACACATCAGTGCATGCTTCCATAGAACGACCCGGAAACAGAAGCGCATGCCAGCCTTGTGCTCGTACGTGCGTACGGGTGTTCACGCATTTGCACAACGGCGCCTACCACTTTGAAGAGCAGGAGCCATTACCCTTTGCCGTCTTGTAAGCCAATTCCCAAATCTGGGTTGTGTGTTCTTGTTGGCAACTTCTTGGACTGACCAAATTGTGACCCCGGCTTGTTTCATGACCATCGAACCTCTGCTGCCTTCCTCAACCCCCTGCTCATCTATCATTTGGTGCTTTCACCGCAAGCCCAGACCTTCTGCCTGTCATGACCATGGCCCTGCCTCATCCCTTTGTACCATGCCTCATGTGAGCTTCTGACTTTCCTGGGCACGACCCTGCCTCATCACCTCATGTGAGCTTCTGACTTTCTTGGGCCAGACCCGGTTAGCACCTGCTGCCAAGTCTGCCCCCCCCGCCCCCTGCTGGGGGCTCCAGTAAAAAAACAGACTGTGGGCCTTGTGGTCCCTGGCAAAGTGTTACCCTGCACCTTTCGTCTAATCGGGAGCACAATTACATTTGGGCCCTTTCATCCGCTTATTGGACTGATGGTGACGGTACAAGACTGCAGAACCCAGTCCCATTGTTACCATCATCCAGCAGCTGTCTTCACTTTCCCATGTGGTTCAGAAACCTCAAGAGGGCAACACGCAGCCTATGTCTCAGTTACTATTCCTGATGCTTCGCCTCCTGCCACCAGCTCAAGTTTCTCCTGATGCTCCTCCAGTACACGCTTAGCTGACAACATGGGTCCAGAACCCGGAACGCTTTTCCGGGGAGCGTCACAGTTGCCAGTTTTTCGACCAGCAGCCTCGCAAATGCTCCTCAGAGGCGGAGGTTAAAGTGTGGGGGCGTGGTCTCTTTCCACCAAGGGACACCTCAAATCTGCTGTAACAAAAGGGTCCTCTCCTGGCTGAGCTTTGGCTGACATCGGCAGAATCTATCCACCGGAGCCTGCATCAGGATCATGTGACATCGGCAGAATCTATCCTCCAGGGCCTGCATCAGGATCATGTAACATCAGCAAAATCTATCCACCCAAGCCTGCATCAGGATCATGTGACATCAGCAGAATCTATCCTCTGGAGCCTGCATCGGGATCATGTGACATCGGCATAATCTATCCTATCTAACCTATCCTAGGAAACTTATGCTAACTGGAAAAGGGTACTTCCAGCAGTAGGATTGTCAGAAATTAAGATGGCCCCTTCTAAGGTCACTGGGTATTCACCATTTGAGGTTTTAATCAGAAGACCATTCCCCACCCCCTGGGTTAGGGTGCAGAAGAGGGGACTTAGACCTGATACAGGATATGCAAGGAAGCCGATTAAAACTTTGGATAAGGTTAAAAGAAATGTGGCTCACACCTCTCTGTCTCGCACCTTTCACAGGACACCACCCATCCTTTTGAAGTAGGTGACGCAGTCATGGTCCAGTAGCTGAATTGGAGAAAGAAGTAAGATTAACCTTTGGTGCTCCTACCACGGAGATCGCAGTGACCAGAACCAGTCCTAGTGGCAGATTGCCAGTCGTGGGAGAAGAAGTGCCTAAGAAAAAGCAGACACTGCTACCTAGAGCAGAGAACAGACACTGCTACCTAAAGCACGGAAAAGCATGAAAATGATGACCAATGCGGGGGATCTAGGGTCCCCAAAGAAGGAAGAACAGATGAAGAAGCCCTAGCCCTTGACCAGACCTTCTTTGCTGGACTCTGGGACTGAAATTGCTAAACTTTTGATAGCTGCCTTTATCCTTTTTATACTAATATATGTGCTTACTTCATGCATTTCTGACCCACATTTGCTAGGCCCCGATTTGTGGAAAAAAATACAGTTAGAGTAGGTCAGAGAGAGACTGGTAAAGCCTGGGATTAGTTCTCAAATCATTTCCAGGTTCGTAGCTGCACCAATCATCTACTCTTATTGCCCTCAGTGTTCCTGTTGGTCAGCCATCCTTTAAATAGAGTTTAGCCCTGGCCCATTGCCCGTTATAGCTAGTGCTGCTCAGGGTGTAACTTTATCTGTGCTGTACTTGAGACTGACGCGGCTTGACCTTTGGCTAGTATCTGACCACTCTTCTGCCTCCCTGTGAGTAGACGTACTTTCGGACTGATTTCCCATGTATGACCTTGGCCATAGTATAACACTGTGTTCCTTCTATCTTTACCGTGAGCTGCCATCCTTTGCGCCTTTTAAGACTTGGGGGCAACAGTGTCCGGCGAGGCATCCCGCCAAATGGAGGAGTGGCTATAGGCAGAAGCGGCGGTGGAGATTGGGGGTTGCTAGCTCACAGAAGGTGGAAGATACACAGGGCATTAATTATGCATATGCCCGGAAGTAAGGTTATGACAAGTGTTGCATCTGTAGTAAATTACACCCCGAATCTATAAGATTACTGGGCCGATCCATTCCCTCCCCGAGGGGCATCCAAAATCGGGATGGCCCGCTGTGTGAAACTCCCCGGACGGCCGCTACACTTACCTTAATCCCGGTCAAACAGCGCATGCGCGGGCCGCATCCCCGCTATACCTCTATATATACATTTGTGAATGGCCAGCGCGGGCACGCTCCCTGTTAGAGGGAAGCGTGAGATGCAGCCGCCAGTGCACTCGGAGCTGCTGAGCTTAGAGATTGGTTTAGACGTCCATAGCTCAGCGGCTCAGAGCGCGCCGATTGGACGAGCGGCTGCACATGCGGCGTAGGACCGCGGTGAGGTGAGTTGAAGCTGGCAATCTGGGGGATTTCACATAGCGGGGCAACCCCGATCAGGGTGAGTGGACCAAAACCCAGGATAGTCAAAATCCTAGGTTTTGGTCCACTTTAATCAAAGTTATAACAACTAAATGAAATATGTGAGTTTTGCTAGAAGCTAAAGCGGAATGATTACGTTTCAGACCCAGTATAGGACCCACAACCCAGACGGGTGTTTTCTAAGTATGTCACACACCCCGCTTCAGATATTAAATAGTTAGACTTGGGTTATACTCACCGCTAGGTGGCGCTGTTGCAGAGAAGTCCAGAAAACAACAAGCCCCTCCCGGTCTATACATACCTGGTACCTCCCAACAATTCCCCAGTGTTCTTCTCTGCAAGGTGGCGACAAGACAGAAGAAAGAAGTCTCCTGCAGGTAGCCGGGGTATCACCCCGCCCCCCCCCCCCCCCCATGGTCTATTTCTGCCCGGCTACTTTTATTATTATTCCCTGTTTTTTTTTTATACATTCTTTATTTATTGAGATTTTTCACAAATAAACAAACATATAACAAGTGGAGCAGGAATAGTATACACACCGACATAACAGCTTGATAGTCTATACTCGCAGGTGTAACGTACTAAGTGAGTGTCCTTAATAATTCAAGCACTGCAGATCAATAAATAAACTTCAATTACAATGTGTCTCTGTTCTTATTGGAATGGGGGGGAGGGAAAACAGCAGGGGGGGGGGGAGGCCTGGAGGGTCTCTTAAACTATGCCCAGGAGGCTCTTCCCCTCAGCGGACTCAGTGAAGACCATCCAACCACGCCATGTGGAGGCAAATCTCTCGTATGTGCCATCCCGGGAGGCCATCATGTTCTCGAACCTCATCATGTCATTTACTCGTTGGAACCAGGTAAGTATGCTTGGGGGGTCTTTGCTTTTCCATAGCTGGGGAATGCAGGCCTTTGCTGCATTCAACAGATGGCACGTGATCGATTTGCGGTACCTTTTAATTGGGACCTCAGTCCTATGGAGGAGACACAGGGCAGGGTCTTCAGGGATCTCCGAGCCCGAGACCTTTTCCGCCACCAATCTCACCCTGCTCCAGAACTCTCGCAGCCCAGGGCAGGCCCAGAACATGTGCAGCAAGTCACCCTTCTCGTTACCACACCTCCAACACTCTGCGGGCGTCTCCGGCGACCACTTGTTGAGGGTCGAGGGGACCCTGTACCACCTGGAGAGCAGTTTGTATCCGCATTCCCGGTACCTGGTACATATTGATGATTTATGTGAGAGTAGCAGAATTTTTCGGCGCTGCTCAGGCGACCATGTTTCATTAAGATCTCTTTCCCATTTTGCCAAATAAGGGGGTATTTGATCCTCTGGGGGGTCTATCAGCAACCTGTATATCCTAGATAGAGTGTGTCTTTCAACCTCCTTACTCTGACACATTTCCTCAAAGGCCGTGGTGTCACATCTGCCCCCTCTAAAATCCTGTAGGGAAGCTAGGAAGTGGCCGATCTGCATGTCTTGCCAATGAGACCACTCAGGGATCCCATGTCTCTGTGCCAGCCCCGTGAGCGAGGCCCACCCATCCTGTGTCCTGAAATGACCTGCCCTGTATACATTTGCTCTAGACCATGCTGTGGCGATCGACCCCCTGCATCCCGGCCCAAAACCTGGGTTCCCCAGAATAGGGTACATGGGGGAGGGGAAGGGTGAGATCCCCTCCCGTTGCAGCGCCGCCCTGCAGGCCCTTAGCGCCGGGCCGATAGTAGGGTGCAGCGCAGCCTGCACCATTCCCTCTTGTGGTAGCCAGGGGGCGCCCCCAATCGGAAACGTCAGGAAGCTTTGTTCCAGGCCAACCCACTGCTTGTGCCGTCCGTGGATGCACCAATCCACCACCCTGTTTAGGTGGACAGACAGATGGTACATCGCCGGGTCTGGGACGCCCACCCCCCCTCTCTCCTTCGTTCTCATCAGCAGGCTCCCTCTTATCCTTGGCCTCTTTCCAGCCCAGATGAATTTGATAAATAGGGCTCGCACCTTCTGAAGGTAGGAGCGGGGGATCATTACTGGCAGGGCCTGCATGAGATAAAGCAGACGGGGCAGGAGAGTCATCTTCACTGCGTTGCATTTTCCAAACCAGGAAAGCTTCCCCTTTACCCACCTGTTGGTGTCTTCTTCAAAGTGCTTCAATAGCGGGGGGAAGTTGAGGGCAAATATTTTGGTGAGGTCACCACTAATCTTGGTTCCCAAGTAACCAACACTGTCCTTCGCCCATCTAAACGTGAAGGAGTCCTTTAATGTCTCAAGCCGCGGTGACGGGATACCGACATTTAGGGCCTCAGACTTCTGATAGTTTATCTTGTACCCTGATAAGTTCCCATATTCTCTCAGGTCTTTCATAAGGTTTGGCAGGGTCACCTCCGGACAGGACAAGAAAAAGATTAAATCGTCGGCGTAAGCCGCAACTTTATATTGCCCTGATGTATTCTCTATTCCCTTAACATCCGGGTTTCCCCTCACCCTGCACAAGAGAGGTTCCATTGCCAATATGAAAATTAGTGGAGACAGCGGACAGCCCTGTCTTGTCCCATTGGCGATCCCAAAGGATCCCGACGAGTGTCCGTTAACTCTCACCGACGCCGAAGGGCAACCGTACAGGCTTTCGATCCAGCTCAGCATATTTGGGCCAAGGCCAATGTGCCTTAGGACCGAGCTCATGAACTTCCAATTGACCCTATCAAATGCTTTCTCAGCGTCGGTGGAGAGCAAAAGGACAGGCGTCTTTTGTTTCTGGGCTAGGTGGATCACGTTTAACACTTTTATGGTGTTGTCTCGAGCCTCTCTCATGGGCATAAAGCCCACCTGGTCAGGGCCAATCACCAGGTGCAGGTGGGGGGCAATCCTTGTTTAAGGAGCTTAATGTCAGTGTTCAGCAGGGAGATGGGTCGGTAGCTGGGGTCCCTGCCTTCCTTAGGGATCACCGCGATATGAGCCCGGAGTGTGTCTCTGGGGAGCGTGGCCCCCTTTATTATAGCATTCATAACGGACAAGAGTCTGGAGCCCAGGACAGGAAAACATTTTTTGTAGTACTGCAGGTTGAGTCCATCAGGGCCAGGTGCCTTCCCCCTAGCCGAGCTTAACAGCGATGCCTGCAATTCCGTCATGGAGATCGGTGTCTCAAGATCCACCATCACCTGTTCTGGGAGGGTCGGCATCCCTGACAGCCTGATGTAGTCCCTGCATCTCTGCTCCTGCCCAGGCTCCCGGACTTCCGGTAAATTGTATAGGTCCCTGTAGAATGTTCGGAACGCCTCTGCTATGTCTTCCGTAAGGTGTGTGACCCTGCCCCCCTGGTCGACTATTTTGGGTACGAAGGTCCTGGCCCTTTCGGCCCGCAGAGCGACAGCTAGTAGTCTGCCGCACTTGTCCCCCGACTCGTAGAATGCGCGCCGGCATTGCAATAGCTGCGCTTTGATTTTGTCGCAACATAGCGTCTTCAATTTCTCTCGTAGCGAAGTCAGGGTAGGCAAGTAGGCGGCAGACAGGGACTTTTTATGCAGCGCTTCCAGCCTATTGATCTCCCTTAGTAGGTTCATCGTGCATTCCATCTTTTCCTTTTTAACCCTAGCCCCGTGTCCTATGAAGAGCCCCTTGACAAAACACTTGTGCGTCTCCCAGAGGGTCCCAGGTGACACCTCCGGGGTGGAATTTATTTCGAAGAAGCTTTTAAGCTCCTTCTGGACGTCCGCCAGCACTCTCTGGTCGTCCAGCAGCGAGTCATTGAGGCGCCAAGACCAGCTCCTAGGGGCCAGGGAGCGTCCCCCCACGGTGAGGGTTATAGGGGGCGTGGTCAGACAAAGTAATGTTACCTATCATTGAGTCTTCCACAAGGGGCAGCAGGGAATGCGGGACCAGGAACAAATCAATCCTGGAGTAGGAATTATGGGGATGTGAGAAGAAGGTGTAGTCCCTCGTCTCAGGGTGCTGTACTCTCCAGGGGTCCACCAACTGGTGCAAGTGAAGGATCTTCCTAACCTGTTTCAGTTTAGTGTATGCAATGTGAGGCCCCCCGCTGGAAGTGTCCAGCAGAGGATCTAGCGCCAGATTGAAATCCCCGCCGATTATCAATTCCCCTTCCCAGAAGCCTACCAAGGCCTCAAGTAGGTTCTCAATGAAAGAGACCTGCCCGGTGTTCGGGGCATAGACATTAACTAGCGTGATCATCTCAGAGGCCAACTTCCCCTTGACAAATAGCCATCTACCCTCTGTGTCCGTTTTGTAGTCCTCAAGCTCCCACATGAGGGATTTCGCTAATCCCTCTGGACCTAGAGTCGGGGGAGTAGCTACTGTAGGACCTGGAATAATACCTGTCACCCAATGATGGGGGGTTTGAGGCTCTAAAATGTGTTTCTTGTAGGAAGCCCACTTGCGCTTTAAGGCCTCTCAAATTCCATAGTATCATGGAATCTTCCACCCGGGGCAGCAGGGAATGCGGGACCAGGAACAAATCAATCCTGGAGTAGGAATTATGGGGATGTGAGAAGAAGGTGTAGTCCCTCGTCTCAGGGTGCTGTACTCTCCAGGGGTCCACCAACTGGTGCAAGTGAAGGATCTTCCTAACCGGTTTCAGTTTAGTGTATGCAATGTGAGGCCCCCCACTGGAAGTGTCCAGCAGAGGATCTAGCGCCAGATTGAAATCCCCGCCGATTATCAATTCCCCTTCCCGGAAGCCTACCAAGGCCTCAAGTAGGTTCTCAATGAAAGAGACCTGCCCGGTGTTCGGGGCATAGACATTAACTAGCGTGATCATCTCAGAGGCCAACTTCCCCTTGACAAATAGCCATCTACCCTCTGTGTCCGTTTTGTAGTCCTCAAGCTCCCACATGAGGGATTTCGCTAACACGATGCTAACCCCTCTGGACCTAGAGTCGGGGGAGTAGCTACTGTAGGACCTGGAATAATACCTGTCACCTAATGATGGGGGGTTTGAGGCTCTAAAATGTGTTTCTTGTAGGAAGCCCACTCGTGCTTTAAGGCCTCTCAAATTCCGTAGTATCATGGAGCGCTTTTCGGGGCTGTTTAGCCCCTTGGCGTTCAATGAGACGATTTTGGTACCCGCCATGCTGAGCGGCCCTCGGGGGTGGGGGGGGTGAGGAGGGGGGGGGGGGTCGGTAGAGAGTGGACTCTCCCCTTCCGGAGGACAACTGTGGATGGAAGGAGGGGGGGAACACTGGGCGAGGAGTCGCCTCCTTCTGGAGGGGCTAAGGGGGGTCAAACGCACAAACAACAATAAACACAGAAATTAACTCTAAATATCCTCTATGGGGAAAAACAAAACCCTACAGGTCCGGTGAACCTGCGAGCTGGCCCAAATGCGGGGTAGAGCGCCCGTCGGTATTCGCCGCAGATCTGGTCACCCCCTCCCGCATCGGATCAGCCAACAGGTCAGCGTGGGCAAAAGTAGTGAACAGCGAACCAGGAACAACAAGAAGGCAATAATACTAACATTGATAACATTAACAGATCTTGTCCATGCCCTTCCGGGCATAGCTCTATGTGGAGGGAGGAGCCCAGCCCCCCCTCCCCCCCGGCAGGGAACCCCCAGACTAAAGGAGGAGGCGGGCGCAACACCCGTCCCGCGGACCCACGGCGGCACGCGCCACCCAATGCTGGGGTCGTCTACGGGTGGTTGGGTTCCCTACCGGAGGAGCGAGAGCGGCCGGGACATCTCACCCCCCGAGCAGGCTCACGTCTCTGCGTCGTATGGCCTGGACTGCCTTCTCGCCCGTCGACGCCTTCCAGGGCCCCTAGGGCCTCCCGGGTCTCTCCCAGGCGCCCCTCCAGGCCGGGAGGGTGGAAGAGTCACTCTTGCCGCCAGCCAGTCCGGGACCTCTACCGGGTCACACCGAAGGAAGAGAAACAAGTCCGCCAGATCCCCCGGCGACCTCAGCAGGAAGGTGTCGTGGTCTCTCCTAATGATTAGGTGGAAGGGGTACCCCCACCTATATGTCGCTCCTGCGCGCGTCACTGTCTCCAGTAATGGCTTCAGGGCTCGGCGCATGAGCAATGTTCTGCGTGAGAGGGCTTGCAGTATCTGAATGCTTGCTCCATCAAAACTGATGTTTCCTTTCCGCCATGCAGCTCGGGCAATATCTTCTTTCAATGTGTATTGTTGCACCCTGCAGACGACATCTCTCGGTCTGGACGGGTCCGGGTTAGGGGGGCCAAGCGCCCTGTGTCCAACTCGATCGGGGTGGCCGGATCCCTATCCAGCACTGTATTGAATATGACTGTTGTGACGCGTTTGAGGTCTTCCCCCGACGAGGCTTCGGGGATGCCCCGCAGCCTGAGATTGTTTCTACGGCTGCGGTTCTCGACATCGTCAATATGAAGCATCTGGGCCCGGAGTAAGGATTCCTGACGGTCACACCTCTCCTCAAGAGCTCTAAGACAGTTTGCAGTCGAAGGGCCCTCCGACTCGAGCACAGTCACCCTCTCCTCGACTATCGAGACTTGCTGCTTGACCTCTGCCAGCTCGCGTCTGTGCGCCTCTTCATACTTTGCAATAAGGCTCTCAATGTCTGTTCTGGACGGTAAGTTCCGCAGAAGCGTGATTGTTTCCTTATGGATATTGACGTCGCGAGAGGGCCCGGGGTCTTCAGGTTTCCCAGCCGACAGGGGGGCAGGGTGCAGCCGCAGCTCCCCCTCGGCGGGGACATGCACCAATGAAGCCCACGGCTCCGGTCCCGGCTCAGGGGAGAAGCAAGGCTGATGCGGGGTCATCAGGGTCGGGCTGAGCTGGCCCTTGGGCCACGAGGCCTCCGGCGAAGGCAGCAGCGGTGGTGTACAGGGACTTGGGGGTGTAGGCCCCTGCCGCCACACTAGAATCTCGGGCTCCAAGGGGGGGGGGATGCCGACTCTTCGGGGTCCTCTGGGGTAGACCCGCAGGCATGTGCACGTCGGTCCCCGGCTGCCCCTCCATCAATGGTGCTCCGTCGCCCTCTGTTCCCTGCCGGGGCAAGAAAGCAAATTTGGCCAGGGTCAGCTGTTTTGTAGCTCCCAGTTTGTCTCCCTGGGGCCCTGACATGTAGGCACTTGGCTTCCTCGTTCCCGGAGCGCAGGGGGCGTGGCCTCGCTTCTAGTCCTGAACAGGGCCTTATCAATCTGTGCAGGAGGGCAAGGGGGGGGGGGGGGCGACGCGGACGGGTCAGGCGGATATGCGCAGCCTGCTCCCCAGATATGTTGGCTGCCTGTCTAGGCTCTCTGCCCGCCGTCAGCTGTGCACCCACCTCGCTTGCGGCGGTGTGCTGGCCGGGCTCCTTCTGCCCCCTCATCTGATCCGGGGAGTCCCGATCGGCATCCGTAGCCCCGCCCCTCCACGTCATCGTCTCAGCGGCCACCATCTTTGGACTCCCACTGCCTGTGCTGCTGGCCGTCTCCGCCATGTTGGTGCACCCGCCGGTGCACATAGTCAGCGCCTCCGCCGCCGCAGCTTCTCTGCCCCGCAGGCCGTCACCCGGCGTCCTCTCCACGGCGGGATCCGCGGGCGCCTCCCCTCCGCCAGGTAGGTGGTTTCTCCTCCGGCCGCGCTCACCTCCAAACGCCGCTGCGCTCTCTGCAGCCTCCTCCGTGGGCGCACTGCCGGTGTGCCCGCCTTTCCTCCCGGCCTCGTGTGGTCTCTCCCTCTCTGGCCCGTCCCCCGCTCCGTGACCTCGGGGGGCTCCTCCACCGCTGCGAGCACGACTGCCTCTCCGACCCCCAGCGTGCTCCTCGCCATCTTGGATCTCCAGTCCTCGGCTCTTTCCCTCCGGAAATCTGCAGTCGGGGGGTTTTGGGGACCCCTCCGCTGACCCCCTCCACGTCTCTGGGGGTTTCTCTTCCTGGCCATGGCTTTTTGGGGTTGGTTCGCTGCCTGCTAGCTTAACTATTGGGCTGTCGATGCGGGAGCTCAAGGGAAACGCTCCCTCACAGCTCCATACCTAGGACACGCCCCCCCTATTCCCCGGTTTTAATTGGTAGCCTCCCAGCTTAGGCTGTCGGACGGGCAAGGGTAGATGGCACTTAGAGTGCCTAGATTAGCTCCTCCGCTCGACCCCATATTATGGGGCAATGCGGTTATCCGATTTGGTGATCCGGATGTGGGATGCCCTAGCCCTTAGGTCACTTTCAGGTTCCCCTTCGTTTGGCCTTCTCCCTGCGCTTTTGGCTTGTATGTGTGCTGTGTGTGTGGAGTGTGCTTTGGTGCATGTGGCAGGGACGGGTGGCTTGAGGCCGGCCCGTCCGTCTGCCTGGTCACTTTTTGGCTTGGGGGGCTCCCTGAGCCCCCTGGACTAGCTTTACTTGGTGCAGGGGGCGGGTCGGGCGGCGCGTGTGCCGCCGGCCCGCCGCTCGTTTCTCTTCTGAGGGCAGGGGCCATGTTCTGGCGCCCGCCTCTCGGCTGGATCTCCAGGGTTGGCGGTGGGCAGGGCCGGGCGGTGCGCTGCGCCGTCGGCCCGCCTGGATGTGAGGGCGCCGAGGATCGCATCTCGGCACCCGCTGGCTGTCATGCTGGAGGCGGGCGGGACCAGGCGGCATCCGTGCCGCCGGCCCGCCTGGCGGTATATGCGGGCGCCATTCCTTGTGGCGCCCACTGTTCGGCTGGCTCTGACTCGGAGGGTGGGCGGGGCCGTGTCTTGCGCGGCCTGCGCCGTGTCTGGCTGGTTAGGGAGGGGCGGGGCCACAGGTCTCCCGCGTTCTGCTGGGGTTCCCTCCTCGCACTGGCCGCCATCTCACGCTGCGGGGGGTCAGGTAGGCTGCTTTCTTTACTGGGCTGGGGGCTTCTACTGGCTTCTGGCCCCCCTCCCTCGCGGGGGGGTGGCGGCAGGGTCCCTTTAGCCTGGCTCTGGGCCAGTTGGCTGGGAGTCTTACTGGGCTTCCCTGGCTCACACATCTGTTGTAATATATATGGATATATATATATATATATATATATATATTTAGTCTTTTCTATGCTGCCCCATTGGGGGTTCTTGCCTGACCCGCTTTGTGTCTCAGTACTGTATTATATGTGTGTTCTCCAGTTTTTATTGTTGTGCTTGGAGTGACTGTTGTCTCTTTTTTTTCAGATCCTGGGATCCCATGCTACAGGGCTCTCCCGGTCTTAGATACCTGGCTAGTTGGGGTTGGCCGTTACCTTCATTTTTGGGTTTTTTGCTAAATTCCCCATTTCTGGGCTCTATATATATTCATAAAAATACTAGAGGGGCATCCCGGGTCGCTTACGGCGTAAATCCCTGGGTTACTGCAAATACCATAATTTCACCATATGGAGGCTACCAAAGATACCGGAAACGGTCCTTCGGGGCAGTCCAGGCTCTGTGGGGGGTGTGGGACTCCCAGGGGATGATGTCATTATATGTATTCCATGTGCACAGCGGAACATTGAGCGCCAGTCCGGCACCCCGGTGCCCGATCCTTCCTCGGCCGCGTCATCTCCCTCCCCTCCTCGCCTGTTCCGGACCCCGTGTGACGTTGTCATTGGGGGTGATTCGCAATCTGAGGTATGCGCCCGATTGCCCAGCCTCGAGAAAATGTTTTCCGCTGTGGTCGCTCAGAAGGCTCCGGCTAAGCGGAAACACTTGTCTCCGCCTCCGCCGGACTCAGACGATGAGGTTGTTGAGGCTCTGGATTGGTCAGATCGTCCCCTTGAAGAGGGTGAGCTTATTGAGGAATTAGATGATCCTGAGGTTCAGCAGTTGCTGGGTGCTGAGGGTGACCAGGCCACGGGGTCTGTCCCCGACACGCCTTCCATTCTGGCCCAAATGTTTGAGGTTTTGGATTTGGACCCTCCTGAAGCTGCTCCTCGGCCTAAGGGTTTTTGGGGTGACCAAGCCGCGCTTGGAGTTTCCCAGTCAACAGCATTTCGAGGATGTTGTCCTTAAGGAATGGGAGCAACCTACGCGTCTCGTTGGGGTGCCGCCTAGCTGGGATAGGAAGTATCCCTTTCCGGCGGACTTGGTGAAGCGTTGGTCGGTCCCTCCCGAGGTGGATGCTCCGGTTTTGGGACTAATACGGCGGTTTTGCATTCTCCTGACACGACTTCTCTTAAGGACGGCGAGGATCGCTGGATTGATCAGCTGGCCCGACACGGTTTTGTCTGTGCGGGTTTGGTGTTGAGGCCTGTTTGCGCTTCGGCACTTTTATTGTTGGCGGTTAGGTCTATTGTCAGGGATTTATGTGTGGATCTTGATCCTACTTGTGATGAGTTTCTTGCCCTTAAGCGTTGTGAATCTTTCGTTTCATTTATCCTTGCCGCTCAGGATGATGCCATGTTAATGTGTGGCAGGGCTACGGCTCTGTTGGTAGCTATCCGCCGCTCAGTGTGGTTGAGGCAGTGGACTGCTGATTTTAATTCCAAGAGATCGCTCACGGCTCTTCCGTTTCTGGGTTTGAGACTTTTCGGTGAGAAGCTGGATTCTGTTGCCAGGGGAGGTAAGTTACCTCAGCGCAAGAAATTTCGTCGCTCCTTTCGGGGGGCGGCCCCCTTCAATCCTTCCTTTCGGGGAGCCAGAGCCGGCAGGGGTGCGGGCTTCTCGGCTTCCAGGGGTGCCAGCTGGAATAGGGGTAAAGGCCGTGGCCGTCCCGTTCAAGTCTGGTGCGCCAAGCCCAAACCAGCTGCCAAGCCCGCTCAGCAATGAGGGGGCGCCCTCACCCTTACGGGTGGGGGGACGGCTGCGACTCTTCTCCCGGGTATGGGACCAGGAGGTCTCGGACAGGTGGATCCGGGAGGTGGTGTTGGCCGGTTACAAGCTGGAGTTCGAGTCCCGCCCTCCTCCAAGGTTTTTCAGGTCTCGTGTCCCTTCAGATCCTTTGGCCGCGCAGGGGCTCCTGGCGGCGGTAAGGAATCTTCTGGAAATGGCAGTCATCTGCCCGGTTCCTCCTTCGGAGGTGGGGTGCGGGTGTTATTCCAATCTCTTCACTGTACCCAAAAAGGATGGGTCGTTCCGTCCCATCCTGGATTTGACGTTTCTCAACCTGTTTGTTCGTCCCCGGAAGTTTCGCATGGAAACTCTGCGGTCTGCGATCAATTCGCTTCGGCAGGGGAACTTTATGACGTCCATAGACATCAAGGATGCATACCTTCACATTCTGATCTTTCCGGCTCACCAGAGGTTTCTTCGCTTTGTGGTGGAGGATCGGCATTTTCAGTTTGTGGCTCTTCCATTCGGCCTCACCTCGGCTCCGAGAGTGTTCACCAAGGTGTTGGCGGGCGTGATGGCCCTGCTCAGAGCTCAGGGGATTCGCATTGTGTCTTATCTGGACGATCTTCTCATCATGGCTCCTTCCTTCAGTCAAGCGGAAGGGGACACCAGCACGGTGGTGTCCACTCTGAAGAGGTTCGGCTGGGTGATCAACTATCCCAAGTCCTCTCTGGTTCCGGCCAGGGTGGTGACCTTTCTGGGGATGTCCTTGGACTCTTTCCAGCACAGAGTTTTTCTCCCTCAGGCCAAGGTTCTTTTGATTCAGGAATTGGCTCAGCTTCTTCTTTCCAATCCTCGCCCGTCCATCCGTCTAGGGATGAGACTGGTGGGGCTGATGGTAGCTTCTTTCGAGGCAGTTCCCTTCGCGCAGTTTCACACGCGGACGCTTCAGCTTCATCTGTTGGCGTCTTGGGACCGGCGACAGCGGTCGTTGGATCGGTCCTTCCGGATGTCCCCCCGGGTTCGGCAGTCTCTACTGTGGTGGATGGTCTCGGACAATCTCCTGAAGGGCAGGTCATTTCTGACCCCGCTTTGGGAAACTGTCACCACGGACGCCAGTTTGTCAGGATGGGGAGGTTTCTGGAAGGATCTTCGGTTCCGGGGGCGGTGGAGTCCTCAGGAAACACACTTGCCCATCAATGTTCTGGAGTTGAGAGCCATCAGGTTGGTTCTGTCTCACTTGACGCAGGATTTACAGGGCTTGCCGGTTCAGGTTCGATCGGACAATCGGACGGCGGTTGCTTACATAAATCACCAAGGAGGGACTCGCAGTCTGGGTGCCCTCAGAGAGGTGTCTCTGATCCTAGTTTGGGCAGAGACTCATGTCCCTTGCATCTCGGCAGTGTACATTCCAGGAGTGGAAAACACAGAGGCGGACTTTCTGAGCCGGTGTTCTTCCCGCCGGGGGGAATGGTCTCTCCATCCCCAGGTGTTTCGGTCCCTTTGTCTCCGGTGGGGGAAGCCGGAGGTGGATCTGTTTGCCTCTCGTCACAATCACAAGCTTCCGACATTCGTGTCGCTTTCTCAGGATCCTCTGGCTCTGGCGGCGGATGCCATGGCCCTGAGCTGGAGGGACCTGGGGTTTCTTTATCTGTTTCCTCCGATCCCCATGCTAGGCAGGGTGTTGCGAAAGTTGGTCCTGGAAGGGGTCCCCGCCATTCTCGTGGCTCCAAGGTGGCCAAGGCGGGTGTGGTTCGCAGACATCGTTCGTCTGGCAGTGGATCAGTTCGATCTGCCTCTTCGGCCGGATCTTCTCACTCATGGCCAACTGTGTTACCCCAGTTTACCAACGCTGGCTTTGACGGCTTGGCTGCTGAAACCTCAATCTTAAAGGAGGAGGGTCTTTCGGATTCGGTTATTCGGACTCTTATTAGTGCCAGGAAGAGATCCTCTTCTTCCATCTATTATAGGGCTTGGAGATCTTATATTGATTGGTGTGAGGCTAGATCTTTGCCCTGCCGGGTCTTTTCTATTTCTAGGATTTTGGAATTGCTTCAATCAGGGCTGGACTCTGGTCTTCAGCTGAGTACTTTGAAGGGGCAGGTTTCTGCTTTGTCTATCTTTTTTCAGAGGTCATTTGCACTCCATCCTTTGGTCAAGACTTTTTTCCAGGGGGTTTCGCATCTGCGGCCTCCTAGGAAGCCTTTGCTCCCTGTTTGGGATTTGAATTTGGTTCTCTCTGCTCTTCAGGCTCCTCCTTTTGAGCCTTTGCAGGATATTGCTCTGTCTACTCTGACTCAGAAGGTTGCTTTTCTGGTGGCCATCACTTCGGTCAGGCGTGTTTCGGAGTTGGCAGCCTTGTCAATTCAGGCTCCTTATTTTGAGAAACATCAGGACAAAGTGGTTTTTCGTTTCAAACCAGACTTTCTTCCTAAAGTGGTCTCGGCTTTTCATCTTAACCAGGACATTGTTCTTCCTTCCTTGTGTCCTAAGCCTAGGAATGACAAGGAGCGCGCTTTGCATTGTTTGGATGTGGTGCGTTGTGTTAAGTGCTATTTGCGTACCACTTCTCCTTTTCGTAAGACTGATGCTTTTTTCGTGGTGCCCTGTGGGCTTAGGAAGGGCTTGGCTCCGGCTAAGTCTTCCATTAGCAAGTGGATTCGTCAGGCGGTTGTTGGAGCCTATTCTGCCAAGGGGAAGGATCCCCCTTTTCGTGTTACTGCTCATTCTACTCGTGCGGTTGGAGCGTCCTGGGCTTTTCAGCACCAGGCTTCTGTTGATCAAGTTTGTAAGGCTGCTACTTGGTCTTCTGTTCACACTTTTTCTAAGTTTTATGAGGTTGATGTGCGGGCCTCAGCGGATGCTGTTTTTGGCCGCAAGGTTCTGCAGGGTGCAGTGGTTTGAGTTTCTGCATTATTGCCTGGTTGGATACCCGCCCTTTTTGGACACTGCTGTTGGATGTCCCAAGTCTAATGATTTAATATCTGAAGCGGGGTGTGTGACATACTTAGAATAATACCATTTTGTGAATTCTCACCTGTAAAATGGGTATTATAAGTATGTCACACACCCCGCTTCACCCGCCCTTTTTGGTATCCTGGTTCTTTATATGGTAAAGCTTTTTATTTACAGTTGAGGGTTACCATTGTTTTTTTCCTGGTACCTTGTCTTTACTGCTGTTTGAATACTGGGGAATAGTTGGGAGGTACCAGGTATGTATAGACCGGGAGGGGCTTGTTGTTTTCTGGACTTCTCTGCAACAATGATTTAATATCTGAAGTGGGGTGTGTGACATACTTATAATACCCATTTTACAGGTATTATTCACAATACCTTATTCACAGTATTCACAAAATGGTATTATTGCCCTCAGTGTTCCTGTTGGTCAGCCATCCTTTAAATAGAGTTTAGCCCTGGCCCATTGCCCGTTATAGCTAGTGCTGCTCAGGGTGTAACTTTATCTGTGCTGTACTTGAGACTGACGCGGCTTGACCTTTGGCTAGTATCTGACCACTCTTCTGCCTCCCTGTGAGTAGACGTATTTTCGGACTGATTTCCCATGTATGACCTTGGCCATAGTATAACACTGTGTTCCTTCTATCTTTACCGTGAGCTGCCATCCTTTGCGCCTTTTAAGACTTGGGGGCAACAGTGTCCGGCGAGGCATCCCGCCAAATGGAGGAGTGGCTATAGGCAGAAGCGGCGGTGGAGATTGGGGGTTGCTAGCTCACAGAAGGTGGAAGATTCACAGGGCATTAATTATGCATATGCCCGGAAGTAAGGTTAAGACAAGTGTTGCATCTGTAGTAAATTACACCCCGAATCTATAAGATTACTGGGCCGATCCATTCCCTCCCCGAGGGGCATCCAAAATCGGGATGGCCCGCTGTGTGAAACTCCCCGGAGGGCCGCTACACTTACCTTAATCCCGGTCAAACAGCGCATGCGCGGGCCGCATCCCCGCTATACCTCTATATATACATTTGTGAATGGCCAGCGCGGGCACGCTCCCTGTTAGAGGGAAGCGTGAGATGCAGCCGCCAGTGCACTCGGAGCCGCTGAGCTTAGAGATTGGTTTAGACGTCCATAGCTCAGCGGCTCAGAGCGCGCTGATTGGACGAGCGGCTGCGCATGCGGCGTAGGATTCTGGGGGATTTCACATAGCGGGGCAACCCCGATCAGGGTGAGTGGACCAAAACCCAGGATAGTTAAACCGGACCTTCACCATGATTTAATCAAAAGCCCAAACTCTTAAAAAACAATTCCTCAGCATCTAAAATAAATATATTTTACATGTTTAGTCACTAATTTATTATACTTTCCCCCACTGGGCTGCAACTCTGTTCGGGAATTTAGGATACGGGCGCCGCCATCTTGACTCAGAAGCATCACACTTACTGAGGAGAGGAGAGTGGGATAAGGTACAGGGGGGCGGGTTATAGCTGTGCTTTGCTCAGACAGAGCAGAGCTGGGGTCAGGGAAAGGTCAGCAGTCCCAGAATGCAGAGCAGCACAGTCACTTCCTGTTTGCAGGCACTTCCTGTTTGCAGGCTGCCTGCAAAAATGGCAGCTTCCATAAGCCGCCATCTTGGATGTTTAAAGGCTTATAAAATGCAGTAGATGCAGGTAGGATGATTTTTAATGTGAGCAATCTGTATGTACAGGGTGTGGGAAACATATAAGATAGACTCTTATTTAGAGTGAAGGTCCGCTTTAAAATCCTAGGTTTTGGTCCACTTTAATCAAAGTTATAACAACTAAATGAAATAATACCATTTTGTGAATACTCACCTGTAAAATGGGTATTATAAGTATGTCACACACCCCGCTTCAGATATTAAATAGTTAGACTTGGGTATACTCACCGCTAGGTGGCACTGTTGCAGAGAAGTCCAGAAAACAACAAGCCCCTCCCGGTCTATACATACCTGGTACCTCCCAACAATTCCCCAGTATTCAAACAGCAGTAAAGACAAGGTACCAGGAAAAAAACAATGGTAACCCTCAAATGTAAAAGAAAAAACTTCACCATATAAAGAACCAGGATACCAAAAAGGGCGGGTGAAGCGGGGTGTGTGACATACTTATAATACCCATTTTACAGGTGAGTATTCACAAAATGGTATTATTCTAAGTATGTCACACACCCCGCTTCAGATATTAAATAGTTAGACTTGGGACATCCAACAGCAGTGTCCAAAAAGGGCGGGTATCCAACCAGGCAATAATGCAGAAACTCAAACCACTGCAGCCTGCAGAACCTTGCGGCCAAAAACAGCATCCGCTGAGGCCCGCACATCAACCTTATAAAACTTAGAAAAAGTGTGAACCGAAGACCAGGTAGCAGCCTTACAAACTTGTTCAACAGAAGCCTGGTGCGGAAAGGCCCAGGACGCTCCAACCGCACGAGTAGAATGAGCAGTAACATGAAAAGGGGGATCCTTCCCTTTGGCAGAGTAGGCCCCAACAACTGCCTGACGAATCCACTTGCTAATGGAAGACTTAGCCGGAGCCAAGCCCTTCCTAAGCCCACAGGGCACAACGAAAAAGGCATCAGTCTTACGAAAAGAAGATGTAGTACGCAAATAGCACTTAACACAACGTACCACATCCAAACAATGCAAAGCGCGCTCCTTGTCATTCCTAGGCTTAGGACACAAGGAAGGGAGAACAATGTCCTGGTTAAGATGAAAAGCCGAGACCACTTTAGGAAGAAAGTCTGGTTTGAAGCGAAAAACCACTTTGTCCTGATGTTTCTCAAAATAAGGAGCCTGAATCGACAAGGCTGCCAACTCCGAAACACGCCGAACCGAAGTGATGGCCACCAGAAAGGCAACCTTCTGAGTCAGAGTAGACAGAGCAATATCCTGCAAAGGCTCAAAAGGAGGAGCCTGGAGAGCAGAGAGAACCAAATTCAAATCCCAAAAAGGGAGCAAAGACTTCCTAGGAGGCCGCAGATGCGAAACCCCCTGGAAAAAAGTCTTGACCAAAGGATGGAGTGCAAATGACCTTTGAAAAAAGATAGACAAAGCAGAAACCTGCCCCTTTAAAGTACTCAGCTGAAGACCAGAGTCCAGCCCTGATTGAAGAAATTCCAAAATCCTAGAAACAGAAAAGACCCGACAGGGCAAAGATCTAGCCTCACACCAATCAATATAAGATCTCCAAGCCCTATAATAGATGGAAGAAGAGGATCTCTTCCTGGCACTAATAAGAGTCTGAATGACCGAATCCGAATGACCTTCCTCCCTTAAGATGGAGGTTTCAGCAGCCAAGCCGTCAAAGCCAGCGTTGGTAAATTGGGGTAGCATAATTGACCCTGAGTGAGAAGATCCGGCCGAAGAGGCAGATCGAACTGATCCACTGCCAGACGAACGATGTCTGCGAACCACACCCGCCTTGGCCACCTTGGAGCCACGAGAATAGCGGGAACCCCTTCCAGAACCAACTTTCGCAACACCCTGCCTAGCATGGGGATCGGAGGAAACAGATAAAGAAACCCCAGGTCCCCCCAGCTCAGGGCCATGGCATCTGCCGCCAGAGCCAGAGGATCCTGAGAAAGCGACACGAATGTCGGAAGCTTGTGATTGTGACGAGAGGCAAACAGATCCACCTCCGGCGTCCCCCACCGGAGACAAAGTGACCAAAACACCTGGGGGTGGAGAGACCATTCCCCCTGGCGGGAAGAACACCGGCTCAGAAAGTCCGCCTCCGTGTTTTCCACTCCTGGAATGTACACTGCCGAGATGCAAGGGACATGAGTCTCTGCCCAAACTAGGATCAGAGACACCTCTCTGAGGGCACCCAGACTGCGAGTCCCTCCTTGGTGATTGATGTAAGCAACCGCCTTCCGATTGTCCGATCGAACCTGAACCGGCAAGCCCTGTAAATGCTGCGTCAAGTGAGACAGAACCAACCTGATGGCTCTCAACTCCAGAACATTGATGGGCAAGTGGGCCTCCCGAGGACCCCACCGCCCCCGGAACCGAAGATCCTTCCAGAAACCTCCCCATCCTGACAAACTGGCATCCGTGGTGACAGTTTCCCAAGGCGGGGTCAGGAATGACCTGCCCTTCAAGAGATTGTCCGGGACTAGCCACCACTGCAGAGACTGCCGAACCCGGGGGGACATCCGGAAGGACCGATCCAACGGCCGCGGTCGCCGGTCCCAAGACGCCAACAGATGAAGCTGAAGCGTCCGCGTGTGAAACTGAGCAAAAGGAACCGTCTCGAAAGAAGCTACCATCAGACCCACCAGTCTCATTCCTAGACGGATGGACGGGCGAGGATTGGAAAGAAGAAGCTGAGCCAATTCCTGAATCAAACGAACCTTGGCCTGAGGGAGAAAAACTGTGCTGGCAAGAGTCCAAGGACATCCCCAGAAAGGTCACCACCCTGGCCGGAACCAGAGAAGACTTGGGGTAGTTGATCACCCAGCCGAACCTCTCCAGAGTGGACACCACAGTGCTGGTGTCCCCTTCCGCTTGACTGAAGGAAGGAGGCATGATGAGAAGATCGTCCAGGTAAGGCACAATGCGAATCCCCTGAGCTCTGAGAAGGGCCATCACGCCCGCCAACACCTTGGTGAACACTCTCGGAGCCGAGGTGAGGCCGAATGGAAGAGCCATGAACTGAAAATGCCGATCCTCCACCACAAAGCGAAGAAACCTCTGGTGAGCCGGAAAGATCGGAATGTGAAGGTAAGCATCCTTGATGTCTATGGACGTCATAAAGTCCCCCTGCCGAAGAGAACTGATCGCAGACCGGAGAGTTTCCATGCGAAACTTCCGGGGACGAATAAACAGGTTGAGAAACTTCAAATCCAGGATGGGACGGAACGACCCATCCTTTTTGGGCACTGTGAAGAGATTGGAATAATACCTGCGCCCCACCTCCAAAGGAGGGACCGGGCAGATGACTGCCATATCCAGAAGATTCCTTACCGCCGCCAGGAGCCCCTGCGCGGCCAAAGGATCTGAGGGGACACGAGACCTGAAAAATCTTGGAGGAGGGCGGGACTCGAACTCCAGCTTGTAACCGGCCGACACCACCTCCCAGATCCACCTGTCCGAGACCTCCTGGTCCCATACCCGGGAGTCGCAACCGCCCCCCACCCGTAAGGGTGAGGGCGCCCCCTCATTGCTGAGTGGGCTTGGCAGCTGGTTTGGTCTTGGCGCCCCAGACGTGAACGGGACAGCCACGGCCTCTACCCCTGTTCCAGCTGGCACCCCTGGAAGCCGAAAAGCCCGCACCCCTGCCGGTTTTGGCTCCCCGAAAGGAAGGATTGAAGGGGGCCGCCCCCCGAAAGGAACGACGAAATTTCTTGCGCTGAGGTAACTTACCTTGGCAACAGAATCCAGCTTCTCACCGAAAAGTCTCAAACCCAGAAACGGAAGAGCCGTGAGCGATCTCTTGGAATTAAAATCAGCAGTCCACTGCCTCAACCACACTGAGCGGCGGATAGCTACCACCAGAGCCGTTGCCCTGCCACACATTAACATGGCATCATCCTGAGCGGCAAGAATAAATGACACGAAAGATTCACAACGCTTAAGGGCAAGAAACTCATCACAAGTAGGATCAAGATCCACACATAAATCCCTGACAATAGACCGAACCGCCAACAATATAAGTGCCGAAGCACAAACAGGCCTCAAGACCGAACCCGCACAGACAAAACCATGGCGGGCCAGCTGATCAATCCAGCGATCCTCGCCGTCCTTAAGAGAAGTCGTGTCAGGAGAATGCAAAACCGCCGTATTAGATAGTCCCAAAACCGGAGCATCAACCTCGGGAGGGACAGACCAACGCTTCATCAAGTCCGCCGGAAAGGGATACTTCCTATCCCAGCTAGGCGGCACCCCAACGAGATGCGTAGGTTGCTCCCATTCCTTAAGGACAACATCCTCGAAATGCTGTTGACTGGGGAACTCCAAGCGCGGCTTGGTCACCCCAAAAAGCTGACCCTTAGGCCGAGGAGCAGCTTCAGGAGGGTCCAAATCCTCAAACATTTGGGCCAGAATGGAAGGCGTGTCGGGGACCGACCCGGCGGCCTGCTCACCTTCAGCACCCAGCAACTGCTGAACCTCAGGATCATCTAATTCCTCAATAAGCTCACCCTCTTCAAGGGGACGATCTGACCAATCCAGAGCCTCAAAAACCTCATCGTCTGAGTCCGGCGGAGGCGGAGACAAGTGTTTCCGCTTAGCCGGAGCCTTCTGAGCAACCACAGCGGAAAACATCTTCTCGAGGATAGCCAACCTGGCGCATACCTCGGATTGCGAATCCCCACCCATGACAACGTCACACGGGGTCCGGAACAGGCGAGGAGGAGAAGGAGATGGTAGGGCCGACGAAGGACCGGGCACCGGGGTGCCGGACTGGCGCTCAATGTTCCGCGGTGCACATGGAATACATATAATGACATCCCCTGGGAGCGGAGTCCCACACCCCCCGCACAACCTGGACTGCCCCGAAGGACCGTTTCCGGAATCTTTGGTAGCCTCCATATGGTGAATTCATGGTAATCGCAATAACCAGGGATTTACGTAATACGCGACCCGGGATCTCTACTAATATATTTAAACATGTGAAAGGCCAGGGAAGCCCAATAAGGCACCCAGCAACACAAAATACAATGCTTTCAGCACCCTGACACAACCCCCCAAGCAAGGAGGACTAGAAACAAAAAATGCCCCCAGCCAAGAAGACCGCCTTAAAAAGGCAAAACCCCAGCCTACCTTAACGCAGGAGCAGGAATGGCGGCCACAACGAGGGAGCGGAGGAGGGAGAAGAAGGGCGGGCCCAGCACGCGCGGGAGACGCAGAGGTCCCGCCCCTCCACCAATCCCGGCGAAGCGCGGGCCGCGCACGACGCGGCCCCGCCCCCCTCCACCTCCAAGGAGCAATGCGCAGAAGGTGGGCGCCAAGGACAATGGCGCCCGCACCGATAGCCAGGCGGGCCGGCGGCACACACGCCGCCCGCACCACATCCGGGAGACCAAAGCAGCGGGCGCCTGGATAAGGCACCCGCTCCGACAGACAGGCGGGCCGGCGGCACCGCGCCGCCCGGCCCCGCCCACCTCCGTCCAGAGCATAGCAGCGGGTGCCACGGACATGGTGCCCGCAGTGACAAACACCCGCACGCCCGACCCCTGCACCGGAACACACAGTCCGGGGAGCTCAGCAGAGCCCCCAAACAAGCACACACAAACCGGGCGGGCCGGCGGCACACAACACCCAGGCCGCCCGGCCCCCCACACAAAGGCAAAACAGACACCTGGCACACACAAAGTGTGCAAGCAGGAGACTTCTTTCTTCTGTCTTGTCGCCACCTTGCAGAGAAGAACACTGGGGAATTGTTGGGAGGTACCAGGTATGTATAGACCGGGAGGGACTTGTTGTTTTCTGGACTTCTCTGCAAACAGTGCCACCTAGCGGTGAGTATACCCAAGTCTCACTATTTAATATCTGAAGCGGGGTGTGTGACATACTTAGAATATGTGAGTTTTGCTAGTAGCTAAAGCGGAATGATTAAGTTTCAGACCCAGTATAGGACCCACAACCCAGACGGGTGTTTTAAGGTTGGGAAATCTAATAAGACTGAGAAAACGTGACCCAATCCTAGCTTAATATCTCTAAGCCAAATGAGAAAGGCGGGATCTATTTTAAAACGAATAATGCTCAATACAATGCAATTGGCTGGAATATAACGCTAATCAACCCACGCGTGACTAATTTCTCCATAAGATTTCTGCTAGAGGAGAAAGTAAGACATTTTGGAGCCCTTTTGGTATATTGGGTAATTTTGGAGGAATTTTCAAATGGTTAACCGATATGGCCATCAATGTTCTTGTAGTGTTTCCTTCAAACTTATTATGTGCCTGATTGCAAGCTGTAGGGAAGAGAGCCCAGCTGCCACATTTATGGCTTACCTAGCCCATAGGCACAGAATGTGAATTAAGGAGATCATCCAGAGATGATCTAAGAGGGGATTGAAGGGTGAAATGCTTAGCCTAATGGCGGCCATGTTGAGAAGAAGACTCCATTTTGTATTCTATAATTTGATATTAGACTTAGTTATATAGATATACATGTGATATGTTAAGTTCTGGGCATAAAGCCAACAGATGTTTTAGTGTGTAGGAATATCCTGCTCTCAGTGATTTATCTAGATGTAGGTCATGAGAATACCTTGAACTCCGTTATCAGTAGACATATAGGAAAATTGCTCACGCAGGAACCACGGGATTTATTTCCAATCTTCTGTGTGAAGGTTTTAAGTTACATCACAAAGCACTCGTTTTCTGTGTATATAAGATGGAAGGAATGTCCTGTTCTCAGTGATTTATCCAGATGTAGGTCACAGGAATTCCTTGAACTCCATTATCAGTAGACATATAGGAAACGTGCTCACGCAGGAAACACAGGATTTATTGCCAGCTTTCTGTGTGGAGGTTTTTGGTTAGGTCACAAAGGTGGGGGGTAAGTACTCCTTTTTTGGGTGTGACATTCTTTATAAATATTTATTGATTTCTGAATAAACTTAGATCAGTCTTTGAACCTAGAGTACAAGCTCGTGGTTCTTAGTATCTGATCTCAAGCAGCTGCTGACTGAACACTGACAGACCTTGGACGAGGGAGGCCAGACAACCCTTACAGACCCCAACAACCTCTTCCTCACTCCTATGGCGGACGCCTGCAGCCAATCAGAGCCATTTGCTGTCTTTGGCAAACGTCTCTAACTGACTCAAATGGGAAGCGTTTGCTGCCCCGTATACTCGCGGTGTGCGCGCTCCCGCCCCAGCCAATCAGACGCCGGGCACGGGGCAGCGTGAAGTCAGCGGGAGCCGTTTGCCGAAAGATGATAAATGATAAAATCCACTCGTTACTGACATCACATTATAAGACACGCCCACCTGACTCACCTGCACCAATCACAGGAGAGCTCTCCTCCTCATTACTGCTCACACCTGTGTCTCCATCACCCAGCCGGCAACCATCCTCTGCATGCTCCGCCTCCTCCTCCATAGCAAGCTCCGCCTCCTCCTCCATAGCAAGCTCCGCCTCCTCCTTGTATTTTGTATGATCAACTAAATGAGAATTAGTCCAAAATCAATTCTACATATTAACACAATGCACTGAGCCCCCTTTGAGTGGCATCTCCCTGCTATAAACTCCCTCTCTGAGCGCCACTACCCTGATATTCCCTCCCCCCCAAGTGGCTCCTCCCTGCTATCCCCCCTCTGAGTGGCACATCCCCACTTCCTCTCCCCCTCTGAGCGACACCTCCCTGCTATCCCCTCCCCCTCTCAGCGGCACCTCCGTGCTATCCCCTCCCCCTCTGAGCGGCACCTCCCTGCTATCCACTCCCCATCTGAGTGGCTCCTCCCTGCTATCCACTCCCCCTCTGAGTGGCTCCTCCCTGTTATCCCCTCCCCCTTTGAGTGGCTCCTCCCTGCTATCCCCTCCCCCTCTGAGTGGCTCCTCCCTGTTATCCCCTCTCCCTCTGAGCCAAACCTCCCCACTTACCCTCCCCCTTTGAGTGGCTCCTCCCTGCTATCCCCTCCCCCTCTGAGTGGCTCCTCCCTGTTATCCCCTCCCCCTCTGAGCCAAACCTCCCCACTTCCCCTCCCCGAGTGGCTCCTCCCTTCTTCCCCTCCCCCTCTGAGCGGCACCTCCCTGCTATCCCCTCCCCCTTTGAACAGCACCTCCCTGCTATCCCCTCCCCCTCTGAGCGACACCTCCCTGCTATCCCCTACCCCTCTGAGCGGCACCTCCCTGCTATCCCCTCCCCCTCTGAGCGGCACCTCCCTGCTATCCCCTCCCCCTCTGAGCGGCACCTCCCTGCTATCCCCTCCCCCTCTGAGCGACACCTCCCTGCTATCCCCTCCCCCTCTGAGCGGCACCTCCCTGCTATCCCCTCCCCCTCTGAGCGGCACCTCCCTGCTATCCCCTCCCCCTCTGAACGGCACCTCCCTGCTTTCCCC
Organism: Gastrophryne carolinensis; assembly: GCA_027917425.1. Lineage (NCBI taxonomy): Eukaryota > Metazoa > Chordata > Amphibia > Anura > Microhylidae > Gastrophryne > Gastrophryne carolinensis. The sequence goes on from CM051234.1 coordinate 1,821,570, forward strand.
TCCCCCTCTGAGCGGCACCTCCCTGCTATCCCCTCCCCCTCTGAACGGCACCTCCCTGCTATCCCCATCCCCTTTGAAAGGCACCTCCCTGCTATCCCCTCCCCCTCTGAGCGGCACCTCCCTGCTATCCCCTCCCCCTTTGAAAGGCACCTCCCTGCTATCCCCTCCCCCTCTGAGCGGCATTTCCCTGCTATCCCCTCCCCCTCTGAGCGGCACCTCCCTGCTATCCCCTCCCCCTCTGAGCGGCACCTCCCTGCTTTCCCCTCCCCCTCTGAGCGGCACCTCCCTGCTATCCCCTCCCCCTCTGAGCGGCACCTCCCTGCTATCCCCTCCCCCTTTGAACGGCACCTCCCTGATATCCCCTCCCCCTCTGAGCGGCACCTCCCTGCTATCCCCTCCCCCTCTGAGCGGCTCCTCCCTGCTATCCCCTCCCCCTCAGAGCGGCACCTCCCTGCTATCCCCTCCCCCTCTGAGCGGCACCTCCCTGCTTTCCCCTCCCCCTCTGAGCGGCACCTCCCTGCTATCCCCTCCCCCTCTGAGCGGCACCTCCCTGCTATCCCCTCCCCCTCTGAGCGGCACCTCCCTGCTATCCCCTCCCCCTCTGAGCGGCACCTCCCTGCTATCCCCTCCCCCTCTGAGCGGCTCCTCCCTGTTATCCCCTCCCCCTCTGAGCGGCACCTCCCTGCTATCCCCTCCCCCTTTGAACGGCACCTCCCTGCTATCCCCTCCCCCTCTGAGCGGCTCCTCCCTGCTATCCACTCCCCCTCTGAGTGGCTCCTCCCTGTTATCCCCTCCCCCTCTGAGTGGCTCCTCCCTGTTATCCCCTCTCCCTCTGAGCCAAACCTCCCCACTTGCCCTCCCCCTTTGAGTGGCTCCTCCCTGCTATCCCCTCCCCCTCTGAGTGGCTCCTCCCTGCTATCCCCTCCCCCTCTGAGTGGCTCCTCCCTGTTATCCCCTCCCCCTCTGAGCCAAACCTCCCCACTTCCCCTCCCCGAGTGGCTCCTCCCTTCTTCCCCTCCCCCTCTGAGCGGCACCTCCCTGCTATCCCCTCCCCCTCTGAGCGGCACCTCCCTGCTATCCCCTCCCCCTCTGAGCGGCACCTCCCTGCTATCCCCTCCCCCTTTGAACAGCACCTCCCTGCTATCCCCTCCCCCTCTGAGCGACACCTCCCTGCTATCCCCTACCCCTCTGAGCGGCACCTCCCTGCTATCCCCTCCCCCTCTGAGCGGCACCTCCCTGCTATCCCCTCCCCCTCTGAGCGGCACCTCCCTGCTATCCCCTCCCCCTCTGAGCGACACCTCCCTGCTATCCCCTCCCCCTCTGAGCGGCACCTCCCTGCTATCCCCTCCCCCTCTGAGCGGCACCTCCCTGCTATCCCCTCCCCCTCTGAACGGCACCTCCCTGCTTTCCCCTCCCCCTCTGAGCGGCACCTCCCTGCTATCCCCTCCCCCTCTGAACGGCACCTCCCTGCTATCCCCATCCCCTTTGAAAGGCACCTCCCTGCTATCCCCTCCCCCTCTGAGCGGCACCTCCCTGCTATCCCCTCCCCCTTTGAAAGGCACCTCCCTGCTATCCCCTCCCCCTCTGAGCGGCATTTCCCTGCTATCCCCTCCCCCTCTGAGCGGCACCTCCCTGCTATCCCCTCCCCCTCTGAGCGGCACCTCCCTGCTTTCCCCTCCCCCTCTGAGCGGCACCTCCCTGCTATCCCCTCCCCCTCTGAGCGGCATTTCCCTGCTATCCCCTCCCCCTCTGAGCGGCACCTCCCTGCTATCCCCTCCCCCTTTGAACGGCACCTCCCTGCTATCCCCTCCCCCTCTGAGCGGCACCTCCCTGCTATCCCCTCCCCCTCTGAGCGGCTCCTCCCTGCTATCCCCTCCCCCTCTGAGCGGCACCTCCCTGCTATCCCCTCCCCCTCTGAGCGGCACCTCCCTGCTATCCCCTCCCCCTCTGAGCGGCACCTCCCTGCTTTCCCCTCCCCCTCTGAGCGGCACCTCCCTGCTATCCCCTCCCCCTCTGAGCGGCACCTCCCTGCTATCCCCTCCCCCTTTGAACGGCACCTCCCTGCTATCCCCTCCCCCTCTGAGCGGCACCTCCCTGCTATCCCCTCCCCCTGTGAGCGGCTCCTCCCTGCTATCCCCTCCCCCTCTGAGCGGCACCTCCCTGCTATCCCCTCCCCCTCTGAGCGGCACCTCCCTGCTTTCCCCTCCCCCTCTGAGCGGCACCTCCCTGCTATCCCCTCCCCCTCTGAGCGGCACCTCCCTGCTATCCCCTCCCCCTCTGAGCGGCACCTCCCTGCTATCCCCTCCCCCTCTGAGGGGCACCTCCCTGCTATCCCCTCCCCCTCTAAGCGGCACCTCCCTGCTATCCCCTCCCCCTCTGAGCGGCACCTCCCTGCTATCCCCTCCCCCTTTGAACGGCACCTCCCTGCTATCCCCTCCCCCTCTGAGCGGCTCCTCCCTGCTATCCACTCCCCCTCTGAGTGGCTCCTCCCTGTTATCCCCTCCCCCTTTGAGTGGCTCCTCCCTGCTATCCCCTCCCCCTCTGAGTGGCTCCTCCCTGTTATCCCCTCCCCCTCTGAGCCAAACCTCCCCACTTCCCCTCCCCGAGTGGCTCCTCCCTGCTATCCCCTCCCCCTCTGAACGGCACCTCCCTGCTTTCCCCATCCCCTTTGAAAGGCACCTCCCTGCTATCCCCTCCCCCTCTGAGCGGCACCTCCCTGCTATCCCCTCCCCCTCTGAGCGGCTCCTCCCTGCTATCCCCTCCCCCTTTGAACGGCACCTCCCTGCTATCCCCTCCCCCTCTGAGCGGCACCTCCCTGCTTTCCCCTCCCCCTCTGAGTGGCTCCTCCCTGCTTTCCCCTCCCCCTCTGAGCGGCACCTCCCTGCTTTCCCCTCCCCCTCTGAGCGGCACCTCCCTACTATCCCCTCCCCCTCTGAGCGGCTCCTCCCTGCTTTCCCCTCCCCCTCTGAGCGGCACCTCCCTACTATCCCCTCCCCCTCTGAGCGGCTCCTCCCTGCTTTCCCCTCCCCCTCTGAGCGGCACCTCCCTGCTATCCCCTCCCCCTCTGAGCGGCACCTCCCTGCTATCTCCTCCCCCTCTGAGCAGCACCTCCCTGCTATCCCCTCCCCCTCTGAGCGGCACCTCCCTGCTATCCCCTCCCCCTCTGAGCAGCACCTCCCTGTTATCCCCTCCCCCTCTGAGCGGCACCTCCCTGCTATCCCCTCCCCCTCTGAGCGGCACCTCCCTGTTATCCCCTCCCCCTCTGAGCGGCTCCTCCCTGCTATCTCCTCCCCCTCTGAGCAGCACCTCCCTGCTATCCCCTCCCCCTCTGAGCGGCACCTCCCTGCTATCCCCTCCCCCTCTGAGCAGCACCTCCCTGTTATCCCCTCCCCCTCTGAGCGGCTCCTCCCTGCTATCCCCTCCCCCTCTGAGCAGCACCTCCCTGTTATCCCCTCCCCCTCTGAGCGGCTCCTCCCTGCTATCCCCTCCCCCTCTGAACGGCACCTCCCTGTTATCCCCTCCCCCTCTGAGCGGCTCCTCCCTGCTATCCCCTCCCCCTCTGAGTGGCACCTCCCTGCTATCCCCTCCCCCTCTGAGCGGCACCTCCCTGATATCCCCTCCCCCTCTGAGCGGCACCTCCCTGCTATCCCCTCCCCCTCTGAGCGGCTCCTCCCTGCTATCCCCTCCCCCTCTGAGTGGCTCCTCCCTGCTATCCCCTCCCCCTCTGAGTGGCACCTCCCTGCTATCCCCTCCCCCTCTGAGCAGCACCTCCCTGTTATCCCCTCCCCCTCTGAGCGGCACCTCCCTGCTATCCCCTCCCCCTCTGAGCAGCACCTCCCTGTTATCCCCTCCCCCTCTGAGCAGCACCTCCCTGTTATCCCCTCCCCCTCTGAGCGGCACCTCCCTGCTATCTCCTCCCCCTCTGAGCGGCACCTCCCTGCTATCCCCTCCCCCTCTGAGCAGCACCTCCCTGTTATCCCCTCCCCCTCTGAGCGGCACCTCCCTGCTATCCCCCCCCCCTCTGAGCGGCTCCTCCCTGCTATCCCCTCCCCCTCTGAGCGGCACCTCCCTGCTATCCCCTCCCCCTCTGAGCGGCACCTCCCTGCTTTCCCCTCCCCCTCTGAGCGGCACCTCCCTGCTATCCCCTCCCCCTCTGAGCGGCACCTCCCTGCTATCCCCTCCCCCTTTGAACGGCACCTCCCTGCTATCCCCTCCCCCTCTGAGCGGCACCTCCCTGCTATCCCCTCCCCCTCTGAGCGGCTCCTCCCTGCTATCCCCTCCCCCTCTGAGCGGCACCTCCCTGCTATCCCCTCCCCCTCTGAGCGGCACCTCCCTGCTTTCCCCTCCCCCTCTGAGCGGCACCTCCCTGCTATCCCCTCCCCCTCTGAGCGGCACCTCCCTGCTATCCCCTCCCCCTCTGAGCGGCACCTCCCTGCTATCCCCTCCCCCTCTGAGGGGCACCTCCCTGCTATCCCCTCCCCCTCTGAGCGGCTCCTCCCTGTTATCCCCTCCCCCTCTGAGCGGCACCTCCCTGCTATCCCCTCCCCCTTTGAACGGCACCTCCCTGCTATCCCCTCCCCCTCTGAGCGGCTCCTCCCTGCTATCCACTCCCCCTCTGAGTGGCTCCTCCCTGTTATCCCCTCCCCCTTTGAGTGGCTCCTCCCTGCTATCCCCTCCCCCTCTGAGTGGCTCCTCCCTGTTATCCCCTCCCCCTCTGAGCCAAACCTCCCCACTTCCCCTCCCCGAGTGGCTCCTCCCTTCTTCCCCTCCCCCTCTGAGCGGCACCTCCCTGCTATCCCCTCCCCCTCTGAGCGGCTCCTCCCTGCTATCCCCTCCCCCTCTGAGCGGCACCTCCCTGCTATCCCCTCCCCCTCTGAGCGGCACCTCCCTGCTATCCCCTCCCCCTCTGAGCAGCACCTCCCTGTTATCCCCTCCCCCTCTGAGCGGCTCCTCCCTGCTATCCCCTCCCCCTCTGAGCGGCTCCTCCCTGTTATCCCCTCCCCCTCTGAGCGGCACCTCCCTGCTATCCCCTCCCCCTTTGAACGGCACCTCCCTGCTATCCCCTCCCCCTCTGAGCGGCTCCTCCCTGCTATCCACTCCCCCTCTGAGTGGCTCCTCCCTGTTATCCCCTCCCCCTTTGAGTGGCTCCTCCCTGCTATCCCCTCCCCCTCTGAGTGGCTCCTCCCTGTTATCCCCTCCCCCTCTGAGCCAAACCTCCCCACTTCCCCTCCCCGAGTGGCTCCTCCCTTCTTCCCCTCCCCCTCTGAGCGGCACCTCCCTGCTATCCCCTCCCCCTCTGAGCGGCTCCTCCCTGCTATCCCCTCCCCCTCTGAGCGGCACCTCCCTGCTATCCCCTCCCCCTCTGAGCGGCACCTCCCTGCTATCCCCTCCCCCTCTGAGCAGCACCTCCCTGTTATCCCCTCCCCCTCTGAGCGGCTCCTCCCTGCTATCCCCTCCCCCTCTGAACGGCACCTCCCTGTTATCCCCTCCCCCTCTGAGCGGCACCTCCCTGCTATCCCCTCCCCCTCTGAGCGACACCTCCCTGTTATCCCCTCCCCCTCTGAGCGGCACCTCCCTGCTATCCCCTCCCCCTCTGAGCGGCACCTCCCTGTTATCCCCTCCCCCTCTGAGCGGCTCCTCCCTGCTATCCCCTCCCCCTCTGAACGGCACCTCCCTGTTATGCCCTCCCCCTCTGAGCGGCACCTCCCTGCTTTCCCCTCCCCCTCTGAGCAGCACCTCCCTGTTATCCCCTCCCCCTCTGAGCGGCTCCTCCCTGCTATCCCCTCCCCCTCTGAACGGCACCTCCCTGTTATCCCCTCCCCCTCTGAGCGGCTCCTCCCTGCTATCCCCTCCCCCTCTGAGTGGCACCTCCCTGCTATCCCCTCCCCCTCTGAGCGGCACCTCCCTGATATCCCCTCCCCCTCTGAGCGGCACCTCCCTGCTATCCCCTCCCCCTCTGAGCGGCTCCTCCCTGCTATCCCCTCCCCCTCTGAGTGGCACCTCCCTGCTATCCCCTCCCCCTCTGAGCGGCACCTCCCTGTTATCCCCTCCCCCTCTGAGCGGCTCCTCCCTGCTATCTCCTCCCCCTCTGAGCGGCACCTCCCTGCTATCCCCTCCCCCTCTGAGCAGCACCTCCCTGTTATCCCCTCCCCCTCTGAGCGGCTCCTCCCTGCTATCTCCTCCCCCTCTGAGCGGCACCTCCCTGCTTTCCCCTCCCCCTCTGAGCAGCACCTCCCCACTTCCCCTCCCCCTGTGAGTGGCCCCGCCCCCCTCTGTGTTATACTGTAGAGCAATGAGAGAAGTCTCTGGCCATCCAGGGCCAGCGCTGGGTCACATGACACAGGTCACGTGACAGGCGAGTATCGGGCTCTTGTGTTCCGTGTAGTAGCTGTTGCCAATAGAGAACATTTGGCCACTAGATGGCGGAACATTCCAATCTGTGATGCCCCGGGGGGGGGGGGGGGGGCACCAGCCAGTCATAGGAAGTGACCGCGCCCCCAAATAAACATAAGGATGCTTACCTATGGTCCCCTGCAATGGAGGGGGCGTGGCCAGCCCAGGCCTACACCCAGTTCCATAGAGGGGAGCAGCGGGCCCCGGATCAGGTGAGTTCTGAAACGTCGGGCTGCGGGGGCCAGAGGCAAAGTGGGCGGTCCTTTATATCCCGGACCTGTGCTAGAAGCTCCTCCCCCCCCAGTACAGAGGCAATACCTGCTGTGGGCCCAAACACTTCATTTCTCTAGGAGCGGGGTTCCGCTTTAATCTCCCCCCACCCAAGTGTCCTGCTGAGGCCACACCCCCTCATCTGTAGCTTCTCCTTCCCAGCATTCCTTGCACAGGGCGTGGCTTCCTGACCAACAACCAATCAGCAGCCGGGAGAGCTCCGCCTCCAGATGAGGCAGCATTAACCCTTATAGTGAGTGGCCGGCCCTGGAGTCTGAGACCAACCACGTGCCCCCCCCCCCCATCTTCCTGGGAGTAACACGTGACCTCACCTGAGGGGGGCATGGAGTAACACGTGACCTTATAAGGAGGGGGCGCCAATCATCTCGCTTAATAATTAGCAGCCTGTGCTTCCCACACATCACTCCCCGTGACGTCACAGCCCTCTCACATGACGTCATACCTGCAGAAGCCTCGGCTCCGTCCCGCGGGTCACCTGTGATTCCGCCGAAAACTTTACCGAACTGCCGATCATGCCCTGTCCTGGCGCGCGCACACTGATTGGTGGATTCCCAGCCACGCCACGCCCCCGGCCATCTTGGCTACAGCAAGATGGCCGCCACCGCCTCTGCATACATTGGCTACAGCAAGATGGCCGCCACCGCCTCTGCTTACACAGGCTACAGCAAAATGGCCGCCTACCTCATTGGAGACACCGCTTCTCTATACACAGGATACAGCTAGATGGCCGCCAGCACTTCAATATACACGGGCTAAAGCAAGATGGCCGCCACCGCCTCACTGCCTAAATATATATTAAATAATATAAATAAATTAAATGAAATAAATAAATACATATAACATGAATAAATCTTAAATAATATAATATAATATAAATAAATAAAATGAAATAAATAAATATATATATATAATATAAATAAATACAATGAAATAAATAGGTAAATAAATATATATATATATTAAAAAAAAAAATAAAAAATATATATATATATATATATATATATATATATATCAAATCTTATAATTTAAAATCTGATTATATAAATATATAATATAAAATATATACAATATAAATAAATATATATTAAATAAGATAATATAATATAAATACAATGAAATATATATATATATATATATATATATATATATATATATATATAAATAATATCATATAATATAAATAAATATAATGAAATAAATAAATATATATATATAATAGAAATAAATATACATTACATAATATAAATAAATAAAATGAAATAAATATATATATATAAAATATAAATAAATATATAATAAATAATATAATATAAATAAATAAAATGAAATAAATAAATATATATATATACTATAAATAGATATATATTAAATACTATAAATAAATAAAATGAAATAAATATATATATAATATAAATAAATATATATTAAATAATATAAATAAATAAAACGAAATAAATATATATATAAATAAATATATATAGATATAATATAAAATCTTATAATCTATAATCTAAAAGATTCCAGGGCCGACGACTGGGTTACCCCCTGGGGCGTCCCGAATCAGGACACCGCGCTGTGTGATACCCCCCAGGGCACCAGGTATCGCTTACCTTTACCTGCTCATCCAATGTGAACTGCCCGCAGTGTCTACGTTATTCATTTCAATGGCTGCCCCTCCTCCAGCGTCATGTGCACGCTCCCGCCCCAGCCAATCAGATGCCGCGGTGTGAGCTCCTCATTTAAGTCAATGAACAGAATGACATCATCACAGAAGACGCGGCTTCATCCATCCCTCAATGAGGGGGCGTGGCTTAATCCATCCCTCAACGAGGGGGCGTGGCTTCATCCATCCCTCAGTGAGGGGGCGTGGCTTCATCCATCCCTCAATGAGGGGGCGTGGCTTAATCCATCCCTCAATGAGGGGGCGTGGCCTAATTTTACAAATGTTCCTCTTTCCCACCCTGAAAAGTTGGTAGGTGAGCAATAGGCCAAAGTCTGACTCCAGCTCCACAAATGGCCGACAATTAGTGATACGTTTCCTGTAGTAGAGCCGAAACGTCGGGTTTTTCTCCCCCATAATATAACCAATAGGGCGACTTATATAGAACAGAAAGATTATTCGTTACAATTTAAACAAATAAAGGGGAGGAGCTTAGTAATCTGGTTACAGGCCACAGCAACAACGTAACAAGGATTTGCTACAACAATCAGGAGCCCCGCTGTCTCCACAGCAACAGCGTAACAAAGATTTACTACAACAATCAGGAGCCCCGCTGTCTCCACAGCAACAGCGTAACAAAGATTTGCTACAACAATCAGGAGCCCCGCTGTCTCCACAGCAACAGCGTAACGAAGATTTGCTACAACAGTCAGGAGCCAAGTCCAGGAAGAGGAAGCACAGTCCAGGAAAACAGGAAGCACAGTCCAGGAAAACAGGAAGCACAGTCCAGGAAAACAGGAAGCACAGTCCAGGAAGAGGAAGCACAGTCCAGGAAAGGAGGAAGCACAGTCCAGGAAAACAGGAAGCACAGTCCAGGAAAACAGGAAGCACAGTCCAGGAAGAGGAAGCACAGTCCTGGAAAACAGGAAGCACAGTCCAGGAAAGGAGGAAGCACAGTCCAGGAAAGGAGGAAGCACAGTCCAGGAAAGGAGAAAGCACAATCCAGGAAAACAGGAAGCACAGTCCAGGAAAACAGGAAGCACAGTCCAGGAAGAGGAAGCACAGTCCAGGAAAACAGGAAGCACAGTCCAGGAAAAAAGGAAGCACAGTCCAGGAAAACAGGAAGCACAGTCCAGGAAAACAGGAAGCACGGTCCAGGAAAACAGGAAGCACAGTCCAGGAAAACAGGAAGCACGGTCCAGGAAAACAGGAAGCACAGTCCAGGAAAGGAGAAAGCACAATCCAGGAAAACAGGAAGCACAGTCCAGGAAAACAGGAAGCACAGTCCAGGAAGAGGAAGCACAGTCCAGGAAAACAGGAAGCACAGTCAAGGAAAAAAGGAAGCACAGTCAAGGAAAAAAGGAAGCACAGTCCAGGAAAACAGGAAGCACGGTCCAGGAAAACAGGAAGCACAGTCCAGGAAAAGGGAGCACAGTCCCAGAAAACAGGAAGCACAGTCCAGGAAGAGGAAGCACAGTCCAGGAAAACAGAAAGCACAGTCCAGGAAAAGGGAGCACAGTCCCAGAAAACAGGAAGCACAGTCCAGGAAGAGGAAGCACAGTCCCAGAAAACAGGAAGCACAGTCCAGGAAGAGGAAGCACAGTCCATGAAGAGGAAGCACAGTCCAGGAAAACATGAATCACAGTCCATGAACAGGAAGCACAGTCCAGGAAAAAAGAAAGCACAGTCAAGGAAAACAGGAAGCACAGTCCTGGAAAACAGGAAGCACAGTCCAGGAAAACAGGAAGCACAGTCAAGGAAAACAGGAAGCACAGTGCATGAAGAGGAAGCACAGTCCAGGAAAACAGGAAGCACAGTCCAGGAAAAAAAGAAAGCACAGTCCAGGAAGAGGAAGCACTGTCCAGGAAAACAGGAAACACAGGGTGTTGGGGGTGGAGAGTTATTTAGACTAGTGATGAGGGGGGAGGGCAAGAGTGAAACTAAAAGTGAAGACAGGTTACTTAGGGGACAGCATATGATGGTGGGTGGAGAATTAGAAGGTGGGAGGACTGCTATGATGGATAAGGAGATCCATGAGTTGCAAACCAGCAGTAACAAATTAGACGGATGCATTACTGCAGGAACTAATACTATACCCCAATGTGTCAAACTAGATAGGAACATAAAGTGTATGTTCACAAATGCCAGAAGTCTGGCAAGTAAAGTGGGGGAGCTTGAGGCTCTGGTGCTGGCAGAGAATATTGATGTTGTTGGTGTGGCTGAGACATGGCTGGATTCCGCACATGACTGGACTGTCAATCTACAAGGTTTTGCTCTTTTTCGGAAAGACAGAGCAAAAAGGAAAGGGGGTGGCGTGTGTCTCTATGTAAAGCAAGAACTCAAAGCATATATTAATGAGGGGATACTAGCAGAAGAGTGTGAGGATGTAGAATCCTTGTGGGTAGAAGTAGGGGGCGATATAAACAATGCTAAAATACAGTTTGGTGTAATCTATAGGCCCCCAAATATAACTGAGGAAATAGAGAACTGCATAAGCAGATAGAGCGGGCATCACAGGCTGGTATAGTGGTGGTGATGGGGGACTTCAACTATCCAGGAATCGACTGGAGACATGGTTCTGCTTCCACTACAAGGGGGAGAGCATTCCTCAGCTTGCTACAAGATAATTATATGAATCAGTTCGTGGAGGCACCTACTAGGGGTGATGCTATTCTAGATCTGGTAATATCAAATAATGATGACCTGATGGGGGCAGTAACAGTCCGTGAAAATCTTGGTAACAGTGACCACAATATAATTGTATTTAACATAAACTGTAAGAAAGATTTTCTTCCTGGGAAGGCAAAAACATAAAATTTTAGAAAGGCCAACTTCCCCAGGCTCAGAGCTGCACTCAAGGACATAGACTGGGAGCATCTGTTCAGGAATAAGGATACAGATGCCAAATGGGAGTTTGCTTTAAATCAATTGTGAGTAGCAACGTTGCAAAATGTATTCCTGCGGGTAACAAATATAAGCGGCTAAAGTTAAACCCCTCATGGCTGACACCTGCGGTTAAAAGGGCAATAAAGAACAAAAAAAGGGCATTTAAACATTACAAGGCTGAGCACTCAGCTGTAACACTTGAACAGTATAAACTAGTAAATAAAGTGTGTAAGAAAGAAATAAGGTTGGCAAAAGCACAAAATGAACGAGATGTGGCCAAAGAAAGCAAAACAAACCCTAAACGATTTTTCAAATATATTAATTCGAAGAAAACTAAATCAGAACAGGTAGGTGCCCTAATTAATGATAATGGGGAAATGGTCACTGGGGATGAGGATAAGGCAGAGCTGTAATGAGAAAACTAAATCAGAACAGGTAGGTGCCCTAATTAATGATAATGGGGAAATGGTCACTGGGGATGAGGATAAGGCAGAGCTGTAATGAGAAAACTAAATCAGAACAGGTAGGTGCCCTAATTAATGATAATGGGGAAATGGTCACTGGGGATGAAGAGAAGGCGGAGCTGTAATGAGAAAACTAAATCAGAACAGGTCGGTGCCCTAATTAATGATAATGGGGAAATGGTCACTGGGGATAAAGAGAAGGCGGAGCTGTAATGAGAAAACTAAATCAGAACAGGTCGGTGCCCTAATTAATGATAATGGGGAAATGGTCACTGGGGATGAAGAGAAGGCGGAGCTGTAATGAGAAAACTAAATCAGAACAGGTAGGTGCCCTAATTAATGATAATGGGGAAATGGTCGCTGGGGATGAGGATAAGGCAGAGCTGTAATGAGAAAACTAAATCAGAACAGGTCGGTGCCCTAATTAATGATAATGGGGAAATGGTCACTGGGGATGAGGATAAGGTGGAGCTGTTAAATGGATTCTTTAGCTCTGTGTACACAAGAGAAGCGCAAGGAGCCAACACAGGAGATGCCACTGATAGTAATAGCCCGAGTATAATAATTAACAAGCTAAACGTGGATATCATCCAAGAAAAACTCAATAATTTAAATGTGAATAAGACTGGAGGACCAGATGGACTTCACCCAAGAGTTCTCAAAGAACTCAGTTCCGTTATCTCGTCACCTCTGTTGTTGATCTTTAAAGACTCACTAGCAACTGGTATAGTGCCAAGGGACTGGCGCAGGGCAAATGTGGTGCCCATTTTTAAAAAGGGCTCTAGGTCTTCTCCGGGCAATTACAGACCTGTTAGCTTAACATCCATTGTGGGGAAATTGCTTGAGGGACTATTAAGGGACAACATACACGAATATGTAACTATCCATAATATTATAAGTGACAACCAACACGGTTTTACTAAGGACAGAAGCTGCCAAACTAACCTGATTGGCTTCTATGAGGAGGTGAGTAGAAGCCTGGACAGAAGGGTGGCTGTGGATATAGTTTTTCTGGATTTTGCAAAAGCATTTGACACTGTCCCCCATAGACGCTTATTGGGGAAATTGAGATCTTCAGGATTAGAAAACGCAGTTTGTAACTGGATTGAAAACTGGCTGAAGGATCGTGTGCAGAGAGTTGTGGTTAATGATACCTACTCTGAATGGTTACCAGTTGTAAGTGGTGTACCCCAGGGTTCAGTGCTGGGCCCCACTATTATTCAACTTGTTTATAAACGACATAGAAGATGGAATTAAAAGCACTGTCTCTATTTTTGCAGATGACACAAAGATCTATAGCACAGTGCAGTCTATGGAAGATGGTCACAAGCTTCAGGCTGACTTGGACACATTGAGTGTCTGGGCATCCACTTGGCAAATGAAGTTCAATGTGGAAAAATGTAAAGTCCTGCACTTGGGGTCTAATAACCCGAAGGCAACATATGTCCTCGGGGGAGTAAAACTGGGAGAGTCACTTGTTGAGAAGGATCTGGGGGCACTAGTAGATCACAGTCTAAATAACAGCATGCAATGCCAAGCAGCTGCTTCCAAGGGCACCAAGATACTATCGTGCATTAAAAGAGGCATGGAGTCATGGGATAGGTGAGTAATATCGCCTCTTTACAAGGGCACCAAGATACTATCATGTATTAATAGAGGCCTGGAATCACGGGATAGAGATGTAATTTTGCCTCTTTACAAGGCACTGGTGCGCCCTCACCTGGAATATGCCGTCCCGTTCTGGGCACCCCTTCATAGAAAGGACGCCCTGACTCTGGAAAAGGTGCAAAGGAGAGCCACCAAACTAATAAAGGGAATGAAATATCTTAGTTATGAGGAAAGATTACGAGAGTTAAATCTGTTTAGTCTTGAGAGGAGGCAATTGCGGGGGGACATGATTAACTTGTATAAATATATAAATGGACCATACAAAAAATATGGGGGAACACTATTTCACGTAAAATCCTCTCTAAGGACAAGGGGGCACTGCCTTCGATTGGAAAAAAAGAAATTTAGTCTCCGGAGGCGACAATCGTTTTTTACCATAAGAACTATAAATCTATGGAATAGCCTCCCACAGAAGCTTGTTACAGCATCAACTGCTGACAGCTTCAAAAAAGGATCAGATGCTTATTTTGAAGAAAACACCATTAACAGTTACTACTAGTGGTTATCAATAAAAAAAAAATAAAGACAAAAAATAAAATAGCTTCCCCTATGAAATAAAAAATAACTTCCCCCTACCCCAACACCCTTGGTTGAACTTGATGGACATATGTCTTTTTTCAACCGTATTAACTATGTAACTATGTAACAGTCCAGAAAAACAGGAACCACAGTCCAGGAAGAGGAAGCACGATCCAGGAAAACAGGAAAAACAGTCCAGGAAAACAGGAAGCATGGTCTAGGAAGAGAAAGCACAGTCCAGGAAAACAGGAAGCACAGTCAAGGAAAACAGGAAGCACAGTCCAGGAAAAGGGAGAACAGTCCCAGAAAACAGGAAGCACAGCCCAGGAAGAAGAAGCACAGTCCATGAAGAGGAAGCACAGTCCAGGAAAACAGGAAGCACAGTCCAGGAAAACAGGAAGCACAGTCCAGGAAAACATGAAGCACAGTCTATAACCAGGAAGCACAGCCCATGAACAGGAAGCACAGTCCAGGAAAACAGGAAGCACAGTCCAGGAAAACAGGAAGCACAGTCCAGAAAAAAAGGAAGCACAGTCCAGGAAAACAGGAAGCACAGTCCAGGAAAACAGGAAGCACAGTCCATGAAGAGGAAGCACAGTCCAGGAAAACAGGAAGCACAATCCAAGAAAACAGGAAGCACAGTCCAGTAAAAAAAGGAAGCACAGTCCAGGAAAAAAGGAAGCACAGTCCAGGAAGAGGAAGCACTGTCCAGGAAAACAGGAAACACAGTCCAGGAAAACAGGAAGCACAGTCCAGGAAGAGGAAGCACAGTTCAGGAAGCGGAAGCACAGTCCAGGAAAAAAGGAAGCACTGTCCAGGAAGAGGAAGCCCGGTCCAGGAAAACAGGAAGCAGAGTCCAGAAAGAGGAAACACAACACAGGAATAGGAAGCACAGTCCAGGAAAACAGGAAGCACAGTCCAGGAAGAGAGGAAGCACAGTCCAGGAAAACAGGAAGCACAGTCCAGGAAGAGAGGAAGCACAGTCCAGGAAAACAGGAAGCACAGATTGGGAAGAGGAAGCACAGTCCAGCAAAAGAGGAAACATAGTCCAGGAAGAGGAAGCACAGTGCAGGAAAACAGGAAGCACAGTCCAGGAAGAGGAAGCACAGTCCAGGAAAACAGGAAGCACAGTCCAAAAAAGGGAAGCACAGTCCAGGAAAAAGGAAACACAGTCCAGGAAAACAGGAAGCACGGTCCAGGAAAAACAGGAAGAGGAAGTACTGCCCAGGAAAACAGGAAGCAAAGTCCAGGAAGAGGAAGTAAAGTCCAGGGAAAACAGGAAGCGCAGTCCAGGAAGAGGAAGCACAGTCCAAGAAAACAGGAAGTGCAGTCCAGGAAGAGGAAGCACAGTCCAGGGAAAAAGGAAGCACAGTCCAGGAAGAGGAAGCACACACCAGGAAGAGGAAGCACGGTCCTGGAAAACAGGAATCACGATTCAGGAATACAGGAAGCACGGTCCAGGAAAAACAGGAAGCACAGTCCAGGAATAGAAAGTACACTCCAGGAAAACAGGAAGCACAGTCCAGGAAGAGAAAGCACAGTCCAGGAAGAGAAAGCACAGTCCAGGGAAAACAGGAAACACAGCCCAGGAAGAGGAAGCACAGTCCAAGAAAACAGGAAGCACTGTCAAAGAAAACAGGAAACGCAGTCCAGGAAAACAGAAAGCAAAGTACAGGAAAGGGAAGCACAGACAAGGAAGAGGAAGCACAGTCCAGGAAAACAGGAAGCACGGTCCAGGAAAACAGGAAGCATGGTCCAGGAAAACAGGAAGCACAGTCCAGGAAAACAGGAAGCACAGTCCAGGAAAAGGAAGCACAGTCCAGGAAGAGGAAGCACAGTCCAGGAAAATAGGAAGCACAGTCCAGGAAGAGGAAGCACAGCCCAGGAAGAGGAAGAACTGTCCAGGAAGAGGAAGCACAGTCCAGGAGGAGGTAGCACAGTCCAAAAAGAGAACGCACAGCCCGGGAAGAGGAAGCACAGTCCATGAAAACAGGAAGCACACTCCCAGAAAACAGGAAGCACAGTCCAGGAAAAGAGGAGGCACAGTCCAGGAAGAGGAAGCACAGTTCAAAAAGAGGAAGCACAGTTCAGGAAAACAGGAAGCACAGTCCAGGAAAACAGGAAACACAGTCCAGGAAAACAGGAAACACAGTCCAGGAAAACAGGAAGCACAGTCCAGGAAAACAGGAAGCACAGTCCAGGAAAACAGGAAGCACAGTCCAGGAAAAAAAGGAAACACAATCCAGGAAAAAAGGAAGCACAGTCCAGGAAAACAGGAAGCACAGTCCAGGAAAACAGGAAGCACAGTCCAGGAAAACCGGACGCACAGTCCAGGAAAACAAGAAGCACAGTCCAGGAAAACAGGACGCACAGTCCAGGAAAACAGGAAGCACAGTCCAGGAAAACAGGAAGCACAGTTCATGAAAACAGGAAGCACAGTCCAGGAAAACAGGAAGCACAGTTCAGAAAAACAGGAAGCACAGTCCAGGAAAAAAGGAAGCACAGTCTAGGAAAAAAGGAAGCACAGTCTAGGAAAAAAGGAAGCACAGTCTAGGAAAAAAGGAAGCACAGTCCAGGAAGAGGAAGCACGGACCAGGAAAACAGGAAGCACAGTCCAGGAAGAGGAAGCACAACACAGGAAAAGGAAGCACAGTCCAGGAAAACAGGAAGTACAGTCCAGGAAGAGAGGAAGCACGGTCCAGGAAAACAGGAAGCACAATAAAGGAAGAGGAAGCACAGTCCAGGAAAAGGATGCACAGGCCAGGAAAAAAGGAAGTACAGTCCAGGAAGAGAGGAAGCATAGTCCAGGAAAACAGGAAGCACTGTCCAGGAAAACAGGAAGCACAGACCAGGAAGAGGAAGAACAGTCGAGGAAAACAGGAAGCACAGTCCAGGAAGAGGAAGCACAGCCCAGAAAGAGGAAGCACTGGCCAGGAAGAGGAAGCACAGTCCAGGAGGAGGAAGCACAGTCCAGGAAGAGAAAGCACAGCCCAGGAAGAGGAAGCACAGTCCAGGAAAACAGGAAGCACAGTCCCAGAAAACAGGAAGCACTGTCCAGGAAAAGAGGAGGCACAGTCTAGGAAGAGGAAGAGCAGTCCAGGAAAACAGGAAACACAGTCCAGGAAAACAGGAAGCAAAGTCCAGGACGCGGAAGCATAGTCCAGGAAGAGGAAGCACAGTCCAGGAAAACAGGAAGCACAGTCCAGGAAAACAGGAAGCACAGTCCAGAAAGAGGAAGCACAGTTCAGGAAAACAGGAAGCACGGCCCAGGAAAACAGGAAACATAGTCCATGAAAACAGGAAGCACAGTCCAGAAAAACAGGAAGCAAAGTCCAGGAAAAAAAGAAACAGTCAAGGAAAACAGGAAGCACAGTCCAGGAAAGCAGGAAGCACAGTCCAGGAAAACAGGAAGCACAGTCCATGAAGAGGAAGCACAGTCCAGGAAAACAGGAAGCACAGTCCAGGAAAAAAGGAAGCACAGTCCAGGAAGAGGAAGCACAGTCCAGGAAGAGAGGAAGCATAGTCCAGGAAGAGAGGAAGCATAGTCCAGGAAAAAGGGATGCACAGTCCAAAAAGAAGAAGCACAGTCCAGGAAAACTGGAAGTGCAGTCCAGGAAGAGGAAGCACAGTCCAGGAAAACAGGAAGCACAGTCCAGGAAGAGGAAGCACAGTCCGGGAAAAAGGAAAGCACAGTCCAGGAAGAGGAAGCACACACCAGGAAGAAAAAGCACGGTCCAGGAAAACAGGAAGCACGGTCCAGGAAAACATGAAGCACGGTTCAGGAATACAGAAAGCACAGTCCAGGAAAAACAGGAAGCACAGTCCAGGAAGAGGAAGTACTGTCCAGAAAAACAGGAAGCACAGTCCAGGAAGAGGAAGTACTGTCCAGAAAAACAGGAAGCACAGTCCAGGAAAACAGGAAGCACGGTCCAGGGAAAACAGGAAGCACAGCCCAGGAAGAAGAAGCACAGTCCAGGAAAACAGGAAGCACAGTCCAGGAAAAAAGGAAGCACAGTCCAGGAACAGGAAGCACGGTCCAGGAAAACAGGAAGCACAGTCCAGGAAGAGGAAGCACAACACAGGAAAAGGAAGCACAGTCCAGGAAAACAGGAAGTACAGTCCAGGAAGAGAGGAAGCACGGTCCAGGAAAACAGGAAGCACAATCCAGGAAGAGGAAGCACAGTCCAGGAAAAGGAAGAACAGTCCAGGAAAACAGGAAGTACAGTCCAGGAAGAGAGGAAGCATAGTCCAGGAAAAAAGGAAGAACAGTCCAGGAAAAAAGGAAGAACAGTCCAGGAAAACAGGAAGCACAGTCCAGGAAGAGAGGAAGCATAGTCCAGGAAAAAAGGAAGAACAGTCCAGGAAGAGGAGGCACAGTCCAGGAAAACAGGAAGCACAGTCCAGGAAAACATGAAGCACAGTCTAGGAAGAGGAAGCACAGCCCAGGAAGAGGAAGCACTGTCCAGGAAGAGGAAGCACAGTCCAGGAGAAGGAAGCACAGTCCAGGAAGAGAAAGCACAGCCCAGGAAGAGGAAGCACAGTCCAGGAAAACAGGAAGCACAGTCCCAGAAAACAGGAAGCACTGTCCAGGAAAAGAGGAGGCACAGTCCAGGAAGAGGAAGAGCAGTCCAGGAAAACAGGAAGCACAGTCCAGGAAGCGGAAGCATAGTCCAGGAAGAGGAACACAGTCCAGGAAAACAGGAAGCACAGTCCAGGAAAACAGGAAACACAGTCCAGAAAGAGGAAGCACAGTTCAGGAAAACAGGAAGCACGGTCCAGGAAAACAGGAAACACAGTCCAGGAAAACAGGAAGCAAAGTCCAGGAAAAAAGAAACATAGTCCAGGAAAACAGAAGCACAGTCCAGGAAAACAGGAAGCACAGTCCATGAAGAGGAAGCACAGTCCAGGAAAACAGGAAGCACAGTCCAGGAAGAGGAAGCACAGTTCAGGAAAAAAGAAAGCACGGTCCAGGAAAACAGGAAACACAGTCCATGAAAACAGGAAGCACAGTCCAGGAAAACAGGAATCACAGTCCAGGAAAACAGGAAGCACAGTCCAGGAAAACAGGAAGCACAGTCCAGGAAAAAAAGGAAGCACAGTACAGAGAGAGGAAGCACTGTCCAGGATAACAGGAAACACAGTCCAGGAAAACAGGAAGCACAGTCCAGGAAGAGGAAGCACAGTCCAGGAAAACAGGAAGCACAGTCCAGGAAAAAAGGAAGCACAGTCCAGGAAGAGGAAGCACAGTCCAGGAAAACAGGAAGCACAGTCCAGGAAAAAAGGAAGCACAGGCCATGAAGAGGAAGGACAGTCCAGGAAAAAGGGAAGCACAGTCCAGGAAAACAGGAAGCACAGGCCATGAAGAGGAAGGACAGTCCAGGAAAACAGGTAGCACAATCCAGAAAGAGGAAGCACAGTTCAGGAAAACAGGAAGCATGGTCCAGGAGAACAGGAAACACAGTCCAGGAAAACAGGAAGCGCAGTTCAGGAAGAGGAAGCACAGTCCAGGAAAAAAGGAAGCACAGTCCAGGAAGAGGAAGCACACACCAGGAAGAGGAAGCACGGTCCAGGAAGAGGAAGCACGGTCCAGGAAAACAGGAAGCACAGTCCAGGAAGAGGAAGCACAGTCCAGGAACAGGAAGCACGGTCCAGGAAGAGCAAGCATGGTCCAGGAAGAAGAAGCACGGTACAGGAAGAGGAAGCACAGTCCCAGAAGAGGAAGCACAGTCCACTTAGATGAAGCACAGTCCCGGAAGAGGAAACACAGTCCCAGAAGAGGAAGCACAGTCCAGGAAGAGGAAGCACAACACAGGAAAAGGAAGCACAGTCCAGGAAAACAGGAAGTACAGTCCAGGAAGAGAGGAAGCACAGTCCAGAAAAACAGGAAGAACAGTACAGGAATAGGAAGCACAATCCAGGAAGAGGAAACACAGTCCAGGAAAACAGGAAGCACAGTCCACGAAAACACGAAGCACAGTTCTGGAAAACAGGAAGCACAGTCCAGGAAGAGCACACACAGTCCACGAAGAGGAAGTACAGTCCAGGAAAACAGGAAGCAAAGTCCTGGAAGACAGGAAGCACAGTCCTGGAAAACAGGAATCACAGTCCTGGAAAACAGGAAGCACAGTCCTGGAAAACAGGAAGCACAGCCCTGGAAAACAGGAAGCACAGTCCAGGTAGAGGAAGCACTGTCCAGGAAGAGGAAACACTGTCCAGGAAAACAGGAAGCACGGTCCAGGCAGAGGAAGCACAGTCCAGGAAGAGGAAGCATGGCCCAGGAAAACAGGAAGCACATTCCAGGAATAGTAATAATAATAATCATGGTCCAGGAAAACAGGAAGCAAAGGGCTGAGAAGATCCAAAGATAATCCAGCAATTTCCATATAAAGCAGGTAGGAGCCAATCAGGAGGCATGCCTGCATCATGTGTTCACACTAATCAAGTGACTGCTCTAATCACGTGACAACACTAATCACGTGACAGCATAACGGAGCTGCAGGGGAACATATACATAGCTGCTGCTGCCACTGCTACCACTTACATTGCTGCTGCTACTACTACCACTTACATTGCTGCTGCTACTACTACCACGTACATTGCTGCTGCTACTAATACCACGTACAATGCTGCTGATTATAATACTATCACGTACATTGCTGCTGTTGCTTATACTACCACGTACATTGCTGCTGCTACTAATACCACGTACATTGCTGCTGTTGCTTATACTACCACGTACATTGCTGCTGCTACTACTACCACTTACATTGCTGCTGCTACTAATACCACGTACAATGCTGCTGATTATAATACTACCACGTACATTGCTGCTGTTGCTTATACTACCACGTACATTGCTGCTGCTACTAATACCACGTACATTGCTGCTGTTGCTTATACTACCACGTACATTGCTGCTGCTACTACTACCACTTACATTGCTGCTGCTTATACTACCCCGTACATTGCTGCTACTACTACCACTTACATTGCTGCTGCTACTACTACCACGTACATTGCTGCTGCTGGCACTGCTACTACTTACATTGCTGCTGATTATAATACTACCACGTACATTGCTGCTGTTGCTTATACTACCACGTACATTGCTGCTGCTACTAATACCACGTACATTGCTGCTGATGCTAATACTACCACGTACATTGCTGCTGATGCTTATACTACCATGTACATTGCTGCTGATGCTAATACTACCACGTACATTGCTGCTGATGCTAATACTACCACGTAAATTGCTGCTGCTTATACTACCATGTACATTGCTGCTAGCAGTGGACCTGGGCACATGGCTGAAGCTACTGTTACTGGGCCTGGGCACATGACTTCTGCCTGCAGTGTTGGTACTGGCACCAACCAGCATCCTAAATGGCAGAAGGTTTTGCAGAGATGTCACACTCCTAATGAAAGAATGTCGCGGCCCCGCACAACAGAAATACACAGGCAGATTATCTGTGCCCAGAGCTGGGCGGCATATTCCAGGTGAGGGAGCGCCAGTGCCTTGTAAAGAGGATATTACTCACCTATCCTGTGATTCCAGGCCTCTATTAATACATGATAATATCTTGGTGGCCTTGTAAAGAGGTGATATTACTCACCTATCCCATGATTCCAGGCCTCTATTAATACATGATAATATCTTGGTGGCCTTGTAAAGAGGTGATATTACTCACCTATCCCGTGATTCCAGGCCTCTATTAATACATGATAATATCTTGGTGGCCTTGTAAAGAGGATATTACTCACCTATCCCGTGATTCCAGGCCTTTATTAATACATGATAATATCTTGGTGGGCTTGGAAGCAGCTGCTTGGCATTGCATGCTGTTATTTAGCCTGTGATCTACCAGTACCTCCAGATCCTTCTCAGTGAGTAACTCTCCCGGCATTACTCACCCCCCCCCCCCCCCGGTATATATGTGGCATCTTGTGTCATCTGCAAAACTAGAGACAGTGCCATTCATGTCATCTTCTATATCATTTATAAAGAAGGTGAATAATAGTGGGGCCCAGCACTGAACCCTGGGGTACACAGCTTACACCCGGGGACTATTCGGAGTAGGGATCATTCCCCACAAATCTCTGCACACGATCCTTCAGCCAGTTTTCTGTCCAGTTACAAACTGTATTTTCTAATCCTGAAGATCTCAATTTCCCCAATAAGCATCTATGGGGGACAGTGTCACACTGCACCATCCAGAGACCCCCAATCATCAGCCGCCCCCTCTGTCCAGGCTTCTACTCACCTCACCTCACCATAGAAGCCAATCAGGTTAGTCTGGCAGCTTCTGTCCTTAGTAACACTGTGCTGGTTGTCACTTATAATATTATGCATAGTCACATGATCCTGCATGTAGTCCCTTAACAGTCCCTCAAGCAATTTCCCCACAATGGATGTTACACTTACAGATCTATAATTACCTGGAGAAGACCTAGAGATCCTAATAAAAATGGCCACATTTGCCCTGCGCCAATCTCTTGCCACTTTACCAGTTTTTAGTAAGTCTTTAAAGATTAAGATTAGAGGTGATGAGATAACTGAACTCTTGGGTGAAGTCCATCCGGTCCTGGAGTCTTGTTCGCATGCAGATGATTTAGTCTTTCTTGGATGAGATACATGTTTAGCCAGGTAACAATGATGCTTGGGGTATTTCCAGCCATGACGTCACCAGTATTGGCTCCTTGCTCCTCTTCTGTGTACACAGAGCTAAAGAAGTCAATTATCAGCTCCGCCTTCTCCTGATCCCCAGTGACCGATTCCCCATTACCATTGATTAGGGCACCTACCTGTTCCGATTTAGCTATCTTTGAATTTATACATCTAAAGAAATGTTTAGGGTTGGTTTTGCTTTCAATTTGTGCTTTTGCCAGCTTTATTTCTTGTTTACATTCTTTATTAACTGCTTTATACGTCTCAAAGGTTTTTACTTTGTGTTGTAATTGTTAAATGCCTTTTTCTTGTTCTTTATTGCCCGTTTAACTGCAGGTGTCAGCCAGGAGGGGTTTCATTTTGTGGCTTTGCCAGCTTTATTTCTTGTTTACATGCTTTTTTAACTGCTTTATACTTCTCAGAGGTTTCTACTGAGAGCTCAGCGTTGTAATTGTTAAATGCCCCTTTCTTATTCTTTATTAACTGCAGGTGTCAGCCAGGAGGAGTTTCACTTTAGTCGCTGATAATAGTTACTTTTAGGGATACATTTTGTAATGTTCATCCTCACAATGACTTACATTTGGCATCTGAATCCTCTACATCAAATATAGAGATAAGCAAACGTCAGTTGGGCCCATTGACCAATATTTTTGTTTTGACCAAGCAGCCGAATTGCCAAAAATCACCTAAACTATTAGTGGTGTGTTGATTAAACCCCCCCTTTAGCAGCCCCTCTTGCCAGTTCCTCACACTGAGCTAAAATGGAGACAACCCACCCACCTGAGCACATTGCTGCTGATTAACTAGACTGGGGGACCTCAGCCTAGCACAGCCCCTGAATGGCCTCCAGAGTCCATGGGACCCTGGGCCACAACTTCTACTCTAGTTGACCCCAATCCTCACCCCAGGGCATGATGAGATACCTCATCCAGCGGTATTTTTACATAGGGCCCCCTTTTAGGATTTTCTGGGGACTGTAACCACCCAAGGAAGGGCCTTTGTCAAAGAGGTGGCTACCTGGGGCTCAGGTAAGTTGACTTTTCCCTCTCTCAGGGCAAGTGGAGTTAGGATCTATTCTAACCCTCTTAATCTTCATTCAATGTGTAGGAGGCTTTCCAGAGGATGAGGACTGTATTTGGGTCCCAAAACTCCTTCCTGTGCATTCCCAGGTTTTGGCCACTACTGGGAATATCCAGTACCAACCCCAGGACTGTCCAATTACCAAAGACCTTAAGTCAGGTAAGTGACTGAAGAAGAGTGGAGATCGTCCTGCCCAATTCCTCTTGTCCTCTCTAAACCCGCCCTTAGGGGTGTGATGCTACCTCAACCCTTTGGAGCTGATAGAGGGGTCCCTGCAACACCCCCCCTGGAGCCAGCAAATGAACAGAATCTCCAGTCTGCTTTCTCCTAACCGCTTGCTGCTGTTTTTGGGGAACCCCGTTAGTCTGTCACCTTCCCCTCCTTCCACTGCATTTTTCTCCCAGTTTCCACTCCTCATGTATCTCAAATAAATAGGAAATTTTTGTAAAGTATGAAAGGTGATCCAAGACATTCTAGTCAGGTGGCGGCGGGGGGGGGGGGGGACAAAAATACCATACTCACCTGTAAAATGGGTATTATAAGTATGTCACACACCCCACTTCATTTACTAATTATTATTACACTTGGGGTTAACTCACCGCTAGGTGGCGTAGTTGCAGAGATCTCCAAAAAAGCAGCAAGCCCCTCCCGGTCTATACATACCTGGTACCTCCCATCAATTCCCCAGTGTTAAAACAGCAGTAAGACAAGGTACCAGGAATAAACAATTGTAACCCTCAACTGTAAATAACAAAACTTCACCATATAAGGAACCAGGATACCAAAAGAGGGCGGGTGAAGTGGGGTGTGTGACATACTTATAATACCCATTTTACAGGTGAGTATTCACAAAATGGTATTATTCTAAGTATGTCACACACCCCACTTCATTTACTAATTATTATTACACTTGGGACATCCAACAGCAGTGTCCAAAAAGGGGGGGTATCCAAACCAGGCAATAACGCAGATAAAACTCAAACCACTGCAGCCTGCAGAACCTTACAGCCAAAAACAGCATCCGCTGAGGCCCGCACATCAGCCCTTGTAAAACTTAGAAAAAGTGTGAACCGAAGACCAGGTAGCGGCCTTACAAACTTGTTCAACCGAAGCCTGGTGCTGAAAAGCCCAGGACGCACCAACCGCACGAGTAGAATGAGCAGTAACACGAAAAGGGGGATCCTTCCCCTTGGCAGAATAGGCTCCAACAATCGCCTGACGAATCCATTTGCTAATGGAAGACTTAGCCGGAGCCAAGCCCTTCCTAGGCCCACAGGGCACCACGAAAAAGGCATCAGTCTTACGAAAGGAAGACGTAGCACGCAAATAGTACCTAACACAACGCACAACGTCCAAGCAGTGCAACGCACTCTCCTTGTCATTCCTAGGCTTAGGACACAAAGAAGGAAGAACAATGTCCTGATTAAGATGAAAAGCAGAGACCACTTTGGGGAGAAAATCTGACTTGAAACGAAAGACCACTTTGTCCTGATGCTTCTCAAAATAAGGAGCCTGAATCGACAAAGCTGCCAACTCTGAAACACGCCGAACCGAAGTGATGGCCACCAAAAAGGCAACCTTCTGAGTCAGAGTGGACAGAGCAATATCCTGCAAAGGCTCAAAAGGAGGAGCCTGTAACGCAGAAAGCACCAAATTCAAATCCCAAACTGGGAGCAAAGGCTTCCTAGGAGGCCGCAGATGCGAGACCCCCTGGAAGAAAGTCTTGACCAAAGAATGGCTAGCAAAAGACCTCTGGAAAAAAAATAGACAAGGCAGAAACCTGCCCCTTCAAGGTACTCATCTGAAGACCAGAATCCAGCCCTGATTGAAGAAAATCCAAAATCCGAGAAATAGAAAAGACCCGGCAGGACAAAGATCTAGCCTCACACCAATCAATATAAGATCTCCAGACCCTATAATAGATGGAAGAGGAAGACCTCTTCCTAGCACTAACGAGAGTCTGAATGACCGAATCCGAAAGACCCTCCTCCCTCAAGATGGAGGTTTCAGCAGCCAAGCCGTCAAAGCCAGTGTTGGTAAACTGGGGTAACACAGTTGACCCTGGGTGAGCAGATCTGGCCGAAGAGGCAGATCGAACTGATCCACTGCCAGACGAACGATGTCTGCGAACCACACCCGCCTTGGCCACCTTGGAGCCACGAGAATGGCGGGAACTCCTTCCTGAACTAGCTTTCGCAGCACCCTGCCTAGCATTGGAATCGGAGGGAACAGATACAGAAACCCCAGATCCCTCCAGCTCAAGGCCATGGCATCCACCGCCAGAGCCAGAGGGTCCCGAGACAGCGACACGAATGTCGGAAGCTTGTGATTGTGACGA
Organism: Gastrophryne carolinensis; assembly: GCA_027917425.1. Lineage (NCBI taxonomy): Eukaryota > Metazoa > Chordata > Amphibia > Anura > Microhylidae > Gastrophryne > Gastrophryne carolinensis. The sequence continues at coordinate 1,847,537 of CM051234.1, forward strand.
GAGGCAAACAAATCCACCTCCGGCGTCCCCCACCGAAGACACATCGACCGAAACACTTGGGGATGAAGGGACCATTCCCCCCGGCGGGACAAGCACCGGCTCAGAAAATCCGCCTCCGTGTTCTCCACTCCTGGAATGTACACTGCCGAAATGCAAGGGACATAAGTCTCCGCCCAAACCAGAATCAGAGACACCTCTCTGAGGGCACCCAGACTGCGAGTCCCTCCTTGGTGATTGATGTAAGCAACCGCCGTCTGATTGTCCGATCGAACCTGAACCGGCAGACCCTGTAAATGATGCGTCAAGTGGGACAGAACCAACCTGATGGCTCGCAACTCCAGAACATTGATGGGCAAGTGGGCCTCCTGAGGATCCCACTGCCCCTGAAACTGAAGATCCTTCCAGAAACCTCCCCATCCTGACAAACTGGCATCCGTGGTGACAGTTTCCCAAAGCGGGGTCAGAAACGACCTGCCCTTCAGAAGAAACCAACCACCACCGAAGAGACTGCCGAACCCGAGGGGACATCCGGAAGGACCGATCCAATGACCGCGGGCGCCTGTCCCAAGACGCCAAAAGATGAAGCTGCAGCGTCCTCGTGTGAAACTGTGCGAAGGGAACCGCCTCGAACGAGGCCACCATCAACCCCACCAGTCTCATCCCTAGCCGAATGGACGGGCGAGGATTGGAAAGAAGAAGCTGAGCCAATTCCTGAATCAAAAGAACCTTGGCCTGAGGGAGAAACACTCTGTGCTGGCAAGAGTCCAAGGACATCCCCAGAAAAGTCACCACCCTGGCTGGAACCAGAGAGGACTTGGGGTAATTGATCACCCAGCCGAACCTCTCTAACATAGACACCACCATGCTGGTGTCCCCTTCCACCTGACTGAAGGAAGGGGCCATGATGAGAAGATCGTCCAGGTAAGGCACAATGCGAACCCCCTGAGCTCTGAGCAGGGCCATCACCCCTGCCAGCACCTTGGTGAACACTCTTGGAGCCGAGGTGAGGCCGAATGGAAGAGCTACAAACTGAAAATGCCGATCCTCCACCACAAAGCGAAGAAACCTCTGATGAGCCGGAAAAATCGGAATGTGAAGGTACGCATCCTTGATGTCTATGGACGTCATAAAGTCCCCCTGCCGAAGCGAGCCGATCGCAGACCGCAAGGTCTCCATGCGAAACTTCCGGGGACGAATAAACCGGTTGAGAAACTTCAAATCCAGGATCGGACGGAACGACCCGTCCTTCTTGGGTACAGTGAACAGATTGGAGTAATACCCCCGCCCCACCTCTGAAGGAGGGACCGGGCAAATGACCGCCAATTCCACGAGATTCTGAACCGCCGCCAGGAGCCCCTGCGCAGCCACCGGGTCTGAAGGAACCCGAGACCTGAAAAACCTTGGAGGAGGACGGGACTCGAACTCCAGCTTGTAACCGGCCGACACCACCTCCCGAATCCACCTGTCCGAGACCTCCTGGTCCCATACCCGGGAGAAGAGTCGCAACCGTCCCCTCACCCGCACGGGTGAGGGCGCCCCTTCATTGCTGAGCGGGCTTGGCAGCTGACTTGGGCTTGGCGCCCCAGGCGTGAACGGGGCGGCCACGGCCTTTACCCCTATTCCAACCCGCACCCCTGGAGGCCGAGAAGCCCGCACCGCTGCCGGCTCTGGCTCCCCGAAAGGACGGATTGAAGGAGGCTGCCCCCCGAAAGGAACGGTGAAACTTCTTGCGCTGAGGCAGCCTACATCCCTTGGCAACAGAATTCAGCTTTTCACCAAAAAGCCTCAACCCCAGAAAGGGAAGAGCCGTGAGAGACCGTTTAGAATTAAAATCAGCCGTCCACTGTCTCAACCACACAGATCGGCGAATAGCCACCAACAGGGCAGAAGCCCTGCCACACATCAACATGGCATCATCCTGAGCGGCCAGGATAAATGACAAGAAGGAGTCACAACGCTTAAGCGCAAGAAACTCATCACCCGAGGGATCAAGATCCACACATAAATCCCTGACCATAGACCTAACCGCCAAGGTCAAAAGAGCCGAAGCACAAACAGGCCTCAAAACCGAACCCACACAGACGAAACCATGGCGGGCCAGCTGATCAATCCGGCGATCCTCGCCATCCTTAAGATAGGTAGTGTCAGGAAAATGCACAGCCGCCGTATTAGACAGCCCCAAAACCGGAGCATCCACCTCGGGAGGGACAGACCAACGCTTCAGCAAGTCCGCCGGAAAGGGATATTTCTTATCCCAGCTAGGCGGCACCCCGACGAGCCGTGTAGGATGCTCCCACTGCTTAAGGACAACATCCTCGAAATGCTGTTGACTGGGGAACTCCAGACTCTGCTTAGAGCCCCCAAAAAGCTGGCCCCTAGGCCGAGGAGCAACCTCGGGAGGGTCCAAATCCAAAACCTCAAACATTTGGGCCAGAATAGAAGGCGTATCAGGAGCGGGACCCATCCACCTGGTCCCCCTCAGCGCCCAGCACCTGCTGGCCCTCTGAATCATCCAATTTCTCCACGAGCTCACCCTCTTCGAGGGGACAATCTGACCAATCCAGGTCCTCAATCACCTCCTCATCAGAGTCCGGCGGAGGCGGAGATAGGTGTTTACGCTTAGCCGTAGCCTTCTGAGCGGACATAGCGGAAAACATTTTCTCGAGGTTGGCCAAGCGGGCGCACACCTCAGATTGCGAATCCCCACCCGTGACCACGTCACACGGGGTCCGGAACAGGCGAGGAGGAGAGGGAGATGGCGCGGACGATGAAGTACCAGGCACAGGGGTGCTGGACTGGCGCTCAATGCTCTGCTGCGCACATGGAATGCCTACAATGACATCATCCCCCGGGAGCGGAGTCCAACAACCCCCACACAGCCTAGATTGTCCCGAAGGATCAGTTCCGGTATCCTTGGCAGCCTCCATATGGTGAAATTATGGTATTCGCAGACCCCAGGGATTTACGCAGTAAGCAACCCGGGATGCCCCTTTAATACTGTCTAGCTAAAATTTTATACTACCCTGACCATGGGGATTAAACAGACAAATATCTCAAATTTTTTCCCAAAAACTAGCCAGGTATGTAGGACCGGGAGAGCCCAGTAAGATGGGGTCCCAGGATCTGAAAAACACAAAACAACAATCATTCCGGGCACATGCTACACATATGTAAACAGTAACATCCGAAGATATATGAATATATATATAAATATATATATGTATAATATAAGAATACTATATGCTGAAAGATCTCCCCCCTTCCACCTAAACACAGGATCAAGAACCTGCCATCACCTCCAAAGATGGGAGCGAGGGAGGGGAGGAAAAAGGGGGGACATCACAGCAGGGGGAAAACTAGCAACAACCCTGCCACACATCAACACGCAGGCCACCCCCGTCAGTGACAAGGAAATAAGGACCTACCGCAGCGCGCAAGATGGCGGCCCGACACAAGCGCCGCTCAGGAGGAGAGAAGAGGGGTGTGCCTGACTGGAAACGTGGGAGCCGCCGAGGCCCCGCCCCCCCTGAAGCGCCAACCACCAGCGCGCCGCGTGACCCGCCCCCCGGCTCCCTGAGGGGGATAATGAAAACGGCGCCAAACATGCTCTCCCCCCCAAAGTAAAACAGTCACCCACAACGACCAGAGCGCAGCCGGAAAACGTCGCTAAGGCAGGGTTCCATGATGGGGTGGGGGGGTGGGGGGGGACACAACCCGCCAATCATGCCACACACGGACAACCATGATGCCCGACCAGAGAGTAAACCACTGTAACGCACTATCTACCGCTAGGTAATTGGGGCATCCCACATCCGGATCACCACTCCGGGAATCCCGCTATGCCCCACAATATGGAGTCGAGCGGAGGAGCTAATCTCCTAGGCACCTAGGTGCCAGCTACCTTTGCCCGACCTACAGCCAAAGCTGGGAGGCTGCCAGTTAACAGGGAGGATAACAAAACAGGGCCGGGCAGCAATAGACCATGGGGGGGGGGGGGCCGGGGTCCAGGAGACTTCTTTCTTCTGTCTTGTCGCCACCTTGCAGAGAACAACACTGGGGAATTGATGGGAGGTACCAGGTATGTATAGACCGGGAGGGGCTTGCTGCTTTTTTGGAGATCTCTGCAACTACGCCACCTAGCGGTGAGTTAACCCCAAGTGTAATAATAATTAGTAAATGAAGTGGGGTGTGTGACATACTTAGAATAACACACAGCAGCACCAGTGGAGGAGGGCTCTAAGTCTTCTTGGGGTAATTACAGACCTGTAACAACCATTGTGGTTCTTAACTGCTCACCTTAGGGGTAAGGCCCTAGAAATATTAATGTACCTACCTAGCAAGACCACCCTGAGCAATGAGGACATCAAGCAGGCTCTGGTCCATCCATAAAACCTCACCCAAGTCCTACTGGAAGAAACTTCACAATTTGCGTTGGGGGTCCTACCAACAGTGGGGTCAATTACATGTAGGCCCTACAGAGAGCTGTCATCCAATGGACTATCCCCACCAATCCAGTAGCTGATGGAGCTCATCACAATGGAACTGTTTTTATCGAACTGCCGAGAGGATTTCCAGCAATACCTCCATGACCAGAATCCAAGATGGGCCTTTCAAACAGAGATCCTGGCCAACGAGCATTCCAACAACAGGCTCCAGAGGCCCAAAAATCTGCCAGCTGGAGAGGGGCTAAGCCGTCTGTGGTGCCCATTGTCCCTGCCCATGGGCACTTCCTCCTGCTTCTCTCTCCACTCTGGGGGGGGGGGAATCACCTGAGTCACAACTGAAAACTGTCAGGACACTTTAAAGCCACGTGTCCCCAGTGCCAGCAGGGCCTGGTCCAGTAATCACCCGCTGTGTTGTGTGTAGGCCATGGCACAGCAGCGTTGACATGACTGGATCGGTCTGAGCTGCTCTCCCCACAGGATTTGGTGCCCGGGAAGACCCTTCCGGGATTGGAGGAGTAGATGTATTAGGACTGGGCTGCCAGACAGCGTGTGCGAGAGGTGGGTATTGTCCAATATTCCTGCCAGTGTTTTGCTAGGGATGGACTCAACTAAAAACAACCCCTAAGGTCTGCTCCCCAGATGGCAATGCAAGTACCCCTGTTGTTTGTTGGGGTTATTTGTCTCTATCCTTGGGTTTATGGCCCCAGACCACTTGTGATGGTCCTTCAGCAGCGTAACCACGATCTAGATTGGAGAGCGTACAACAAGCAATCAAACAAGACAAGACAGTTGTCATCAAACAATCTCTCAGCTTTTATTGTCTGCAGTTAGTTATTTATACAGTAGAAGATAGGGTACAACTTGAGTTCAACAGGAAATAGAATCCAACTGTCTGAACAGGAAACATAACTCATGGGGGTGGCCAAGCAGTCCTCGGCAACCACAGTTTAGGGAGGACTTCCTTGGTACAGTAACAATCCCAGGAAAAAGCTTGCAACGACAAAACTGTACGAGGTCATTGTAATTAGGCGCATCCTGTGAGCAGTGACAGGAAGAGAACATAAAACAGCATTTCACACAGAATTAAAGCTTATTTATACTTATAGCTAAATCTTCTTAAAGCAATAGTGTTTAAGTCTTATCCCAAGAGGCCCTATCCTTTTATTGTTAATGTAAATAATATAACTAACCTGCCTGCTACTGGGAAGATGACCCTGAAAGGACCAGATGGGGGCAAGCAGAGGATGTGCGGGGGCTAGACTGCCAACTTGGTTTCAAGCGGATGAGGAGCGGGAGCTACCTGCAGCAGCAGTGGTCATGGCTGCTATCTCAATTAGTGGGAGGGCTGGGGACCCAGAGTTTCCTTGGGCATCCGATGGTTCCCATCTTTCCACCAAGTGGCTGCCAAGAGAGATGAGGGTCAGGAGAAAGGTCCCAAGGAACCAACAGAAGACACAGCAGACTCTTCGATTCTGGCCACATCTAGTCAGGGGTTTAGGTGGATACTGGAAGTGGATGACGGCCTAAATGCCCTCACAGAGCGGGCAGGCCTGCTTCTGCGCGTGGTCTGGATGCGAGAACGTCTGTACCGGGTGACAGTCTTGCAGGGTTCACTGGAGGAGTGGCCTAGGGACTGACAGCTAGTGATACCCTATATGCCCCAGGCAGAGTTGTTGCGGATTATACATGAGATTCTGATGGGGGCTGATGTGTCAGCCTACTGCTATTTGTGTGAGAAGTTAAAGGATGGGGAAGCCCCACTAGTAACCCCGCCCATCATTGAGGAGCCATTCAGGGGGGTGGCTGTGGATTTGATTGGACAAATGTCCATTCCCAGCAGTTCTAGGAAACGCTCCATACTGATGGAGGTAAAGTGCGCCACTCAATACCCAGAAGCAGTGGCCTAGTTATCCATTCGGGCCGACAGGTGGCCACTGTTTTACTAGAGATCTCCTCAGTGGGCTTTCCCCCAGGAGATGCTCACCTATTGAGGGAACCTGTAAGGGATCGCCGGACACCCTTCTTTCCTAAGCCAAGCAATCCCCAATCTCCACCGCCTCTTCTGCCTTTAGACAAGCCCCCGCTTGCTGGAGACGCGGGTTATGCCTCTCCAGACTCGGTTGCCCCCAGGACTTATTTGGCGCAAAGATTGCTGGCTTAAGGGGAAGATGGATGAACAGCGGGGTCTCCCAAGTTGATAGTCCAAAACGTAGAGCCAGTAGGCTAGAATGGTCAAGACGAGCCGGGGTCAAAGCCAAGTGGTCGCAGGGTACGGTATCCAAGGGGTCAGACGGAAGATGGTCAAGACAGGCCGGGGTCAAAGCTGGGAGGTCACTAAAGATTCTTACAGAACCAGTTCATGTCGCAGTTGATAGGAGTCCGTCTGTAAGCAGATCCAGGTGCATCATCTGGTGACCAGCCCATATCACCCACAGATGAACGGCCCCTGCGAGCGATTTAATGGCACCCAAAAGCAGGTGCTTAAGATGTTGGTCGACTCCCATGGGTGCAACTGGGAGCGGCATCTCCCTCACCTGCTGTTTGTTTACAGGGAGGTTCCACTGGTCTTAACAGAGTTCTCCCCCATTCAGGCCTGGGAGGAAGACTTTGCCAGCCCTGTGGTGCCAGGCTTGAATATGTTGTGCGGCTCCAGAACAAGATACAGGCCTTGGCGCAGTTGGTGCATGACGATATGCAAGCCCAGGCTGACTAGAAGATGTGGTAAGATCAGAATTCCCGTGAGCAGACCTAACAGGTTGGCCAAAAGGTATAGGTACTGGTCCCTGTAGCCCAGGGAAAGCTTCAGCCCACCTGGGAAGGTCTAAATTTTGTGCACCAGCAGCTCAAGTATTATTCAGACCCCAAGAACCGGTATCCCAACTCCCAAACCATCAAAATCCTGATGATCTAATTTATCCAAGCCTGAAGGTGGTATCGACCTTTCCTACCAAGACCTTGTGGTCCTTTTGCCTCGCCCCCTACGGAAAGAGCAATCACATTCTATTTACTTAGGACAAAGGGACTTCAGGTAATCAGATTCCTTTCATGTTGTCATTGGTCATCCTCATAAGAGGAGCGCTGCCACCATTGGTAGATGAATCAGGGAGGTGGTGGTGGAGGCCTACAAGGCCCCATAAATGACCTCCCCCCTCCATGTTCCTGCAGTAGAATCTTTATGGGGCTTCCTCATCATCAAGCTCTGGTGGAGCAGGTCCGTAAGGTGCCACTTGCTCACCATAATCTGATGCAGCTTTTGGCCACAATACTCTCTGGGTGGTTGTGTCAGCTCCAGGCCTCTGGATCAGCTGTTATTGGTTCTTTCCATTGCTCTGTTGTCTGGTTTCAGCCTTGATTTGGGTTGTTTAGGTGATTTGTTCCCAGGCAGGGTGAGCCAATTTGCATGTCCCACTGTTATGCTAATTCAAGATATAAAACAACCCCCACTTCAGTAGGAATATATATATATATATATATATATATATGGCTTTATTACAAGAAAGCAAGTAAAAGCAAGTAAAATAATACCAATGAATAAACTAAATCAAGAGATATGTAGATATTGAAATTCATCACCGAGAGCTTACATTCAGAAAAGGTCTCACCACACACGACCTCTTGGCTGGGAGACCCCCTTACAACAGCCAGGTGAGAAATAGCTCTAGGTAAGAGGCTCTGGGTGATGTGCACATCAGGGGCTTTATGCTTTATACACCCAAGGTGTTATATAACCATGTTTACAGCAACCAGTGTCTGGTAAAGCTATAAACAACCTTCATAGCTGGACAAAACAACAGGTTCTCCCCTTTCTCAAAGTTTCTTTGACCCCCCCTGTCATGCCTGGAGTTCCTCCTTAGCTTTCTGCTGCCCGATCCAATGCCTGTATGCGAGCCCGTTCCCATGACGGACTGAGACCTGGACTCAAACCAGTCAATGAAAGAACGCCATACTCTATAATAGATAGCAGAAGTCTTTTTCCTGGCTTGCACCATAGTAGCCACTACAGACACAGACAAACCCTTCTCCATCAAGATGGAGGTTTCAACAGTTAGTAAATTGGGATGGCGTAGAGACCCCTTAGTTAGAAGATCTGGCAACCTTGGCAGGTCGTACTGATCTACTGCCATTTGAACCACGTCCGCGAACCACACTCTTCTTGGCCACCTTGGGGCCACCAGAATCGCGGGTACCCCTTCCAGAGCAATCTTGCGCAGCACTCTGCCCAGAAGGGGAATTGGTGGAAACACATACAGGAGCCGAAACTCCCTCCAAGACATTGACAGAGCATCCGAGGCCAGAGCCAGAGGATCCTGAGACAGGGATACAAAGCTTGGGAGCTTGTGATTGTGACGGGACGCAAACAGATCCACATCTGGCACACCCCAACGGTGACACAGGGACTGGAATACCCTGTTGCAGAGGGACCACTCCCCCTGACGGGACGACCCCCTGCTCAGAGCATCTGCCAGCAGGTTCTCCGCCTCTGCAATGTAGACTGCTGAGATGCATTGGACATTGGCCTCCGCCCATGTTAGAATCAGAGATACTTCCTGGAGAGCCCCCTTGCTCCGGGTCCCTCCCTGATGGTTGATGTAGGCAACCGCCGTTCTGTTGTCTGAGCGTACCTGAACCACAAGACCTTTCAGGTGATGGGTCAATTGTTCCAGCACCAATCTGACCGCCCTGAGTTCCAAGACATTGATGGGTAGATGGGCCTCCTGAGGGCCCCACCTCCCCTGGAAGCGCAGGGACTTCCAGAATCCCCCCCAACCTGACAGACTGGCATCCGTTGTGACCATCTCCCAGGAGGGGGCCAGGAAGGATCTGCCCCTTGTCAAATTTCTGTGGTCCAGCCACCACGCAAGGGATTGTCTGACCGAGGGGGGGAGCACCCAGATCTCGTCCAAGGACGCTGGGTTCTTGTTCCAAACTGACAGAAGGTGAAGCTGCAGAGTTCTCAAATGGAACTGGGCAAAGGGCCACCATCAGGCCCACCAACTGCATTCCCTGCCGGATGGAGGGATGAGGGCTCGAAAGCAGGGACCTCGCCTGCGTTGTCAGAGCTTCCACCTTCTGCTGAAGAAGGAATATCCTTGACTGAACTGTATCCAAAATCATCCCCAGGAACGGGGTCACCGAGGAGGGGGACAGAGAGGACTTGGGATAATTGATCACCCAGCCGAAGGACTCCAGGGTGGACACTACCAACCGAGTGTCCAGCTCTGCCTGCCGCAGAGACCGAGAGGTGATGAGTATATCGTCCAGGTAGGGTAGCACACGTATGCCCCTTAGCCTTAACAGGGACATCACCCCTGCCAGCACCTTGGTGAATACCCTGGGAGCCGACGTGAGGCCGAATAGCAAGGCCACGAATTGGTAATGCTGATCCAGCAGCGCAAATCTGAGAAACCTTTGGTGTCCTGGAAACACCGGGACGTGAAGATAAGCATCCTTGATGTCCACGGATGTCATAAAGTCCCCTGGGCGCAGCGAGGCGATGGCCGAGCGCAAGGTTTCCATACGAAAATGTTTGTTTCTGACAAATTTGTTGAGGATTTTTAAATCCAGAATGGGCCTGAAAGACCCGTCCTTCTTGGGCACTGTGAAAAGGTTGGAATAGAACCCCATGCCCCTGTCCCTTAAGGGGACCTTGCAAATGACCCCTGGATCCAGAAGGTCCTGCACGGCCAGCAACAAGACCTGAGCTGAGGCAGGGTCCTGTGGGATCCGGGACCCAACAGGGTAGGGGGCCGTACAGCAAATTCTATCTTGTAACCGGAGGACACTACCTCCTGAATCCACCGATCTGAGACGTGGCGTCTCCAAACCTGCTCAAAGTGCTGTAGGTGTCCCCCCACCCTGACGGGCGAGGGTGCCCCTTCATGCCTGGGGGGCCTTGGGAGGGGCTTTGGGCTTGGGCCCCCAGGAGGAACCGGGACCGTCCTCTGTTCTTGTTCCAGGAAGCTGCACGAGACCCAGCGAAGGACACTCCTCTGCCTTGCTTAGCCCCACGGTAGGGGATCGATTGGGAGCTTGGGCCACGAAAAGGCCGAGTCTGACGCCTGCGCTGGGGCAACTTGCCACCCTTGTCTAACCTTTCTCCAAACAGGCGCAGTCCCTTAAATGGAAGCCCCGTAAGGGCCTTCTTGGCGGCGTTATCAGCGGCCCACTGGCACAACCAGACTGCCCGGCGTATGGCTACCACCAGAGCAGAAGATCTAGCGCTCAGCTTAATCGCATCGTCCGATGCAGATAGGATAAAGTTAACAAAAGTCTCACAGGTGGACAGAGCATTGGCAGCATCAGAGGGCAAGTCATCCGTGCCTTCAAGAGCATTCCTAACCACAGTCCTGAGCGCCACCGCCGTAATGGCTAAGGCGCAAACCGGGCGGAGCGTCGCTCCCCCAAATGCAAAGGCATTGTCAAGGTAAAATGATATATATGTATATAAATATCTTCTTATCTTTTTGTACTTCTATATGTTTTTATTATTAAAACAATAAGTTTTCCCAAAGCTTGCTGTGACTCAGCTGAATTACATCTAAGATGGCTACCAGTATTGACCAACGCCCTGGATTCCAGGAAACTAGGTCAGTTCCGCATTCCAAGGAGTTAAGTGTCATTCTTGCTGAAATGGAAACTTGAGAACAAGAAGAGCTGAACAGACGTCGTCACCAATCAGGATACTACACCTCTATGGCTTAACCTTTCCCTCCCCCTGTGCTGGACACTCCCACCATTGTACTGTGTAATACTGTGTGTTAGGAAATAAAGAGCAGTTGCTGTGACCGTTGCTGAGCTTAATGGAAGCACGAGCATGCACTGAGATTGAACCAGCTTATTGTCTGATTCATTCTTTGAAGGTTAACCCATGGTCATAACATGAATTTGGAGTGACTGGTGGACGAAGGGTATTGTCGCAACGACCCCGACAATTTGGCGCCCAACGTGGGGCTTGGCCAGAAGATCCGAGACTCTCCGGACCCATCCCTGGATGCCCGTGATGATACCCGTAGTGGCTGACCTCGAGAACTGATCACCCTCTAAAAGAACACGGTAAGTTGAGAACATATATTTTATATGTGCCCCACTTACTTGTGTCTCAGCCGTTATTGGTCCGTCTGTGTTGTCCTTTGGGTCTGGGAGAGTGACCGGTCGAGTGGTGAGACCGTGCGTGATCCTGCGCCAAGTCCCAAACCAGCAACAGAGAGAGACGCTGCATATCTGCGCGTCCTCGTGTGAACACCACACTTCCTCCACCGGTCGCTGTTCCTCATTTTAGTTAGTTGTCCTGCTCGTGACTGTTAACTGGTAGATTGGTGATGTATAAGTGAATAGATAGAGGGATATTGTAAGTGATTCAATAGGGGGCGGGGTAGAGTGGAGACGCAACCTCTGTGCTAACACGGCAGATTGAGCGTGAGGCTCTCTGTCTGACGTAGATTGAGCGAGAGGCTCTCTACTGTAATTGTGGAGGAGTCTCATTAGGAGGCGGCCGTCCACTCCGGTTAGAATATCGTGGTAGGTCAGTCCAGAAGGTCTCCGTCTGAGGTTAGGGAAGAGTAGATCGAGCGAGAGGCTCTCTATTGGAGTACGTTGAGCGCGAGGCTCCGTACTCACAGGCGGAGTACTGATTGACGCTACCAGTGGCCTGAGTCGCGACAGGACATAGTATTCTGTGAGTCATGTTGCGTCTCCTGAAGTCAGAGAGGCCCCATAGGTTAGAAAAAGGTGCTTTGGGTGTCAAGGAAATGGTAGAGTCACGAGAGGGCAAGAAAGGTGTAAAGAATGCTAAGAAACTGTATAAGAGTGTAGGTTTGCCTTCTACTGGAAGGCTACAGCCCTCAGTGTGGCAAGGATACGTAACTGAGAGAAGAGGCAGATTGAGTGATGAGGGTTTGTTGTATCAAGCTCAGGCACACTTACGGGTGGCCCGAGCGTTGAGGGGGGAAGGTTGGAAGGAAGTTGATGGTACGGGAGGGACAGGGGGTGCTGAACCTCTGTATGGATATGTAAAATGTTCAAATTGCGATGTCCCTGATTGTAAAATGTCTGCCACGCCATTAATGTCTGCCACGTTGCCAAATCCCCAGCCGCCGCCCTATAATGGTGCTGACTCGAGATCTCCGGAAGGATGGGTGTGTCACACATGTGGTGAACAGAACCCGCCTTGGGCGGAGTTCTGCCACGCATGTGGGGCGGGCCGTCCTCGGGATTCTGCCCAGGCCACACCCGGGAGTGGGGCACGTCCCACTTCCACCAGTGGCCATCTTGGTACACCTGGAACTCCTCTGCGGCAGATGTATCCGTTGCTGACGTCTTCCGGTGAATATTACCAGGGCCCCCTTCCGAAAAAACCTCTCGCGCCAGATTCTGGCTCTGCCCAAGGGCCTAGTCTCCCGGTGCAACCCATTCTTGTTAATGTGCCCCCTACAGCCCCTCCCCACCTTTCAGTGGCATCGCTTTTTAATTCCCCTGAGCTCCAGAACTCGTTACGTAACCGCAGGGTAATAATTGACCCTGTTGCCTCCGACGCCGGATCGGGGCATGAGTGGGCTGAGGCCCCGGATGATCTTACCCTTGGCTCCCAACCCCCAGACCGCGTCCACACCCAGACGGCCCCCCGACCCCTCCTCAGAGCCACCACCACCCCCGAAGCCGGAGCCCCGACCCGAGGTCTGGTTCCCCTGTCATGCCCAGACCTATTGTGCCCCTTCCGGGTCCTCAGTGACCCTGTCCGTGGGCTACGGTGATATCCTGACCCACCATGTTGGTGCCATAGTTATCTCATAAAGCTGGATTGGCCGCCCAAATAGAGAGACTCGGAGGCCCCCAAGTAACGGGAGATTGTAGAGATCATATTGCCCAACATGGCCCATTAATACCAGGTCAGACCATAGCTACCCGTGCCGGACACTTACCCTCTGATATTATCATACATGCAGTAGGCCCCGTGTACGACCCATCAAATCCAGAAGAGTCCCAGATGGTCCTACGATCCACCTTACGGTCTGTTCTTGCCTACGCCGGACAGTTGACCTCTAATAGTATGCCACGGAGAACCATCTCTTATTCTTATCTCTTATCTCTAGCATATTTGGATACCCACTGGGCCCTTGTATGGAACAGCATGTGAAGACCCTCAAAGAAGGCTTGCAAACCATCGAACACAATTTAGGAGATGTTCGAATTGTCCGCTACCAAGAATCCGGGATAGAAGGTGTTATGCCTTTGGTTGCCCAAAACACGGTACCACTGAGGTAAAGCCTCCACCGCCAACATGTTTGCCCCAGGAATCGACGATAAGCATCCAAGATGAGGAACTTGTCAAGTATCACCCGTTCACCCCAGTTCAAATTGATTCTATAGTCTCTAAGCTGCCAGACCCAGATAAGCACCACATGCAGTATGTCCGGAAGTTGGAACAAATTCGACAAATCTACGGAGCCACATGGTCCAACCTGTCCGGAATCACTTCAATCAAGACCTCAGAATGTTTCCTCCCAGTCATGGAGAAGGCCTTGGATTCCTCAAAGGCTGGTCCCCTCAATCGGTACAAGTCAGGTATTGAGTATACTGACCAACTGAAGAAGTGGGCACAGGACCGTCTTTCTGACCAAGCAGGTTCTGTTCAGGATGTCCAGCAAGAACCAGATGAGGCGGTAGAAAAATATGCTGCCAGATTGAATATGCACTTTGAAGATTTGGGATACTCAGCCCATGTCAAGACACAGGCAGCCCTGCTGGTCAGATCCTTTATTGATGGTCTACGAGATAATCTAAAGAAGGAGGTAATCAGCCGGCGTCCCGAAGTATGCACCCTGCCCTTCCAAGAGGCCCTCACCATTGTTAAAGCGTTTCAACGTGCACTCCAGAAGCAGGATAAGGAGTCTGAGAAGACCAAGCCCAAGAAGAAGCCCACCATGTATTTAAGTGAACCAGATGAACCGCCTGCTGTCCCAATGATGGTGTACCAAGCGCAGGAGCGTTACCAACCATCTCCACAGACTGAAAGTTTGGGCATCAAATGGGTGGTAGTGGAGGGATTGGAAGGTCAGCCACCCCCCTCCTTACAATGGCAGAAGACCACCCCGGTCCTACCGGGACAGAAGAGATCGGGACCCGCAAGGCCGACCGCTTTGCTGGGAGTGTGAAAGTCCAAACCACATGAGAAGAGATTGCCCTCGTGTGAATAATGGCCGAAGAACTCAGAGGTACGCCAACTACGACAGGCCTCCTCCCCGCCAATGAGGGTCAGGCCAACCAGTGCCCACTTTTACCGCAACCCACACTTCCTCCTCCTGCGGTACGGTAACCTTGAAAGTGGACAATCATCCTCTGGAGTTCCTAGTGGACACTGGGGCGGCCACCTCTGTCATCTCATCCTCTCAACTGCCCCCCACTGTCTCTTTGTCTGATGAGCACATTACCTGTGTGGGCGTAGAAGGACAACAAATCACGTCCCCTCTCACTGCTCCTATCCCCACTGGACCCTTCTCAGGGGTTCTCACCAAATTCCTGGTCTCAGAAACTTGTCCAGTTAACCTTCTAGGGGCTGACCTGCTCAAAAGACTCCGTGCCACTATCACTTTTGGAGATCATGGGATGGAACTTCAGTTACAAGACCCAGCCTCACAGAAAGGCACTGAAGACCGGTGTGTCCTGAAAGCTTTCCCTCTCATGATGATGACTATTCAGCCCGTATCCTCCCTGGATCCCTCCCAGTTCCCACCCTCTCTGTGGCCAGCAGGCCCCGAAGATGTGGGCCTGCTTAAAGTACCTCCAGTCAAAGTACATTTGAAACCTGGACACCCGTACCCCAGGCTACCACAGTATCCACTCAAAGCTGCCCAAGAACAAAGCCTAGGAGCACAGATAGCCTCCCTCCTGCGCTCCGGAGTACTCGTCAGATGTGTGTCCCCTTGTAACACTCCATTGTTTCCCATGAAGAAGAAATCTACTCTGGGAGAACCTCCCAAGTACAGGCTGGTGCAGGATCTCAGAGCTGTAAACTCTGCAACTATACTGGAAACTCCTGTGGTACCCAACCCAAATACCTTGCTATCCCAAGTGCCCACTACTGCCACCATTTTTACGGTTATTGATCTGGCCAATGCCTTCTTCAGTGTCCCACTACATGAAGATTCAAGATTCCTTTTTGCATTTACGTTCCAAGGCTCTCAACTAACCTAGACCAGGACCCCACAAGGGGCCCAGAACTCACCCAACCAATTTACCCATGCTATGAAGTTGGTCCTAAATCCCTGGATTCTGGAAAACCCTCAGGTCACACTTCTGCAGTATGTTGATGACCTTCTCCTCTGTGGAACCGAGAAAACCCTCCCAACAGCATCAAAATCCTTGCTCCTGTTCCTCAACACCGCCAACTGCAAGGTCTCTAAGGCAAAGGTACAGTGGTGTCAGCCCAAAGTAATTTTCCTTGGTCATTGTATTTCACAGGGAGCAAGGCACCTTACCGAAGAAAGGAAACAGGCCATCAGAAATATCTCCTACCCGAAGACCCACTTAGCCATGCAATCTTTCCTCGGACTTATCACATATTGTAGGCAGTGGATTCCTGACGCATTGAGACTAATGCAACCTCTGTATGATTGCCTCAAAGCTGGTAGCCCGGATTGGCTCCATGCCCCCAACCCATACGTCTATGAACAGCAGAAACAATGCTTCAACCATCTGAAGGAAGCTGTCATTTCCGCCCCTGCATTGGGCATACCAGAATATACACAACCATTTCACCTGTTTGTGTTTGAATCTGAAGGACATGCCTCTGGAGTCCTGGCTCAGAAACATGCTGACCAGTTTCGCCCTCTAGGATATTACTCTGCCCGCCTAGACCCTGTTGCCAGAACTGCTCCATCCTGCCTTAAAGCTGTACATGCAGCACACGTGCTTCTTGATAAATCAGCTGACATAGTCCTGGGACATGATTTGGTCATCCAAGCAGGACATGACCTATCCACAGTTCTACAACAAACTTCACCTAAGCATCTCACCAGTCAAAGGCATCTCAGGTTGCAGTGCTCCCTGCTCTTGCCCTCCAACATTTCCTTCACAAGATGCACTACTATCAACCCAGCCACTTTGCTTCCACATTCTAGGGGGGAAGAGAATATATCTCCTCAAGAAGAGCCTCATGATTGTCTAGAAGTCCTACGGCAAGAAACCTCAACACCGGACAATGTGGTGCCCCATCCACTTTCCGATCCAGCTTTACACTTATGGACTGATGGTTCCCGTTTTGCAGACTCTCACAGGCGATTTCATACCGGATATGCTGTCACCACCGAGACAGAAGTCCTCATGGCTGAGGCCTTGCCGCCCCATATGTCAGCACAAGAAGCTGAGCTTGTGGCCCTCATACAAGCCTGCCATCTAGCAGCGGGGACAACAGCCAATATCTATACCGACTCCAGATACGGACACGGGATCTGCCACGATTTTGGATTCTTGTGGAAATCTCGAGGATTCATCACAGCTACTGGTACCCCAGTGAAACACGCATTACGGATTAAGGCCCTGTTGAAGGCTCTGAAGCTGCCCAATCAAGTTGCTGTCATTAAAGTAAAGGCCCATGGGAAGATAGATTTGAGGGAAGCCAGAGGAAATCACCTGGCGTATCAGGCTGCCAAAGTTGCAGCTATGAAGAATGTCTCAGCAAAGTGGCAAGAAGAAGAAGAAGATAACAAGGAGACCATCCCTGAACTGATGGTCATGGCGCTTACAAGGGCCAGAGCCAAAGAGCAAGTTGAAGCTGGACCTGTTCAAACTGTGAAGGACCAAGACTCTCCCACACATAGGAATTGCAGGAAAAAGAAGAAAGTGGTAGAAGAAATGGAGATGGAATACCCTACACCTCCTGCCGGGTCCAAACTAGCAAGACCTCCAGAAGAGAGACTATGGGAAGAACAGAATATGGTCCCCAAGACGGAGGAGCGACAGTGGAGGGATGCAGGGGCCACCTGTAATACTAACCATGGTCTGAGAAGACAAGACCAATTCCCCAAACTCTACAGGGTGGATGGCAAGCCCTGTTTGCCCAGGAGAATGTATCCAGCAGTAGCAGCCTGGGCTCATGGACCTACCCATAGAGGAAAGAACCAGGCCCTGGCCTGTATCAAGAGACTGTACTTTGCTCCAGGGATTTCAACCACGGTTGCGGCCTACTCAAGAGCCTGTCCGGTCTGTGCCACCTGCAATCCAACAGCTACTGCCAAGGTCCCGTTCCAACATCTGGCTAAACCAGATTACCCCTGGCAGAGGGTGCAGGTTGACCATATCCAGATGCCTAAGTCCAGGAAATATGAGTATGTCCTGGTGGCTGTAGATATGTTCTCCGCGTGGCCGGAAGCCTATCCATTGACCAATATGACTGCCAAGACGACCGCCAAGAAGCTTATCACTGAAATTGCTTGTAGATTCGGAGTACCTCAGGTTTTGGAATCTGACCAAGGACCGGCCTTCACTGCCAACATCTACCAGGAACTGTGGAACATGTTAGGAACAGACCTGGGACTACACACGCCCCACCACCCGTCTAGCTCTGCCAAAGTGGAAAGAATGAACTCCACCATTAAGACCCAGCTCCTGAAAATGAGTCAGGACCATCCCCTCCCGTGGCCAGACCTACTCCCCATAGTGTTGTATCACATTAGGCATACCCCTCAAGCCAAACATGGTCTGACCCCCTTTGAAATCCTTTTTGGTGCTCCACCCAAAGTAGGAGAAATTAGACCCCAAGAACTGTCTGAGACTAACGATAAAGTTGTGCAATTTGTGATTGCTTTGTCTAAAGAATTATCTAACACCCATTCTACAGTTTCTGCTTCTCTCCCAGAATCCACAGGTCACGTTGTCCACAACTTTGTACTTGGTGACTTGGTGTATGTAAAGAAGTTTGTCCGCAGAGACTGCCTCCAGCCCAGATTCGAAGGACCCTACACCGTGATCCTCATTACGCCTACTGCTGTGAAACTTGAAGGGAAAAATAATTGGATACACGCCTCCCATTGTAAAAAGGATAAGACCAGCAGTTGAGCAGATACCTCCAGCTAAACTGCAGTTAAGAAGGATTCTACCTCTATGGTCTATCTCAGTGTGTTGGTCACCGTGGTGTCCAGTGACACTGTTTTCTGGGTGAACACAACGAAGCCTGTGAATACCTGGGCCTTTGACTATTGTGAGGTGTCAGATTGTGTGGGAAGCAAAAGTCATAGGCCAATAGGGGAGGAGCCCCAATATTATCTCTGTGTTACTAGGGTGGGAGATGATAAATGTGCCTCTTGGTCAGATGTTGCCTGGAATACGGGAAATGATTGGGGATATAGCCCCCATGAGGCAGTAATGAGTAAAGACCCAAATGGTAGATCCCTCAAAAGCAGAATGACCCTCACAAAAGTGGGGGTGCAGGGAAGATGGGTAGGATGTCAAGACAATCCTAAAGGTTGTAGTCCTCTCATATTGAATCTGGAGAATGCCCAACCCACTGACCTACAGAGATTTGTACTTGGCATCTATTTCAGAGGTGTATCCGTCTCGGAACGGGGTCATATACAATTTTTAGATATTAATAGTAAGCCAACCCCAAAACCTTCTACTCCCAGCTCAGGTGACCATTTGCAACAAGTGTTAAGCAAAGTTATACCTGTACCTGGACTTACATGGGAAGATGTCTTCTCAATAGAGACTCAGCCAACTCCAAGGAAGAATCTATGGTTAGAGTGGGTGAGGTATAATGTAAGGGTCCAAAATATCTTAGTAGGATGTATTGCCTGTGCTGCTGCCAATACACATTTGTACACACATGCCTTGATCCTCCCAGATTTGAATACTACGGTCTGTATAATGAATTTGCTGAAAGGCCTTAATTCTACTGAATGCCCTGATTATGTACCACTAATACACAAGAAACCCAAAGTGAGAGTCCCTGGAGGAGTGATCATACTAGCTGACAACTATACGTGCTATAACTCTGATAATCCCACAGGTATACCAAGTCTTCGAGTCAGGATTTTGTAGAGCCAACAGTTCCATAGACTCCGTCCTACTGACCAATCACACACGCTATATGTATGATATCTATTGGTTGTGTGGAGATTGTAAGCGCCGATCTAGGCTATCTGCTATATGGACAGGTCAGTGTACTCTTGTTAAACTTGCTATGCAGTTCAGGGTTCTGCCATGGGATCCTGAGACTCCTGAGGAATCTTTCCGGAGAGGGAGAAGCCTTGAACAGTTACACACGAGTTATGAGGAAGACCCCAAAGTGTATATAGATGCTATTGGTGTGCCAAGGGGGGTCCCCAATGAGTACAAAGCCCAAAATCAAATTGCTGCAGGTTTTGCCTCCATCATCCCACAGGTACAGATTAATAAGAATGTTGACTGGATCAATTATGTGTACTACAGTGAGCAAAGGTTTGTCAATTATAGCCGTGACGCTTTTCAGGGTATAGTGGAAGAACTAGGCCCAAACACCAGGATGACCCTTCAGAATAGATTGGCTCTGGATATGATATTGGCAGAGAAAGGTGGTGTTTGTGGGATGATAGGAGAAGAATGCTGCACCTACATACCCCAGAACTCAGGAGTAAATGGTAAGACCATGGTGGCCCTAAGAAAGATTACAAACCTAGCTGCTGAATTAAAAACAAATGCAGGGGTAGACACATCCTTCTTTTCCAGCTGGTTGGGAGGACTTAAGGGATTCCTCCAGCAAGCCTGTCTAGTGGTAGCAGGACTCGTCATAGTGGGATTGATGGTACTTTGCTGCATTATTCCTCTCTATAAGAAGGTCATCGCTGGAGCAGCTCCAACAGGTACCTTCATCAATCAGGAGGTGGACCCTCTACCGCTATATGATGACCCTGATAAGGGAGACATTGAGAAGTATACAGCTCTGGATAAGCCAGACAATACACCGTATGATACTGTTCAGTTGAGGGATTTAGTTTAGGGACAGAGGGAGAACTCCATGTGAGGATTTAGTAGGGTTCAGTTGCTTGGGGGCCTCTCGCAAGGGGAGAGTCTCTAAGGTGTCTGAATGAAGAAATCCACCTCCCCTCACCCTATCACATGGATAGTCCCAAAGGGTTACTCATTAGGGAAAACTTAGTGGGGGGTTTGTCAAGGTAAAATGATATATATGTATATAAATATCTTCTTATCTTTTTGTACTTCTATATATTTTTATTATTAAAACAATAAGTTTTCCCAAAGCTTGCTGTGACTCAGCTGAATTACATCTAAGATGGCTACCAGTATTGACCAACGCCCTGGATTCCAGGAAACTAGGTCAATTCCGCATTCTAAGGAGTTAAGTGAGGAGAAGAGCTGAACAGACGCCGTCACCAATCAGGATACTACACCTCTATGGCTTAACCTTGCCCTCCCCCTGTGCTGGACACTCCCACCAGTGTACTGTGTAATACTGTGTGTTAGGAAATAAAGAGCAGTTGCTGTGACCGTTGCTGAGCTGAATGGAAGCACGAGCATGCACTGAGATTGAACCAGCTTATTGTCTGATTCATTCTTTGAAGGTTAACCCATGCTCATAACATGAATTTGGAGTGACTGGTGGACGAAGGGTATTGTCGCAACGACCCCGACAGCATGACATGCCAATTGGTCAACACGCCGGTCCTCAGAATCCCACAGCGTAGTAGTGTCGGGGGAGTGCATAATAGAGGTGTTGGACAAACTTAAAATTGGTGCATCGACCTCGGGTGGCGATGTCCAGCACTTGACCAGGTCAGCAGGGAATGGATATTTCTTATCCACATTTTTAGGAACCCCATGAAGTTTGCTGGGGTGTTTCCATTCTTTCAGCACGAGACTATTAAAATGGGTTTGTTCAGGAAATTCCAAACGCGCCCTAGCGGTGTGAAACAGATCACCCCTTTGCCGGGGAGCCGCGGCAGGGGGAGAGAGGGACAAGACATCAAAGATCTGGGCCAACAGTCTATCAATGTCATCCAAGGACCAATTTTCAGAACCAGACTCCTCCTGTCCCCTGGACTCGTCGTCGTATGACCCAGAGTCAGAGAACAGTTCCCCTTTGTCTGAGGGGGAATGAGCATAAGAAAGCAGTAAATCGTCAGATTCTATAGGAAAGATAGTCGATTCAGGATTCAAATGCCGCCTCTTGGCAGTGGCCTTACGCGCTAAGGAGCCAGCAATCAAGTCTAGTGGCAAAATCAGGATGAGACTCCCCACTGGTATTGGGGGGTTAGACTCAGACTTGGGGGAGTAGGTGAAGTGAGACGAGGTGCAAGCCCAGCCTCAGAAGAGGCGGGAAGACCAGCTAGCGCCTGCTGAACACAAGGAACGCAGACCCGTGCATTGTTACTGCTGCTAGGTAAGACCCCACAAGCTACACACAGACAAGCCTGTCCCGAAGGAACCCCGTTCACAATATCCTGAGATGCCTCCATATGGTGATTATTGAGCACAATAAGCCAGTAGGGATTGACGCTATAAAGCAACCCTGGATGCCCCAATGACCTGCGGGGAAGTGGGAGTAATTTTTAATGTTAAGGACCAGGCGCCACACCGGGCCGGGAGAAGCCACCGAAGTCCATGGTCTGAAAGACACAAGGGGAAAGAGGATGTCAGAGCCAAGCGAGAAGAAGCAAAAGCTGAAGAAAGGGTTGCCCATGAGGGCACTTACAGAAAACGAGAGGAGGACGGTCTTCACCACGCGAGCGTAAGAAATGGCGCCAAGCGAACCTCGAAGGGCGGGCCAGAGCTGAAGGCGACGCGGAGCGCGCCAAACCAGACCACGCCCTCCCCCGGAGAGCGCGAAGCTCGAAGGCGCGTAGCCAATCAGAAACAGCAGTTAGTAATGCCTGAAACCAGACCGGGTGAATTACCTCAGAGACTAAAAAATGACAGAATAGAATACAGGAATAAACGGCGTAGCTTCCGCGAACAGCCGTACGCACCAAGAGCCGCCGTACGCGCCAAGTAAAATACAGTAAAGGCGCTGCGGCTAACATTACAACCAATGCAAGGTGCGGCTCTGACACCCAGTAACCGTTAAGGGCTATTAAGCATTACTAGTGTAATAGGGCAAGGTCCCACAGGGCCGCAAGCTGTAAAGCCCCGCTCACCTGCGAGAGCGTGATACTTCATGTCTTCGCAGTCAGCACTGCAGAGAAATCTGGGGATTTGTGGGAGGTCCCTCGGTATATGTAGGGCCGGGAGGAGCCTGTTTTTGCATGTCTGCAGTGAACAACGCCCTCAGGCGGAGGATTACCCATGTGTAAGTATTATAGATGGAGCAGGACGTGCTGTATGCTTAGAATACACCTCGGTTTGCACATGGTGATTTCTTCCCACTGGCTCTAGGAGGCCTTGAATGGTTTCCCAGAGTTACAGTAAGGCCTGATTCTGGTTACCTAGGCTCTGATTCTAAAGGATTCAGTGGCTATGGGAGCTGCCTCGAAGGTCCCGGTCCTCCTGGCCATGGTTTCCTGGACTTCGACCCTGGAGGGTCTTTGCCTGTTTTTTTTGCCTCCATTGTCCCAGCCTGGAGTTCTCCCAGTCTAACCTGTCCAGCGGAGCAGTTGTTTAAAGGCGTTTGGTGCCCGCCTGGTGAGAGGGGAGGAAATGTCATGCCTGGAGTTCCTCCTCAGCTTTCGGTTGCTCCTTTCTGGGACTTTTCTGTTGCATGCAGCTTGACCAGCAGATGGCGCTGTTCTGCAGAGTTCCTGGTAATCAGCTTGCACCTGTGACTTTGCCTGGCCTATATAAGCTGATCCAAACATGGCCTCAGTGGATCAGCATTAAATCTGTCTTCTATCTGCCCGTACTCTGTCTTTGGACTTCTGAATCTGAACCTGTATCCTGTATGTTTGCAATGTCTCCACATGTATATATATGTAAATCAGCCTGTTTGACGTGTGTGTTGATCACTGGTTGTTACCATTAAACACGGTTTGTCGCATATCAGTTTCTGTCTCGCAGTCTTAAATTCATTTCATTTCTCTGTTGAGAAATCCATGACACCCCCTTCCTAGACGGAAACACTGATTGTGGTCACATGTCCACATTAGCATTACACTCAATCAGGACTAAATCTGGACTCTACACAGGACAGAATAGTGGAGGAGCCTGTCTCCTTGGTTGGCAGTTACCTGTGTATCTATTCCTCCTGGGAAGTGACACGTGCCAAAATGTAGAGAAGGTGAAACTTGTTAGCCGCTATCGCGGTGCTGCATCCTAATAACTTATAATATGTTATAATAGTAATTATAATTAATGCTGGAAAGAATCTTAAACTCCTTTTGTATTGTTTACTGAATGTGTGAACTCTCTAGCCCTACACACGGGCCCCTGCGCCAATGAAATGGCTCTGATGCAATGGAGCCTATCTGATGTGAGGAGACGTGGCGCGGAGCTCTATTGAAAAGAGATGCTGGCATCAGCTGAAGTCACTCTGATGAAACGCGTTAGCGCATAATCCCACCTTGCTGATAACGCATCCCGCCTGACTGGCATAGTGGCTGAGGGGGGCCCCGTATTGATTACCGCCTGATGCGCAGAAACGCAGTCCACTCTGTCAGGTGTGGAGTTTCTCCACAGCCTGATGTCCCCTGCATTATTCTGCTCCACCATCAGGTAAGCTCTGTTCTGCTGGTGTGCGTTGATCCGCCAGCACCTGGTGAACTTCCCGGCCTATAAAAGCTGGTCAGCACATGGCCTTGGTGGATCAGCATTGTTACTCTGTCTTCCAAAACCTGAACTCTGTACCAAGAGCCTTTGAACCTGAACCCTGGAACTTTGTACCCCGGACCTCAGTCATAGCCTTAGTTGGACTTTGGACTCCTAGCACGTATGTTTTCTCACTTCACAGCAATCTGAGTGTGTTTCCCGATTCCTGTTTTTTCTTTGTGTATATATGTATATAGCAGCTTGGTTGGTGTGTGCTCACTGTTTGTTGTTATTAAACACTGTTTGCTGCATATCCGCCTCTGTCTCTCAGTCTAATACTGGTCATTACTACTATTGGGATTTCTCAGATGCGAAATCCATGACAGAATGCTGATCCCATATAAAAGACCAGAAGACTGAGAAACTGAGCTGCTTGTTGTGCTGGGGAGGTGCAAAGTCCTAGTGCATGTATTCCTGTCCTGCAAATTTGGATTTTTGCCTTTATTTGGTTGTTTTGTCTTAGCCTGTATTGGGGCCCAACCTTTTAGTCTAGGTTGGGGCCCGGTTCTTGTCTGTGATTGCCTTTCCTGTGTTCCTCCTCTCCTAAGTCTGTGACCATCAGGGGATTATCCGGGGCCTGTGCAACTTCACCATTAGAAGCTCTGCTGAAGAGGTAGGTGGATTACGGACTCCTCGAGCACTGGATCCTCTACGTCCTCGGTAATCGGCAGTTACCTCCCTGGCGGCACAGGCGGGTTGTCTGTGTCTGTCTGTTATTGTATGTCAGTCAGGCCTAGAGTCAAGATGTCCACAAGGATACCCGTTGTTACAATTTCTGATCGTTCCACAGATCGGTATATTTTTGATCCCCCTCCTCGTTACAAGGAGCTTAGCCTGGCTACCTACCCCCAGTTTCTGCAGGCTGTTTCAAAGTTAGTACAGGAGCCTTACATTCAGCAGTCTCCCATGACAACTTCGTCAGGTGGCTTATTTTCTCTTTGAAGATGATCTGTTTTTCTGGGCTGAAGCGTGGCTGAATCATAGCAAACACCTTAATGCGAATTTTGTTGAAATTTCTTAAATTCATAGCCACCTCCTATTTATGTATTACGGAGGCTGTACTGAATCAAACTGCAGGTTGTTCTGCCCAGAAGTCTGAAACTCCAGTTAAATCTTTTACCTCTGTGTCTGTAGTAGAGGATGAGGTTGACATTGAGCCAGATGTCTGTGAGCCCAATCTAGAATCTGCCTGTGAGCCCAATCTAGAATCTGTCTGTGAGCCCAATCTAGAATCTGTCTGTGAGCCCAATCTAGAATCTGTCTGTGAGCCCAATCTAGAATCTGTCTGTGAGCCCAATCTAGAATCTGTCTGTGAGCCCAATCTAGAATCTGTCTGTGAGCCCAATGTGAGTCCAATCTAGAATCTGTCTGTGAGCCCAATGTGAGTCCAATCTAGAATCTGTCTGTGAGCCCAATGTGAGTCCAATCTAGAATCTGTCTGTGAGCCCGATCTAAAATCTGCCTGTGAGCCCTATCTAAAATCTGCCTGTGAGCCCTATCTAAAATCTGCCTGTGAGCCCTATCTAAAATCTGCCTGTGAGCCCGATCTAAAATCTCTCTGTGAGCTCAAACCTTTTGAGTCTGATTCTCCTGTATTTGTTCCCGAGCACGTTGGTCCAGCTGTGTCTTCTGAGTCTGCCGATCGCCCAGCCGTGTCTTCTGCGTTTGCCGATCGCCCAGCCGTGTCTTCTGCGTCTGCCGATCGCCCAGCCGTGTCTTCTGCGTCTGCCGATCGCCCAGCCGTGTCTTCTGCGTCTGCCGATCGCCCAGCCGTGTCTTCTGCGTCTGCCGATCGCCCAGCAGTGTCTTCTGTGTCTGCCGATCGCCCAGCCGTGTCTTCTGCGTCTGCCAATCGCCCAGCCGTGTCTTCTGCGTCTGCCAATCGCCCGGCCGTGTCTTCTGCGTCTGCCAATCGCCCAGCTGTGTCTTCTGAGTCCGCCGATTGCCCTGTCGAGGTTGCCGATCGCCCTGCCGAGTCTGTCGAGGTTGCCAATCGCCCTGTCAAAACAGATCCTGATCACTGTCCCTCTGGTTTTCCTAAAGAAGGCCTTGAAGATCCCTTACATGCCCGTGGTTTTAAAACACCCTGGGTTGCACAAGGTGATTTCTTCCCACTGGCCCTAGGAAGCTTTGAGCGGTTTCCTAGGGTTACAGTGAGGCCTGATTCGGGTTACCTAGGTGCTGATTATACAGGATTCAGTGGATTTGGTCGGTGCTTCACAGGTCTCGGTTCCCTTGGGCGTTGCCTTGAAGGTCCCGGTCCTTCTGGGTGCTGGCTCGATGGTTTTGGTCCTCCTGGGTGCTGGCTCGAAGGTTTTGGTCCTCCTGGGTGCTGGCTCGAAGATTTCGGTCCTCCTGGATATGGTTTCCTGGACTTTGACCCTGGAGGGTCTTTGCCTGGATTTCTGCCTGCATTGCCGTTGCCTGGATTTCTGCCTGGATTGCCCATTCTAAACTTTTCCTTCCTGCGGAGCAGTTGTTTAAACGCGTCAGTGCCTACGTTTGTGAAGGGGGAGGTAAAGTCAGGTGTGGAGTTCCTCCACAGCCTGATGTCCCCTGCATTATTCTGCTCCACCAGCAGATAGCTCTGTTCTGCTGGGGTGTGTTAATCAGCCAGCACCTGGTGGACTTCCCGGCCTATAAAAGCTGGTCAGCACATGGCCTTGGCAGATCAGCATTGTTCTAAAACCTGAACTCTGTACCCAGAGCCTTTGAACCTGAACCCTGGAACTTTGTACCCCGGACTTCTGCCTAAGCCTCAGTCATAGCCATAGTTGGACTTTGGACTGCTAGCACGTATGTTTTCTCACTTCACAGCAATCTGAGTTTCCTGATTTTTCTTTGTGTATATATGTATATAGCAGCTTGGTTGATGTGTGTGCTCAGTTTGTTGTTATTAAACACTATTTGCCGCATATCCGCCTCTGTCTCTCAGTCTAATTCTGGTCATTACTACAATTGGAATTTCTCAGATGAGAAATCCATAACACACTCATTCTATTTCTAAGCTCCCTGTTATGAACTGTGCTCCAGAAGAATTCTTGGGTTTCTTCTTGGATATTTTTTGGCCCACTGTTGCTGCATTTAATAGGTTGGTCCTTAACCCTTTTAGTGCTGACCTACCTAGAGTTTTCGTCACCCTCTGTTGCCGGCCCATTTTTCACTATTTTGCGCTACACATGTTCAACTGTGATTTTTGAAGATTTCTTAGTACAGTTATATTTCGGGCTTTACCATGAAATGTCTTGTTTGTCATTGTTTAGGTGGATTCTCAATATTTTTTGTAATAAAAAATGTAAGTTTGTCTAAATCTAATTGTATGTAAAAGCCCGATTTCTCACGGTAACAGCGGTACCACATGTTTATTGGTAGACGCACTTTCCTGCCAAGGACACGCCCCCAAACTGACTTTAGGAGAATTTCAGATAAAATACAGCTATGCGCACATTGCAATTTTTTTAAAAAAAACAACCCTTAACATTTCAAATACCCCCCACAAACTATATATTTTCTGGAAGTACACACCTCAAGCTTTCTAGGCGTACCAGGCTTGTTGACATTGGCGCAGTTTTCTGGAAGTAATCCCTCAATGAATTCTTTGGTTGTACTGAGTTTCACAAAAAAAAAGAATAAAAAAGCAGAATCACATTTTCCTTAAAAAACAATATGCAAACAGGAAAAAACAAGTTAAATCTGAAAAAAGCAACATCCCCCGAACAGAACAATACCCAACATGCATAGCCACTGTCAAGGAAAATGTTGCCAAACACCCCAAAGCAAAGCATGTGCGTAGCGGTAATTTTACTTGCAAATTTCAGCTCTGCAGACAAAGTGCGCACCTTGCGATTTTTCTACCAAACAACCCTTTACATTTGGAATACCACAAACCATATATGCCCTGAAAATACACATATTAAGCTTTCTAGGCACAGAGTTTCACTAAAAAATGTATAAAACAGCAGAATAAAAAAATATCAATATGCAAATAAGAAAAAAACAAGCTAAATCTGAAAGTGCAAAGTCCCCCGAGCAAAATAATATCCAACATGCATAGGTACTGTTAACCCTTTTAACTTCCAGCCTACTTTAGATTTTGTTTACAATGACAGGTCATTTTTCCCCACGTTTAACTGTGATTTTTGCTGAAATTTCCAGGAAAATTACATTTTTTTGCGGCAGAGTTTAGGCTTTTACATATTTTTAAGTAAAAAAACTTGTATGTATTAAAGAAAACCATATTGCATGTGAAAACCCCATTTCTCCTGATTACAATGGTACCACATATCGGTAGCCCCCCCCCCCGTTCCTGCCCTGGAGACCCCCAAACTGAAAAAAGCACTTTATAACATTTACTAATAAAATACTACTATCCATACTATAAAAGGTTAAATCAAAAATATTAAGGATAAACCCCCCCAAAAAATGGTTTTAAAACCCTCCCTACCCAGCATAACCAGCCCGCGGACCAGCTATGGGGGTTTGTAGAACAGGGCACAGGGGCCAGCCTTGGTGGCCCACAACCCTGCAGGCTACAAGGTCGCACAGCCCGCACATGGCCACGGGCTCATTTGCTTCCCCCAGGCTTTGGGGAGGCAGGTAATAGGGGACTTGGGGTTAATGGCTAGTGACCAGCTAGCCCCCAAAAGGGCTGGAATTGAAGATGGCAGCGCCCGTGGTGGATGCAGGGGGAGGGGGCTGTTGGGCCCTCTCCTGAAGACTGAAGAGCCCAGGGGTGGATTGGAGCCCCCCCCCCAGCGAAGAGACCCGGCAGGAGGGATTGTGCATGGAGGTGAGTAAATATATATTTTTTTCTTTTACAGTTAGCTGAAACGGCGGCCAAAGTGGGGGGGCCCTATTCCAGGTACTCTCCTGCAGCCGAGGGATCGGAAGCCTCCAGGGTGAAGAGGAGAACTGGACGGTTTGATCAGAGGTCTGGGCCCACACACATCTGCAGAAGTGTTGCTATAGCAAATGCCATGGTGCCTCTATGCAGGGGGGCATAGCTAAGGGGGGCAGGGGCGGCACGTGCCCTGGGTGCAGCAGGTCAGGGGGGCACCAAAGGGGGGCCTGAGCACAGTAGGTGGCGCCATTTTGAATCTTTGACCCAGGTGACAAAGCCTAGCTACGTCTCGGGTCCTAACACTAATATATGGGCATCCCAATAGATATACAATGCAATGTATAGATTGGGAGCAGCTTGCCTGAGGTTCCCCTATAACCCCCAGTGCAACACACAGGGGAGGAAGGGTCAAAAGCCTCAGACCTGCCACCCCATATATCATAGACTGCACCTTACAGAGGAACTGTGGCGTTTGGTGCAGCTTTAGCAATTCTGCAGATGTCTGTGGACCAAGGCTTCTGTATTTAACCAGATTTAGAGACATGGCATTTGGCTGCAAGCTAACAGGGTTCGGTGCTGTGGCTCCTTTAAGACGTGTGTATCCTAATTGCCCTGCTCACGTTAGTTATAAATTGGTGTGAGCGGCTGCCGCCCCCTCCTCTGTATAATCTATAACAAAATCTGAGGAGTGAGCTGCGCCCATTTACTATCTACACAGTTACAATGTCATTGCTTGTAAGCGTGATGGATCCAAACTCTTGTACGTAAAATAATACACAACAGCGCGGTTCTTGCCTGGATCACTCCCGCCCTTAATGAAGTGAAGACAGCAGATTAATAAACTGTTAGAGCCAGTTTGTAGCCACACCAGTTATGTCGGGGGATGGTCCAGGTTCTGGAGATGTGGGGAAATATCAGAGGAAGCCACATTTACTGGTTGTGTGAATTGATGTTATCACATTTTGTCAATTATTAGCGAATTACGAGCAAGTCTCTGCAGGCTTTGTTGGGAATAATGGCAACTGCGAGTCCATGGGTGTGGGGTCTGCCATAACCTCAGCATGGAGCCCAACAGGTACATGAATAGCGGTACAGTCATGGGGAGAATAAGCAAATGATTAGATAGGATTAGGAGATGGATATCAGGAGGTGATGGTGAGCTCTCCAGCTAACATCAGCTCGTTTCTATACAGTCACCTGAATGCTGCAGAGATCCTGGTTAGCAAGAAACTCCAAAGATGAAAGCTTCTGTGTATGGACAAGTTTCATTTCTACTCTGATGTGAGCTGTCTGGCCACAGGATGCCTGCAAATCCCATCATGCCTGCACCACCTCTCATATCCCGTCCTTCTTTATTATATAAACAATCCTTGGGCCATACAAGAAGAATCCTGTCTGATAAAGATGCTCACAGTTTGGAAGCAACAAGGTACATCTCCAACAGTCACTTTTATCTTGTAAATTCTGAGTTATCATAGTCAGCGGAAGTAAATAGCGCAATGTTATTTCGTGCTCCTGAGTCTTTAGTGTCACTCGGTGCTGTACAACTTTTATACTATGTGGATTTTGTAATATTAATTATGATCTATGATGATATTTGTGACTTAGAAGACCTGGTGTTCTCATACCAGTTTTCACATTTAGAAAAACAGCTTCTACAGCTTCTCTCCCTTGTGAACGTTTTCATGTTTCGTAAGATGTGGTTTCTGCCTAAAGCTTTTCCCACAATCAGAACAGGAATATGGCTTCTCCCCTGTATGAGACCTCTTATGAACCTTCAGAGCAGACGAGTGTGAAAAACGCTTCCCACATTCAAAACAAGAATATGGCTTCTCCCCAGTATGAACTCTTTCATGACTGATGAGCTGCGACTTTGCAGCAAAAGATTTCCCACAATCAGAACAGGAAAACGGCTTCTCTCCTGTATGTATTTTTTCATGTACGTGAAGAGCGGAATTTTGCCGAAAACATTTCCCACACTCGGGACAAGAATGCGACTTCTCTTCTGTATGAATCATTTCATGTTTTTTAAGATCAGATTTGTGGGAAAAGCATTTCCCACACTCAGAACAGGAATATGGCTTCTCCCCTGTATGGATTCTTTCATGTAATTTAAGACTTGATTTGGCAGAAAAACATTTCCCACATTCAGAGCAGGAATACGGTCTCTCTCCTGTATGAATTCTTTCATGTTGAGTCAGATGTTCTTTCAGAGAAAAGCATTTCCCACATTCAGAACAAGAGAATGGCTTCACCCCAGTATGAACTTTCTCATGGGCCAATAGATACTCTTTATGTAAAAAACATTTCTCACATTCAGAACACGAATACGGCTTCTTTCCTGTATGAATTGTTCCATGTTTCTTCAGCTCTGATTTGAAGGAAAAATTTTTCCCACATGTATCACACGAATACGGCTTTTCTTTTGTATGAACTCTTTCATGTGCCCTTAGATGTGAATTACAGGTAAAACATTTCTCACATTTAGGACAAGAATACGGCCTCTCTCCTGTATGAACTCTCTTGTGGACAATAAGATGTGTTACCTGGGTAAAACATTTCCCACATTCAGGACAAGAATACGGCTTCTCCCCTGTATGAATTCTTTCGTGACTGAGAAGATTTGATTTACTGGAAAAACATTTCCCACATTCTAAACACGAAAGCGGCTTCTCTCCTGTATGAACTCTTTCATGTGAGTGAAGGGCTGATTTATTGGAAAATGTTTTACCACATTCAGAGCAGCAATATGGCTTCTCTCCTGTATGAATTCTTCTATGTTTATTAAAAGCTGAGCTAGAGGAAAAGCATTTCCCACAATCAGCACAACAATATGGCTTCTCTCCTGTATGTGATCTTTCATGCAAGGTAAGACCCTTCTTGCTGGAATAACATTTCCCACATTCAGAGCAAGAATACGGCTTCCCTCCTGTATGAACTATTTCATGTTTCTTTAGGTCTGATTTAGAGGTAAAGCATTTTCCACATTCGAGACAAGAACATAGCTTCTCTCCTGTATGAATTCTTTCATGCTTCTTTAGCTCTCGGTTAGAGTAAAAACATTTCCCACATTCAGGGCAAGCGTATGGCTTCTCTCCTGTATGAACTCTTTCATGATGGATAAGGGAGGACTTGGAGGAAAAATATTTTTTGCATTCTGAACAAGAGTACGGCTTCAAGCCTGCATGGGTTGCCATATGCTTCTTGAGACTTGACTTGTCAAAAAAAACTTTCCCGCATTCAGAACACGAATGAGGTTTTTCCCCGTTATGAATTCTTTCATGACTGAGAACACCTGATCTAGAGGAGAAACATTTCCCACATTCGGAACACGAATACGGCTTCTCTCCTGTATGAATTCTTTTGTGGGTCTTCAGAGCCGATTTAGAGGTGTAACAATTCCCACATTCAGGACACGGATGCGCTTTTTCTCCAGTATGAACGATTTCGTGTCTGAGAAGAGCGGATTTGAAGGGGAAACCCTTCCCACATTCAGAACAAGTAAACCGTTTCTTCCTCTGGAGTTTTCTTTGGCGGGAGGTCACTTCTTTCTTTGCTGTGTGATGGGGGACAGGATGGGAGTCATCAGAGGTGCACCCCGAGTTAGATGATGCAGCAGTGTTGTCACGATCATTGCGTGGGCTTCCTTCAGGAGAGTCTGCTGTCAGGTCATCTTCGGATGCTGAATCTGGAGATATATTAGGGTGTATTGCAGGGTTTCCTCTAGTGCGCCGACCAGCTGGAAGAAAAACAAAAAATAGCATAAGATAACAAATCACTTCAACTAATCATACAGTTATTCAATGTTTAAAGTTGACAAATCTTCAGAAACTTAGAAACAATGGAAGTATAAAGCTCCCGAATCTAAAAACCTATGACATGGCGGCTCTCATACGTTATCTAAAAGATTGGATCAATAACACGTCTAGATACACAGATGCAACTGTTTACCAAAATGTAACCCCACACACCAATCTCCTTTACCTTTTACATTTTCACTGCTTCCCAACTACGTACAATCCAACCCCCTCCATTTAGCAAGTGTGGCACAAGGTACAAACCAGTTTTAAACTTAATAGTCACTCTTTATTTTTCCCATATTTCACGCTGGGAAAAAAGGACACGGGGATATAGGGAGTGGCACGGGGATATAGGGAGTGGCACAGGGGGCGGAGGTAGGTTCTCTGGTATTGGCTACAACTAAATCTCTTCTACCATTGGATCAAGCTAAATCTAAATATCCAACTGCCTAGCAATAGGCTCAGCAGGTAATACAAAAGTTATCAGACCAGGATTGGGGTAATTCCCTCGATCAAACATAATGAGACACAGCCACAATATACTATTCCACTGATATACTCTATCTAATCCTGAGGAAGAGTGTGACCTACGAGGCCAGAAATTTTGGGCTCTTTAGCTGGGCCCCAAGAATTACTGGGGTCATGGTGGCCAGACCTTTTGAAGGAAATTGCATATCACTATATCCCTCCTCTCCCTATAGAGAAATGACCTTCACATAAATATTCACATAAATGACGCAAATGTGGTTATGACAAGGTGAAAAAATACAACTCTGTGAAGTACTCACCTGTAGAGTTGATATTATACACATACAGCACGTCCTGCTCCAGTAGAAGTAATAACATGTGGGTAATCCTCCGCCTCCGTGCACTGCAGACATGTAGAAAACAAGCTCCTCCTGGCCCTACATATACCGGAGGACCTCCCACAAATCCCCAGCATTGAAAAGCAGTGAGAAAGAGAGGCCAGGAGAAACAACCACCCAAAACTGGCAAAATATCAAAGATAACAATCACCAACAGGGGATCCAGAACAAGGTGAAAACAGGGTGGGGTGGAGCAGGACGTGCTGTATGCGTATAATATCAACTCTACAGGTGAGTACTTCACAGAGTTGTATTATTCTAAGCATACAGCACGTCCTGCTCCAGTAGAAGTAATAACATGTGGGACATCCAATAGCAGTGTCCATAAAGAAGGGTGGGATCCCCAACAGAAGGCAACAGCAAGCAGTCTAAACTACTGCAGCCTGCAGAACCTTGCGGCCAAACACAGCGTCAGCTGAGGCCCGAACATCAACCTTTTAAAACTTTGTAAAAGGTATGTACAGAAGACCAAGTAGCGGCCTTGCAAACTTGCTCCACAGAGGCCTGGTGCTGAAAAGCCCAAGAAGCCCCAACAGCTCTAGTAGAATGAGCAATAAGATGAAAGGGGGGAGTCTTCCCCTTAGCAGTATAGGCTTGAACAACAGCCTGACGAATCCATTTACTGATGGTAGACTTGGCGGGAGCAAAACCCTTCCTAGGCCCATGAGGCACAACGAAGAGAGCATCCGTCTTTCTAAAGGCCTGAGTGGTAACCAGGTAAGACTTGACACACCTGACTACATCCAAGGAATGCAAAATCCTTTCCTTAGGGTTACTAGGATTAGGGCACAAGGAAGGAAGTACAATATCTTGATTCAAATGAAATGCAGACACAACCTTCGGCAGATAGTCTGGCTTGAAGCGAAACACCACCTTATCCCGGTGTCTCTCAAAGTAGGGAGGCTGAATGGACAAAGCAGCCAACTCAGACACACGTCTAACCGAAGTGATGGCTACAAGGAAGACAACCTTGAGCGTGAGCACAGCGAGAGGGGCCTCATGAATAGGCTCAAAGGGAGCCCCCTGCAGGGCCGCCAAAACCAAGTTCAAATCCCAAACAGGAACCATAGGTTTCCGAGGAGGGCGCACATGAGTGACCCCTTGAAAGAAGGTCTTGATAAGAGAGTGCTGGGCAAAGGTCTTCTGAAAGAAGATAGACAGGGCCGAAACCTGATCCTTCAAGGTACTAAGCTTAAGACCTAAGTCTAGACCATGTTGTAAAAACTCCAGCACCCTGGAGACTAAGAATTCCCAGCAGGGAAGAGACCTGGATTCACACCAGTCAATGTAAGCACACCATACTCAATAATAGTGAAATAAATTAAATAAACACCGCGCTCCTATAACCTAAGGAAAAGTTAAGATAGAATGCTACAACGTACCAGACCATTTATCCCTAACCGGCCTCAGAAAAAAAATTGTATATTAAGGTACAGAGCAAAAATTAAATAAAGCAAACACCTAAAGTGAACAGCTTACAACTACAATGATTAAATGTGATTAATTCAATATAAATCCAAACATAGAAATCAATAAAAGAAGTCCATAGTAAATGTCCCAAAGTGCATGCACAAATTTCTTGAAGTGATGCAAAACAAAGAATTTTGGAATATTGGTGAATCCAGTGAGTATCCCGAGCACATGCACCAATAAATAATAAACACCCTTCACTCGTGTGCGCTTACCAGAGACTCATAAAAGACAACTCCTTACAGCAATAATTTGAAATAAACGTGCTCCATGAAATAATTCCACATTCAATGAGGTTTCTTGTGTCACTCCATATATTCAGTGGTCGCATAGAAGAGAACAGAGAAATAATAGTGCAACCCCATCTGGTTTAGGTACCACAAGTTTAATAATAAAACATTGCACTTACAAACATCCAACGAATATACACATGGAATAAAAACCGAAGAGTAGTTCTCCTTCCCCCAGTCCACTATGGCCAGTAATGGATATAGGTATAATCAGGACTGAACTTGCACTTCACAGTTAAAACACCTTAAAGCATAAAAACAGGACTCTGCCGCTGCCCCACCTAACGCGTTTCACTGTGAATACAGCTTTTTCAAAGGCTGGAGGCAGGGAGCAGAAGAAAAGCGGCATTTACTATCTAAAAATCTAAAAAGTCTAGTTATTCAACCATTACAAGGTATTTCATATATTATGAATAATATGATCCTACCTTTTATGATAACATACTTCCTTCCCGGATACAATAGTGGCGTTTCTAAGTTAGCAGAGAGCCCAGCTGACAGACTCGTGCTAAACAAAACAAAGCAGGAGGGAGACGTCACAGCCTTCCCTCCTCCACGTGCAGACCTCGTCTCAGAAGGCACACAGAAACCTGCGTCATAGGCCGTCGCCGATAGACTCCGCCCCCTTATGCAAAAAACTTTGTGTCTATCACACTCAAGTCCTTCACAGCTGACAACTATGTCAGATGGCACTGCTATCAAACACAGGGATATAAATCTGCATAGCCTAAAGGAGAGGGGTGTTTTATTAACTACAATAAAACACCCCTCTCCTTTAGGCTATGCAGATTTATATCCCTGTGTTTCCATAGCATATGCCTTTTTATCCTTATTTAGGTGGCCACCGGTTCCTGCTTGAATTTTTCAGCATTATTCAGCTGCAGCTGCCGATCCCTGCTTAAATATGTCCCTGCTTTTGTTTGCAGGCATGGTCTTTTGCTGGGCGCCGGCTTGCCCTATCTGGCGGCCGAGTTTGTTAATTGCTGGCCAGCCCTGGGATGTCAGTGGGGATTTTTGTTTGTGATCTTGTGGTATCGTGCAGGACTGTCTGTGTGGGTGCCTCCCCCCTCCCCTTCGTCTCCAGCCGAGTCCTGTTCGGCTGCTTTCGGTAGTTACTGGCCTTGTGTCAGCACAAGGGGCGTGTTTGATAGCAGTGCCGTCTGACGTAGTTGTCAGCTGTGAAGGACTTGAGTGTGATAGACACAAAGTTTTTTGCATAAGGGGGCGGAGTCTATCGGCGACGGCCTATGACGCAGGTTTCTGTGTGCCTTCTGAGACGAGGTCTGCACGTGGAGAAGGGAAGGCTGTGACGTCTCCCTCCTGCTTTGTTTTGTTTAGCACGAGTCTGTCAGCTGGGCTCTCTGCTAACTTAGAAATCTCTCAAAGACCACACAGGACACGGATGCTGGGGAGACTACACATACCACAATACCAAACAAGTTTAACCAGCTAGAACGCACCCTCCAAAAGAAGACCAAACTCTTTTGGAACATAGAATTTCTGAAGAAGTACCTAGAGAAAGAGATCATACCACTGGGACTAAGAATCAGAATTTTCCCCCAAATTTTTGACCTTGACCCTACCTTCAAAGCAGAATGGGAAAGTAACCTTCAAAGATGTTCTACTACTATGCTAGAACTCTTGATAGCCCAACAGGAAAAACAACTGAAAATAATTGAGAATACTTACAAGGAAATCTGTACAGATCTCAACCAACACTCCGACTGGCCACAATTTGAGACAAAAAATATACACATAACTAGAGACATCTCCAGACTGAATAAAGAAGTCTGGGAAAACAAAACAAGAAAGTTTGAAAGAGACCTATTAGCATACAAAGAGGGAAGAGCATACAGGTGGGGCACAAACCAGAACAGAAACCAATCCCAAAGAGGAAGGTTCCATCAGAAGGACACAACACCTTACAACCGTAGAGGACAACAAAGAACAGAACAAGGCCCAGGGAGGGAAAGTTCCCGGAACGCAAGGGGACAAAGAGATAGAAATTGGGGGGAAAGGAATACATACCCACCCCCCGAACAAACACTAACAGAAACATCATCAGAAGAGAGTTTTTTAGATTTAGAAATAACCCATCCGGCACATCTACAATTACCCACACAACCACCAAAAAGAACAGCAGCAAACACAAGAAGCCAGACAAAACCACAACAGAAATGACCACAGAAAGACACATAGTCAACCTGGCGTCCATATTACTAACCAAAGACCAGCAGAAGGTACTAGAACTAGGCCTCAATTTTTGTCCTCAGACGAACCAGGATAAGTTTGAACTAACAACAGACACCCACCTTTTTGCCAGAAAGGTTCTCCTGAAATACCTATACCGAAACACTGAGGAAAACCCAGTCCCCATCAGCACCCTCACTGAAACTGACCAGAAAGCCCTGGACACACTAAATGAACTCTTGGCAGAACAAGATCCAATACAACACACCTCCTCACCCCAAACACAAAGCCCACAGACTGACACAATGGGAAACTCAGACTCCAGAAAACCATTTAGGAAACCTTCAAACTGCTTCCCCTCACTAAACCTACAATCCAGCATCAAGACCTTCGTTAACTTAGTAACATATGATGTAGAAAGATTACCTTTGAAGGGACAGAGACCAAACAACATCACCCCCCAACTCAAGAGAGCACTGCAGGAACTTGAATCCAACCCTGAGATCATAATCAAGCCAGCTGATAAAGGGGGTAACATTGTAATCATGACCAGATCACAGTATGAAAAAATGTGTCTGAAAATACTGAATAATAAGGAATGGTACCAGAAAGTCCCCTTGACAAAACTCAACAGGGACAAAGAAGAATACCACACACTCATAGAACAGGCCCAAACCCATAACATTATAGACAAAAAAACAGCTGACTTCCTGAGAACAGAGAAACCGGTAACACAGACCTTCTACGCCCTCCCAAAAATCCATAAATCCAGCACGGACCCACCGGGTCGCCCCATAGTCTCAGGGATAGGGTCACTGACGAGCGCTGCAAGTAAATACATCGACAGACACCTCCAACCATACGTACAATCCCTACCATCATTCATTAAGGATACACCGCATCTACTTCAAACACTACACGACATCACATTACCAGGGGGTGCGATCCTGGCAAGCTTTGATGTGGAAGCATTGTATTCCAGCATACCACATCAAGCAGGTCTACAAGCAGTCAAAACTTACCTAGATCAACTGGACATCAGTCAATACGACCACAGTGCCTTCCTCATAAAACTACTACGCTTCATTCTTACCCATAATACTTTCTTGTTCCAAAACCAACTATACCAACAAATACAAGGCACCGCAATGGGCACTACATGTGCTCCCACTTACGCAAATCTCTACTTGGGTTGGTGGGAACACACCATCTGGCAAGACACAAACATGCTTCCCTACCTGGAGAAAGCCACCACCTGGTATAGATATATAGATGACATACTCATCCTCTGGGAAGGCACAGAACAAGAACTTAGAGATTTTCACCACCTCCTCAATCAGAATACACTTAATCTAAAACTCACACTAGACTTTAGCACCAGGCAACTGGCATTCCTGGACCTGATAATCAACATTGACGAGGGAGGGAACATTACCACGAACTTCTACAGAAAACCCACGGCAGCAAACAACATTCTACGCGCCACAAGCTCCCACCCAACCCCACTCAAACAGAGCATCCCCTATGGTGAATACCTGAGGGCAAGGAGAAACTGCTCAACCCAAGAAGCATTCCAGAATGCAGCGAATGGCATCAGGGACAGACTACTCCAAAGAGGATACAGTAGAAAAACTCTTAAACGGGCCTATCACAGAGCAGCCGGGAGGGACAGACAGGAAATACTTTTCCCAAACAGAAAAACGGATATCAAAACTTCACCAAATCTACCCTTCATTCTCACATACACAAAACAGCACCAAGACATAAGACACATACTACAGAGACACTGGCATGTTTTAACTCATGATCCGGACCTGGCACCTTTGGTCCCTAAAAAACCCCAATTGGTCTTCAGGAGAACCAAATCCATCAAAGACACACTGGTCAAGAGTCATTACTCACAACCCTCAGACGAGAAATGCTGCAAAACCGTAGGCCTTTACAGCTGCGGGGGATGCAACACGTGCCAGTTCCTAAAACAAGGAACCACTCTAGAATTACCCAACAAACAGACACATAACATGAAACATTTCGTGAACTGCAACTCCCCACACATCATATACCTGATGACATGCCCATGCAAGAGGTTTTATGTGGGCAAAACAAACCGTAAATTCAGGGTAAGGATCCTGGAACATCTGAGAGACATCAGAAATAGGAACCACACCACACCGATAGGCCGACACTTTTCAATAAACCACAATGCAGACCCAAAGGGGACCACTTTTCAGGCACTTGACAGACTGCATATACATAAAAGGGGCGGAGACATCCAAAAAAAGACCTTACAAAAAGAGACTAAGTGGATAGTCAAACTCAAGGCAACACATCCACCGGGACTGAATGAGACGTGCAGTTTCGCCCCTTTTCTTAAATGACCCAGACTACCAAACAAATATAAACCGTTAAAATGACCCGGACCGAATAAAAGATCCCCGTGACGTACCCAAATAAGGGACACTGAAAACTCTTTAGTCCTGACCTTTTACCCCAGATGGAGATACCTCAAAAACATGCGACAACCCACTCAATTGAGTCCAATGAAAGAAACCAGTAAGCACATAAATAGAGAGTTACTAAAAACATAGGAGCAAGCAACATGGGAAGGGACAAGCAAGCAGGCAAACTGAGTACATCAATTCACTCCACTATATCTTACTTGGTTTCACCTTAAAAATTAATGCATGGTGCCGTAAAGCTACTTTCCGGTGCACAAAGGGACATAATGAGTAATTTCTAAATATTATATGGTTTACAATGTGTACAATGCCTTGACATAGCTCAAGTCATTGAGGGTAGAATATGTGAACTAAAATTCATTGTTTAAAATCATTACCTAATCACGGTTCTAACATTGCTCAAATCTTTGATTGTGGAACACGTGGAATATGTTACATTGTTAATCTCATTGCTCTAATATTATCTGTGGAATATGTGAGTAAACCTATGTAATTACCTCTTAGAGCATTGGAACTGGGAAACAGCGCTTCCTCCCAGCCAAAACAATCACAACAAAAACGACAGCCACCAACAAAATGGCTGCCGCCAGACCTGCGGACAGGAGCCCATAGTAACACAGAACATATAGACACTAACAACAGCATGCATAAGAACAGTAGTCACTAACAAAATGGCCGCCTCCAGGCCAGGAGACAGAAGCCTAAACAACTGGGAAACAGTGCTTCCTCCCAGCCAAAACAATCACAACAATAACGATAGCCACCAACAAAATGGCCGCCGCCAGACCTGCGGACAGGAGCCCATAGTAACACAGAACATATAGATACTAACAACAGCATACATAAGAACAGCAGCCACTAACAAAATGGCCGCCGCCAGGCCAGGAGACAGAAGCCTAAACAACATTGAACAAGACGGACACAGAAACCAGCCAATAGCCAGGCGGGGCCGGCGAGAGGAGAGTGCGTGTGACGCACCTCCGCCCCTGGGGGAACAACCAACCAGGGGACTAGCAGGAAGTGCGGGGAACGGAAACCCCGCCCACCCTGCAGCACACGGCCCCGTATATCTGCAGACAGCACAGAGCCCTACACATACGGCTACAGCAACAGAAATAGACACACCGCTCACAGAGCAGGAAAGCAGACCCAGCGGGACACCAGCGCATAGACACAGTAATTACATACTGCAGAATTGCCCCCTGATGTGATACAGAAGGGGGTACTGGCTTTATGGTGAAAGTGACCAAAGGCAACCGATAAAAAGGTAAGCAACAATTTTTAAGGGGGCCTTCCACCCCTCACACGGAACCCGCCCAAACCAACAGGGCAATTACTTCTTAAGGGGGCACGGGAGACGCATAGCATAATAAGACATACCCTCGGTGGCACACACATATATACACACCCCACCCCTTCTCCAATATAGACCAAAAATACCATTGCACAGCAAATGACATCTGTACTCCCTATCTTATACCTATTTCAAAGGCAACACCTTGGGAGTCCGCATATACAAAAAAGCTGGGAGGAACCGCTGCAACCAAAGCTCTAAAGCCGCGACAACAGCCGTTTTTAGCTGCAAAAAAATTCAGCATCCATGTAGAAACAAAGATAAGGAATTGTAAGTGCTTTTTTATATATTGACCAATGCATTTATCTCCATGTTGCTATATACAACAAATATACATGACTGTTTAATACAAACTAACCATGTACTGATGCATCATAACTAGAACACAAGGACCCTCACACTGAAGAAGCAAAAGAGCGAAACGCGTCTGTGAAAGAGGTCCACATCAACAGACCACAATAAGCCTTGCTACAGGCTGAGGGCAAATACAAGCCCCTAATACACTTAAGGACTTTGTTTTCTAAACAAATGAACCTGCAGAAACAAGTATGAATGTAATACTGTTTTTTTGTATCACACAAATGGAATGAGCATTAAACCAAGGTTTTACTACTGGCATATACTAAGCCTTTGCAATAATTGTTTGTGTGCTACGCTTAACCTAACTTTCCCAGGGAGTGACTTAGAGGGCCCCCCCTTTCTTCCTCCCGAGACCTGGAGGTTTCCAACAGACTCCTCTTCCACTCCAATACCTTGATTGGTTGTGAAGGTGGCCTGGAGGAATCCTTCTGGACCACGGGAAAGGAGGAAAACAACCCAAATTTTAACTTAGAAACGCCACTATTGTATCCGGGAAGGAAGTATGTTATCATAAAAGGTAGGATCATATTATTCATAATATATGAAATACCTTGTAATGGTTGAATAACTAGACTTTTTAGATTTTTAGATAGTAAATGCCGCTTTTCTTCTGCTCCCTGCCTCCAGCCTTTGAAAAAGCTGTATTCACAGTGAAACGCGTTAGGTGGGGCAGCGGCAGAGTCCTGTTTTTATGCTTTAAGGTGTTTTAACTCTGAAGTGCAAGTTCAGTCCTGATTATACCTATATCCATTACTGGCCATAGTGGACTGGGGGAAGGAGAACTACTCTTCGGTTTTTATTCCATGTGTATATTCGTTGGATGTTTGTAAGTGCAATGTTTTATTATTAAACTTGTGGTACCTAAACCAGATGGGGTTGCACTATTATTTCTCTGTTCTCTTCTATGCGACCACTGAATATATGGAGTGACACAAGAAACCTCATTGAATGTGGAATTATTTCATGGAGCACGTTTATTTCAAATTATTGCTGTAAGGAGTTGTCTTTTATGAGTCTCTGGTAAGTGCACATGAGTGAAGGGTGTTTATTATTTATTGGTGCATGTGCTCGGGATACTCACTGGATTCACCAATATTCCAAAATTCTTTGTTTTGCATCACTTCAAGAAATTTGTGCATGAACTTTGGGACATTTACTATGGACTTCTTTTATTGATTTCTATGTTTGGATTTATATTGAATTAATCACATTTAATCATTCTAGTTGTAAGCTGTTCACTTTAGGTGTTTGCTTTATTTAATTTTTGCTCTGTACCTTAATATACATACTCAATAGATGGGGGCAGAAGTCTTCTTCCTGGCTTGCACCAGAGTAGCCACAACAGATGCAGACAAACCCTTTTCCATCAAGATGGAGGTTTCAATAGCCAAGCCGTCAAAGCCAGCGTTAGTAAATTGGGATGGCGTAGAGACCCTTGAGTCAGAAGGTCTGGCAACCTTGGCAGATCGTACTGATCTACTGCCATTTGAACCACATCTGCGAACCACACTCTTCTTGGCCACCTTGGGGCCACCAGAATCGTGGGTACCCCTTCCAGAGCGATCTTGCGCAGCACTCTGCCCAGAAGGGGAATTGGTGGAAACACATACAGGAGTCGAAGCTCCTTCCAAGACATTGACAGGGCATCCGTGGCAAGAGCCAGAGGATCCTGAGACAGGGATACAAACAGTATCGTATGCCGCCGCATACAAAGCTCGGTAGCTTGTGATTGTGACGTGACGCAAAGAGATCCACGTCTGGCACACCCCAACGGTGACACAGGGACTGAAATACCCTGTCGCAGAGGGACCAATCTCCCAGACGGGACGACCCCCTGCTCAGAGCATCTGCGAGCAGATTCTCCGTCCCGGAATGTAGACAGCCGATATGCATTGTACATTGGTCACTGCCCAAGTTAGAATCAGAGACACCTCCTGGAGAGCACCCTTGCTCCGGGTTCCTCCCTGATGATTAATGTAGGCAACCGCTGTCCTGTTGTCTGTGCGTACCTGAACCGCCAGACCCTTCAGATGCTGGGTCAATGGTACCAGCACCAATCGGACCACCCTGAGTTCCAGGACATTGATAGGAAGATGGGCCCCCTGTGGGCCCCACCTCCCCTGGAAGCGCAGGGACTTCCAGAATCCCCCCCAGCCCGAAAGACTGGCATCCGTCGTGACCGTCTCCCAAGAGGGAGCCAGGAAGGATCTGCCCCTTGTCGAGTTCCTGTGGTCCAACCACCATGCAAGCGATTGTCTGACCGAGGGGGGAATCACCCAGCTGTCGTCCAGAGATGCTGGGTCCTTGTTCCATACTGACAGAAGGTGAAGTTGCAGAGTTCTCAGATGAAACTGGGCAAAGGGCACCGCCTCGAATCTTGCCACCATTGAGCCCACCAACTGCATTCCCTGCCGGATGGAGGGATGAGGGTTCGCGAGCAGGGATCTCGCCTGCATTGTCAGAGCTTCCACCTTCTGCGGAGGAAGGAATGTCCTTGACTGAACCAAGTCCAGAATCATCCCCAGAAACGGGGTCACTGAAGAGGGGGACAGAGAGGACTTTGGATAATTGATCACCCAGCCGAAGGACTCCAGGGTGGACACCACCAACCGAGTGTTCAGCTCTGCCTGCCGCAGAGACCGAGAGGTGATGAGTATATCGTCCAGGTAGGGCAACGCGCGTATGCCCTTTAGTCTTAATAGAGACATTACCCCTGCCAGCACCTTGGTGAACACCCTGGGAGCCGACGTAAGGCCGAATAGCAGGGCCACAAACTGATAATGCTGATCCAACAGCGCAAATCTGCGGAACCTTTGGTGCCCTGGAAACACCGTAACGTGCAGGTAAGCGTCCTTGATATCCACAGATGTCATGAAGTTCCCTGGACGGCGCGAGGCAATGGCCGAGCGCAGAGTTTCCATACG
Organism: Gastrophryne carolinensis; assembly: GCA_027917425.1. Classification (NCBI taxonomy): domain Eukaryota; kingdom Metazoa; phylum Chordata; class Amphibia; order Anura; family Microhylidae; genus Gastrophryne; species Gastrophryne carolinensis. Next base: position 1,892,263 of record CM051234.1, read on the forward strand.
AAAATGCCTGTTTCTGACAAATTTGTTTAGGATTTTTAAAACCAGAATGGGTCTGACTGACCCGTCCCTTTTGGGCACCGTAAACAGGTTGGAATAAAACCCCGTGCCCCTGTCTCTGAAGGGGACCTCGCAGATGACCCCGAGCTCCAGAAGGTCCTGTACAGCCAGCATCAAGACTCGAGCTGAGGCAGGATCCTGTGGGATCCGAGACCCAACGAACCTGGTAGGGGGCAGTACAGCAAATTCTATCTTGTAACCGGAGGGAGACTACCTCCTGAATCCACCGGTCTGGGACAAGGCGTCTCTAGACATGCTCGAAGTGCTGTAGACGTCCCCCACCCTGAAGGGCCCCACGGTAGGGGGTCGAATGGGAGCTTGGACCACGAAAGTGCCGAATCTGACGCTTGCGCTGGGGCAATTTGCCCCCCTTGGCAAAGATATCTAATCTTTCTCCAAACAGGCGCAGCCCTTTAAATGGAAGCCCCGTAAGGGCCTTCTTGGCTACGTTGTCAGCAGCCCACTGCCGTAACCAGATCGCGCGGCGTATGGCCACCACCAGAGCAGAAGATCTAGCGCTCAGCTTAATAGCATCGTCCGATGCAGATAGGATATAATTCACAAAGGTCTCACAGGTGGCCAGAGCATTGGCGGCCTCAGAGGGCAAGTCATCCGACCCCTCCAGGGCAGTCTTGACCACCGTCCTGAGCGCCACCGCCGTGATGGCTAAGGCGCAAACCGAGCGGAGCGACGCTCCCCCAAATGCAAAGGCATGACATGCCAATTGATCAACTTGCCGATCCGCTAAATACCGCAGCGTAGTAGTGTCAGGGGAGTGCATAATAGAGGTGTTGGACAGACTCAGGATCGGGGCATCGACCTCGGGCGGCGATGTCCAGCAATTAACCAGATCGGCAGGAAATGGATACTTCTTATCCACAGCTTTAGGAATCTCCTGGAGTTTGCTGGGATGTTCCCATTCTTTCAGCACTAGGTTATTAAAGTGAGTTTGTTCGGGAAACTCCAACCGCACCCCTGGAACAGATCACCCCTTTGCTGAGGGGCCGTGGGAGGGGGAGAGAGGGGTTACACATCAAAGATCTGAGACAGCAGTCTGTCAATGTCGTCCTGGGACCAAAGATCAGAACCAGACTCCTCCTGACTCCTGGACTCGTCCTCGTAGGATCCTGAGTCAGAGAGCAGTTCCCCTTCCTCTGAAGGGGACTGAGCATAAGAAAGCAGTAAATCATCAGATTCTACAGGGAGAATAGTAGCTTCAGGATTCAAATGACGCCTCTTGGCAGTAGCCTTGCGCACCAAGGAGCCAGCGATGAAGCTTTCCACACTAGCCAATCTAGAGGCCAAATCAGCGTGAGAATCCCCACTAGTATTGGGGGTTAGGCTCAAGCTTGGGGGAGTAGGGAAGTAAGGCGAGGTGCAGGCCCAGCCTCGGAAGAGGTGGGGAAACCGGCTAGTGCCTGTTGGGCACAAGGTACGCAGACCCGTGTACTGTCACCACTGCTAGGTAAAACCCCACAAGCTGCACACAGACGGGCTTGTCCTGGGGGGACCCCGTTCGCATTGTCCTGGGATGCCTCCATATGGTGATTATTACATTCAAAATGCCATTAGGGATTGACGCTTTAAGCAACCCTGGATGCCCCAATAACCCGCTGGGAAGTGGGAGTAGTTTCTGAAAAAAAAAAAGGTCTGGCCTGGGCGCTACGTCGGGCCGGGAGAAGCCAACAAGGACCGCTGTCTGAAAGACACAAGGGGAACAGGGATGTCAGAGCCGAGCGCGAATAAACAAGCTAGGGAAAAGATCACCCATGAGGGCACTTACAGGTCTGCGAGGGGAGGACCGTCTTCACCACGCGCATGCGAGAAGGAAATGGCGCCCAGCGAACCTCGAAGGGCGGGCCAGAGCGGGCGATGACGTGGAACGCGCCAGACCGAACCACGCCCCCCCGGAGAGCGCGAAGCTAGAAGGCGCGCAGCCAATCAGGAGAGATTGTATATACGTCAGCATCACTTCAAAGAAGAAGTCTGACAGAGTGAGTAAGGAGATTTGAAAAACGCCGTAGCTTCCCCGCAAGTGCTGCCGTATGCGCCTAGAGCACAGTAAAACGCTGCGGTCAGTAGAAAAAGTAAAGTGAAACGCACTCTGACACCCGGTAGCGGTAAAGTATCTAAAGTGTAATTAGGGCAAGGAGTAGGCCATCAAACACTCAACCCCCCCTCTTTTTCCCCCCACTAACGGAGGAATCTGGGGAGGAAGGTGACCCGAATAGAGGGTGCCCGTTAGATGGGACATGGGGGCACTGCTGCGGGAGGGGCATCCAACTGAAGGCTCACCATTCGCCTTAACCGCCTACCAGATAGGGGGATTGCGGTGAAGTCTAGCTCCGTAAGCACACTAGCTGCTGCCTACCTTCACCCGACCAACGCAGCCCAGGCTGGGAGGCATATTCTTCTCAAAGAGGACGGGTGGAAATAGTCCCGCAGGGCCTTGGGCTGTAAAACCCCGCTCGCCTGCGAGAGCGTGATACTTCATGTCTTCGCAGTTCCAGCACTGCAGAGAAATCTGGGGATTTGTGGGAGGTCCCTCGGTATATGTAGGGCCGGGAGGAGCTTGTTTTCTACATGTCTGCAGTGCACGGCGCCGGAGGCAGAGGATTACCCACATGTTATTACTTCTACTGGAGCAGGACGTGCTGTATGCTTAAAGAGAAAACTGCTATTCACTTTCATAGTCTAAAAATTAACGACAGTTAAAAAACTAGTGAGTTTTCTCACCTGGCACCGAATCGACCCCATTGTGGGAATTACATACCCTTTAGCCCTGAGTGGGCTCTATTATATCTCAAGGGTGGGTGGGGCAGGAGAAGATTAATCCTTATTTCAGCAGTAACACGTAAATGTATTCTGCAGCAATGTATCGAGTCGCGTTCCCCTTCACTGGTTCCACATTTAAGGAACTAGGCGCTGGGGGCACCTGTTGAGGAATAAGGATACAGATTCCGAATGGAAGAGCTTTAAATCAATTGTGACTGCCAACATTGCAAAATGTATTTCTATGGGTAACAAGAACAGGAGACTAAAATGAAATTCCTCCTGCCCGACACTTGTGGTAAAATGGGCAAATGGAAAAGCTGAGCTCTCAGTAGTAATCACCGAAACCTAAAAAACAGTTAATAAAGCCTATAAAAAAAGAAATAAAGCTGGCAAAAGCCTGGCACTGCAATCAAAGATGTGGCCAATAGAGCAAAACCAACCCTAAATGTTTCTTATATATCAATGCAAAGAAAACAAGATCAGAACAGGTAGGTGGCCTCACTTATGGTCATGAGGAATGGGTCACTATGGATGATAAGAAGGCGGAGCTGCTAAATGCTGTGTACACAGAAGAGGAGCAAGGAGCCAATATAAGGGATGAGACTGCTGGCAATAACCCAATCATAATTCTTACCTAGCTAAACATGGATATCATCCAAGAAAAACTAAATCATTGGCATGTGAATAAGACTCCAGGACCGGATGGACTTCACCCAAGAGTTTTTAAAGAACTCAGATCATGATCTTTAAATGCCAAGGGACTGGCGCAACGCAAACGTGTTGCCTATTTTTATAAAGTGCTCAAGGTCTTCTCCAGATAATAACAGACCTGTAAGTGTAACAACCATTGTGGGAAAATTGCTTTAAGGACTACATAGAGGATCATGTGATCATGCATAATATTATAAGTGCCAACCAGCACGGCTTTACTAAGAACAGAAGCTGCCAAACAAACCTGATTGGTTTCTATGAGGAGGTGGGTAGAAGCCTGGACAGAGGGGCGGCTGTAGATCGGGAGTCTCTGGATGGTGCAGTGTGACACTGTCCCCCATAGACGCTTATTGGGGAAATTAAAGTCTTCAGGGTTAGTAACTGGACAGAAAACTGGCTGAAGGATCATGTGCAGAGAGTTGTGGGTAATGGTCTTTATTATTGCAGATGACATAAGATATGTAGCACAGTGCGGTCCATGGAAGACACGGTCAGGAATCTACCCTTGGCCACAAGCTACACACTCCTGGACTTACCCACACATCAGTGCATGCTTCCATAGAACGACCCGGAAACAGAAGCGCATGCCAGCCTTGTGCTCGAACGTGCGTACGGGTGTTCACGCATGCACACAACAGCGCCTACCACTTTGAAGAGCAGGAGCCATTACCCTTTGCCGTCTTGTAAGCCAATTCCCAAATCTGGGTCGTGTGTTCTGCTTGCTGGAAACTTCTTGGACTGACCAAATTGTGACCCCGGCTTGTTTCATGACCATCGAACCTCTGCTGCCTTCCTCAACCCCCTGCTCATCTATTGTTTGGTGCTTTCACCGCAAGCCCAGACCTTCTGCCTGTCATGACCATGGCCCTGCGTCATCCCTTTGTACCATGCCTCATGTGAGCTTCTGACTTTCCTGGGCCCGACCCTGCCTCATCGCCTCATGTGAGCTTCTGACTTTCTTGGGCCAGACCCAGTTAGCACCTGCTGCCAAGTCTGCCCCCCCCCCTGTTGGGGGCTCCAGTAAAAAAACAGACCTATCAGACTCTGGGCCTTGTGGTTTAGTCACTCTCCCTGGCGAGGTGTTACTCTGCACCTGGAGCTTTCGTCTAATCGGGAGCACAATTACATTTCGGCCCTTTCATCCGCTTATTGGACTGATGGTGACGGTACAAGACTGCAGAACCCAGTCCCATTGTTACCATCATCCAGCAGCTGTCTTCACTTTCCCATGTGGTTCAGAAACCTCAAGAGGGCAACACGCAGCCTATGTCTCAGTTACTATTCCTGATGCTTCGCCTCCTGCCACCAGCTCCAGTTTCTCCTGATGCTCCTCCAGTACACGCTAAGCTGACACCATGGCTCCAGAACCCGGAACACTTTTCCGGGGAGCGTCACATTCTGGAACAGTTGCCAGTTTTTCGACCAGCAACCTCGCAAATACTCCTCAGAGGCGGAGGTTAAAGTGTGGGGGCGTGGTCTCTTTCCACCAAGGGACACCTCAAATCTGCTGTAACTCCTGGCTGAGCTTTGGCTGACATCGGCAGAATCTATCATCCAGGGCCTGCATCAGGATCATGTGACATCGGCAGAATCTATCCACCGGAGCCTGCATCAGGATCACGTGACACCAGCAAAATCTATCCACCGGAGCCTACATCAGGATCATGTGACATCGGCAGAATCTATCCTCTGGAGCCTGCATAGGGATCATGTGACATCGGCAGAATCTAACCTAGCCTAGGAAACTTATGCTAACTGGAAAAGGGTACTTCCAGCAGTAGGATTGTCAGAAATTAAGATGGCTCCTTCTAAGGTCACTGGGTATTTACCATTTGAGGTTTTAATTGGAAGACCATTCCCCACCCCCTGGGTTAGGGTGCAGAAGAGGGGACTTAGACCTGATACAGGATATGCAAGGAAGCCGATTAAAACTTTGGATAATGTTAAAAGAAATGTGGATCACACCTCTCTGTCTCGCACCTTTCACAGGACACCTCCCATCCTTTTGAAGTAGGTGACGCAGTCATGTTCCAGTAGCTGAATCGGAGAAAGAAGTAAGATTAACCTTTGGTGCTCCTACCACGGAGATCGCAGTGACCAGAACCAGTCCTAGTGGCAGATTGCCAGTCGTGGGAGAAGAAGTGCCTAAGAAAAAGCAGACACTACTACCTGCTACCAGCGCGCTCTGAGACGCTGAGCTTAGAGATTGGGTTAGACATCCATAGCTCAGTGGCTCCGAGCACGCTGATTGGACGAGCAGCTTCGCATGCGCCGTAGGACCTCGGTGAAGTGAGTTGAAGCTGGCGATCTGGGGGGTTTCACATAGAGGGGCACCCCCGATCGGGGTGAGTGGACCAAAACCCAGGATAGTCAAAATCCTCGGTTTTGGTCCACTATAATGAAAGTTATTACAACTAAATGAAAATTAAAAGTGAGTTTTGCTAGTAGCCAAAGCGGAATGATACCCAATATAGGACACAACCCAGACGGGTGTTTTAAGGTTGGGAAATCTAATAAGATTGAGAAAACCTGTGACCCAATCCTAGCTTAATATCTCTAAGCCAAATGAGAAAGGCAGGATCTATTTTAAAACGAATAATGCTCAATACAACGACTAATTTCTCCATAAGATTTCTGCTAGAGGAGAAAGTAAGACATTTTGTAGCCCTTTTGGTATATTGGGAAATTTTGAAGGAATTTTCAAATAGTTAGGAGATATGGCCACTAATGTTCTTGTAGTCATTTCTGTGATTATTATGCTTATCATTACCTTAAAACTTATTATGTGCCTGATTGCAAGCTGTAGGGAAGAGAGCCCAGCTGTTACATATATGGCTTACCTAGGCCATAGGAGCAGAATGTGAATTAAGGAGATCATCCAGAGATGATCTAAGAGGGGATTGAAGGGTGAAATGCTTGACCGCCATGTTAAAAGACTCCATTTTGTATTCTATAGTTTGATATTAGACTTAGTTATATAGATATACATGTGATTTGTTAAGTTCTGGGCATAAAGACAACAGGCGTTTTAGTGTGTAGGAATGTCCTTCTCTCAGTGATTTATCTAGATGGAGGTCACGGGAATACCTTGAACTCCGTTATCAGTAGACATATAGGAAACGTGCTCACGCAGGAAACAAGATTTATTGCCAGCCTTCTGTGTGAAGGTTTTGAGTTACGTCACAAAGGTGGGGGGTAAGTGCTCCTTTTTTCCTATTCGCAGTGATATATCTAGAAGTAAGTCATGGGAATACCTTGAACTCCGTTATCAGTAGACATATAGGAAACGTGCTCACGCAGGAAACACAGGATTTATTGTCAGCTTTCTGTGTGGAGGTTTTTGGTTAGGTCACAAAGGTGGGGGGTAAGTACTCCTATTTAGGGTGTGACATTCTTTATAAATATTCATTGATTTCTGAATAAGCTTAGATCAGTCTTTGAACCTAGAGTACAAGCTCGTGGTTCTTAGTATCTGATCTCAAGCAGCTGCTGACTGAACACGAGGGAGGCCAGACAACCCTTACAGACCCCAACAACCTCTTCCTCACTCCTATGGCGGACGCCTGCAGCCAATCAGACGCCGGGCACGGGGCAGCGTGAAGTCAGCGGGAGCCGTTTGCCGAAAGATGATAAATGATAAAATCCACTCGTTACTGACATCACATTATAAGACACGCCCACCTGACTCACCTGCACCAATCACAGGAGAGCTCTCCTCATCACTGCTCACACCTGTGTCTCCATCACCCAGCCGGCAGCCATCCTCTGTATGCTCCGCCTCCTCCTCCATAGCAAGCTCCGCCTCCTCCTTGTATTTTGTGTGATCAACTAAATGAGAATTAGTCCAAAATAAATTCTACATATTAACACAATGCACTGAGCCCCGCCCACTATCCCATCCCCCTCTAAGTGGCTCCTCCCTGTTATCAACCCCCCCTTTGAGTGGCACCTCCCTGCTTTCCCCTCCCCCTATGAGCGGCACCTCCCTGCTATAAACTCCCTCTCTGAGCGCCACTTCCCTGATATTCCCTCCCCCTCTAAGAGGCTCCTCCCTGCTATTCCCCCCCTTTGAGCAGCACCTCCCCACTTCCCCTCCCCCTCTGAGTGGCTCCTTCCTGTTATCAACCCCCCTTTGAATGGTATCTCCCTGCTTTCCCCTCCCCCTATGAGCGGCATCTCCCTGCTATCCCCTCCCCCTCTGAGCGGCATCTCCCTGCTTTCCCCTCCCCCTCTGAGCGGCACATCCCTGCTATCCCCTCCCCCTCTGAGCGGCACCTCCCTGCTATCCCCTCCCCCTCTGAGCGGCACATCCCTGCTATCCCCTCCCCCTCTGAGCGGCACATCCCTGCTATCCCCTCCCCCTTTGAGCGGCACATCCCTGCTATCCCCTCCCCCTCTGAGCGGCACATCCCTGCTATCCCCTCCCCCTCTGAGCGGCACATCCCTGCTATCCCCTCCCCCTCTGAGCGGCACATCCCTGCTATCCCCTCCCCCTCTGAGCGGCACATCCCTGCTATCCCCTCCCCCTCTGAGCGGCATCTCCCTGCTATACCCCTCCCCCTCTGAGCGGCACATCCCTGCTATCCCCTCCCCCTTTGAGCGGCACCTCCCTGCTATCCCCTCCCCCTCTGAGCAGCACATCCCTGCTATCCCCTCCCCCTCTGAGCGGCATCTCCCTGCTATCCCCCTCCCCCTCTGAGCGGCACCTTCCTGCTATCCCCTCCTCCTCTGAGCGGCTCCTCCCTGCTATCCCCTCCCCCTCTCAGCGGCACCTCCCTGCCATCCCCTCCCCCTCTCAGCGGCACCTCCCTGCTATCCCCTCCCCCTCTCAGCGGCACCTCCCTGCTTTCCCCTCCCCCTCTCAGCGGCACCTCCCTGCTATCCCCTCCCCCTCTCAGCGGCACCTCCCTGCTTTCCCCTCCCCCTCTCAGTGGCACCTCCCTGCTATCCCCTCCCCCTCTCAGCGGCACCTCCCTGCCATCCCCTCCCCCTCTCAGCGGCACCTCCCTGCCTTCCCCTCCCCCTCTCAGTGGCACCTCCCTGCTATCCCCTCCCCCTCTCAGCGGCACCTCTCTGCTATCCCCTCTCCCTCTCAGCGGCACCTCCCCACTTCCCCTCCCCCTGTGTTATACTGTAGAGCAATGAGAGAAGTCTCTGGCCATCCAGGGCCAGCGCTGGGTCACATGACACAGGTCACGTGACAGGCGAGTATCGGGCCCGCAAACCCTTGTGTTCCGTGTAGTAGCTGTTGCCAATAGAGAACATTTGGCCACTAAATGGCGGAACATTCCAATCTGTGATGCCCGGGGGGGGGGGGGGGGGCACTAGATGGCGGAACATTCCAATCTGTGATGCCCGGGGGGGGGGGGGCATTATGAAGTCCCTCGAGCACCAGCCAGTCATAGGAAGTGACCGCGCCCCCAAATAAACATAAGGATGCTTACCTATGGTCCCCTGCAATGGAGGGGGCGTGGCCAGCAGTTCCATAGAGGGGAGCAGTGGGCGGGGGCCAGAGGCAAAGTGGGCGGTGCCTTTATATCCCGGACCTGTGCTAGAAGCTCCTCCCCCCCAGTACAGGGGCAATAACTGCTGGGGGGGGACCCAAACACTTCATTTCTCTGGGAGCGGGGTTCCGCTTTAATCTCCCCCCACCCAGGTGTCCTGCTGAGGCCACACCCCCCTGATCTGTAGCTTCTCCTTCCCAGCATTCCTTGCACAGGGCGTGGCTTCCTGACCAACAACCAATCAGCAGCCCGGAGATCTCCGCCTCCAGATGAGGCAGCATTAACCCTTTATAGTGAGAGGCCGGCCCTGGAGTCTGGGACCAACCAAGTGCCCCCCTGGAGCCTCCCCAGCCGCCATCTTCCGGGGTTATGTGAGGAGTAACACGTGACCTTATAAGGAGGGGGCGCCAATCATCTCTGTGCTTCCCACACATCACCCCCGTGACGTCACTTCCTTCTCACATGACGTCATACCTGCAGAAGCCTCGGCTCCGTCCCGCGGGTCACCTGTGATTCCGCCGAAAACTTCACCGAACTGCCGATCATGCCCTGTCCTGGCGCGCGCACGCTGATTGGTGGATTCCCAGCCACGCCACGCCCCCGGCCATCCTGGCTACAGCAAGATGGCCGCCACCGCCTCTGCATACACAGGCTACAGCAAGATGGCCGCCACCGCCTCTGTATACATTGGCTACAGCAAAATGGCCGCCTACATCATTGGAGACCCCGCTTCTCTATACACAGGATACAGCTAGATGGAGATGGCCGACACCGCCTCACCGCCTAAATATATATTAAATGATATAATATTAATAAATAAAATGAAATATATATATATATAATAAATAAATATATCTTTAATAATATAAATAAATAAAATGAAATAAATAAGTAAAATAAAAAAAAATATATATATATCTATTTATATATTTTATATATATATATATATATATATATATATAAATCAAATCTTATCATTTAAAATGCGAAAATATAAATATATAATAATATAAAATATATACAATATAAATAAATATATATTAAATATTATAATATAAATAAATACAATGAAAGAAATATATATATAATATAAATAAATAAAATGAAATAAATAAATATATATATACTATAAATAGATATATATTAAATACTATAAATAAATAAAATCTAATAAATATATATATATATATATATATATATAAAATATAAATAAATATATCTTTAATAATATAAATAAATACAATGAAATAAATAAATAAAATTTTTTAAAAATATATATATATTATATATATTATCAAATCTTATAATTTAAAATCTGAAAATATAAATACATAATAATATAAAATATATACAATATAAATAAATACAATGAAAGAAATATATATATGGACAACAAAACAAAACAAAAGGGCCGCACCAACTTCACATAAGTAAATTACAGTGTGCTGTGCTCAATGCTGGTGTGTAGGCAATACAAGCAAAAATTACAAAAACTGGGGTCCCACATGCCCCAGAAGCACCACACCACCAAAAAAGCAAAAGAAGCACCACTGAAAATGTACAAAGTAATAAACTTTATTTAGTTGCTCTATTTACATCCACATATCTACAAAAGACATTTTAAAAAGATACTAAAAAACATATAACAACAACATACCTCCCAACTTCTGAAAACGTGAAAGCGGGACAAGCCATGCCCCCGGCCACACCCCCCGTCACGCCCCGACCACACCCCCCATCACGCCCCGGCCACACCCCCGCCACGCCCCCGTCACGCCCCGGCCACGCCCCCGTCACGCCCCGGCCACGCTCTCCAGCTCCAGCAATGTCGGCTGCCTTCACCCCTGCATGCGTACGTATCCCCAAACCAGCATACCGCCCGCCCCCCCACCCCCGTTAACAGTTCAGCGAGCCAGCAAACAGCCTCACTGCCCAAACTAACTCCGCCCCCAACCCCCTGCAGCTGCCCCGGCACCGCCCCTTTCTCTTCCTTCCAGCTCTTACGCCGCACAGAGAGCTGCAACCTCCTGCCCGGTGTCCCGGCCGCCGCCATACTCGCCGGTGAGTTTACAGGATTCCGGGACATGTTGGGGCCCTGCGGGGCAACGGGACAAGGGCCCCAAAGCGGGATTGTCCCGCCCAAATCGGGACAGTTGGGGGGTATGCAACAACAGTCATTGGAAGGAGAGGGGGAGGGGGGGGGGAAACATTTATTCCTAGATTATTGCGTACTGGGACAAGGTCATTTAATATATTCACATATGTCCAACATACAGATCATATGTAACCCAGTGCTATATTCAGCCTTTAAAAGTGTCCTAACCATACCACGTCATTAATAGTGTGCTATAACTGTGTGACACTACTTAAAAACCTCAAAGGTATATACCCATAAAGAATGATCACTAATCGATAATTATATGTGCAAAGTTAAAGTGCTAAGTGCAAAATAAATGATATTACCTCCCTATGCTGGGCACAAAATAAGAGGAGCAGCCGGGACAGACAAATCCAAAAACACAAAAACAGTAACAAATCTTACTATGAGCAGATATCAAGCCGGATGTATCACCCCCCTCCTCTCTCAGACTCTCAGTCTACGCGTTCCGTGACGTCACACGTCACTTCCTCAGGACATGAGAAACTAGATGACACGACTCCCTATTTAAGTGCTCACCCCGCCGCGCTCCCGCGCATTTACACCTGTGCCATATAAGCCGCGGCACGCCCCGCACGCTCCGGCCTCACCTTCCCATGACTGTTGTTGTTATATGTTTTTTAGTATCTTTTTAAAATGTCTTTTGTAGATATGTGGATGTAAATAGAGCAACTAAATAAAGTTTATTACTTTGTACATTTTCAGTGGTGCTTCTTTTGCTTTTTTGGTGGTGTGGTGCTTCTGGGGCATGTGGGACCCCAGTTTTTGTAATTTTGAAATTTTAGAAATATATATATAATATAAATAAATAAATATTAAATAATATCATATAATATAAATAAATAAAACGAAATAAATATATATATAAATAAATAAATACATATAATATAATTATATATATATAATATAACATTTTATAATCTATAATCTAAAAGATTCCAGGGCCGACGGCTGGGTTACCCCCTGGGGCATCCCAAATCAGGACACCGCGCTGTGTGATACCCCCAGGGCACCAGGTATCGCTTACCTTTCCCTGCTCATCCAATGTGAACCACCCGCAGTGTCTACGTTATTCATTGCTTTCAATGGCTGCCCCTCCTCCAGCGTCATGTGCGCGCTCCCGCCCCAGCCAATCAGATGCCGCGGTGTGAGCTCCTCATTTAAGTCAGTGAGCAGAATGACATCATCACAGGAGACGTGGCTTCATCTATCCCTCAATGAGGGGGCGTGGCTTAATTTTACAAATGTTCCTCTTTCCCACCCTGAAAAGTTGGTAGGTGAGCAATAGGCCAAAGTCTGACTCCAGCTCCACAAATGGCCGACAATTAGTGATACGTTTCCTGTAGTAGAGCCGAAACGTCGGGTTTTTCTCCCCCATAATATAACCAATAGGGCGACTTATATAGAACAGAAAGATTATTCATTGCAATACAAGTTTGAACAATTAAAGGGGAGGAGCTTAGTAATCTGGTTACAGGCCACAGCAACAACATAACAAGGATTTGCTACAACAATCAGGAGCCAAGTCCAGAAAGAGGAAGCACAGTCCAGGAAAACAGGACGCACAGTCCAAGAAAACAGGAAGCACAGTCCAGGAAGAGGAAGCACAGTCCAGGAAAACAGGAAGCACAGTCCAGGAAAGGAGGAAGCACAGTCCAGGAAAACAGGAAGCACAGTCCAGGAAAGGAGGAAGCACAGTCCAGGAAAACAGGAAGCACAGTCCAGGAAAGGAGGAAGCACAGTCCAGGAAAACAGGAAGCACAGTCCAAGAAAACAGGAAGCACAGTCCAGGAAGAGAGGAAGCACAGTCCAGGAAAACAGGAAGCACAGTCCAGGAAAACAGGAAGCACGGTCCAGGAAAACAGAAAGCACAGTCCAGGAAAACAGGAAGCACAGTCCAGGAAAACAGGAAGCACAGTCCAGGAAGAGAGGAAGCACAGTCCAGGAAGAGAGGAAGCACAGTCCAGGAAAACAGGAAGCACAGTCTAGGAAGAGAGGAAGCACAGTCTAGGAAGAGAGGAAGCACAGTCCAGGAAAAGAGGAAGCACAGTCCAGAAAAACAGGAAGTGCAGTCCAGGAAGAGGAAGCACAGTCCAGGAAAACAGGAAGCATGGTCTAGGAAGAGAGGAAGCACAGTCCAGGAAAAGAGGAAGCACAGTCCAGGAAGAGGAAGCACAGTCCAGGAAAACAGGAAGTGCAGTCCAGGAAGAGGAAGCACAGTCCAGGAAAACAGGAAGCGCAGTTCAGGAAGAGGAAGCACAGTCCAGGAAAAAAGGAAACACAGTCCAGGAAAACAGGAAGCACGGTCCAGGAAAACAGGAAGCACGGTCCAGGAAAACAGGAAGCACGGTCCAGGAAAACAGGAAGCACGGTTCAGGAAAACAGGAAGCACAGTCCAGGGAGAGGAAGCACAGTCCAGGAAAAAAGGAAGCACAGTCCAGAAAGAGGAAGCACACACCAGGAAGAGGAGGCACGGTCCAGGAAAACAGGAAGCATGATCCAGGAAAACAGGAAGCACGGTCTAGGAAAAACAGGAAACACAGTCCAGGAAAACAGGAAGCACGGTCCAGGAAAAACAGGAAGCACATTCCAGGAAGAGGAAGTACTGTCCAGGAAAACAGGAAACAAAGTCCAGGAAGAGGAAGTAAAGTCTAGGGAAAACAGGAAGCACAGTATAGGAAGAGGACGCACAGTCCAAGAAAACAGGAAGCGCTGTCCAGGGAGAGGAAGCACAGTCCAGGAAAAAAGGAAGCACAGTCCAGGAAGAGGAAGCACACACCAGGAAGAGGAGGCACGGTCCAGGAAAACAGGAAGCATGATCCAGGAAAACAGGAAGCACGGTCTAGGAAAAACAGGAAGCACGGTCCAGGAAAAACAGGAAGCACTGTCCAGGGAAAACAGGAAGCACAATCCAGGAAGAGGAAGCACAGTCCAAGAAAACAGGAAGCACTATCAAAGAAAACAGGAAACACAGTCCAGGAAAACAGGAAGCAAAGTACAGGAAAGGGAAGCACAGACAAGGTAGAGGAAGCACAGTCCAGGAAAACAGGAAGCACAGTCCAGGAAAACAGGAAGCACAGTCCAGGAAAACAGGAAGCACGGTCCAGGAAAACAGGAAGCACGGTCCAGGAAAACAGGAAGCACGGTCCAGGAAAACAGGAAGCACAGTCCAGGAAGAGGAAGCACGGTCGAGGAAAACAGGAAGCACAGTCCAGGAAAAAAGGAAGCACAGTCCAGGAAGAGGAAGCACAGTCCAGGAAGAGGAAGCACAGTCCAGGAAGAGGAAGCACAGTCTAGGAAGAGGAAGCACTGTCCAGGAAGAGGAAGCACGGTCCAGGAAAACATGAAGGGCCGACCAGGAAGAGCAGTACAGGAAAACATGAAGAGCAGTACAGGAAAACATGAAGCACAATCCAGGAAAACAGGAATTGCAGTCCAGGAAGAGGAAGCACAGTCCAGGAAAACAGAAAGCGCAGTTCAGGAAGAGGAAGCACAGTCCAGGAAAAAAGGAAGCATAGTCCAGGAAGAGGAAGCACGGCCCAGGAAAAAAGGAAGCACGGTCCAGGAAGAGGAAGCACGGCCCAGGAAAACAGGAAGCACAGTCCAGGAAGAGGAAGCACAGTCCAGGAAGAGGAAGCACGGTCCAGGAAAACAGGAAGCACAGTCCAGGAAAACAGGAAGCACAGTCCCAGAAGAGGAGGCACAGTCCCAGAAGAGGAAGAACAGTCCAGGAAGATGAAGCACAGTCCTGGAAGAGGAAACACAGTCCCAGAAGAGGAAGCGCAGTCCAGGAAAACAGGAAGCATAGTCCAGGAAAACAGGAAGCGCAGTCCAGAAAACAGAAAGAACAGTATGGAAGAGGAAGCACAATCCAGGAAGAGGAAACACAGTCCAGGAATCAGGAAGCACAGTCCAGGAAATCAGGAAGCACAGTCCAGGAAGAGGAAGTACAGTCCAGGAAAACAGGAAGCAAAGTCCTGGAAGACAGGAAGCACAGTCCAAGAAAACAGGAAGCGCAGTCCAGGAAGAGGAAGCACAGTACAGGAAAAAAGGAAGCGCAGTCCAGGAAGAGGAAGCACAGTCCAGGAAAACAGGAAGCGCAGTTCAGGAAGAGGAAGCACACACCAGGAAAAAAGGAAGCACGGTCCAGGAAGAGGAAGCACGGCCCAGGAAAACAGGAAGCACAGTCCAGGAAGAGGAAGCATAGTCCAGGAACAGGAAGCACGGTCCAGGAAGAGGAAGCACGGTACAAGAAGAGGAAGCACGGTCCAGGAAAACAGGAAGCACAGTCCAGGAAAACAGGAAGCACAGTCCAGGAAAAAAAGGATGCACAGTCCAGGAAAAAAAGGAAGCACAGTCCAGGAAGAGGAAGCACAGTCCAGAAAAACAGGAAGAACAGTCCAGGAAAACAGGAAGCACAGTCCAGGAAGAGGAAGCACAGTCCAGGAAAACAGGAAGCACAGTCCAGGAAAAAAGGAAGCACAGTCCAGGAAAAAAGGAAGCACGGTCGAGGAAAACAGGAAGCACAGTCCAGGAAAACAGGAAGCACAGTCCAGGAAGAGGAAGCACAGTCCAGGAAGAGGAAGCACTGTCCAGGAAGAGGAAGCGCAGTCCAGGAAGAGGAAGCACAGTCCAGGAAAACAGGAAGCACAGTCCAGGAAAACAGGAAGCACAGTCCAGGAAGAGGAAGTACAGTCCAGGAAAACAGGAAGCAAAGTCCTGGAAGACAGGAAGCACAGTCCAAGAAAACAGGAAGCACTGTCCAGGAAGAGGAAGCACAGTCCAGGAAGAGGAAGCGCAGTCCAGGCAGAGGAAGCACAGTCCAGGAAAACAGGAAGCACAGTCCAGGAAAACAGGAAGCACAGTCCAGGAATTGGAAGCACAGTCCATGAAGAGGAAGCGCAGTCCAGGAAGAGGAAGCACAGTCCAAGAAAACAGGAAGCACAATCCAGGAAAACAGGAAGCACAATCCAGGAAAACAGGAAGCACAGTCCAGGAAGGGGAAGCACAGTCCAGGAAAACAGGAATTGCAGTCCAAAAAGAGGAAGCACAGTCCAGAAAAACAGGAAGCGCAGTCCAGGAAGAGAAAGCACAGTCCAGGAAAACAGGAAGCGCAGTTCAGGAAGAGGAAGCACAGTCCAGGAAAAAAGGAAGCATAGTCCAGGAAGAGGAAGCACACACCAGGAAAAAAGGAATCACGGTCCAGGAAGAGGAAGCACGGCCCAGGAAAACCGGAAGCACAGTCCAGGAAGAGGAAGCACAGTCCAGGAAGAGGAAGCACAGTCCAGGAAGAGGAAGCACAGTCCAGAAAGAAGAAGCACGGTACAGGAAGAGGAAGCACGGTACAGGAAGAGGAAGCACGGTCCAGGAAAACAGGAAGCACAGTCCAGGAAAACAGGAAGCACAGTCCAGGAAGAGGAAGTACAGTCCAGGAAAACAGGAAGCAAAGTCCTGGAAAACAGGAATCACAGTCCTGGAAAACAGGAAGCACAGTCCTGGAAAAAAGAAAGCACAGTCCTGGAAAACAGGAAGCACAGCCCTGGAAAACAGGAAGCACAGTCCAGGTAGAGGAAGCACTGTCCAGGAAGAGGAAACACTGTCCAGGAAAACAGGAAGCACGGTCCAGGTAGAGGAAGCACAGTCCAGGAAGAGGAAGCATGGTCCAAGAAAACAGGAAGCACATTCCAGGAATAGTAATAATAATAATCATGGTCCAGGAAAACAGGAAGCAAAGGGCTGAGAAGATCCAAAGACAATCCAGCAATTTCCATATAAAGCAGGTAGGAGCCAATCAGGAGGCATGCCTGCATCATGTGTTCACACTAATCAAGTGACTGCTCTAATCACGTGACAACACTAATCACGTGACAGCGTAATGGAGCTGCAGGGGAACATATACATAGCTGCTGCTGCCACTGCTACCACTTACATTGCTGCTGCTACTACTACCACTTACATTGCTGCTGCTACTACTACCACGTACATTGCTGCTGCTACTACTACCACTTACATTGCTGCTGCTACTACTACCACGTACATTGCTGCTGCTACTACTACCACATACATTGCTGCTGCTGCCACTGCTACCATGGACATTGCTGCTGCTACTAATACCACGTACATTGCTGCTGCTGCCACTGCTACCATGGACATTGCTGCTGCTACTAATACTACGTACATTGCTGCTGTTGCTTATACTACCACGTACATTGCTGCTGCTACTAATACCACGTACATTGCTGCTGTTGCTTATACTACCACGTACATTGCTGCTGCTACTACCACGTACATTGCTGCTGCTGCCACTGCTACCAAAGACATTGCTGCTGATGCTGCTTATACTACCCCGTACATTGCTGCTGATGCTAATACTACCACGTACATTGCTGCTGATGCTAATACTACCACGTACATTGCTGCTGATGCTTATACTACCATGTACATTGCTGCTGATGCTTATATTACCACGTACATTGCTGCTGATGCTAATACTACCACGTACATTGCTGCTGATGCTAATACTACCACGTACATTGCTGCTGATGCTTATACTACCATGTACATTGCTGCTGATGCTTATACTACCACGTACATTGCTGCTGATGCTAATACTACCACGTACATTGCTGCTGATGCTAATACTACCAAGTACATTGCTGCTGATGCTAATACTACCACGTACATTGCTGCTGATGCTTATACTACCATGTACATTGCTGCTGATGCTAATACTACCACGTACATTGCTGCTGATGCTAATACTACCACGTACATTGCTGCTGATGCTAATACTACCACGTACATTGCTGCTGATGCTTATACTACCATGTACATTGCTGCTGCTGCTTATACTACCACGTACATTGCTGCTGATGCTAATACTACCACGTACATTGCTGCTGATGCTAATACTACCAAGTACATTGCTGCTGATGCTAATACTACCACGTACATTGCTGCTGATGCTTATACTACCATGTACATTGCTGCTGATGCTAATACTACCACGTACATTGCTGCTGATGCTAATACTACCACGTACATTGCTGCTGCTGTTGCTTATACTACCATGTACATTGCTGCTGATGCTGCTGCTGCCACTGCTACCACGGACATTGCTGCTGCTGCTAGCAGTGGACCTGGGCACATGGCTGAAGCTACTGTTACTGGGCCTGGGCACATGACTTCTGCCCGCAGTGTTGGTACTGGCACCAACCAGCATCCTAAATGGCAGAAGGTTTTGCAGACATGTCACACTCCTAATGATAGAATGTCGCGGCCCCGCACAACAGAAATACACAGGCAGATTAGACTGCAATATCTGTGCCCAGAGCTGGGCGGCATATTCCAGGTGAGGGAGCGCCAGTGCCTTGTAAAGAGGTGATATTACTCACCTATCCCGTGATTCCAGGCCTCTATTAATACATGATAATATCTTGTTGGGCTTGGAAGCAGCTGCTTGGCATTTCATGCTGTTATTTAGCCTGTGATCTACCAGTACCTCCAGATCCTTCTCAGTGAGTAACTCTCCCGGCATTACTCACCCCCCCCCCCCCCCCGGTATATATGTGGCATCTTGTGTCATCTGCAAAACTAGAGACAGTGCCATTCATGCCATCTTCTATATCATTTATAAAGAAGGTGAACCCAGCACTGAACCCTGGGGTACACAGCTTACACCCGGGGACTATTCGGAGTAGGGATCACTCCCCACAAATCTCTGCACACGATTCTTCAGCCAGTTTTCTGTCCAGTTACAAACTGTATTTTCTAATCCTGAAGATCTCAATTTCCCCAATAAGCATCTATGGGGGACAGTGTCACACTGCACCATCCAGAGACCCCCAATCATCAGCCGCCCCCTCTGTCCAGGCTTCTACTCACCTCACCTCACCATAGAAGCCAATCAGGTTAGTCTGGCAGCTTCTGTCCTTAGTAACACTGTGCTGGTTGTCACTTATAATATTATGCATAGTCACATGATCCTGCATGTAGTCCCTTAACAGTCCCTCAAGCAATTTCCCCACAATGGATGTTACACTTACAGATCTATAATTACCTGGAGAAGACCTAGAGATCCTAATAAAAATGGCCACATTTGCCCTGCGCCAATCTCTTGCCACTTTACCAGTTTTTAGTAAGTCTTTAAAGATTAAGATTAGAGGTGATGAGATAACTGAACTCTTGGGTGAAGTCCATCCGGTCCTGGAGTCTTGTTCGCATGCAGATGATTTAGTCTTTCTTGGATGAGATTCATGTTTAGCCAGGTAACAATGATGCTTGGGGTATTTCCAGCCATGACGTCACCAGTATTGGCTCCTTGCTCCTCTTCTGTGTACACAGAGCTAAAGAAGTCAAGGATCAGCTCCGCCTTCTCCTGATCCCCAGTGACCGATTCCCCATTACCATCGATTAGGGCACCTACCTGTTCCGATTTAGCTATCTTTAAATTTATACATCTAAAGAAATGTTTAGGGTTGGTTTTGCTTTCAATTTGTGCTTTTGCCAGCTTTATTTCTTGTTTACATTCTTTATTAACTGCTTTATACGTCTCAAAGGTTTTTACTTTGTGTTGTAATTGTTAAATGCCTTTTTCTTGTTCTTTATTGCCCGTTAAACTGCAGGTGTCAGCCAGGAGGGGTTTCATTTTGTGGCTTTGCCAGCTTTATTTCTTGTTTACATGCTTTTTTAACTGCTTTATACTTCTCAGAGGTTTCTACTGAGAGCTCAGCGTTGTAATTGTTAAATGCCCCTTTCTTATTCTTTATTAACTGCAGGTGTCAGCCAGGAGGAGTTTCATTTTAGTCGCTGATAATAGTTACTTTTAGGGATACATTTTGTAATGTTCATACTCACAATGACTTACATTTGGCATCTGAATCCTCTACTAGTCCCAAGAAGATAGACAGCTCAGAAATCCCCTGAGATATTTCACCTGGGAGCACGGACAGACCTCTGTAAGTCCCAATTGTAGTAATGTGCTGCAGGTCCAGCTCACCAAGTGTGATAAACCATAACATTTAATGTAACATTTTAAAATATAGCATGACCTGTGTGGAGTGAATATCCTGGGATCCCCATTCAAAGGTAACGCGTTTCGGGGTTACCTCACCCCTTAATCCTACCTTCTGAATCCTCTACATCAAATATAGAGATAAGCAAACGTCAGTTGGGCCCATTGACCAATATTTTTGTTTTGACCAAGCAGCCGAATTGCCAAAGATCACCTAAACTATTAGTGATGTGTTGATTAAACCCCCCCTTTAGCAGCCCCTCTTGCCAGTTCCTCACACTGAGCTAAAATGGAGACAACCCACCCACCTGAGCACATTGCTGCTGATTAACTAGACTGGGGGACCTCAGCCCAGCACAGCCCCTGAATGGCCTCCAGAGTCCATGGGGACCCCAGGCCTCAACTTCTACTCTAGTTGACCCCAGTCCTCCCCCCAGGGCATGATGAGATACCTCATCCAGGGGTATTTGTACATAAGGCCCCCTTTTAGGATTTTCTGGGGACTGTAACCACCCAAGGAAGGGCCTTCGTCAAAGAGGTGGTTATCTGGGGCTCAGGTAAGTTGACTTTTCTCCCTCTCTGGGCAAGTGGACCTCTAAGTTAGGATCTATTCTAACCCACCTGCCAATCATGGTGCATGGTCCCTTCCCATCCCTCTGGTGAGTTCCTCACACTGAGCGAAAATG
This sequence comes from Gastrophryne carolinensis, assembly GCA_027917425.1. Lineage (NCBI taxonomy): Eukaryota > Metazoa > Chordata > Amphibia > Anura > Microhylidae > Gastrophryne > Gastrophryne carolinensis. Next base: position 1,913,167 of record CM051234.1, read on the forward strand.
GAGACAACCGACCCACCTGAGCACATTGCTGCTGAGAAACTAGACTGGGGGACCTCAGGCCAGCACAGCCCCTAAATGGTCAGGTGGCGGCGCGGGGGGGGGGGAGACAAAAACACACAGCAGCACCAGTCTATTTGAGCCCCTAAGGGCTACGAATAACAGTGGAGAAGGGCTCTAGGTCTTCTCGGGGTAATTACAGACCTCTAACAACCATTGTGGTTCTTAACTGCTCACCTTAGGGGTAAGGCCCTAGAAATCTTCATGTACCTACCTAGCAAGACCACTCTGAGCTATGAGGACATCAAGCAGGCTCTGGTCCATACATAAAGCCTCACCCAAGTCCTACTGGAAGAAACTTCACAATTTGCGTTGGGGTCCTACCAACAGTGGGGTCAATTACTTGTAGGCCCTACAAAGAACAGTCATCCAATGAACTATCTACTCTGAGATCTCCACCAATCCAGTAGCTGATGGAGCTCATTGCAATGGAAGTTTTTATGGAACTGCCCAGAGGCTCTTCAGAAATACCTCCATGACCAGAATCCAAAGGGGCCTCTGAAACAGAGATCCTGGCCAACGAGCATTCCAACAACAGGCTCCAAAGGCCCAAAAACCTGCCAGCTGGAGAGGGGGTAAGCCATTTGTGGTGCCCATTGTCCCTGCCCATGGGCACCTCCTCCTGCTTCTCAATCCACTCTGGGGTGGAGGGGAATCACAACTGAAAACTGCCAGGACACTTTAAAGCCACGTGTCCCGAGTGCCAGTTGGGCCTGGCCCAGCAATCACCTGCTGTGTTGTGTGAGGACCAGGCCCTGGCACATTCGAACAGCAGCATTTACATGACTGGATCGGTCTGAGCTGCTCTTCCCTCGGGATTTGGTGCCCAGGAAGACCCTCCGGGATTGGAGGTGTAGATGTATTTGGACTGGGCTGCCAGACAGTGTGTGGGAGGTGGGTATTGTCCAATATTCCTGCCAGTGTTTTGCTAGGGATGGGCTCAATAAACACTGAACCCCTAAGGTCTGCTCCCCCAGATGGCAATGCAATGTACCCCTGTTGTTAATGTGAATAATGTAACTAACTAGCCTGCTACTGGGAAGATGACCCTGAGAGGACCAGATGGGGGCAAGCAGAGGCTGCGGGGGGGGGGGGGGCAGGCTAGTCAGTCTGGACTGCCAACTTGGTTGGAAGTGGATGAGGAGCGGGAGCTACCTGCAGTGGCAGTGGTCATGGCTACTATCTCAATCAGTGGGAGGGCCGGGGACCCAGAGTTTCCTTGGCCATCCAATGGCTCCCATCTTTCCACCAAGTGGCTGCCAGGAGAGATGAGGGTCAGGAGAAAGGTCTCAAGGAACCAACAGAAGACACAGCAGACTCTTCGATTCTGGCCACATCTAGTCAGGGGTTTAGGTGGATACTGGAAGCTGATGACGGCCTAAATGCCCTCACAGAGCGGGAAGCCCTGCTTCCGCGCGTGGTCTGGGTGCAAGGACATCTGTACCGGGTGACAGTCTTGCAGGGTTCACCGGAGGAGTGGCCTAGGGACTGACATACATGAGATTCTGATGAGATGTCAAAGGGTGGCAAAGACGAGGTGCACCCCAAAGCCCCACTAGTAACCCCACCCATCATTGAGGAGCCATTCAGGGGGGTGACTGTGGATTTGATTGGACCAATGTCCATTCCCAGCAGTTCTAGGAAACGCTCCATACGGATGGAGGTAAAGTACGCCACTCAATACCCAGAAGCAGTGGCCTAGTAATGCATCCGGCCCGACAGGTGGCCAAGGTCTTACTAGAGATCTCCACAGTGGGCTTTCCCCCAGGAGATGCTCACCTATTGAGGGAACCAGTTCATGTCGCAGTTGATAGGAGTCCGTCTGTAAGCAGATCCAGGTGCATCATCTGGTGACCAGCCCATATCACCCACAGACAAACGGCCCCTGCGAGCGATTTAATGGCACTCAGAAGCAGGTGCTTAAGATGTTGGTCAACTCTCATGGGCGCAACTGGTAGCAGCATCTCCCTCATCTGCTGTTTGTTTACAGGGAGGTTCCTTAGGTCTTAACAAGGTTCTCCCCCTTTGAGGCCTGGGAGGAAGACTTGGCCAGCCCTGTGGTGCCGGCCATTGAATATGTTGTGCGGTTCCGGAACAAGATACAGGCCTTGGCACGGTTGGTGACAATATGATGCAGGCCCAGGCTGACCAGAAGTTGAGGTAAGATCAGAATTCCTGTGAGTGGGCCTACCAGGTTGGCCAAAAGGTATAGGTACAGGTCCCTGTAGCCCAGGGAAAGCTTCAGCCCACTTGGGAAGGTCTACATTTTGTGCACCAGCAGCTCAAGTATTATTCAGACCCCAAGAACCAGTGTTCCAATTCCCAAACCATGAAAATCCCGATGATCTAATTTATCCAGGTCTGAAGCCCTTTTCTCCCAAGGTTGTATCGGCCTTTCCTCCCAAGACCCAGTGGTCCTGTCCTTTTGCCTCACACCCTATGGAAAGGCCTTTGCACCCTTTGCATGAGGTCAGAAAAATCACATTCTATTTACTTTGGGCCAAAAGGACTTCAGGAAATCAGATTCCTTTCATGTTGTCATTGGTAGCCCTCATAAGACGGGCGCTGCCACCATTGGTAGATAAATCAGGGAGGTGGTGGTGGAGGCCTTCAAGGTTCATAAATGGCCTCCCCCCTCCATGTTCCTGCAGTAGAATCTTCATGGGGCTTCCTCATCATCAAGCTCTGGTGGAGCAGGTCTGTAAGGTGCCACTTGCTCACCATAATCTGATGCAGCTTCAGGTGGTTGTGTCAGCTCCAGGCCTCTGGGTCGGTTCTGGCAGCTCCAGGCCTCTGGGTCCTTTCCGGCAGCTCCGGGCCTCCGGGTCGGTTCCGGCAGCTCCAGGCTCTGGGTCCGTTCCGGCAGCTCCAGGCCTCTGGGTCCGTTCCGGCAGCTCCGGGCCTCCGGGTCGGTTCCGGCAGCTCCAGGCCTCTGGGTCCGTTCCGGCAGCTCCAGGCCTCTGGGTCCGTTCCGGCAGCTCCGGGCCTCCGGGTCGGTTCCGGCAGCTCCAGGCCTCTGGGTCCGTTCCGGCAGCTCCAGGCCTCCGGGTCGTTTCCGGCAGCTCCAGGCCTCTGGGTCGGTTCCGGCAGCTCCAGGTCTCCGGGTCGGTTCCGGCAGCTCCAGGCCTCTGGGTCGGCTGTTATTGGTTCTTTCCGTTGCTCTGTTGTCCGGTTTCAGCCTCGATTTGGGTTGTTTTAGGTGATTTATTCCCACGCTGGGTGAGCCCTGATTTGCATGTCCCACTGTTATGCTAATTCAAGATATAAACCAACCAGCACTTCAGTAGGAATATATTTGGCTTTATTACAGAATCATACAATACAATTACCCTCATTAACAATTAAGCAAGTAAAATAATACCAATGAATAAAAAGGTCTCACTACACACAACCTCTTGGCTAGAAGAGCCCCTTACAACAGCCAGGTGAGAAAAAGCTCTAGGTAAGTGGCTCTGATTGATCACATCAAGGGCTTCATGTTTTATACACCCAGGGTGTTATATAACCATGTTTACAGCAACCAGTGTCTGGTAAAGCTATAAACAACCTTCATAGCTGGACAAAACAACAGGTTCTTCCTTTTCTCAATGTTCCTTTGACCCCCCCTCTGTCATGCCTGGAGTTCCTCCTTGGCTTTCGGCTGCCCGATCCAATGCCTGTCTGTGAGCCCGATCCCATGCCTGTCTATGAGCGCGATCTCATGCCTGTCTGTGAGCCCGATCCAATGCCCGTCTGTGAACCCGATCCCATGCCCGTCTGTGAGCCCGATTCAATGCCCGTTTGTGCGCCCGATCCAATGCCTGTCTGTGAGCCCGATCCCATGCCTGTCTGTGAGCCCGATCCAATGCCTGTCTGTGAGCCCGATCCCATGCCCGTCTGTGAGCCCGATCCAATGCCTGTCTGTGAGCCCGATCCAATGCCTGTCTGTGAGCCCGATCCCATGCCTGTCTGTGAGCCCGACCCCATGCCTGTCTGTGAGCCCGATCCCATGCCTGTCTGTGAGCCTGATCCCATGCCTGTCTGTGAGCCCGATCCCATGCCTGTCTGTGAGCCCAATCCCATGCCTGTCTGTGAGCCCGATCCCATGCCTGTCTGTGAGCCCGATCCCATGCCAGTCTGTGAGCCCGATCCCATGCCAGTCTGTGAGCCCAATCTCATGCCTGTCTGTGAGCCCGATAGCATGCTTGTCTGTGAGCCCGAACCAATGCCCGTCTGTGAGCCCGAACCAATGCCCGTCTGTGAGCCCGAACTAATGCCCGTCTGTGAGCCCAATCCCATGCCTGTTTGTGTGCCAGATCCAATGCCTGTCTGTGAGCCCGATCCAATGCCTGTCTGTGAGCCCAATCTAATGCCTGTGAGCCCGATCCAATGCCCGTCTGTGAGCACAATCCAATGCCCGTCTGTGAGCCCAATCCAATGCCCGTCTGTGAGCCCGATCCCATGCCTGTCTGTGAGCCCGATCCCATGCCCGTCTGTGAGCCCGATCCCATGCCCGTCTGTGAGCACGAACCAATGCCCGTCTGTGAGCCCGAACCAATGCCGGTCTGTGAGCCTGATCCCATACCTGTCAGTCCAATCCCATGCCCGTCTGTGAGCCTGATCCCATGCCTGTCTGTGAGCCCGATCCCATGCCTGTCTGTGAGCCCGATCCCATGCCCGTCTGTGAGCCCGATCCCATGCCCGTCTGTGAGCCCGATCCCATGCCCGTCTGTGAGCCCGATCCCATGCCTGTCTGTGAGCCCGATCCCATGCCTGTCTGTGAGCCCAATCCCATGCCTGTCTGTGAGCCAATCCCATGCCTGTCTGTGAGCCCGATCCCATGCCTGTCTGTGAGCCCGATCTAATGCCGTTCTGTGAGCCCGATCCCATGCCTGTCTGTGAGCCCAATCCCATGCCTGTCTGTGAGCCCGATCCCATGCCTGTCTGTGAGCCCGATCCCATGCCTGTCTGTGAGCCCGATCCCATGCTTGTCTGTGAGCCCGATCCCATGCTTGTCTGTGAGCCCGATCCCATGCCTGCCTGAGCCCGATCCCATGCCTGTCTGTGAGCCCGATCCCATGCCTGTCTGTGAGCCCGATCTAATGCCGTTCTGTGAGCCTGATCCCATGCCTGTCTGTGAGCCCGATCCCATGCCTGTCTGTGAGCCCGATCTAATGCCGTTCTGTGAGCCCGATCCCATGCCTGTCTGTGAGCCCGATCCCATGCCTGTCTGTGAGCCCGATCCCATGCCTGTCTGTGAGCCCGATCCCATGCCTGTCTGTGAGCCCGATCCCATGCCTGTCTGTGAGCCCGATCCAATGCCTGTCTGTGAGCCCGATCCCATGCCTGTCTGTGAGCCCGATGCCATGCCTATCTGTGAGCCCGATCTAATGCCGTTCTGTGAGCCTGATCCCATGCCTGTCTGTGAGCCCGATCCCATGCCTGTCTGTGAGCCCGATCTAATGCCGTTCTGTGAGCCCGATCCCATGCCTGTCTGTGAGCCCGATCCCATGCCTGTCTGTGAGCCCGATCCCATGCCTGTCTGTGAGCCCGATCCCATGCCTGTCTGTGAGCCCGATCCCATGCCTGTCTGTGAGCCCGATCCAATGCCTGTCTGTGAGCCCGATCCCATGCCTGTCTGTGAGCCCGATCCCATGCCTGTCTGTGAGCCCGATCCCATGCCCGTCTGTGAGCCCGATCCCATGCCCGTCTGTGAGCCCGATCCCATGCCTGTCTGTGAGCCCGATCCCATGCCTGTCTGTGAGCCCGATCCCATGCCCGTCTGTGAGCCCGATCCCATGCCCGTCTGTGAGCCCGATCCCATGCCTGTCTGTGAGCCCGATCCCATGCCTGTCTGTGAGCCCGATCCAATGCCTGTCTGTGAGCCTGATCCCATGCCTGTCTGTGAGCCCGATCCCATGCCTGTCTGTGAGCCCGATCCCATGCCAGTCTGTGAGCCCGATCCCATGCCTGTCTGTGAGCCCGATCCCATGCCTGTCTGTGAGCCCGATCCCATGCCAGTCTGTGAGCCCGATCCCATGCCAGTCTGTGAGCCCGATCCCATGCCTGTCTGTGAGCCCGATCCCATGCCTGTCTGTGAGCCCGATCCCATGCCTGTCTGTGAGCCCGATCCAATGCCTGTCTGTGAGCCCGATCCCATGCCTGTCTGTGAGCCCGATCCCATGCCTGTCTGTGAGCCCGATCCCATGCCTGTCTGTGAGCCCGATCCCATGCCTGTCTGTGAGCCCGATCCCATGCCTGTCTGTGAGCCCGATCCCATGCCTGTCTGTGAGCCCGATCCAATGCCTGTCTGTGAGCCCGATCCAATGCCTGTCTGTGAGCCCGATCCCATGCCAGTCTGTGAGCCCGATCCCATGCCTGTCTGTGAGCCCGATCCCATGCCAGTCTGTGAGCCCGATCCAATGCCTGTCTGTGAGCCCGATCCCATGCCTGTCTGTGAGCCCAATCCCATGCCTGTCTGTGAGCCCGATCCCATGCCTGTCTGTGAGCCCGATCCCATGCCAGTCTGTGAGCCCGATCCCATGCCAGTCTGTGAGCCCGATCCCATGCCTGTCTGTGAGCCCGATCCCATGCCAGTCTGTGAGCCCGATCCCATGCCCGTCTGTGAGCCTGATCCCATGCCTATCTGTGAGCGCAATCTCATGCCTGTCTGTAAGCCCGATCCCATGCCAGTCTGTGAGCCCGATCCCATGCCTGTCTGTGAGCCCGATCCCATGCCTGTCTATGAGCCCGATCCCATGCCTGTCTGTGAGCCCGATCCAATGCCAGTCTGAGGCCCAATCCCATGCCTGTCTGTGAGCCTGATCCCATGCCTGTCTGTGAGCCTGATCCCATGCCTGTCTGTGAGCCCGATCCAATGCCTGTCTGTGAGCCCGATCCCATGCCAGTCTGTGAGCCCTATCCCATGCCTGTCTGTGAGCCCGATCCCATGCCTGTCTGTGAGCCCGATCCCATGCCTGTCTGTGAGCCCGATCCCATGCCAGTCTGTGAGCCCGATCCCATGCCTGTCTGTGAGCCCGATCCCATGCCTGTCTGTGAGCCCGATCCCATGCCAGTCTGTGAGCCCGATCCCATGCCAGTCTGTGAGCCCGATCCCATGCCTGTCTGTGAGCCCGATCCCATGCCAGTCTGTGAGCCCGATCCCATGCCCGTCTGTGAGCCTGATCCCATGCCTATCTGTGAGCACAATCTCATGCCTGTCTGTAAGCCCGATCCCATGCCAGTCTGTGAGCCCGATCCCATGCCTGTCTGTGAGCCCGATCCCATGCCTGTCTGTGAGCCCGATCCCATGCCATTCTGTGAGCCCGATCCAATGCCAGTCTGAGGCCCAATCCCATGCCTGTCTGTGAGCCCGATCCCATGCCCGTCTGTGAGCCCCATCCCATGCCTGTCTGTGAGCCCGATCCCATGCCATTCTGTGAGCCCGATCCAATGCCAGTCTGAGGCCCAATCCCATGCCTGTCTGTGAGCCCGATCCCATGCCCGTCTGTGAGCCCCATCTCATGCCTGTCTGTGAGCCTGATCCCATGCCTGTCTATGAGCCCGATCCCATGCCTGTCTGTGAGCCTGATCCCATGCCTGTCTGAGGCCCAATCCCATGCCTGTCTGTGAGCCCGATCCCATGCCTGTCTGTGAGCCCGATCCCATGCCTGTCTGTGAGCCCGATCCCATGCCTGTCTGTGAGCCCGATCTAATGCCGTTCTGTGAGCCCGATCCCATGCCTGTCTGTGAGCCCGATCCCATGCCTGTCTGTGAGCCCGATCCCATGCCTGTCTGTGAGCCCGATCCCATGCCCGTCTGTGAGCCCGATCCCATGCCCGTCTGTGAGCCCGATCCCATGCCTGTCTGTGAGCCCGATCCCATGCCTGTCTGTGAGCCCGATCCCATGCCTGTCTGTGAGCCCGATCCCATGCCTGTCTGTGAGCCCGATCCCATGCCTGTCTGTGAGCCCGATCCCATGCCAGTCTGTGAGCCCGATCCCATGCCTGTCTGTGAGCCCGATCCCATGCCTGTCTGTGAGCCCGATCCCATGCCAGTCTGTGAGCCCGATCCCATGCCAGTCTGTGAGCCCGATCCCATGCCTGTCTGTGAGCCCGATCCCATGCCAGTCTGTGAGCCCGATCCCATGCCCGTCTGTGAGCCCGATCCCATGCCTGTCTGTGAGCCTGATCCCATGCCAGTCTGTGAGCCCGATCCCATGCCTGTCTGTGAGCTCGATCCCATGCCAGTCTGTGAGCCCAATCCCATGCCCGTCTGTGAGCCTGATCCCATGCCTATCTGTGAGCCCGATCCCATGCCTGTCTGTGAGCCCGATCCCATGCCTGTCTATGAGCCCGATCCCATGCCTGTCTGTGAGCCCGATCCCATGCCATTCTGTGAGCCCGATCCAATGCCAGTCTGAGGCCCAATCCCATGCCTGTCTGTGAGCCCGATCCCATGCCAGTCTGTGAGCCCGATCCCATGCCCGTCTGTGAGCCCGATCCCATGCCCGTCTGTGAGCCCGATCCCATGCCTGTCTGTGAGCCTGATCCCATGCCTGTCTGTGAGCCCGATCCCATGCCTGTCTGTGAGCCCGATCCCATGCCAGTCTGTGAGCCCGATCCCATGCCTGTCTGTGAGCTCGATCCCATGCCAGTCTGTGAGCCCAATCCCATGCCCGTCTGTGAGCCCGATCCCATGCCTGTCTGTGAGCCTGATCCCATGCCAGTCTGTGAGCCCGATCCCATGCCTGTCTGTGAGCCCGATCCCATGCCTGTCTGTGAGCCTGATCCCATGCCAGTCTGTGAGCCCGATCCCATGCCTGTCTGTGAGCTCGATCCCATGCCAGTCTGTGAGCCTGATCCCATGCCTATCTGTGAGCCCGATCCCATGCCTGTCTGTGAGCCCGATCCCATGCCTGTCTGTGAGCCCGATCCCATGCCTGTCTGTGAGCCCCATCCCATGCCTGTCTGTGAGCCTGATCCCATGCCTGTCTGTGAGCCCCATCCCATGCCTGTCTGTGAGCCCGATCCCATGCCTGTCTGTGAGCCCCATCCCATGCCTGTCTGTGAGCCTGATCCCATGCCTGTCTATGAGCCCGATCCCATGCCTGTCTGTGAGCCTGATCCCATGCCTGTCTGTGAGCCCGATCCCATGCCTGTCTATGAGCCCGATCCCATGCCTGTCTGTGAGCCCGATCCCATGCCAGTCTGTGAGCCCGATCCCATGCCTGTCTGTGAGCCCGATCCCATGCCTGTCTGTGAGCCCGATCCCATGCCAGTCTGTGAGCCCGATCCCATGCCAGTCTGTGAGCCCGATCCCATGCCTGTCTGTGAGCTCGATCCCATGCCAGTCTGTGAGCCCAATCCCATGCCCGTCTGTGAGCCTGATCCCATGCCTATCTGTGAGCGCAATCCCATGCCTGTCTGTGAGCCCGATCCCATGCCAGTCTGTGAGCCCGATCCCATGCCTGTCTGTGAGCCCGATCCCATGCCTGTCTATGAGCCCGATCCCATGCCTGTCTGTGAGCCCGATGCCATGCCATTCTGTGAGCCCGATCCAATGCCAGTCTGAGGCCCAATCCCATGCCTGTCTGTGAGCCCGATCCCATGCCTGTCTATGAGCCCGATCCCATGCCTGTCTGTGAGCCCCATCCCATGCCTGTCTGTGAGCCTGATCCCATGCCTGTCTATGAGCCCGATCCCATGCCTGTCTGTGAGCCTGATCCCATGCCTGTCTGTGAGCCCGATCCCATGCCTGTCTATGAGCCCGATCCCATGCCAGTCTGTGAGCCCGATCCCATGCCTGTCTGTGAGCCCCATCCCATGCCTGTCTGTGAGCCTGATCCCATGCCTGTCTATGAGCCCGATCCCATGCCTGTCTGTGAGCCTGATCCCATGCCTGTCTGAGGCCCAATCCCATGCCTGTCTGTGAGCCTGATCCCATGCCTGTCTGTGAGCCTGATCCCATGCCTGTCTGTGAGCCCGATCCCATGCCTGTCTGTGAGCCCGATCCCATGCCAGTCTATGAGCCCGATCCCATGCCTGTCTATGAGCCCGATCCCATGCCTGTCTGTGAGCCCGATCCCATGCCTGTCTGTGAGCCCGATCCCATGCCTGTCTATGAGCCCGATCCCATGCCTGTCTGTGAGCCCCATCCCATGCCAGTCTATGAGCCCGACCCCATGCCTGTCTGTGAGCCTGATCCCATGCCTGTCTGTGAGCCTGAGTCAATATCTGGCTCAATGTCTGTGACCCTGACTGTTTGTGAGCCTGCTTTAATGTCTGTGCCCGTGGTTTTAAAACACCTCGGTTTGCACATGGTGATTTCTTCCCGCTGGCTCTAGGAGGCCTTAAGGGTTTCCTAGAGTTGCAGTAAGGCCTGATTCTGGTTACCTAGACTCTAATTGTAAAGGATTCAGTGGCTTTGGGAGCTGCCTTAAAGGTCCTGGTCCTTCTGGCCATGGTTACTGGACTTTGACAATTTGAGCAATTGTTTAAAGGCGTTTGGTGCCCGCCTGGAGAGAGGGGAGGTAATGTCATGCCTGGAGTTCCTCCTCAGCTTTCGGCTGCTCCTTTCTGGGACTTTTCTCTGTTGCATGATGGCGCTGTTCTGCAGAGTTCCTGGAAATCATCTGGCACCTGTGACATTGCCTGGCCTATATAAGCTGGTCCACACATGGCCTCAGTGGATCAGCAGTAAAATACAATTCTGTGAAGAACTCACCTGTAGAATTGATATTATTTGTATACAGTACGTCCTGCTCCAGATATAATACTTACACTTGGGTTATCCTCTGTCAGATGGCGCTGCACTGCAGAGACATGCAAAACAGGCTCCTCCCGGCCCTTCAAATACCCGGGGACCTCCCACAAATCCCCAGCATTGAAAAGCAGTGAACAAGAAGCCGGGAGCATAAAAAACACCCAGACAACTGGTAACGATAACAATGATAACAATCACCATACAGGGGATCCAGAATAATGCAAAACCAGGGTGGGGTGGAGCAGGACGTACTGTATACAAATAATATCAATTCTACAGGTGAGTATTTCACAGAATTGTATTATTCTTAGTATACAGTACGTCCTGCTCCAGATATAATACTTACACTTGGGACATCCAATAGCAGTGTCCATAAGGTAGGGTGGGATCCCCAACAGAAAAGGTAACAGCAGACAGTTTAAACCACTGCCGCCTGCAAAACCTTGCGGCTAAACACAGCATCAGCTGAGGCCCTAACATCAACCTTGTAAAACATTGAAAAGGTATGAACAGAAGACCAAGTAGCGGCCTTACAAACTTGTTCAACAGAAGCCTGGTGCTGAAAAGCCCAAGAGGCACCAATAGCACGAGTGGAATGAGCAGTAAGGCGGGAGGGAGGATTCTTCCCCTTAGCAGAATAGGCCTGAATCACAGCCTGACGGATCCATTTGCTGATAGTAGACTTGGCAGTAGCCAAACCCTTTCTAGGACCAGAAGGGACCACAAAAAGATCAGTCTTCCTGAAAGCCGCAGTGAATACCAGGTAATACTTCAGACACCTGACCACATCTAAGGAATGCAGAACCCTTTCCTTAGCGTTGCTAGGATTAGGGCACAAAGAAGGAAGGACAATATCCTGATTCAAATGAAAAGCAGACACAACTTTAGGCAGAAAGTCTGGCTTAAAGCGGAACACCACCTTGTCCTGGTGTCTCTCGTAGTATGGGGGCTGAATAGACAACGCCGCCAGCTCAGACACATGCCTGACCGAAGTAATAGCCACCAGAAAAACAACTTTGAGGGTAAGTACAGCCAGAGCAGCATCATGAATAGGCTCAAAGGGAGCACCCTGCAAGGCAGACAAAACCAGGTTCAAGTCCCAAACAGGGACCTTAGGCTTACGTGGGGGACGCACATGAGTGACCCCCTGAAAGAAGGTCTTAACCAAGGAATGCTGAGCAAAGGACTTCTGAAAGAAGACGGACAGGGCAGAAACCTGACCCTTCAGAGTACTGAGTTTTAAACCCAACTCCAATCCATGCTGTAAAAACTCCAGAACCCTAGGGAAGAGACCTAGACTCACACCAATCAATGTAGGTACGCCATACCCTATAATAGATGGTAGGCTTCCTAGCCTGCACCATGGTATCCACCACCGAGGCAGACAAGCCTTTCTCCATCAAGATGGAGGTCTCAGCAGCCAGGCCGTCAAAGCCAGAGTTTGTAAATTGGGATGGCGTAAGGAGCACTGGCGCCCCTGGCAGAACGTACTGGTCTACTGCCATTTGTACCACGTCTGCGAACCACACTCTTCTTGGCCACCTGGGGGCCACCAGAATCACTGGCACCCTTTCCAGGGCAATCTTGCGCAGAACCCTGCCCAGCAGGGGGAACGGGGGAAAGACATATAGGAGCCGAAATTTCTTCCAAGACAATGACAGAGCGTCCGTGGCCAAGGCCAGAGGATCCTGAGACAGGGAGACAAAGGCCGGGAGCTTGCGATTGTGACGGGACGCAAACAGATCCACAGCCGGTAGACCCCAGCGGTGACACAGGGACTGGAATACCCTGTTGCAGAGGGACCACTCTCCCTGACGGGAAGTCCCCCTGCTCAGAGAGTCTGCTAGAAGATTCTCCACCCCCGGGATGTAAACAGCCGAAATGCATTGAACATTGACCTCCGCCCATGTCAGAATCCGCGACACCTCCTGGAGGGCACCCTTGCTCCGGGTCCCTCCCTGATGGTTGATGTAGGCAACCGCCGTCCTGTTGTCTGAACAGACAGTCCCTGCAGGTGATCGGTCAACTGCTCCAGAACCAACCTGACCGCCCGTAGTTCCAGAATGTTGATGGGTAAATGGGCCTCCTGAGGGCCCCACCTCCCCTGGAACCTCAGGGACCTCCAGAATCCCCCCCAACCTGACAGACTGGCATCCGTGGTGACCGTCTCCCAGGAGGGAGCTAGAAAAGACCTGCCCTTTAGCAAGTTCTTGAGGTCTAGCCACCACAAGAGGGACCTTCTGACCGATGGGGGAATCACACAAACCCCGTCCAATGACGCGGGATCCTTGTCCCATACTGAGATGAGGTGAAGCTGCAGAGGCCTCGAATGGAACTGAGCAAAAGGCACCGCCTCGAAGCTCGCCACCATCAGCCCCACCAGCTGCATTCCCTGCCTGAGGGAGAGCTGGGGGCACGAGAGCAGGGACCGCACCTGCGCAGTCAGAGCTTTCACCTTCTGTTGGGGAAGGAATATTCGTGACTGAACCGTATCCAGAATCATCCCCAGGAATGGGGTCACCGGCGAAGGGGACAGAGAGGACTTGGGATGATTGATCACCCAGCCGAAGGACTCCAAGGTGGACACCACCCGCTGAGTGTCCAGCTCCGCCTGCTGTAGGAGCCATGAGGCGATGAGGATGTCGTCCAGGTAGGGCAGCACTCGAATGCCCCCTGACCTTATAAAAGACATCACCCCCGCCAGCACCTTGGTGAACACTCTGGGAGCTGAAGTGAGGCCAAACGGTAGGGCCACAAATTGGTAATATTGATCGTTCAACGCGAATCTGAGAAACCTTTGGTTTCCCGGAAACACAGGGATGTGAAGGTAAGCATCTTTGATGTCCACAGTCGTCAGAAAGCCAACGGCTGAGCGCAGAAAGCCAACGGCTGAGCGCAGAGTTTCCATGCGAAAGCGTTTGTTCTTGACAAATTTGTTGAGGATCTTTAAATCCAGGATGGGCCTGACTGACCCATCTCTTTTGGGTACTGTGAAAAGGTTGGAGTAGAACCCCTCTCCCAATTCTCTCAAGGGAACCTTGCAAATAACTCCCAGATCCAGAAGTCCTTGCACTGCCTGCATCAGGACCTGAGCTGATACTGGGTCCTGGGGGATCCGGGACCTGATGAATCTTGAGGGGGGCGAACAGCAAACTCGATCTTGTAGCCAGAGGTAACTACCTCCTGAATCCACCGGTCTGAGACTCGGTGCCTACAGACATGCACGAAGTGCTGTAGCCATCCCCCCACCCTGGCGGGCGAGGGCGCCCCATCATGCCTGAGGGGTCTTGGGAGGGGCTTTGGGTTTGTCCCCCAGGAGGAGCCAGGACGTCGCCCCCTGCTCCTATGCCAAGAGTCTGCACGAGCCCCCGCGAAGGACACCCCTTCCCCTGCTTAACGCCTCTGTAGGGGGCTGAAAGGGGGCCCTGGCTACAAAAGGGCCGAGGCTGCCGCCTGCGCTGTGGTAACTTACCTCCTTTAGCAAAGAGGTCTAGGCGGTCCCAAACAGGCGTAGGCCCTTAAATGGAAGCCCAGTAAGGGCTTTCTTAGCAGCATTGTCGGCCGCCCACTGGCGTAGCCATATCACGCGGCGTATAGCCACCGCCAAGGCGGAAGATCTGGGACACAGCCTAATAGCATCGTCTGATGCAGACAGGATAAAGTTCACAAATACATCACAGTTAGACAGTGCATTAATAGTATCAGTAGGCAACTCGTCTGGGCCGTCAAGTGCATTCCTGACCATGGCCCTGAGCGCCACAGCGGTAATGGTCAAGGCGCAGACCGGGCGCAGCGCCGCCCCTCCAAATGCAAAGGCATGGCACACCAATTGGTCAATGCGCCGGTCCTCAGAATCCCGCAGCATAGTAATGTTGGGGGAGTGCATAATGGAGGTGTTAGACAGCCCTAGAATAGGAGCATCGACCTCGAGGGGCGATGACCAGCACTTGACCATATCAGCAGGGAATGGATACTTCCTGTCTAAGCTCTTAGGGATCCCGGGAAGTCTACTGGGATGTTCCCACTCCTTCAGCACGAGGTTATTGAAATGGGTTTGCTCAGGAAATTCCAATCGAGCCTTAGCAGTATGAAATAGCTCACCCCTTTGCCTAGGAGCCGCAACAGGGGGAGAGATGGACAAAACTTCAAAAATCTGAAGCAGTAGTTTGTCAGTATCATCCGGGGTCCAGTGATCAGAACCAGAATCGTCATGACCCCTTGACTTCTCGTCAGATGACCCTGAGTCAGAGAACAGCTCCCCTTCGTCCGAAGGGGCATGGCCAAATAGATGCGAAAACTCCTCAGACTCCGTAGGGAAAGGAGCAGAATCAGGGAGTATGTGCCGCTTTTTGCAGTGGCCCTGCGCGCTAGAGAACTAGCAAGCAATTTTTCAACACTGGCCAATCTAGTAGCCACATCAGGATGAGAATCCCTGCTTGTATTGGGGGTTAGACTCAGGCTTGGGGGGGTAGATGAAGTGAGGTGAGGTGCAGGCCCAGCCACAGGAGGGGCGGGAAGTACCATTAGCGCCTGCTGTGCACAAGGGACACAGACCCGTGCATTGTCACCGCTGATAGGTGAGACCCCACAAGCTACACACAGTCGGGCTTGTCCCGAGGGAACCCCGTTCACAATATCCTGGGATGCCTTCATATGGTGATTAATGGGCACAATAGGCCAGTAGGGATTGACGCTATAAGCTACCCTGGATGCCCCAATGACCCGCAGGGAAGTGGGAGTAATTATACAAGGTCCAACTGGGAAATACACCGGGCCGGGAGAAGCCACTGGATTCGACCGTCTGAAAGACATAATGGGAATAGGGATGTCAGAGCCATGCGCAGTGAACAAGAATGAAGAAAATCGCCCACGAGGGCACTTACAGACCTAGGGAGGAGGAGGACCGTCACCACATGCGCGCGTGACGAGCATCTAAAATGGCGCCAAGCAAACCTCGAAGGGCGGGCCAGAGCGGGCTGTGACGCGAAGCGCGCCAAGCCAGGTCCCCGCCCCCCCCCGAAGAGCGCGAAGCTCTGAGTTAGTAGTCAACGCAGACAAGAAAAAGCGAGTGTATGACACACATAGAAAAAAAAACAGGGGTTTGCCAAGAAGACGCCGCAGCGTCTGAGCAATAATAATAAAAAGGCAAACGGCGCGTCTCTGACACCAAGGTGTATAAGTCAAGGACAATACTAAGGCCATAACGTGTAATTAATACACTAAGACCACCACACACACCCCCCCCCTTTCTTTCTCCCCGAGCCACGGGGGGAACGAGGGAGGATGGCGACCCTTTGAACAGGGTCCACCGCACACGGGGCATGGGGCAATAATGAGGGAGGGGCATCCACTAGAGGCTCACCATCAGCCTAAACCGCGTACCCTTTGGTGGGGGACTGCGGTGGACATGGCTCCGTTAAGCACGCGTAGTGCTGCCTACCTTCACCCGACCAGCGCAGCCCAGGCTGGGAGGCACATCTAGAAGAGGACAGGTGGGAATAGTCCAACAGGGCCGCAGGCTTTAATAGCCCCGCTCACCTGCGAGAGAGTAATACTTGATGTCTTCGCAGTCAGCACTGCAGAGAAATCTGGGGATTTGTGGGAGGTCCCTGGGTATTTGAAGGGCCGGAAGGAGCCTATTTTGCATGTCTCTGCAGTGCATCCATCTGGCGGAGGATAACCCAAGTGTAAGTATTATAAGTATTATATCTGGAGCAGGACGTACTGTATACTAATAATATCTGTCTTCTGAACTATCTGCCCGTACTTTTGCATGTCTTTGGGCATGTGTAAGCAGCCTTACATACTTGTTCCACCAAAGCCTGGTGCCAAAAGCCCAGGAAGTTCCAATAGCCGGGGGGGGGGGGGGTCTAATCCATTAACTGAACTTATCTGGTGAAAAAAAAACACTCCACAGCCCCTCCGCTATAAGAGAGCAGTGTAGCCGAGTTATAATCCTAGTGCTCTCACTACATCCAGAGAATGAAGGATCTTCTCTTCCTGGCTAACTGAAGCAAGACATAAAGAAGGCAAAAAAACACCTCTTCATTTAGGATGAAAAAGGGTGAACCACCTTAGAAAGGAATCTTGCTTAAAATGGAAGACGGCCTTGTCCAAAAGCAACTATAATAAATGTCAGGTCTTGAGTTTCTCCACAATATGGAAGCCTGTTTTTGACCTGTATAGACCTTGCCTGATTTTCCTCTGCTATATGCTGCTCCACCAGCAGGTGACCCTCTTCTGCAGAGGTACTGGTAATTAGCCAGCACCTGTGTCACTTCCTGGCCTTTATAAGCTGATCCACCCCTGCATCCGGTGGATCAGCATTGCATTGTCTTCCTGGACCCAGACTCTGAACTCTTGAACACATAACTCCTGTCACAGCCTTTGTGATTTGCCTTCCCTGTCTCAGCCTTGTATCTGCCTTTGGACTTTCACTGGATCCCGATACTTGTATGTTTCCAAACTCCACCTGTGTACAGCAGCCTATGTGTGTTTATGTTTCCTGGGGTTACCTATATTTCTGCACTGCAGCCGTATAGCGTGTAGTGTTCATCTGTATTCTTGTACAGTTACTTCAGCACGTGTATGTTATTATGTCCACTTGTGTATTTGTACAGCAGCCTGGTTGGTGTGTGCTATGTATATTTGTTTCTGTTTATTTAAACACAGTTTGCCACATATCCGCCCCTGTCTCGCAGCTCTCAATTACTGGTCATTATATACTATAGAATAAGGGATTTCTCTGCTGAGAGATCCAGGACAGAATGCTGATCCCCAAAAA
Source organism: Gastrophryne carolinensis (assembly GCA_027917425.1). Taxonomy (NCBI): domain Eukaryota; kingdom Metazoa; phylum Chordata; class Amphibia; order Anura; family Microhylidae; genus Gastrophryne; species Gastrophryne carolinensis. The sequence goes on from CM051234.1 coordinate 1,930,751, forward strand.
GAACAGGAGATTGTGAGACTGATCTGGCTTTGTTGTGCTGAGGATGTGCAGGGTCCTAGTGCCAGCCCTAGATTTTGCTTTTCCTAGTTTCTGTATTGCTGTCTGTGCTGGGTCTTGTGGTTCCTCTAGTCTTGCTGGGCCCTCGGCCTTCCTGTCTTGAAAATTTGGCTTTATTGCTGTCAGGCTTTCTGGCTACAACCAAGGAAGGGCTGAGCGAGCTCCAGGTGTGGGGGCAAAGCGAAGCAAAATAAATCCAAAAGAGCAATTCAAAAGTCAGGGCTGCTGGCAGAGGGGCAAAATTTATTAATCCGGATTCAGAGGCAAACAGGCAAAGTCCAGTAAACAATCCGAGTTCATGGGCTGGCAGCAAATAGGCAAAGTCCAGTAAACAATCCGAAGTTCTAACCGTGTAATCCGTGCAAGGGTTAATCCAGTAGCTGATCGGGAAGCAGGCCACAGGTCAATCCAGTATCACAGTCAGGAATTGCAGGTAACAGGAATCACAGCTTCCAGGAACTGAGCTGATAACACAGCAATGAATACAGGCCAGCTGTCCATTTAAATAGCGGTATAAATAAAGCTGAGTGGGGCGTTTCAGGGCAGGAGTGAAGTCACTTCCTGTACACAAGCCAAGCAAAAAATTTGGAAGTAAAAAACATGCCCAAGAGTCTAGGCTTCGTGCAGTTGCAGTGAGCCGAACACCAGGTGGAGCTGTTGAGCAGTGCAATGGATGAATAGCCAAGTCAATTACAAACACCCAAGGTACTTCTGCGGCTGTGTGCAGAGATCAATGGAGCACACCCAAGTCTCATATAAGAGCAAGAAAGGCGAGGAGACTGACAATCGCCTTCTAGTCCTTGCTGGGCCTTCTTTAGTTTATGTTCTAGCCTATACTTGGGCCAGTTCTGTTATATCCTGTACTGGGGCCCAGATCTTTGTTATCAGGCTTAGAGAGACCACTGAGTGACAAGATCTGGATCGTCGGACAACCTTTAAGGGTCGTCTTCCGATAGTCTTCCTATATCTGGCCACCGAGGAGCCACCAGAATGTTTGGGATTTCCTCATGGTCAATCTTCTCTGGTACTCGACCCAGGAGTCGAACTGGAGGAAGGCAGAAGGAATCTTGAATGCTGACAAATGAAGAGTCTATGCATCTGTCTACTGTTAGAGGATCCCTGGAATGAAATACAACTTCGCAATCTTCCTATTGTAACTGGATGCAAAGAGATCTACCTCTGGGAACCCCAGCGCATGCAAAGGGGCCAAAGAATCCTCTGACTGAGGGACCACTCTCCCTGATGCAAGACCGTTCTGCTCAGATGATCGGCCTGCAAATTGTCAATTCCTGATGTTGGGTGTTTACTCGGACCACGATAAGTCTATCCGGCCTCTCTGACCCAACCTTGGCATCGTTCTTCTTTTACAGCCAGCAGCAGAATCATGTAAGACATACGCAGCAGGACAACACATGAATCTGCTTTATAGAAAAAGCTTGCATTCTTATATCCAACATGTCAGTAGGAGAGTGACCTCCGGCCCCCACCCCTGCAAAAGCATCATTTCTACATAACGCAATATAACGTAATCTTACAGATTGCGCAAGAAATTCCTAACAGATTCACCAATTAGGGAGTATCTGAGCCGTTACTATCTAATCTTGGGTGTATGACATGCTCTGACCGTACCAAGCCTCAGAATCACACGTACACCACAAAGCTTAAGCCTAAATATATTGAGGCAGGAAAGATGGCTGAAATGACGTAAAAGAGAGAGAGAATTAACCCTTCACCTGACATGTGGAACGCCGAGATGAGCGGAACATGCTTCTCAGCCCCCGAGTAAGCTCCTATTTTGCTTTTGGCGCCCCCCTGGTGGTTGATGCCACTTACGTCAGTTTGTCCATTTGAATCCCGATTAGATAATCCTTCAGATTGGGTCCAATGTTTGAGAGTCAATAGAATTGCTCTCAATTCCAGGATATTTATGGGAACTCTGCTTTCCACAATCTCCACTGTGCCTGGATCGATTGTGACCCCACAACACTCCCCAAATCTGTTAGACTGGCATGCCTAAGTGATAATGTTCCGTAGACCCGGAAGAAGGATCTGCCCATCTGAAGAGGCAGAGAATTCAGCCACCAGGTTACAGAGTGTCTTGCTAGAGTGTAATTTTAAATTGTACGTTTTTATTAAGGATATACAAAGTACAGGGTAACATCAGGGTAACATCAACAGAGCGGTGTGGCATCAGAAGCGACTGAACATGAGATTATACAGTGACCAAATTATTCTAGACAGTTGCTTAGGTCATTGCATATAATAAAGTTTTCCTGGATATCGCTTGCGTCTCGCCTCCCCTTATCCCATTTTTAAAGTAACACAACAGCGTAAGTAAAACTGAGAACGAGAACGAGGACACACCGATGGAGCCTCAGAGGAGAAAGAAAAGAAGAAAGGAGAAAAATCCTACAGAGAAGGGGATAGCAGACCGAAGAAGGGGGCAGGGAGGTGAGAGAGAAGCAAGAAAAAAAAAAAAAAAAAGGGGGGGGAGGAAAGGGAGGGGAAGGGTCAAGTCGGCAGCAGAGACTCTCCCTGCATCCGGACTTCATTTACTCCTGGAGAAATTTGAGGTATTCCAACCAATACCGTGAACTGAACCCATGCACGCCAGGTCTCCCAATGTTTCGCTACGTCATCCCTCAGAGAGACCGTGAGCTCCTCCATCCTGCAGAAGTCTCCAACTCGTGACAACCACATAGCCCTGGTCAGTGGCTCAGGAGATTTCCAATAAGCGGGGATGCAGGTCTTGGCTGCAATTAGAAGGGGGGCCAAGAGGGATTTCCCCCTAACCTGAAGGGAGGCAGGTGCTAGATTCAAGAGGTAATTTGCCGGGTCTGCCCCCAAATCAATATCTGTAAGGCGTTCAATGATCACCCTTACATTTGCCCAGAATTTTGACAGCCCAGGGCAGTCCCAGAAAATGTGGATCATAGTACCCCTTTCCTGTGAGCACCTCCAGCACAGAGGGGGGCAGAGGGAAACATCCTCTCCAGTTTAGAGGGGACCAAGTACCATCTGGAGAGAATTTTATAAGAGGTTTCTTGATAGCGATTAGATATTGAAGATTTGTGGGTAAGCTGGTACATCGCTCGCCTCTGATCGGCAGAAAAGTTCCTTCCGAGTTCCTTCTCCCAACCCTCCATGAAGGACCGCACAGAGGAATCAGGAGGATTCACCAGCAGCGCATATGTGCCAGATAAGGCCCCCCTAATATGACCCACCCCTGTGCAAAAACCCCTCTCAAATGGGGTTAGGGCTCTCGGTACCTGAGCTGAACGCGAAGTAGATCTTTGCTAGTGGGAAAGTTGAAATGCCTGCCACTCGCTGAGGGGTCATAGAGAGAACCTTCCAGCCAGCTCCCCCACCTCGCAACAATCCCTCTCTCAAGTGTTGAATTCTGAAGCAATTTTGTTTCGCCCAAGCCTGGAAGGGAGCATCTGAGAGGCTCACCGGGAAGTCAGGGTGGCCAATAACCGGGGTCAGGGGTGAGAGGGGAGGGGAGATGTCCGGCTCAGGGAAAAACTTTGCAGCTATACTCCTGGTCGGGCCTATCGTCGGGTGTTTATTCAGCACTGGGAAGTGATTAACAGGGATCCAGGGGTGCCCCAAAAGAACAGAAGAGGATTCGGCCTGTTCAATGAGGGTCCATTGCTTGTTGCAGGCACACCAGCCTGCACCAGTCTATGATGCGGACCAAATGGGCCGCCGCCTGATAGGATTTCCAATTCGGGAGACCAATGCCCCCGCTAACTTCGGGAGAGCCAACAGGGAGGCAGCCAGATGGTGAGATTTCCCCGCCCACACAAAACTTGTGCACAGGCCCGAGAGCTTTTAAAAGAATGCCCGTGGGATCTCCACCAGTAGGGCTTAGAACAGATACAATACTCTGCTAGGGTGTAATTTAGCTCAAATTCACAAGTATATTTGCAGCCCCTAAATGTATAAGACAATTTAAAAGCTCAAATACGTGTGTATCTCTAAAATGACACTGTGTCAGTAATTCCCAAGGGAAAGCTTGATGCACTTTAAACAGTTATTTTTTATACCTTGCAAAAAATGTACAAATACAAAAATGCTACAAGAAGTGTTACAACATAGAAGCCCTAACAGGTCAAAAGAATATATATATATATATATATATATATATATATATATATATTAAAATGGATTACTCATGTGTTTTAATCAGGTCCAGGCAGAAATCAGCAGGCCTCATCCAAACTCCAAAACAAGACGGCTGCTGTATTCTGGTTCACAACGCAGGTCTCTCTATCCCAAAGCAAAATCTCGTCATCCACCTGTGTCCCTTCCATTTAACATGTGTGTCCTTCGGCTGTCCGAACAAATCTCTCTCGTCTTTCGCCAGTCCACTGTTTTTCTCAGGTTGACCCTTTGTTTCATTTGGAATAGTGGAGGTGATCTCTGATTGGCTCATACAAACTAATCAAGGTGATAACTCTAGGTCACATAAAAGTATCACAGGTAGTTTGGCCAAATTAATTTGCATGCGAATGCGCACATGAAACTAAGCTCAGGCCAAGCCAGTCTTCAGAACAAAGCGAGGTCTCCCACCATGCTGTAAAGTAACCAACCATGTGGCCAAACAAAAGGGATCATCCTATATACAGTGTTATGAGTAACAGGGCAAATATTACATTCCATTTTATCACTGATGGGGAGGTGTGATAGCATATGGACGCTTCAAAAGAACCTGTGTCTGGGAGAAGGGGGGGTAGAGGGGCAGAGACCGCGCTTAAAGGTAGGCCAAGGAGACGAGAACAGCGTCATTCTCTGGACAGTGGTCGCGCGGCAGCGTGCTGGAGGTGCCCCAACCACCTGTAAGCTCTTGACATACCCCTTGTGGGAGCTCTTCATCACCACTCCCCAACTGCATCTTAAGGTAACTGACTATTATAGATCTCTGTGTAACTCACTGTAACCTGTAACCCACTACTCAGAACAGCACTTGTATTCATTCATATTCCATCATAGCCAAATGTTTGTTATCACTGCCTAGTGTGCGCTCATTGCATTAATACCTATATTTGACTTGCCTTAGCCAAGAATCTGTATGTCCGCAGGCTTTGGGCCTGGTAGTCCTGCTAGGAGGGCAAACGGACAGGGTTTTGGGAAGGCGGGCTGCATGATCGGTCCCTGATTGATAGTTGGATCACGTGACCCGCGGTTCCCTGACAAGTGTCATTTCTGATTGCATAAGATTTTTTACACTTTCTTTGGGAACAAAAAATATTATAGCTTCACAGGAAGAGTCTTGTAGAATTTGTCATGGAAAAAGGGGGCGATCCAAGGATCCCGGATACTGATCCCAGATCGAGAGGAATTCCACTACAGCAGTGTGTATAACTGCAAAAGGCCCCACGGACGCATTCCTTAACAAATCACCAGGTGAGGGCAGGTGAAGAGATCCTGAACCTTGGCCTGCAGTGACTATCCAGCCAAGCTTATCTAATGACATTTATAAGACAGTCTGTGTATGAAGGTATAAGCCCTTATACCAGGGGCACTCAACCACTTCTTGTAAAGGTCCATTTAAAAGGCTTCCGGTGAGAGGTGAAGGTCCGGAGGGCTGACGCGGGGGGGTGGATAATTAGAACTCAGTGCACAAGAATGGATGGCGCTGAGCTGGGGGGTACGAGATGGTGGGACAGGGATAGGTGGGGCTGAGCTGGGGCAGGTGGAAAAGATTGGATGGGGCCTAGAGACTGAAAAACAAAGTTGTTGTGTACCTAGCAATGCCACTTCCCACCCCGCAGTACTTCATATAACAATGCTAGGTGCCAGGGAGCCATGACACTGCCAGGGGGATTAAGCATTACGTCCAGGGGGCAGCACTGAGCACAGCAACACAGAAACAACCGAGTGCAGGGCTGTCGGGGCAGGGGTCAGGAAATCTGGTGCAGAGATCCGCATTCGGACCCCGGTCCGCCAGTTGAGTATCGCTGCCTTTATACTCTGCTGGTTCAGGTATATACAAGCTTGAAGTAACGCTTTAAGATGCAAATATACCATAAAATAAGATATGTTATAGGAAATGCTTTATTTCCTGAGTATTGCAGAAGTTGTGGTTTTGTCTGTAACTCTCGCCCACGCACACATTAGGCAAAGACGCTTAAGCACAGCGACGCATCCGCCTCAGCTTCTCTAAAAAATGATACGTTGTGCTTCTGGAAAGTACCGCCGCGCCCTGAAGTGACACGAAAAACACCTGTATTGTCTGTACAGGAGGAGCTCGCATCCCGAATATAGCAGTTTGGTGAATACACTTATGTTATCATTCCATTTGTTCACCACACATTTTTCCGCCCGGGTCGTACAGGTCAAGTGTCAGACGCTTAGAAGGGCCGTGTCACCCAGTAGAGAAAGACCACCCAACAATGTATGCTTCTGGGCTCCCTGAAAATATGGGGCCCTGATCAGTAGATCGTCTAAGTAAGGGATTATATGTATCCCTTGATAAGCCATCTACTGCAAAAGCAGATACTTTTGATGACCCAGAAACGGCCCCATTCGCGGGGGCGGGGGGGCTGGGAGCCGCAAGCCAGATGGAGAACCTGCGGCTGAAGAAGCGGCCTCACTCGCGGAGGAAGCCGAGAGCCGCAAGCTGGTTGGATAACTGGTGGCTGAAGAAGCGGCCCCACTCGCAGAGAAAGCCGAGAGCCACAAGCCGGACAGAGAACCGGTGGATGAAGGTGCGGCCCCACTCGCAGGGGAAGCTGAGAGCCGAAGGACAGATGGGGAACCGGTGGCTGAAGAGGCGGCCCCACTCGCAGGGGAAGCCTAGGGCCGCAAGCTTAAAGTTGACCAACACCCACCCAGGGGTGATCGGCCCGGGAATCTATAAAATTCCCGGGCCGATCACCTCCCTCACCGCAGGACATCCGAGATCGGGATGTCCCGCGGGGCGAAACACCCCCAAAACCCCCCAAAAAACCTTACCTTATCGCCCGCGCCGGCCGTTTGTGAATGGCCGGCGCGGGCGCGCGCCCTGTAAGAGTGACGTGCGGGAGGCGGCGGTGGACGCGCTGTCTTGTCCGTCGCTGTCACCCGCTTGTCCGTCGGCGGGGATTGGACGGCGCGGTCACGTGGGAGCGTGGTGAGGTGAGTTTTTGGGGCTTTCTGGGGGGTTTCACACAGCGGGGCACCCCCAATCGGGGTGCCCCCCCCGAAGTGGACCAAAACCCAGGATAGTCAAAATCCTGGGTGTTGGTCCACTTTAACAAAAGTAAAGAAGCTCAACTCAATAGAAACTCTTGGGGGGAGGGGGCGTGGAGGCGGGGCGCTGTAGCTTTGTTTAATTCTCCTTGAAATGGGTTCGGCTCTATATTACGCCAAGCTTCTGTAAAAGCAAAACCTAAACTGATGAGCGACGGCTAAAGTAAGATCTGAACGCAAGTGTTTGGAATTGGAAATGGTTCTTTAAGGGTCAGTATTTAGTTGATGCTGCTGCATTTTATATGTGTCGCCTTCAAGATTCTTTCTGATGACATTTGCTGTAAGTGCTGAAACCACAAAGTTCCGTCATGCTAAGTAAGACACGTGCAGTTTCCAGATAAGACTCAGATATAACCACACCCAGGCATAGGGGCGAGTGTTCCCAGAACTCACTTATCTATCGTATCATCATAAACCGCTGAATGTAATGTTAGGTTTGCGTTGAAAGTTCAGGTAATGAGAATAATAAAGCAGCAAATTACAAAAAATAGCACAATACTCCGCGCCACCTATGAGTACTATACTGTGTGCAGGCTGAGGGCAGGGCCTCCCCGCTATGATTAGCGGTAACCACAATTGTACCAAAAATTGGGGCCACCAGACCTGACCCACTTGGGTCCTGCCAATAAATGCAGCCGCACTTTCCAGATAAAAAATGTGTATAACCCTTTATTGAATCTTATAGGTCCATACAATACTGAAATATAACTTCACACTACATGAATATTAAAAACAATAAAAAACAATGGCTCACTGGATGAAAAAACTGTCTCTCCATAATAAATCAGCAATATATATCAACAAGTTCCTAAGTGAATTGCTTCCCAATAATGTGCAAATTATGCAAAAATAACACCACGATTATCCAAAAAAGTACTCAACCTCTAATAATACATTTATAGAATAGTATTGCCTCAAAAAAGTGCTAAGTGCTAAATGCTTAAACTGTGCAAAACTGCAAAAACAGAAGTGCCAAGTGCTATGCTCAAAATGTCAGTCCTATGCTAGCCCTTCCTAAATAGTGCATATGTATATTAATATAGTGCTGCGTGAACCGCAAAAAATGCAAAACACACGATAGGAACTAATACATGAAGGATTACATCACCAAGTAACAAAGTCCCAGCAAAGAAACACCGACGCGTTGCGTGGTTCAGTTCTTACCACTTCGTTATATTTCAGTATTGTATGGACCCATGCGATTCAATTAAAGGGTTATATACATTTTTTATCTGGGTAGCGCGGCTGCATTTTTTGGCAGGACCCAAGTGGGTCCGGTCTGGTGGCCCCAATTTTTGGTACAATTTTACTAAAGCAGCAAACAGATCTCCTGATGCCTGTCCCAAGATCCTCTCTTCCATTTCCTGCAGCACCAGGTGGATGCAGTAGCAGGACCAACACTTCCTGTTTGAATATCTTTATTATCCAGGCAGAATAGATTACACGGTGGACACGGGCATCCCGCGCAGGGGAGGCGGGGAAAGCTGACCATGTGATTTATATAAAGGTTCTGGTCCCGGCTGATTACATTGTATTACAATACTCCACAGAAGAATGAGAAATAAAAGTGTAACAAGTGGCGTTGCGTCGTCCTTGGCTTCCTGTTATTCCTGCAGGTTGTTGCCCCCGTTACCTCATGCCAGACGTCCGATTCCCACAAACCTTCTCTGCTTTGTAGCCTTTATTATTTGCGGATTGAGGTCCGCTTTAGAGCGTGAATCATAACCGAACATAGAAGAGTTAGAAAAGAGAACATAGACAAAGAAGAGGAAACAGTAACAATGTCCCCACTTTCCAGGACCACACAATAAAAAAGGCCCCTCTGTCCCCTGGAGCTCACAGGGCAAGCGACAATGGCAAGTCACAGTGGTCCCGCAGCCGTTCCTGACCACAGCAGAGCATACTCAAGATCCATAAAGTAAGGCCACGCCCTTCCCAGTTCAGCCACGCCCAGAAATGAAAGTGAAGCCAGAAGCTTCACTAAAAATATTTAAGCCATTTACATATAATTAGACTTTTATAAATGGCTTAATTGTGAGGTGAGGTAGGGGTAAGTCAGTGTCAGGACAGGGACTTTCTATTGGGTTACAAACTGTAGTCTGGAGATATGGAAGGAGGGGGGGGCTGCTGTGCCGGGGGAGAAAATACTAAGGGGGGGAGGGGTATTTAAAAGTAAGAGTAAAAGCAAAGACAGGGGACAGCATAAGATGGTGAAGGTCACTTCCCCTGGGTTCAAGGCTGCGGCAGGACAGGCCACAGACTGGGGATACAGGCTCCAAATGGAAGTGACTCCCAACATAGCAAAATATATTTTTATGGGTAACAAGAACAGGAGAGTAAAATGAAATTCCTCCCGGCCGACCCCTGGGGGTAAACGGGCAAAATGGAAAAGCCGAGCTCTCAGGAGTAATTACAGAAACCTAAAAAGCAGTTAATAAAGCCTATAAAAAAGAAACAATGCTGGAAAAAGCCTGACACTGCAATCACAGATGTGACCAATAAAGCAAAACAAACCCTAAATGTTTCCTATATATAAATGCAAAGATCAGAGCAGGTAGGTGGCCTCACTTATGGCCATGGGGAATGGGATTAACCCTTTAAGTGCCGGCCTGCCTAGAGTTCTCGTCACCCTCTGTTGCCAGACCACATTTCACTATTTTGCGCTACACAAGTTCAACTGTGATTTCAGAAGGGATTTCCCAGGGAAATATTGGCCCGGGAATCTATCCAGCTGGGTTTTGGTCACATTAAAGCAGAATTCTTCTCTCCTCTTCCTCACTCCTATGGCACACAGCTGCAGCCAATCAGAGCCGTTTGCCAGAGGATGTAATTGTGGGGGGCGGGGTCCATCTGGAAGCACTGGGCCATTAATACAGCTCAGCTATTGCAGCCATTTATTATTTGGTTACTAACGATAAAATGCGAAAAATCGTTACTGACATTAGCGGCAATGACATCACATTATAAGACACGACCACCTGACTCATCTGCACCAATCACAGGAGAGCTTTCCTCCTCCTCATCATCACTGCTCACACCTGTGTCCTCTGACCTCTCTGCTGTCACCTGGCAACCGCTCTCTGTATGCTCCGCTTCCTCCATGGCAAGCCCCGCCTCCTCCATAGGTAGCCCTGCTTCCACAGCAAGCTCCTCCTCCTTGTATTTTATCTGATCAAATAAATGAGAATTAGTCCAAAATCAGCTCTATATATTAACACAATGCACCGAGCCCTGCCCACTATCCCCTCCCCCTCTGAGTGGCTCCTCCCTGTTATCCCCTCCCCATCTGAGTGGCTCCTCCCTGTTATCCCCTGCCCCTCTGAGTGGCTCCTCCCTGTTATCCCCTGCCCCTCTGAGTAGCTCCTCCCTGCTATCCCCTCCCCCTCTGAGTAGCTCCTCCCTGTTATCCCCTCCCCCTCTGAGTAGCTCCTCCCTGCTATCCACCCTGCTATGTACAGGGTGTGGGAAACATACAAGATAGGCTCTTATTCAGGGTGAGGTTCCGGATTAATGTGGGCAATCTGTATGTACAGGGTGTGTGAAACATATAAGATAGGCTCTTATTCAGGGTGAGGGTCCGGATTAATGTGGGCAATCTGTATGTACAGGGTGTGGGAAACATATAAGATAGGCTCTTATTCAGGGTGAGGTTCCGGATTAATGTGGGCAATCTGTATGTACAGGGTGTGTGAAACATATAAGATAGGCTCTTATTCAGGGTGAGGGTCCGGATTAATGTGGGCAATCTGTATGTACAGGGTGGGGGGAACATATAAGATAGGCTCTTATTCAGGGTGAGGGTCCGGATTAATGTGAGCAATCTGTATGTACAGGATGTGGGAAACATACAAGATAGGCTCTTATTCAGGGTGAGGGTCTGGATTAATGTGAGCAATCTGTATGTACAGGGTGTGGGAAACATATAAGATAGGCTCTTATTCAGGGTGAGGGTCCGGATTAATGTGAGCAATTTGTATGTACAGGGTGTGGGAAACATATAAGATAGGCTCTTATTCAGGGTGAGGGTCCGGATTAATGTGGGCAATCTGTATGTACAGGGGGAAAACATATAAGATAGGCTCTTATTCAGGGTGAAGGTCCGGATTAATGTGAGCAATCTGTATGTACAGGGTGTGGGAAACATATAAGATAGGCTCTTATTCAGGGTGAGGGTCCGGATTAATGTGGGCAATCTGTATGTACAGGGTGTGGGAAACATATAAGATAGGCTCTTATTCAGGGTGAGGGTCCGGATTAATGTGGGCAATCTGTATGTACAGGGTGTGGGAAACATATAAGAAAGGCTCTTATTCAGGGTGAGGGTCCGGATTAATGTGAGCAATCTGTATGTACAGGGTGTGGGAAACATATAAGATAGGCTCTTATTCAGGGTGAGGGTCCGGATTAATGTGAGCAATCTGTATGTACAGGGTGTGGGAAACATATAAGATAGGCTCTTATTCAGGGTGAGGGTCCGCTATAATACATAGGTTATAATAGAAAAATAAGGCTTAGCTCCCTTCAGTCGCCATAGCCCCGCCCCTGCTAAGGAGGGGGCGTGGCCAGTTCAGGCCTGCACCCAGTTACATAGAGGGAAGCAGTGGGCGGATCAGGTGACGTCTGGGAGGGATCAGCTGCTTGTGGGCGGTCCCTTTAACTCGGAGCTCCTCCCCCCTCAGTACAGGGGCAATAACTGCTGTGGGGAGGGGGAAACCCAATCATTTCTCTGGGAGCGGGGTTCCTCTTTAACCTCCTCACCCAGGTGTCCTGCTGAAGCCACACCCCCCTCATCTGTAGCTTCTCCTTCCCAGCATCTCCTGCACTGGGCGTGGCTTCCTGACCAACAACCAATCAGCAGACGGGAGAGCTCCGCCTCCAGAGGGGGCAGCATTAACCCGTACAGTGAGTGGCCGGCCCTGGAGTCTGAGACCAACCAAGTGCCCCCCCTGGGCATCCAGATCCGGCGTCACCTGTGCAGGTATCTGAGGCCACGCCCCCAGACAGGCCAGGTTAGGGCCGCCCCCGCCCCACTCCCTGTGCGCTTCATGCCGGCCATCGGTGCTCTGATTGGACGAGAGCTGCACATGCACCGTGGGCGTGTCACACATCATCATCATCATAGAGACAATTAACTTTAAAGTGGATCCAAACCCACGGCGATCAATAAGATTCCCTGCTGTGTGATACCCCCCAGGGAGGGGTCCATGGGCGGGGCTACGGCAATAAGTAACACGTGACCTCACCTGAGGGAGGAGCATGGAGGAACACGTGACCTCACCTGAGGGGGGAGCATGGAGGAACACGTGACCTCACCTGAGGGGGGAGCATGGAGGAACACGTGACCTCACCTGAGGGGGGAGCATGGAGGAACACGTGACCTCACCTGAGGGGGAGGAGCATGGAGTAACACGTGACCTCACCTGGGGGGGAGCATGGAGTAACACGTGACCTCACCTGAGGGAGGAGCATGGAGTAACACGTGACCTCACCTGAGGGGGGAGCATGGAGTAACACGTGACCTCACCTGGGGGGGAGCATGGAGTAACACGTGACCTCACCTGAGGGGGGGGGAGCATGGAGTAACACGTGACCTCACCTGAGGGGGGGGGGAGCATGGAGTAACACGTGACCTCACCTGAGGGGGGGAGCATGGAGTAACACGTGACCTCACCTGAGGGGGGGAGCATGGACTAACACGTGACCTCACCTGAGGGGGGGGGAGCATGGAGTAACACGTGACCTCACCTGAGGGGGGAGCATGGAGTAACACGTGACCTCACCTGAGGGGGAGGAGCATGGAGTAACACGTGACCTCACCTGAGGGGGGAGCATGGAGTAACACGTGACCTCACCTGAGGGGGAGGAGCATGGAGTAACACGTGACCTCACCTGAGGGGGGAGCATGGAGTAACACGTGACCTCACCTGGGGGGGAGCATGGAGTAACACGTGACCTCACCTGAGGGGGAGGAGCATGGAGTAACACGTGACCTCACCTGAGGGGGGAGCATGGAGTAACACGTGACCTCACCTGGGGGGGAGCATGGAGTAACACGTGACCTCACCTGGGGGGGAGCATGGAGTAACACGTGACCTCACCTGAGGGGGAGGAGCATGGAGTAACACGTGACCTCACCTGAGGGGGGAGCATGGAGTAACACGTGACCTCACCTGGGGGGGAGCATGGAGTAACACTTCAATACTTCAATACTTTTTTGAACCGCCAAGTAAGTACAGTGTACAGACAAGGAATGCTTTTTTGGTGAGGAGAAACTCCATGAGAGCTATAACAATTACATGAAAACAAAGTATACAATGAATAATGATACAGTGCAGGTAACTATAGTGACTAACAATTGTCAGTGATGCAGAACAGGAAGTAATAAAGTGTCTCTCATGCTCTGGGACTATTCAACGCCAAGACTGCGAGAGGAAAAAAACTGTTCCTGTGTCTAGAAGATTTGGTAGCATGAGCCATAAATCTGCGGCCAGACGGTAGTAACCTGAAGAAGTGATGACCTGGGTGCGCCACGTCGCCATAGATCTTCTTTGCCCTTGAGGAGATTCTACTCATGTGTTGATCATCCAAGGAAGGTAGGGGGGATCCAATCAACCTCCCCGCCGTACCACACTGTACATGAGCTGGTCAGGATTGATCCAATGGCACCGTTGTAGAAAGCCTTCAAGATCTTTTTGGACATCCCGAATTTTATCAACTGTCTGAGGAAGAATAACCTCTGTTGGGCCTTCTTTAGGATAGCAGACGCTTGCTTGCTCCACTTCAGGTCCTGTGTGATATGGGTACCAAGAAATTTGGCACTGGTTACAATCTTGACGGCCTCCTCACCAATCAAAATGGGATGGTGTGATTGGTGGGATCGCCTAAAGTCAATTATAAGTTCAACTGTTTTATGTGTGTTCAGTATAAGATTGTTAGCTTTGCTCCAACAGTCAAGAGCTTCTACTTGGGCCCTATAGCAGGACTCATCATTGTCACTGATGAGGCCTACTATGGTGGTGTCGTCAGCGTATTTAACGATCTTGACCGATGGATGTGAGGAGATTAAGTCATTAGTGTAGAGTGAGAAGAGTAGTGGAGACAGGACGCACCCCTGTGGTGCACCCATGTTTGTGATCCTGGATGTGGAAATGAAAGGTCCCAGTTTGACCCTTTGGGACCTGCCTGTCAGAAAACTAAAAATCCAGCCTGTTAAGTTTAGTGGGATGCCCAAGGATAGCAGCTTCTCTTGGAGAATTTGTGGATCAATGATGTTGAATGCAGAAGAGAAGTCCACGAATAGCAGCCTAGCATAGGACTTGGGACGATCAACGTGATCCAATGTGTACTTGATCGCCAGATTGACCGCATCCTCTGCAGATCTGTTAGCTCTGTAAGCGAACTGAAGTGGATCCCAAGAAGAACCTGTGGCCTCCTTGAGGAATGACATGATTAGTTGTTCAAATACCTTCATGACCACAGGGGTAAGAGCAATTGGTCTGAAGTCATTCAAGTCCGAAGCGGATGAAGATTTTGGTACCGGGATAATAAATGAGCTCTTCAGGCAGCTGGGGACTATACCAACCTCGAGCGAACTGCTGAAGATGTCTGTAAGGACTGGAGCAATCTGTTCTGCGCATACCTTGAGGCATGTTGTGGAAATGCCGTCAGGACCTGATGCCTTCCTGGGGTTGAGGGACATCAGAAGCTTCCTGACGTCTGATACTTCAAAGTCCAGATTGGACGGACACTCAGGGCGGGATGTGCTACCAACACATGGTAGGGAATTAGTAGGGTGAGTGCCGCTAGCAGAACTGTCTGGTTCGAACCGGCAGTAGAAATTGTTTAGTTCCTCAGCAAGCTCTTTGTTTGGAGTAATGGAAGGGGAGGAGCCCTTGAAGTTGGTGATGTGTCTTAAGCCGTTCCAAAGTGCCTTGGGATTAGCAGAAGCGAATTTCTCCTCCAGCCTGGTTGAGTATAACCTTTTAGCAGCTTTTATCTCTTTTGAAAGCTTGTTCCGGAGTCTTCTGTATTCAGGGAGATTGCCATTTTTGTGGGCTTCCTCCTTTTTAGCTCTAAGGGTCTTGATCGACCTCTTAAACCAAGGTTTGTTGTTCTCCTGCTTCCTGTAGGTACTTGTCTGAATCAGCATGCCTTCACAGAACTTGATGTAGGATGTTGCCTTGTCAGTCCAGTCATTGATGTTGTTCGGATCTTTGAAGATTTCCCAGTTAGTGGATTCGAAGCATGCCTGTAGATTGGATTTTGCCTGCTCCGTCCACTTCTTAGTAGTAATGTAGGAAGGCCTGCAGTTTTTCAGTTGCTGCTTGTATGCTGGTATCAGGTGGATGAGGGCGTGATCAGAGTAACCAAGTGCTGCTTTAACAATAGGTTTGTACGCACCTTTTATCGTAGTGTAGCAGTGGTCAAGGGAATTACCGCCTCTGGTGGAACAGGTAATATGCTGAAAGAACTTTGGCATTTCTAGATTGAGCTTAGCTTGATTGAAATCACCCATTACGATGATGAGGGCCTGGGGAAATTTCCTTTCGCATTCATTAATGCAGTCAACTAATCCATCTAAAGCAGAATTTACAGCTGACTGAGGAGGAATATAAACCCCAATAAGAATAAAAGAGGAAAGTTCCCTTGGAGCGTAAAAGGGTCTACAGTTGACTGCCAATAATTCGAAACAGGGAGAGCAGCTTGTGACAAGGATTTTTGTGTCTCTGCACCAGTTGGAGTTCACATAGAAGCAGATGCCACCTCCCCGCGATTTTTGCGCTGTGTGACAGTCCCTGTCTGCCCTAATGATACTAAAAAACACGTGACCTCACCTGAGGGAGAGCATGGAGTAACACGTGACCTCACCTGAGGGGGAGGAGCATGGAGTAACACGTGACCTCACCTGAGGGGGAGGAGCATGGAGTAACACGTGACCTCACCTGAGGGGGGAGCATGGAGTAACACGTGACCTCACCTGAGGGGGGAGGAGCATGGAGTAACACGTGACCTCACCTGAGGGGGGGAGCATGGAGTAACACGTGACCTCACCTGAGGGGGAGGCATGGAGTAACACGTGACCTCACCTGAGGGGGGAGCATGGAGTAACACGTGACCTCACCTGAGGGGGGAGGAAGCATGGAGTAACACGTGACCTCACCTGAGGGGGGAGCATGGAGTAACATGTGACCTCACCTGAGGGGGGAGCATGGAGTAACATGTGACCTCACCTGAGGGGGGAGGAAGCATGGAGTAACACGTGACCTCACCTGAGGGGGGAGCATGGAGTAACACGTGACCTCACCTGAGGGGGGAGCATGGAGTAACACGTGACCTCACCTGAGGGGGGAGCATGGAGTAACACGTGACCTCACCTGAGGGGGGAGCATGGAGTAACACGTGACCTCACCTGAGGGGGGAGCATGGAGTAACATGTGACCTCACCTGAGGGGGGAGCATGGAGTAACACGTGACCTCACCTGAGGGGGGAGCATGGAGTAACACGTGACCTCACCTGAGGGGGGAGCATGGAGTAACACGTGACCTCACCTGAGGGGGGAGCATGGAGTAACACGTGACCTCACCTGAGGGGGGAGCATGGAGTAACACGTGACCTCACCTGAGGGGGGAGGAAGCATGGAGTAACACGTGACCGCACCTGAGGGGGGAGCATGGAGTAACATGTGACCTCACCTGAGGGGGGAGCATGGAGTAACATGTGACCTCACCTGAGGGGGGAGCATGGAGTAACATGTGACCTCACCTGAGGGGGGAGCATGGAGTAACATGTGACCTCACCTGAGGGGGGAGCATGGAGTAACATGTGACCTCACCTGAGGGGGGAGCATAGAGTAACATGTGACCTCACCTGAGGGGGGAGGAAGCATGGAGTAACACGTGACCTCACCTGAGGGGGGAGCATGGAGTAACATGTGACCTCACCTGAGGGGGGAGCATGGAGTAACACGTGACCTCACCTGAGGGGGGGAGCATGGAGTAACACGTGACCTCACCTGAGGGGGGAGCATGGAGTAACACGTGACCTCACCTGAGGGGGGAGCATGGAGTAACACGTGACCTCACCTGAAGGGGGAGCATGGAGTAACACGTGACCTCACCTGACGGAGGAGCATGGAGTAACACGTGACCTCACCTGAGGGGGGAGCATGGAGTAACACGTGACCTCACCTGAGGGAGGAGCATGGAGTAACACGTGACCTCACCTGAGGGGGGAGCATGGAGTAACACGTGACCTCACCTGAAGGGGGAGCATGGAGTAACACGTGACCTCACCTGAAGGGGGAGCATGGAGTAACACGTGACCTCACCTGACGGAGGAGCAAGGAGTAACACGTGACCTCACCTGAGGGGGGAGCATGGAGTAACACGTGACCTCACCTGAAGGGGGAGCATGGAGTAACACGTGACCTCACCTGAAGGGGGAGCATGGAGTAACACGTGACCTCACCTGACGGAGGAGCATGGAGTAACACGTGACCTCACCTGAGGGGGGGGGAGCATGGAGTAACACGTGACCTCACCTGAGGGGGGAGCATGGAGTAACACGTGACCTCACCTGAGGGAGGAGCATGGAGTAACACGTGACCTCACCTGAGGGAGGAGCATGGAGTAACACGTGACCTCACCTGAGGGGGGGGCATGGAGTAACACGTGACCTCACCTGAGGGGGGAGGAAGCATGGAGTAACACGTGACCTCACCTGAGGGGGGAGCATGGAGTAACACGTGACCTCACCTGAGGGGGGAGGAAGCATGGAGTAACACGTGACCTCACCAGAGGGGGGAGCATGGAGGAACACGTGACCTCACCTGAGGGGGGGAGCATGGAGTAACACGTGACCTCACCTGAGGGGGGAGCATGGAGGAACATGTGACCTCACCTGAGGGGGAGGAGCATGGAGTAACACGTGACCTCACCTGAGGGGGGAGGAAGCATGGAGTAACACGTGACCTCACCTGAGGGGGGGAGCATGGAGTAACACGTGACCTCACCTGAGGGGGGAGGAGCATGGAATAACACGTGACCTCACCTGACGGAGGAGCATGGAGTAACACGTGACCTCACCTGAGGGGGGAGCATGGAGTAACACGTGACCTCACCTGAGGGAGGAGCATGGAGTAACACGTGACCTCACCTGAGGGGGGGAGCATGGAGTAACACGTGACCTCACCTGAGGGGGGGGAGCATGGAGTAACACGTGACCTCACCTGAGGGAGGAGCATGGAGTAACACGTGACCTCACCTGAGGGAGGAGCATGGAGTAACACGTGACCTCACCTGAGGGGGGGGAGCATGGAGTAACACGTGACCTCACCTGAGGGAGGAGCATGGAGTAACACGTGACCTCACCTGAGGGAGGAGCATGGAGTAACACGTGACCTCACCTGAGGGGGGGAGCATGGAGTAACACGTGACCTCACCTGAGGGGGGAGGAAGCATGGAGTAACACGTGACCTCACCTGAGGGAGGAGCATGGAGTAACACGTGACCTCACCTGAGGGGGGGGGGGAGCATGGAGTAACATGTGACCTCACCTGAGGGGGGAGCATGGAGAAACACGTGACCTCACCTGAGGGAGGAGCATGGAGTAACACGTGACCTCACCTGAGGGGGGAGCATGGAGTAACACGTGACCTCACCTGAGGGAGGAGCATGGAGTAACATGTGACCTCACCTGAGGGGGGAGCATGGAGAAACACGTGACCTCACCTGAGGGAGGAGCATGGAGTAACACGTGACCTCACCTGAGGGGGGGGGAGCATGGAGTAACACGTGACCTCACCTGAGGGGGGAGCATGGAGTAACACGTGACCTCACCTGAGGGGGGAGCATGGAGTAACATGTGACCTCACCTGAGGGGGGAGCATGGAGTAACACGTGACCTCACCTGAGGGAGGAGCATGGAGTAACACGTGACCTCACCTGAGGGGGGGGGGAGCATGGAGTAACACGTGACCTCACCTGAGGGGGGGGGAGCATGGAGAAACACGTGACCTCACCTGAGGGAGGAGCATGGAGTAACACGTGACCTCACCTGAGGGGGGGGAGCATGGAGTAACACGTGACCTCACCTGAGGGGGGAGCATGGAGTAACACGTGACCTCACCTGAGGGGGGGGGGAGCATGGAGTAACACGTGACCTCACCTGAGGGGGGGGGAGCATGGAGTAACACGTGACCTCACCTGAGGGGGGAGCATGGAGTAACACGTGACCTCACCTGAGGGGGGGGGAGCATGGAGTAACACGTGACCTCACCTGAGGGGGGGGGGGAGCATGGAGTAACACGTGACCTCACCTGAGGGGAGGAGCATGGAGTAACACGTGACCTCACCTGAGGGGGGAGGAGCATGGAGTAACACGTGACCTCACCTGAGGGAGGAGCATGGAGTAACACGTGACCTCACCTGAGGGGGGGGGGAGCATGGAGTAACACGTGACTTCACCTGAGGGGAGGAGCATGGAGTAACACGTGACCTCACCTGAGGGGGGAGCATGGAGTAACACGTGACCTCACCTGAGGGGGGGGGGAGCATGGAGTAACACGTGACCTCACCTGAGGGGGGGGGGAGCATGGAGTAACATGTGACCTCACCTGAGGGGAGGAGCATGGAGTAACACGTGACTTCACCTGAGGGGAGGAGCATGGAGTAACACGTGACCTCACCTGAAGGGGGAGCATGGAGTAACACGTGACCTCACCTGAAGGGAGGGAGCATGGAGTAACACGTGACCTCACCTGAGGGGGGGAGCATGGAGTAACACGTGACCTCACCTGACGGAGGAGCATGGAGTAACACGTGACCTCACCTGAGGGGGGAGCATGGAGTAACACGTGACCTCACCTGAGGGGGGGGCATGGAGTAACACGTGACCTCACCTGAGGGGGGAGCATGGAGTAACACGTGACCTCACCTGAGGGAGGAGCATGGAGTAACACGTGACCTCACCTGAGGGGGGAGCATGGAGTAACACGTGACCTCACCTGACGGAGGAGCATGGAGTAACACGTGACCTCACCTGAGGGGGGAGCATGGAGTAACACGTGACCTCACCTGAGGGGGGAGCATGGAGTAACACGTGACCTCACCTGAGGGAGGAGCATGGAGTAACACGTGACCTCACCTGAGGGGGAGCATGGAGCAACACGTGACCTCACCTGAGGGGGAGCATGGAGTAACACGTGACCTCACCTGAGGGGAGGAGCATGGAGTAACACGTGACCTCACCTGAGGGGAGGAGCATGGAGTAACACGTGACCTCACCTGAGGGGAGGAGCATGGAGTAACACGTGACCTCACCTGAGGGGGGAGCATGGAGTAACACGTGACCTCACCTGAGGGTGGAGCATGGAGTAACACGTGACCTCACCTGAGGGGGGAGGAGCATGGAGTAACACGTGACCTCACCTGCGGGGGGAGGAGCATGGAGTAACACGTGACCTCACCTGAGGGGGGAGCATGGAGTAACACGTGACCTCACCTGAGGGGGGAGCATGGAGTAACACGTGACCTCACCTGAGATAGAGCATGGAGTAACACGTGACCTCACCTGAGGGTGGAGCATGGAGTAACACGTGACCTCACCTGCGGGGGGAGGAGCATGGAGTAACACGTGACCTCACCTGAGGGAGGAGCATGGAGTAACACGTGACCTCACCTGAGGGGGGAGGAGCATGGAGTAACACGTGACCTCACCTGAGGGGGGAGCATGGAGTAACACGTGACCTCACCTGAGGGGGGAGCATGGAGTAACACGTGACCTCACCTGAGGGGGGAGCATGGAGTAACACGTGACCTCACCTGAGGGGGGAGCATGGAGTAACACGTGACCTCACCTGAGGGGGGAGCATGGAGTAACACGTGACCTCACCTGAGGGGGGAGGAAGCATGGAATAACACGTGACCGCACCTGAGGGGGGAGCATGGAGTAACATGTGACCTCACCTGAGGGGGGAGCATGGAGTAACATGTGACCTCACCTGAGGGGGGAGCATGGAGTAACATGTGACCTCACCTGAGGGGGGAGCATGGAGTAACATGTGACCTCACCTGAGGGGGGAGCATGGAGTAACATGTGACCTCACCTGAGGGGGGAGCATAGAGTAACATGTGACCTCACCTGAGGGGGGAGGAAGCATGGAGTAACACGTGACCTCACCTGAGGGGGGAGCATGGAGTAACATGTGACCTCACCTGAGGGGGGAGCATGGAGTAACACGTGACCTCACCTGAGGGGGGGAGCATGGAGTAACACGTGACCTCACCTGAGGGGGGAGCATGGAGTAACACGTGACCTCACCTGAGGGGGGAGCATGGAGTAACACGTGACCTCACCTGAGGGGGGAGCATGGAGTAACATGTGACCTCACCTGAGGGGGGAGCATGGAGTAACACGTGACCTCACCTGAGGGGAGGAGCATGGAGTAACACGTGACCTCACCTGAGGGGGGAGCATGGAGTAACACGTGACCTCACCTGAGGGGGGAGCATGGAGTAACACGTGACCTCACCTGAAGGGGGAGCATGGAGTAACACGTGACCTCACCTGACGGAGGAGCATGGAGTAACACGTGACCTCACCTGAGGGGGGAGCATGGAGTAACACGTGACCTCACCTGAGGGAGGAGCATGGAGTAACACGTGACCTCACCTGAGGGGGGAGCATGGAGTAACACGTGACCTCACCTGAAGGGGGAGCATGGAGTAACACGTGACCTCACCTGAAGGGGGAGCATGGAGTAACACGTGACCTCACCTGACGGAGGAGCAAGGAGTAACACGTGACCTCACCTGAGGGGGGAGCATGGAGTAACACGTGACCTCACCTGAAGGGGGAGCATGGAGTAACACGTGACCTCACCTGAAGGGGGAGCATGGAGTAACACGTGACCTCACCTGACGGAGGAGCATGGAGTAACACGTGACCTCACCTGAGGGGGGGGGGGAGCATGGAGTAACACGTGACCTCACCTGAGGGGGGAGCATGGAGTAACACGTGACCTCACCTGAGGGAGGAGCATGGAGTAACACGTGACCTCACCTGAGGGGGGAGCATGGAGTAACACGTGACCTCACCTGAGGGGGGAGCATGGAGTAACACGTGACCTCACCTGAGGGGGGAGGAAGCATGGAGTAACACGTGACCTCACCTGAGGGGGGAGCATGGAGTAACACGTGACCTCACCTGAGGGGGGAGGAAGCATGGAGTAACACGTGACCTCACCTGAGGGGGGAGCATGGAGGAACACGTGACCTCACCTGAGGGGGGGAGCATGGAGTAACACGTGACCTCACCTGAGGGGGGAGCATGGAGGAACATGTGACCTCACCTGAGGGGGAGGAGCATGGAGTAACACGTGACCTCACCTGAGGGGGGAGCATGGAGTAACACGTGACCTCACCTGAGGGGGGGAGCATGGAGTAACACGTGACCTCACCTGAGGGGGGAGGAGCATGGAATAACACGTGACCTCACCTGAGGGGGGGGAGCATGGAGTAACACGTGACCTCACCTGAGGGGGGGAGCATGGAGTAACACGTGACCTCACCTGAGGGGGGAGGAGCATGGAGTAACACGTGACCTCACCTGAGGGGGGAGCATGGAGTAACACGTGACCTCACCTGAGGGAGGAGCATGGAGTAACACGTGACCTCACCTGAGGGGGGGAGCATGGAGTAACACGTGACCTCACCTGAGGGGGGGGAGCATGGAGTAACACGTGACCTCACCTGAGGGAGGAGCATGGAGTAACACGTGACCTCACCTGAGGGAGGAGCATGGAGTAACACGTGACCTCACCTGAGGGGGGGGAGCATGGAGTAACACGTGACCTCACCTGAGGGAGGAGCATGGAGTAACACGTGACCTCACCTGAGGGAGGAGCATGGAGTAACACGTGACCTCACCTGAGGGGGGAGGAAGCATGGAGTAACACGTGACCTCACCTGAGGGAGGAGCATGGAGAAACACGTGACCTCACCTGAGGGAGGAGCATGGAGAAACACGTGACCTCACCTGAGGGAGGAGCATGGAGTAACACGTGACCTCACCTGAGGAGGGAGCATGGAGTAACACGTGACCTCACCTGAGGGGGGAGCATGGAGAAACACGTGACCTCACCTGAGGGAGGAGCATGGAGTAACACGTGACCTCACCTGAGGAGGGAGCATGGAGTAACACGTGACCTCACCTGAGGGAGGAGCATGGAGTAACACGTGACCTCACCTGAGGGAGGAGCATGGAGTAACACGTGACCTCACCTGAGGGGGGGAGCATGGAGTAACACGTGACCTCACCTGAGGGGGGGGAGCATGGAGTAACACGTGACCTCACCTGAGGGGGGAGCATGGAGTAACACGTGACCTCACCTGAGGGGGGAGCATGGAGTAACACGTGACCTCACCTGAGGGGGGAGCATGGAGTAACACGTGACCTCACCTGAGGGGGGAGCATGGAGTAACATGTGACCTCACCTGAGGGGGGAGCATGGAGAAACACGTGACCTCACCTGAGGGAGGAGCATGGAGTAACACGTGACCTCACCTGAGGGGGGGGGAGCATGGAGTAACACGTGACCTCACCTGAGGGGGGAGCATGGAGTAACACGTGACCTCACCTGAGGGGGGAGCATGGAGTAACATGTGACCTCACCTGAGGGGGGAGCATGGAGAAACACGTGACCTCACCTGAGGGAGGAGCATGGAGTAACACGTGACCTCACCTGAGGGGGGGGGAGCATAGAGTAACACGTGACCTCACCTGAGGGGGGAGGATGGAGTAACAAGTGACCTCACCTGAGGGGGGGGGAGCATGGAGTAACACGTGACCTCACCTGAGGGGGGGGGAGCATGGAGTAACACGTGACCTCACCTGAGGGGGGAGCATGGAGTAACACGTGACCTCACCTGAGGGGGGGGGGGAGCATGGAGTAACACGTGACCTCACCTGAGGGGGGGGGGGGGAGCATGGAGTAACACGTGACCTCACCTGAGGGGAGGAGCATGGAGTAACACGTGACCTCACCTGAGGGGGGAGGAGCATGGAGTAACACGTGACCTCACCTGAGGGAGGAGCATGGAGTAACACGTGACCTCACCTGAGGGGGGGGGAGCATGGAGTAACACGTGACTTCACCTGAGGGGAGGAGCATGGAGTAACACGTGACCTCACCTGAGGGGGGAGCATGGAGTAACACGTGACCTCACCTGAGGGGGGGGGGGGAGCATGGAGTAACACGTGACCTCACCTGAGGGGGGGGGGAGCATGGAGTAACATGTGACCTCACCTGAGGGGAGGAGCATGGAGTAACACGTGACTTCACCTGAGGGGAGGAGCATGGAGTAACACGTGACCTCACCTGAAGGGGGAGCATGGAGTAACACGTGACCTCACCTGAAGGGAGGGAGCATGGAGTAACACGTGACCTCACCTGAGGGGGGGAGCATGGAGTAACACGTGACCTCACCTGACGGAGGAGCATGGAGTAACACGTGACCTCACCTGAGGGGGGAGCATGGAGTAACACGTGACCTCACCTGAGGGGGGGGCATGGAGTAACACGTGACCTCACCTGAGGGGGGAGCATGGAGTAACACGTGACCTCACCTGAGGGAGGAGCATGGAGTAACACGTGACCTCACCTGAGGGGGGAGCATGGAGTAACACGTGACCTCACCTGAAGGGGGAGCATGGAGTAACACGTGACCTCACCTGACGGAGGAGCATGGAGTAACACGTGACCTCACCTGAGGGGGGAGCATGGAGTAACACGTGACCTCACCTGAGGGGGGAGCATGGAGTAACACGTGACCTCACCTGAGGGAGGAGCATGGAGTAACACGTGACCTCACCTGAGGGGGAGCATGGAGTAACACGTGACCTCACCTGAGGGGGAGCATGGAGTAACACGTGACCTCACCTGAGGGGAGGAGCATGGAGTAACACATGACCTCACCTGAGGGGGGAGCATGGAGTAACACGTGACCTCACCTGAGGGGGGAGCATGGAGTAACACGTGACCTCACCTGAGGGGGGGGGGGGAGCATGGAGTAACACGTGACCTCACCTGAGGGGGAGGAGCATGGAGTAACACGTGACCTCACCTGAGGGGGGAGCATGGAGTAACACGTGACCTCACCTGAGGGGGGAGCATGGAGTAACACGTGACCTCACCTGAGGGGGGAGGAGCATGGAGTAGCACGTGACCTCACCTGAGGGAGGAGCATGGAGTAACACGTGACCTCACCTGAGGGAGGAGCATGGAGTAACACGTGACCTCACCTGAGGGGGGAGCATGGAGTAACACGTGACCTCACCTGAGGGGGGAGCATGGAGTAACACGTGACCTCACCTGAGGGGGAGAAGCATGGAGTAACACGTGACCTCACCTGAGGGGGGAGCATGGAGTAACACGTGACCTCACCTGAGGGGGGAGCATGGAGTAACACGTGACCTCACCTGAGGGGGGAGGAGCATGGAGTAACACGTGACCTCACCTGAGGGGGGAGCATGGAGTAACACGTGACCTCACCTGAGGGAGGAGCATGGAGTAACACGTGACCTCACCTGAGGGGGGAGCATGGAGTAACACGTGACCTCACCTGAGGGGGGAGCATGGAGTAACATGTGACCTCACCTGAGGGGGGAGGAAGCATGGAGTAACACGTGACCTCACCTGAGGGGGGAGGAGCATGGAGTAACACGTGACCTCACCTGAGGGGGGAGCATGGAGGAACACGTGACCTCACCTGAGGGGGGAGCATGGAGTAACACGTGACCTCACCTGAGGGGGGAGCATGGAGTAACACGTGACCTCACCTGAGGGGGGAGCATGGAGTAACATGTGACCTCACCTGAGGGGGGAGCATGGAGTAACACGTGACCTCACCTGAGGGGGGAGCATGGAGTAACACGTGACCTCACCTGAGGGGGGAGCATGGAGTAACACGTGACCTCACCTGAGGGGGGAGCATGGAGTAACACGTGACCTCACCTGAGGGGGGAGCATGGAGTAACACGTGACCTCACCTGAGGGGGGAGCATGGAGTAACACGTGACCTCACCTGAGGGGGGAGCATGGAGTAACATGTGACCTCACCTGAGGGGGGAGCATGGAGTAACACGTGACCTCACCTGAGGGGGGAGCATGGAGTAACACGTGACCTCACCTGAGGGGGAGCATGGAGTAACACGTGACCTCACCTGAGGGGAGGAGCATGGAGTAACACGTGACCTCACCTGAGGGGAGGAGCATGGAGTAACACGTGACCTCACCTGAGGGGGGAGCATGGAGTAACACGTGACCTCACCTGAGGGGGGAGCATGGAGTAACACGTGACCTCACCTGAGGGGGAGCATGGAGTAACACGTGACCTCACCTGAGGGGAGGAGCATGGAGTAACACGTGACCTCACCTGAGGGGAGGAGCATGGAGTAACACGTGACCTCACCTGAGGGGGGAGCATGGAGTAACACGTGACCTCACCTGAGGGTGGAGCATGGAGTAACACGTGACCTCACCTGAGGGGGGAGGAGCATGGAGTAACACGTGACCTCACCTGCGGGGGGAGGAGCATGGAGTAACACGTGACCTCACCTGAGGGGGGAGGAGCATGGAGTAACACGTGACCTCACCTGAGGGGGGAGCATGGAGTAACACGTGACCTCACCTGAGATAGAGCATGGAGTAACACGTGACCTCACCTGCGGGGGGAGGAGCATGGAGTAACACGTGACCTCACCTGAGGGAGGAGCATGGAGTAACACGTGACCTCACCTGAGGGGGGAGGAGCATGGAGTAACACGTGACCTCACCTGAGGGGGGAGGAGCATGGAGTAACACGTGACCTCACCTGAGGGGGGAGGAGCATGGAGTAACACGTGACCTCACCTGAGGGGGGAGGAGTATGGAATAACACATGACCTCACCTGAGGGGGGGAGGAGCATGGAGTAACACGTGACCTCACCTGAGGGGGGAGGAGTATGGAATAACACATGACCTCACCTGAGGGGGGGAGGAGCATGGAGTAACACGTGACCTCACCTGAGGGGGGAGCATGGAGTAACACGTGACCTCACCTGAGGGGGCGGGGTTAGCAGCAGAGGCGCTAATTGTCTCGGGAGCCTCATAATAGCGGAGCTTAATAATTATCAGCCTGTGCTTCCCGCACATCGCACGCCTCCGTGACGTCACAGCTCTGTCACATGACATCACAGCTGCAGAAGATATACATAACAGATCCTAGACTAATCCCAAAAAGAAAGGCGGCCGCACAGTGTGTTTAATAAATATTCATTATATACACAAATAAATAAATAAAAGGCGCATCATATAACAATACAAGATTAAAAAACACAAACGTATATGGATCGCAGCACTACGATAGAAACAGATATGTAAGGGTGTGCTCACTAAACACAAAGGGGGAAAAAAAATAAGAACCTGTCTCGGGTCCCCACACAGCCAAGACAGAGGGTAACAAAGGAAATCAGGCCACTACTCTCTCAATGAGCAATAAAAATAGAATTTTATCGTATTTTACACAGAATTCTAGACAAATACCCTGTTTCCCCGAAAGTATGACGCCCCCAATTGTAAGACGTATCAGGAGTTTCAGAGGGGTCGGCTAATATAAGCCGTACCCTGAAAGTAAGACATATGGGAAACACGGGGGTATTGCCGCCTCCCTCTCATCTAGCTGCGCGCCGCCTCCTGCCCATGTCCGCACCGTCCCCCTCTCCATACGTCGCCGCGTCTGCCATTTCCCTCTGATCTTAATGAGCGCCGCCTCCTGCCCACGCCCTCTCCATACGTCGCCGCGTCTGCCATTTCCCTCTGATCTTAATGAGCGCCGCCTCCTGCCCACGCCTGAGCCGTCCCCCTCTCCATATGTCGCCGCGCCGCCTCCTGCCC
The DNA here is from genome assembly GCA_027917425.1 of Gastrophryne carolinensis. Taxonomy (NCBI): domain Eukaryota; kingdom Metazoa; phylum Chordata; class Amphibia; order Anura; family Microhylidae; genus Gastrophryne; species Gastrophryne carolinensis. The sequence goes on from CM051234.1 coordinate 1,958,978, forward strand.
ACGCCTGAGCCGTCCCCCTCTCCATACGTCGCCGCGTCTGCCATTTCCCTCTGATCTTAATGAGCGCCGCCTCCTGCCCACGCCCTCTCCATACGTCGCCGCGTCTGCCATTTCCCTCTGATCTTAATGAGCGCCGCCTCCTGCCCACGTCCGCACCGTCCCCCTCTCCATACGTCGCCGCGTCTGCCATTTCCCTCTGATCTTAATGAGCGCCGCCTCCTGCCCACGCCTGAGCCGTCCCCCTCTCCATATGTCACCGCGTCTGCCATTTCCCTCTGATCTTAATGAGCGCCGCCTCCTGCCCACGCCTGAGCCGTCCCCCTCTCCATACGTCGCCGCGTCTGCCATTTCCCTCTGATCTTAATGAGCGCCGCCTCCTGCCCACGCCTGAGCCGTCCCCCTCTCCATACGTCACCGCGCCGCCTCCTGCATAAAATACGGTAATGCACGCACGTCCCCTTTTTGTGACGTATTCCATGACATGTGAGGCAAGGTCAACGAGTGAACGAAGCTCGGATACACCCACTTGCCCTCAACAATGATGGCGGCCGGGGGCTCTCGATCACATGACTCGCTGCGTCGCCCTCGTTCGGGGAGCTCGCGACAGCCAGCGTTGCGCTTTACGGCTGTGTTTGCCGGAGCTCGTTTCGTTGCAGCTGAGAGTCCGGCTCCGAGGTGAGCGCTGCTGCGGAGGGGCAGATAATATAAGACATACCCCGAAAGTAAGATGTAGTGGGGCTTTTGGGGATAAAAAGAAAGTAAGACACTGTCTTACTTTCGGGGAAACACGGTACCAGACAATACATATTAAAAAACATCCATCACAAATCTACAAAACACACACTAGGGGGCGCCAGGGCACCATATTAGCTTTCATAATATCACAGTTCCAAATAGGAGATATATACATACAATGTAATATAGCAAATATATAAAACGTCTATTTAAGTTCATTCTATATATATATATAAATGTGCAAATAATCCAAGCAGCAATGACAATAATATATTGGTTATAGGCCCGAATGAGTAACCTGTACAGACCCGGGGAAAAAAACTATTGAATAAAAATGAATTAAAAGTGACAAATATAAGACTATCACTGAATGTGTGAGCTATAATTATATTAAAGTATAAGAAAAAAAAAAGTGCAATAAATACTATATACAAGAAAAGCACAGGCACTGAACATGCAAAGCAGCCTGCTATACAACACACATAATAACAGTAAAGTGCTGAAGATGTGTTGGCCAAATGACCCCAAATAATAACTCCAAATATCAAAATACAATGACAACATAGAAAGAAATAAACACTTGTTACATCACCTTGTCTCCAGGGGTCCCCCGCAGCAGCCGCCGCCGCCACCGACGCGTTGCGTGTTGGAATGACACTTCGCCGGGGTGTGTCGGCTGCTCGGCTCCCGGGCCTCGGGCCTATTACCAATATATTACATTATATATTTTTGTACTATATACTTAAACCGGACCTTCACCATGATTTCATGAAAAGCCCAAACTCTTAAAAAACAATTCCTCAGCATCTAAAATTAATATATTTTACATGTTTAGTCACTAATTTATTATACTTTCCCCCACTGGGCTGCAACTCTGTTCGGGAATTTAGGATACGGGCGCCGCCATCTTGACTCAGAAGCATCACACTTACTGAGGAGAGGAGAGTGGGATAAGGTACAGGGGGGCGGGTTATAGCTGTGCTTTGCTCAGACAGAGCAGAGCTGGGGTCAGGGAAAGGTCATCAGTCCCAGAATGCAGAGCAGCACAGTCACTTCCTGTTTGCAGGCTGCCTGCAAAAATGGCAGCTTCCATAAGCCGCCATCTTGGATGTTTAAAGGCTTATAAAATGCAGTAGATGCAGGTAGGATGATTTTTAATGTGAGCAATATGTATGTACAGGGTGTGGGAAACATATAAGATAGACTCTTATTTAGAGTGAAGGTCCGCTTTAATACATATTAGTCAGCGCTTATTGGAACCCCCTGCTTGTTGTGTTTGTATTGTTATATGATGTGACTTTATTTATTTATTTGTGTATATAATGAATATTTATTACACATACTGCCTTTCTTTTTGACATTAGTCTAGGATCTCTTCTGTATATCTTTGGCTGATTATGGTTCCCCACGGCTGGCACCTATCTTGATTGATTGTTCGGCAGTGCACCATCCACCATAGTTATAGATTACTAGTCAGACCTGCAGAAGCCTCAGCTCCGTCCCGCTGCGAAAACTTCACCGAACTTCCTGAGGCACGAACGCTGACAGGTAATCCCCAGCCACGACCCCCACCCCGCCTCTGTATACACAGGCTACCGCAAGATGGCCGCCACCTCCTCTGTATACACAGGCTACCGCAAGATGGCCGCCACCTCCTCTGTATACACAGGCTACAGCAAGATGGCGGCCACCTCCTCTGTATACACAGGCTACCGCAAGATGGCAGCCTACGTCATTGGAGACACTTCTATATAAACAGACTACAGGCTACAGCAAGATGGCCGCCACCTCCTCTGTATACACAGGCTACAGCAAGATGGCCGCCACTGCTTCAATATACACGGGCTACAGCAAGACGGCCGCCACCTCCTCTGTATACACAGGCTACAGCAAGATGGCCGCCACCTCCTCTTTATACACAGGCTATAGCAAGATGGCCGCCACCTCCTCTGTATACACAGGCTACAGCAAGATGGCCGCCACCGCCTTTGTATACACAGGCTACCGCAAGATGGCCGCCACCGCCTCTGTATACACAGGCTACCGCAAGATGGCCGCCACCTCCTCTGTATACACAGGCTACCGCAAGATGGCCGCCACCTCCTCTGTATACACAGGCTACAGCAAGATGGCCGCCACCTCCTCTGTATACACAGGCTACAGCAAGATGGCCGCCACCGCCTTTGTATACACAGGCTACCGCAAGATGGCCGCCACCGCCTCTGTATACACAGGCTACCGCAAGATGGCCGCCACCTCCTCTGTATACACAGGCTACCGCAAGATGGCCGCCACCTCCTCTGTATACACAGGCTACAGCAAGATGGCCGCCACCTCCTCTGTATACACAGGCTACAGCAAGATGGCCGCCACCTCCTCTGTATACACAGGCTACAGCAAGATGGCCGCCACCTCCTCTGTATACACAGGCTACCGCAAGATGGCAGCCTACGTCATTGGAGACACTTCTATATAAACAGACTACAGGCTACAGCAAGATGGCCGCCACCTCCTCTGTATACACAGGCTACAGCAAGATGGCCGCCACTGCTTCAATATACACGGGCTACAGCAAGACGGCCGCCTCCGCCATTATATACGGGCTACAACAAGACGGCTGCCACTGCTTCTCTATACATAGGCTACAGCAAGATGGCCGCCTACATCATTGGAGACACTTCTATATAAACAGACTACAGGAAGTGGCCGCCACCGCCTTACTATACACAGGCTACAGCAAGATGGCCGCCACCTCCTCTGTATACAAAGGCTACAGCAAGATGGCCGCCACTGCTTCAATATACACGGGCTACAGCAAGATGGCCGCCTCCGCCATTATATACGGGCTACAACAAGACGGCTGCCACTGCTTCTCTATACACAGGCTACAGCAAGATGGCCACCGACGTAATTGGAGACACTTCTATATAACCAGGCTACAGCAAATTGACCGCCAACGCTACTGTATAGACAGGCTACAGCAAGATGGCCGCCACCTCCTCTATTTATACAGGCTACAGCAAGATGGCCGCTACCGCCTCACTATTCACAGACTACAAGCAAGATGGCCACCGCTTCACTATACACAGGCTACAGCAAGATGGCCACTACTGGCTCTTTATACACAGGCTACAGCAAGATGGCCGCTACTGGCTCTGTATACACATGCTACAGCAAAATGGCCGCTACCACCTCACTATACACCGGCTACAGCAAGATGGCCGCTACCACATCACTATACACAGACTACAGCAAGATGGCCGCCATGGGTGAGGGGCTACAGAAAGCATATATCATGACTAAAATAGTACAGGAGTGCCCTGCAACTATTACATCTGCTAATATTAAAGCTTTTATTCACATATATCAACAGTAACATAAAATGTGACACATTAAAAAAAAACATTAAGAAACATAAACACGAGGGGCGTGGCTTGGCTATGGCGGCGTGGGGACGCGGAAGTTTCATACCACCCAACTTCTGAAAATATGAAAGCGGGACAAGCCACTCCCCCGACCACACCCACTGCCACACCCCCGACCACTCCCCTGTCACGCCCTTCCGCTCTGATCCTCCAGCAACGTCGGCTGCCTTTATCGCTGCCTAGCTTTTTTTTTTATCCCCAACCCACTCACTCGCCTGACCCCCCCCCCCCCCCGGCGCTCACCCGCACGCCAGGAACTTTGTATCTTTGCGCCGGACAGTGTTTATTCAGAAGGCGCCGTTGCAGCCCTGGACACGCCCCCACGGCGCAGTGCGTTCCGGGACATTTTTTAACGGTCCGGGACTGCGGGATTTTGTGAAAAAATCGGGACAGTTGTGAGGCATGGAAGTTGGAGCTCTGCACTTTTCCCCGCACTCACAGACTTACCTGGCGAGATGTCCGATCGGAGGAAGAGCCGGGGGCGACCTCTGGAGGCGTGCAGCCGGGGAAGATCAGCGCGCGGCAGCCGGCGAGGAAGGAACCAAGATGGCGGAGAAGGCGGGAGCGTCGGGCGATTGCCGGGGGGCGAGAGGAGACACGGCTCAGAAGAGGTCCCGGGAGGCTGAGAGATCGGCGGTGCCACCCGATGAAGAGGAAGAAGAAGGAGGCGGCGCAGCGCACGCGCGCACTGGTTCCGCTGACAGCGGCAACACCTCTGAGGTAACCCTGGGAACCGAGGAGAGAGAGGAGCGGAGCCCCGACGCAGCAGACAGGGGCGGAGACCAAGGAAGAGGAGCGGTGCCTGCTCTGAAGAACGGCGGGAAAAGGGACTGGGGGGGATTTCCCGGTGGCACCCACAGCAAAAGTGCATAATATGCAGCAGTCACGGGCCGGGCACAGGTGTGGATCTGCTGTGACCGTGATGGCGAGTGCCGCGTCAGGGGAGCGGAGTCTAACCGGTGTTCACTAGAGCCCGCCGCAAAGCAGGTTGGTCTTGTAGCGGCGAGTGACCCCCAGGTCGCTTCCCCCCAACAGCGGCTCAGCCACACAGTCAGTCGAGGTGATGCGTGGTACAAAGGAGGCCGGCAACAGGCGATGTCAAAGTTCAAGCAGAGGTCAGGGCTGGCGGCATAACCTCGAGTCTGAGGGGGAACCAGGCCCACGTGAAGGCTCGATCCCCCGGTGAAAAAGAAAAGGTGGCACACAATATCACCCCCTCCCCAGGCATATAGGAAATAAGTGACTGCCCAAACCGTGGTGATCCAGTATATGAGCAGGGGGAGCCCGGATGTGTTCAAGAGGCGTTCGCTCAGGGGTCCCCGGTAATAACACATAATGGAGGTTATTGTAATCCAACAATATCAACCTAGACACAGCCTCCGCTCTGCTGCCGACCTTCTCCTGTCCTCCACCCTGGTCACCTCCTCTCATGTTCTGCTGCCGACCTTCTCCTGTCCTCCTCCCTGGTCACCTCCTCTCATGTTCTCCTCTCTGCTGCCGATCTTCTCCTGTCCTACACCCTGGTCACCTCCTCTCATGCTCTCCGCTCTGCTGCTGACCTTCTCCTGTCCTCCACCCTGGTCACCTCCTCTCATGCTCTGCTGCTGACCTTCTCCTGTCCTCCACCCTGGAAACCTCCTCTCATGCTCTCCGCTCTGCTGCTGACCTTCGCCTGTCCACCCTGGTCACCTCCTCTCATGCTCTCCTCTCTGCTGCCAACCTTCTCCTGTCCTCCACCCTGGTCACCTCCTCTCATGCTCTCCTCTCTGCTGCCAACCTTCTCCTGTCCTCCACCCTGGTCACCTCCTCTCATGCCCTCCGCTCTGCTGCCGACCTTCTCCTGTCCTCCACCCTGGTCACCTCCTCTCATGCCCTCCGCTCTTCTGCCGATCTTCTCCTGTCCTCCACCCTGGTCACCTCCTCTCATGCTCTGCTGCTGACCTTCTCCTGTCCTCCACCCTGGTCACCTCCTCTCATGCTCTGCTGCCGACCTTCTCCTGTCCTCCACCCTGGTCACCTCCTCTCATGTTCTCCGCTCTTCTGCCGACCTTCTCCTGTCCTCCACCCTGGTCACCTCCTCTCACGCCCGTCTCCAATACATCTCACGTGAAATTCCAATCTTCTGGAATGCCCTCCACCACACAATCCGCCACTCCACAACCCTCAAAACCTTCAAAGGCGCCCTTAAAACTCACTTATTCAGACAAGCATATAATCTGTCTAAAGGGCACAAAGCTCAACACTGACTGTGTGTGATCCTTCCCCCTCGTCTTTACCCCTCTTTTAGACTGTCAGCTCCTCGGGGGTGGGGCTCTCTCCCCTATTGTATCTTGTACTCAGAATATCCATTGTCAACTCTGTAAAACTGCATTTGAAATAGTATATGTACCGTATGTTTCTACCCTGACTGTAATTACTACTTTGTAAAGCGCTACGGAAGATGATGGTGCTATATAAATAAACAATAATAATACTAATAATAATAATATGGAGGTGCACCCCCCCACCTCGCAGCAGAAGCTTACTATTCTGGAAGAGACTCCCTCCAGCAGCCCTAGCCACAGCATCGCTGGTGGGGTAGCTGACCCTTGGGCCCCTGGGAGCACCTGGTGGGGGGGGCGCCTATGGAGAATCCGCTATCTTCCGGCCCAACAGGACCAGGGTTTAACACATCTGACAAAGGGGCGCGACCAGCTGGTGCAGTAAGCCTGGCATTCTCTGATGGTCCTACCAGCCAGGTGTCGCTGCCATCACCTACCTGGTCCCAAGCAGCTGTGGATTTCCCTGACCCTGCAGACCGCAGATCTCAGCAGTACAATCTCGACATACTTCTGAAGTTTCTTCCATCTCGGAGGAATTTTGAGAATTACATTAACAGGATGGAATCCAGGATGGATCAGTCTCTGAGGAATCCCATAGGGTGAACACCCTTGAGCAGCAGCAGTCTACTACTGAACAGCGTTTGGAGGCACTGGAAAGGGCGCAAGCGGCAACGTAGCAAGCTCTGTCGGACTCTAAACAGCAAACTACCAGAGCCCTGATGCACCTCGATGATTTGGACAACAGAAGTCTGTAAGAAGGTTCCAGAGGAATAAAATGTTTATGATCTCAATTATTAATGAATTATTATTAAATCACTAATATTAATGAAAAATAGGTAACTTGGATGAATGGAATTTGTGGATGTTGCCTGCCGTTTGTTATGATTCTGATCCGGAGCTGGCTGATACAGGAGAAATAATGCACATATAATATAATATAATATAAGGTTTATTTTGGTGAACTGCATCAATATTCATTGTGTGTGTGTATACATATGTATGTATATATGTGTATACACAGACTCAAGTAATGTTTGGGTCAGTTTTCTCTTAGTAATTACTAATTACCTAGTAATAACTTCAACTATTTAACTGAAACCATATGTTTGTACTACATGACTGCTTCTTTGTAATAGGAGGACAGTTGGAGGAGGAGAGATTTAGGTGGACCAGAGGAATAACATTTAAGAAGGAGAATGTGGGGGAAGGGGTCACTCTTCTCTTCTCTTGGCGGGGCCTCTTTGCTTTGGGTCTCTGAACGGACAACATGTGAGACATGTAAGAGATCGCCACATAGGCAGTATGGTGGGGGTTGGGCGGAAGACAAAAGACTCTAGTTTGGATTGGCCTGAGAAAGGAAAGATTGCTGCATTTGTATGGACACTGCTTACATTTCTGCTTTGCAACTACATATCATATTTACACCATTCATATTATATTTCTGTAATGTAATCAGCTCTATTATATATTAAATCCATTTATTGATTTTTGATTTCGGCCAATACTTGAAGTACTATAGCTGAGATCATTTTTGGATGGCCCAGTCCTTGTTAAAAAGTCAAACAAGGAAAAAGAACAATACCACAAAGGGCGATATTTTACAAAGTCGCAGGAACAATATTCGGATTCGCGGACTTCCGGAGGTACCTGAGAATAGCAATCTTAGGTACACGGTTACTAGGATGTTTAACAAGGTCCTGGACAAGCCCCCAGGGGAACGCATTGAGATTGAGTTCACAGGGCACTAGGCCCACGCTCCGCTGATCCTGCTAGGCAGAGAGACGTGGTGTGTCGTGTGTATTTCTTTTTTTTTTTTTTAATTCTTTATTTTCATTTTTAATAAAGAGACAATTAGAAAGTACAACATTTGCAAGTTTACAAAGCCATCTCGTATAAACAGGTGAACAGGGCATATACATGCAAATCTTTGGCGTGTCAGTTGCATACTTTCTATCATCAGCCTGCATCTATATATTGTTCTCTACCCATCCCGGCGGAGGTCCCCCATGAAGGTCCGCCAATTAGACCGTGCAAGGGTCCCCCACTCGGGAAGGGACCCCACCCACCCCACCTTAAGGTCCACCATACTCCACTTAGAATTCCTTGCTTCAAAGTAGAATGGCTTAATCTATGAGAATCTCGTATATAAAAGAAGAATAAAAAGAGAGAGAGAGAGAAAAGAAAGGAAAGGAAGATATGGGGAAAAAGACCGGGGAAGGGGAGGTAAAAATACCATTTTGTGATTACTCACCTGTAAAATGGGTATTATAAGTATGTCACACACCCCGCTTCCAATATTCATGACATGTGGGTTATGGCCAGTAGAGGGCGAACTTTGCAGAGATGACAGGAAAAAAAGGAGCCCTTCCCAGTCCATAAATACCTGGGACCTCCCACACATTCCCCAGTATAGTAAAGCAGTAAGGGGACCAGGAAGTGCCAAATATAAACATAAATCACTAAAACACTAAAAGATTCACCATAGAAAGGATCCAAAATACCAATAAGGGCGGGATGAAGCGGGGTGTGTGACATACTTATAATACCCATTTTACAGGTGAGTAATCACAAAATGGTATTATTCCAAGTATGTCACACACCCCGCTTCCGATATTCATGACATATGGGACATCCAATAGCAGTATCCAACCAGGGTGGGGATCCCAATACGGCAAAAAATGCACAAATTTCAAACCACTGCAGCTTGCAGAACCTTGCGGCCAAAAACAGCATCCGCTGAGGCCCGCACATCAACCTTATAAAAAACTTGGAAAAAGTATGAACGGAAGACTAAGTAGCAGCTTTACAAACTTGCTCAACAGAAGCCTGGTGCTGAAAAGCCCAGGACGCCCCAACAGCACGAGTAGAATGAGCAGTGATCTGAAAAGGGGGAACCTTCCCCTAGGCCCCAACAATGGCCTGGCGAATCCATTTACTAATGGTAGACTTGGCGGGCGCCAAACCTTTCCTGGGCCCGGAGGGCACCACAAACAATGCGTCCGTCTTACGAAAGGGAGAAGTAGCCACCAAATAGTACTTCACACAACGAACCACATCCGAAGAGTGCAGGACCCTCTCCTTGTCATTGCTGGGCTTAGGACACAAGGAAGGGAGAACCACATCCTGATTGAGATGGAAGGCAGAAACCACCTTAGGAAGGAAATCTGGCTTAAAGCGAAAAACCACCTTGTCCTGGTGTCTCTCAAAGTAAGGGGCCTGAATGGACAGAGCCGGCAACTCAGAGACACGCCTAACAGAGGTAATAGCCACCAAATAGGCCACCTTTTGAGTGAGCATAGAAGTGCAACATCCTGCACCAGCTCAAAAGGAGGCCCCTGGAGGGCCGACAGAACCAAATTCAAATCCCAAACGGGCAACAAAGGCTTTCTAGGAGGCCGCACATGAGTGACCCCCTGGAAAAAAAGTCTTAACCAGAGGATGCAGAGCAAAAGACCTTTGAAAGAAGACCTGCCCTTTTAACGTACTAAGCTGGAACCCCAGGTCCAGACCGTGTTGAAGAAACTCCAAAATCCTAGAAATCGAAAACACCCTGCAAGGCAATTCCCTAGCCTCACACCAGTCAATGTAGGACCTCCAAGTCCTGTAGTATATGTTAGAGGAAGATCTCTTCCTAGCTCTAACAAGAGTCTGAATCACAGCCTCGGACAAACCTTCCTCCTTTAAGATGGAGGTTTCAGCAGCCACACCGTCAAAGCCAGCGTTTGTAAATTGGGGTAACGTAGTTGACCTTGAGTGATCAGATCCGGAAACAGGGGGAGCCTGTACTAATCTACCGCCAGCCTTACGACGTCTGCAAACCAAAAACCTGTCTTGGCCACCTTGGGGCCACCAGAATTGCTGGCGCACCCTCTTGGGATAGCTTGCGCACGACCTTGCCCACCATGGAGAAGGGGGGAAACAGGTACAGTAACCCCAGATCCCTCCAGGCAAGAGACATGGCGTCCACTGCCAGGGCCAGAGGAACCTGAGACAGAGACACAAAGGCCAGAAGCTTGTGATTGTGACGTGAGGCAGAGATCCACCTCCGGAATCCCCCACCTGTGACAAAGGGACCGGAACACCTTGTGGTTGAGCGACCATTAACCTCGGCGAGAGGATCCCCTGCTCAGGGAGTCCGCCTCCATGTTCTCCACTCCCGGAATGTACACTGCTGAGATGCATGGGACATTGCTCTCCGCCCATGCAAGAATCAGAGAAACTTCCCTGAGGGCACTCCTGCTGCGAGTCCCTCCTCGGTGATTGATGTAAGCGACCGCAGTCCGATTGTCTGATCGAACCTGAACCGGTAGACCCTGGAGGTGATGCGTCAAACGTGACAGTACCAACCGAATAGCTCTCAGCTCCAAGACATTGATGGGGGTGTGGGCCTCCCGAGGACCCCACAGCCCCTGGAACTGATGCTCCTTCCAGAAACCCCCCCAGCCCGACAGGCTGACATCCGTGGTGACCGTCTCCCAACAAGGGGTCAGAAAAGACCTGCCCCTCAGAAGATTCCTTGGTTCCAGCCACCACTGAAGAGACTGCCGAACCACGGGAGACATCCGAAATGACTGATCCAATGACAGCGGACATCTGTCCCAGGCCAAGAGTAGATGGAGCTGGAGCGACCTCATGTGGAACTGAGCAAAAGGGAACTGCCTCGAAGGAAGCCACCACCAACCCTACCAGTCTCATCCCTAGCCGGATAGACGGGCGAGGGTTGGACAGAAGAAGACGAATCAGATCTTGAACCATCTGCACCTTCAACTGAGGTAGGAACACCCTGGTCTGAATGGTATCCAGATTCATGCCCAGAAATGCAATCTCCCTTGACGGGGAGAGAGAAGACTTGGGATGGTTGATCACCCAGCCGAACCTCTCCAGTGTCGTCACCACTGTCCTGGTGTCCAGCTCCGCCTGTCTGAGAGAGGATGCCGTAATGAGGAGGTCGTCCAGATACGGCACAATGTAAATGCCCTGGGCTCTGAGAAGGGCCATTATACCCGCCAACACCTTGTTGAACACCCTTGGTGCCGAGGTCAGCCCGAACGGGAGGGCCACTAACTGAAAATGCTGATCTCCCACCACAAATCTGAGAAATCTCTGGTGTGCTGGGTAGATTGGTAAATGAAGGTAAGCATCCTTGATGTCTATGGACGTCATGAAGTCCCCCTGACGAAGAGAAAGGATGGCTGAGCGCAGAGTCTCCATACGGAACTTCTTGGCTCTGATGAACCTGTTGAGAAGCTTCAAATCCAGAATGGGTCTTATGGATCCATCCTTTTTTGGGCACCGTGAAGAGGTTGGAATAATAGCCCCGGCCTCTCTCTGATAAAGGCACTGGGCATATGACTTCCATGTCCAGAAAATTTTGCACTGCCAACAGGAGCCCCTGCGCAGCCTGGGGGTCCGAGAGGACCCGAGATCTGAGGAATCTGGGAGGAGGCTGGTCCTCGAACTCCAGTTTGTACCAGGAAGAGACCACTTCCAAGATCCACTTGTCTGTGACCTCCTGGGCCCAGACCTGGAAGAAGTGCCGCAGCCGTCCCCCCACCCCCAAGGGTGAAGGCGCCCCCTCATTGCTGAGCTGGCTTGGCAGCGGGCTTGGAACCCCAGACAGGTCCTGGACGGGCCCGTCCTCCGCCTCTGCTCCAGGAATCACCCCTGAAGATAGAGAAGGCAGCTCCTCTGCCTGCTCTGGCACCGCGAAAGGAAGGATTAAAGGAGCCTGCCCCCCGAAAGGAGCGACGCTGCTTCCTGCGTTGCGGTAGCTTTCCTCCTTTCGCTACTGAATCCAATTTATCTCCAAACAGCCGCATACCCAGAAGGGTAGCCCTGTAAGTGACTTCTTAGCCGCAATGTCAGCCGCCCACTGGCGCAACCAGACAGAGCGTCGTATAGCCACAAGCAACGCCGAGGTTCTGCTACACATACATATTGTGTCATCCAAGGCGGATAAGACAAAGGACATGAATAAATCACACCGCATAAGCTCTGCAAATTCATCACTGGCCAGGTTAAGCTGGGAACCACTCAACAGGCCCCTAACCACAGATCTGGTAGCCACAGCCGTGAGCGCAGAAGCACAAACAGGCCGCAAGGCTGAACCCACACTGGCAAAGGCATGACATGCCATTTGATCAATACGTCGGTCCTCACCATACTTTAGCGTGGTGGCGTCTGGAGAGTGCACAACAGATGTGTTGGACAATCCCAGTACGGGCGCATCGACCTCGGGAGGGGACGACCAGTGCTTCACCGCGTCCACCGGAAAGGGATACTTCCTATCCCATCCCTGAGGAACACCGGGGAGCCAGCTAGGTCTTTCCCATTCCTTAAGAATCAAATTTTCGAAATGCTTCTGATTTGGGAACTCCAAGCGAGGCTTAGAGGTCCCCAAAAATCCCCCTTCTGCGGAGGAAAAATAGCCAGCACCTCAAATAAATGGGCCAGAATCCTGGGGGTATCCACGGCATCCCCATGCCCCTGCCCAGCATCCAAAAACTGCTGATCCTCAGAGCCATCAGATTCCGTAAACAGTTCCCCTTCCTCAAGCGGGGAATAATCAGACCAGTCAAAGGAATCATAATCATCAAGAACCGGCGCGGCCGGTGACAGATGCCTTCTCTTAGCCGGGGCCTTCCTGGCCACAGAGCTAGAAATCAATTTCTCGATGTCGGCCAATCCAGCACATACATCAGATTGCGACTCCCCACTAATGACCGTGTCACTAGGGGTACGGATCAGGAGTGGTGGAGTAGGTGATGAGACCGGTGGCACTGACCCAGACGCCTGGAACCCCGACTGCCACGTTATGGCCTGCTGAGAACATGGTATGCAAATCAGTACATTATCCCCGGTAAGGGATACCCCACAACCCACGCACTTCCGGGATTGCCTCGAAGGGAGCCCGAGCCCGGTATCCTGGGGAGCCTCCATATGGTGATTATTATGGTAGTCGCAAGGACCAGAGGGAATTACACTAAAAGCTACCCGGGATGCCCCTTAAGTCCGTTAGTGGGAGGATTTCAATAATAATAATGATAATGAAATTTAGCCAAGGGACCCTAGGACCGGGAGAACCCCCCTTTTAACCAAGCAGGGTCCTCCTGAAAGAGACCAAAAGAGAAGGGGGACCCCGTAAGCAAGGCACACAAATCACCGCAGTCATACATGCAGAATATTAATATTATATATATATATATATATATATAGATGCATAAGAGACATATATGAAAATGATACATGCGTCAATAATGGCAGCCGCCGCGCTAGACAAAAAAGCACATAACACATAGCATGGATAAGAAAAAACAAGAAGCCCCGCAGGGCACTCACAACACAGTAATGGAAGAGGGAGAAGAAGGCAGGCCAGCACGAAACGCGCGCCGCGGCTGGCCCCCCCCCTTCCCCATTATCGCGGTTCCCGGCCAATGCTGGGCACCGCAAAGGGCGCCAGAGAGAGGGGGGGGCGGGACGCAATCAGCGCTCGAGCGTCCGGCCCCACCCCCTCCCCGGACAGCAAGGAGGGGAAGAAGCTCTCCTCTACCAAGCACGCTGCGGCTCCTAAATGGCGCATACAGTGACAAACACACACACACCACACATTCACATGAAACAAAAAAAGGGAAGGACCATAAATGAAGGACACAGCCCCCCCCCCCCCGTTGCAAGAAGGGAGTAATGGAAGGGGAAGGTCCCCAACTACAGTAGTAGAAGGTGGAAGGTGGGGAAAACAGACAGGGCATCCCAAACCAGGGTCACCGACCTGGTAGCTGCCTACCCCCTAATATGGGGTCTCACGGAGGAGCGTGGCTCCTATCAGTACACCTGTTAAGGTGTGACATACTTGGAATAAAGGAGCGATAATTCTCACGTGGCTCTGAATCAGCCACAAAGTAGATAATGAAAGGGAATGGCAGTTTTCTCTCCTAATAAAGGAGCGAGAATTCTCACCTGGTCCTGAATCAGCTCCAAGGTAGATAATGAAAGGGAATGGCAGTTTTCTCTCCTAAAATGGAGTGGGAATTCTCACCTGGCTCTAAATCCACCCCATTGACTTTCATAGTCTGCCTTGGGGCTGATTCAGATTCCGGTGAAAATTTACATTTAGTAGACAGTGAAGGTGAACGGTATTTTTTTGTATCCTAAAAAAGGAGTAAGAATTCTCACCTGGCTCTGAATCCACCCCATTGACTTTTATTGTCTAACTTGGGGATGATTCAGAGCCAGGTGAAAATTTACATGCAGTAGACAATGGCAATTGTCTCTCCTAAAAAAAGGAGTGAGAATTCCAAATTGGCTTTCAATTGACCCTATGGCCATTTTACACCTTGATTCATTTCCACTTACATTTCCCCCCTTCCCCCACTTTTGGGGGGAAATAAGTGAGTCTTATAGTGCGAAAAATGCGGTATCTATTTTAATCAAAGGGGAATCTGTAAAGGGGAAAAGTTCTTAGGGACGATCTTTTCATCCGATTGAGTTACAGAGAATTTGGGGCAAGAGCTGTGTCTCCAGGGGGTTTTCGGGCCAAGACCTGCGCATGCTTGTGATAGTGAGTCTAATGATTAAATTAAAAAGAAACAAAGGAGGGGCGGCAGCCGCTCAGACCACTTTACAGCCAACCTGGGAGGTGCACGTTAGCAGGCCAACCAGGAGACAAAAGTGTTAAAGGAGCCCTCAACCCTGTTAGCTTGCAGACCAACCTAAAATCTGTCTCTAAATCTGGTTTGGTCACACACATCTGCAGAAGTAGCTCAAGCTGCACCACCAAGCGCCAAGGTGCCTCTGTGAGGTGCATCCTAACTCTAATCTCTGAGAGCCCAATTTGGGACATACAATGCAATAGATAAATTGGGAGGAGGCTTACCTGAGGTTGCCCTAAAACCTCGAGTGCAGCCCATGGGGTGGAAGGGTCGAAAACCTTACAGTACAGCCTAGACCCCACACCCCATGTGCTTGCACAAATTCAAAAGAAACAAAGGAGGGGTGGCAGCCGCTCAGACCATTTTATAACTAACCTGGGAGGTGCACGTTAGCAGGGCAATTAGGATACCAAAGTCTTAAAGAAGCCCAGGTGGGGCTCTCATAGATTAGAGTTAGGACACACCCCACAGAGGCACCTTAGCGCTTGGTGGTGCAACTTCAGCTACTTCTGCAGATGTGTGTGGACCCAGTCCTCTGTTTTTAACCAAATTTAGAGACGCATTTTAGGTTGGTCTTCAAGCTGCAGGAAATGGCTTTTCAACTTACCTCAGCCCCGTGATCTGTCCATCGGCAGTCGGCGTTTCGCTGTCAAAATGTCCACCACTGGGCCTTCAGAAAAATGGCCGCCCCCATCAGTGAGGACACTTGTAATCTGCTGTAAGTGTCCTTACTCATAGGCGGAGGCCATTTTTCTGAAGCTCCTACCAACAGATCGCAGGGCTGAGGTATGTAGTACAGCAGCTTCCTGGTGAAGCTGGTTGACGAGATGCTCAGCAGCCCATCAACCAGCTTTTGCGGGTTCGGGCCGAATGCGATCACTGGGCTAAATTCGTTCGGGTTTGGAAACCCAAACTCACCAAGTTCGGTAGGAACCCCAACTTTGCGGTTTGGGTTCACTTTGCGGTTCAGCATCATGCTGGGATGCTAGATCAGTGGTTCACAACCCATTTTTACTCCAAGTACCCCCTAGTGATAGGAAGTTACAACCAAGTCCTCCCAAGGAGGAGATAAATTAGGAATATTAAGTAGGTAATCAAACTATTTCAAATGAAGAAGAAATAATGTTTTGCTGTAAAGATAATATACCAGGCCCATCAGGCACCCCTTGTAGGTGCATACCTGAATCTCTCCGAGTACATGTACCGCAGGTTGAGAAACAGTGTGCTAGATGTCGATGTTAATTTATATTAATGCTCGACTTTTATTCACACCATGACATTGATGAGCGGTGGGCGGAGGAAACATTAACTGACGCGCAACACATACAGTACACACATCCCGGAATGTTTTATTCACGAAAAAAGCTCCAAAATTAGTTTCTAAGTCAAGAAACATTTTGCTGACGTTTTCAGCATTCACTGTGAGCGGAGCATGGCCTGAATGATGAGGTGTAATACGTCAGCGAATCAATGATGCGCCGTTTCTCTTGTATGAAGTCTTTCGTGTACAATAAGGTTCGATTTAAGCGAGAAACTTTTCCCGCATTCCGAACAAGCAAACGGCCTCTCTCCCGTATGAACGTTGCAGTGTCTCATAAGGACAGATTTGTGTACGAAAGATTTCCCACACTCGGAACACGAGTACGGCTTCTCCCCCGTATGAGCTCTTCTTTCATGCAAGCTAAGTTCTGTTCTTTGAGAAAAGCACTTGTTACATTCAGGACACGGGTACGGCCGGTCTCCCGCGTGAACTTTCTCGTGAGTGATAAGGGACGATTTCCAAGAAAAACCTTTCCCGCATTTGGAACAAGAATACGGCTTCTCCGCCGAGTGAACCTTTTCGTGCTTATTAAGTTCGGACTTTTGACAGAACCATTTCCCACATTCAGAACAGGAATAAGGCATCACCCCCGTGTGAGCTTTTCTTTCGTGAGAGGTAAGTAACGGCTTCTGAGAAAAACATTTCCCACATTCAGAACACGAATAGGGCTTCTCTCCTGTGTGAACTCTCTCGTGTTGGATAAGGTGGGATTTGGTGGAAAAACATTTTCCGCATTCAGAACAGGAATACGGCTTCACCCCCGTGTGAACTCTTTCGTGCCTGATGAGGTCCGACCTCTGGGAAAAGCATTTGCCGCATTCAGAACAGGAATATTGCCTCACCCCTGTGTGAACCTGGACGTGTCTGATAAGGTCGGACTTCTGGGAAAAACCTTTCCCACATTCGGAGCAAGAATACGGCTTCTCCCCTTTGTGAACTCGTTCGTGTCTGATGACGGACATTCTATGGGAAAAACATCTGCCGCATTCAGAACAGGAAAAGGGCTTCTCTCCCGTGTGGACTCTCTCGTGTTGCAGCAGGGCGGATTTGACGGGGAAATGTTTTCCGCATTCAGGACAGGAGTAGAGCTTCTCCCCGGCATGGACCTGCTCGTGTTTGATAAGAGCGTATTTTACGGGAAAACATTCCTCGCATTCAGAACAGGAGTAGGGTTTCTCTCCCGTATGGATTCTTTCATGCATTTTAAGGGTCGATTTCTGAGAAAAGCATTTGCCGCATTCAAAGCACGAGTAGGGCTTCTCCCCCGTGTGAACTCTCTCATGACTAAGAAGGCTTGACTTCTGGGAAAAACATTTCCCACACCGAGCGCAGGAGTGCTGCTTCTCTTCCGTGTGGATTCTGTGGCTGGGGCTGACGTGTCCTCTCTGAGCTGCATTGGGAGGGACTGGCTGCGGGTCAACTGGGATAACGCTGCGAGCTGCATTATGAGGGACAGGCCGCGGGTAATCAGGGACACACCCCCAATGTACGGCTGGATGAGGTGATGGATCCACACTGTGATGACGGAGATAGAGGTCTCGAGTAATCAGGATTCTGGCAGAGAGAGATTCTGTTGTGACGTCACGTTCTTCGGTTTCCCACTCTGGAGCGATATGTAGATGCGCTGTGTTTCTCCGCGTATATTGTCCATCTGGGTGGAAATATAACAAAGCATAGATGAAATCAGAACAACTGCTGTTGACACTTATCGCCAAGCAGTCCCTCTTTATTGCTGACTGATAACTAGAGATAAGTGAAATCGTTAAACATTTGATTTGTGCGATTCAACCAATTTAGGATTCGTTCGAAAAGAATTTGGGGTCCGTGACACCCATGAAGTTATGCTAGACGTTATTTTTAAGGGGAAATATATGGAGTAGTGCAGGGGCACTCAGCCACTTCTTGTAAAGGTCCATTTAAAAGCACCCGGTGAGAGGTGAAGGTCTGGACGAAGGGCTGTCACGGGGGGGGTGGATAGTTAGAAATCAGCTCTGAGCACGGTAACACAGAAGCAACTGAGTGCAGGTCTGTCAGGACGGGGGTCCGGAAATCTGGCGTTGAGGTCCGCATTCAGACCCCGGTCCGCCAGTTGAGTATCACTGGCATAGTGCATCACAGCCATTACGGGCTGTTACCGCAGATTGTTGCATCTGAGGCCTAGCTCTGCTTTCTGGAACCCAGGGCGAAGATTTGTTTTGGCGCCCCCCACCTGTGCGCCCAGGTGAAGGTCTGGTTAAAGGTCCGGGTGAAGGTCTAGGTGAAGGTCTAGGTGAAGGTCTAGGTGAAGGTCTGGGTGAAGGTCTAGGTGAAGGTTTGGGTGAAGGTCAAGGTGAAGGTCCGGGTGAAGGTCCGGGTGAAGGTCTAGGTGAAGGTCTGGGTGAAGGTCTGGGTGAAGGTCTAAGTGAAGGTCAGGGTGAAGGTCCGGGTGAAGGTCCGGGTGAAGGTCTGGGTGAAGGTCCGGGTGAAGATCCAGGTGAAGGTCCAGGTGAAGATTCAGGTGAAGGTCAGGGTGAAGGTCCGGGTGAAGGTCTGGGTGAAGGTCTGGGTGAAGGTCCAGGTGATAGCCAGCAGGAAGGGACGAGGCCAGCTGACGCCACTGCATCACCAGAGTCATGCTACCAATCCCCAAAAAGCCAAGGGTGGGACCTGGCCCCCCAATCCACCCCAAATTACCCGACTACCTTAGCTACTTAGGCCCCGTCCACCAGTATTCCTTACCTTCACCAATCATCGGAGAGCATTCCTCATCCTCATACTTCCCTCCAGCATCTTGTGCTGCTGCCACAGCGTCACTGCCCAACAGGGAGCTTTCTGGTGTCTCCTGAGAACCGGTCCACTCCACCTTAATGTCCTTCTGGAGATTGCTGAGCCCTGTGTGACCCGAATTCTCCATATCAAGCTCCGCCTCCTCAATCTCTGACTAATCAAAGGAATTAGGATCAATCAAAATAACGACACAACATACTTCCTGCAAAACAATGAATGTACTTCCTGTGTGGAATGCTGGGAATAAAGAGGGCGGGGAGATCTCTGGTGTATATACCTGATGATGATGCGGGGGGAGGACTTCCTGTGTGGAATGCTGGGAAGGGCGGGGAGACCCCTCAGGGGTGTTTCTGGTGCTGGATCTATCTGCAGAGAACACAAACTGGTTGGACACATCGTCTTGGTGCGATTACCAGATGATAGGGGATGTGGGCGGAGCCTGTCACCTGGTGAGGGTGGGAGGGGCTGCACCTCAATCACGGCGTCCTCCGTCCTCCTCGTCAGCAGCTCCGTCATCTTGTTGGTGACTTCTAGAACCTTCCTCATGGTGTTTCTCCCAGACGTCAGGGAGGGAGGCGGAGACACTGAGACAGTCACGTGATCACCGGACGTCACGGGAGGAAACGTCTATATCAAGGTAAAAAGAAAAAAGTCCCCATTATACTTCTATCTTCCCCTGGTCCTCTTCTGCCCCATGCTCCTCTTCTATGTTCCCCTGGTCCTCTTCTGCCCTGTGCTTCTCTTCTATGTTCCCCTGCTCCTCTTCTGCCCTGTGCTTCTCTTCTATGTTCCCCTGGTCCTCTTCTATCTTCCCCTGATCCTCTTCTATCTTCCCCTGCTCCTCTTCTGCCTTGTGCTCCTCTTCTATGTTCCCCTGCTCCTCTTCTGCCCTGTGCTTCTCTTCTATCTTCCCCTGGTCCTCTTCTGCCTTGTGCTCCTCTTCTATCTTCCCCTGGTCCTCTTCTGCCCTGTGCTCCTCTTCTATCTTCCCCAGCTCCTCTTCTTCCCTGTGCTTCTCTTCTATGTTCCCCTGCTCCTCTTCTGCCCTGTGCTTCTCTTCTATGTTCCCCTGGTCCTCTTCTATCTTCCCCTGATCCTCTTCTATCTTCCCCTGCTCCTCTTCTGCCCCATGCTCCTCTTCTATCTTCCCCTGCTCCTCTTCTGCCTTGTGCTCCTCTTCTATGTTCCCCTGCTCCTCTTCTGCCCTGTGCGTCTCTTCTATCTTCCCCTGGTCCTCTTCTGCCTTGTGCTCCTCTTCTATCTTCCCCTGGTCCTCTTCTGCCCTGTGCTCCTCTTCTATCTTCCCCAGCTCCTCTTCTTCCCTGTGCTTCTCTTCTATCTTCCCCTGGTCCTCTTCTGCCCTGTGCTCCTCTTCTATCTTACCCTGGTCCAATTCTGCCCTGTGCTCCTCTTCTATCTTCCCCTGGTCCTCTTCTGCCCCATGCCCCTCTTCTATCTTACCCTGGTCCTCTTCTGTCCTGTGCTCCTCTTCTATCTTCCCCTGGTCCTCTTCTGCCCTGTGCTCCCCTTCTATCTTCCCCTGGTCCTCTTCTGCCTTGTGCTCCTCTTGTATCTTCCCCTGGTCCTCTTCTGCCCTGTGCTCCTCTTCTATCTTCCCCAGCTCCTCTTCTTCCCTGTGCTTCTCTTCTATCTTCCCCTGGTCCTCTTCTGCCCTGTGCTCCTCTTCTATCTTCCCCTGGTCCTCTTCTGCCCCGTGCTCCTCTTCTATCTTCCCCTGGTCCTCTTCTGCCCCGTGCTCCTCTTCTATCTTCCCCTGGTCCTCTTCTGCCCTGTGCTCCTCTTCTATCTTCCCCTGGTCCTCTTCTGCCCCGTGCTCCTCTTCTATCTTCCCCTGGTCCTCTTCTGCCCCGTGCTCCTCTTCTATCTTCCCCTGCTCCTCTTCTGCCCTGTGCTCCTCATCTATCTTCCCCTGCTCCTCTTCTGCCCCGTGCTCCTCTTCTATCTTCCCCTGCTCCTCTTCTGCCCCGTGCTCCTCTTCTATCTTCCCCTGGTCCTCTTCTGCCCTGTGCTCCTCTTCTATCTTCCCCTGGTCCTCTTCTGCCCCGTGCTCCTCTTCTATCTTCCCCTGGTCCTCTTCTGCCCTGCGTTTCTCTTCTATCTTCCCCTGCTCCTCTACTGCCCTGTGCTCCTCTTCTATCTTCCCCAGCTCCTCTTCTGCCCTGTGCTCCTCTTCTATCCTACACCTGCTCCTCTTCTGCCCTGTGCTCCTCTTCTATCTTCCCCTGGTCCTCTTCTGCCCTGTGCTCCTCTTCTATCTTCCCCTGGTCCTCTTCTGCCCTGTGCTCCTCTTCTATCTTCCCCTGCTCCTCTTCTGTCCTGTGCTCCTCTTCTATCTTCCCCTGGTCCTCTTCTGCCCTGTGCTCCTCTCCTATCTTCCCCTGGTCCTCTTCTGCCCCATGCTCCTCTTCTATCTTCCCCTGCTCCTCTTCTGCCCTGTGCTCCTCATCTATCTTCCCCTGCTCCTCTTCTGCCCCGTGCTCCTCTTCTATCTTCCTCTGCTCCTCTTCTGCCCCGTGCTCCTCTTCTATCTTCCCCTGGTCCTCTTCTTCCCTGTGCTCCTCTTCTATCTTCCCCTGGTCCTCTTCTGCCCTGTGCTCCTCTTCTATCTTCCCCTGGTACTCTTCTGCCCTGTGCTCCTCTTCTATCTTCCCCTGGTCCTCTTCTGCCCTGTGCTCCTCTTCTATCTTCCCCTGGTCCTCTTCTGCCCTGTGCTCCTCTTCTATCTTCCCCTGCTCCTCTTCTGTCCTGTGCTCCTCTTCTATCTTCCCCTGGTCCTCTTCTATCTTCCCCTGGTCCTCTTCTGCCCTGTGCTTCTATCTTCCCCTGCTCCTCTTCTTCCCTGTGCTCCTCATCTATCTTCCCCTGGTCCTCTTCTGCCCTGTGCTCCTCATCTATCTTCCCCTGCCCCTCTTCTGCCCTGTGCTCCTCTTCTATCTTCCCCAGCTCCTCTTCTGCCCTGTGCTCCTCTTCTATCCTACACCTGGTCCTCTTCTGCCCTGTGCTCCTCTTCTATCTTCCCCTGGTCCTCTTCTGCCCTGTGCTCCTCATCTATCCTCCCCTGGTCCTCTTCTGCCCTGTGCTTCTCTTCTATCTTCCCCTGGTCCTCTTCTGCCCTGTGCTCCTCGTTTATCCTCCCCTGGTCCTCTTTTGCCCTGTGCTCCTCTTCTATCTTCCCCTGGTCCTCTTCTGCCCTGTGCTCCTCTTCTATCTTCCCCTGGTCCTCTTCTGCCCTGTGCTCCTCTTCTATCTTCCCCTGGTCCTCTTTTGCCCTGTGCTCCTCTTCTATCTTCCCCTGGTCCTCTTCTGCCCTGTGCTCCTCTTCTATCTTCCCCTGGTCCTCTTCTGCCCTGTGCTCCTCTTCTATCTTCCCCTGGTCCTCTTCTGCCCTGTGCTCCTCATCTATCCTCCCCTGGCCCTCTTCTGCCCGTGCTCCTCTTCTATCTTCCCCTGGTCCTCTTCTGCCCTGTGCTCCTCATCTATCCTCCCCTGGTCCTCTTCTGCCCTGTGCTCCTCATCTATCTTCCCCTGGTCCTCTTCTGCCCTGTGCTCCTCATCTATCCTCCCCTGGTCCTCTTCTGCCCTGTGCTCCTCATCTATCCTCCCCTGGTCCTCTTCTGCCCTGTGCTCCTCTTCTATCTTACCCTGGTCCTCTTCTGCCTTGTGCTTCTCTTCTATCTTCCTCTGGACTTCTTCTGCCCCGTGCTCCTCTTCTATCTTCCCCTGGTCCTCTTCTGCCCCGTGCTCCTCATCTATCCTCCCCTGGTCCTCTTCTGCCCTGTGCTCCTCTTCTATCTTCCCCTGGTCCTCTTCTGCCTTGTGCTCCTCTTCTATGTTCCCCTGGTCCTCTTCTGCCCTGTGCTCCTCTTCTATCTTCCCCTGCTCCTCTTCTACCCTGTGCTCCTCTTCTATCCTCCCCTGCTCCTCTTCTATCTTCCCCTGGTCCTCTTCTGCCCTGTGCTCCTCATCTATCCTCCCCTGGTCCTCTTCTGCCCTGTGCTCCTCATCTATCCTCCCCTGGTCCTCTTCTGCCCTGTGCTCCTCTTCTATCTTCCCCTGGTCCTCTTCTGCCTTGTGCTCCTCTTCTATCTTCCCCTGGTCCTCTTCTGCCTTGTGCTCCTCTTCTATCTTCCCCTGGTCCTCTTCTTCCCTGTGCTCCTCTTCCATCTACCCCTGCTCCTCTTCTGTCCTGTGCTCCTCTTCTATCTTCCCCTGGTCCTCTTCTGCCCGTGCTCCTCTTCTATCTTCCCCTGGTCCTCTTCTGCCCTGTGCTTCTCTTCTATCTTCCCCTGCTCCTCTTCTGCCCTGTGCTTCTCTTCTATCTTCCCCTGCTCCTCTTCTGCCCTGTGCTTCTCTTCTATCTTCCCCTGCTCCTCTTCTGCCCTGTGCTCCTCTTCTATCTTCCCCTGCTCCTCTTCTTCCCTGTGCTTCTCTTCTATCTTCCCCTGCTCCTCTTCTACCCTGTGCTCCTCTTCTATCCTCCCCTGCTCCTCTTCTATCTTCCCCTGCTCCTCTTCTGCCCTGTATAGGTGGTGCCCCCGTGATTGGGAGCAATGGGGCTGTTACACAAAATACAGAGGAGACAATGTCTACAGGGTCTTTTCAATCCCACAGTGCAATGCACACATCACTTTGCACTGTAAGCTGTCTGCATGCCATTAGTAGGCTTGTGGCTGCTTCAGTAAGTTTCACAGCTGATTACAATAGAAACGATTCAGATAAATTAATCGCTCAAAACATGGACCACAATGAAGCTCTCAGCAGGAAACCAGCGGGCTTTCTAGAATTACTCATCTTGTTTGTTATAGTCACAGCAGAAGCGAGAGAGAGCCCATCCCAGGGTATTAACATCCCAGCATAACATCCCAGGGCCTCCGATGTTCCTCTTTAAGATAGATGAATGGCTACTTGGCATAAAACATGTACCACAATGAAGCTCTCAGCAGGAAGCCGGTCGGCTTTTCAGGATGACTCATCTAGTTTGTTATAGTCCCAGCAGGAGGGAGAGATAGCCCATCCCAGGGTATTAACATCCCATAATAACATCCCAGGGTCTCCGATGTTCCTCTTTAAGATAAATGAATGGCTACTTGGCTTAAAACATGGACCACCATGTAGCTCTCAGCAGGAAACTGGCGGGCTTTCTAGAATGACTCATCTTGTTTGTTATAGTCACAGCAGAAGGGAGAGAGAGCCCACCCCAAAGTATTAACATCCCATAATAACATCCCAGGGCCTCCGATGTTCCTCTTTAAGATAAATGAATGGCTACTTGGCTTAAAACACGTACCACCACGGGCGTGGCTCCACATGGCGGAGTAGTCGTGTGGGGATGGAGCTCCGCAACCTATACCTGTAGAGCAGAGGCAAGACCTTCTAGACAACACCCGCAGCACGAATGTCCAGGTGGGGGAAGGTTCGAGGAGCCCCCAGGAAGTCCAAGGCACGCACGATCCCTGCCTTGTTCCACGCCAGGGACGCTCAGAGGAGAGAGCCGGTAGGGCCAAAAATGGCGGCCGCAGAGGAGGAGGCTCGCGCACGTGGGCGCGGTGCGGCGCCACAGCAGGGAGAAGCCCAGACTTTGCCACCGGCACGTAAGGGAAGCCCCGACCTTGTCACTGGTCCCGCCCACGGGGAGAAGCCCCGACCCGGACACCGGTCCCGGTGGGGGACCCGCCCGCACAGGAAGCCCCAACCTTGTCATCGGCCCTGGCGAGGGACCCGCCCGCACGAAGGGAGAAGTCCCGGCCTTGTCACCGGCCCCGGCGGGGGACCCGCACGCACGCAGGGGAAGCCCTGACGAGAGGAAGAGCGTCAGCCCAGCTGTGAGCTCCGAGACGCGAGGGAGCGGGACTCTGCTTGTTGCGGCGGAGGTGCATCGGGACGCGGACGGGAGGAGGAGAACACCCGGCGGGCTTCAGGTTAGTCCGGATCCCGGCCCCTGCAGCGAGGCTCCTTACACCTTGATATCCCCTGCTTCTGATTACACTAAGATTGGCAGGGGGGGAGAGGGAGTAGCGCAACCCACAAGCAATCACACGCATCAGGCAGGTGCCTCAACAACAAAGCGGGGAGCGCGCATCGGGATACCCCATGAGCCCAGACTCCCCACCACACAGCGCCATAGGGGGATCCACGAGGCTGTGCCCGATGGCACGGGGCTACACCTCCCCACAAATAGCAGCAAGCAGAACACCATTGAGCGCCAGCTCCCTAGCATGCACTCCATCGCCTCCGCCCAGCCCGCAACCAACTTGGCAGTCTGGGCCCGAGACCTCGTTGGGTGGCCCTGAAGAGGGGGAAATGAATATGGAGGGCCCCCCTTCTTCCTATGACCCCTGGGAGTCGGGTGCAGACCCCCTCCGTCCTAGGTCCCGAATTAGGGACAAGCATCCAGCTCCCCACCAGACCATGGGTGCAGCACCGCCGGGGAGAAGACCTCCAGAGACCCCCACCCTGAGTCCATCGCGACACACATCGCCTTGAGTCCCTGCTACCGTATGGTGCTTCTGCAGCCGTACCAATAGATCTACTTTTGCATACCATCGCGGAAGCAGTAAAAGTCAATATTAAGGAGGCCCTGCAAGGGCTCCCCACACATGGAGACTTCGACGGATATGTTTCCAGAATGGAGGGCACCATCAAGAGAGAATTGGCGGCACTACAGGGCTCAGTGGCTGAAGTCACAGAGAGGATAGATGGGGTTGAAACCTTGCACAGAGCCCTGGAAACCCGAGTGGCGGAACTAGAGCAGCAGCAAACATGGAACAAGCGCCTTCTAGCTGACCTATCCCTGGCTCACGACGACATAGAGAACAGGAGCCGCAGAAACAATCTGCGCCTCCGAGGGGCTCCCGAGTCAATTGAGCTGCGAGACCTTCTGGAAGCGGTCACCTCTATCTTCAACGAGCTCCTTGATCTTCCCAGCACGAATCACATAGAATTGGACCGTGTGCACAGAGCTTTGGGGCCCCGCTCGCAAGACCCAAACAGGCCCAGAGATATCATCTGCAGAATCCATTTCTTTAAGATCAAAGAAGACATTCCCCCGACGTGCTTGGGTGAATGGCCCGACCAGATATAATGGCGCACAAGTAATAATATTGCAAGACCTCTCGCGGAGAACACTGCAGATGTGGAAGCTCCTAAAGCCCCTGCTTGACACCATCCAGAGACAGGGGGCATCTTACAGATGGGGGCACCCATTCCAGCTCCTGGTGCGGAAGCGAGGCAGCGTGTTCACTCTCAAATCCCCCGGACAGCTACCGGACATGTTCCACTTTCTGGAAACGGAAAATGTAGATGTTCCGGAATGGACGGTACCCGACTTGAACATTTACAAACAGCAGTTACCGCAGCGTCCGGGTGGATTCCCCAGAGGAGTCAGAAGAGACGTGGGGGGCTGTAGGAGGTGAGAGCCCGGGGCACTGATCCCCGCGTGGCGCCTCCCGCCGCCGCCTACCCTAGCACATAATACTTACCTCTGCCACCGTTGCTGGCAATTGGGCGGATGATGGGGGGTGGGACGGTGGCGAGGCGAGAGGCTCGGCCCTCGGGGGGAGGGATGGCACCCATGGAGGAGATCCCGCCAATGGATCTTTTTGGTCTTGCCCCTCTCACCGGGGACCCTCCCACCTGATGGGCCCATTCATAGCCCCCCCCCCTTTTACCATATGTTGCCTACCGTTGTTGTTGGAATTATGTTCCTCCTTTTTCTTTTATATTTCTTTTATTGCTGATGTTGGTATTACCTGCTTAAAGTTAACTCGAATTTCTTAAGATTTAGAAGCCTGGAGACCCTTGGGGATCTCTGGCTCTTGTGGTTGTGCTGCGGAGCGAGGCGACAGCTAATCTAATTCCCCTGAAACCCCGCACAGCGGAGCTGCGTTAAATGTCAGAGAGCTGCCGAGATACGCCTCGCTGAGCAGCCACAATCTAGGTGAGTCTCCCGACCCCTTGGACGAGTGCCTAGTCTTCCACCCTTCTCCACCTTCCGGTGCACCCCTCTGGGGAAGCTTCGGCCTCCTCTAGACGAGTTAGCCCGTGGATGAGGATTCTCCTTTGGAGTCCTCAACCACTAAGTGCATACCTCAAAAAAAAAGAAAAAAGGCACCGCTTCCGGACTACGCTCCTAGGCGAGTTACCGGTGGACTACTAGTTAGTCCTCAGTTGTTCTCTGGTTCTTTGTGTTTTACCCCTTAGATTCCTCCTTACCCCCCCCCCCCCCATTAACCCCTCGCCTTCCCCTGCTTACCTTCTCCTCCCTACTCCTCCCGTTGGCGTGTGGGACCGGACGTGAGGCACACAGACACCGTTACACAGCAGAGTCTTGGGGTCTTGTCTCCCCCCCCCCCCCCCCCCGAGAGCTTGGATCAACATGAATCCAATAAAAATAGTCTCCCTGAATGTCAAGGGACTTAATATTACGGAAAAAAGAACCATCTTAGGGCAGGAATTAAATAGGTGCAAAGCAAAAATAGTTTTCTTGCAGGAGACGCATTTTAAAAGGGATGCGGCTCCTAAGCTCGTTAATAAACGGTTCCCCCAGGTATTCACCAGACACCAAGAAGAAGGGAGTGGCAATATTACTGGCAAGAGAAGCATGGAGGGATGAATCGGGAAGGGCGATACTAGTCAAAGGGTTGATCGACCAAGGAATGTACACACTGGCCTCTATATATGCACCCAATCAGGGCCAGATACCTTTCTTAAAGAGTATGCTTGATAGAATAGAAAAGTTTAGGGAAGGAGAGATAATATTGGGGGGCGACTTCAATTTAACCATTGAGCCTCTGCTAGACTCCTCAGCGGGCAGGTCGGCGATCTCTCATTTGGCCCTGAGATCGCTGAAGAAAAAATGACATAGCATGCAGCTGGTGGATGCATGGCGCACCAGAAATCCAAGGGCAAGGGACTATTCGTTTTATTCTAATGTGCATGGGACATATTCCAGGCTGGATTATATATGGGTCTCACATGGACTATTGGGTCGAGTTACAGGGGACGGGATACACCCGACCTCTTTCTCAGACCATGCCCCGGTTTTCCTTGACCTCGACCTATTGGACAGGCCCCCACCCCCCTCAATTTGGAAGCTAAATGAATCACTCCTCCAAAATGCAGTAGTGACGCAAGCCATAAAAGAGGGTCTGGAGACGTACTTCAGCATCAGTGATAATGGGGAGGTTTCACCGCTCACATTATGGGAGGCGCATAAGGGAGTTATAAGGGGCATTTTGATCAACCATGGAGCTAGGATCAAAGAAGAAAGACTAGCCCACATAGAGAAGCTCACAGAACAGGTGAGACTACTCGAGTTATCCCATAAACAGTCCGGGGCAGCGAGGACGCTCGGAGAGCTGACCCAAGTAAGGAAGGCCCTCAACGCCCTGCTGAGACAAAAGGCCAAGCACGTAATTAGGAGATGTAAACGTTCTTATTATTAATACGGCAATAAAAGCAGCGCCCTGCTGGCCAGAGCACTTAGGCAGCAGCACACCCAGAACTATATCGCTGAGATACGGGGCAACAACCAACAGACCCAACACACCACAGAAGAGATAGCAGATACATTTAGGCAGTATTACTCAGGTTTGTACAATCTGAGCAGGGGTCAGGGGGCACGGCCGCGCCTCGGCAAGTTGGAGGAATATATAGGTAATTCAGGCATGCCGACGGTCACAGAAGAGACTGCGGCACTACTACAGGGCCCAATCAGGATAGAGGAACTGCAAGAGGCAATTAAACAAACCCCCACAGGAAAGGCCCCAGGTCCGGACGGTTACTCCGTCAAGTACTACAGGACTGCAGAGAAATATATTTGTGGGTTACCAGATAACCACAAACAACAACACTGCCCGAATAAAGTATGCCGCACACTATGGAAATTTAAGTTAACTTGTGGTAATTTATTTAGTCAAGTCCTACATACAAAAGTTACATACATCTAAAAACACAGTTAAAAGGCCCCAAATATTTGGGGTGGGATGGCTATCTGGTGATTTAAATCTGTATAATTTCTGTCATTAAGTTCCCTCACAAATATACATCTAAGAGATTCAAGGTTAGATAAGATAATAAAAATCTATGAAATATATATGGTGCAATACACAACAGTATATCTAAAAAGATAAGTGGCCTGTGCAATTAAAGTGACATTGTTTAAAGTGACAAGTGCTTTAACATCCCAAAATACTAAGGGATATTACAAAATTCATTAATAGCAGTGCATTTGAAAAAAGATAACATAGATATGCAAAAAATGTAAAGTATAAAGTGCTATGGGAACTAGTAATCTATTATAATATGCCGTTCTAATACATCACCGTATGATAGTCCCCATCCAACAACATGTACACACGACGCGTTGCGTGGTGAACCAGCTCACCACTTCATCAGGTCACCACTACTACAGGACGTTCGCCTCAGTATTGGGCCCACGAATGATCAAGGCGTGGAATTCTATATTGGACCCAGAGGTGCCGGGCTCATTCTCAGGCAGAGAATTGGAGGCGCACATCTCTGTAATACTTAAACCAGGAAAAGACCCACTGTCATGTAAGAGCTACCGTCCCATCTCCCTCCTCAATGCGGACCTGAAATTATATGCCAAAATCTTAGCCAACAGACTGGCTCCAGTGGTGACTCATGTGGTCCACTTAGACCAAACCGGGTTCGTGCTGGGGAGGGAGGCTAGGGACAATGTGGTGCGAGCTCTCGGTGCGGTATACGGGGCACAGAGCTCGGACGTGCCCATGATGCTCCTATCCACAGATGCGGAAAAGGCCTTCGATAGGGTGAGTTGGCCTTTTCTGCAAGAGACACTCAGACACATAGGCTTGGGAGGCAACATGAGGAGGCTTAACGGCGCCCTATACACGATACCTTCTGCTAGGGTTAAGGTCAATGGCCACTTTTCAGCCTCGGTCTCCATCTCCAACGGCACGCGCCAGGGATGCCCCTTGTCGCCCTTACTGTTCGCCCTGTCCCTGGAACCTTTCCTCTGCAGAATAAGGGAAAACATCGACATAGGGGGATTGAGAATCGGTGATGATACACATAAGGTCGCGGCCTACGCAGACGACCTCCTGTCTTTTATAACAAACCCTACGATGTCTGTTTGTCACGCTCTGGTAACTCCAGCCCTCTAGGTAAGCCCTCAACCCCCAATCTCCGCAGCCAGCTTCACCTGTAGGAGCCCCCGCTTGCCGGGACGCAGAATACGCCTGCCCGGGATCGGTTGCCCCCAGGACTTCAATGGCTCAAAGGATGAGAGCTTACAGGTTAGAGGTCTGAAGAACCAATGGCTAAGAGCGAGTGTAGCGGAAGTCCAGAGACAGGCCAGAGGTTGACACGGGGAGTCAGTGTCAGGATTGTACCAAACACCCGTCTGTCTTAAGCCAATATCCCCCAATCTCCACCGCCACTTCCGCCTATAGACAAGCCCCCGCTTGTAGGAGACACGGGTAATGCCTCTCCCAGTCGGTTGCCCCCAGGACTTAACAGGCGCAAAGGATATTAGCTTAAGGTGCAGCTTGGTGTTCGGCAGGGAATCCCGAATGAGGATGCCGGGTGCGAAAGTCCGTAAATCAGGCCGAGGTCAAACCAGGAGGTCACAGGCGAGGTATCCAAGGGAGATGACAAGAATGGTCGAGGGTAGCCGAGGTCAAGTCCAGGAGGTCACAGGCGAGGTACAGGAGGGTCAGGCAAGAGAGTGGTCAGGCAAAGCAGGAGGTCAGGGCAGGCAGCTAGCAAGAATAGTCAAGGTCCAAATCCAAATCCAAATTCTTCACTAAGGTACAGCTCACACATCCAGAACCCAGAAGCTATAACGGGCACTGGGATACTGGAGCAGTACCACTTTATAGGGAACACTGGCCATTGGGAAAAGGGGAAAATGGAGGGAAACAAACTGATTGGTGCATACAAGGAAATGGGATCGGTCCCAGGAGCTGGACGGCCCAGGCCAGACAGGCCGACCAGTCCCTGGGTCCGATCCCAGGAACCAGCCACAGATTGGACTATTCAAACTTGCCCCCGGCGGGCGCGCTGGGGGAAGCGCCGCCGGGAGGCATAAAGCAGACGTGCTCGCGCGCGCGCGCGAGCACGTTGAGGATCGGGCGCGCCCCCGCCAGGAGGGGGAAGCGCCGAGTCAGAGGGGAGAGCCGCAGGGCCGCGCAGCCGCGCGGAGCGGCCTGCGACGCGGCCACCCACGGCGTCCTGCACCGCCAGCCCCTGATCCCTGCGATGGTGCCGAGGAGCTGGCAGACCCGGGGACCGTCGGGCCGCAGCCCGGTGGGAGCCACCCGGCAACGCGCCGCGGGACCAGGAACGGCGATAAGGTAAGTGTCTAACATTACCCCCCCCCTGAGGAGGGGCCAC
Source organism: Gastrophryne carolinensis (assembly GCA_027917425.1). Lineage (NCBI taxonomy): Eukaryota > Metazoa > Chordata > Amphibia > Anura > Microhylidae > Gastrophryne > Gastrophryne carolinensis. Next base: position 1,990,593 of record CM051234.1, read on the forward strand.
TGGACCCTCCAAGCTGGGTTTTAAAGGATTTTCCCTATGAAACTTCTTTACCAAATTCTGTGCATGAACTTCTCTGGCAGGAACCCAAGATCTTTCTTCCGGACCGTACCCCTTCCAGTCAATAAGATATTGAAGAGAGTTCCGAAAGAAACGAGAATCAAGGACCCGGGCAACCTCGAACTCCTGATGCCCATCAACTACCACAGGACTAGGAGGACTATTAGGTTCATGGTTCCTTGCGGACTTAAGAAGTGAAACATGAAAGGATTTACAGATTTTCATGGATGAGGGGAGGGCCAACCGGTATGTAACCTGATTAACTTTGTGTGTTATGGGGAATGGGCCAATAAACTTAGGTCCTAACTTAGCGGAGGGTTGGCGTAGCGCCAAGTTCTTGGTTGAAAGCCAAACCCAGTCACCCACTTTAAAGTTAGAATTAGACGACCGCTTACGATCAGAAAATTTTTTCTGTTGACAAGCAGCCCTAGTTAGGTGTTGTTGGATTTTATTCCACTCCCCTGGCCATTTGGAAACCCATTCATCCACGGAGGGAACTCTAACAGGGTTGGTCCGAAAGAGCAGAAAACTTCAGATCCTTGCCATAAACACAGTGGAAAGGAGAAACCCCTGTGGATGAATGCGTGGCGTTGTTAAAAGCAAATTCCGCAAAAGGTAAGAAGAAGGCCCAATCAGTCTGAGAACCCGCCGTAAAACAGCGCAAATATTGTTCCAGGGACTGGTTCGTTCTCTCGGTTTGACCATTCGACTGCGGATGAAAGGCCGAGGAAAGGGAAACGGTGAACCCCAACTTGGCACAGAAAGCCCTCCAGAACCGGGAGACAAACTGGACCCCCCTATCCGAAACAACATCCATGGGAATACCATGAATCCTAAAGACATGAGTAATGAAAAGTTGAGCAAGAGTTTGAGCTGAGGGGAGTTTCTTTAAAGGGACGAAATGGGCCATCTTGCTAAAGCGGTCCACAATTACCCAAATAACCGTATGACCCTGAGACGGAGGAAGGTCAGTAACAAAATCCATGGCCAGATGTGTCCACGGGGAGGCAGGAATGGACAATGGAAGGAGTGGGCCTTCCGGTGGGCTCCTCAAGGACTTACTTTGGGCACAGACTTTGCAAGCGGAGACAAACCTTTGAACGTCCTTCCTAAGAGAAGGCCACCAAACTTGGCGTAACAATAAAGCTATGGTTTTCTTAATCCCTGGATGACCAGTTGTTTTGGTATCATGAAAATGGGACAAAAACTCAGACCGGTAAATAGAGGGCACAAACAGGGCTGACGCGGGTTTCCCAGGAGGAGCGTGGGCCTGGAACTGAGTAAGATCAGGAAGTTGGGGTTGGATGGCGGCCACCACTAGGGAGCGAGGTACGATGGAAGAAACCACCCTTTCCGGTAAGTCAGGGGGAGAGAAACTCCGAGACAGGGCATCCGCCTTAGTATTCTTAGACCCGGGTTTATACGTTATAGAAAAATTAAACCGAGAAAAGAATAAGGACCAACGAGCCTGTCTGGGAGTTAACCTCTTGGCGGACTGGATGTATTCTAGATTTTTATGGTCCGTAAAGACCGTAACTGGATACTGAGCCCCCTCCAGCCAGTGTCTCCATTCCTGGAAGGCAAGCTTGATGGCCAGTAATTCTCTGTTGCCGATATCATAATTTCTTTCGGCCGCTGAGAATTTCTTGGAAAAGAAGGCACATGGATGGAGGCGTGCAGGTGAGCCGTGGTATTGAGACAGGACCGCTCCGACCGCTATTTCTGAAGCATCCACCTCCACAAGGAAAGGTCGTTGTTCATCGGGATGGACTAGGACGGGAGCAGCGCTAAATACCCTCTTAAGATTCCCGAAGGCCTGGACAGCTTGAGCCGGCCAAACCGGGGGGTACCCGCTTTTCTTAGTAAGGTTAGTTAGTGGTGTAACCAGGGCAGAGAAATTCTTAATGAACCTTCTATAAAAATTGGCAAAACCCAAAAACCTCTGCAGGCCCTTCAGATCTCTGGGCTGCTCCCATTCTAAAACAGCCCTCACCTTGGATTGGTCCATAGACAGACCAGATTTGGAGATAATGTAACCGAGGAACGGAACCTCAGATACCTCAAATTGACATTTCTTTAACTTGGCATATAAACAATTCTCCCTAAGTTTCTGTAAAACTAGGCACACATGTTTACGATGCTCGTCAAGGGATGAAGAAAAAATTAGAATGTCATCTAGATAGACAACCATAAACCGGCCAAGATAATCCCTGAAAATTTCATTGACAAAACTTTGAAAGACCGCAGGGGCATTACACAGGCCGAAAGGCATAACCAAATATTCATAATGCCCTTCAAGGGTATTAAAGGCCGTTTTCCACTCGTCCCCCTGCCTAATTCTTATGAGGTTATAGGCCCCTCGGAGATCTAGCTTAGAGAAGACCTGCGCCCCAACCACCTGAGTAAAGAGTCCCTCAATAAGCGGTAGGGGATACTTATTTTTTACCGTGATGTTATTTAAGCCCCGGTAATCGATACAGGGGCGAAGTCCCCCATCCTTTTTCTCCACAAAAAAAAACCCTGCCCCCGCTGGGGAAGATGAGGGCCGAATAAACCCTTTTTCTAAGTTCTCGGCGATATATTCCCGCATGGCAAGGGTTTCCGCTCGGGTCAAATTAAATATTCTCCCTCTGGGAGGCATCGTACCAGGGAGCAGTTCTATAGGGCAGTCCCAAGGTCTATGGGGAGGAAGTTTGTCTGCTGCCTTTTCTGAAAAAACATCAGCAAACTCCAGATATGGAGTTGGAATCCCAGTAGGGAGTAGGCGCGTGACCCTGAGGGGAAATTCTAGGCAGTTCCGGAAACACTGGTGTCCCCACTTGATAATTTGCCCCGAAACCCAATCAATTTGAGGATTATGCTCCTGCAGCCATGGCAACCCCAAAATCAAAGGAGTACCAGGCATGCTCAAAATCAGGAACCTGATACCCTCAGAATGACTGGCTCCTACTCTAATTTGCAAAGGAGGTGATTGGAACCGAACTAACCCCCCGGCCACTGGAGTGCCATCAATGGCTGAAACCCGGATAGGAGTGGCCAAGGTCTGTACCATAATTCCTAGAGTCTGAGCTAGATCAGAGTCTAGGAAATTCCCAGCTGCTCCAGAATCTAGAAGAGCCTTTAGATTAACACATTTAGCACCAATCATAACCTGAACTGGGACGAAAACTGGAGACGATACTTGAGGAGATACCTTACAGTCTAGGAGGGCCCCCTCGAAACCCCCTAGGCTCTGAAGTTTCCCGACGGTTTCTTTGGGCAAAGTCTAACCATGTGGCCGGTCCCACCACAGTAAAGACAGAGCCCCTCGGATAGGCGTCGTCGTCTCTCGCCTTCGGTGAGCCTGGTGGCACCTAGCTGCATAGGCTCTTCTGCAGATTGAGCGACTAGAGCCTCAGATTTTGCAGCTGATTCAGGATGTGATCCTTTCTCTAGGCGCCTTTCCCGGAGTCGGCGATCGATGCGGATGGCCAAATGCATCAATTCATCCAGAGTCTGGGGTTCCGGGTAGTTCACCAGGGTGTCCTTGATAGAGTCAGCCAGACCTAGTCGGAATTGGCCGCAGAGGGCAGGATTATTCCAACGTGAGTCAACTGCCCAACGCCGGAATTCGGAACAGTAGTCTTCGGCTGGACGGCGTCCCTGGCGGAGGGTACGTAACTTAGCGTCAGCTGAGGCCCCTTTATCAGGATCATCATAAAGGACCTCCATTGCAGCGAAGAAACTATCCACCGACTGGCGGATGGGGTCCTGAGCTGATAGGCTGAAGGCCCAGGACTGAGGGTCCCCATGCAACAGGGAAATAATCAAGCCCACCTTTTGTTCCTGTGAGCCTGAGGAAACCGGGCGAAGCTGGAAGTATAGTTTACAAGAGTCCCGGAAATTGGCAAATTTTGCCCTATCGCCAAAAAACTTTTCAGGGAGCGGGATCTTGGGTTCCACAGTCATTGCGGCCGGAGTCCCCTGAGAAGTGGAGACAATCGGAGTAGGACGGTTCTCCTGGGCCGCAACTCGATGAGCCAGGTGCTCCACTGCCGCTGTCAGGGCCTGCACCTGCTCCAGAATTTGGTCCATTCTTCTTTCTGGCCCGTTATAATGTCAGGATTGTACCAAACACCCGTCTGTCTTAAGCCAATATCCCCCAATCTCCACCGCCACTTCCGCCTATAGACAAGCCCCCGCTTGTAGGAGACACGGGTAATGCCTCTCCCAGTCGGTTGCCCCCAGGACTTAACAGGCGCAAAGGATATTAGCTTAAGGTGCAGCTTGGTGTTCGGCAGGGAATCCCGAATGAGGATGCCGGGTGCGAAAGTCCGTAAATCAGGCCGAGGTCAAACCAGGAGGTCACAGGCGAGGTATCCAAGGGAGATGACAAGAATGGTCGAGGGTAGCCGAGGTCAAGTCCAGGAGGTCACAGGCGAGGTACAGGAGGGTCAGGCAAGAGAGTGGTCAGGCAAAGCAGGAGGTCAGGGCAGGCAGCTAGCAAGAGTAGTCAAGGTCCAAATCCAAATCCAAATTCTTCACTAAGGTACAGCTCACACATCCAGAACCCAGAAGCTATAACGGGCACTGGGATACTGGAGCAGTACCACTTTATAGGGAACACTGGCCATTGGGAAAAGGGGAAAATGGAGGGAAACAAACTGATTGGTGCATACAAGGAAATGGGATCGGTCCCAGGAGCTGGACGGCCCAGGCCAGACAGGCCGACCAGTCCCTGGGTCCGATCCCAGGAACCAGCCACAGATTGGACTATTCAAACTTGCCCCCGGCGGGCGCGCTGGGGGAAGCGCCGCCGGGAGGCATAAAGCAGACGTGCTCGCGCGCGCGCGCGAGCACGTTGAGGATCGGGCGCGCCCCCGCCAGGAGGGGGAAGCGCCGAGTCAGAGGGGAGAGCCGCAGGGCCGCGCAGCCGCGCGGAGCGGCCTGCGACGCGGCCACCCACGGCGTCCTGCACCGCCAGCCCCTGATCCCTGCGACGGTGCCGAGGAGCTGGCAGACCCGGGGACCGTCGGGCCGCAGCCCGGTGGGAGCCACCCGGCAACGCGCCGCGGGACCAGGAACGGCGATAAGGTAAGTGTCTAACAGTCAGAGTTCGCAGCGGTACAGAGGGGAGAGACAGCTCGAGGTCAAGGTACAAGGCAGAGGTCAGCAACGGAGATCAGATCGAGAATGGTCGGTTCAGGCAGAGGTCGGCAACGGAGATCAGATCGAGAATGGTCGGTTCAGGCAGAGGTCGGCAACGGAGATCAGATCGAGAATGGTCGGTTCAGGCAGAGGTCGGCAACGGAGATCAGATCGAGAATGGTCGGTTCAGGCAGAGGTCGGCAACGGAGATCAGATCGAGAATGGTCGGTTCAGGCTGAGGTCGGCAACAGGGTTTCAGATCGAGAGGCGTCAGCAAGGCAGAGGTTGGCAACTGGAAATCAGTCGAGCTTCAATGCACAAGACAAGCTTGGTACTAGGCGCTATAACAGGCACTGACACACTGCAGTGGCAATCCCTTTATAGGGGTAGACCCAGCTGGATTGGACAGGGAGGCAGTGGCTGTGATTGGTTCACTTTGGATCTGTGAGCTGATTTGTGCATTTGGGCCCTGTGGTCTGATTGGTGCACTCAGAGAGCTCTGGGCTGATTGCCCCAGCTGAACTCCACAGGCATACTGCTCAGAGCTGCACCTCCTAGGTTTCGCTCTTTTAAACAGCCTCCAGTGGCCATTCTGTGTATTGCACCACCGGAGGACATGAGCTGACTGTACACGCGTGCAAGCACGAGTTGAATGACAGTGGGCAAGGGAGGAGGGGGCGCGCTTGGAGACACATGCGCCGCTGGGGATGGCATCCGAGGCAGAAGCGGCTGCTGGGCAGGAGGATCCCCAGCCAGTTGCCTAGGGACACCACGGGCACGGGCTGAAGGCAAGTCATTCATGACACTGTTCCAGTGCTGATGAAGGAATTGGAGGTCTTTGGTAGGCTGTCCTTATTTAAAATTAATTTTGAGAAGTCTGAAGCATTAAATGTATCACTCTCAGGAGACACGGCCAGAAACCTTCAGCAAACATTTTCATTTAGATGGGCTAGTGCTTCGATATCATACCTAGGTACTCAGTTACCGAACCGGTTATCGAAGATCCTGGAGCTGAACTTCCTGCCCTTGTCTCACAAAATAAAAGCAGACCTGGATAGATGGGATTCCCCCACCTTCTCATGGACGGGCAGGGTAAATGCAATCAAGATGTCGATCTTGCCGAGGCTCCTATTTTTGTTCCAGGCTCTTCCGATAAACATTCCCGCACACTTCTTCACGAAGATAAGATCCTAATGGGGTTTGTCTGGCAGAAAAAGAAAGCCAGGCTTAGGCGACAGATCTTGACTAGGCCTAAACACTTAGGGGGCATGGTGTTACCGGACGTTCGATCCTATTGGGTGGCGTCCCACCTGCAGAGAATAAGTGAGTGGCATACATGTAAAACCACGAAGAGGTGGGTCCAACTGGAGCTTGCCTTGGCACAGGCTCCATTGGACATAACGGTCTGGAACAGGGACGCCTTCAGGTCAGGGTTGACAACACACCGAATAGTGGCAGCCACACTAGAGGTCTTTCGGCGCCATAGGAAGCATCCAGATATCTCCCCCTGGCCCACCCCCATGATTGCACTAATAGAGAAACCTCCACTCTTGCAGAATGGCACTAGGGTAGCCCTCAGGGAATGGGGTAAGGTAAATCAGCTAAGGGGCAGTGATCTGATAACAGATGGGTGGACATAGGGGATCTAAGGGTTAGGTTAGATAACGGGAACCTTGACCCCTGGACACTACTCCGTTTCCAGTAAATTTTATCCCAGATGGGCTACAGAAAGGATAACACCAGGGGACACACTGAGTGTGAGAGGATTTGCATGGAGGAGCAGCCACACTCCCATTTGATTTCTAGCCTGTACTCACTTCTCATGGGCAGACAGGACCCCCCCCCCCCCCCCCCTTCATTCTGGAGAGACTGGGAAACTGATCTGGGCAGAACGATAGGAGATGAGGAGAGGAATAAAATAGCGATTTTGGCGCATAAGTCCTCCGAGGCTACGAGAGTCCAGGAGGCCAACTACAAACTATTGACGCGCCGATGGACTGGAGAAGATGTTTGGCACTGTGGACCCAAGTTGCTGGAGATGTGGTGAGAGACGAGGGACATTATTCCACATTCTCTGGACGTGCCCCAAGATCCGGGAATATTGGGGGGGGGGGTGGTCCTGCCCATCGTCACACAGCTCACGGGGGCCCAGGTGGAGGGAGATCCAGCCCAGATCCTCCTTCCCTCAACGAAGGTCCCGACGGGGAAATATAAGAAAACCCTTCTGATCCACCTCCTAAACGCCGAAAAAACAAACGATTCCTAGATTCTGGAAACAAACCCCCCCCCCCCCCCCTCCGTTAGGGATTGGCTGAGGGAAGACCTGACGCTTTCTGTGCATGAAAGGGACGAGCAGTACAGAGTCACATGGTTGCCTGGCTAATATATGAGGAATCGGCCGAGGTTAGAAACCTGTGTGGGTGATGGTGCGGGCCCCTTGGCTCACCTTGCTCCACTTGGGCTAACCGGAGTCAGAGTGAGCTCAGGTGTTACTCAGGAAGATATCCGCGCCCCACACGCCATACCCCACATTCCCAGAGTCCGCACGCCGAACATCATACATCCCATCCTTCCTCCCCCCTCCATCTCTTAACCCCCCGTCAGGTCCTAGTGTTTCTTCCACTCCCCCCCGCCCCCCCCCGGGCTGGACGGACCAGCACACTCAGCACTGGAAAGCACTCCCCCCCCCCCCCCCGGGCTGGATGGACCAGCACACTCAGCACTGGAAAGCACTCCCCCCCCCCCCCCCGGGCTGGACGGACCAGCACACTCAGCACTGGAAAGCACTCCCCCCCCCCCCCCCCGGGCTGGATGGACCAGCACACTCAGCACTGGAAAGCACTCCCCCCCCCCCCCGGGCTGGATGGACCAGCACACTCAGCACTGGAAAGCCCTCCCCCCCCCCCCCCCCCGGGCTGGATGGACCAGCACACTCAGCACTGGAAAGCCCTCCCCCCCCCCCCCCCCCCCGGGCTGGATGGACCAGCACACTCAGCACTGGAAAGCACTCCCCCCTCCCCCCCCCGGGCTGGACGGACCAGCACACTCAGCACTGGAAAGCACTCCCCCCCCCCCCCCCCCCCGGGCTGGATGGACCAGCACACTCAGCACTGGAAAGCACTCCCCCCCCCCCCCCCCGGGCTGGACGGACCAGCACACTCAGCACTGGAAAGCACTCCCCCCCCCCCCCCCCGGGCTGGATGGACCAGCACACTCAGCACTGGAAAGCCCTCCCCCCCCCCCCCCCCCCCGGGCTGGATGGACCAGCACACTCAGCACTGGAAAGCACTCCCCCCTCCCCCCCCCGGGCTGGACGGACCAGCACACTCAGCACTGGAAAGCACTCCCCCCCCCCCCCCCCCCCGGGCTGGATGGACCAGCACACTCAGCACTGGAAAGCACTCCCCCCCCCCCCCCCCCCGGGCTGGACGGACCAGCACACTCAGCACTGGAAAGCCCTCCCCCCCCCCCCCCCGGGCTGGATGGACCAGCACACTCAGCACTGGAAAGCACTCCCCCCCCCCCCCCCCGGGCTGGACGGACCAGCACACTCAGCACTGGAAAGCACTCCCCCCCCCCCCCCCCGGGCTGGATGGACCAGCACACTCAGCACTGGAAAGCACTCCCCCCCCCCCCCCCGGGCTGGATGGACCAGCACACTCAGCACTGGAAAGCCCTCCCCCCCCCCCCCCGGGCTGGACGGACCAGCACACTCAGCACTGGAAAGCACTCCCCCCCCCCCCCCGGGCTGGATGGACCAGCACACTCAGCACTGGAAAGCCCTCCCCCCCCCCCCCCCGGGCTGGATGGACCAGCACACTCAGCACTGGAAAGCCCTCCCCCCCCCCCCCCCGGGCTGGACGGACCAGCACACTCAGCACTGGAAAGCACTCCCCCCCCCCCCCCGGGCTGGACGGACCAGGACCAGCACACTCAGCACTGGAAAGCACTCCCCCCCCCCCCCCCCCGGGCTGGATGGACCAGCACACTCAGCACTGGAAAGCACTCCCCCCCCCCCCCCCGGGCTGGATGGACCAGCACACTCAGCACTGGAAAGCACTCCCCCCCCCCCCCCGGGCTGGACGGACCAGGACCAGCACACTCAGCACTGGAAAGCCCTCCCCCCCCCCCCCCCGGGCTGGACGGACCAGCACACTCAGCACTGGAAAGCCCTCCCCCCCCCCCCCCGGGCTGGACGGACCAGCACACTCAGCACTGGAAAGCCCTCCCCCCCCCCCCCCCCCCCGGGCTGGACGGACCAGGACCAGCACACTCAGCACTGGAAAGCCCTCCCCCCCCCCCCCGGGCTGGACGGACCAGCACACTCAGCACTGGAAAGCACCCCCCCCCCCCCCCCCCCGGGCTGGACGGACCAGCACACTCAGCACTGGAAAGCCCTCCCCCCCCCCCCCCCCGGGCTGGATGGACCAGCACACTCAGCACTGGAAAGCACCCCCCCCCCCCCCCCCGGGCTGGATGGACCAGCACACTCAGCACTGGAAAGCCCTCCCCCCCCCCCCCCCGGGCTGGACGGACCAGCACACTCAGCACTGGAAAGCCCTCCCCCCCCCCCCCCCGGGCTGGACGGACCAGCACACTCAGCACTGGAAAGCACCCCCCCCCCCCCCCGGACGGACCAGCACACTCAGCACTGGAAAGCCCTCCCCCCCCCCCCCCCCGGGCTGGATGGACCAGCACACTCAGCACTGGAAAGCACTCCCCCCCCCCCCCCCCCCGGGCTGGATGGACCAGCACACTCAGCACTGGAAAGCACTCCCCCCCCCCCCCCCCCCCCGGGCTGGATGGACCAGCACACTCAGCACTGGAAAGCACTCCCCCCCCCCCCCCGGGCTGGACGGACCAGGACCAGCACACTCAGCACTGGAAAGCACTCCCCCCCCCCCCCCGGGCTGGACGGACCAGCACACTCAGCACTGGAAAGCACCCCCCCCCCCCCGGGCTGGATGGACCAGGACCAGCACACTCAGCACTGGAAAGCACTCCCCCCCCCCCCCGGGCTGGACGGACCAGCACACTCAGCACTGGAAAGCACCCCCCCCCCCCCCCGGGCTGGACGGACCAGCACACTCAGCACTGGAAAGCCCTCCCCCCCCCCCCCCCGGGCTGGACGGACCAGCACACTCAGCACTGGAAAGCACAACCCCCCCCCCCCGGGCTGGACGGACCAGCACACTCAGCACTGGAAAGCCCTCCCCCCCCCCCCCCGGGCTGGACGGACCAGCACACTCAGCACTGGAAAGCCCTCCCCCCCCCCCCCCCCGGGCTGGATGGACCAGCACACTCAGCACTGGAAAGCACCCCCCCCCCCCCCCCGGGCTGGATGGACCAGCACACTCAGCACTGGAAAGCCCTCCCCCCCCCCCCCCCGGGCTGGACGGACCAGCACACTCAGCACTGGAAAGCCCTCCCCCCCCCCCCCCCGGGCTGGACGGACCAGCACACTCAGCACTGGAAAGCACCCCCCCCCCCCCCCCGGACGGACCAGCACACTCAGCACTGGAAAGCCCTCCCCCCCCCCCCCCCGGGCTGGATGGACCAGCACACTCAGCACTGGAAAGCACTCCCCCCCCCCCCCCCCCCCGGGCTGGATGGACCAGCACACTCAGCACTGGAAAGCACTCCCCCCCCCCCCCCCCCCCGGGCTGGATGGACCAGCACACTCAGCACTGGAAAGCACTCCCCCCCCCCCCCCCGGGCTGGACGGACCAGGACCAGCACACTCAGCACTGGAAAGCACTCCCCCCCCCCCCCCCGGGCTGGACGGACCAGCACACTCAGCACTGGAAAGCACCCCCCCCCCCCCGGGCTGGATGGACCAGGACCAGCACACTCAGCACTGGAAAGCACTCCCCCCCCCCCCCGGGCTGGACGGACCAGCACACTCAGCACTGGAAAGCACCCCCCCCCCCCCCCGGGCTGGACGGACCAGCACACTCAGCACTGGAAAGCCCTCCCCCCCCCCCCCCCGGGCTGGACGGACCAGCACACTCAGCACTGGAAAGCACAACCCCCCCCCCCCGGGCTGGACGGACCAGCACACTCAGCACTGGAAAGCCCTCCCCCCCCCCCCCCCGGGCTGGACGGACCAGCACACTCAGCACTGGAAAGCACTCCCCCCCCCCCCCGGGCTGGACGGACCAGCACACTCAGCACTGGAAAGCCCTCCCCCCCCCCCCCGGGCTGGATGGACCAGCACACTCAGCACTGGAAAGCACAACCCCCCCCCCCCCGGGCTGGACGGACCAGCACACTCAGCACTGGAAAGCCCTCCCCCCCCCCCCCCGGACGGACCAGCACACTCAGCACTGGAAAGCCCTCCCCCCCCCCCCCCGGGCTGGACGGACCAGCACACTCAGCACTGGAAAGCCCTCCCCCCCCCCCCCCGGACGGACCAGCACACTCAGCACTGGAAAGCCCTCCCCCCCCCCCCCCGGGCTGGACGGACCAGCACACTCAGCACTGGAAAGCCCTCCCCCCCCCCCCCCGGGCTGGATGGACCAGCACACTCAGCACTGGAAAGCCCTCCCCCCCCCCCCCCCGGGCTGGACGGACCAGGACCAGCACACTCAGCACTGGAAAGCCCTCCCCCCCCCCCCGGGCTGGATGGACCAGCACACTCAGCACTGGAAAGCACTCCCCCCCCCCCCCCGGGCTGGATGGACCAGCACACTCAGCACTGGAAAGCACTCCCCCCCCCCCCCGGGCTGGATGGACCAGCACACTCAGCACTGGAAAGCCCTCCCCCCCCCCCCCCCGGGCTGGATGGACCAGCACACTCAGCACTGGAAAGCACTCCCCCCCCCCCCCCCGGGCTGGACGGACCAGGACCAGCACACTCAGCACTGGAAAGCCCTCCCCCCCCCCCCGGGCTGGATGGACCAGCACACTCAGCACTGGAAAGCCCTCCCCCCCCCCCCCCGGACGGACCAGCACACTCAGCACTGGAAAGCCCTCCCCCCCCCCCCCTCCCCTCTGTCTTGTAATGTATGGTTAAATGTCTGTAATGTTTAAAACTGCAAAACCTTTAAATAAAGAATTTGAAAAAAAAAAAAAAAACACGTACCACAATGAAGCTCTCAGCAGGAAACTGGCGGGCTTTCTAGAATGACTTATCTTGTTTGTTATAGTCACAACAGGAGGGAGAGAGAGCTCCTCCCAAGGTATTAACATCCCATAATAACATCCCAGGGTCTCCGATGTTCCTCTTTAAGATAAATGAATGGCTACTTGGCTTAAAACATGGACCACCATGTAGCTCTCAGCAGGAAACCGGCGGGCTTTCTAGAAAGACTCATCTTGTTTGTTATAGTCACAGCAGGAAGGAGAGAGAGCTCCTCCCAAGGTATTAACATCCCATAATAACATCCCAGGGCCTCCCATGTTCCTCTTTAAGATAAATGAATGGCTACTTGGCTTAAAACACGGACCACAATGTAGCTCTCAGCAGGAAACCGGCGGGCTTTCTAGAAAGACTCATCTTGTTTGTTATAGTCACAGCAGGAGGGAGAGATGGCCCATCCCCGCAATAAATGACACTTTACAATCCCAGAATCCCCATCATTTACCAAGACAAATATCATGTGACCTCCCAGAATGCCCCTCACCTCTCCGGTCAGCAGGAAGATGATCTCCAGGGCGAGGTTCCAGATCTTTTCCGTCACGCGGCTCCAGTCCGCCTCCATCTCTGATAGAGATCTACGAGGAGCGCGGCGCCCGCTCAGGTGGGGGTCTGGGGGGTAAATGAAGGGGGTAAAGTAAGTCTAGCACAAGAACCTGGGCTGCCCGCCCCTGACTCCACCCACCTTCATGGTGTGAGGGGGGAGGTGCAGTAGTTTCCTGTCCCCCATCAGATGGAGCTCTGCTAGGAAAAGGTGAGTATCTCTCTAATGCAGGGTCACTGATGGCGTGAGGGGGGAGGTGCAGTAGTTTCCTGTCCCCCATCAGATGGAGCTCTGCTGGGAAAAGGTGAGTATCTCTCTAATGCAGGGCTCACTGATGGTGTGAGGGGAGGTGCAGTAGTTTCCTGTCCCCCATCAGATGGAGCTCTGCTATGAAAAGGTGAGTATCTCTCTAATGCAGGGTCACTGATGGTGTGAGGGGGAGGTGCAGTAGTTTCCTGTCCCCCATCAGATGGAGCTCTGCTAGGAAAAGGTGAGTATCTCTCTAATGCAGGGTCACTGATGGTGTGAGGGGGAGGTGCAGTAGTTTCCTGTCCCCCATCAGATGGAGCTCTGCTAGGAAAAGGTGAGTATCTCTGTAATGCAGGGTCACTGATGGTGTGAGGGGGGAGGTGCAGTAGTTTCCTGTCCCCCATCAGATGGAGCTCTGCTAGGAAAAGGTGAGTATCTCTGTAATGCAGGGTCACTGATGGTGTGAGGGGGAGGTGCAGTAGTTTCCTGTCCCCCATCATTTCTCTGCTGGGAAAAAAACACTCACCCGCCAGAAGCCCGCACAACGCACAGAAAATCTGGCCCCGCCCCTTGTCCCCGCGGCAGCCAATGGGGAAGAGGCGAAGGCGGAGACAGGGGAAGAGGTCGCTTAGCAACAACGGGTACTTTACATCAGCAGCCAGAGGCGGAGGGGAGCGGGTGTGACGTCACTTCAATCTTTACCACGCCCATCTCAGGCGTGATTGGGCAGCGAGTGTCTGGGGGCGGTGCTTCTTTTCGCTACGAGCTAAGCTCGGCGAAGGGCTTCAAGAAAATGGCCGCCGACCTCACTGCAGCGGGGACATTTTTATTTTCAATATCAAAACGCGGTGGTGACAGTGTTAAATTGATTATTGATCAGTCCTGTAATACAGAGCAATTCTGAAACAAAAATTTTAATTCTCATGTAGGTCTTCGGGTGAAAGCAAGGCTACGACAACATGGCCGCCGACCTCACTACAGCGGGGACATTTTTACTCTCTATATGGGAACGAGGTACTGATAGTGAAAATTCAAGCAATGATAAGTCATATAATAAAGTGCACGGCGCAAAATCTAATTCTGAAACAAAAGTTTTCATTCTTTTCTAAGTTTTTCAGGCGTAAGCAAGGCTACAAAAACATGGCCGCCAACCTCACTACAGCGGGGACATTTCAATTCTCAATATCAAAACGCGGTGGTGACAGTGATAATGTGATCATTGATAAGTCATATAATAGAGTGCAATGCAGGCTTATTCATCACTAACGCCAGGTAGCGACAGATGAGCGTCTGTAGCGGCATTTCAGAGCGCCCGCTAGTAGTCGCTGTGCTTGGCCGTGGGTCGCTAGTTTATAGCGACGGGCAGGCTGATTCATCACTAACGCCAGGTAGCAACAGATGAGCGTCTGTAGCGGCATTTCAGAGTGCCCGCTAGTAGTCGCTGTGCTCGGCCGTGGGTCGCTAGTTTATAGCGACGGGCAGGCTGATTCATCACTAACGCCAGGTAGCGACAGATGAGCGTCTGTAGCGGCATTTCAGAGCGCCCGCTAGTACTCGCTGTGCTCGGCCATGGGTCGCTAGTTTATAGCGACGGGCAGGCTGATTCATCACTAGCGCCAGGTAGCGACAGATGAGCGTCTGTAGCGGCATTTTCAGATCGCCCGCTAGTAGTCGCTGTGCTCGGCCGTGGGTCGCTAGTTTATAGCGACTCAGTCGCTGTTCAGCAGTGATGAATACATTGTGAGGAGTCGCTATTTGACCAGTACAGCGCTGTATGGGAGCGCATGTTAGCGACTGCTCATAGCGACCGACTTACACCATATTCAGCAAAAACACAGCCTCACAAATCTCTGGCGCTGAAAAATGCTTCTCTGAAGCCCAGAGCGCAGGAGGCTGTGTGATTAAAGTCTGTTTTTCAGCATCTATCCACCAGTAACAAAGCGAAAACATGGAATTACATTGTAACAACATTGTAACATGACACTTTAATGGCAGAGCTGTGATGTCATTTCTGAGGAAATGTATAAAACATGAAAGAAAATTTCATAAATGTCTTTTTCTCGGCCAGAAGGTCACAGAATTATTTGAGAATAAAAAAAAAAAAAAAATCAAAAAACCCGGTTTAAAGAGAAATAAAAGTATCGTCCATTGAAATGTATGGGAGAGTGACAAGTAGCGAGAGGTCATACCTGGCGCTGTGCAAGGCTGAACGCCGGCGCTGTTCGCTGAGGCTGGGATAATGATGAATCAGATGCTACATGGCGCTATCCCAGTCGCTCCACAGATTCTGCTTGATAAATGTGTAATTGCTGCCGTGTCCGGCGTTAACCTGGCGCTACCTGTCGCTACCTCTCATTAACCAGCCTCTACCTGTCGCTATCCCTTAATGAATAAGGGCCAAAGATTTTATTTATTTTCCAAGTCTTCGGGCGAAAGCAAGGCTACAACAACATGGCCACCGCCTTCACTAAAGCGGGGACATTTTATTTCTCAATATGGGAACGCTGACAGTGACCGTGAAAATTCAACCAATGATAAGTCACATAATAAAGTGCGCGGCGCAAAATCCAATTCTGAAACAGAAGTTCTATTTCTTTTTCCAAGTTTTTCGGGCTAAAGTAGCGCTACGACAAGATGGCCGCTGATATCACTGGAGGCGGAACATGTTACGGCAATTCCGGCACACGGTGGTGATAATAATAATGTGATAATATATTATTATTAGATTACAGTGAGCGAAACAGAATACAATTCAGGAAACATAAGTTTTAATCTTCTAATACTCGGGTGTTAGTAGGGCTACAACAAAATGGCCGGCGTGTATTGGCAGATATAGCTGAGAGGAATTAGGTGTAAGTGGAGCAAAACTCCAATACTTTCAATAGCCCGGGTCTTGCTCCGTGCAACTTTCCAGGGTGGACAAGAGGGACAATATGTAAATGAAGCCACGCCCCCTCATTGAGAGATGGATGAAGCCATGCCTCTTCATTGAGAGATGGATTGTAAGAAGGTTCCAGAGGAATAAAATGTTTATGATCTCAATTATTAATGAATTATTATTAAATCACTAATATGTATATAGGTAACTTGGATGAATGTGGAAGCTGTGGATGTTGCCTGCCGTTTGTTATGATTCTGATCCGGAGCTGATATAAGGGAAATCATACACATATAATATAATATAAGGTTTATATAATATTATTGATGTATATAGGTAACTTGGATGAATGTGGAATCCGTGAATGTTTATTATGATTCTGATCCAGGGCTGGCTGATACAGGGGAACTTATACACATATAATATAATATAAGGTTTATATATTATTGATGTATAAAGGTAACTTGGATGAATGTGGAATCTGTGGATGTTTACCTGCCATTTGTTATGATTCTGATCCGGGGCTGATTACAAGGAAAAATCATACACATATAATATAAGGTTTATATAATATTATTGATATATATAGGTAACTTGGATGAATGTGGGATCTGTGGATGTTTACCTGCCATTTGTTATGATTCTGATCCGGGGCTGATACAAGGGAAATCATACACATATAATATAAGGTTTATATAATATTATTGATATATATAGGTAACTTGGATGAATGTGGAATCTGTGGATGTTTACCTGCCATTTGTTATGATTCTGATCCGGGGCTGATACAAGGGAAATCATACACATATAATATAAGGTTTATATAATATTATTGATATATATAGGTAACTTGGATGAATGTGGAATCTGTGGATGTTTACCTGCCATTTGTTATGATTCTGATCCGGGGCTGATGCAAGGGAAATCATACACATATAACATACGGTTTATATAATATTATTGATGTATATAGGTAACTTGGATGAATGTGGGATCTGTGGATGTTTACCTGCCGTTTGTTATGATTCTGATCCGGGGCTGATACAAGGGAAATCATACACATATAATATAATATAAGGTTTATATAATATTATTGATGTATATAGGTAACTTGGATGAATGTGGAATCCGTGAATGTTTATTATGATTCTGATCCAGGGCTGGCTGATACAGGGGAACTTATACACATATAATATAATATAAGGTTTATATATTATTGATGTATAAAGGTAACTTGGATGAATGTGGAATCTGTGGATGTTTACCTGCCATTTGTTATGATTCTGATCCGGGGCTGATTACAAGGAAAAATCATACACATATAATATAAGGTTTATATAATATTATTGATATATATAGGTAACTTGGATGAATGTGGGATCTGTGGATGTTTACCTGCCATTTGTTATGATTCTGATCCGGGGCTGATACAAGGGAAATCATACACATATAATATAAGGTTTATATAATATTATTGATATATATAGGTAACTTGGATGAATGTGGAATCTGTGGATGTTTACCTGCCATTTGTTATGATTCTGATCCGGGGCTGATACAAGGGAAATCATACACATATAATATAAGGTTTATATAATATTATTGATATATATAGGTAACTTGGATGAATGTGGAATCTGTGGATGTTTACCTGCCATTTGTTATGATTCTGATCCGGGGCTGATGCAAGGGAAATCATACACATATAACATACGGTTTATATAATATTATTGATGTATATAGGTAACTTGGATGAATGTGGGATCTGTGGATGTTTACCTGCCGTTTGTTATGATTCTGATCCGGGGCTGATACAAGGGAAATCATACACATATAATATAACATACGGTTTATATAATATTATTGATGTATATAGGTAACTTGGATGAATGTGGGATCTGTGGATGTTTACCTGCCGTTTGTTATGATTCTGATCCGGGGCTGATACAAGGGAAATCATACACATATAATATAATATAGGGTTTATATAATATTAATTATGTATATAGGTAACTTGGATGAATGTGGGATCTGTGGATGTTTATCTGCCATTTGTTATGATTCTGATCCGGGGCTGATACAAGGGAAATCATACACATATAATATAAGGTTTATATAATATTATTGATATATATAGGTAACTTGGATGAATGTGGAATCTGTGGATGTTTACCTGCCATTTGTTATGATTCTGATCCGGGGCTGATGCAAGGGAAATCATACACATATAATATAACATACGGTTTATATAATATTATTGATGTATATAGGTAACTTGGATGAATGTGGGATCTGTGGATGTTTACCTGCCGTTTGTTATGATTCTGATCCGGGGCTGATGCAAGGGAAATCATACACATATAATATAATATAGGGTTTATATAATATTAATTATGTATATAGGTAACTTGGATGAATGTGGAATCTGTGGATGTTTACCTGCCATTTGTTATGATTCTGATCCGGGGCTGATACAAGGGAAATCATACACATATAATATAAGGTTTATATAATATTATTGATATATATAGGTAACTTGGATGAATGTGGAATCTGTGGATGTTTACCTGCCATTTGTTATGATTCTGATCCGGGGCTGATGCAAGGGAAATCATACACATATAATATAATATAAGGTTTATATATTATTGATGTATATAGGTAACTTGGATGAATGTGGGATCTGTGGATGTTTACCTGCCGTTTGTTATGATTCTGATCCGGGGCTGATACAAGGGAAATCATACACATATAATATAACATAAGGTTTACTTTGGCGAATTGCATCAATATTCATTATATATATATATATGTGTGTGTATGTGGATTTATGTGTATGTATGTATATATATATACACAGACTCAAGTAATGTTATGTCTAGGTTTTTCTCCTAGGAATTGATAATGGTCTTTTGACGTTTAACTGAAACCATACGTTTTCTTAGATTGAGATATAGTGTTACATGGCTGCTCCCCCCCCCCCCTTGGGGAAGGGGAAAAGGTTTGACCAGAAGGATAACATTTTAAGGACAAAAGACGGGGTCTCTCGGCTGTCTCTTCTTGGGCTCCCTGTATTGTCTTTTCCATCTTGATGTCAAATCTAAATAAAGAATATTAAAAAAAAAAAAAATCATCCTACCTGCATCTACTGGATGTTATGAGCCTTTAAACTTCCAAGATGGTGGCACATGGAGCATAAGGCAGCCTGCAAACAGGAAGTGCCTTCTGACTGTGCTGCTCTGCATTCTGGGATTGCTGTCCTTTCCTTGACCCCAGCTCTGCTCTGTCTGTGCAAAAGCACAGCTATAACCCCACCCCCTGTACTTTATCCCACTCTCCTCTCCTCAGTATGTGATGCTTCTGAGGCAAGATAGTGTTAGGGAATGAATTTACAATTTGACCAATCTGATCTAATCTGATCAAATCGTATTTAATTCGATTAGATATATATATATATATATATATATATATATATAATTCTGGTCAGCAGAGGCAATGCTTGAAGCTGATTGTATGTGAAGCTCTTTTTGATCACAAATGTGCAAACAAGTGTGTCTGCCCCATTAATATTCTTGTTCTATGTGGAAACAGGTGTGCTGCCACTTCTATGCTCATCCATTGGTCTGCTAATATTCTTTATCTTCGGTTTGATTATTTACACTTGTTTGTTTGCACATTTGGATCGAAGAGTTATAATATTGTATAAATAGTATTTTTTTCGTATACGCACATACATTGTGATTTACATGTTTTTGAGGATATCTTTTAATGTGCACAGCACTAGTCACTTTATACTCTATTATTATTATTATAATACTTTATTAGATCGCCCCACTCCTCGATTAGACAGGAGGGATTATTTGGGGATACTGTTTCCCATTGATATTATATATATGGGCAGATGCAGTTGCTTTTAACTCTGTCTTTGTGGTTGTTATTGTTCGTCCCTTGCTTGTATGTAAATATATATTTCTTGTGAATAAAGTTTTTGTATACTTTTATTTGTTGGTGCTCCTATTTGGGGAGGATGCAGTGGATTGCACACGGTCCTCCCTGTAATTTTTGTAGTGGTTCAGTTTTAGTGAGCACCTCTCCTTATTCTTGTGGTGCACCCCCTTTTTTGCATATTAAAATGTCCCTGTGGTCTCTTGTATGTGGGCAAAACCATTGGCCCTTTCAAAAAGCGATTTCAAAAACATAAAAGTGATGTTAGAGTCCATCAGGAGAAGGCAAGAAATGGTGAACAGGGAGATTTGGAATAAACCATTTGCGATTCATTTCTATAAACATGGACACCAAGAGCAAGTTATAGAGCAAGTCCCCAAATCATCGAGGGGTGGCGACAGAAATCGGCGCCTGCTCCAAAGGGAGACATTCTGGATACACCGATTGGACACAGTGCACCCACAGGGGCTGAATACATCTTTTGGATTTGGCAGTTTCCTGGACAGCAGATGACCCCCACATTTTTCCCCTCCTTTCTCTTCCCAATTCCCCCCTCCCCCCCTTTGTTTGGCCTTTGTCTCTCCGAAAAAAAAACCCTTGCCTCCCTCGGGTCTGGCAGAAGCTGTCAGTGGCTGGAAACGGAGCGCTATCTCTGCTACGCCCGGGCACCTATCCAGATGCCCCTGGGCTCCACGTCATCGGTTACCGGGTAGAATTCTCGGGACAGATGCCTCAGATCCCGACCTTCCCCTACCAGCGGACAGCGAGGGGGGTTGCTTAGCAGGGACGTTCGCGGCGACGTTCTAATAAGGTGAGTATGGTTCAATCTATACTCCCCAAGGTACTCACTATGCTTATTATGCCTAATTCTAATCTATACTGGCCAATATATTTGTTTATATCTATATACGGCGCCCATGACGTCATTAATGACGTCAGGCACAAAATTTGAAGCTTTGATTGTGATTAGATGAGTTATATGGGTATATATGTATGGTATCACACTCTGACTCTGCTTGTATGCGGTTGGTCCTGAGGAAGGGGGCCCAGCGCACTCCGAAACGCCGACCGACAACCAATTATGGTGATTGGATTAATACACATTGGTTTATCATGAACTTTTGGAGTGCTGGTTCTTTGCAAAGATCGGATCACTGCGGTGTCTCCGCGAACCGCGCACCCGCATATTTGGAGAAAAAACAACCTCAGGTAAGAGTGCCGCGCCTACCAAAAATTGTTCTGTAAAAATAGCCTCCCCCTTGGAATAGCTTACACACTAGTAGAATGATGTTATATGCTATATGCATATATATATATATATATATATATATATATATATGTAAAAAGCATGATGTAATCTGTAAAAAGGCTCGTACTGTGATTGGATGAGGACTTATGCATTTCCTCATATGGACTGTAATACAATTACACTTGACCCTAAAATAAAAAGTTCCAAGGCCAAAAAGGACAGAGGACGAGATGGCCTAGAAGAAGGATAAAGAAAGCATGTGTCTGTGTGTTCTTCAAATGACATGGTCAATTTCCCCAACGGCGGCGCCCGTATCCTAGAGTCCTGAACAGAGTTGGAAAAAGTAAAAAGTAAGTGGCTAAAAACGTAAAATCTATTCATTTTAGATGCTAGGGAATAGCTTTTTAAGGGTTTGGGCTTTTCATTAAATGATGCTGAAGGTCCACTTTAATAGTTTCAGTGAGAACAAAACTGACTACAAAGGGCCGGATGGTTTCAGAGGGAATAGTTCGCCCCATCGCTGCAATTCAGCCCTGTGCTCCTCAGCTGTACGTTTTCTGTGCTTGAGACCTTGCAATTGGGCGTTGGCCATTGAAGCCAAAGCCGGTCGTTACACACAACTTTCATGGCTTTAAAGTGGACCAAAACCCACCGCGATCAGCCCGGGTATCTTATAGATTCCCGGGCTGATCGATCCCCTCCCCCTGCGGTGTCCAAAATCGAGATGCCCCACTGTGTGAAACCCCTCAGATCACCCCATAGAATTACCTTGCTTCCGAGTCCAACGGCGCATGCATGAGCCGCGGCCGCATCCCCACTATCCCTCTAGCAGGGCACCAGGCATTTGTGAATGGCCGACATGCTCCCTGTCCCCCAGCGCAGCATTAGATGATGTGATATCAGCTGCTCCGAGCGCGCTGATTGGACAAGCAGCCGCACATGCGCAGTAGGACCGATAAGAGGTGAGTTAACTTTGGTGATCTGGGGGGTTTTACACAGCGGGACATCCCCCAATCGGGGGACCAAAACCCAGGATAGTCAAAATCTTGGGCTTTGGTTCACTTTAAATAAGGCAGTCATGGAGCGTTGATAGAAGCCAACCCGAAAGCCCGTGTGCTGTTAACCAGTTAATATTTCATTATTGCGAGGGGGCGTGGCTTGGCGATGGCCGTGTGAGGACGCTCAATCCTGAGCTCCGTCCAGTGTATGTGCAAAAGCCCCAAAAAACCGTCAGAAGTGCCCTATATTTTCGACTGACCTGATATCCAAGAGGAGGAGAACCCGGGCGGCGACCGGCGGGAGCAAAGCGGGCCGCATAACAACGTTTTTTCAAGGTGGAGAGCGTGGATCTGGCGGAGGAAAAGGCAGCAAGATGGCGGACGGCCCCTCGAGGGGACAAATGGTGGCGGGGGGACGGCAGGCTGTAGGCTCGCCACCTCGGCCCGTACGGGAGGTGCCTGAAGACGAGGATCGGAGCGGGGAGGTCCCGGACCCGGAGGCCGCCTCATACGTGGATCCGGAGGCGAGAGAGGCATGGGCGACATCGCGGCCGCAGGATGGAGCAGGGCCATCAATGTGGGCCAGCGCCGGGGAGCGGGAGAGCGGGAGCTCCGACGGCAGGAGAGGAGATGAATCAGCCCCCCCTTCGCAGCACACACATGCAGGAGGAGAGGGGAGGGCCGTGCGGCCGTTGCCTTCCCCCGGCGCCGCCGACAGTGGAGAGCGTCGTCCGAGGGCGGGGAGGCCTCTTGCAGAGGAGAGCGACGCAGGGGCACTGCTACACTCTCAGCCCCAGCGCTACCCGAGCAGAGAGTTGGAGCCTGCGCACGGGTCCCTCAGCCCTTCTGAGCAACATGCGGTTGCTGAAGAGAGCCTGCCAGCAACAGTCATCCAGCAGCAGACGGCTCCACTGGAGGTGAGCGAGCATGTGAGGGGCAGACTGGGCAGCGGGGTCACCAGTGGATCTCCCGGTGGGGGCATTGAAGATCCAGGGGTTAGTGGGAGACTCCAAAAGCAGGACACCAGCTACCTTCAGCGGGGGGGGGGACCCCCCGGGCGGCGCTGGAGAGTATGAGCCCTGGGAAAAAAGAATCATTTCCACGCCCATGTAGAGAGACACATGGGGGTCAGAGCCCTGAAAACCACACTGGGCGCTCCCCTAACCCAGCGACGGGACAGTGCCTGCCGATCGACGGTTCACCAGTGGCGCTGTCTGCCTCCCCATACTGGCCCCAAAGCTCCCCCTCGCAGAGCTCGGAGATTTCCGTCCATTCAGATGCAGTTTTGATGGATTTTGACCAGCACAGTATTAAAGCCCTTATTTCTTCACTCCCCACTAGAAAAGATTTTGAGACCTTCATAAATAGGATGGAGTCCGCTCTCAGGAGGGAGGTAGATGAAGTATCGAAGAGCGTCCTGGAGGTGGGAACCAGGGTCACAGCGATAGAACAAGTTCAGGACTCGGTCCAACAACGGTTGACTACCATAGAAAGAGCGCACAGCACTCTGGAAAGAGCTCAGGCGGAGTCTTCGCAACATATAGCTGATATCCTACTACATCAAGACGACATGGAAAACAGGGGGAGGAGGAATAATATACGCATTAGGGGGCTCCCCGAATCTCCGGAGAATGCCAATTTACCGGATATTGTGACCCAAATCTTCAACCTGGTGCTGGACCGTCCTCCGGGAGAAGCCATTGAACTGGACAGAGTCCATAGGGCCCCGGGCCCTAGGAACCCGGACCTGCTGAGACCCCGAGACATCATTTGTCGAGTGCATTTTTATAAAATAAAGGAGGAAATTATGAAACTTGCCTGGGCCAAGAAAGGCGTATCCTACAGGGGGTCCCAGCTCATCTTGCTGCCCGACCTGGCACGACGGACGCTACAGATGAGAAGGATCCTGAAACCACTACTGGAAAGCGCGAAGCAGGCTGGCGCCACCTATAGATGGGGACATCCCTTTCATCTCATCCTTCAGCTACGGGGCCGAAGCTTTACACTCCGTCATCATTCCCAGCTTCCGGGGGCGTTTGAGTTCCTGGGATCCCCAGCCGTGGAGCTGGAGAACTGGCTCTCCCCCTCGCTGAGCCCCGTCCGGGCGCAGTGGGGCGGGAGACGGGATCCTCTGCCCCGAAGAAACAGGGGGGTCCGTCCCAGGGCTCCCAATGGTGCTGATGACTGGCGGTGATACGCGTCCCCTCTGGTCAGTTTGCTGTGGACCCTGCCGAGTTAGAATTATACTCATAGTTGTTGACCCTTAAGAGTTATATATGGGGGTGGCCACGTGGAGCGGTCATGCGGGGGCCCGATGTTGTGCCTCGGTCCCGTCGCTGGGGCGGGGGGTGCGCACTGGCGGACTGAGAACTATTACTGGAAGACGGGGCTACGGGTTGTTGTGTCTCGGTCTCTCCCGGTGGTGCGCCCCCTCCGTCTCCTGCCCCTGTTGGGGCTCTCGCCCCCGGTTGGCGGCTGCTGGGGTTTGCGGAGGCCACGTTAAGCTAAGGGTCTTACTGTAGCTACTGTGTTTTACTGTTTTACTGTTGTTGTTTAATTTGCTCTCACTGATGTGCAATCCAATCGATTGGGCACTTAGATGTCAAATTGCAGGAATCCTAAGTGCAAAGGTTACTAACAGTGGGCTTGTCTTCAGGCCTAGGCTTCTTAGAGGCCTGGGCCTCAGGATAACCTTTTATATTTCGGACGGGGCGACTCATATCGGCTGCCGCTTTCCACTTTCCCGCACTAGGAATCCTCTTGAGTTCTCCCAAAGACATTTGGGATAGCTTATAGAGGGGGAGCGCCCGAGTGCGCCACTGTCCTTCCCCCCGTTTGACTTCATTGTTATTGCCTGTTTCCCCCCTTTACTTTCCCTCTCTTCTCTGTTACTGTCTTCTGCGCTTTCTCCCTCCCTTACCCTCCCCTCCCTTCGCTGAGGTCCCCGCCTTTCCCCCCCTCATAACCCCCACTTGGCGGTTTCCCTCTCCCCCAGCCACTAGGAGTAAAGAAAGGCAAGGATGGCAAATTTAACTGTCTGCTCCTTTAACGTGAAGGGGTTCAATGCCCCCGAGAAGAGATCTAAAGTTCTGTACGACCTCCATAAATGTGGTGCCAAACTGATTCTATTGCAGGAAACGCATTTTAAAGAGGGCCGAGTCCCAACCATTAGGGACCGTTATTTCTCTTCTTGGGTGCATGCCCCCAACCCGGACGCCAAATCCGGGGGGGTCTCGGTTGCAATCCACAGATCCCTTCCCCACAAGGTCTCAGACTCCAAGATAGACCCCAAGGGTAGATACATTTTTCTGAAACTATCCATTAGTACAAAGACTTATACAGTGGCGAACTTGTACAACCCTAACAAGAATCAGTCCCAATTCTGTCTTGGGGTCTTGAAACAGTTAGCTGATTTTGCAGAAGGAATAGTCATATTAGGAGGGGACCTGAATATGCCCTTAAACCCGCAGATTGACACCTCCTCCGGCAAATCCTCCATCCCCCTGTTCAGACTTAAAAAGCTAAAGTGTATGCTGTCGGACCTCCGATTGGTTGACGTATGGAGAGCCCTACACCCGGGTTCCAGAGACTATACGTTTTTTTTCCAACACGAACAACTCGTATAGTCGCATAGACTATCTCATGTTAAGCCACCACGCCATGTCCTGGGAACCACAGGCCAGCATTGGAAATTTCCTCTGGTCTGATCACGCCCCGATCTTCCTGTCCTTTGAGCTGTCCGGATTGTACCCAAGTAGATGGGACTGGCGCCTTAATGACAACTTACTGAAGGACGGGGTCTGCCTGGCAGCGGTTGAAAGCACCATAGAGCACTTCCTATCTGACCATGTAAATGATGACACGCCCCTCCCCACCCAATGGGAGGCGCTAAAATGCATTCTGAGAGGCGCTTTAATTCAGCACGGTTCTAGGCTTAAAAGGGAAAGATCCGCACTGATTAAGCAGACATTAGCCCAGATCCAAAACCTAGAACACGATCACAAACTCTCCCCTTCCAGCGCCCTGTGGCTGGAGCTGGAGAGGACGAGGGGGATATTACAAGGCCTTTACAACCAGTGCTACCTACGACACAGGGATAGGCTTGGAGCTATGCTGTATGAGGGCGCCAACAAGCCAGGCAGATTACTTGCTAGACTACTTCACCCTCGTATTTCAGCCACTTACATCCCCAGCATTAAACTGCAGGGGAAAACCGAGACCTCCAACCCAGTGGGCATAGCGGGGGCTTTTAGAGATTATTATAGTTGTTTGTATAATCTGCCCTGCTCCACCTCCCGGGGGACCAACCCCACTACAAACGCGGCCGTCCAGGAATACATTGACAGAACCCCGCTCCCCAGGATCCCGCAGGAGGAGATTGAGATCTTGGAGGCCCCTTTCGGGGTGTCGGAGGTACTTAAAGCTATACAAAACACCCCTGGTGGGAAGAGTCCGGGCCCAGACGGATTCACCCCTAGATTTTATAAACAGTTAGGTTCAAGGCTGGCCCCCTTCTTGACCAGGGTCTTCAATGCAGTGGGCCCGGAGACCCCGTTTCCCAGGCAGTCATTGGCGGCAACGATTACCGTTATCCCCAAACCCGGCAAGGACCCCGCAGTATGTGGCAGTTATCGCCCTATCTCGTTAATAAATGTCGACGTTAAGCTTTTTGCCAAATTATTAGCTAGTCGTCTTCAGGCACAGATCCCTGATATCATTCACCCGGATCAGGTGGGGTTTGTCCCTGGCAGAGAGGCTCGAGACAATACAAACAAGCTTCTCACTCTAGTCTCTTATGTGAAGACAAGAGGAATCCCCGCCTGCCTGCTCTCCTGTGATGCGGAGAAGGCGTTTGACCGCGTGAGTTGGGATTTCCTCCAGGCTTCGCTTCAACAGATTGGAATTGGCCCGTCCTTACTAGGGAAAATTATGGCACTATATAAGGATCCCACGGCCTCTGTCAGGACGAACGGCATTCTGTCAGCCCCCTTCCCCATTAGCAATGATACTCGCCAGGGCTGCCCCCTGTCGCCACTTCTGTACATCATCACGATGGAACATCTGGCGACAGCTCTGAGAAACAATCCGGACATACGGGGAATAGAGGTGGGGGGTAGACAGCACAAATTATCCCTATATGCGGATGCATTTAACCGCCCCAGTGACTTCCCTCCCCCTCGTCTTGAAGGAATTTGAACTTTTTGGAAAGGCGAGTAACTTTAAAATCAATTATGGGAAGTCGGAGGCCCTTAACCTTACTTTACCACCGACAGTAATGGCGGGTCTCAGAAGTAGCTTTTCTTTCAAATGGCAACCGGTGAGCATTAAATACTTGGGAGTTCAGGTCCCAAATGACTTAACAAAAGTATACGAGCTTAACTATGCCACACTACTGAACAAAACAATTAGTGATCTTAAACAATACAACAGAAAACCTTTGTCGTGGGGTGGCAGGATAAACGTGATTAAGATGGACATCCTTCCCCGCTTTTTGTATATCTTCCAAACCGTCCCTATAGTCCCCCCCAGCAGTTTTTTCAGGATCCTAAAATCTGCTTTCCTCAAATTTGTTTGGGGGGTCTCGAAGCCACGGATCCGCTTCAGTACCTTAGCTTGACATAAAACGAAGGGAGGTCTTAGCATGCCAGACCCTAAGCTCTACCATGCAGCGGCGGTTCTAATGAGAATGCTGGACTGGGCCCATCGGGACACAAAAAAGATCTGGGTCTCCATCGAGAAGGAGCTCTCCCCGTGGCCGCTGGTTTTTCTGCCGTGGACGAGCCCCCAACCAAGGAAACGGCTTAGATTTCTGCCGTTTTTGTCTCAGCATTTTTTCACACTATGGGACCGCATGACTGCCAGGGGCCAGCTAGTGAGACGCCCAGGTCCGTTGACGCCAATCCTGGGAAATCCTGGTTTTGAGCCCGGGGTGGGGGTGGAGACTTTCCTGGGCTGGAAGGTCGAGACGGCCCCGAGACTAGGTCAGTTACTGAGCGGGGGGGGGGGGGGGGGGGCTCCCGTCCTTGGGCGAGCTGAGGGAGCGGAGTCCCGGGGTTCAGATGTCATGGTTCTTGCATGGGCAGCTGGCGGCATTTGTTCTGACGTTGAAGGTGGAGTGTAATATGGAGGGCCCGCTGTTGGAGTTGGAAGGGCTTCTCTCCTCTGTGTCCCCCACACCCCACTCCCTCTCCAGGATTTATTCCGCCTTGGTAAACAATATTCATACGGGGCCGTTGGGTTTTATCCCGAGATGGGAGAGGGAGCTGGGGGTGTCCCTCTCGGAGGAGGACCAAGCTAAAATGTTCTACCTAACGCATAAGGCGACGGTGGAGGGGGCCGCACAGGAGAGGAGCTACAAGATTATCTCCAGGTGGTACAGATGCCCATCGGACATCAAGAGATTTGCTCCCCTCTCCTCAGACCAATGTTGGCGATGCCTAGATGTGGTGGGCGATATGACACACATTTGGTGGGGTTGCCCGGCCATACGCTCCTTCTGGGATAGGGTACTGAGCATATATACGGAGGCCACTGGCGAGCCAATCAGCAACTCCCCTCAATTAACCCTTCTCTCCTTATGGGAGGGGCCAACTTCACGCTACAGGACGGTTATACTCCGACATTTCCTATCAGCTGCAAGAGCAGTGATCCCCAGACACTGGAAATCACAGGGGATTCCCTCTTTGCGGGAATGGTTGACAGAGCTGGAACGGATCAGGCGGGCGGAGGAACTGATCTGGGGAGACAGGGGGCTCGGTGACAAGTATGCGCTAACCTGGACCTGTTGGGAGAGTCTACGGGATTCAGATAGGTTTAAAGACAGGCTCAATCAGCTAGGGTAACGTTACAATGGTCCCACGGGAGCTGGTTTGGGGTTGGTCAAGTTAAAAGGTGGGGCGGGCAACGGATCAAGTGGAACCAAACTCCCCTTCCCTCTTCTCTTCCTCTTTTCTCCCTTCCTACTTTCCTCTTTCTCTGATTTTCTCTGTACCTAAACAGGGACTGTTCCCTATGTATTGTTTCTGTTTATTTGTTTCAATAAAAAAAGATTATACAAAAAAAAAAAAAAATTTCATTATTGCGGATGGTATCCACATAGTTTATTCTTGTACCATTTCCTATGGACATTTCTATAGTTAGTTATGCTGCCATCTTAGGACTTTTTTGGTAATGCACTTGTTTTACAGCACTTCCTGTATCATTATTGATTTTCTTTCTGCCTCATGTATGAGATACACATTTTACCCCGCATGCTAGTCTAATGAAAGCATCATCTTTTGAATGCATAATACCGAAATCCATTCATTTTGCTGTATTCAACTGTTTGATGGACAGAATAAATCGGCTTTGTGGACGAACACAGTATTGGTGAGTTCAGCTATCTGATAAGGATTGTCCGCAGCGTTTTCTCTACCTACAAAGGCCAGGCATAGAGGTCTTACAAGGGATAGATCGCTATTACAACCATCTGAGTCAGAATAGTAATTCAGAAGAATTTCAGAGCCTAGTAAATGAGAGCCGCCAGCCAAACGGCGTATTAATTTCAGATGGCTCCTTTTGGATGAGAGCCCATGCATGTGCCATTGGAGCCTGGACAGGTGAGTTTTTTCTGGCTTCCTGGGGTGTTTCACACAGTGTGAAAGTCGAATTCCCGAGTTTTATTCCGCTTTAACTTAAATGTTTGCCACTCCAGTAGAGCTTCCATAAGGGCCTTGACCACTTTGCCATTTTTTATAGGCTTACCCCCCACAGATATAAAATAAAAAAAGATATGGTTCTCCAGATGGGACCATAGTCATGTGCGATCCCAAAGGCATACCTGGAGTCTATCTGGCAGCCTTTTCTAGTGCTTAAACGAAACACATGTAAGGGGTGAAGATAGGGATTTTTTTTTCCAAACAACTTTTATTGTTTCTTATGCAGAGGTTGGTATAACATTACATGCATAACTAAAGCATCATATAGCTCATTTACATGGAAGGATACTATTACAATACACACAAGAGTGACAGTAGGTCAAGATCAGAGGCAATCCCGGAGTCAACATGGGTCCAGATCAGAAGCAATCCCAGAGTCCACATGGGTCGAGATCAGAGGCAATCCCAGAGTCAACATGGGTCAGGATCAGAGGCAATCCCAGAGTCAACATGGGTCAGGATCAGAGGCAATCCCAGAGTCAACATGGGTCAGGATCAGAGGCAATCCCCCAGAGTCAACATGGGTCAGGTTTAGAGGCAATCCCCCAGTCAACAAGGGTCGAGATCAGAGGCAATCCCAGAGTCAACATAAGTATTCTGTTAGATGAAATAGGCCTTCTAACCATTTCGCTTTCCTACCCAAACCAACAACTAGTAAACTTTTGAATAGCAATATAGCAGTACTCAATAATTACTCTCATGGCCAATATAAAGGGGCGTAAAACTTTTACTATCAATAGTTTGATCCAACAACCAACCAGTATCGACACCACCGGGACTATAATGACGCTTTGTTCAGCAGTTTTTCGGCTGTTGATTCTGCGGTGGCTTTGGTGACAGGGTGGGCTTCAGGTCAACAAGAGAACAGGCCTACGAAGACCAGTATGTACTCAAAAGCCTTTACTTTAGGGGGCTGGATGAAGTTTATCTGCAGCCTCTGAAAAGGGAAATGGCGTCTTTGGGTGCACTACATGGACACCTTGGTGGATCTACCCATGTTATTTGGGGTTCATCTTAGACACACTCGGGTGAATTTGGCAGCAGACACACTAAATCCAGGGGGAAAGCCAGAACTAAGTCAGTCATAGCCCATATGGAAAGTTGGGTATTTCCATGGACAGCCTGGGCCATGATAGGGAACAGGGCACAAGGCAGACACACTTTCTCTTTTATTGCCCCCTCAGGTGTCAGGGTTGGTCCTTTCACTTTCCAGCTAACTCATCTGTGCTTGCTTGAAGTCATATCTTTTTGAACATGTCCAGGCTGATGGGGGAAATGGCTTTATCTCCTTTTACTGAACTGCCCCAGCTGGTTTGGTTCTGAGTTGTGGTTTTGGCGGCCTGGTCAGCTAGGTAATTTCTCTGGGTCACACAGTGTTTGCTCTCGGAGTGTCCATTAAAGTGGAACAAAACCAGCATCCCAAGAAAGAGAAGAAAATAGAAATAGGGAATGAAAAATAAATAAAAGTGTGTAGTCCAGTTAATATACCATCCATAAAGCTTCAAATGCCTAAGACTGTTTGGTAGTGGGTAGTACCTTCGAAGGCCAACCCAGGCTGCTAAATCTTGCAAAATTTCTGCATCTTATCCTGCCTGGAAAACACCATCTCCTCCATAACTTGGGATATCCATTCCCTGGTGGTGGGAACAGTTCGAGATTTCCAGATATAACAACATTTGCGGCATTAATAAGGTGAAGTTGCACTGAATTCTTATACATACTAGTTGATGATTTAGAGTGATGCAGCAGGTATAACGAGGGTGTTGTGTCATCAATAGACTCTAATATAACGCCCATATAACTATGCAATTCCTCCCAAAATTTCATGATTTCAGGGGTCTACCGAATATGGAAAAGATCCCCACGGTCTGCGCCACATCTCCAGCAAGCCACTGAAATCGAAGGATACATCTTGCGTAGTTCCCAAGGTGTAAAGGTGGGGAATTTATTGCTTCATGTAGAATGATCACTGCAGAGCCATTGTAAAATTTGCCCTGGATCCCATACCTTGAACATCCACAAAGAGCTCGTAATCAGGATTGCCTAAGGGCCTCTCAAAACCCTGCAGTTTCATGGGGCATTAATTGGAAGCAATTGTGAGGCCTCTAAGGTGTCAGGCAAGTACAACAAAATATCACTCCCCAGCAAGGAGCAGAGTAGCCCAGGGGAGGGTGGTACAGTGCAGAATTGTGATGTTTAAGGGCATTAAGAGAGTTCACTGCGGTTTGAGGTGTCTAGCAAGGGAGAGGTGTCGGTTGCACCTACATCAGATGATGTCATGGGGGAAAACACCACCAATGGGTAATTAAGAATTTCAGGGTAATTAAGAAGAGTTTCAGAGCCTTTATGAAGCATAAGTCTCTCATTTGCAACTCCAGATGGGACCATATATATGCGTGATCCTGAAGGCGTACATGGAGTCCGCCTGGCATTTTACAGCCTTAATAAGTCGGAAGAATTTTGGGGTAATTCAGAAGAATTTCAGAGCCTTTATGAAGCATAAGTCTTACAGTTGCAACTCCAGATGGGACCATAGTCATGTGTGATCCCGAAGGCGTACCTGGAGTCCGTCTGGCTGTTTACAGCCTTAGTATTTCCGAAGAATTTCCAGGTAATTCAGAAGAATTTCCGGGTAATAACAAATAATTTCAGAGCCTTTATGAAGCATTAGTTTTACAGTTGCAACTGCTCTAACACATGAGGGTGCTCCCCTAGCAACAGGGTGCAGCCCGGCAGAGTAACACGTCAGCACAGAGGAGGCATGGCCGGAGGATTTATCAGTGATTGGCTGCGGGGAATAAAGGTGAGTATATTTTGCTGCTTAAAAAGCGACTTTAGGTTTTAAGTCCCACAGTCTATTTCTTCGACGTTTTCACATTTACAAAAATAGAAACGACCATCTTTTTCCACTTCTCTTAATCTTCTTTCAGTAAGTGCTCAGTAAATTCTCTCTATGGCCAGTCCACCGCAGGATGTTGCCAACCACTCTCAGCACCTAGCTTTTAAGAGGTAATTGTAACAAAAAACTAACCCTACACTTTAGCACCCCTGCAATGTCCCTCCTTCCCATCAGGCGCTCAGTAAGGCAGAAATGAGACGGAAAGCCAGCACTCCAGCAAGTAAAATATATTGAGTCATCCAGAAGTTCAAAAACAGATAATAAAATCCATGCAATCTTTGTTCAAGGTTTCGGGGCGATATGCGCCCCTTCATCAGGGATGTGCAAATAAACACAAGACGAAGGGTTAAATACCCTCAAAACAGTACAAAATCCACCTGACATCATTAATGACATCATTGCAACATTACAAAGTTGTATAAATACATACATAAACTATACATATACTAAACTATACATAGATCAGCAACTTGGTAAAGAACATTTAAGTGGTCCAGACTGGTATAAAGCATCCCTGTCCCATGGCCACGCCAGGCAATTATGCCCAGCGGGTTGCCTCGCTGCCACCTTACTGCGTTGGATTGCTCGGCAGCACACGCGCTGTGTCTAGTCTCCGAGAAACGTGCGGCCTGGCCTGAGATCTGCCCGGTAACCAGTGACACGCAGTCACGGCCAGCCTGATTGGCTGGCGGCAAGCTCGCTCACACCGGGTGGAAGTACGGGAGCATAAAATACTGTCCCGTCTCAACCAGGCTTTGGTGGCACCGCGAGCCCATAACGGGCTGAAGACAGGCATAAAATTAGAAGTGAAAATTAAAGTGTGAAAGCTGGCCCAGGCATAGGGTGGGCAGGGAAAGCAGTAAGGCAGAGAACTTGATCAGTAATCATTCCAGAAAGAAGCTCAACCGAAAACGTTTACTGAGCTACAAAGCCAGAATGAAAAGAAAGAAAGTGGCAAAAGGAAAGTGGTAGAGTGAAACAAAAGGAAAATGGGGAAAGCATTCTGGAACCAAAGCAGCCCTCTGTGGGGGTACAGAAAAATGGTGCTGGAACCACCTATCAGGACACAGGTGTAGACTGACCTGTGACTTCCTGTGCCAGGGTATATATAAGACTCCAAAGGGGGACTGTCAGACCCCGAGAATACCTGTCTTCATTGTGAGCCTGCAACCCCCAATCTCCACAGCCAGCTTCACCTATAGACAAGCCCCTGTTTGCCGGGACGCTATACATGCCTCATAGGACATGGTTGCCCCCAGGACTTGATGGCTCAAAGATTGTAGGCTCACGGGGAATGAAGACAGACCGAAAGTCAGACTGGGCGAAGTAGGTAAGTACTGGAACAGTTCGGGTGCTCTGGAACAGGTAAGTACTGGAACAGTTCGGGTGCTCTGGAGATTTCAAGCGAGGTCGAACGTCAAGTCAAGGGTCACACCAGGAGGTCATAGAGCTGTGCAGTACCAAGGGATAAGACGGAGATGTGGTCAAGGCTCAGTCAAATGGTCAATAACAATAATTTCAGGAAATCACAGGAGAATCACAAAGCCAGCTAAACGCTATCACGGGCCTTGACAAACTGAAGTGGTAATCCCTTTATAGGACTGAACCCGACCGGATTGGACAGGGGGGCAGTGACTGTGATTGGTGCACTTCGGATCTGTGGGTTGATTAGTGCACTTAGAGACCTCTGGGCTGATTGCCCCATCTGAACTTTAAAGGTCCAGAACTGGACCTCTTAGGATTGACTCCTTTAAACAGCCTCCGACGGCCGCACTGTGCAGTGCCACAGGAGAACATAAGCTGACGGCGCATGAGGCAGAAGCAGCTGCCGGGCAGGAGAAGCCCCGGCAAGCCGCCTAAGGACACCACGGGCACAGACTGAAGGTAAGTCATTCATGACAGGGACAGGGTTAAACGTACTAATAGGCAGAGCTTATAATGTATATATGATATCTATAATGTACATATCTGTATATAACTGGGTACAATTCAGATTTATTTTGACACCACCTATGGCTACACTCCTGTATGGACTCGTTCGTGATTTGTGAGCTGTGATCTCCGGTAATAGCATTTTTCGCATTGAGCGCAGGCAAATGGTTTCTCTACTGTGTGAACTCGTTCATGTCTTACAAGGCCGGATTTCTGAGAAAAACGTTTCCCACATTCAGAACAAGAATACGGCTTAAGTCCCGTGTGAAGCGCCTCGTGACTGACCAGGGAAAGCTTATGAGAAAAACTTTTTCCACATTCGGAACAAGAATACGGCTTCTCTCCTGTGTGAACTCTCTCATGGCTGATAAGGTGCGATTTCTGAGAAAACCATTTCCCGCACTTGTAACATGGATACGGCTTCTCGCCCGTATGAAGTCTTATGTGATTAATTAAAACTGATCTAAGAGAGAAACATTTTCCACAATCGGGACAGGAATGCGGCTTCTCCCCCGTATGGATCCTCTCGTGGCTCATAAGATTTGACTTACTAGAAAAACCTTTTCCACATTCAGAACACGAAAACGGCTTCTCTCCTGTATGGACTCTTTCGTGATTGATCAGTTCTGATTTCTTAGAGAAACATTTTCCACATTCATGACAAGAATGTGATTTGTCTCCCGTGTGAACTCTTTCATGACTGATAAGCAGTGATTGACTAGAAAAGCATTTCTCACATTGAGAGCAGGAGTAGGGCTTCTCCCATGAGTGAACCGTTTTATGCCTGACAAGGTGTGATTTATGAGAGAAACATTTTTCGCATTCAGGACATGGATAAGGCTTTTGCCCGGTGTGAACTCTTTCATGGCTGATAAGGAGAGATTTCACAGAAAAACATTTCCCACAATCCAAACATGAATATGGTTTCTCTCCCGTATGGATTCTGATATGGGCGATAAGGGGCGATTTCTTAGAAAAGCATTTCCCACATTCGGAGCACGAATATGGCTTCTCTCCTGTATGAATTCTTTTGTGACTTATAAGGTCCGATTTAAGGGAAAAGCATTTCCCACACTCAGAACACGAATGTGGCTTCTCCCCCGTATGGACTCTCTCGTGGCTGATAAGGTTTGATTTACTGGAAAAGCATTTTTTGCATTCAGAACACACATAGGGCTTCTCCCCTGTATGAACATTCTTATGTCTGCTGAGGTGCGATTTACGAGAAAAGCCTTTACCACATTCAGAACACAAATACGGCTTATGCCCTGTATGAACACTATCATGAATGGTAAGATGATATTTCACCGAAAAACATTTCCCACATTCAGAGCATGAATACGGCTTCTCCCCCGTGTGAACCTTCTCATGGATAATGAGGTTTGATTTTGTTAAAAAGCCCTTTCCGCATTCAGAACAAGAATGGGGTCTCTCTCCTGTATGAACTGCCCTATGCCTCTTAAGGTGAGATTTACGAGAGAAGCTTTTCCCACATTCAGAGCATGAATATGGCTTCTCCCTTTCACGATGGCTCTTCTCAGCATCCTCGGAGACAGCAGTGTGCTCGCTTGCATGACTCTGGCTGTATCTTCCATCTGGAGGAAGAAATGAGAGAAGGTTAGATAGGAACTTAAAGTTGTACACAGAAATTAATAGGGTGTGTTAACCCACAAATACTAGAAATGGGGGATGGCACACCCTATTGCCGTGACCCTACCCAATATAATGTGCTGGTACGTCACTCGAGGCTTCAATAATTAACAAGAACAAATGTTGGGTATAGGTCCCACCCAAACAAAACGACTAATGCCTCAGAGTACGACCCTGCCTTATTCAAACATCATCAAAAGATTATTGCAAAAAGTACCATGATTATTTATTCAAGCCTAATATTTATATCCATTTAGTGTAACAGTCCAGAGATGTCACTGGTTGCAGAGGGATCAGGCTCTCACATATCGGACCGTAGTTGGGCCATTGTGTGTCCCAGCACCAAGGCAGATACAGAACCAGAACGAACCCACAAAACCGCACGTAGACGTATGATTCTCAGGGCCATGTCACCAGGGGAACCTAAAGAAATGGAGATATTGGGTTCTCACCTGGCTCTGAATCAAACCCATTCGCACCAGGGGCTTTCTTATAAAGGACAGAATGATGGGAACCTACAGTGAGCTGACATAATTAGCATATACACGGTGTGCATACTAACATGATGGCGATGCCATCTGTACTTCAGCCAAGCCTCATTTAAACACATGGTTTTAGGTCATTGGTACGATGTCATTGGCCACCGAGGTGGTCATTGGTACGATGTCATTGGCTACTGAGGTGGTCATTTGTACGATGTCATCGGCCACAGAGGTGGTCATTGGTACGATGTCATCGGCCACCGAGGTGGTCATTGGTACGATGTCATTGGCCACCGAGGAGGTCATTGGTACGATGTCATTGGCACGATGTCATTGGCTACTGAGGTGGTCATTTGTACGATGTCATTGGCCACCGAGGTGGTCATTTCTACAATGTCATTGGCCACCGAGGTGGTCATTGCTACAATGTCATTGGCCACCGAGGTGGTCATTGCTACAATGTCATTGGCCACCGAGGTGGTCATTGCTACAATGTCATTGGCCACCGAGGTGGTCATTGCTACAATGTCATTGGCCACCGAGGTGGTCATTGCTACAATGTCATTGGCCACCGAGGTGGTCATTGCTACAATGTCATTGGCCACCGAGGTGGTCATTGCTACAGTGTCATTGGCCACCGAGATGGTCATTGCTACAGTGTCATTGGCCACCGAGGTGGTCATTGCTACAGTGTCATTGGCCACCGAGGTGGTCATTGCTACAATGTCATTGGCCACCGAGGTGGTCATTGCTACAATGTCATTGGCCACCGAGGTGGTCATTGCTACGTCATTGGCCACCGAGGTGGTCATTGGTATGATGTAATTGGCCACCGAGGTGGTCATTGCTACGATATCATTGGCCACTGAGATGGTCATTGCTACGATGTCATTGGTCACCAAAATGATCATTGCTACAGTGTCATTGGCCACCAAGGTGGTCATTGGTATGATGTAATTGGCCACCAAGGTGGTCATTGCTACGATATCATTGGCCACTGAGATGGTCATTGCTACGATGTCATTGGCCACCAAAATGATCATTGCTACAGTGTCATTGGCCACCAAGGTGGTCATTGGTATGATGTAATTGGCCACCGAGGTGGTCATTGCTACGATATCATTGGCCACTGAGATGGTCATTGCTACGATGTCATTGGCCACCAAAATGATCATTGCTACAGTGTCATTGGCCACCAAGGTGGTCATTGGTATGATGTAATTGGCCACCGAGGTGGTCATTGCTACGATATCATTGGCCACTGAGATGGTCATTGCTACGATGTCATTGGCCACCAAAATGATCATTGCTACAATGTCATTGGCCACCAAGGTGGTCATTAGTTCGATGTCATTGGTCACCGAGGAGGTCATTGCTACGTCATTGGCCACCGAAGTTGGTCATTGCTACTCACCTGAATTGATCTGTAGAACAACTTCCTCCTCCTTAACCTTTGCAAACATTTCCTCCTCCTCAGTTTTTACAGGTGGCGCCAGAGTGTCTCCGGGGCCTGTGAATAAAATTATACTGAGATGTACGACACAAAGTGACTACAGAGGAAACGTTCTATAGAAGGTTTATTACTCACCTGGGCTGATCTGTACAGGAAGCTCCTCCTCTTTATTCCTGACAAACACTTCCTGCTCCTCCTCCTCAGTTTTCACAGTCGTCAATAGAACGTCTCCAGGGTCCGGGAATGAAGATGAGAGCGGCGCCCCTGCAGGTTACATGAGGCACAGCAGCGATAGAAGGGAGATTATATCGGAGTCATTCAAGAATAACCGAACAAAGTGTAACCAAACCAGTGACTGCTAGAGTGTCATGTATAATGTGAATTGCCAAAATTGTGCCGGTAATCAAAATGGTAGAATCAGCGCCAAAAAAAACATCCTCCGGGCAGCATACACCTGAGACTTTGAGTCACACCCACTAGGCATGGAACACGTGACCACCAGAATGACATAAAACTTTGACTCCACCCCTCACTCCTCAGTTGTTGTAGAGATCTGATAGAGAGAAAAAAAGAGACAGACCCACAACACCATTTAGTTAATACGATCTAAATCAATTAAGAAAGGGGGGGGGGGAACCCTGTATGCTGCCCGTTCGGATGTTTAGAAAAGAAGTTAGCAGGTAACTAACTTAAGTTTTCTCAAAACATCCTCCGGGCAGCTTACACATGAGAGATAGACGAGAAATATGGGCCCGGCCAGAACTTTTGTGAGGCATTATCGCTTGGATCTGCTTACTCAACAGGATCAGTCTATTGGTAGAAGTGTTCTGTGGCCTGTTCTTCCAACCCAACAGCGGTAGCACTGTATGCTGCCCTTTGGATATTTCGAAAAGAAGTTACCAGGTAACCAACTTAAGTTTTCTCAAAACATCCCCCGGGCAGCATACACCTGAGAGATAGACGAGATCTACCTCTGTTGGGTGGGAAGAACAGGCCAGAGAACACTTCTACCAAATGACTGATCCTGTTGAGTAAGCAGCAAGCGATAAAGCCTCTCAAAAATTCTGGCCGAGGACCAAGTAGCTGCTTTACAAATCTGTTCAATAAAGGCCCCATCTTGCTCTGCCCAAGACGTAGACACGCTTCTTGTGGAATGTGCAGTCACTCTACCCGGTACTGTAGTACCTTGATAGGCCATCTTGATAGTTCTCTCCATCCATCTTGCTAGAGTCGTGTTAGACTCTTCCTTGGTCCCGAGAATGCCACTCCTTGGTTCGATGAAGATATTCCAACAGGCAAGCTCTGACATCCAAGGACCTCTGATCCACACACCTCTTCATCGTCCATGGAAGGCAGAACAGTCTCCTGAGATCTGTGAAAATCTGAAGCAATTTTTGGAAGATAACAAGGATCCACTCTCAACACTACTCAATCCGAAAAAACCTGGAGGAATACTGATAAAGCTGCCAGATGAACTTTCAAAGTACTCACGCTAAGACCCTACTCCACACTGTGCTGCAAAAATACAATAACTGGAAGCCTAGAAGATGACCTTTTATTCTGTATTCTCCAAGACTCCAAGAATACATTTTCCTAGTCATCATTTTTCTACTAGACCGTAGAGTATCCATAACCCTTCTCGAATATCCTTTCCTTACAAGTAAGGCGACCTCAGTGTCCACACCGTCGGGTTCCACTTCTGAGGGTTTGGGCAAAGAACTGGGCCTGCCACAACATCTCTGGAATTACTGGGCGTCTCCATGGCTCCTGGATGGATAGAGCCACCAGCGTTGAAAACCATGACCTCTTGGGCCACCAGGGGGCTACCAGTAAAACTGAGGCTGGTTCCTTGAACTGGAGGAAAAGCATAAACTAGGCTGAACTTCCACTCGTGAGCCAGTACATTCACTCCCAAGGCCGGATCCACTGGATTTAATGAAAAGTACTTCTTCAACTTGTGATTGATGCAAATAGATCCACCTCTGGAGTGCCTCTCCGACCACAGATTTGCTTGAACAATCCTGGATTCAGCGACCATTCCCATTCCTTTAGCGGGAATAGACTCAGAAAGACAGCTACCTGATTCAAAGTTCCCTTCAGATGAACTGCTGAAAGTGACTTCAAGTTTTGTTTTGTTCTGCCCACAGCTACCGTAGTGGCGTTGTCCGATCTTATCTGGACATGACAATTCTTCAGATGATGTGCCAATGCTACTAAAGCTTCCTTTACTGCAACCAATTCTCAGAAGTTCGATGAAGAATGACTCAAAGCTCTGGACCATCTCCCCTGAACTGTCCAGGCCTTGCAGTGAGCCCCCCAACCCCAAGCGGAAGCATCCGTAGTGACTATCCTTTCCTTGGGGTCTCCCCAAGCAAAATTGTTGACAAATCTGTCCCTGGTTAACCACCAATCCAACAAATTCTTCACTAGTCTGGGTACTGGAATCACATCTTCCAAGCCTCCTCTGGACCCGTTCCAACTGCCCAGAATGTGCATCTGTAGAGTCCTTGAATGTAACTGACCCCATCTTACCGCAGGAAATGCTGATGTCATATATCCCAAAACTTTCATTGCCTGTCTTACTGATGATGAGGGACTGGCACAAAGAAACCGGAGGGTCACTATCTTCTGAGAGGGCAAAATTATCGTCTGATGAATGGTGTTGATCTCAAACCCTAAGTCATCACCTGAGAGGGAACCAGGCTCGATTTCTCGAGGTTCAGAACCCAACCTAGTTGTTCTAACCTCTGCAAAGTAAAACTGAAGCAGTTTCTCCCTCAATAGGGCAAACAGCAGCAGATTGTCTAGGTAAGCCAGAATGCCAATTCCTCTCTGTCTCAGATATGGCAGAGGTTCTGCCAACACCTTGGTAAAAAGCCTGGGAGCTGATGATAGGCTGAAAGGGAGGCAGACAAAGTGGAAGTGAAAAATCCGGTCTATGACCTTAATAGCAAACCTTAGAAAAGACACGGGCCTGGGAACTCATCGGGACTCGCCAATAAGTATCCTTCAGATCCTGTGAAACCATAGAAGAGCTCCGAGGAAGGATATCCCTGACCGAAAAAATTGTTTCCATACGAAAGTGTCTGTACTTAACATTGAGATTGAGCTTCTTTGGGTTCAGAATAAACCCTCCCGAGGTCTTTTTTTTACCAGAAAGATGCTGGAATAAAATCCTGCGCCCTGCTGTTGACGGGGGACTGAGATAACTACCCCTCTTGTCAACATGGTAGTTAAACTTTCCTGGACAGCTAGTTTCTCCTCCGAACCCTGGGGCAGAGGGGAGACCAAAAACTTTGGGGGGAGGGATTTGAGTGAAAACACTCCTTTATTCTTATTGAAATGAACGGACAATCCAAAATGTTCTGCCAGGCAACGTGAAAGAACCTCAGTCTGGCCCCAATGCCAAGCCTGGCTGTCATTGTGCTGAAAAGTTCCGAAAAGTGTGGAACCTCTAAATCTCCCTCTCCCGGCGGAGGTTGCAGCAAGAGGAGGAACCCCTGGTTCTTCTAGGAGCTTTCCTGTTAAGAAAGGAGAGCCTAAATGAAGACTAGGTATGAAATCTCCTATTAAACTGACCTTTAAACTGGGTAGGAAAACACATTCCTACCAGCCGTCCTGTCCAAAACCCGTTCTAATTCCGGACCAAAAAGAAACTGCCCATTGAAGGGCATAGCACTAAGGCATATCTTTGACCCAATATCACCAAACCAGGTCCTCAATCATAGAGTCCTGCGCACTGAATTGGTCACCGCCAAACCTTGTGCCAAAAACTTGGCAGATTTAGCCATAGCATCCGTAATAAATGCTGTAGCCGAAAAAGAATAGGTAAGGCCTTGAGAATATTTTCCATACTAGTTTGCTCCAACAGACAGTCCTTTAACTGCTGAAGCCAAAACCCCAAATTCCTGATAACACAGGTGGAAGCCAAAATAGTTCTGAGTGTGTTAGATTCAGCCTACCAAGCTCTTTTAAGCAGTGAATCCATCTTCTTATCTAAAGGGTCCTTGAGTACCCCAAAATCCTCAAAGGCTAAATCCGCCCCTTCGAAACCTTAGCAAAAGGAGCATCAAGCCTGGGACATTTTCCCAAAAATCGGAATCCTCCTCAGAGAAGGGATACCTCTGATAATCTTCCTAGTAGGATCCTTCCGCACATTTAAAATAATATCTATGAAAGGGAAAAGATAAGGAGGAGTCCGGAACCAGATCGTGATAGAAACCATTGTGTTTAGATCTAGGCCCGGATTCTTTTGCTCAATGCCCATAGAAATATAGATCATATGCAGGAGGAAAGGTAAGTCCCCCAGGGGAAACAAAAAGGCCTGATCTTCCTCATCCAAGAAAGAAACTTCCTCCTCATCTGAGCCGACCTCTGGCATATCCAATTCATGTGAAAAAAAGGAGGCCCTCCCCCGAAGGCCAAAAAAAAAGAAAAGGAATCAAAAGGCCCCGCTGCCGAGCGAGAAAAACTAGCCTGGTACCCGACCTTCTCTGGCTGCTTAAGGCCCTCAATAGATGATGAGATATGCTTCTTAAGATCTTTCATCATATCCGCCAAACTTGGCTCCTGCTCTTTGTTCACCACCTTCTCTGTGCAGGCCTGACATAAAGGTTTTTTTATACCAATCCGAAAGCTTGGTTTCGCATATGGGACACCTTCTACTCTTCTTGTCAGAAGCAGGCTTAGACGCCTTCTGAGTATATTTCTCATGGGTCTCAGTCTAAAAAAAGGACAGAGAGGGGGTAAGACTAACTTACTAACTGCTGTCCCAAAGCACATGTCCCCGACAAAAAAAAAATGCATAGCGACTTACCGGGGTAGAGCTGGACCTCTTCTTCCCAGAATCAGTAGCTGGTGGTGTAACCAATGTATTTAGGTCCACATTAACCAGATCCGAGGGTGAATTTCCCATCTGCTCGGGTAATGGTTCCAAGATACAAATGTCCTTCTCTTGGTTCCACCATTCTGGGTTGATGTGAAGGGAAATTGACTCCTAACCCTCCTAAATTGAGTACAAACATGATCCCCTAAATTAATATTAACCCTACTGTGACCGAATCAACAGAGGGAGGCTAGTAACAATTATACACAAAAATGCACATGTTTTTCCTCCACAGGAAACCCGGCAGCATGTGGGAATAATGTCACTACCACCGGGTGGAGAAGCCACTATGCCCCCTTTATAAAAGTAATAGTGTGGGAGTGTCCAAAAGTTACGAGGTTTTGGTCAAGGGTCTTTGGCTTGCTATATACCCTCCTGCAGACCAACATACGAAGGGACCCCTGGGTGGCGCTGCTACATGTGAGACCGAGAGGTATCACTAAATCCCAGCACACCCTATTGACCCAGGTCATGTTAGCCGCAAAGTTAACAATTGCGAGCTCCTGGAAGAAGACCAACGTCCCATTCCAGGCGATGAAAGAAAGGCTGAGTGGGATCTTCATCAATGAAAAGCTGACAAGTATCTTAAAAGATTCCCATGAAAAATGTATGAAAATTTGGAGCCCGTGGGTATAGTACGCGTTTCCAGGCACGGGGAACGCCCTGCTGCAGTGAGGAATGGCTCTGACTCCCGCTCCATTTTTTTTTCTCTTTTTTCTTCCTTCCCCTTTCCCCTCCCTTTCTAGCCTTTCAAACTTTCCTGGCTCATCTGACCCCCCCTCCCCCTCGTCCTGTGGGAGGGGGAGAGCGGTGTGGAGAGCTCTGGACCAGGTCGGTGGAGGGTATTCCACCCACCCATCGGCCCAGGACACGGTTATCGCATTATAGCAATGTTGGACCAGCCCCCTCTAACGCCAGCATTTAAAATGTCCAAGTTGTTAAACACGAGTGAGAATGTTAAATGAATAACGATCTGTAATTCAATTCTTTCTGCAACACTTTATTATGTTGTTGTAAGAAAGTTCCAGAGGAATAAAATGTTTATGATCTCAATTATTAATGAATGGAATCTGTGGATGTTTATCTGCCATTTATTATGGTTCTGATCCGGAGCTGGTTGATACAAGGGAAATCACACAAATACAATATAACATAAGGTTTATTTTGGTTAATTGCATCAAAATATCAAAATTCATTATATATATATATATATATATAT
The DNA here is from genome assembly GCA_027917425.1 of Gastrophryne carolinensis. Lineage (NCBI taxonomy): Eukaryota > Metazoa > Chordata > Amphibia > Anura > Microhylidae > Gastrophryne > Gastrophryne carolinensis. The sequence continues at coordinate 2,034,995 of CM051234.1, forward strand.
ATATATATATATATATATATACACACAGACTCAAGTTATGTTTGGGTTAGTTTTTCTCTCTAATTACTAAGTAACTTCAACTATTTAAGTGAAACCATATGTAAGGTATAGTGTTACATGACTGCTCCCCCTTGGGGGGAGGAGAAAAGGTATGACCAGACGGATAACATTTTAAGGACAAAGGATGGAGTCTTTTGGGGTCTCTTGGCTTTGGCTCTGTGAACGGACAAAATGTAGGAGACTAATAGATTGCCACATAGGCAGTATGGTGGGGGTTGGGTGGAAGAAAGACTATTTGAATTAGTCTGAGAGAGAAAGATTGCTGAATTTTTCTATGGACACTGCTTACAATTCTGGACATTGCAACTTCATATCATATTTACACCATTCATATTATTTCTCTGTAATGTAACCAGCTCTATCTTAATTAAATCTATTTATTGATTTCTGGTTTTGGACAATACTTGTTCCTTAAATTATGATAGCTGAGATCATATTCTGGATGGCCCAAAACAGTTCTTGTAAAGAAAACAAGGAAAAGAACAATATCACAAGTGTCAATATTACAGTTGTACAATCCAGTTGTAAAAATACAAAATGACAATAAAGAGATTGAAACAGAAAAGTAATAGTGTGGATGTGATCCAGGACCGGATCCGGAAGCCCAGAGCCGCTGGAGGAGGAGGACGGAAGGGGAGCGCCCGCAAGAGATCATGCCGCCAACCGGAAGAAGATGCGGCCATCCGGAATCTGCAGGCCGGGGAGAAGAGGCGGCGGCCGGGAGGGGTTTACAACTGAGATAGAGCCACGGCCGCCGGGAGCCGCAGGCCGACGGAGAGGCGGCCGTCAGCCGAGGATCGGCCGCCCGGAGGTGCCAGGAGCAGCGCTGCTACCGGCTCCAGAGATGAGCCGCACTGGAGAGGCGTCCATAAAAAAAAATTACTAAAAAATCACACCTTGGGGGGCATGGCTTGGCCGGCGGGCAAGATGGCAGCCTGAGACCGGAGCTCGTGGTGGCGTTTCCCGAAAGCATTGATTTCTGCACTCCCTGTAGACCATGGGCAAGAGTTACAGATTGGGGACAAAGGTAAAACACCGAGGGCACCCCAGAACCCATGCACGAGCACCAGGAACCTGCCAGACATGTTTAAGTTGCAGCGGCCGGAGGACGCAGCGCACCTAAGGGCGGCCTCGTTCTCACCTGAGAGCTCTCCAGACAGGTCCAGCTTAGCGGCTTCTGAGAGAGAGGAGCAGGACGTCGCGGCCCAACTCAGCCAACTCCCCACCCGCTCAGAGCTGGTGAGATTTGCCGGGGAAATCAAGTCCACCATTGCGGAGGCAATAGCTCACCTTAAGGCTGACATGCGGTCTCTGGCCCAGAGAATGGAAAGAGTGGAGACAGAGGAGGTGATCACAAGGCGCAGACTGCGGGAGGTGAGCGAGGTCGTTAACGAGCATAACAACTACATACTTAATGTGCATAGGCACTTGGAAGATTTGGACAATAGAAATAGAAGGTGCAACATTAGAGTGAGAGGAGTCCCAGAAGTGGTGGCGCAGGATCAGATCGCTAGCGCCTTACTTTCCATCTTCAACAGTCTCCAAGAGCGTCCACCAGACACTCCAATTGACCTGGTCCGAGCTCACAGAGCACTTCGTCCTAAAAACATGGGTGATTCCAGCCCCAGAGACATTATATGCTGTCTACAAAGCTATTCTCTAAAAGAGGAGATCATCTCAAAGGCCAGGACTAGGGACTCGATCTTATTTAATAACGATGAGATTCAGCTATTTCAGGACCTCTCTGGCATCACCCTTCAACACCGAAGGGCCTTAAGACCCCTCACATCACTACTGAGGGAGAGAGGCATCCCCTACCACTGGAGATTTCCTTTCGCGCTCTCGGCTACCAAGAATGGGAAAACAGGCACCCTGCTTGTCCCGGGAGACCTGGCGGACTTCTGCAACTCGCTTCACCTACCTCAAGTGTCGTTCCGGACTGGTTCGCAGACTTTGCAATCCTGGATCTGTTGGCGTTCCCTTCCAGGGCTGGATCCCCTGGCACCTCACCAAAAAGCATCTCCCCTGAACTGTCTCCGAGAGGTCCTTCAGATGGACGCAAACTCGGGATATGGCAAGAGGGCCGAGAATGAGGAGTTCGGCCAGCCCGCACTGACAGAAGGAAGCCTGTCGTAGTTTCTTTTACGCTCTAATGGCTGTCTTTCTGGCAGGAATATTGTTTACATGTAAGGTGCCTTACGCCTGCTTCTGATCTGCGTATCCCATTCCGCAGGCTGCGGCGAGGGCGCAGTCAGACGCCGGCAGTTAGCACAAATCTACCTCCTTTATACCGATTGTAATTACTATTGGTAATGTGCTGCCAATTTGATTTTGCCTCTTTAGCTGAGCATGAGATGTTTTGCATTTAATAGATAGTAAGGAGTCACAGCCTCCCCACAGCTACTGCAAGGATTCTAGTAGACCATTAGTATGGCGATGGGGACGCTTATATAAGATGTTGCCGCTCACTTAGGGACCGCTCGCTTTGATATGGCTTGAGTTTCTATAGTCTGATCGGCTGCCTTGGGTGGGCCCGGGGGCCCCCTCCCCTGCTTGTGCGGGGGAGTGGAGGGGGCAGCTTGTGCTCACTGGGAGCGGCCTTTCACGGATCCTCTTATAGGAAATTATTGTTTGCATAGGGGTATTGAGGTTTGTCTGACATGTGTTTTGGCGCCCTCATCCAATGTGTGCATCCCATTCCGCACTAGCGGCGAGGACGACATTGGACGTGGGCGGTTACTATAATTCTACCGCATATATGTTGAACAGCGCAGATAGTTATATTATGTGCCAGTCTTGGTTGTGTTTCAGTTTTTCCTTTTTTTGACTAGTTGGGCAGATGACATGTTTGGAACTTACTAATGAGCTGAGAAAGTCAGCTTTCCTCGCGCTGATGACGCTGTCCCCTGGGGAATTGCACTATTAAGATCTAACTGAGACGCTGTTGGACACGAGAGGGCTTTAAACTAAGCTATGGTCTGAGTAATATATAGAGTATCGCCTTCCTATCACAAAGATGACGCTCCTGTGATTCTTGGTTTTCTGATAGGGAGCACAAGGAGTGGAATTGGAGGATGAATACAGGACTACTGAAAGACAATAGGGTAGCTGACAGGTTGAAAGAGAATATTATACAGTTTTTCAGAGAAAATGTATCTGAGGAATTGAGCCCTTTGACCATCTGGGAAGCTCATAAGTGTACGATTAGGGGCCTTTTGATTCAGGAAGGGGCTAGACTAAAAAAAGAGAGAATGGCCAAACTGGAAGAAACAATTAAACAGGTAACACAACTGGAGGCAAAACATAAAAAATCTCTGATGGAGAGCCATCTCAAGGACCGGGAGGAGAAGAGAAGGGAGCTTAAAGACTTAATGGAGAGAGCAACTGGTTGGTGGGTTGTTCTATGAGTTAGGGAACAAGCCAGGATATTTGCTAGCGAGGGCATTGAACCCTAGAGGTATGAGGGCTAGGGTTGAGGGGATCCGAGATGCTAAAGGGGTCTTACACCAGAAGGACAGAGACCTAGCGGAGCAATTTAGAACCTACTACACTGCGCTTTATAATCTGCCAAACCAGGGACAAAAGGAAGCTTATAGGAATGTGATGTTGTCTTATCTAAAGGACTCCCAGATGCCCAGCCTTCCAGAGGAGGTTATTGAACAGCTGGAGGCTCCAATTACTGTCAATGAATTGCAGGAGGCTATTAAGGGTTCGAAGCCAGGTAAAGCCCCCGGCCCAGATGGCTTCCTGAGCCAATACTATAAAACATTTGCCCCCCAGCTACTCCCCCATTTGGCCAAGGCCTTTGAAACAACTGCTGAAACCGGGGCTCTCTCATCCTCTTCTCTGGAAGCCCAAATAGTTGTCATTCATAAATCTGGTAAGGACACTACGAACTGTAAGAACTACAGACAATTGCCCTACTGAATGTCGACCTAAAAATTTTTGCCAAGGCTCTCTTGCGAAGAGACTTTCAAAGCTTTTGCCTAGCTTGATCTCGCAGGACCAGGTGGGTTTTATTTGATCCAGAGAGGCGAGAGACAATGTCATTAAGGCCATAGATGTCCATTGGTCAGCCACAAATCACAGTCGATCATGCTTTCAACGGATGCCGAAAAGGCGTTCGATCGGGTCAGGTGGGAATGGGTAAAAGCGGTCCTAAATTACATAGGTCTAGGAGAAGCAGCTCTGAATAGGATCCTAGCCCTCTACTCTGATCCAGTAGCAAGAGTGAGGGTGAACAACATTTCCTCTCCTAGATTTGAGATCCGAAATGGTACACGCCAGGGGTGCCCCCTGTCCCCCTTGATTTTCGAGCTGTCCTTGGAACCCTTCCTTAGAAGGGTCAATCTGAATGAGGGGGTCAGAGGCCTCACGATAGGTGAGAGGGAAAGGAAAGTTGCAGCTTACGCTGATGACATGCTTTTTTTTATAGACTCCCCCAGGATATCGATCCCATCACTTCTAAAGGAATTTGAAACATTTAGTAAAATCTCAAATTTGAAAATCAACTATAACAAATCATGCACCCTCAATATCTCTCTTCCAACACAAGAGGCAGAAGCTTTGAGAGAGAGAGATTTTTCCCTTCCCTTGGGAGAAGGTTAGCATCACGTATTTGGGGATACAACTTCCTAGGGTATTAAGTCAGTTGTTTCAACTAAACTTTGCACCCCTAGGGGCCAGGTTGAAGAAAGACCTAGAGGCCTGGAGTAAATTGAAATTGTCCTGGTTTGGCAGAATTGCGGTCTTGAAAATGAATATTTTACCCAGGATTCTCTACCTCTTGCAATGCATTCCAATCAAGATCCCTGCCCAGTTTCTTAAAGACCTGAATAAGGCTTTCAGAGACTTTGTATGGCAAAAGAAGCCCCCGAGAACGAGGAGAGAGATCTTGGTATGCAGGAGGGAGAGAGGGGGCACTGGCCTCCCCTGTATTGAAACTTACCTTAGGGTGGTCCATCTAGGAAGATTCATAGATTGGCAGATCAATAAAACTCAAAAGGTTTGGGTTAGGATCGAGGATGAGGTGGGAAAGGCAAAATTGAGTAGCATCTGCTTTCTGGAAAAGAAGGACACCCCCCTTGTTGAAGTTCATCCACTGATTGGAGAGACACTAAATAAGGTCAGACTAATAGGTAAGAAGCATCCAGATTTGATATCGGTTCCGGGCCCACTCACCCCAATTAGGAACAATCCAGCTTTCCCCCCAGGTTTGGACTTTTTGACACAGTGCAGCGGAATGAAGTCCCCTAGAATGATAGAGGTCAGTTATTGGAAAGACAGGAGTTGCAAGAGAGGTGGGAGGGTCCAATTCCGGCTCTCTCATACATACAACTGCGTCATTATGCTAAGTGCAAAGAGATGAAAGGAAAAGGCACAAAGGCTCCTTCAGAGGTGGAAAAGGCATGCTTGGGAAAGGGACAAAGGGACCACTTACTATCCTGGGCCTACGGGACACTGAGTGATGCTAGGCAGGAAACTAAGAGACCTTGGGAGGACAAGTGGCAAAAAGACCTAGGCCTGGACCTTGCAACTGACAACTGGGAAGCTTTGTACAAGGGATTACATAAAGGTGCTGCCAATAGCTCCCTACAGGAGACTAATTATAAAATAACCACTCCTTGGTATAGAACCCCTGAAGGACTTCATAGGATCTTTCCCGGAGTCCCGGATCGTTGCTGGAGGTGTGAAGGCCAGGGGGCATCCTTTCTTCACATCTAGCGGTCGTGCCCGAGGATAGCTACATTTTGGGAGAAAGTCCACAAGATTACTGGGAAAATTTTGGGATGCTCTTTGGATTAGGGGCCTTCAGGATATCTACTGAATTGGTCAGCTGATAAGAGAGGTATAGGGGGTTTAAGCCCTCTAGGGATCCATCTGATGAATGCAGCGAGAGTTCTGATACCTAGGTGTTGGAGAACTCAGAAGACCCCTTCACTTAAAGAATGGTTCACACAAATTAATTTTCTGGAAGAAATGGAGGAAATTTTACTAGCAAAACAGGACAGATTAGAGACCTTCAGAAAAACGTGGACAATTTGGGATATATTTAAGGATTCTGACGTATATAAAGATGCCTTTAGATAGAAGATGGGGCAAAGCAGAAAGGGATAGTAGACTGGATGGGAGAGAAAAAGAAAAAAAGGATATAGAAAGGAAAGAAATTTGGATCTTCCTGCCTTGGACTGTCGTGGAGGGGTCCCGACGTTGTACCCCAGTGAGAAACTGGGCCTGATCTTCTCCCCTCCCTCTCTCCCCCCCTCCCCCCTATCCCCACCCTCTTCCCTCTCCTCTCCCCCCGATCTCGACTTTTCTTATTTCTTATCCCCACCCTCTTCCCTCTCTTCTCCCCCCCTCCCCACCCTCTTCCCTCTCCTCTCCCCATCCCCTCTCCCCCCGATCTCGACTTTTCTTATCCCATCCCCCTTCCTTCTCGCTCCTCTATTCCCCTTTCTCTTTTTCCTCACTTGAGGATACACCCTCTCTCTCCCCCCTACAGTTATAGCTACACCTTTTCCCTCCTAATTCTCCTTCTCGCATCATAATTCTCCCTTTGTCTGACATGTTCTGTTGACTACTTTTGGCTTTCTTAACTCAATTCTCTATATTTCTCCTTTTCTTCTTTCCCATCATATCTCTCCTCGGGTCTATTTGGGCCCGCCGAGAGGAGTTGGAGAGGGATGCATGGGTCACTGGAGTTAACGTTAGGGGACAAATGGTTACCCAAGAGAGAATACTGGCAGGTTGTAGGCTTGGGCAGCAGCAGATCCCGAGCTATCAGTAGGGGAGGTCCTTGTCCTCTCTAGACAGACTCACAAAGCCTACAAGGCTGACAAGACTCGGACTGGAATTAAGTTGATTCTCTTTTAGAAATGTATTCAAATCCCGATATCTATAACCTGCAAGATGGTGGCACCTTGAAGAAGCGACAGTCGGTCACGGAACGCGTGGGTGGGAGGTGATCATATTTTTCACTGAGGTGATTATATTTTAATCTGTTAATGTTAGTCAATTGTACGTTTCCCTACGGCACTTTGGTATTGCACACTGGCACTTTAGCACATAGATTATAGATATATTATTGATGGGAGGAATATTACGGTATAGTATGGATAGTGGGGATTGATTGGGTCTCTCCTGCTGGGTTTGATTTATGTTTGTATATGTTTTTTTAAATGTCTCTGATGATCTTTGTATTGTCTTTAATGTTTTTTTTTGATGAATTAAATTGCTGGATATTAACTATAGATGGTGTTGATTTATTAGCAGGGATATTAGCTATAGATGATGTTGATTTATCAGCAGGGATATTAGCTATAGATGGTGTTGATTTATTAGCAGGGATATTAGCTATAGATGGTGTTGATTTATCATTTATTTATTATAGATTTATTTACATATTTACATATTGGATAAAGCTGTGAGTCAGCTGCGAGCCGTTTACATCTCAAGCTATACAATCGTCTATTTACATATCGGTTAAAGCTGCGAGTCGTTTACATCTCAAGCTATACAATCATCTATTTACATATCAGATAAAGCTGTGAGTCAGCTGCGAGCCGTTTACATCTCAAGCTATACAATAATCTATTTACATATCGGATAAAGCTGTGAGTCAGCTGCGAGCCGTTTACATCTCAAGCTATACAATAATCTATTTACATATCGGATAAAGCTGTGAGTCAGCTGTGAGCCGTTTACATCTCAAGCTATACAATCATCTATTTACATATCAGATAAAGCTGTGAGTCAGCTGTGAGCCGTTTACATCACAAGCTATACAATAATCTATTTACATATCGGATAAAGCTGTGAGTCAGCTGTGAGCCGTTTACATCACAAGCTATACAATAATCTATTTACAGATCGGATAAAGCTGTGAGTCAGCTGTGAGACATTTACATATCAATCCCAAGCTATACTATTTATCACAGCCCAGTACCGGGTGCTGCTGCCTCCTGGAGTTACTCACCCTGTCTGATCGGCAGAGGTAAGTCTTCCTCTTTCACCCTCAGGACATTCACCTCCCCTCCAGCTCCACCTATTCCCCTCCCCTCCAGCCCCACTTATGCCCCTCCCCCTTATATTTATAAATCTATATATAGATGCAGCATCCTTCATTGTAATCTATTTACATATCGGATAAAGCTGTGAGTCAGCTGTGAGCCGTTTACATCTCAAGCTATACAATAATCTATTTACATATTGGATAAAGCTGCGTGTCAGCTGTGAGCCGTTAACATCTCAAGCTATACAATGTATCACAGCACTGTACCGGGTGCTGCTGCTTTTCGGGGTTACTCACCTTGTCTGATCGGCAGAGGTAAGTCCTCCTCCTTCACCCTCAGATCCTTTACTGTAGAGACTTTGGGATCTGTGAATAGAGATGAGAGTGAAGTGTGTGTGTAGCGAGGGCACGCCTGATGAGGTGATCTATTCTCATTCTGCAGGGGCCCTGCCTCTTACCCTGTGATGGGAGGAGTTGCCGATCCTCCATCATGGCGTCCCTGTGGAGATCCTTGTGTCCTTAACCCTCCATCTCCTGTCTATGACCCGGACCAGCCCTGGAGTCGTGTAGAGGCCACCCTGGAAGAAACAAGAGTCTGAGGGATGTATGGGATGCTGCTCCTGCTTCTCTTGATGCTGCTCCTGCTCCTCTAGATGCCGATCCTGCCCCTCTAGATGATGACCCCGCCCCTCTAGATGCTGACCCCGCTCCTCTAGATGCTGACCCCGCTCCTCTAGATGCCGACCCCGCTCCTCTAGATGCCGACCCCGCTCCTCTAGATGCTGATCCTGCTCCTCTAGATGCTGACCCCGCCCCTCTAGATGCTGACCCTGCTCCTCTAGATGCTGACCCTGCTCCTCTAGATGCTGACCCTGCTCCTCTAGATGCTGACCCTGCTCCTCTAGATGCTGACCCCGCCCCTCTAGATGCTGACCCCGCTCCTCTAGATGCTGACCCTGCTCCTCTAGATGATGATCCTGCTCCTCTAGATGCTGACCCTGCTCCTCTAGATGCTGACCCCTGCTCCTCTAGATGCTGACCCCTGCTCCTCTAGATGCTGACCCCTGCTCCTCTAGATGCTGATCCTGCTCCTCTAGATGCTGATCCTGCTCCTCTAGATGCTGATCCTGCCCCTCTAGATGCTGATCCTGCCCCTCTAGATGCTGATCCTGCTCCTCTAGATGCTCATCCTGCTCCTCTAGATGCTGATCCTGCTCCTCTAGATGCTGATCCTGCCCCTCTAGATGCTGATCCTGCTCCTCTAGATGCTGATCCTGCTCCTCTAGATGCTGACCCTGCTCCTCTAGATGCTGACCCCGCCCCTCTAGATGCTGACCCCGCTCCTCTAGATGCTGATCCTGCTCCTCTAGATGCTGACCCTGCTCCTCTAGATGCTGACCCCGCCCCTCTAGATGCTGACCCTGCTCCTCTAGATGCTGATCCTGCTCCTCTAGATGCTGATCCTGCTCCTCTAGATGCTGACCCTGCTCCTCTAGATGCTGACCCCGCTCCTCTAGATGCTGATCCTGCTCCTCTAGATGCTGACCCTGCTCCTCTAGATGCTGACCCCGCTCCTCTAGATGCTGATCCTGCTCCTCTAGATGCTGACCCTGCTCCTCTAGATGCTGACCCCGCTCCTCTAGATGCTGATCCTGCTCCTCTAGATGCTGACCCCGCTCCTCTAGATGCTGATCCTGCTCCTCTAGATGCTGACCCTGCTCCTCTAGATGCTGATCCTGCTCCTCTAGATGCTGACCCCGCTCCTCTAGATGCTGACCCCGCTCCTCTAGATGCTGACCCTGCTCCTCTAGATGATGATCCTGCTCCTATGGATGATGACCCCGCTCCTCTAGATGCTGACCCTGCTCCTCTAGATGCTGACCCTGCTCCTCTAGATGCTGACCCTGCTCCTCTAGATGATGATCCTGCTCCTCTAGATGCTGACCCTGCTCCTCTAGATGCTGACCCTGCTCCTCTAGATGCTGACCCCTGCTCCTCTAGATGCTCATCCTGCTCCTCTAGATGCTGACCCTGCTCCTCTAGATGATGATCCTGCTCCTCTAGATGCTGACCCTGCTCCTCTAGATGCTGACCCCTGCTCCTCTAGATGCTCATCCTGCTCCTCTAGATGCTCATCCTGCTCCTCTAGATGCTGATCCTGCCCCTCTAGATGCTGATCCTGCTCCTCTAGATGCTGATCCTGCTCCTCTAGATGCTGACCCTGCTCCTCTAGATGCTGACCCCGCCCCTCTAGATGCTGACCCCGCTCCTCTAGATGCTGATCCTGCTCCTCTAGATGCTGACCCTGCTCCTCTAGATGCTGACCCCGCCCCTCTAGATGCTGACCCTGCTCCTCTAGATGCTGATCCTGCTCCTCTAGATGCTGACCCTGCTCCTCTAGATGCTCATCCTACCCCTCTAGATGCTGACCCTGCTCCTCTAGATGCCGATCCTGCTCCTCTAGATGCCGATCCTGCCCCTCTAGATGCTGACCCCGCTCCTCTAGATGCTGACCCCGCTCCTCTAGATGCTGATCCTGCTCCTCTAGATGCTGACCCCGCTCCTCTAGATGCCGACCCCGCTCCTCTAGATGCTGACCCTGCCCCTCTAGATGCTGATCCTGCTCCTCTAGATGCTGACCCTGCTCCTCTAGATGCTGACCCCGCCCCTCTAGATGCTTACCCTGCTCCTCTAGATGCTGATCCTGCTCCTCTAGATGCTGATCCTGCTCCTCTAGATGCTGATCCTGCTCCTCTAGATACTGATCCTACCCCTCTAGATGCTGACCCTGCTCCTCTAGATGCCGATCCTGCTCCTCTAGATGCTGACCCTGCCCCTCTAGATGCTGATCCTGCTCCTCTAGATGCTGACCCTGCTCCTCTAGATGCTGATCCTGCTCCTCTAGATGCTGACCCTGCCCCTCTAGATGCTGATCCTGCTCCTCTAGATGCTGATCCTGCTCCTCTAGATGCTGATCCTGCTCCTCTAGATGCTGATCCTGCTCCTCTAGATGCTGACCCCGCCCCTCTAGATGCTGATCCTGCTCCTCTAGATGCTGACCCCGCTCCTCTAGATGCTGACCCCGCTCCTCTAGATGCTGATCCTGCTCCATTAGATGCTGATCCTGCTCCATTAGATGCTGATCCTGCTCCTCTAGATGCTGACCCCGCTCCTCTAGATGCTGACCCCGCCCCTCTAGATGCCGATCCTGCTCCTGTAGATGCTGACCCCGCTCCTCTAGATGCTGACCCCGCCCCTCTAGATGCTGATCCTGCTCCTCTAGATGCTGACCCCGCTCCTCTAGATGCTGATCCTGCTCCTCTAGATGCTGATCCTGCTCCATTAGATGCTGATCCTGCTCCTCTAGATGCTGACCCCGCTCCTCTAGATGCTGACCCTGCTCCTCTAGATGCTGACCCTGCTCCTCTAGATGCTGACCCCGCCCCTCTAGATGCTGACCCCGCTCCTCTAGATGCTGATCCTGCTCCTCTAGATGCTGACCCCGCTCCTCTAGATGCTGATCCTGCTCCTCTAGATGCTGATCCTGCTCCTCTAGATGCTGATCCTGCTCCTCTAGATGCTGATCCTGCTCCTCTAGATGCTGACCCCGCTCCTCTAGATGCTGATCCTGCTCCTCTAGATGATGACCCTGCTCCTCTAGATGCTGACCCTGCCCCTCTAGATGCTGACCCTGCTCCTCTAGATGCTGACCCCGCTCCTCTAGATGCTGATCCCGCTCCTCTAGATGCTGACCCCGCTCCTCTAGATGATGAGCCTGCTCCTCTAGATGCTGACCCTGCCCCTCTAGATGCTGATCCTGCTCCTCTAGATGCTGATCCTGCTCCTCTAGATGCTGATCCTGCCCCTCTAGATGCTGACCCCGCTCCTCTAGATGCTGATCCTGCCCCTCTAGATGCTGACCCTGCTCCTCTAAATGCTGACCCTGCCCCTCTAGATGCTGATCCTGCCCCTCTAGATGCTGACCCTGCTCCTCTAGATGCCGACCCCTGCCCCTCTAGATGCTGACCCTGCTCCTCTAGATGCTGACCCTGCTCCTCTAGATGCTGACCCCGCTCCTCTAGATGCTGATCCCGCTCCTCTAGATGCTGACCCCGCTCCTCTAGATGATGAGCCTGCTCCTCTAGATGCTGACCCTGCCCCTCTAGATGCTGATCCTGCTCCTCTAGATGCTGACCCTGCCCCTCTAGATGCTGATCCTGCTCCTCTAGATGCTGATCCTGCTCCTCTAGATGCTGATCCTGCTCCTCTAGATGCTGATCCTGCTCCTCTAGATGCTGATCCTGCTCCTCTAGATGCTGACCCCGCCCCTCTAGATGCTGATCCTGCTCCTCTAGATGCTGACCCCGCTCCTCTAGATGCTGACCCCGCTCCTCTAGATGCTGATCCCGCTCCTCTAGATGCTGACCCCGCTCCTCTAGATGATGAGCCTGCTCCTCTAGATGCTGACCCTGCTCCTCTAGATGCTGACCCCGCTCCTCTAGATGCTGACCCCGCCCCTCTAGATGCCGATCCTGCTCCTGTAGATGCTGACCCCGCTCCTCTAGATGCTGACCCCGCCCCTCTAGATGCTGATCCTGCTCCTCTAGATGCTGACCCCGCTCCTCTAGATGCTGATCCTGCTCCTCTAGATGCTGATCCTGCTCCATTAGATGCTGATCCTGCTCCTCTAGATGCTGACCCCGCTCCTCTAGATGCTGACCCTGCTCCTCTAGATGCTGACCCTGCTCCTCTAGATGCTGACCCCGCCCCTCTAGATGCTGACCCTGCTCCTCTAGATGCTGATCCTGCTCCTCTAGATGCTGACCCCGCTCCTCTAGATGCTGATCCTGCTCCTCTAGATGCTGATCCTGCTCCTCTAGATGCTGACCCCGCTCCTCTAGATGCCGACCCCTGCTCCTCTAGATGCTGATCCTGCTCCTCTAGATGCTGACCCTGCTCCTCTAGATGCTGATCCTGCTCCTCTAGATGCTGACCCCGCTCCTCTAGATGCTGATTCTGCTCCTCTAGATGCTGACCCCGCTCCTCTAGATGCTGATCCTGCTCCTCTAGATGCTGATCCTGCTCCTCTAGATGCTGACCCCGCTCCTCTAGATGCTGATCCTGCTCCTCTAGATGCTGACCCCGCTCCTCTAGATGCTGATCCTGCTCCTCTAGATGATGACCCTGCTCCTCTAGATGCTGACCCTGCCCCTCTAGATGCTGACCCTGCTCCTCTAGATGCTGATCCTGCTCCTCTAGATGCTGACCCCGCTCCTCTAGATGCTGATCCTGCTCCTCTAGATGCTGATCCCGCTCCTCTAGATGCTGACCCCGCTCCTCTAGATGCTGATCCTGCTCCTCTAGATGCTGATCCTGCTCCTCTAGATGCTGATCCTGCCCCTCTAGATGCTGACCCCGCTCCTCTAGATGCTGATCCTGCCCCTCTAGATGCTGACCCTGCTCCTCTAGATGCTGACCCTGCCCCTCTAGATGCTGATCCTGCCCCTCTAGATGCTGACCCTGCTCCTCTAGATGCCGACCCCTGCCCCTCTAGATGCTGACCCTGCTCCTCTAGATGCTGACCCTGCTCCTCTAGATGCTGACCCCGCTCCTCTAGATGCTGATCCCGCTCCTCTAGATGCTGACCCCGCTCCTCTAGATGATGAGCCTGCTCCTCTAGATGCTGACCCTGCCCCTCTAGATGCTGATCCTGCTCCTCTAGATGCCGATCCTGCTCCTCTAGATGCTCATCCTGCCCCTCTAGATGCCGACCCTAGTCCTCTAGATGCTGATCCTGCTTCTCTAGATGCTGATCCTGCTCCTCTAGATGCTGACCCTGCTCCTCTAGATGCTGACCCTGCTCCTCTAGATGCTGACCCTGCTCCTCTAGATGCTGATCCTGCTCCTCTAGATGTTGACCCCGCTCCTCTAGATGCTGATCCTGCTCCTCTAGATGCTGACCCCGCTCCTCTAAATGCTGATCCTGCTCCTCTAGATGATGAGCCTGCTCCTCTAGATGCTGACCCTGCCCCTCTAGATGCCGATCCTGCTCCTCTAGATGCTCATCCTGCCCCTCTAGATGCCGACCCTGCTCCTCTAGATGCTGACCCTGCTCCTCTAGATGCTGATCCTGCTCCTCTAGATGCTGATCCTGCTCCTCTAGATGCTGACCCTGCTCCTCTAGATGCTGATCCTGCTCCTCTAGATGTTGACCCCGCTCCTCTAGATGCTGATCCTGCTCCTCTAGATGCTGATCCTGCTCCTCTAGATGCTGACCCCGCTCCTCTAGATGCTGATCCTGCTCCTCTAGATGCTGACCCCGCTCCTCTAGATGCTGATCCTGCTCCTCTAGATGTTGACCCCGCTCCTCTAGATGCTGATCCTGCTCCTCTAGATGCTGATCCTGCTCCTCTAGATGTTGACCCCGCTCCTCTAGATGCTGATCCTGCTCCTCTAGATGCTGACCCCGCCCCTCTAGATGCTGATCCTGCTCCTCTAGATGTTGACCCCGCTCCTCTAGATGCTGACCCCGCTCCTCTAGATGCTGATCCTGCTCCTCTAGATGCTGATCCTGCTCCTCTAGATGTTGACCCCGCTCCTCTAGATGCTGATCCTGCTCCTCTAGATGCTGATCCTGCTCCTCTAGATGCTGATCCTGCCCCTCTAGATGCTGACCCTGCTCCTCTAGATGCTGACCCTGCTCCTCTAGATGCTCATCCTGCCCCTCTAGATGCTCATCCTGCCCCTCTAGATGCTCATCCTGCCCCTCTAGATGCTGATCCTACACCTCTAGATGCTGACCATGCTCCTCTAGATGCTGACCCCGCCCCTCTAGATGCTGACCCTGCTCCTCTAGATGCTGATCCTGCTCCTCTAGATGCTGATCCTGCTCCTCTAGATGCTGATCCTACCCCTCTAGATGCTGACCCTGCTCCTCTAGATGCCGATCCTGCTCCTCTAGATGCTGACCCTGCCCCTCTAGATGCTGATCCTGCCCCTCTAGATGCTGACCCTGCTCCTCTAGATGCTGATCCCGCCCCTCTAGATGCTGATCCTGCCCCTCTAGATGCTGACCCTGCCCCTCTAGATGCTGACCCTGCCCCTCTAGATGCTGACCCTGCTCCTCTAGATGCTCATCCTGCCCCTCTAGATGCTGATCCTGCCCCTCTAGATGCTGACCCTGCTCCTCTAGATGCTGACCCCGCCCCTCTAGATGCTGACCCTGCTCCTCTAGATGCTGATCCCGCTCCTCTAGATGCTGATCCTGCTCCTCTAGATGCTGATCCTGCTCCTCTAGATGCTGATCCTACCCCTCTAGATGCTGACCCTGCTCCTCTAGATGCCGATCCTGCTCCTCTAGATGCTGACCCTGCTCCTCTAGATGCTGATCCCGCTCCTCTAGATGCTGATCCTGCTCCTCTAGATGCTGATCCTGCTCCTCTAGATGCTGATCCTACCCCTCTAGATGCTGACCCTGCTCCTCTAGATGCTGACCCTGCCCCTCTAGATGCTGATCCTGCTCCTCTAGATGCTGATCCTGCTCCTCTAGATGCTGACCCCGCCCCTCTAGATGCTGATCCTGCTCCTCTAGATGCTGACCCTGCCCCTCTAGATGCTGATCCTGCTCCTCTAAATGCTGATCCTGCTCCTCTAAATGCTGATCCTGCTCCATTAGATGCTGATCCTGCTCCTCTAGATGCTGACCCTGCTCCTCTAGATGCTGACCCCGCTCCTCTAGATGCCGACCCCGCCCCTCTAGATGCCGATCCTGCTCCTCTAGATGCTGACCCCGCTCCTCTAGATGCTGACCCCGCCCCTCTAGATGCTGACCCCGCCCCTCTAGATGCTGACCCCGCCCCTCTAGATGCTGACCCAGCTCCTCTAGATGCTGACCCAGCTCCTCTAGATGCTGATCCTGCTCCTCTAGATGCTGACCCTGCTCCTCTAGATGCTGACCCTGCTCCTCTAGATGCTGACCCTGCTCCTCTAGATGATGACCCCGCTCCTCTAGATGCTGACCCTGCCCCTCTAGATGCTGACCCCGCCCCTCTAGATGCTGACCCTGCTCCTCTAGATGCTGACCCCGCTCCTCTAGATGCTGATCCTGCCCCTCTAGATGCTGACCCCGCTCCTCTAGATGCTGATCCTGCTCCTCTAGATGCTGATCCTGCTCCTCTAGATGCTGACCCCGCTCCTCTAGATGCTGATCCTGCTCCTCTAGATGCTGACCCCGCTCCTCTAGATGCTGATCCCGCTCCTCTAGATGCTGACCCCGCTCCTCTAGATGCCGACCCCGCTCCTCTAGATGATGATCCTGCTCCTCTAGATGATGATCCTGCTCCTCTAGATGATGACCCCGCTCCTCTAGATGATGACCCCGCTCCTCTAGATGATGACCCCGCTCCTCTAGATGCTGATCCCGCTCCTCTAGATGCTGACCCCGCTCCTCTAGATGCTGACCCCGCTCCTCTAGATGCCGACCCCGCTCCTCTAGATGATGATCCTGCTCCTCTAGATGATGATCCTGCTCCTCTAGATGATGATCCTGCTCCTCTAGATGATGACCCCGCTCCTCTAGATGATGACCCCGCTCCTCTAGATGTTGACCCCGCTCCTCTAGATGATGACCCCGCTCCTCTAGATGCTGACCCCGCTCCTCTAGATGCTGACCCCGCTCCTCTAGATGATGACCCCGCTCCTCTAGATGATGACCCCGCTCCTCTAGATGCTGATCCTGCCCCTCTAGATGCTGATCCTGCCCTTCTAGATGCTGATCCTGCCCCTCTAGATGCTGATCCTGCCCCTCTAGATGCTGATCCTGCTCCTCTAGATGCTGATCCTGCTCCTCTAGATGCTGATCCTGCCCCTCTAGATGCTGATCCTGCCCCTCTAGATGCTGACCCTGCTCCTCTAGATGATGACCCTGCTCCTCTAGATGCTGACCCCGCTCCTCTAGATGCTGATCCCGCTCCTCTAGATGCTGATCCTGCTCCTCTAGATGCTGACCCCGCTCCTCTAGATGCTGACCCAGCCCCTCTAGATGCTGACCCTGCTCCTCTAGATGCCGACCCCGCTCCTCTAGATGCTGATCCTGCTCCTCTAGATGCTGATCCTGCTCCACTAGATGCTGATCCTGCTCCTCTAGATGCTGATCCTGCCCCTCTAGATGCTGACCCCGCTCCTCTAGATGCTGACCCCGCTCCTCTAGATGCTGATCCTGCTCCTCTAGATGCTGATCCTGCCCCTCTAAATGCTGACCCCGCTCCTCTAGATGCTGATCCCGCTCCACTAGATGCTGATCCCGCTCCTCTAGATGCTGATCCCGCCCCTCTAGATGCTGATCCTGCCCCTCTAGATGCTGACCCTGCTCCTCTAGATGCCGACCCCTGCACCTCTAGATGCTGATCCTGCTCCTCTAGATGCTGACCCTGCTCCTCTAGATGCTGACCCTGCTCCTCTAGATGCTGACCCTGCCCCTCTAGATGCTGATCCTGCCCCTCTAGATGCTGACCCTGCTCCTCTAGATGCCGACCCCTGCCCCTCTAGATGCTGACCCTGCTCCTCCAGATGCTGACCCCGCTCCTCTAGATGCTGATCCTGCCCCTCTAGATGCTGACCCTGCTCCTCTAGATGCTGACCCCGCTCCTCTAGATGCTGATCCTGCTCCTCTAGATGCTGACCCCGCTCCTCTAGATGCTAATCCTGCTCCTCTAGATGCTGACCCTGCCCCTCTAGATGCTGATCCTGCTCCTCTAGATGCTGACCCCGCTCCTCTAGATGCTGATCCTGCTCCTCTAGATGCTGATCCTGCCCCTCTAGATGCTGATCCTGCTCCTCTAGATGCTGACCCCGCTCCTCTAGATGCTGATCCTGCTCCTCTAGATGCTGATCCTGCCCTTCTAGATGCTGACCCCTGCTCCTCTAGATGCTGATCCTGCCCCTCTAGATGCTGATCCTGCTCCTCTAGATGCTGACCCCGCTCCTCTAGATGCTGACCCCTGCTCCTCTAGATGCTGATCCTGCCCCTCTAGATGCTGACCCTGCTCCTCTAGATGCTGACCCCGCTCCTCTAGATGCTGACCCCTGCTCCTCTAGATGCTGATCCTGCCCCTCTAGATGCTGACCCTGCCCCTCTAGATGCTGATCCTGCCCCTCTAGATGCTGACCCTGCTCCTCTAGATGCCGACCCCTGCCCCTCTAGATGCTGACCCTGCTCCTCCAGATGCTGACCCCGCTCCTCTAGATGCTGATCCTGCCCCTCTAGATGCTGACCCTGCTCCTCTAGATGCTGACCCCGCTCCTCTAGATGCTGATCCTGCTCCTCTAGATGCTGACCCCGCTCCTCTAGATGCTAATCCTGCTCCTCTAGATGCTGACCCTGCCCCTCTAGATGCTGATCCTGCTCCTCTAGATGCTGACCCCGCTCCTCTAGATGCTGATCCTGCTCCTCTAGATGCTGATCCTGCCCCTCTAGATGCTGATCCTGCTCCTCTAGATGATGACCCTGCTGCTCTAGATGCTGACCCCGCTCCTCTAGATGCTGACCCCTGCTCCTCTAGATGCTGACCCCTGCTCCTCTAGATGCTGACCCCGCTCCTCTAGATGCTGATCCTGCTCCTCTAGATGCTGATCCTGCCCTTCTAGATGCTGACCCCTGCTCCTCTAGATGCTGATCCTGCCCCTCTAGATGCTGATCCTGCTCCTCTAGATGCTGACCCCGCTCCTCTAGATGCTGACCCCTGCTCCTCTAGATGCTGATCCTGCCCCTCTAGATGCTGACCCTGCTCCTCTAGATGCTGATCCTGCTCCTCTAGATGCTGACCCCGCTCCTCTAGATGCTAATCCTGCTCCTCTAGATGCTGACCCTGCCCCTCTAGATGCTGATCCTGCTCCTCTAGATGCTGACCCCGCTCCTCTAGATGCTGATCCTGCTCCTCTAGATGCTGATCCTGCCCCTCTAGATGCTGATCCTGCTCCTCTAGATGCTGACCCCGCTCCTCTAGATGCTGATCCTGCTCCTCTAGATGCTGATCCTGCCCTTCTAGATGCTGACCCCTGCTCCTCTAGATGCTGATCCTGCCCCTCTAGATGCTGATCCTGCTCCTCTAGATGCTGACCCCGCTCCTCTAGATGCTGATCCTGCTCCTCTAGATGCTGATCCTGCCCTTCTAGATGCTGACCCCGCTCCTCTAGATGCTGATCCTGCTCCTCTAGATGCTGATCCTGCTCCTCTAGATGCTGATCCTGCCCCTCTAGATGCTAATCCTGCTCCTCTAGATGATGACCCTGCTCCTCTAGATGCTGACCCTGCCCCTCTAGATGCTGATCCTGCTCCTCTAGATGCTGACCCTGCTCCTCTAGATGCTGATCCTGCTCCTCTAGATGCTGACCCCGCTCCTCTAGATGCTGACCCTGCTCCTCTAGATGCTGACCCTGCTCCTCTAGATGCTGATCCTGCCCCTCTAGATGCTGACCCTGCTCCTCTAGATGCTGATCCTGCCCCTCTAGATGCTGACCCTGCTCCTCTAGATGCTCATCCTGCCCCTCTAGATGCTGACCCCGCTCCTCTAGATGCTGACCCTGCTCCTCTAGATGCTGACCCTGCTCCTCTAGATGCTGATCCTGCCCCTATAGATGCCGACCCTGCTCCTCTAGATGCCGATCCTGCTCCTCTAGATGCTCATCCTGCCCCTCTAGATGCTCATCCTGCCCCTCTAGATGCTCATCCTGCCCCTCTAGATGCTCATCCTGCCCCTCTAGATGCTGACCCTGCTCCTCTAGATGCTCATCCTGCCCCTCTAGATGCTCATCCTGCCCCTCTAGATGCTGACCCTGCTCCTCTAGATGCGGATCCCGCTCCTCTAGATGCTGATCCTGCTCCTCTAGATGCTGACCCTGCTCCTCTAGATGCTCATCCTGCTCCTCTAGATGCTCATCCTGCTCCTCTAGATGCTGATCCTGCTCCTCTAGATGCTGATCCTGCTCCTCTAGATGCTGACCCTGCTCCTCTAGATGCTGACTCCGCCCCTCTAGATGCTGACCCTGCTCCTCTAGATGCTCATCCTGCTCCTCTAGATGCTCATCCTGCTCCTCTAGATGCTCATCCTGCTCCTCTAGATGCTGACCCTGCTCCTCTAGATGCTCATCCTGCTCCTCTAGATGCTGATCCTGCCCCTCTAGATGCTGACCCTGCTCCTCTAGATGCTGATCCTGCTCCTCTAGATGCTGACCCTGCTCCTCTAGATGCTGACCCCGCTCCTCTAGATGCTGACCCCGCCCCTCTAGATGCTGACCCTGCTCCTCTAGATGCTGACCCTGCCCCTCTAGATGCTGACCCTGCTCCTCTAGATGCTGATCCTGCCCCTCTAGATGCTGACCCCGCCCCTCTAGATGCCGACCCCTGCCCCTCTAGATGCTGACCCCGCTCCTCTAGATGCTGACCCTGCTCCTCTAGATGCTGACCCCTCTCCTCTAGATGCTGACCCTGCCCCTCTAGATGCTGACCCTGCTCCTCTAGATGCTGATCCTGCCCCTCTAGATGCTGACCCCGCCCCTCTAGATGCTGACCCCGCCCCTCTAGATGCTGATCCTGCTCCTCTAGATGCTGACCCTGCCCCTCTAGATGCTGACCCCTCTCCTCTAGATGCTGACCCTGCCCCTCTAGATGCTGACCCTGCTCCTCTAGATGCTGATCCTGCCCCTCTAGATGCTGACCCCGCCCCTCTAGATGCTGACCCCGCCCCTCTAGATGCTGATCCTGCTCCTCTAGATGCTGACCCTGCTCCTCTAGATGCTGACCCTGCTCCTCTAGATGCTGACCCTGCTCCTCTAGATGCTGACCCCGCCCCTCTAGATGCTGACCCTGCTCCTCTAGATGCTGACCCTGCCCCTCTAGATGCTGACCCTGCTCCTCTAGATGCTGATCCTGCCCCTCTAGATGCTGACCCCGCCCCTCTAGATGCCGACCCCTGCCCCTCTAGATGCTGACCCCGCTCCTCTAGATGCTGACCCCTCTCCTCTAGATGCTGACCCTGCCCCTCTAGATGCTGACCCTGCTCCTCTAGATGCTGATCCTGCCCCTCTAGATGCTGACCCCGCCCCTCTAGATGCTGATCCTGCTCCTCTAGATGCTGACCCTGCTCCTCTAGATGCTGATCCTGCCCCTCTAGATGCTGACCCCGCCCCTCTAGATGCTGATCCCGCTCCTCTAGATGCCGACCCCGCTCCTCTAGATGCTGACCCCGCTCCTCTAGATGCTGACCCCGCTCCTCTAGATGCTGACCCCGCTCCTCTAGATGCTGACCCCGCTCCTCTAGATGCTGACCCTGCTCCTCTAGATGCTGACCCTGCTCCTCTAGATGCTGATCCTGCTCCTCTAGATGCTGATCCTGCCCCTCTAGATGCTGATCCTGCCCCTCTAGATGCTGACCCCGCTCCTCTAGATGCTGATCCTGCTCCTCTAGATGCTGATCCTGCTCCTCTAGATGCTGATCCTGCTCCTCTAGATGCTGACCCCGCCCCTCTAGATGCTGATCCTGCTCCTCTAGATGCTGACCCTGCCCCTCTAGATGCTGATCCTGCTCCTCTAGATGCTGATCCTGCTCCTCTAGATGCTGATCCTGCTCCTCTAGATGCTGATCCTGCTCCTCTAGATGCTGACCCCGCTCCTCTAGATGCTGATCCTGCTCCTCTAGATGCTGACCCCGCTCCTCTAGATGCTGATCCTGCTCCTCTAGATGCTGACCCCGCTCCTCTAGATGCTAATCCTGCTCCTCTAGATGCTGATCCTGCCCCTCTAGATGCTGATCCTGCTCCTCTAGATGCTGATCCTGCTCCTCTAGATGCTGATCCTGCTCCTCTAGATGCTGATCCTGCTCCTCTAGATGCTGATCCTGCTCCTCTAGATGCTGATCCTGCCCCTCTAGATGCTGATCCTGCTCCTCTAGATGCTGACCCCTGCCCCTCTAGATGCTGACCCCGCTCCTCTAGATGCTGACCCCGCTCCTCTAGATGCTGATCCTGCTCCTCTAGATGCTGATCCTGCTCCACTAGATGCTGATCCTGCTCCTCTAGATGATGACCCTGCCCCTCTAGATGCTGACCCTGCTCCTCTAGATGCTGACCCTGCCCCTCTAGATGCTGACCCTGCCCCTCTAGATGCTGACCCTGCTCCTCTAGATGCCGACCCCTGCCCCTCTAGATGCTGACCCTGCTCCTCTAGATGCTGATCCTGCCCCTCTAGATGCTGACCCCGCCCCTCTAGATGCTGATCCTGCTCCTCTAGATGCTGACCCTGCTCCTCTAGATGCTGATCCTGCCCCTCTAGATGCTGACCCCGCCCCTCTAGATGCTGACCCCTGCTCCTCTAGATGCTGATCCTGCTCCTCTAGATGCTGACCCTGCTCCTCTAGATGCTGATCCTGCTCCTCTAGATGCTGATCCTGCCCCTCTAGATGCTGACCCTGCTCCTCTAGATGCTGACCCTGCTCCTCTAGATGCTCATCCTGCCCCTCTAGATGCTGACCCCGCTCCTCTAGATGCTGACCCCGCTCCTCTAGATGCTGACCCTGCCCCTCTAGATGCTGACCCTGCTCCTCTAGATGCTGATCCTGCCCCTCTAGATGCCGACCCTGCTCCTCTAGATGCTCATCCTGCCCCTCTAGATGCTCATCCTGCCCCTCTAGATGCTCATCCTGCTCCTCTAGATGCTCATCCTGCCCCTCTAGATGCTCATCCTGCCCCTCTAGATGCTGACCCTGCCCCTCCAGATGCGGATCCCGCTCCTCTAGATGCTGATCCTGCTCCTCTAGATGCTGACCCTGCTCCTCTAGATGCTCATCCTGCTCCTCTAGATGCTCATCCTGCTCCTCTAGATGCGGATCCCGCTCCTCTAGATGCTGACCCCGCCCCTCTAGATGCTGACCCTGCTCCTCTAGATGCTGACCCCGCCCCTCTAGATGCTGATCCTGCTCCTCTAGATGCTGATCCTGCTCCTCTACATGCTGACCCTGCTCCTCTAGATGCTCATCCTGCTCCTCTAGATGCTCATCGTGCTCCTCTAGATGCTGACCCCGCCCCTCTAGAAGCTGATCCCGCCCCTCTAGATGCTGACCCTGCTCCTCTAGATGCCGATCCTGCTCCTCTAGATGCTGACCCTGCCCCTCTAGATGCTGACCCCGCCCCTCTAGATGCTGATCCCGCCCCTCTAGATGCTGACCCTGCTCCTCTAGATGCCGATCCTGCTCCTCTAGATGCTGACCCTGCTCCTCTAGATGATGATCCCGCTCCTCTAGATGCTCATCCTGCTCCTCTAGATGCTCATCCTGCTCCTCTAGATGCTCATCCTGCTCCTCTAGATGCTGATCCTGCCCCTCTAGATGCTGACCCCGCTCCTCTAGATGCTGACCCCGCCCCTCTAGATGCTGACCCCGCCCCTCTAGATGCTGACCCCGCTCCTCTAGATGCTGACCCTGCCCCTCTAGATGCTGACCCTGCTCCTCTAGATGCTGATCCTGCCCCTCTAGATGCTGATCCTGCTCCTCTAGATGCCGACCCCTGCCCCTCTAGATGCTGACCCCGCTCCTCTAGATGCTGACCCCTCTCCTCTAGATGCTGACCCTGCCCCTCTAGATGCTGACCCTGCTCCTCTAGATGCTGATCCTGCCCCTCTAGATGCTGACCCCGTCCCTCTAGATGCTGATCCTGCTCCTCTAGATGCCGACTCCTGCCCCTCTAGATGCTGACCCCGCTCCTCTAGATGCCGACCCCGCTCCTCTAGATGCCGACCCTGCTCCTCTAGATGCTGACCCCGCTCCTCTAGATGCTGACCCCGCTCCTCTAGATGCCGACCCCGCTCCTCTAGATGCTGATCCTGCTCCTCTAGATGCTGATCCTGCTCCTCTAGATGCTGATCCTGCTCCTCTAGATGCTGACCCTGCTCCTCTAGATGCCGACCCCGCTCCTCTAGATGCTGATCCTGCTCCTCTAGATGCTGACCCTGCTCCTCTAGATGCTGACCCTGCTCCTCTAGATGCTGATCCTGCTCCTCTAGATGCTGACCCTGCTCCTCTAGATGCTGACCCCGCTCCTCTAGATGCCGACCCCGCTCCTCTAGATGCCGACCCCGCTCCTCTAGATGCCGACCCTGCTCCTCTAGATGCCGATCCTGCTCCTCTAGATGCCGATCCTGCTCCTCTAGATGCCGATCCTGCTCCTCTAGATGCCGACCCTGCTCCTCTAGATGCTGACCCTGCTCCTCTAGATGCTGATCCTGCTCCTCTAGATGCTGATCCCGCCCCTCTAGATGCCGACCCCGCTCCTCTAGATGCCGACCCCGCTCCTCTAGATGCCGACCCCGCTCCTCTAGATGCCGACCCCGCTCCTCTAGATGCCGACCCCGCTCCTCTAGATGCCGACCCCGCTCCTCTAGATGCCGACCCCGCCCCTCTAGATGCCGACCCCGCTCCTCTAGATGCCGACCCCGCTCCTCTAGATGCTGACCCCGCTCCTCTAGATGCTGACCCCGCCCCTCTAGATGCTGACCCCGCTCCTCTAGATGCCGACCCCGCTCCTCTAGATGCCGACCCCGCTCCTCTAGATGCTGACCCCGCCCCTCTAGATGCTGACCCCGCTCCTCTAGATGCTGACCCCGCTCATCTAGATGCTGACCCCGCTCCTCTAGATGCCGACCCCGCTCCTCTAGATGCCGACCCCGCTCCTCTAGATGCTGACCCCGCTCCTCTAGATGCCGACCCCGCTCCTCTAGATGCTGACCCCGCTCCTCTAGATGCCGACCCCGCTCCTCTAGATGCTGACCCTGCTCCTCTAGATGCTGATCCTGCCCCTCTAGATGCTGACCCCGCCCCTCTAGATGCTGATCCTGCTCCTCTAGATGCCGACCCCTGCCCCTCTAGATGCCGACCCCGCTCCTCTAGATGCTGACCCCTCTCCTCTAGATGCTGACCCTGCCCCTCTAGATGCTGACCCTGCTCCTCTAGATGCTGATCCTGCCCCTCTAGATGCTGACCCCGCCCCTCTAGATGCTGATCCTGCTCCTCTAGATGCCGACCCCTGCCCCTCTAGATGCCGACCCCGCTCCTCTAGATGCCGACCCCGCTCCTCTAGATGCTGACCCCGCTCCTCTAGATGCTGACCCCGCTCCTCTAGATGCTGACCCTGCTCCTCTAGATGCTGATCCTGCCCCTCTAGATGCTGACCCTGCTCCTCTAGATGCTGACCCTGCTCCTCTAGATGCTGACCCTGCTCCTCTAGATGCTGACCCTGCTCCTCTAGATGCTGATCCTGCTCCACTAGATGCTGATCCTGCTCCTCTAGATGCTGACCCTGCTCCTCTAGATGCTGATCCTGCTCCTCTAGATGCTGATCCTGCTCCTCTAGATGCTGATCCTGCCCCTCTAGATGCTGATCCTGCTCCACTAGATGCTGACCCCGCTCCTCTAGATGCTGACCCCGCTCCTCTAGATGCTGATCCTGCCCCTCTAGATGCTGACCCCGCTCCTCTAGATGCTGACCCCGCTCCTCTAGATGCCGACCCCGCTCCTCTAGATGCCGACCCCGCCCCTCTAGATGCCGACCCCGCTCCTCTAGATGCTGACCCTGCTCCTCTAGATGCTGACCCTGCTCCTCTAGATGATGACCCTGCTCCTCTAGATGATGACCCTGCTCCTCTAGATGCCGATCCTGCTCCTCTAGATGCCGACCCCGCTCCTCTAGATGCTGACCCTGCTCCTCTAGATGCTGACCCTGCTCCTCTAGATGCTGACCCTGCTCCTCTAGATGCCGACCCCGCTCCTCTAGATGCCGACCCTGCCCCTCTAGATGATGACCCTGCTCCTCTAGATGCCGACCCTGCTCCTCTAGATGCCGACCCCGCTCCTCTAGATGCCGACTCCGCTCCTCTAGATGCCGACCCTGCTCCTCTAGATGCCGACCCCGCTCCTCTAGATGCCGACCCCGCCCCTCTAGATGCTGAGCCCGCTCCTCTAGATGCTGACCCCGCTCCTCTAGATGCTGACCCTGCTCCTCTAGATGCTGATCCTGCTCCTCTAGATGCCGACCCCGCACCTCTAGATGCTGACCCTGCCCCTCTAGATGCCGACCCTGCTCCTCTAGATGCCGACCCCGCTCCTCTAGATGCTGACCCTGCTCCTCTAGATGCCGACCCCGCTCCTCTAGATGCTGACCCCGCTCCTCTAGATGCCGACCCCGCCCCTCTAGATGCTGACCCTGCTCCTCTAGATGCTGATCCCGCTCCTCTAGATGCTGACCCCGCTCCTCTAGATGCCGACCCCGCCCCTCTAGATGCTGACCCCGCTCCTCTAGATGCTGACCCTGCTCCTCTAGATGCTGACCCCGCTCCTCTAGATGCCGACCCCGCTCCTCTAGATGCTGACCCTGCTCCTCTAGATGCTGACCCCGCCCCTCTAGATGCTGACCCCGCCCCTCTAGATGCTGACCCCGCTCCTTTAGATGCTGACCCTGCTCCTCTAGATGCTGACCCCGCTCCTCTAGATGCCGACCCCGCTCCTCTAGATGCTGATCCTGCTCCTCTAGATGCTGACCCCGCTCCTCTAGATGCTGATCCTGCTCCTCTAGATGCTGACCCTGCTCCTCTAGATGCTGATCCTGCTCCTCTAGATGCTGACCCTGCTCCTCTAGATGCCGACCTTAGGGGACTTTGACCCTCCCAAATCCCCCAGTAAAAACTCACCACTTCCCCGTCCCAGGGCGCATGCACGGACTCTCATCCAATTGCATCAGTTCACTGAGAGGGACATTCCCGATAGCGCCCAGGACAGCGGCGGAAAATACGGGACTGTCCCGCTGGATCATATTGGGGGTCACATGACAGGTGGGGGGAGGGCAGCACTGGGAGGTGAGTATCGTTCCTTGGGGTTGTCACAGGACCTCCACACCCCCCCCAGGCCCGGGCAGCCCACCAACCCCCCAATGAAATGATTGCAATGCCTGGAACAAGGTGATTGGTCAGTTTATAAGCAGGGTGGGAGGGGTTAACGATGAGATTAGGGAACAATAAGCCGTCATCTCCTTACCTCTGCTGCTGCAGCCCTTAAGCTCCGCCCACATGCACCGCCCCTTTGTTCTTTTCTCGCTTACAGACATTTACGTGTCTCCGCCGGCGGCCATTTTCTCGTAGCCCCACTGTATAGTACAACGCATCGGAGAACAAAACATATCAAATTACAACCGTTCGCTACCATTCTGAAGAAAATGTCAGGCTTTTTTCTGAGATTTTTACGTATCTGCGGTGCTAGAGGCCGGCGGCCTTTTTCTAGTAGCCCCCATGTATATTACAACGCAATGGAGAACAAATGATATTAAATTAGAACCGTTCGTTGCCCTTTTGACTGCTAATAGGATTATAAAGAAAATATTAGGATTATTTTGAAGTGTTTTTAGGAATATACCATGCGGGGTACAATAAGATGCCGGCCGCGAAACGAATGAGGAGCCAGCACAGACATGCGCAGTACAAGAGACAGAGGGGCGGGGCTACCATTTACCTCAAGTGACCGGAGGAGCAAAGCGGTGAGTGCGACCACCGACTGCCCCTCTCACCCCCCTCTGCTCACCTGAGGACCCCTCCTGCCCCTCTCACCCCCCTCTGCTCACCTGAGGACCCCTCCTGCCCCTCTCACCCCCCTCTGCTCACCTGAGGACCCCTCCTGCCCCTCTCACCCCCCTCTGCTCACCTGTGGACCCCTCCTGACCCTCTCACCCCCCTCCTGCCCCCCTCTGCTCACCTGAGGACCCCTCCTGCCCCTCTCACCCCCCTCTGCTCACCTGAGGACCCCTCCTGCCCCTCTCACCCCCCTCTGCTCACCTGAGGACCCCTCCTGCCCCTCTCACCCCCCTCTGCTCACCTGTGGACCCCTCCTGCCCCTCTCACCCCCCTCTGCTCACCTGAGGACCCCTCCTGCCCCTCTCACCCTCCTCTGCTCACCTGAGGACCCCTCCTGCCCCTCTCACCCTCCTCTGCTCACCTGAGGACCCCTCCTGCCCCCCTCTGCTCACCTGAGGACCCCTCCTGCCCCTCTCACCCCCCTCTGCTCACCTGAGGACCCCTCCTGCCCCCCTCTGCTCACCTGAGGACCCCTCCTGCCCCTCTCACCCCCCTCTGCTCACCTGTGGACCCCTCCTGCCCCTCTCACCCCCCTCTGCTCACCTGAGGACCCCTCCTGCCCCTCTCACCCCCCTCTGCTCACCTGTGGACCCCTCCTGACCCTCTCACCCCCCTCTGCTCACCTGAGGACCCCTCCTGCCCCTCTCACCCCCCTCTGCTCACCTGAGGACCCCTCCTGCCCCTCTCACCCCCCTCTGCTCACCTGTGGACCCCTCCTGCCCCTCTCACCCCCCTCTGCTCACCTGAGGACCCCTCCTGCCCCTCTCACCCCCCTCTGCTCACCTGTGGACCCCTCCTGCCCCTCTCACCCCCCTCTGCTCACCTGAGGACCCCTCCTGCCCCTCTCACCCCCCTCTGCTCACCTGAGGACCCCTCCTGCCCCTCTCACCCCCCTCTGCTCACCTGTGGACCCCTCCTGACCCTCTCACCCCCCTCTGCTCACCTGAGGACCCCTCCTGCCCCTCTCACCCCCCTCTGCTCTCCTGAGGACCCCTCCTGCCCCTCTCACCCTCCTCTGCTCACCTGAGGACCCCTCCTGCCCCTCTCACCCCCCTCTGCTCACCTGTGGACCCCTCCTGCCCCTCTCACCCTCCTCTGCTCACCTGAGGACCCCTCCTGCCCCTCTCACCCCCCTCTGCTCACCTGTGGACCCCTCCTGCCCCTCTCACCCCCCCTCTGCTCACCTGAGGACCCCTCCTGCCCCTCTCACCCCCCCTCTGCTCACCTGAGGACCCCTCCTGCCCCTCTCACCCCCCTCTGCTCACCTGAGGACCCCTCCTGCCCCTCTCACCCTCCTCTGCTCACCTGAGGACCCCTCCTGCCCCTCTCACCCCCCTCTGCTCACCTGAGGACCCCTCCTGCCCCTCTCACCCTCCTCTGCTCACCTGAGGACCCCTCCTGCCCCTCTCACCCCCCTCTGCTCACCTGAGGACCCCTCCTGCCCCTCTCACCCCCCTCTGCTCACCTGAGGACCCCTCCTGCCCCTCTCACCCTCCTCTGCTCACCTGAGGACCCCTCCTGCCCCTCTCACCCCCCTCTGCTCACCTGAGGACCCCTCCTGCCCCTCTCACCCCCCTCTGCTCACCTGAGGACCCCTCCTGCCCCTCTCACCCTCCTCTGCTCACCTGAGGACCCCTCCTGTCCCTCTCACCCCCCTCTGCTCACCTGTGGACCCCTCCTGCCCCTCTCACCCCCCTCTGCTCACCTGAGGACCCCCCCTGCCCCTCTCACCCCCCTCTGCTCACCTGAGGACCCCTCCTGCCCCTCTCACCCCCCTCTGCTCACCTGAGGACCCCTCCTGCCCCTCTCACCCCCCTCTGCTCACCTGTGGACCCCTCCTGCCCCTCTCACCCCCCTCTGCTCACCTGAGGACCCCTCCTGCCCCTCTCACCCCCCTCTGCTCACCTGAGGACCCCTCCTGCCCCTCTCACCCCCCTCTGCTCACCTGTGGACCCCTCCTGACCCTCTCACCCCCCTCTGCTCACCTGAGGACCCCTCCTGCCCCTCTCACCCCCCTCTGCTCTCCTGAGGACCCCTCCTGCCCCTCTCACCCTCCTCTGCTCACCTGAGGACCCCTCCTGCCCCTCTCACCCCCCTCTGCTCACCTGTGGACCCCTCCTGCCCCTCTCACCCTCCTCTGCTCACCTGAGGACCCCTCCTGCCCCTCTCACCCTCCTCTGCTCACCTGAGGACCCCTCCTGCCCCTCTCACCCCCCTCTGCTCACCTGAGGACCCCTCCTGCCCCTCTCACCCTCCTCTGCTCACCTGAGGACCCCTCCTGCCCCTCTGCTCACCTGAGGACCCCTCCTGCCCCTCTCACCCCCCTCTGCTCACCTGAGGACCCCTCCTGCCCCTCTCACCCCCCTCTGCTCACCTGAGGACCCCTCCTGAACCTCTCACCCTCCTCTGCTCACCTGAGGACCCCTCCTGCCCCTCTCACCCCCCTCTGCTCACCTGAGGACCCCTCCTGCCCCTCTCACCCTCCTCTGCTCACCTGAGGACCCCTCCTGCCCCTCTCACCCCCCTCTGCTCTCCTGAGGACCCCTCCTGCCCCTCTCACCCCCCTCTGCTCACCTGAGGACCCCTCCTGCCCCTCTCACCCCCCTCTGCTCACCTGTGGACCCCTCCTGCCCCTCTCACCCTCCTCTGCTCACCTGAGGACCCCTCCTGCCCCTCTCACCCTCCTCTGCTCACCTGAGGACCCCTCCTGCCCCTCTCACCCCCCTCTGCTCACCTGAGGACCCCTCCTGCCCCTCTCACCCCCCTCTGCTCACCTGAGGACCCCTCCTGCCCCTCTCACCCCCCTCTGCTCACCTGAGGACCCCTCCTGCCCCTCTCACCCCCCTCTGCTCACCTGAGGACCCCTCCTGCCCCTCTCACCCTCCTCTGCTCACCTGAGGACCCCTCCTGCCCCTCTCACCCTCCTCTGCTCACCTGAGGACCCCTCCTTCTCCTCTGCTCAACTGAGGTGGAAAAAAAAAGAATAGAAGGGAGATTTCAAGGAGAGGAAGTAAGGGTAGAAAGAAAACAGATTCAAAGGAAATATCATTCAGAAAAAAATATAGAAGGGGTAACTGAAAATGAGAGAGAGAGAGAACAGAAGGAAGGAAAGATAAAAAAAATAGCGAATAGAAGGAAGAAAGGAAAGAGACAAAAAAAGGAAGGAAATAAAAAGAGAATGGAATGACAGAAAAAAAGGAAAGGAGGGGGCGTGGCTTTCCCTTTATAATAAGGTCACATGTTTCCTGCAGGGACGGCTTATCTCTGCCGCCTGAACGCTAACCCTGACCTCTGTGTTATGTCTCCCAGCAGAGGCGCTATTACAGAGGCGCACAGGAAGGGGGCGGGGCATCTCTGGAGGGAGGAGCCATGAGGGAGGCGCAGCAGCTCCTCACCTCACTGCGTAATAAGCTGTAACTATCTCAACGAGAGCTTCATTCCGTGACCTCCTACTTACCTCCCCCCCTCCCCCAATAATACTCACCCTGTATGTGTTTCATTCATCTCTCTTCAAATGAGTGGGAGGAGTTTATTCTAAGTATGTCACACACCCCACTTCAATCATTAATTATTACAATAGGGTAATACCTACCGCTAGGTGGCAGCATTGCAGAGAATCTCCAAAAAAGCAACAGGCCCCTCCCGGTCTATACATACCTGGTACCTCCCAATAATCTCCAAGTGTTATTCTCTGCAAGGTGGCGACAAGACAGAAGAAAGAAGTCTCCTGCTTGCAGGTAGCGGGGTAACCCCCCGCCCCCCCCCCCCCCCCCCGTGGTCTATTTCTGCCTGGTTCTTTTTTGTAACATACATGTTAACTGGCAGCCTCCCAGGTTCGGCTGTAGGCCGGGCAAAAGGTAGCCGGCACCTTAGGTGCCTAGGAGATTAGCTCCTCCGCTCGACCCCTTATTGCGGGGCATAGCGGGATTCCCGGAGTGGTGATCCGGATGTGGGATGCCCCCATTTACCTAGCAGTTAGATAGCTTTTTACAGGATTTTGTCTGGCCCTGGGACAGTGGTCTATTCCTTTGCACCGGGTGTCATGGATGTTTGTGTGTGTGTGTGTTTGCGGCTGAACTGGCTGGTATATGTGTGGCTCCTGCGCTTGTTGTCTGTGGCGTTGTTTCCGCGGGCGTTTGGTAGGTGTGTTAGACCGGCCTGCTTTGTGTGCTTTATTACTGTTTTACTGCATGATGGCGACTTTTGGCGGTTTTCCCCTCAGGAGCCGAGGGGCGGGGTCACGCGGCGCGCTACGCCGCGGGCCCGCCTGTTGCCGAAGCGCCGCGCTCGGTGCTTGCGGCTCTGCTTGACTGGCATGCTCAGGGGGAGAGTGTGTGTGTGTGTCTTTCCACTTGGGGGACCGGCAGGTAGCTCCACTGGTCCCGTTGTGGGAGGTGAGCGCGGTGTCGCTGGAACGGACGTTCAGTGACGTCGGAGTGGGGCGGGACCGCGTCGTTGATTGGTCCGTTGGGAGGGGCGGGGCTAATTCGGCTCCCGCGCTTCCAGGGCTCGTCTCCTCCTTCCTCCCAGGAACGGCGCGGTGATCGGGCCGCCATCTTGCTGCGGGTGTCACGCTGCGGTTGTCTTCTCCTCCGGGTAGGCGTACTTGTGCTGTTGCAGATTTGCCTGCGGAGGTGTTTTAGTGTCATACTGGAATGTTTGCTGTGTCCCCCGCTTTACATCCTCCCTTCCCCCCTCCTCCTCGCTCCCGCCCACTTTTTGAGGTGCTGGCTGGATATATTAACCATTTGCTTGATCTATGGTTAAAAGGGGGGGGGGGAGACGTATTTTGGGGGTTACTTGTATGATTTGCATATGTATTCTTGTGCCTGGAATGATTGTTCCCTGTTTTTTTGTGTTTTTCAGATCCTGGGATCCCGTCTTGAGGGCTCTCCCGGTCTTATATACCTGGCTAGTGGGGGTTGTTTTCTAGGCCATTGTTCCATCATTTGGACATATTTTATGCTAAATTCCCATGGTCAGGATTTTTAAAGCATTTTAGATATTAAAGGGGCATCCCGGGTCGCGTACTGCGTAAATCCCTGGGTTCTGCGAATACCATAAATTTCACCACATGGAGGCTGCCACAGATATCGGAAATGGTTCTTCGGGACAATCCAAGGTGTGTGGGGGTTGTGGGACTCCGCTCCAGGGGGATGATGTCATTTTGTGTATTCCATGTGCACAGCGGAACATTGAGCGGCAGTCCAGCACTCCGGTGCCTGGCACTTCATCGGCCGCGCCATCTCCCTCTCCCCCTCGCTTGTTCCGGACCCCGTGTGACGTTGTCATGGGTGGGGATTCGCAATCTGAGGTATGCGCCCGTTTGACCAGCCTTGAGAAAATGTTTTCCGCAGTGGTCGCTCAGAAGGCTCCAGCTAAGCGGAAGCATCTGTCTCCGCCTCCGCCGGATTCAGATGAGGAAGTTATTGGAGACCTGGACTGGTCAGATCGTCCCCTTGAAGAGGGTGAGCTCGTTGAGGAAGTGGATTCCGAGGGTCAGCAGTTGCTGGGTGCTGAGGGGGACCAGGCTGAGGGCCTTCCTCTCGATTCGTCTACTATTCTGGCTCAAATGTTTGAGGTTTTGGATTTGGATCCTCCGGCGGTTGCTCCTAGGCCTAAGGGTCAGCTTTTTGGGGTGTCCAAGCAGCGCTTGGAGTTTTCCAGTCAACAGCATTTTGAAGAGGTTGTACTCAAGCAATGGGAGCAATCTACGCGTCTCGTCGGTGTGCCGTCTAGCTGGGATAGGAAGTATCCTTTTCCGGCGGAGTTGATGAAGCATTGGTCTGTCCCCCCCGAGGTAGATACTCCGGTCTTGGGACTGTCCAACACGGCGGTCGTGCATTCTCCTGACACGACTTCGCTCAGGGACGGCGAGGATCGCCGTATTGATCAGCTGGCCCGCCATGGTTTTGTATGTGCGGGTTCGGTGTTAAGGCCTGTCTGTGCTTCGGCTCTTTTGACTTTTGCTGTCAGGTCTATTGTCAGGGACTTAGGTGTGGATCTCGAGCCTACCTGTGATGAGTCTCTTGCGCTTAAGCGCTGTGGTTCCTTCTTGTCTTTTATCCTGGCCGCTCAGGAGGATGCCATGTTGATGTGTGGCAGGGCTACTGCCTTGCTGGTAGCTATCCGTCGCTGTGTGTGGTTGAGACAGTGGACGGCGGATTTTAATTCTAGAAGATCGCTCACGGCTCTTCCCTTTTTGGGTTTGAGGCTTTTTGGTGAGAGGCTGGATTCTGTTGCCAAGGGAGGTAAGTTACCTCAGCGCAAGAAATTTCGCCGTTCCTTTCGGGGGACGGTCTCCTTCAATCCGTC
The DNA here is from genome assembly GCA_027917425.1 of Gastrophryne carolinensis. NCBI lineage: Eukaryota > Metazoa > Chordata > Amphibia > Anura > Microhylidae > Gastrophryne > Gastrophryne carolinensis. The sequence continues at coordinate 2,069,044 of CM051234.1, forward strand.
CTTTCGGGGAGCCAGAGCCGGCAGGGGTGCGGGCTTCTCGGCCTCCAGGGGCGCCAGTTGGAATAGGGGTAAAGGCCGTGGCCGCCCCGTTCACGTCTGGGGCGCCAAGCCCAAGCCAGTTGCCAAGCCCGCTCAGCAATGAGGGGGCGCCCTCACCCGTACATCCCCAGGTGTTTCGGTCGCTTTGTCTCCGATGGGGGACCCCAGAGAGGCTGTTTGCCTCTCGTCACAATCACAAGCTTCCGACATTCGTGTCTCTGTCCCGGGATCCTCTGGCTCTGGCGGTGGATGCCATGGCCCTGAGCTGGAGGGACCTGGGGTTTCTTTATCTGTTTCCTCCGATTCCCATGCTAGGCAGGGTGCTGCGAAAGTTGGTTCTGGAAGGAGTTCCCGCCATTCTCGTGGCTCCAAGGTGGCCAAGGCGGGTGTGGTTCGCAGACATCGTTCGTCTGGCTGTAGATCAGTTCGATCTGCCTCTTCGGCCGGATCTTCTCACTCAAGGCCAACTATGTTACCCCAGTTTACAAACGTTGGCTTTGACGGCTTGGCTGCTGAAACCTCCATCTTAAAGGAGGAGGGTCTTTCGGATTCGGTCATTTGGACTCTTATTATTGCTAGGAAGAGATCTTCTTCTTCCATCTATTATAGGGCTTGGAGATCTTATATTGATTGGTGTGAGGCTAGGTCTTTGCCCTGTCGGGTCTTCTCTGTTTCTAGGATTTTGGAGTTTCTTCAGTCGGGGCTGGACTCTGGTCTTCAGCTGAGTACTTTGAAGGGGCAGGTTTCTGCTTTGTCTATCTTTTTTCAGAGGTCTTTTGCTAGCCATTCTTTGGTCAAGATTTTGTTCCAGGCGGTTTCGCATCTGCGGCCTCCTAGGAAGCCGTTGCTCCCTGTTTGGGATTTGAATTTGGTTCTCTCTGCTCTTCAGACTCCTCCCTTTTGAGCCTTTGCGGGATATTGCTCTGTCCACTCTTACTCAGAAGGTTGCCTTTCTGGTGGCCATTACTTCGGTTAGGCGTGTTTCAGAGCTGGCTGCTTTGTCTATTCAGGCTCCTTATTTTGAGGAACATCAGGACAAAGTGGTTTTTCGCTTCAAGGCAGACTTTCTCCCTAAAGTGGTCTCTGCTTTTCATCTTAACCATGACATTGTTCTTCCTTCTTTGTGTCCTAAGCCTAAGAATGTCAAGGAGAGTGCTTTGCACTGCTTGGATGTTGTACGTTGTGTCAGGTATTATCTACGTGCTACGTCTTCTTTTCGTAAGACTGATGCCTTTTTCGTGGTGCCCTGTGGGCCTAGGAAGGGTTTGGCTCCGGCCAAGTCCTCCATTAGCAAATGGATTCGTCAGGCGATTGTTGGAGCCTATTCGGCCAAGGGGAAGGATCCCCCTTTTCGTGTTACTGCTCATTCTACTCGTGCGGTTGGAGCGTCCTGGGCTTTTCAGCACCAGGCTTCTGTTGAACAAGTTTGTAAGGCTGCAACTTGGTCTTCGGTTCATACTTTTTCTAAGTTCTATAAGGTTGATGTGCGGGCTTCAGCGGATGCTGTTTTTGGTCGCAAGGTTCTGCAGGCTGCAGTGGTTTGAGTTTTTTCTGCATTATTGCCTGGTTGGATACCCGCCCTTTTCTGGACACTGCTGTTGGATGTCCCTATTGTAATAATTAATGATTGAAGTGGGGTGTGTGACATACTTAGAATAATACCATTTTGTGAATACTCACCTGTAAAATGGGTATTATAAGTATGTCACACACCCCACTTCACCCGCCCTTTTTGGTATCCTGGCTCTTTATATGGTGAAGTTTAGTTCTTTACGTTTGAGGGTTACATTTGTTTGTTCCTGGTACCTTGTCTTACTGCTGTTCTAATACTGGGAGATTATTGGGAGGTACCAGGTATGTATAGACCGGGAGGGCCTGTTGATTTTTTGGAGATTCTCTGCAATGCTGCCACCTAGCGGTAGGTATTACCCTATTGTAATAATTAATGATTGAAGTGGGGTGTGTGACATACTTATAATACCCATTTTACAGGTGAGTATCCACAAAATGGTATTTTTGTGGACAGTCACATGTCACACATGTCATATATATGTCACACATGTCTCTGTACAGGGGGCGTCACTCTCATTTCTATTCACAGACACCAGAGGCTCTGTAATGAAAGAGGTGACAACTGAGTGGGAGGAGTTTTCTGTGAAGGAGGAGGAGGAGCTTCCTCTACAGATCAGCCCAGGTGAGTAATAAACTTCTGTATGAACCTTCTAGTACGTCCCCACATCTACAGGGGTCTCGCTGTCGTCTCTGTTCACAGACCGCGAGGGCGTTATCATGAGGGAGGTTAAAAGTGAGGACGAGGAGGAGGAAGAATTATGTGTTAGGACTGAAGGCGAAGAAGTTCCCAGAGAGAGCGGCCCAGGTGAGTAATAAACCTTCCCCCCCTATGCAGTTGCTCCGTACACTGGGATCTCTCGTATATCTGGGGGTCTCCTAGATCTGGGGTCTCTTGTGGATCTGAGGGGGTCTCTCTCGTAGATCCTGGGTTGGGGTGGGGGGGTGCCTCCTGCATCCTGGGTGGGGGGGTGCCTCCTGCATCCTGGGTTGGGGTGGGGGGGTGCCTCCTGCATCCTGGGTGGGGGGGTGTCTCCTGCATCCTGGGTGGGGGGGTGTCTCCTGCATCCTGGGTGGGGGGGGTGTCTCCTGCATCCTGGGTGGGGGGGGGGGTCTCCTGCATCCTGGGTGGGGGGGGTGTCTCCTGCATCCTGGGTGGGGGGGGGTGTCTCCTGGGTGGGGGGGGGGTGTCTCCTGCATCCTGGGTGGGGGGGGGGTGTCTCCTGCATCCTGGGTGGGGGGGGGGTGTCTCCTGCATCCTGGGTGGGGGGGGGTGTCTCCTGCATCCTGGGTGGGGGGGGTGTCTCCTGCGTCCTGGGTGGGGGGGGTGTCTCCTGCATCCTGGGTGGGGGGGGGTGTCTCCTGCATCCTGGGTGGGAGGGGGGGTGTCTCCTGCATCCTGGGTGGGAGGGGGGGTGTCTCCTGCATCCTGGGTGGGAGGGGGGGTGTCTCCTGCATCCTGGGTGGGAGGGGGGGTGTCTCCTGCATCCTGGGTGGGAGGGGGGGTGTCTCCTGCATCCTGGGTGGGAGGGGGGGTGTCTCCTGCATCCTGGGTGGGAGGGGGGGTGTCTCCTGCATCCTGGGTGGGAGGGGGGGTGTCTCCTGCATCCTGGGTGGGAGGGGGGGTGTCTCCTGCATCCTGGGTGGGAGGGGGGGTGTCTCCTGCATCCTGGGTGGGAGGGGGGGTGTCTCCTGCATCCTGGGTGGGAGGGGGGGTGTCTCCTGCATCCTGGGTGGGAGGGGGGGTGTCTCCTGCATCCTGGGTGGGAGGGGGGGTGTCTCCTGCATCCTGGGTGGGAGGGGGAGGTGTCTCCTGCATCCTGGGTGGGGGTGGGAGGTGTCTCCTGCATCCTGGGTGGGGGTGGGAGGTGTCTCCTGCATCCTGGGTGGGGGTGGGAGGTGTCTCCTGCATCCTGGGTGGGGGTGGGAGGTGTCTCCTGCATCCTGGGTGGGGGTGGGAGGTGTCTCCTGCATCCTGGGTGGGGGGGGGGTGTCTCCTGCATCCTGGGTGGGGGGGGGGTCTCCTGCATCCTGGGTGGGGGGGGGGTCTCCTGCATCCTGGGTGGGGGGGGGGTCTCCTGCATCCTGGGTGGGGGGGGGGTCTCCTGCATCCTGGGTGGGGGGGGGGGTCTCCTGCATCCTGGGTGGGGGGGGGGGTCTCCTGCATCCTGGGTGGGGGGGGGGGTCTCCTGCATCCTGGGTGGGGGGGGGTCTCCTGCATCCTGGGTGGGGGGGGGGGTCTCCTGCATCCTGGGTGGGGGGGGGGGTCTCCTGCATCCTCGGTGGGGGGGGGGTCTCCTGCATCCTCGGTGGGGGGTCTCCTGCATCCTGGGTGGGGTGGGGGGTCTCCTGCATCCTGGGTGGGGGGGGGGGGTCTCCTGCATCCTGGGTGGGGGGGGGTGTCTCCTGCATCCTGGGTGGGGGGAGGGTGTCTCCTGCATCCTGGGTGGGGGGAGGGTGTCTCCTGCATCCTGGGTGGGGGGAGGGTGTCTCCTGCATCCTGGGTGGGGGGAGGGTGTCTCCTGCATCTAGGGGGCGTGTCCTACATCTTAATGCAGGGGCGTCGCTCTTGTTTCTGTTCAGACTCTGGAGACACTGACAGAGGAAATGTAAAGAGTGAGGAGGAGGCGGAGTTATGTGTGAAGACCATAGAGGATGACGACTTTATACAGAGCAGCCTGGGTGAGTAATATGCAATTCCCACCACCTGTGCCGAGACCCGTAAAGCCCGCTCTCCTTGGAGGGTTGAGTAGGTGGGGTCAAAAAGATAAGAGAGGGGGCGGGGCCGAAAAGGTAGATCACGGTTGTTAGGTCGGTCCTCAGACTGTCTCCATCCAAGTTTTTCCAGTCCAGAATTTGCTCAAATGCTAAATAGGCGCAACAGTGATTGAAACGCCAATTAGACGAGGCGCAAAGTCCACGAAATGGCAAGATATCTAGGTTTACACTATCACCTCTTTTGAAATATGTGGGCGTGGCCCCTGGCTCTGTGATGCTGCATAATTAGCATAATGGGCGGGGTCTGTAACACAGGTCTGTTACTGTGACACCTAGTCACAACCACAGGTGATTCAGATGCTAATTAGGTGCGGCAGTGATTGAAACGCCAATTAGACGAGGCGGCGAGTCCACAAAATGGCTGAAATATCGAGGTTTACGCTATCACCCCTTTTGAAATATGTGGGTGTGGCACTAGGCTCCGTGATGCCGCATAATAATCAGCATAATGGGCGGGGTCTGTAAAACAGGCATTCTCAACACCCTGGCTGTTCTCCCTCTCTCCCAGTGTCCACAGTCTGATGGCCAATAGTGGAGGGGGGTGCAGGCTCTATTGTCTCGTTCCAAGGCTGTTACTGTAACACCTAGTCACAACCACAAAGGCTGCCACGGGTAAATCAAATGCTAATTAGGTGCAGCAGTGATTGAAACGCCAATTAGACGAGGCAGTCTGATGATCGATAGTGCAGGGAGGAGAGGGGGTGCAGGCTCTATTGTCTCGTTCCAAGGCTGTTACTGTGACACCTAGTCACAACCACAAAGGCAGCCACGGGTGAATCAAATGCTAATTAGGTGCAGCAGTGATTAAAAACGCCAATTAGAAGAGGCGGCGATTCCACCAAATGTCCGAGATATCAAGGTTTACACTATCACCTCTTTTATAATATGTGGATGTGGCCTCTGGCTCTGTGATGCCGCATAATAATCAGCATAATGGGCGGGGTCTGTAACACAGGCATTCTCATCACCCTGGCTGTTCTCCCGCTCTCCCAGTGTCCACAGTCTAATGGCCAATAGTGCACGAAGGAGGGGGGTGCAGGCTCTATTGTCTCGTTCCAAGGCTGTTACTGTGACACCTAGTGACAACCACAACAGAGATCTTGAAAACCTTGGGTTTTGTTCCTCTTTAATATTGTATTTTGTTAAATGAAATGGGGCCCCCAGACACAGCTCTGCATGGGGCCCCAGAAATGATAAGCCCCGCCCCTGGTGTAAAGTCCTAAAGGTTATTAGGGCTGAGGACAGAAGGATGTCCAGGCCAGAGCAGAGATTGCGTCAGTAAGCTTCTTAATGCGGAACCACAGCCGACTCCTCGCTAATGAGCCCTCAGACATTTATTCACAGGTTGGACACACCCCCTCTCCCCTGTGGGAGGAGCTACAATCTCCTCCCCTTCTGCAGTATTAGCTAAAACTTCTATTTTCTATAATTTTTCGCTGGAAGGTTTAGGGCGCTGGTTCTGGTATCAACAGGCTCAACCAGGTGCTGCACTGTTGTTCGTCAAGGCTCTGCGGAACTCTGTCCCTGTGCATCCCAGAATTCCTTGAAACCTATTTATGGATGTGTCAGGACCTCCAGGTTCCAAATATGGGTTTAGCTCCTGATTATTGCGCACCGAGGCTTCAGAATTCCTCGGTATGTGCTGGAGCCACAATGTCAGCAGGACTTCTTTGAAGTTACCCTAAAGTCAGGGCTTCCTAGCCGGGGTTTTGTTGCTGGCCAGCTTGGTGTGACCAGGTACTGACCTCGTCCTTCAATCAACCTCCAGTGGACCAAGAACGGAAACACCCCCCACTCCCTCCTCAGACATCCTGATTGGCTGCCTCTCGCTGCAGCTCGGAAACCCCGCCCTCCTCTCTCTACTTCCTCATGAACGTGCACAGCTCTCAGCCACAGTCTGAAAGGGTAAATCACTTCCTCATTCAGCTTTCAGTCTCCACCCCACTGACCTCGTCCTTCGATCAACCTCTAGTGGTCCGAGAACGGAAACACCCCCCACTCCCTCCTCTGACGTCCTGATTGGCTGCCTCTCTCTGCAGCTCTGAAACCCCGCCCTCCTCTCTCTTCTCCCTCGTGAACGTGCACAGCTCTCAGCCACAGCCTGAAAGGGTAAATCACTTCCTCATTCATCCACCCCACTGACCTCGTCCTTCAATAAACCTCCAGTGGGCCTAGAATGGAAACGCCCCCAGACATCCTGATTGGCTGCCTCTCTCTGCAGCTCTGAAACCCCGCCCCCTCCTCTCTTCTTCGTGAACGTGCACAGCTCTCAGCCACAGTCTGAAAGGGTAAATCACTTCCTCATTCAGTTTTCAGTCCCCGCCCCACTGACCTCGTCCTTTAATCAAGCTCCAGTGGGTTGAGAACGGAAACACCTCCCCACTCATTCCTCTGACGTCCTGATTGGCTGCCTCTCTCTGCAGCTCTGAAACCCCGCCCTCCTCTCTCTCTCTTCTTCATGAATGTGCGCAGCTCTCAGCCTGAAAGGGTCGGTTCACACCTCCGTAGCCGTAAATAACCACCTGCACAGAGCTGCTCCGATCTCGCAGATTCACAAAGAATTATCTGCGCTGACACAGAACTGGCAATAACTGGGCCGCCATCACCAAGCCAGACACCGGCCCGGAAAGCTACATCGGGGCATACTCTACCCATCACCGTACCTAGTGGTGAACCTGAGGAAATAGAGATCTCGGGTTCTGACCCATCTCGGGGTCTCCCCGGGTGCACTGCATCTGGACCAATTGTTTGGTGCCAAAACCAGTGCATAAGAAATAGGTTATAGCACACCTAGTAAAGAACGTGGGGATAATGGGTGCTATCCAATCCCGGGCTGTCCCCACTATAACCTGATATAAAACACTAGCGACTAAATGCGGAAAGGATGCGCACCACATTATAGGTAATGAATTGCAAGTAGAAAAGTGTATTTACAAATGATGACATATGCAGTAATAAATGACCATCAATTTCCAAGAACAAAAAGGATCCATAGGAACCAATTGCAGTCAGGTGACAGTAATGCATAACCTTGAAGTGCACCTTCTGAAACAAGGATATAATAGTAACTGTAGCCGATAATGAAATCTAGTAAATGCAGTCATTTACCATATGACTATAACTGGAGGTGTCACCTAAGGTCCTCCTGAAGGTTATGTAGATGATCTGGCTATGGGGAATGTAGTCAAGGAATTTATAATGTTATTATACAGCATAACATCAAATGTCATTTAAGTGCATGAAGAAAGCATAGAGAACAGGTAATGCCCCATATACATGCACAGATCATCAATCAGAACAAGCACAATAAACTTATAAATCTCATGTACATAATACACCAGCATAAATCAATAAAAAAATAGTCATAGAACAAAAGCGTATATACCCGTGGATTGCTATTTAAGTGCCAGCGTTTCAGGGCCCTTGGCACTTTTCCTCAATGCAGTGATAGAGTGATAATGCTGCTTACCTCCTATATGTGTTAGAAATCGCGTCTCCCCTGGCAGGCCTGCGTGGCGACCTGGAAGCGCACGCCTGGCTGCTTCCGGGGCGTCGCTTCCGGTGCTCGGGTCCTGACCTTCGACCGACGTCGCAGTGGCTGGCAGAGGCCTCTGCCAACCATGTGATGTCAGCTTTCGGCGCACGGGGCCAGAATACACACGGAGCTCTGTGAATGGCTTCTCTGACAAACTTTATTGATAATGCCAGGGCCATACCACCCTTGTACCTGAAGTTATAACTCCTAACAGGTATGGAAGCACGCTCATCAAGGTGGAGAGGAAACAGCCCACCCCTTAGAGAATAGAAGGCGAGTCCCAAGGCATAAAGGTGATGACTCCGGGCCAGCCCAGGGTCACTATCTGGGAGAGGTCATGTTTGTGTGCTAGAGGTACGACCACAACATAGGCAGGCTGTGCCACACTTCTCTGGGGCCTCCTCCACTACATATTAACCCATCAGAACGCATTCTAAGGTACTGTCAGCTGTTTTGTATCTCTGTAATTCGCTTCCCTGTACATTGTATCTCAGACAGGCGTTATACATTCCATCGCTCGTATTGTCTTAGTGTGCGCCTAACGCAATAAAGACGAACATGAGACCTTTTCTGCTGTTCCTCTCTAAACATCCCTCCCTCACTGCCTTTCGGATTTCGGCGTTATATAAAATGCCAACATCCGACAGCATTACTGGCCCCTTTCCACTCCACCTTAGCCGCCCCAGAGTGAAGGCTGCAGGCTGTCCTCTCTTCAGATGTCCTGTGTCGCTCCTTAGATCTTGTGCTCCTCTGCACAGAGTGTTATTGCAAGATAGCGCTGCCCGACGGGGGTGGCGCAGGACCCAGGGATTCCGGAGTGCGATGCGACTGGACAGGGAAGTCAAAACTTCAATAATGGGAAACAGGAGGGGAAAAAAAGTCAGGTTTGGGGAGTTTTAATTAACTTCACAGTGCCTGAAATTTTCCTCTTTAAAATCTATATTTAATTTGAGCTGGTTCTTTTGCTTTGATTGTGAACTCACTGTTCCGGCCTTTTGTCGTAATACAAGCCATTGGCAAGTTAACAGACTGGGACAAGGGGAAACCGTATTGTGCGCGACACTGTGGCGGCAGCTGGGAGTTTTCCTTACACCCTCATAAGGGATGCCGTCTGGTTTCCATGAGACACCACTACGCACATCTGACCTGCTATCCAATTCTATGCCTTCGTTTTATGTAAATTTTGTGAGATACAGCAGAGTTCCCCTTTAAACTGCCTTTTCCCCTCCTTTTCCTACAGATAAACAATCCTGTCAGGTTTATACGGAGGACCGAATTGCTTTCTCTCCAGATGGGGACGCCGAATACGATGACATCCCAGCAGAGTCTACCTCAAACCACCTTCCTGCACTTTACTGTACTCACCTGACATCTTACCCTGAAACTACACAGCAGCGGAGCTTTCCCGCGTTCTCATATCCCGTCAGCCATCATACAGAGCTCAACAAGCCATATTCCTGTTCAGAATGTGGAAAATGTTTTAGTTTAATCTCTTTTTATTGAAATTTTCAACACTAGGAAGAGATAACAATATGAACGAAAAAGGTACAGACAAATAGATAGAGTATCAGGTCAGGTCCCCCCCAACCCCAGCCCCAGACGCAGCTGGGTCAACGCTAGTGCCCCCCTCCGCCAGTCATCCTCCATGGCGAGCACACGCACCCGGTCATATATTGTGTTTGCATCTCGAACTCCCATTTGTGGGTCATCACGCTACCCAGGTGAGGGTCACCCTATGTTTGATCAAGTATGGTCCCGGCCATAAGCTGGGGGTGCACGTTGAGATCAGGGGTAGCGGGGCAATCTAAGTCAGACCGGGGGGGGGGTGCACCCAAGACCCGAAAAGAAACAGCAGTAAAAAAGCGGAAAGAAGGTAGAATGGGCTGGGGGGGGGGGGGGAGAAAATGTGGACAATGGGGAAGGGAGAAGTAGTGTATGAGGAGGGGAAGGCAAAAGTATAGGCCAGGGAGCCCCGTGGTGGTACAAATGCTGGATGGGTATCTCACGCATCGGGTCCCGCCCTGAGGAACACTCATCCGTGGCCATCATCCGCCCTCACGAAGTTCTTTGCTGCGTCCGATTCTCTGAACCTAATCCAGTTCATCCAGGTTGTCCAATGCGAGTCCGTTTCTTCCCTATCCTCCGCTATCGATTCCTCCATTCTCAGTATGTGATCCATTTCAGCAAACCATTCTGCTATGCTCGGGGGAATGCGTGATTTCCAGTGTCTAGGGATGATAGAACGTACAGCTGTGAGGAAATATTTGAGGATTCCTTTCTTCGTCTTGGTTATGGAACCCGGGATCAAAGAGAGCAGAGCGACCTCCGGAGTATTCAATACCATCGAGCCCTCCACTTCCGTATGGATCTTGAAGACGGTGTCCCAGAGCCTCCGGATTGGGGGGCATTCCCACCAAACGTGCAAAATCCCTCCCCGAGGCGCCCCACACCTCCAGCATGCATCCGACACATCAGGTGCGTATGACGCGATATCTGCCGGGCACCTGTACCACCGTGTGAGGAGCTTATAGTTCTTCTCCTGGGCCGAGCTGGCCCCCACGAGTTTATGCGTCAGCGCGAAGATCTTCCGAGTCTCCTCATCTGTGATGCTTATCCCCAGGTCTTTCTCCCACTTGGACATAAACTCCAACTTCGAGGTGTAGCTGGACGCAACCAGTATACTGTAGAATACCGAAATCCCATGCTCCAATGGTTGCGCCAGCGTGAGGCATTCTTCCAAGGGCGTCAGTGGGAGGGATGCTCCGGCCAAGCGCCCCCCTGTAGCAAGAAATGCCTCCAGCTGCCAGTGATGAAGCCAGGATAAATGACTACTCCGAGCTCGCTCTCCTAGTTCCGCTAGGGATGGCAGCCTCCCTCCCACCAGAATGTCCCTCATCCTTACGTCCTCCGCTTCTCTCCATATCAAGAAACGGGGCGTGTTCTGTCCTGGTGCGAACTCCGGGTTGTTGAATAGGGGCGTCAGGGGGCCTGGCCTGCTCACCAGTTCCTCTCGTCTCTGCAGTCTATCCCAGTTGGAAAGAAAATGCTGGACCAAGTATGGGAATCCTTTTCTATTAGCATCACATGCGGTGGACACCCATGGGAGGGAGCACGGGTTATACCCCAGGAGGTCCCGCTCCAACCGCACCCAGAGTTTGTCCTCTTTCCTATATTTCCAGTCTGCCATCCTTGTAATGACCGCAGCCGCATGGTATAGTCTTATATCCGGTGCCCCTGCCCCTCCAGCCTTCTTGGGCCTAGCTAATATGTTAAATCTGATGCGCGGCTTCCGTGAGCCCCAGATAAACTTTGAGAATGCCGCTTGTATGGCTTTAAAGAAGCTCCGGGGGAGACTGATGGGTATTGTTTGGAAGAGGTAAAGGAAACGGGGGAGGACGTCCATCTTCAGAATGTTAATCCTTCCGAACCATGAGTACCGACCTCTATCGTATTTTGCAAGGTCTTGGTTGACTTTATTCTGCAGTGCTCTGAAATTCAATTCGTAGAGGTTGTTTAGGTCCGATGGTATTAGGGTTCCCAGGTATTTTATTGCGGAGGGTTGCCATTTAAAGGGGAAGTTTCTCCGGAGCCTTTCCATTAGGGGCTGGGGCAAGGTAAGGTTCAATGCCTCCGATTTCGCGTAATTGACACGGAAATTGGACAACCTGCCAAAGCGTTCAAACTCCTTAAGGACTGATGGGAACGATATGTCCGGAGAGGTCAGATGGAGAAGTAGATCGTCCGCAAAGATTGATATTTTGTACTGCCGTCCCCCACAGAATGTGGAAAATGTTTTAATGATAAATCACACCTCATCAGACACGAGAGAGTTCACACGGGGGAGAAGCCTTATTCATGCGCCGAATGCGGGAGATGCTTCTCTGACAAAGCGCAGCTTATGCATCATAAACGAGTCCATACAGGAGAGAAGCCATATTCATGCTCTGAATGCGGCAAGTGTTTCTCTCACAAACCGCACCTCGTAAATCACGAACGCGTTCATACGGGAGAGAAGCCGTATTCGTGCTCCGAGTGCAGCAAATGCTTTTCTGTAAAATCGGCTCTTCTGTCACATGAACGGGTTCATACAGGCGAGAAACCCCATATTTGTTCTGAATGCGGAAAGTGCTTTTCTTATAAGTCGAGCCTCCTCGTTCACGAAAGATTTCATACGGGAGGGAAGCCGTATTGCTGCTCTGAATGTGGGAAATGCTTTTCTCAGAAGTCCAACCTCATGAGTCACGAGCGAGTTCATACGGGAGAGAAGCCGTTTTCCTGTCACGAGTGCGGAAGATGTTTTTCCGATCAATCGGCCCTTATCAGACACAAAAGGGTTCACACGGGGGAGAAGCCCTTTTCGTGTCCCGAATGTGGGAAAAGCTTTTCAGAAAAATCGGCCCTTATCGCTCATAAAATAGTTCACACTGGAGAGAAGCCGTATTCCTGTTCCGAATGTGGGAAACGCTTTTCCCAGAGATCGAACCTCAGCAGTCACAAAAGAGTTCACACGGGAAAGAAACCGTTTTCGTGTTACGAATGCGCCAAACGCTTTTCTCAGAAATCGGACCTTATCAAACACGAGAGAGTTCATACAGGAGAGAAGCCGTTCTCGTGCTCCGAATGTGGGAAATGCTTTTCCGATAAGTCGGCCTATATCACTCATAAGAGAATCCATACAGGAGAGAAGCCATTCTCGTGTCCTGATTGTGGCAAATGTTTTTCTGATCGGTCAGCCCTCATCAGTCATAGAAGAGTTCATGTATGACGAAAGCTACGTTGCTCCAAGTACGGAACGTGTTTTTCTCAGAAGTCGCACCTTTGCTGCTATGAAAACATCCATACAGAGGAAGCTCTGATGTTTTTCTACAAATCCCTTCTCATTAAAACTGAAGTGGACGTGTCCAATTACACACCTTTCTTCAAAAAGGAGCACCAATATCAATATGGATACCCTCCCCTTGAAGCGACATGGGAGTCGCGGGCGCGGTGATTTATATTTGATGACCCTGTGATGCTGACTCTATGTGCCATTCTTTATTCTTGAATATTCAGGTTTGCTGGTGTCATTTAGCACGCACACGTGCACTTTGAGTATATCTTTATTGTTTCCATTCACTTATAACTGTTTGAACTGGGCGAGCCTGCCAATTTATTTTCTGTGGAATTTAGTTTTTTATTCATTTTCACATATGAGGTATTGTTGTTAAGAGTTGACACTTATTTGTATAGGAGACTATCAGCATGTCTCATGGTTTATATGTAGTAGATATAGGTTGTACACTTTGAGGGTTTACACATATATTTTTATGCCGGCATAAAATAACTGTTATAATAGGATCTAATAAGCGCACATAGGGTCTTTTGATGTATTGTTCCCCTTTAGGGGTTTTTTTCATTGATATTATTGTGACCATGGGGTCATCCATGTGATTTTAATTGTCCAGTGTGTTTTTGTGTATTTTAAAAGTATCTCCTTTTTCATAATAAAGAATTTTGTATCCATATTGATATTGGTGCTCCTTTTTGAAGAAAGGTGTGTAATTGGACACGTCCACTTCAGTCTTGTTTGGGTCATGTGAGTGAGCACATGTTTATATTCAGTGGGTGGTATTGTCTGGTGCACCCCTGAAACTACAAATCCCTTCTCATTAAACACGAAGATTTATATAATCTATAATTAGGTTTTGACTTTAGTGAAAACCTAATTATTCTATAGTGTTATATGTGAACGATGATGTATAATGCAATAAAGATGAACATGCCTGGAGTATTTTACTGACCCAAGCAATGGATTTCACCATGCAGCATCGGGCTGAAAAGATCATCATTGCTTACATGGAGTAGGCTGCGTGTTTACCTAGACCAGGGGCACTCAACCACTCCTTTGTAAAGGTCCATTTAAAGGCATCCGGTGAGAGGTAAAGGTCCGGGAGAAGGCCTGTTGCGGGAGGTGGCTAGTTAGAAATCATTTTTTTTTTTTTTACCCCACACTGCTTTAACTCCTCCTTTTGTACTCTACTAGGGCCCAAAATGTTACTGCTAATAAGGATGGATAGTGCTGGGGGGTGAATGGGAGAGAAGCTGTGAGGAAGAGGAATGGATAGACAGAACAGGAAGAGAGGTGAAGGATGACGCGAGAGCTGGGAGAAGGGTTTGATGGGCAAATCTGGGAGGACAGGGGTGGATGGGGCAGAGCCGAGGGGACAGAGATTGGATGGACAAAGCTGGGAGAACAGGGGTGGATGGGGCAGAGCCGAGGGGACAGGGATTGGATGGACAAAGCTGGGAGAACAGGGGTGGATGGGGCAGAGCCGAGGGGACAGGGATTGGATGGACAAAGCTGGGAGAACAGGGGTGGATGGGGCAGAGCCGAGGGGACAGAGATTGGATGGACAAATCTGGGAGAACGGGGGTGGATGGGGCAGAGCCGAGGGGACAGGGATTGGATGGGCAAATCTGGGAGGACAGGGGTGGATGGGGCAGAGCCGAGGGGACAGGGATTGGATGGGCAAAGCTGGGAGAACAGGGATGGATGGGGCAGAGCCGAGGGGACAGGGATTGGATGGACAAAGCTGGGAGGACAGGGGTGCATGGGGCAGAGCCGAGGGGACATGGATTGGATGGACAAAGCTGGGAGAACGGGTGGATGGGGCAGAGCCGAGGGGACAGAGATTGGATGGACAAATCTGGGAGAACGGGGGTGGATGGGGCAGAGCCGAGGGGACAGGGATTGGATGGACAAAGCTGGGAGGACAGGGGTGCATGGGGCAGAGCCGAGGGGACAGGGATTGGATGGACAAAGCTGGGAGAACAGGGGTGGATGGGGCAGAGCCGAGGGGACAGAGATTGGATGGACAAATCTGGGAGAACGGGGGTGGATGGAGCAGAGCCGAGGGGACAGGGATTGGATGGACAAAGCTGGGAGGACAGGGGTGGATGGGGCAGAGCCGAGGGGACAGAGATTGGATGGACAAAGCTGGGAGAACAGGGGTGGATGGGGCAGAGCCGAGGGGACAGGGATTGGATGGACAAAGCTGGGAGAACGGGTGGATGGGGCAGAGCCGAGGGGACAGGGATTGGATGGACAAAGCTGGGAGAACAGGGATGGATGGGGCAGAGCCGAGGGGACAGGGATTGGATGGACAAAGCTGGGAGAACAGGGGTGGATGGGGCAGAGCCGAGGGGACAGAGATTGCATGGACAAAGCTGGGAGAACAGGGGTGGATGGGGCAGAGCCGAGGGGACAGAGATTGCATGGACAAAGCTGGGAGAACGGGGGTGGATGGGGCAGAGCCGAGGGGACAGGGATTGGATGGACAAAGCTGGGAGAACAGGGGTGGATGGGGCAGGGCTGAGGGGACAGGGATGGATGGGGCAGAGCCGAGGGGACAGAGATTGCATGGACAAAGCTGGGAGAACAGGGGTGGATGGGGCAGAGCCGAGGGGACAGAGATTGCATGGACAAAGCTGGGAGAACAGGGGTGGATGGGGCAGAGCTGAGTGGATGGGGATGGATGGGGCAGGGCTGAGGGGACAGGGGTGGATGGGGCAGAGCCGAGGGGACAGAGATTGCATGGACAAAGCTGGGAGAACAGGGATGGATGGGGCAGAGCTGAGGGGACAGGGATGGATGGGACTAAGCTGGGTGGGGGAAAAGGATTGGATGGGGCAAAAAAGAGACTGAGAAAAAGATTGCGTGTCCCTTGCAATGCCACTTCCCGCCCCCGCAGTACTTCATATTGCAATGCTAGGTGCCCGGGAGCCATGACACTGGTAGGGGGACTAAGCACTACCATCAGGGGGCAGCACTGAGCACAGCAACACAGAAGCAACTGAGTGCAGGGCTGTCAGGGCAGGGGTCCGGAAATCTGGCGCCGAGGTCCGCATTCAGACCCCGGTCCGCTAGTTGAGTATTTTTTTTTTTTTTTCATATAATTTTTATTTATCAGTAGCATAACACTCTCAACAGTGATACATGTATTTGCAAAGTGCCATCAATGCACTACAAAATCAGTTATATCAACTTGGGTTAAATATATTACATTAATGCACATAGAATATGTAAGATTCTATCATATCTTCTAGAAAGAAACAATAAAAAAAAATTATCCATTATCTCTATATATCAACATTTTGTGAGAAGAAGACACTAGGTCGTCTTCATGGGCATATGGGTTTATGCCCAAAAAAGGAGGGGGGAGGGAAAGAGGGGAATGGGAGAGAATGGGTGGAGTCCCTAAATAAATAAAAAAAAAAAAAAAAAAAAAAAGGGGGGGGAACATTAAAGTAACAATTAACTAATGACAGTTTACACCACTAACAAGTTGGCATCAAAGTTAGCCGACTTAAACTCCTGAACCCATGGAGTCCACATCTCTCGAAATCTATCCAGCGTACCATCTCTGATTGCCGATATCTTCTCCATTGACATAATATAATGGACTCTATTCTTAAAGTCCCTAAATGACAGATTAGGAGTCATCCAAGCGCCAGCGATGGTAAGTTTGGCTCCCGTCAAGATATGGTAAACTAATCGTTTCTGGTTCCTTGAGCAATGTCCTATTGACCCGTTTAGTAAGGCCACCCAAGGGTTTAAACTGATACGTCTCTGTAATACTTTACCCAGGGCTACAAAAACTTTCCTCCAAAATCCCACTACTCTGGGACATTCCCACCAGGTATGACAGAATGATCCTTCCTCCACACAGCCCCTAAAGCATAGTCCCGCTGCTCTCCCTTTAAAATGCCCTAGTTGTTTAGGGACTAAATACCAACGCATGGCCACTTTGACATTGACCTCTATCGCCCACACTGATGCCGATGGTCCAAAAGAAGCCATTCACATTCTCTCCCATTCCTTCCACTCCTTTTCTTCCCCTAGGTCTTTTTCCCATTTCTGTCTATATGGCACAATTTTCCCCTTTTCGACCTTGGATATCTCACAATAGATATCAGAAACCAGTCTCCTCCCTCTAGGGTCTAACTTACACCTTCTCTCAAATAAAGTAAGCTGTGAACCCGTGTCCACTCCTTTCATCATAGAACTCACATAGTGTTTAATCTGAAGATACCCGAAGAGGTCTTTAGGTTGTAATTGATATTTTAACTGCAACACCTGAAACCCTGCCATCTTCGATCCTTCCAGGCAATCTAACAGACAGTTAACCCCTGCCTTTTTCCAATTGTTAAACCTACTCGAGTCCATGAGAGCAGGAGTAAACATCGGATTACTCCATAAATGCATTAATGGTAGATGGGGGGACGCTAATCCCTTAGAGAACCGCAGTCCATCCCAAATTTCTAACGAGTGGGATATAATAGGATTATCTAATTTACCTCTAAGTTTCCTTGGAATCCAAAATATAGCAGCGCACGGCGTTGGTTTACAAAGTTCAGATTCAATCTGGACCCATATAGGAGCCTCTACCTCTGCGTGATATGATACCATTTGAGCTAGTTGGGCAGCTTGGTAATATTTAGTAAAATTAGGTACCCCTAACCCACCTTGTGTCTTAGATGTCATCATGATGCTTCCCGCTACTCTAGGCCTCTTCTCACCCCATATAAATGCCATAATTCTAGACTGCAACGCCTGTAAAAAATTCTGAGGGATTTTAACTGCCAGTGTTCGGGCTAGATACAAGAACTTGGGTAAAATGGACATTTTAATGGCCGCTATCTTACCAAGCCATGACAGTTTGTAGCCTTTCCATCTATTTAGAAGTCCAAGGAGGTTCTGTCTCAGAGGGCCATAGTTGGCAGCAAAAAGGGATGAATATTCACTTGTTAGTTTAATTCCAAGATACTTAATTCCCGTTTCTTCCCACTGAAAACCAAAGGATCTTCTCAAACTAGCGCACAACTCTGAGGGGATGTTTATATTTAAGGCTCTTGATTTTGACATATTCACCTGAAGGCCCGATACTAGCTCAAACTCTTTTAGTCTCGTTACAATACCAGGAAGGGACACACTAGGATTCGACATTATTACCATCACGTCGTCAGCAAAAAGACTTAACTTATGTTGAATTTTCCCTATCTGAATCCCTGAGATATCTGGGGATAGCCTAATCATTTGTGCTAGGGGTTCCATTGCTAGCGCGAACAGAAGGGGAGACAACGGACACCCCTGTCTGGTGCCTCTCTGCAACGAGAAGTCTTCTGACTTGGCGCCATTATATTTAACATAAGCCCTAGAGGTTGAATATATCCTTTCTAACATTCCTAAAAATTGAGGACCAAATCCCCATTTGCTTAACAGGCCAAAAAGATATTCCCAAAGCACTGTATCAAAAGCCTTTCTGATGTCTAAGGAAAGAAGCATAGCCGGGGCTCGGGCAGTTCTGGCCAAATGCACCAGCTGAACCACTTTCCTTATGTTGTCCCCTGCCTGTCTGCCCTGGATGAATCCCACTTGATCTTTGTGAATCAATCTGGGCATATAACTCGACAATCTGTCAGCAAGAATTTTAGTCAATATCTTCATATCGACATTGATAAGCGATATTGGTCGGAAATTAGACCACACTGTATGGTCCGAATCCGGCTTTGGCACCATACTTATAGATGCCGTAAGGGAATCTCTTGAGAAGGAAACCCCACTACGCATCCTATTAAAGCATGCTGTCAATTTAGGCACTAACACAGATCTAAATGTCTTATAATAGGCCGCCGAGAAACCATCAGGTCCCGGTCTTTTATTAATTTTCAGTTTATCGATAGTACGTTGGACCTCCAATTCACTAAATCCTTCCTCAAGAGATTCCCTCAACTGCAAGGGGAGTTCAGGCAGGGGAACATCAACCAGAAATCTATTTACTTTGTCAGGTCTAACCGGAGTGTCATTGGAGTATAGTTTTGAAAGCTGCTCTCCGAAAACTTTGACTATTTTATCTGGATTACTCGTGAGCTCTCCCCTCTCATGTTTTAATCTGATGGGCGTATAGTTCTGATCCGGGAACTTAAGTCTCTTGGCCAATAGCGAATCCGGCTTGTTGGCCTTACAATAATATCCATGTTTCATCCATCTCAACACTTTCTCAGCTTTGCCTGCAAGAGCTAAATTAAGCTCTTGAGTCACCTCAAATAACTTAGAGCGGATATCGGGGGACATTCTTTGTTTTGCCTCTTCTGCAACTTCCTCATATTTCCTCTCTAATTCCTCAATGCATGCATTTCTCTCGCGCTTTTTCTTGGACGCGATCTCTATCAACCGACCCCTGATGACTGGCTTATGTGCCTCCCAACTAAGCACTTCAGACGTCTCTGGGTTTTCGTTAAACTGAAAGTACTCTGATAGGGCCTCAGTTACCTCTAACGCTACTTTAGGGTCCGATATGATAGCAGTATTAAGAGTCCATGTAAAACCAGATCTCCCCCAATTTGACAAATCCATAGTCATGACCACGCAATCATGGTCCGACCATGAGAGACAGAAATATGTGGTCAATCCTTGACCATACATTATGGGCATGCGAAAAATGAGTAAAATTTTGTGTCCCTGGGTGTAATTCCCGCCAGGCATCTGCTAGAGCGAACTCGTCCAGTAATCCCCGAAATTGTCTAGAGGCGGCCGCATATGAAGTACCTACTGCTTTTCCAGCTAAGGATTGCCTATCTAAATATGGATTTAAGGTAAGGTTTGAGTCTCCACATATTATCACATTGCCTTGCGCTACCTCTTGAACTACCTCAAAAACTTTTTTAAGGAACGCTACCTGTCCTGAGTTGGGTGAATAATAATTAGCTATGGTAACCTGAGTTTCCTGCAACATTCCCACCAAAATCACATATCGCCCTTCCGGGTCTTTTATCTCCTTATGGCAATGGAATGGTGCCCTTCGTTGAAAACCTATCAAAACTCCCCTCTGTTTAGTGTTTGCATTTTCCACAAATACCTGAGGAAATGATGAATTCAGAAGACGGGGCTGGGACGATCTCGAGAAATGTGTCTCCTGCAAGCAGATAACATCTGGATTTAAGGCCTTAATCCTTCTAAAAGCATAACATCGTTTATTTGGAGAATTGAAGCCTTGAACATTTAATGATAAGATCTTTACCATTTTTAATGATTATTTTAGAGGTACCAAAGTACCACTTTACACTGTACTCTTTACAAAAAAAAAAAAAAAAAAAAGGGAGAGGAAAAAGGTCAAGGGAAGATCAAGGGAGGGAACCTATATCTATTCTAAATGTGATTCGGTCGGTTAAGCACCACACCCGTGGTGCCAGTAGTATCAGCACTCACCCCTATAGTGTCTATCCGACCAAATCAGCTTGCTAGCCGGCACCTTCTTCCACCCCTAGTGTAGGCGAAAAGAAGTCTGCCTTGCAGCCTATCTACTTATTCTGATCGTGAAACTATTCAACTTAAGTTTTGAAAATTACCGTTAGAACTACCAAAAAATCACAGGGAAAACCCTCTGATTATAAGAGAGTACGTCATGCAATAGCCGACGGACAGGGGGGCGTCCATATTCTCTATTAAATCCGCTTGGAGGTACAAAAACAGTATTCGTGAAATATATAAACATTATTTGACCCGCTAAGGTATTTACACCAACCCATTAAACAAGGATCCGTGTAAACACCTCAGCCTCCATTAAACAGACCCTAGGATCATGCCCTTCAGATCAGGGCCAGGGCAGTAAACTGTAACCTTAACATAACTTTAATAAGATTCTCCTTGAAGTAATCTACTGGGTTATATTATCTATAACTCATTACACCAACACGTATTCCAAACCCAAAAGGGAGAAAGCATTATTCAGGCGTTCTCAAAAGCCAATGATGCGCTGTATCCCGGTCGCGGGACCCCACGTTTTTGGCGTTTCCCAGATCTCTGGGATTTTGGTGAGTCTTCCCCCACTCTGGAGGACTTCATAGAGACCAATCTAGATATGCCTGCAGCCGCCATCTGTGCCTTTAATTCCTCCACGTTTACTGCAGAGAAGGTTGCATCCTTATGTGAAAAAGTAAGGCGGAAGGGGAAACCCCATCTGTATTTTATCTTTTGTTCCTGAAGGATTAATAACAGTGGCTTCATCTCTCGCCGCTTTGCCATGGTGGTTGCCGATAAATCAGAGAAAATTTGGTATTTATGTCCCTGAAATGACAAATCAGCATTTTGCCTCGCCGCTCTCTGAATCATTTCCTTAGTTGTAAAAAAATGAAATTTGGCGATAATATCGCGAGGGGGATCATTAGGTGAGCTACGTGGTCTTAAGGCTCTGTGGACTCGATCCATCTCTAGTCTCTCAGCTGGCACGTCAGGGGCCAGTTCGTGACACAAAGCAGTCATTGCCCCTCTGAGATCCTCTACATGCTCAGGGATGCCCCTAAATCTCAGGTTGGAGCGCCGATCCCTGTTCTCCATATCCTCCAACTTCGTCGCCAAGGCAATATTATCTGTTTTAAGCTGATTGATTTCAGTATCGAGTACTTCCTGAGCAACCTTAATATTACTTATTTTGGTCTCTAGATTAGATAAACCACCTGCCACCTTCTCCAACTCACTGGACATATGTGCCTTAATCTGCGCTGTATTAGTTAGCAGGGCACTCTGCAGCATGCTTTCAAAGCGACTGAGCAAAGAACTGCTCACCTCTATTTGAGCCTCAGGGCCGATCAGTCCCATCCTACCTCTCTGCTCTTCTTGGAAGGATGCCTCCGAGAGTTCTATTGCGTCAAGGTCCTCTGGGGTGATGTCGTCCGCCATTTTGGATATTTTCTGTCCCAGGCTCTCGCTGCTGCGTTTCTCTACCACTGATCTCCCTCTCCCTGTCACAGCGCACAGCTCCGGTCCGTATGCTTGCTCTGCCTCGGCTTCCTCCTCGCTGTCACCGACGCTGACAGCCCCTTTCTTCTGCCGTCGGGCACGGAGCGGTTTCAGGTAGCTGCCATCTCCGTTCTGCGCGCATGCGCACCCCAGTTGAGTATTTATTACCAAGACCTGCAGGGCTGTCATGGCAGGGGTCTGCAAATCTGACGTTGGGGTCCGCATTCAGACCCTGATCCACCAGTTGAGTATCGCTGATATAGACCAATGGTACTCAACCTTTTTAAGCCAAGTACCCCCTGGTGACAGGCAGTTACAACCAAGAACCCCCAAAGAGGAGATCAGTTAATAATTTTACCAAAATAGGTCAGGGGACTTGTTGCACTTTTTGATGCAAGAAAGAATTATGTTTTTTGGTTAATAATTTATGCCAGACCTCTCAGGACCTGTTGTTGGTGCACCCTGGAACATAGCTGAGTACCCCCTGGGGTATGTGTACCGCAGGTTGAGAAACAGTGACTTAGACGTGACAGTGTTCCGGGGCAAACAGGGTGTCTCTGACTGATCTGGTTAAGTGAAACCTAATCCCTTCTTGCTTCAAAAGTTCCCTGAGACCTGTGACCTACTTATTTTGGCACTATTTATAATTATCACCCCCTTCAGGGAACTTGTTTGGAGCTTCTTGTCGTTAGTAGGTACTTGGCGTAAAAAGCTTGAGAACCACCGACAACCGCCATGCTCTGGCCTCTGGAGTACACCCTTCTGCATAGTCTGAAACCTATAATGGTCGCTTCATGGTCTTGCGCGCACTTTTCATGCACAAACAAAATTGTTTTTACAAATTACCAGAAAAAAAAGAGAACCCGGAGTGCCGGCATAATCACTGTCCTGCAAATGAAGGGACTGGTCACCAACCGAGCGCTAGAATCAAGGATGTACAACAAGGACTAGGTTATTATGACCAAGGCTTAAAAATGCCTAAAGAACTTTGTTAAACACATAAATCCTACAAACAGACTGGTTGATCCAAATACCCAAACCCACGATAAAATAAACAACGATGTTAAATCTAAAAATGAATGGGCACAAGAAAATATGTTCACGTGGCCCCCTTCTATTGTTTTGCTCTTTTTCTGTGGTCCCTGAGTTTATCTCTATGAGTATAGGTCATAATTGGTCATAATAACCTAGTCTTTTTTGTATATACAGATAGAAGATATTTTTACTCCTGTTTTTCCCCTTTCCTCCTTATTCATGAGACACTTTTTTATGCGCCTTTTTTTGAGCGTTATTTTAGTTTGGAGGGGTGAAAAGTCTGCGCAAATGTTTGTTTCAAGCGCCATTTTCCTCCAGCAAAAAAGCAGGAGGAAAGTGCTGACTTCACTAACTGCTTATTTCATTCATTAAACACACACCGGCACTAGCCGACATGTTTATTATGAATGAAAGTGTCATCTGCAAGTTAGTTTTAATATTTTTTAACTTTTTTAAATTTGGAAAATAGTTTGAAAAGTTGACAAATATAATATTGTTTTAATGAAACACAATTACGAGGGAACACTACAGAAGGATGGTAGATAACGGAAATATGCCCCAACCATCTCTTCGGACCCCTCTTCACTAAAAGCAGCTCTGAATGGTTCAGGACCAACCCCCTGAGGATTCCGTCATCGCTCCCGCTGTGAAACAGGACTTTCTACTGGACTGATCTGAGACATGGGAGTAGCTGCTGGGTATTTGCGACAATAAGACCGGGTTTACACCATTATGTTGCAGTTAGTGATGAGCAAATGGTCTTCACTATCCGGCATTTGGTCTATGGGAGGGACCAAAGTATTTGCCCATTTTCCCTTTTATTTATGAAAATGTCCCTTTTTTATTAGCTACTAGCCCAGTGCACCAAGCTTAGGTTCTAGTATCCCAGAATCCAGAGGCCATGCAGCCTCCCTCCAGGCCACATGGCCTGGACTGGTTTAGTGCTCTTCCGAGGCACCCCTATACCACTTCAGCAGGGTGGCCTGCCATTACCCCCGCCCATTTACCCACACTCATATTGGCCGGGGGGGGTGGGAGAGCCCAGCTCCTTGGCATGGGCCGATGTTCTTCCAGGGCCGGACCTGTGCTGTGCTCTGGAAAATGCTCAGACCATGGGATGGCTTGGCACATTGGGTTGGCAGGCTTTGTGGGAGAGGGCCGCTGGATTCCGTCTGCAGGTGGAATAGAGGGGGGCAGGGTAGGGGGTACGATGAAGGCTGGCAGATAGCCGATTCAAGACTCCATCCATGCCAGTCCGAACAGAAAGGTCTCCTTGGACATGGATTAACTGAAATACAACCCACTCCCCTGATTGGTTACTTTCAGGAGGGGGTGGGGCTAGGGACTTCTGGACAGTTCTGGTCACACTGTGCTGAGAGACGTGACAAGGAGGATCCCTGATGTTCAGGCGTGGTAAGTGAGCCCTGGTAATAGCAGCCTAATGTAGAGGAGCGACCAGGAGATGGGAGTACCAGACCGGTGCTGGTGGAGATCCTGCCACCAACAGGAGTAGTTTGAGTTTGAGACTTAAGAGAGACCAGAAGTGTTAACGCAGAGTTATTTGTGATGCAAGGATGAACTGTCTGCCTAAATAAAGGGAGGGGCATCCCTCAGTTGAAACTGCATTTGGCCCTGGTGCACCACTAAGGGTGGTCAAGGGTGACCACCAGTGGCTGCTACAAGTGTGAGTGTCACATCCCAGGGAAACCCACTGAACCCACTTTGGAGGCCAGATTTCACCAGGCTCATGCCCCGGGTGGTGTTTACAAAGGTAATAGAAACAAAAGACACTTACCTGTCATTGCGCAGGTTCGCTCCTACTTGCTGAATTCAAACCAGCAGGGGATGCTCTCAAGCAATGTTACAACCTGCCCCCTGCTGCCAATCAAGCAGGCTCCCACCTGGCAGTGAGGACCAACAGCATGATGGGCCCCAGGCGACAATGGAGGACAGGAGCCCACAGGACGTCATGTGATCAAATGCGTGCACTGGCAAGTCATGGTATTGTTTTTTTTCTGTCTGAACAAGTTGTCTCCAACCTGTAACCTGGGAGCCACATGTGGCAAGCGGACCACTGTTGCGTGGTGTGCAAACTGCCAAACCAGAACACTTGTGGCATTATTGTGCATGGACTGACCGCAGAATCCAGCAGGTGGAGAAGCATGCTGACTTACTCGTTTAGTCAACCTCCAGCGTGGCCCATTGTTTTCCAGCCCCCCAGAGAACCTCTATGTGGTCAGGGGATCTGCTCATGCTGACCCATATTGCAGGGGATGGGGGGTCCCCAAGCATACTGAACGGTCAGGTTGGATGCCTTCAAGTATTTCACTGTATTGTTACATGGAACCTTTCTCTCGTCTTTTAGCGATCACACGTTGTGAGGAAGCGGGCAATATCATTTCACAGAAATACCCCCTAATTCCCTAGGTGTGAGGAACTGTTCATGATTTCATAGGTGACCTGCTTGATGCAGGTCGGTAAAGACAGGCCTGACAGTTTGTCCACAGGGCGCCTGAGTGTGGCTCAGCTGTTGCCCTGATAGTGGTTACAGGGGAAACACAGCAGAGGGGAAGGCCAGAGTGTCGGGTAATGGTAATTGCAGATTCTGGTGAGCACAACTGGAACACAACTGGTTACAGGGGAAACACAGCAGAGGGGAAGGCCAAAGTGTTGGGTAATGGTAGTTGCAGATTCTGGTGAGCAGAAGTGGAACACAACTGGTTACAGGGGAAACACAGCAGAGGGGAAGGCCAGAGTGTCGGGTGATGGTAGTTGCAGATTCTGGTGAGCAGAACTGTAACTGAGGAGCTGAAAAACAGGAAGGGGTTAATGCTGGCTCAGCAGACTGTGGAGGGGGAAGCTAGCAGGAAGTGTTTGCAGGGCTGCACTGCAAGTCAGGCTCAGTGTGGGGAGTCTGGCAGCAAGCCTGCTTTTCGCCTTAGCTTCCCGCAAGCAAAGATGGATTTTGCTGCAGGCAATGCCGGGGTCCCACAGCTGCATTGACAGATAGTGAGCCCAAGAGTCTGGTATGGAGTGAGTGCAGGAACAGAGCCAAGAGTTCAGAGCTTTGTTGAGTACAGGAACAGAGCCGAGAGTTGCCTGTATTTCCAAGCTGAGGGTTAAGAGCCAGAGCCTGGAGTAGTATCCAAGGGGTAAGAGCCGGAGCAGGGCCGGTGTCCAGAGCCAAAAGTCAGAGCCAAAGCAGGTTCGATATCCAAGCCAGAGAGTCAGAGCAGGAGCAGGGTCAGTATCCAGAGCCAAAGCGGGTTCGATATCCAAGCCAAGGGGTCAGAGCAGGAGCAGGGTTGGTATCCAAGCCAAGGGGTTAGAGCAGGAGTAGGGTCGGTATCCAAGCCAAGGGGTCAGAGCAGGAGTAGGGTCGGTATCCAAGCCAAGGGGTCAGAGCAGGAGTAGGGTCGGTATCCAAGCCAAGGGGTCAGAGCAGGAGTAGGGTCGGTATCCAAGCCAAGGGGTCAGAGCAGGAGTAGGGTCGGTATCCAAGCCAACATGTTAGAGCAGGAGTAGGGTCGGTATCCAAGCCAATGGGTCAGAGCAGGAGTAGGGTCGGTATCCAAGCCAATGGGTCAGAGCAGGAGCAAGGTCGGTATCCAAGCCAAGGGGTCAGAGCAGGAGCAGGGTCGGTCTCCAAGCCAACATGTTAGAGCAGGAGTAGGGTCGGTATCCAAGCCAATGGGTCAGAGCAGGAGTAGGGTCGATATCCAAGCCAATGGGTCAGAGCAGGAGCAGGGTTGGTATCCAGAGCCAAAAGTAGGAGCTAAAGCGGGTTCGATATCTAAGCAGCAGCATCAGAGCAGGAGCAGGGTCGGTATCCAGAGCCAAAAGTAGGAGCCAAAGCGGGTTCGATATCCAAGCCAAGGGGTCAGAGCAGGAGCAGGGTTGATATCCAGAGCCAAAAGTAGAAGCCAAAGCGGGTTCAATATCTAAGCAGCCGCATCAGAGCAGGAGCAGGGTTGGTATTCAGAGCCAAAAGTCGGAGCCAAAGCGGGTTTGATATCTAAACAGGGGCATCAGAGCAGGAGCAGGGTCAGTATCCAGAGGCAAAGCGGGTTCGATATCCAAGCCGAGGGGTCAGAGCAGGAGCAGGGTTGATATCCAGAGCCAAATGTAGGAGCCAAAGCGGGTTCAATATCTAAGCAGCCGCATCAGAGCAGGAGCAGGGTCAGTATCCAGAGGCAAAGCGGGTTCGATATCCAAGCCGAGGGGTCAGAGCAGGAGCAGGGTCGGTATCCAGGGCCAAAAGTAGGAGCCAAAGCGGGTTTTATATCCAAGCCAGGGGTTCAGAGCAGGAGCAGGGTCGTTATCCAAGCCAAGAGGTCAGCCCTGATACCATACAGCGGGGGGCAGTAAATATCAAGGGGAGGGGCTAATATCAGGGGGCCAGAGAACAGAGCTGCAAGTTCTCTTGTTCTCCCCAAAACCTTAAAGAGGAACAGGAAATTGACTTTCCAGGGGTATCCCAAATTAGGATGCCCCACTGTGTGAAACCCCCCAAAAAGCCTGTGAAAGATAACCGTCCCTGGGTCTAATGGCGCATGCGCAGGCTCTCATCCAATCAGAGCCCTTTGCCGGCCCTATGTTATTCGGCAAACGGCTCTGAAAGTTTTCAAGCGTTGTCATCCGAAGCGGGATGAAGGTTGGGGCACTCGCCATTCAATGACATGAAACAGCTCCTATTGGACGAGAGCCTGGGGAAAGGTGAGTGATTACACCATCTTTGGGGTTCCTCTTTAACCCTTTAAGTGCCAGCCTACCTGGAGATGTTGCTCCTATATAAATAAGAGCCCAAAGCTTAGGAAAATCTCACTGGGACCAAGGGCCACCTAGTCATTAACGTTTCTGTTTCCTAGCTGCTTATTGGCTATTTTCATTACATTACATTGTTCCCACTAGGACATACCTTTCAA
The DNA here is from genome assembly GCA_027917425.1 of Gastrophryne carolinensis. NCBI lineage: Eukaryota > Metazoa > Chordata > Amphibia > Anura > Microhylidae > Gastrophryne > Gastrophryne carolinensis. The sequence goes on from CM051234.1 coordinate 2,096,702, forward strand.
CTTTTTAAGGTTGGGAAAGAACGTCAATATGCAAATGAAACCACGCCCCCTCATTGAGAAATGGATGAAGCCACGCCTCTCATTGAGAGATGGATAGGAGATACATTGTAACAGGTACAATAGAAACACTTTGAATAGGCAAATGATCCGCATGTTACACCTCAAAGAGGGACAGTATGTAAATTAAGCCACGCCCCCTCATTGAGGGATGGATGAAGCCACACCCCCTCATTGAGGGATGGATGAAGCTATGCCCCCTCATTGAGGGATGGATGAAGCCACACCCCCTCATTAAGGGATGGATGAAGTCACACCCCCTCATTGAGGGATGGATAGGAGATACAACAATAGAAACACTTTGAATAGGCAAATGAATCATTTATTGCTGCAGATCTGCATGTTACACCTCAAAGAGGGACAAATGAGAACAACGAGGTGTAGCGGTACATAAGGGTCGATTTATGGTCAGTGCGTAAAAATGCTTAGGCGGTGCGCAAATGATTCTGCCTGCGTCTAGGTGCATGATTCATGGCTGCGTGCACACGCCAGGCGCATGTGCGAGTTGCACAAAATGGCAAGCGCACGGGAGAGGTGCAAATTGCCTCTTCTTGCACCAATTCTTGCACAAGAAAAATCTGCGGTTTTGAAGTGGAAATAGCCCCGCCCCATGCGCATTTGGCCAGCTAAGCCACTGGTCCTGATGGTTCCCCATGTTTCTCCCCTTTCCTTTACTGTTTGTACATAGTGAATTTGATCTTTCCAGCTTCTGTGTTTTCTGGGAAGCTCTTCACACAGCGGGGCATCAGTGTAGGATGCCCCAGGGGTAGGCTAGCGGCTGGGGCTGAAATCTTTTAGATTCCAGGGCCCGGCTGCTTTAATATGATTTTCTTTAAAAAAAATGACGTTACATTACAAAAAAAAGGAGACAAGGTTTAAAAAATATACACTGTTTATTTTTTTTAACATTGTTTTACCCAAAAATATAATGAAAGCACTGAAAAAATTACAAAAAGTAATTTCTTGTTAAATCCCAAAACTCTGACGAAAAAAAGCAGAATATAATTTTCCTGGAAATCTCTGGAAATTCCTGCAAAAATCACAGTTAAACAAAGTTCTAAATGGTGAAAATGGCCGAGCAACAGAGGGTGACAGAATCTCAAGTAGGCTGGCAGTTAAAAGGGTTGAAAGTAGCTATGCATGTTGGGTATTGTTCTGTCCATTGTTTTTCTTGTTTGCATATTGATATTTTAGGAAAAATTGTTTTTTTTCAGCTTTTTTATTCAGTTTAATAAACTTGTGAAGCCAGTAAAGTCCTCGAGGGTTTGTGCCTAGAAAACTGGGCCCACGACAACAAGCCTGGTACGCCTAGAAAGCTTAAGATGAGTCCTGTAAGACAATATATAGTGTGGGGGGCTGCAAGGTCTATTTTAGTTGCAAAGCTCCTAAAGCGCTGTTTCAGTTTGTGGTGCTCCTGGCCAGGAACGGGTGTCTACTGATACATATGCGGTACTGCTGTAACCGGGAGGAATGGGGCTTTCACATGCAACATGATTTCCTTGAAAAAATTACATTGTTTATTAAAAAAAAGCTACAAAATATAAAAAGCATTTTTTAAATGTTTTCCTACATATTTTACCGCGCTGAAATCCCTGGACATACCTTCAAAAAAATCACAGTAAAACATGTATAGTGCAGAATGGTGAAAAATGGCTGGACAACAGAGGGTGACATCTCTAGGTAGGCTGGCAGCAAAAGGGTTAATCAAGCGGTTATATATTGTGCGGAACTTGTGGCCTATCCACCATTTGGGGTCGGAAAGACTAGGCCCGGGGGGGGGGGGGAAATAGGGTTGTTCCATAGGGACATTAAGGGAAGGTGCGGGGAGAACAATTTATATAGAGAATATCGCAGATATTTAGGCTATGCAACACAATGGAACTAAGTCCAGGGGGGACGTGTGGAGGGAGGGAGCAACAAAATCGAGTCGATTAGGGTGAAATGTACATTAAGGATTTCTAAAAAGACTCATGGAGGCATCTCCACCGAGGCATGTGGAGCTGATAACTGGGAAGTCTTTGCCACCAGGTAGTATAGAAATTTGGGAGGCCTCTTGTCAGGCCAATATGACTCTCCACCAGGAAGCAGAAATTTTGGCCAGATTTGGCCTTAGATTCAGATGCAAAAATAAGGGACAAAAATAAGGCTAGTTACCAAAAACAGAAACCCTAAGGCGCTGGCGCACTCACCCAAGGGCCTATGGCAGATGACGGCAGTCTCCACACTCCGGTAGGTACAGGTACAGACTCAGGTACAGATACAGACTCAGGATCAGGTACAGATACAGACTCAGGTTCAGGTACAGATACAGACTCAGGTTCAGATACAGACTCAGGTTCAGGTTCAGACTCAGGATCAGATACAGACTCAGGTTTAGATACAGACTCAGGTTCAGATACAGACTCAGGTTCAGATACAGACTCAGGTTCAGGTACAGACTCAGGTTCAGATACAGACTCAGGGTCAGATACAGACTCAGGGTCAGATACAGACTCAGGATCAGATACAGACTCAGATTCAGGTACAGACTCAGGTTCAGATACAGACTCAGGTTCAGATACAGACTCGGGTTCAGGTACAGACTCAGATTCAGGTACAGACTCAGGTTCAGATACAGACTCAGGTTCAGATACAGACTCAGGTTCAGAAACAGACTCAGGTTCAGGTAGAGACTCAGGGTCAGATACAGACTCAGGATCAGATACAGACTCAGGTTCAGGTACAGACTCAGGTACAGACTCAGGTTCAGATACAGACTCAGGTTCAGATACAGACTCGGGTTCAGGTACAGACTCAGATTCAGGTACAGACTCAGGTTCAGATACAGACTCAGGTTCAGAAACAGACTCAGGTTCAGGTAGAGACTCAGATTCAGGTACAGACTCAGGTTCAGATACAGACTCAGGTTCAGATACAGACTCAGGTTCAGAAACAGACTCAGGTTCAGGTAGAGACTCAGATTCAGGTACAGACTCAGGTTCAGATACAGACTCAGGTTCAGATACAGACTCAGGTTCAGATACAGATTCAGGTTCAGGTACAGACTCGGGTTCAGGTACAGACTAGGGTTCAGGTACAGACTTGGGTTCAGGTACAGACTCGGGTTCAGGTACAGACTCGGGTTCAGGTACAGACTAGGGTTCAGATACAGACTCGGGTTCAGATACAGACTCAGGTTCAGGTACAGATTCAGGTTCAGGTACAGACTCAGGTTCAGATACAGACTCAGGTTCAGATACAGACTCAGGTTCAGATACAGACTCAGGTTCAGGTACAGACTCAGATTCAGATACAGACTCAGGTTCAGGTACAGACTCAGGTACAGACTCAGGTTCAGATACAGACTCAGGTTCAGGTACAGACTCAGATACAGACTCAGGTTCAGATACAGACTCAGGTTCAGGTACAGATTCAGGTACAGACTCAGGTTCAGATACAGACTCAGGTTCAGATACAGACTCGGGTTCAGATACAGATACAGGTTCAGGTTCAGATACAGACTCAGGTTCAGGTATAGACTCAGGTTCAGGTACAGATTCAGGTTCAGATACAGACTCAGGTTCAGGTACAGATTCAGGTTCAGATACAGACTCAGGATCAGATACAGACTCAGGTTCAGATACAGACTCAGGTTCAGGTACAGACTCAGGTTCAGATACAGACTCAGGTTCAGGTACAGACTCAGGTACAGACTCAGGTTCAGATACAGACTCAGGTTCAGGTACAGACTCAGATACAGACTCAGGTTCAGATACAGACTCAGGTTCAGGTACAGATTCAGGTACAGACTCAGGTTCAGATACAGACTCAGGTTCAGATACAGACTCGGGTTCAGATACAGATACAGGTTCAGATACAGACTCAGGTTCAGATACAGACTCAGGTTCAGATACAGACTCAGGTTCAGGTATAGACTCAGGTTCAGGTACAGATTCAGGTTCAGATACAGACTCAGGATCAGATACAGACTCAGGTTCAGATACAGACTCAGGTTCAGGTACAGACTCAGGTTCAGATACAGACTCAGGTTCAGGTACAGACTCAGGTTCAGGTACAGACTCAGGTTCAGGTACAGACTCAGAATCAGGTACAGACTCAGGTTCAGATAAAGACTCAGGTTCAGATAAAGACTCAGGTTCAGATAAAGACTCAGGTTCAGATACAGACTCAGGTTCAGATACAGACTCAGGTTCAGATACAGACTCAGGATCAGGTACAGACTCAGGATCAGATACAGACTCAGGTTCAGATACAGACTCAGGTTCAGATACAGACTCAGGTTCAGATACAGACTCAGGTTCAGATACAGACTCAGAATCAGATACAGACTCAGGTTCAGGTACAGACTCAGGTTCAGATACAGACTCAGGTTCAGGTACAGACTCAGAATCAGGTACAGACTCAGGTTCAGATACAGACTCAGGTCCAGATACAGACTCAGGTTCAGATACAGACTCAGGATCAGATACAAACTCAGGATCAGATACAGACTCAGGATCAGATACAGACTCAGGTTCAGGTACAGACTCAGGTTCAGGTACAGACTCAGGATCAGGTACAGACTCAGGATCAGATACAGACTCGGGTTCAGGTACAGACTCGGGTTCAGGTACAGACTCGGGTTCAGGTACAGACTCGGGTTCAGGTACAGATTCAGGTTCAGGTACAGACTCAGGTTCAGATACAGACTCAGGTTCAGATACAGACTCAGGTTCAGATACAGACTCAGGTTCAGGTACAGACTCAGGTTCAGATACAGACTCGGGTTCAGATACAGATACAGGTTCAGATACAGACTCAGGTTCAGATACAGACTCAGGTTCAGGTACAGACTCAGATTCAGATACAGACTCAGGTTCAGATACAGACTCAGGTTCAGATACAGACTCGGGTTCAGATACAGATACAGGTTCAGGTTCAGATACAGACTCAGGTTCAGATACAGACTCAGGTTCATGTATAGACTCAAGTTCAGGTACAGATTCAGGTTCAGATACAGACTCAGGATCAGATACAGACTCAGGTTCAGATACAGACTCAGGTTCAGGTACAGACTCGGGTTCAGGTACAGACTCAGGTTCAGATACAGACTCAGGTTCAGGTACAGACTCAGAATCAGGTACAGACTCAGGTTCAGATAAAGACTCAGGTTCAGATAAAGACTCAGGTTCAGATACAGACTCAGGATCAGATACAGACTCAGGTTCAGATACAGACTTAGGTTCAGATACAGACTCAGGTTCAGATACAGACTCAGAATCAGATACAGACTCAGTTTCAGGTACAGACTCAGGTTCAGATACAGACTCAGGTACAGGTACAGACTCAGAATCAGGTACAGACTCAGGTTCAGATAAAGACTCAGGTTCAGATACAGACTCAGGTTCAGATACAGACTCAGGTTCAGATACAGACTCAGGATCAGATACAGACTCAGGATCAGATACAGACTCAGGATCAGATACAGACTCAGGTTCAGGTACAGACTCAGGTTAAGGTACAGACTCAGGATCAGGTACAGACTCAGGATCAGATACAGACTCAGGTTCAGATACAGACTCAGGTTCAGGTACAGACTCAGGTTCAGATACAGACTGAGGTTCAGGTACAGACTCAGGTTCAGGTACAGACTCAGGTTCAGATACAGACTCAGGTTCAGATACAGACTCAGGTTCAGATACAGACTCGGGTGCAGATACAGACTCAGGTTCAGATACAGACTCAGGTTCAGGTACAGACTCAGGATCAGGTACAGACTCAGGTTCAGGTACAGACTCAGGATCAGGTACAGACTCAGGATCAGATACAGACTCAGGATCAGATACAGACTCAGGTTCAGATACAGACTCAGGATCAGATACAGACTCGGGTTCAGATACAGACTCGGGATCAGATACAGACTCGGGTTCAGATACAGACTCGGGATCAGATACAGACTCGGGATCAGATACAGACTCGGGTTCAGATACAGACTCGGGTTCAGATACAGACTCGGGTTCAGATACAGACTCGGGTTCAGATACAGACTCAGGTACAGATACAGACTCAGGTACAGATACAGACTCAGGATCAGATACAGACTCAGGTTCAGGTACAGACTCAGGTTCAGGTACAGACTCAGGATCAGATACAGACTCAGGATCAGATACAGACTCAGGATCAGATACAGACTCAGGATCAGATACAGACTCAGGTTCAGGTACAGACTCAGGATCAGATACAGACTCAGGATCAGATGCAGACTCAGGTTCAGGTACAGACTCAGGTTCAGATACAGACTCAGGTTCAGGTACAGACTCAGGTTCAGGTACAGACTCAGGTTCAGGTACAGACTCGGGTTCAGATACAGACTCAGGTTCAGATACAGACTCGGGTTCAGGTATAGACTCGGGTTCAGGTACAGACTCAGGAACAGATACAGACTCAGGATCAGATACAGACTCAGGTTCAGATACAGACTCAGGTTCAGGTACAGACTCAGGTTCAGGTACAGACTCAGGTTTAGATACAGACTCAGGTTCAGGTACAGACTCAGGATCAGGTACAGACTCAGGATCAGGTACAGACTCAGGATCAGGTACAGACTCAGGTTCAGATACAGACTCAGGTTCAGGTACAGACTCAGGATCAGGTACAGACTCAGGATCAGATACAGACTCAGGTTCAGATACAGACTCAGGTTCAGATACAGACTCAGGTTCAGGTACAGACTCAGGATCAGGTACAGACTCAGGATCATATAAAGACTCAGGTTTAGATACAGACTCAGGTTCAGGTACAGACTCAGGTTCAGATACAGACTCGGGTTCAGATACAGACTCAGGTTCAGATACAGACTCAGGTTCAGGTACAGACTCAGGATCAGATACAGACTCAGAATCAGATACAGACTCAGGTTTAGATACAGACTCAGGTTCAGGTACAGACTCGGGTTCAGATACAGACTCGGGTTCAGATACAGACTCGGGTTCAGGTACAGACTCGGGTTCAGGTACAGACTCAGGATCAGATACAGACTCAGGATCAGATACAGACTCAGGATCAGATACAGACTCAGGATCAGATACAGACTCAGGTTCAGGTACAGACTCAGGTTCAGGTACAGACTCAGGTTCAGATACAGACTCAGGTTCAGGTACAGACTCAGGTTCAGGTACAGACTCAGGTTCAGATACAGACTCGGGTTCAGGTACAGACTCAGGATCAGGTACAGACTCAGGATCAGATACAGACTCAGGATCAGATACAGACTCAGGATCAGATACAGACTCAGGATCAGATACAGACTAGGGTTCAGATACAGACTCGGGTTCAGGTACAGACTCAGGATCAGGTACAGACTCAGGTTCAGGTACAGACTCAGGATCAGGTACAGACTCAGGTTCAGGTACAGACTCAGGATCAGATACAGACTCAGGTGCAGATACAGACTCAGGTTCAGATACAGACTCAGGATCAGATACAGACTCGGGTTCAGATACAGACTCGGGATCAGATACAGACTCGGGTTCAGATACAGACTCGGGTTCAGATACAGACTCGGGATCAGATACAGACTCGGGATCAGATACAGACTCGGGTTCAGATACAGACTCGGGTTCAGATACAGACTCGGGTTCAGATACAGACTCAGGTACAGATACAGACTCAGGTACAGATACAGACTCAGGATCAGATACAGACTCAGGTTCAGGTACAGACTCAGGATCAGATACAGACTCAGGATCAGATGCAGACTCAGGTTCAGGTACAGACTCAGGTTCAGATACAGACTCAGGATCAGGTACAGACTCGGGTTCAGGTACAGACTCGGGTTCAGGTACAGACTCGGGTTCAGGTACAGACTCGGGTTCAGGTACAGACTCGGGTTCAGATACAGACTCAGGATCAGGTACAGACTCAGGTTCAGGTACAGACTCAGGATCAGGTACAGACTCAGGATCAGGTACAGACTCAGGTTCAGGTACAGACTCAGGTTCAGGTACAGACTCAGGTTTAGGTACAGACTCAGATTCAGATACAGACTCAGGATCAGATACAGACTCAGGATCAGATACAGACTCAGGTCGGGTTTAGATACAGACTCGGGTTCAGGTACAGACTCGGGTTTAGATACAGACTCGGGTTCAGGTACAGACTCGGGTTCAGGTACAGACTCGGGTTCAGGTACAGACTCGGGTTCAGGTACAGACTCAGGATCAGGTACAGACTCGGGTTCAGGTACAGACTCGGGTTCAGGTACAGACTCGGGTTCAGATACAGACTCGGGTTCAGATACAGACTCGGGTTCAGATACAGACTCAGGTTAGATACAGACTCAGGTTCAGATACAGACTCAGGTTCAGATACAGACTCAGGTTCAGGTACAGACTCAGGATCAGATACAGACTCAGGATGAGATACAGACTCAGGTTCAGATACAGACTCAGGTTCAGGTACAGACTCAGGATCAGGTACAGACTCAGGATCAGATACAGACTCAGGATGAGATACAGACTCAGGTTCAGATACAGACTCAGGTTCAGGTACAGACTCAGGATCAGGTACAGACTCAGGTTCAGGTACAGACTCAGGATCAGGTACAGACTCAGGTTCAGGTACAGACTCAGGTTCAGGTACAGACTCAGGATCAGATACAGACTCAGGATCAGGTACAGACTCAGGTTCAGGTACAGACTCGGGTTCAGATACAGACTCGGGTTCAGATACAGACTCGGGTTTAGGTACAGACTCGGGTTCAGGTACAGACTCAGGATCAGATACAGACTCAGGATCAGGTTCAGATACAGACTCAGGTTCAGGTACAGACTCGGGTTCAGATACAGACTCGGGTTCAGGTACAGACTCGGCTTCAGGTACAGACTCGGCTTCAGGTACAGACTCAGGTTCAGGTACAGACTCGGGTTCAGGTACAGACTCGGGTTCAGGTACAGACTCGGGTTCAGATACAGACTCGGGTTCAGGTACAGACTCGGGTTCAGGTACAGACTCGGGTTCAGGTACAGACTCGGGTTCAGATACAGACTCAGGATCAGATACAGACTCAGGATCAGACACAGACTCGGGATCAGGTACAGACTCAGGTTGAGGTACAGACTCGGGTTGAGGTACAGACTCGGGTTGAGATACAGACTCGGGTTCAGGTACAGACTCGGGTTCAAGTACAGAATCGGGTTCAGGTACAGACTCAGGTTTAGATACAGACTCAGGTTCAGGTACAGACTCAGGTTCAGGTACAGACTCGGGATCAGGTACAGACTCGGGTTCAGGTACAGACTCGGGATCAGGTACAGACTCGGGTTCAGGTACAGACTCAGGATCAGACACAGACTCGGGATCAGGTACAGACTCGGGTTCAGGTACAGACTCGGTTTCAGGTACAGACTCGGTTTCAGGTACAGACTCGGTTTCAGGTACAGACTCAGGTTCAGGTACAGACTCAGGATCAGGTACAGACTCAGGTTCAGGTACAGACTCAGGTTCAGGTACAGACTCACGTTCATGTACAGACTCAGGTTCAGATACAGACTCAGGTTCAGATACAGACTCAGGTTCAGGTACAGACTCACGTTCATGTACAGACTCAGGTTCAGGTACAGACTCAGGTTCAGATACAGACTCAGGTTCAGATACAGACTCAGATACAGACTCAGGTTCAGATACAGACTCAGGTTCAGGTACAGACTCAGGTTCAGATACAGACTCAGGTTCAGATACAGACTCAGGTTCAGATACAGACTCAGATACAGACTCAGGTTCAGATACAGACTCAGGTTCAGGTACAGACTCAGGTTCAGATACAGACTCAGGTTCAGATACAGACTCAGGTTCAGATACAGACTCAGATACAGACTCAGGTTCAGATACAGACTCAGGTTCAGATACAGACTCAGGTTCAGATACAGACTCAGATACAGACTCAGGTTCAGATACAGACTCAGGTTCAGATACAGACTCAGGTTCAGGTACAGACTCAGGTTCAGATACAGACTCAGGTTCAGATACAGACTCAGGCTCAGATACAGACTCAGGTTCATATACAGGCTCAGGTTCAGATACAGACTCAGGATCAGGTACAGACTCAGGTTCAGATACAGACTCAGGTTCAGATACAGACTCAGATACAGACTCAGGTTCATATACAGGCTCAGGTTCAGATACAGACTCAGGATCAGGTACAGACTCAGGTACAGGTACAGACTCAGGTTCAGAGCGCCAGAGATAAAACACACTAACAACACAAAATCCTGCTGCAGCAGGTGGAGGCGGATCCACTTAAATAGCCCTCACACCAGGTGCAGCAGAAGATGGGGAGAGAGAGCAGCCAGGAGTCTGCTGACACCCGCTGGTGGCTGATGGAACTGCAGATGGGATGATAATTAATGCCAGCCACCAATCGGGCCTGGGGTTCTTATACCTCTTGTGCGGGTCATAACACAAGCTTTAGCTACGTGGGTCCTGCTGGTACCTCCAGTTAAACCCACATCAGCCCTGAGGCAGGACAGGGGGTTACAATGAAAAAAAGCCTTACATTACCCGCAGTCCAGTGCTGTTCTCCCGGAGCTGTACAGCTGCAGCACAGATACACCGAAGCAGTACCCACCGCCCTGGCACCCGCCACTCACTCAAGTGAAGTGGAAACGGTAGAGCGTCGCTGGACTGTGGCTAAGGTAAGGTTTTTTTTCATTGTAACCCCCTGTCCTGCCCCCAGGAGAGGCTGGCAGGGAGGGCGGAGGTGTTTTTAACTGGAGGATCAAGAAGACTCACATAGCTGAAGCTTGTTTTTTTTGTAACCCCCCCCCTGTCCTGCCTCAATGCAAAACGGGGGTGGCAGGGTGGGGGGTTGTTCTTTTACTGGAATTTCACTCTAAGGACCTTACGCTGGAATGATTTATGCGTGTAAGGGGGCACTTTCACCGGTAGGGCGCTAATGAGGTCTAATAATTGTCATTTTATTTGAAGTGATCCTACCAAACCATGAGATAGAACCAGGGCCAGGACAACAGGCAGATGCTCAGGGTTCTGAACATTGTAATTGGTTCCATACAGGGTGTCTTACACGGAGGTCGGTTTATTGCCAAGGTAAGCTAAATAATGGGGAATCGGGCAGCTATAGGTGTGTTACCACTGGGGGCAGAAGAGACAAGGTGATCTATATAATGGGGAATCCGGCAGCTATAGGTGTGTTACCACTGGGGGCAGAACAGACAAGGTAAGCTAAATAATGGGGAATCGGGCAGCTATAGGTGTGCTACCACTGGGGGCAGAAGAGACAAGGTGATCTATATAATGGGGAATCGGGCAGCTATAGGTGTGTTACCACTGGGGGCAGAAGAGACAAGGTGATCTATATAATGGGGAATCGGGCAGCTATAGGTGTGTTACCACTGGGGGCAGAAGAGACAAGGTGATCTATATAATGGGGAATCCGGCAGCTATAGGTGTGTTACCACTGGGGGCAGAAGAGACAAGGTGATCTATATAATGGGGAATCGGGCAGCTATAGGTGTGTTACCACTGGGGGGCAGAAGAGACAAGGTGATCTATATAATGGGGAATCGGGCAGCTATAGGTGTGTTACCACTGGGGGCAGAAGAGACAAGGTGATCTATATAATGGGGAATCCGGCAGCTATAGGTGTGTTACCACTGGGGGCAGAAGAGACAAGGTAATCTATATAATGGGGAATCCGGCAGCTATAGGTGTGTTACCACTGGGGGCAGAAGAGACAAGGTGATCTATATAATGGGGAATCGGGCAGCTACAGGTGTGTTACCACTGGGGGCAGAAGAGACAAGGTGATCTATATAATGAGGAATCGGGCAGCTACAGGTGTGTTACCACTGGGGGCAGAAGAGACAAGGTGATCTATATAATGAGGAATCCGGCAGCTATAGGTGTGTTACCACTGGGGGCAGAAGAGACAAGGTGATCTATATAATGGGGAATCGGGCAGCTATAGGTGTGTTACCCTTGGGGGCAGAAGAGACAAGGTGATCTATATAATGGGGAATCGGGCAGCTATAGGTGTGTTACCACTGGGGGCAGAAGAGACAAGGTGATCTATATAATGGGGAATCGGGCAGCTATAGGTGTGTTACCACTGGGGGCAGAAGAGACAATCCCCTCGATTCAAAGAGCAAAAAGTTAATTGATTTCGTATCGAGAATCGTAAGTTTGGGTGGGTGTTAGTCATTTTTTCATGTTTTTTTGGCCATTCCCGACTCGCACGAGCCTACGTACGAATGCGTATATGCTCTTACGATCAGCGGCAGTGCGTTCGTAAATTTTAGGATCAAAACGTAAAACTTAGGATCAAATCCTAAAACTTACGATGAAAACGTAAAACTTAGGATAATTGGATGTGTTTAGGTGTGATTCAGAGAAACCTGTAAACGCGTTTTAAAAGAAAGCCACAGCCGACACCTTTTAGCAGCCGGATTGCTGTTCTTGAACAGGTTTTTTGGCTATGTGGAGGAGTCTGGGCGTCTTGTGCTCCAATGAACTGCATGTATCAGCATGGCCGAGGCCATTAATTGTATGGCAATGCATGCCTGATTTAATACATTTCCATGTATGCATTCTAAAAGCATTTTAATGTGGACCTTAATTAGTCCTTTGCATGTAAACCTTTATTTTGCAATATATTTGCGTTAATTAAAGAAACTTATGTCCTTTGTTATTTATTGTTAAATTGATGTACTAGAATAATATTTTTAGATAGCATTTATTGTTTTAGTTGTTTACCTTTGCTTTGTTTAATTAGTTAAGCACATCTTTGGTCAGATGCATCACACTTACTGAGGAGAGGAGAGCGGGATAAAGTGCAGGATGTGGGTTACTGCTGTATTTTGCCCCCAGAGCTGGGGGCACGGACAGTCACAAGGCCCTTTCTGTTTGCAGGCTGCCCGAGAATACCTGAGCCGCCATCTTGGCTGTTTCTAGACTCATAACATGCAGAAGTTGCTGGGTGTTTTTTAATATTTGAGAGCAATCTGTATGTAGAGGGTGTGGCTAACCACACACCAAAAATTTAAGTTGTACCATTTGAAGCCAAAATATTAAAATTAAAACCACACGTAAAAAATGCAAGTTAACTAAAAATTAAACAAAGTAAGATTTTATTATGCAAATGCATTCATTAATGGTTGGTTTCTACAAAATGAATGAAATAAAGAAAAATAAGACCAAATATTTAGAATGCACTTTAATGAGCTAAGTTTGTAGTGCGCGGCCGCAAGATCAGAAGGATTTACGTCCAGACCAAAAAGGAAAAAGGGCAAAACCAATGTTGCAACCTGAGAAATGAAACGGAAAATTCAGGATGGAAACTGACATAGGTCTGATTCCCGAACTGCCATACGAACGGACGTATATTTTAGGATAGAAGCGTATTTGCTTATTGAATCACTCGCAAGTTCATACGAACGCACGAGCGGACGTGAAAAATAGGATGATCGTGAGCCAAATCCAAGCTGTTACATGTTTCTTTGAATCAACCCATATGTGACCTATATAATGGGGAATCGGGCAGCTATAGGTGTGTTACCACTGGGGGCAGAAGAGACAAGGTGATCTATATAATGGGGAATCGGGCAGCTATAGGTGTGTTACCACTGGGGGCAGAAGAGACAAGGTGATCTATATAATGGGGAATCGGGCAGCTACAGGTGTGTTACCACTGGGGGCAGAAGAGACAAGGTGATCTATATAATGGGGAATCGGGCAGCTATAGGTGTGTTACCACTGGGGGCAGAAGAGACAAGGTGATCTATATAATGGGGAATCCGGCAGCTATAGGTGTGTTACCACTGGGGGCAGAAGAGACAAGGTAATCTATATAATGGGGAATCAGGCAGGAGACACATTGAGCCAGAAGGTTTTGCTATTATTCACCAGAACCAAATCACAGAATATAAACCGCACCAGTCTGACAATATTATAGCGTGTACACCTAGGGTAAGTAAACCGTAAATGAACCAAAGACGGGAGGGGTCCCACCTACCCCCCCCCCCCCAATTACCCAGAATCAAGTGGCACCACTGTAATGATTTGTACAAATTTCAAACATTTTTATTTAGCCATAATTGACACAAACAACACGTTTAAAAACATCTAAAAAACATAAACACGGGCTCCACCCCTCCTCCCCTCAGTGACCTCCAGTTGAGGGACCGGGGAAGGAAACTTTTGTGGTTTCTGCATGCCCAACTGGTTGCTTTCATCAAATCACATACTCCCGGGATGGACTTCTCTCGCCCCCTCACGGCTCTGGAGAGGATCCTGAGGGATTAAAACCCCCCCAAAACACACAATTTCTATTATGTACAAAATTCTTGGAGGAGGACTGGGATCTACCCCAATTTTGCAAAAGATGGGAGGGGGAGTTGGAACAGACATTCGAGATGAAGGAGTGGGAGAAATCCTTACCCTAACCCATAAGTTATCCATGGCAAGCAGGGCACAGGAAAAGAACTATAAAATATTAGCCAGATGGTACAAGTGTCCGGCAGACTAAGTGAAATTCGGGGGATCCGAGTGAGGGTTGTGTTGGAGGTGCAACAGAATCCCAGGGACTATGGTTCATATCTGGTGGGAATGCCCGGTAGTGAGGTCCTTCTGGGAGTGTTGGGAATTTTCAAATATCTGACGCTGGAATCCGTCCCGAACACACCACAGGTGACCCTTCTCTCAATGCTCCCGGGGTCGGTGGCGTCAAGTAAAAAGGGTTTGTTGAAGCATTTGCTCACTGCCGCCAGGACTGTGATCCCCAGGCATTGGCGGACTAACGTCACCCCCTCCCTAACAGAATGGTACAGGGAGGACGGAGGAAATGTCTCTGGAGAAGGTCGAGGATGGGGCGCAGAGGTTCTCTAGAACATGGACCTTGTGGGAGGTTTATAGGACTCTCGGGGCTTTTGAACGCTGTTGGAGCGTGACTGATAGATGGGGGTGTGGTGTGCCAGGCGGTTCAGTAGAGGCGGGGTGGCGTTTGGGGGGGCTGCGGGTTGGAGTGTGGGGTTCCGGGGGCCCTGAGAGTTGGGTTCTTCTTTAGTACATCTATTTTCTTACCTTCCTCTTTATTCTTCTTTTGCCCTTCTTTTTCCTTCTTCTCTTTGTTAACAGGGGCTGGCAGGGCAGTGACGATGGTACTGTTAATAGGGTGTGTCATATCGAGGCCACGTAAGTGAAGCGTAATCTATCTGTTATGGCGATCCGGACTGGAGTATTTTGCCTGCCCTGTTACTAGGGTTGGGTTCTAGATTCGCTTCGGCTAATAGTTGGTCGTAGGTTATCGCCGGGCGTCCCCCAGTAAAGGTGTTAAGAGTGTATTGTGCTATTGCATTGCCCTGTATGTTATGTCTCTTCTTTTTCTTCCTGTAATATCTGATGCCTTGTTTGGCTACAAAACTTTAATAAAAATATAAACACAAACCAACACTAGATGGCGCTAATGACCAGCCTCCTATTCATTAACATGTAACTCACTATTTAGCAAGGGCTATTAAATCCCTAAATCCCAAAGTCCACCCGGCAAAAGTGCATGTGCAACAATCATATCTAATTACAAATAAACCATAATAATTCTATGTGCAAAAGTTTCAATCACGTGCAAAATAATACTTTGTACAGCACTACGGAAGATGATGGTGCTATATATATATATATTAATAATAAAATCCAGGAGCTTCATAAGATTCTGCAAACTAGAGATGGGCCGAGTAATGGTCAGTAAGAGCCTATGATGTACCCACAACCTTAACTCCCTCGATATCGACATTATTCCTGATGGCAATAGCTGGTGGTTCAATTGTTAGGATAAAGAGGAGGGGTGAGATGACTCACCCCTGCCGCCGTCCCCTTACCGATCAGAAAAGGATCTGACATCAGAGCAGCAGACCCCGGGCTGAAGGATTATGATAGAGAGCCTTTACCCAAGAGATAAACTCGGGATCAAAGCCAAAACAGGACAATAGTAGTAGATATGTAGTCCTGTGACAGGGAGTCAATGAATATTGAGCCCCAGTAAGTGCCCCTGGAGCCCTCTTTCCAGCATTATCTGCATAAGGTGGACTCCCTTTCATACATTATCGGGTCCCTGCCTTCACGACATGAATCCCACCTGGTCTGGGTGGACAAGTGAGCTCAAATAGGGGTCGATTCTTGAAACTTAGGACTTTTATGTTGATTTTAAGAAGAGAGATGGGCCTATAGTTCTCTATGTTATGAGTGTCTTTGTCAGGTTTAGGGACCATAGTTAGGTGTTCCAAAAACGAGGGGCACGCAGGTGTGATCTATTTTTAAAGAGGACCAAAACCCACCCTGGAGTCTATGAGACTCCAGGGCAGGCATACTTGCTCCTCCTGATCAGGATGCCCCGCTGTGTCAGGTCGCCCAAAAACTCACCTTTGTTCCCGGTCCAACAGCACATGTAGAAGCAGCTGCGCATCCTTGCTATCCCTTTTACAGGGTGCGTGCCCATGCCAGGCATTTGTGAATAGCTGGTGCAGGCACGCTCCCTGTTAGAGGGTAGCGGTAGGATGCGGCCACCAGCGCACTCAGATCCACTCCGCTTAGATGAGCTCCTGGATGAAGGTGCTCGAGCGGATCAGAGCGTGCTGATTGGACGAGCGTCGCGCAAATGCATTGTATGACTGGGAAGAAGAGAGTTTATTCAGTTGACCTGGGGTATTTCACACAGCGGGGCACCCCCGATTAGGGTGCCCCAGGGGCAAGGACCAAAACCCAGTATAGTCAAAATTGGGTCACTTTAAGGCCATTCAGCATTTTGGTAAGTTGTGAGGGGCCAGGATACCGTTACATTTTTTATAATAAAGGGCAGAGAAACCGTCAGGGCCTGGTGCTTTCCTGTAATACTTTTCAATATTTAAAACTAAGCATTTACTGTCTCTCCATGAACTGACTGGAGGTTCTTAATCTATCTGTGTAATTTAATCCATTTCGTTTAATCTACCTAGTTTAATTAAAATAATGAATAAAAATCATTTTACATGTAAAATCAGCAGGAAATGACAATCTATAAACGCCTTCTTTTAATAAAACGATTTCCACATTTAGAAAATAGCTTCTCCCATGGACTTGTTTTTGACAAATGTATGAAGGTTCCAGAGGAATAAAATGTTTATGATCTCAATTATTAATTAATTATTAAATCACTAATATTACTGATAAATAGATAACTTGGATGAATGTGGAATCTGTGGATGTTTACCTGCTGTTTATTATGATTCTGATCCGGAGCTGGCTGATTCAGAGGAAATAATGCGCATATAATATACCATAAAGTTTATTTTGGTGAATTGCATCAATATTCATTATATATATATAAATATATATATATACATACACACACACACACACACACACACACACACACAGACTCAAGTAATGTTATGTCTGAGTTTTTCTCCTAGGAATTATTTGCTAAAGGTCTTTCAACTATTTAACTGAAACCATATGTTTTGTGTCTAGGCTAAGGAGATAGTGTTACATGCCTGAGGGGAAAAATGGTTTGACAAGAGGGATAACATTTAAGGAGAAAAGACGGGCTCTCTGTCTTGCTTCTCTCTGCTTTGGTCTCTGAACTTTCAGCATGGAAAAGACATGAAAAGCTGCCACGTGGGCAGGATGGGGGGGCTGGGCAGAAGACAAAAGGCCCTAGTTGAATTAGCCTGAGAAAGAATTGCTGTTTCTTTATATGGACACTCGGCTTACATTTCTGGACATTGCAACTTACATCATATTTATACCGCTCATATTATTTTTCTGTAATTTAACCGGCTCTAACTAAATTAAATCCACTTATCGATTTTTGGTTTCGGCCAATACTTGTTCCTTAAATCATCATAGCTGAGATCATTTCTGGATGGCCCAAATACTCCTTGTAAAAGGAAATGAACTTATTACAACAAAATAAATTTGATTTATGAGAAAAACGTTTCCAACACTAGTAGCAGGAATTTGGCTTCTCCCCTGTGTGAACTATTTTATGTCTGATCACAGCCAATTTGTGAGAAAAACCTTCCCCACATTCAGGACAAAAATACAGCTTTTCTTCCGTATGATCACTTTGATGAGCGATAAGGCTCGATTCATCCGAGAAACATTGCCCACATTCAGAACAGGAATGCGACTTTTCTTCTATGTGAACTCTTTCATGTCTGATAAGACTCGATTTTAAAATGAAATTCATCCCACAATCTGAACATGAATATGGCTTCTCCTCTGTATGAACTCTCTCATGAGCAGTAAGGCTGGATTCTGCAGTAAAACATTCCCCGCATTGAGAGCAGGAATACGGCTTCTCTCCTGTATGAACTCTTTCATGAGTAATAAGGTCTGCATTCCTAGAAAAAGATTTCTCACATTCAGAACAACGATATGGCTTCTCTCCTGTATGAAAACTTTCATGAGCAAGAAGGCTTGTTCTTTTAGCAAAACATTTTCCACACTGGGGGCATGAATGTGATGGCTTCCCTGTATGAACTTTTTCATGCATGGTAAGCAGGGATTTCATGCCAAAACTTTTCCCGCATTCATAGCAGGAATATGGCTTCTCCCCTGTATGAAGTCTTTGATGTCTTATAAGGTGCGGTTTCTGAGAAAAACATTTCCCACATTCAGAACATGAATATGGCTTCTCTCCCGTATGGACTCTTTCATGTCTGATGAGAATCGATTTAAAAAGAAAATGAATCCCGCATTCTGAACAGGAATACGGCGCCTCTCCTGTATGAACTCTTTCATGAGCAATGAGGTCTGATTCTTTAGCAAAACAGTCTCCACATTGGGAACATGAATGTGACGACTTCCCTGTATGAACGATTTCATGTCTGATAAGTTGTGATTTATCAGCAAAACATCTTCCACATTCATCACAGGTATATGGCTTCTCTCCTGTATGAACTCTTTCATGACTTCTAAGGTTGGCTTTCTTAGAAAAACATTTCCCACATTCAGAACAAGAATACGGCTTCTCCCCAGTATGAACTCTTTCATGAATAATAAGGTTTGCTTTTCCTGAAAAACACTTCCCACATTCAGAGCACGAGTATGGCTTCTCTCGAGCATGAGCTCTTTCATGGTTGATAAGCTTTGTTTTCTGAAAAAAACATCTCCCACATACAGAACAAGAATACGTCTTCTCCCCTGCATGAACTCTTTCATGAAAGATGAGGCTTGCTTTTCCAGAAAAACATTTCCCACATTCAGGGCATGGGTACGGCTTCTCTCCTGTATGAACTCTTTCGTGACTTCTAAGGTTGGCTTTCTTAGAAAAACTTTTCCCACATTCAGAACAAGAAAATGGATTTTCTCCTGTATGAACTCGTTCGTGAATATTAAGGTGTTCCTTATCAGAATAACATTTCCCGCATTCAGAGCATGAATACGGCTTCTCTCCTGTATGAACTCTCACATGAAGGTTAAGGCGCGCTTTCCTAGAAAAACATTTCCCACATTCAGAACAACAGTACGGCTTCTCCCCTGTATGAACTAGTATATGAGCGCTGAGATGTGATTTCTGATAATAACATTTCCCACATTCAGAACAGGAATATGGCTTCTCTCGTGTAGGAATCCTTTTATGTTTGGTAAGCATGTGTTTTGAAGAAAAACCTTTCTCATATTCAGAATATGGCTTCTCTCTTGTATGAACTCTTTCATGAATGACGACCTGTGATTTTTTGATAAAAACCTTCTCACATTTGGAACATGGATAAGTCTGTTTAGGTTCTGTATGATGAGTGACAGGATGTGGGAAATCAGGAACACTCCCTGGCTGTGTTGAGAGGTGAGATGCCAGTTGTACAGGGTGCAGTGCAGGATGGGAGTTTAGGAAAGCTAGGTCTCCTCTAGTCTCTGCAGCGATGCCCATGTGTTCTGTTTTACCCTCTGAAGAGAAAGTGGCTCGGCCCTCAGTATGGTTCTGTATAGATTGTTTATCTGGAAGAAAGAAAATATGAAGATGAGAAGGTTACAGAGGAACTACGGTGTATTTAACAAGCTGGACATAAATACAGACAGCCACAATCACTAATCTCATCATCACTTTTTGTAAAGACAACATCCAGCGAGAAGCAGAGTAAGAGGAGCTCAGATCTTACGTGAAAGCTGTGGCCAATATTGATCACTGCTTCTGTGTGTGCACATTGGATGCTCCAGGGAGCCGGGGCAGACAGTTTTGGGACAGGTCAACATTAAGGGTGGCAAAATCGATCTTCTGTCCTGGGGATCTGCTGGATTAGCTCTGATTGGACAATTACAATTTGGCTGATTCAAAATATTTACTTTACTGAATAAGTAAACTGCACCGATTTACTCCAATTAATGCACTTAAAAACTTGTGTCCACATTTAACCAAAGGGGGTTACTGTTGTTCTACAGAGGACACCATGGAAAGTGGAAATATCTGTGACTGGCTGGAAAAGCTGGCTGTTTGCTGCATGAGGAAACCATTTACCTCTTTGTGCTGCTGGTACAGGCAGTCCAACATATGTTGGGTGGCGTTCCGGCATGTCTGGACATTGCAGATTAAGTGGTGTTCCTGGAGGACCATTCTGTCACAGCAAGTCTAGGAAAGCATGTTTGAAAGCATAGGATCGGCCAAAGCGAACTCAAACTCTCCTGGATATGGGCAGCACATCCTCCAGACCAACATATGTTTTTAAGAAGTGTCTGACCACGAAATTGATCACATGCGCATGTGTCATGCGACCTAGACGCAGCCACAATGTTCACCCTGTTATCTGCAACCACCTTACCCAATCAAATCGGATGTGGAGACAGCCAGTGGGGATTTCCTCACTCATGGCAGCTTCTCCTCCGCTGTTTGGCTTTTCTCACCCAGACTCAGCATGTGTCATACAGCTTTGCACTGATGAAAAGATGGAGGAGGAGGGTAAGCTACATTCTGCTTTCTGCCGTCTGTTGAGGAGGAAGTGGAGCAGGATAGGCGACTGGTGTCCAAAGTTAAAGTGGATCAGCAATACCTAAGGTGTGTTACTAATGCCTGACTTTGTTGCATTGGGGAATCTTACTGCAAAAGGTTGTGACCTTGGCCATAGCTGTTACACCAAGTATTTAATGTTACATGCACTGTGCTGCACACAGCAGCCAGCTGCATAGATTGCCCACCTTTTCTTCCACATAAATGTGCAAGTTGGGGTTGGCTTTGTTGGAGAAAAAATGGCAAATGGGGATGCGCCTAAAAATAATTATTTGGCTGGCACACCAATATGCATATACAAAGAAATAAGCAAACAAATCAGATGGGTGCTTCTTCCTATGCGATAAATTCCTCAACTAATCCCCTATATAACCATCAGACAAAAATATAAGGAAGTCGAAGCACACCCAATAGAATATATGCCAAGAAAACATTTTTATATAAAAAGAAGTAACAATTATTTACACTTGTATACACACATGTACTATAATAACAATGCAATATTATAGACAGAGGATAAGCACTCTCCATACATATAGTGAAAAAAAGGATACACGTCTCATCCGAGTATGTTGTTCTGGGGAGGCTGTGTGCACCATAACACTAGAAAATGTAAATGAAAGTTAACCTTAGCAGTAACTGTCTATGCAATAAGCCATATAGTAGTGGTAAAACATTACCTCCCAGCTATATAGTTAGGTGCGTGCACAGTAGTCCCCAGCTTTGTCACATACAGGGTTAAAGTCTAAGTACAAATCCAGTCAAGGCAAATGTATAGAAAAGTGCTGATTGCTACAAACATTTAAATATGTCTGAATCAGAGAATAGCATTGTCATCATCTTGCAGACTATCGAGTAAACAATGGTAACAATAGAAAGCTGTAACGATGACGGCCCGTCATTTGTATTAATGTACATAACATGACATGAAAATGGCAGTCTCACTTAACATACAGAGTGAAATATGAAGATAGATCGCTTAAAAAGATTACCAATGTTTTACAGCTCCCGGCGGTTTCATCAGGGTTGCGATCCCCAGAACAACATACTCGGATGAGATGTGTATCCTTTTTTCACCATATGTATGGAGAGTGCTTACCCTCTGTCTATAATATTACATTGTTATCATAGTACGTGTGTATACAACTGTAAATAATTGTTACTTATTCTTATATAAAAATGTCTGGCTTGATAATGCTGCTACAAGTAGCACTGGGTCTGGCCAAATGGCTGCTGCCCACAGAGCCTGCTGTGGCTCCTACCTGGCACTGTAGGAAATTGAGGAGGCTGGGGCTTCCAAACGTCCCATCTACCTGCATTTTACAAGCAGTTTCACGGATGGGATTTCCAAAAGATCGGTGGACACCCGTGTGAAAAATAGGGCAAATATTAAATTTAATTTTATCGCTGATGCCCGGCATCCCTCTTTAAGATTCTCTGTACATAGCAAATGTCACCTTTACAAGGCCAGCAGGAAAAGGAAGTCCATATATGGGCATGAGGTTCTGACACTCAGAAAAGGCAGTTTGAGGATGAAAGCCCCCCTGTCGCTCCCCTAACACCTTGGTCAGACAGCGAGGGGCCATGATCCTCATCTGCTGGGGAGATGTGATAGCATATGGGAGCTTCAAAAGAATTACACAGGACCTGTGTCTGGGAGGAGGGGGGTGGAGGGGCAGAGGCCGCGCTTAAAGATAGGCCAAGGAGACGAGAACAGGGTCACTTCTGGGGAGGTCACGGTGCAAGCATGCTGGAGGTGCCCATCAACAAGCTTGCCTCTTACCTCTATGTGGGAGCTCATTATCACCACTCTACATCTGCATGTTAAGGTAACTGACTATTATATATCTCTGTGTAACTCGCTGTAACCTGTAACCCACTACTCAGAACAGCATTTGTATTCATTCATATTCCATTATAGCCAAATGTTTGTTATCACTGCCTAGTGTGCGCTCATTGCATTAAAACTTATATTTCACTTTTTGCCTTAGCCAAGAATCTGTGTGTCCACAGGCTTTGGGCCTGGTAATCTTGCTAGGAGGGCTCAGACAGGGGTTTGGGGAAAGTGGTCTGTGTGTCCGGAGGTCCGTGATTGATGGTCTCGTGACCCGCGGTTCCCTGACAATTTGGTGGCAGCGTGGTGGAATAAGGCAAATAGTGTGAGTGTGGGCCCCATACTCACATACACTAAAGATTACCAGCAGTAGCTTTTTTGTTGCTGGGATCTTAGGATCAGCTCAACACTAGGCAAAGTCTGACAGTGGTTACAATAGTAACTAATAATCAGCCTAGTTAAAGTTGCCTCTGGCGACGAAACGCGTCGGCGGTGGCGGAATATCACTGAGGTACCTACATCTTCATTTTCGGCTGACACAGCCCTCTTGTTGGCATAAGCTGTTTCACTCCAGGAGTTGGTGAGAAAAACGTCGCCTGATTTTGATTCAACTGCTGTCTTTAATTATTTGTTTGTGAGTGCACATTTTATACATTTATTAAATTGTCTTGGGTCTAAACGGAGTTACACGAGATCCTTTCTTTATTATCTCCCGGTAATTGGTTGGCTTGGTCTATCTGTGAATGCTGTTGGTTGGCCTGATTTATTCGTGAATGCTGGCGAGTAACATCTGACGATAGGACCTGCTTGCTATCCATCTGCGGACGTATTATGAAGGCACTTGTTATCCTTTCTAGTCGGTAAGGATTTGCACTATTGGTGGCGGTTCTGGCTGGACTTTTCACCGTGTGAAGGTGCACGCGTTATGGGATAGAAATCATCCTTTTGCACTCACCTAAATCGAAGGCTGCTCTGTGTTTTTAAATATAGTGGTTACAATAGGTTGTGTGACCACAACAGTGCGCAATATCTGTCAGTGACCAGCAGCTGCAGGCATGTGAGTGGCACCAGGGCCAGAAGCAGGGATGTGACTGCCGATGTTACACTGGGTGTGGAGGGGCCAAGACAGGGCTCTTCCAGAAGCCAGTCACCGACCCTCAGCATCCCAGAGGACCGTGCCCCGCCTGCCGGTCCCCCCAGCCAAGCAGGCTCAGACACTCTCCTGCACGCTGCTCTGGCAAGTCTCCGGGCTGGAGACCGGGCCACCTATGAGGTCCTGATTGAGGCTGCCGAGTGCCAAGCAGAACGCGAGGAACGTCGTGAGCAAGAGAAGATCGAGGATGCAGAAAACCAAGCAGAATGTAAGGAACGCCGTAAACGAGAGCAGATCGAGGCTGCCGAGCGCCAAGTGGAACACGAGAAATGCTGTGAATGTGAGCAGATCGAGGCTGCAGAACACCAAGCAGAACGTAAGGAACGCCATGAACGCGAGCAGATCAAGGCTGCTGAGCATCAAGCAGAACGCGAGGAATTCTGTGAACGCGAGCAGATCGAAGCTGCAGAAAATCGTGAATGTAAGCAGATTGAGGCTGCACAGCGCCAAGCAAACGCGAGCAGATCGAGGCTGCAGAACATTATGAATGTGAGCAGATTGAGGCTGCACAGCGCCAAGCAGAACGCGAGCAGATCGAGGCTGCAGAACATTATGAATGTGAGAAGATTGAGGCTGCACAGCGCCAAGCAGAACGCGAGCAGATCGAGGCTGCAGAACATCGTGAACGTGAGCAGACTGAGGCTGCACAGCGCCAAGCAGAAAGCGAGCAGATCGAGGCTGCAGAACATCATGAACGTGAGCAGATTGAGGCTGCACAGCGCCAAGCAGAACGCGAGCAGATCGAGGCTGCAGAACATTGTGAACGTGAGCAGATTGAGGCTGCACAGCACCAAGCAGAACACGAGCAGATCGAGGCTGCAGGACATCGTGAACGTGAGCAGACTGAGGCTGTACAGCGCCAAGCAGAACGCGAGCAGTTCGAGGCTGCAGAACATCGTGAACGTGAGCAGATTGAGGCTGCACAGCGCCAAGCAAAACGCGAGCAGATCGAGGCTGCAGAACATCGTGAACGTGAGCAGATTGAGGCTGCACAGCGCCAAGCAGAACGCGAGCAGATCGAGGCTGCAGAACATCGTGAACGTGAGCAGATTGAGGCTGCACAGCGCCAAGCAGAACGCAAGCAGATCGAGGCTGCAGGACATCGTGAACGTGAGCAGACTGAGGCTGCACAGCGCCAAGCAGAACGCGAGCAGTTCGAGGCTGCAGAACATCGTGAACGTGAGCAGATTGAGGCTGCACAGCGCCAAGCAAAACGCAAGCAGATCGAAGCTGCAGAACATCATGAACGTGAGCAGATTAAGGCTGCGCAGCGCCAAGCAGAACACGAGCAGATCAAGGCTGCAGAACATCATGAACGTGAGCAGATTGAGGCTGCACAGCGCCAAGCAGAACGTGAGCAGATCGAGGCTGCAGAACATTGTGAACGTGAGCAGATTGAGGCTGCACAGCACCAAGCAGAACACGAGCAGATCGAGGCTGCAGGACATCGTGAACGTGAGCAGACTGAGGCTGCACAGCGCCAAGCAGAACGCGAGCAGTTCGAGGCTGCAGAACATCGTGAACGTGAGCAGATTGAGGCTGCACAGCGCCAAGCAGAACACGAGCAGATCGAGGCTGCAGAACATCGTGAACGTGAGCAGATTGAGGCTGCACAGCGCCAAGCAGAACGCGAGCAGATCGAGGCTGCAGAACATCGTGAACGTGAGCAGATTGAGGCTGCACAGCGCCAAGCAGAACGCGAGCAGATCGAGGCTGCAGGACATCGTGAACGTGAGCAGACTGAGGCTGCACAGCGCCAAGCAGAACGCGAGCAGTTCGAGGCTGCAGAACATCGTGAACACGAGCAGAATGAGGCTGCAGAACATCATGAACGTGAGCAGATTAAGGCTGCGCAGCGCCAAGCAGAACGTGAGCAGATTGAGGCTGCACAGCGCCAAGCGAAACACGAGGAACCCCGTGAATGCGAGCAGATCGAGGCTGCACATTGCCAAGTGGAACACGAGGACGCCGTGAATGTGAGCAGATTGAGACTGCACAGCACCAAGCTGACCGCGAGGAGCGCCGTGAACGCAAGCAGATTGAGGCTGCACAGCGTCAAGCGGAATGCGAGCAGATTGAGGCTGCACAGCGCCAAGCGGAACGCGAGAAACGCCGTGAACGCGAGCAGATTGAGGCTGCACAGCGCCAAGCAGAACGCGAGCAGATCGAGGCTGCAGAACATCGTGAACGTGAGCAGATTGAGGCTGCACAGCGCCAAGCAGAACGCGAGCAGATCGAGGCTGCAGGACATCGTGAACGTGAGCAGACTGAGGCTGCACAGCGCCAAGCAGAACGCGAGCAGTTCGAGGCTGCAGAACATCGTGAACGTGAGCAGATTGAGGCTGCACAGCGCCAAGCAAAACGCAAGCAGATCGAAGCTGCAGAACATCATGAACGTGAGCAGATTAAGGCTGCGCAGCGCCAAGCAGAACACGAGCAGATCGAGGCTGCAGAACATCATGAACGTGAGCAGATTGAGGCTGCACAGCGCCAAGCAGAACGCGAGCAGATCGAGGCTGCAGAACATTGTGAACGTGAGCAGATTGAGGCTGCACAGCACCAAGCAGAACACGAGCAGATCGAGGCTGCAGGACATCGTGAACGTGAGCAGACTGAGGCTGCACAGCGCCAAGCAGAACGCGAGCAGTTCGAGGCTGCAGAACATCGTGAACATGAGCAGATTGAGGCTGCACAGCGCCAAGCAGAACGCGAGCAGATCGAGGCTGCAGAACATCGTGAACGTGAGCAGATTGAGGCTGCACAGCGCCAAGCAGAACACGAGCAGATCAAGGCTGCAGAACATCGTGAACGTGAGCAGATTGAGGCTGCACAGCGCCAAGCAGAACGCGAGCAGATCGAGGCTGCAGGACATCGTGAACGTGAGCAGACTGAGGCTGCACAGCGCCAAGCAGAACGCGAGCAGTTCGAGGCTGCAGAACATCGTGAACGTGAGCAGATTGAGGCTGCACAGTGCCAAGCAAAACGCAAGCAGATCGAAGCTGCAGAACATCATGAACGTGAGCAGATTAAGGCTGCGCAGCGCCAAGCAGAACACGAGCAGATCGAGGCTGCAGAACATCATGAACGTGAGCAGATTAAGGCTGCACAGCGCCAAGCAGAACGCGAGCAGATCGAGGCTGCAGAACATCGTGAACGCGAGCAGAATGAGGCTGCACAGCGGCAAGCGAAATGCGAGGAACGTCGTGAACACGAGCAGATTGAGGCTGCACAGCGGCAAGCGAAATGCGAGGAATGTCGTGAACGTGAGCAGATTGAGGCTGCACAGCGCCAAGCGGAACGCGAGGAATGTCGTGAACGAGAGCAGATCGAGGCTGCACAGCGGCAAGCGGAACAAGAGGAACGCTGTGAACGCGAGCAGATTGAGGCTGAACAGCGCCAAGCGAAACACGAGGAACGCTGTGAACGCGAGCAGATTGAGGCTGAACAGCGCCAAGCGAAACACGAGGAACGTCGTGAACGCGAGCAGATTGAGGCTGCACAGCGGCAAGCGAAATGCGATGAAAGTTGTGAATGTAAGCAGATTGAGGCTGCACAGCGCCAAGCAAAACGCGAGCAGATCGAGGCTGCAGAACATCGTGAACGTGAGCAGATTGAGGCTGCACAGCGCCAAGCAGAACGCGAGCAGATCGAGGCTGCAGGACATCGTGAACGTGAGCAGATTGAGGCTGCACAGCGCCGAGCAGATCGAGGCTGCAGAACATCATTAACGTGAGCAGATTGAGGCTGCACAGCGCCAAGCAGAACGCGAGCAGTTCGAGGCTGCAGAACATCGTGAACACGAGCAGAATGAGGCTGCAGAACATCATGAACGTGAGCAGATTAAGGCTGCGCAGCGCCAAGCAGAACGTGAGCAGATTGAGGCTGCACAGCGCCAAGCGAAACACGAGGAACCCCGTGAATGCGAGCAGATCGAGGCTGCACATTGCCAAGTGGAACACGAGGACGCCGTGAATGTGAGCAGATTGAGACTGCACAGCACCAAGCTGACCGCGAGGAGCGCCGTGAACGCAAGCAGATTGAGGCTGCACAGCGTCAAGCGGAATGCGAGCAGATTGAGGCTGCACAGCGCCAAGCGGAACGCGAGAAACGCCGTGAACGCGAGCAGATTGAGGCTGCACAGCGCCAAGCGGAACGCGAGAAACGCCGTGAACGCGAGCAGATTAAGGCTGCACAGCGCCAAGTGGAATGTGAGGAACGTCGTGAAATCAAGCAGATTGAGGCTGCACAGCGCCAAGCAGAACGTGAGGAACGCCGTGAACGCGAGCAGATCGAGGCTGCAGAGCGCCAAGCCTAACGCGAGGAACGTCGTGAACGGGAGCAGGTTGAGGCTGCACAGCGCCAAGCAGAACACGAGGAACCCCGTGAACGCGAGCAGGTTGAGGCTGCACAGCGCCAAGCGGAACACGAGGAACCCCGTGAATGCGAGCAGATCGAGGCTGCACAGTGCCAAGTGGAACACGAGGACGCTGTGAATGCGAGCAGATTGAGACTGCACAGCACCAAGCTGACCGCGAGGAGCGCCGTGAACGCAAGCAGATTGAGGCTGCACAGCACCAAGCGGAATGCGAGCAGATTGAGGCTGCACAGCGCCAAGCGGAACGCGAGGAGTGCTGTGAACGCGAGCAGATTGAGGCTGCACAGCGCCAAGCGGAACACGAGAAACCCCGTGAATGCGAGCAGATCGAGGCCGCACAGCGCCAAGCGGAACGTGAGGAACGCTGTGAATGCGAGCAGATTGAGGCTGCACAGTGCCAAGCAGAACACGAGGAACCCCGTTAATGCGAGTAGATTGAGGATGCACAGCGCCAAGCGTAACGCAAGGAGCGCCGTGAATGCGAGCAGTTGAGGCTCCACAGCGCCAAGCGGAACGCGAGCAGGTTGAGGCTGCACAGCGCCAAGCGTAACGCAAGGAACGACGTGAATGCGAGCAGTCGAGACTCCACAGCGCCAAGCGGAACGCGAGGAATGCATGAACGTGAGCAGATCGAGGCAGCACAGCGTCAAGCGGAACGCAAGGAACGTCGTGAACGCGAGCAGATTGAGGCTGCACAGCACCAAGCGGAATGCGAGGAACGCCGTGAACGCGAGCAGATTGATGCTGCACAGCGCCAAGCGGAATGTGAGGAACGCTGTGAACGCGAGCAGATTAAGGCTGCACAGCACCAAGCGGAACACGAGGAATGCCGTGAACGTGAGCAGATTGAGGCTGCACAGCGGCAAGCGAAACGCGAGGAACGTTGTGAACGCGGGCAGATCGAGGCTGCACAGCACCAAGCGGAACGCGAGGAATGCCGTGAACCCGAGCAGATTGAGGCTGCACAGTGCCAAGCGGAACACGAGGAACGCCGTGAACGCGAGCAGATTGAGGCTGCACAGCACCAAGCGGAATGCGAGGAACGCCGTGAACGTAAGCAGATTGAGGCTGCACAGCGCCAAGCGGAAAGCGAGGAACGTTGTGAGCGCGAGCAGATCGAGGCTGCAGAACACCAAGCAGAACGCAAGGAACGCCATGAACGCAAGCAGATTGAGGCTGCACAGCGCCAAGCGGAACGTGAGGAACGTTGTGAACGCAAGCAGATTGAGGCTGCATAACGACGTGAACAAGCTGAATGTGCACCCCAGCTCCAAGTACTGCAGCTTAAGCTTCAGCACCCACAACAGCTGGTAGTGGGCCCCCTGAGAACCAGGCCCCAAAGTTGCGTGCAGAGAATTTCCCCGTCTTGGACAAAGGCACAGATCCGGACACCTTTCTGCTGGCTTTCGAAACTGTTTGTCATCAATACCATGTCCCGGAGGATCAGTGGGTCAGGTACTTAACCCCTCGACTTAGGGGTAAAGCCCTGGAAATCTTTGGGTACCTGCCCAGCGAGACCACCCTGAGCTACGAGGGGGTCAAGCAAGCCCTGATCCGACAATATAACCTTACCCCGAAATTGTATCGCAAGAAACTGCGGAGTTTGCGACGGGGCCCCACCGACAGCTGGGCTGACCACATGAGGGCGCTACAGAGAGCAGTCGAGCAGTGGACCGCCGGAGTAGAAATCACCACTATACAGCGACTTCCAGTTTCTCTGGAATTGCCCCGAGGATCTGCAGCAGTTTCTGCGTGACCGGAAGCCGGAGGGGGCCTCAGCAACTGTAGCACTTGTGGATGACTACGCACACAATAGAACCCCTGAGGTCTGGTCCCCCA
Source organism: Gastrophryne carolinensis (assembly GCA_027917425.1). Lineage (NCBI taxonomy): Eukaryota > Metazoa > Chordata > Amphibia > Anura > Microhylidae > Gastrophryne > Gastrophryne carolinensis. Next base: position 2,126,928 of record CM051234.1, read on the forward strand.
GAATGTAACAACGTATACTCCAAGGTGTGCAATTAATATGAGTTATGTGTGTAACCTACCTGCTACAGGGAATGTGGGGGGTAGGTAGTATAATGTGTGCTTCTTCCTCCCGGAGGTGTGGACTTACCTAGGAGTCCCACGTCTCCTGGAACAGCCCTCACCTCAGTCGCAGGTCCCTCCCCAGGAGGGAACTAATGGCTGAACATATTGTTCAGCCATTAGTATGGGACTGGGAGAAGAGGCGACATCTCGCTGCAGCCAGAAGATGCTGATTCCACTGTCCAGGCCAGAGATGTGGGCGGGGCTTCCTGAGAATCATCGAGTATAATAACTTGTCCTATTACTGAGTGTGTGAGCCTTTCATTATTCACTATCCCAGGTATGAAAATCCCACCTCAATACAGATGTATAAAGTGTCGGCTTTATTACTCACCTGGGCTGGTCTGTAGAAGAAGCTCCTCCTCTTTATTCCTCACCGAAACGTCATCCTCCTCGGTTTTTACATCGTCACTCAGTAACGAGTCTGTGAATAAAGATGAAGAGTGACGCCTCTGTACTGAGATGTGTGAGACAGCAGAGTGACTGCACAGTGGGAACAGGGGGGGTGGTTTTATTACTCACCTGGGCTGATGTGTACAGGAAGCTCCGCCTCTTTATTCTGTACCGAAACGTCCTCCTCCTCGTTTTTTACATTTCTCGGTAACGAGTCTGTGAATAAAGATGGAGAGTGACGCCTCTGTACTGAGATGTCTGTGTTACACAGAGCAGGGTAAGTGATAATAGGGGGTATATGTTCTATAGATGGTTTATTACTCACCTGGGCTGATCGGTAGAGGAAGCTCCCCCTCCTTATTACTCAGCGAAACGTCCTTTTCCTGGGTTTCTACATAGTGATTCAGCGACGTGGCTGAATAAAGATGAGAGCGACGCCCCCTGTACCGAGGAGTCTGTGTGGCGCGAGTGCAGGATAACTGATAACAGAGGGGATCTGTTCTATAGGTTTATTACTTACCTGAGCTGATCTGTACAGGAAGCTCCTCCTCTTTATTCTTCAGAGATACGTCTTCCTTCCCAGGATTCATAACACTCTCTATAGAGTCTCCGGGGTCTGTGAATAGAGATGAGAGTGATGCCCCTGTACCGAGACATGTGGGCCATGTGTGACACGTGACTGTCCATAGGAAATCTTCATTTATTACTCACCTGGACTAATCTGTAGAGGACGCTCCTCCTCTTCCTTCTTCACAGATACATCTTCCTCCTCCCCAGAATTCATAGCGCTCTCTATAGAGTCTCCGGGGTCTGTGAATAGAGATGAGAGTGATGCCCCTGTACCGAGACATGTGGGACATGTGTGACACGTGACTGTCCATAGGAAATCTTCATTTATTACTCACCTGCATTGATCTGTAGAGGACGCTCCTCCTCTTTATTCTTCAGAGATACGTCTTCCTTCCCAGAATTCATAGCTCTCACTATAGAGTCTCCGGGGTCTGTGAATAGAGATGAGAGTGATGCCCCTGTACCGAGACATGTGGGACATGTGTGACACGTGACTGTCCATAGGAAATCTTCATTTATTACTCACCTGGGCTGATCTGTAGAGGAAGCTCCTCCTCCTCTTTATTCCTCATAGATCTTTTTTCCTGGGAAAAGATAATAATAGATTAATGGGTGAGTATTATTGTAGGGGGGGCGTGCATGCACCATGGGACAGCAGTGAGGAAAAGTAATAGGGGCAGGAGACGGGGTAATAGGGGGAGGGTATGGTAGGGGCGATGGGGGCAGAAGGAGGGGTAATAGGGGCAGGAGGAGGGGTGATAGGGGCAGGAGGAGGGGTGATAGGGGCGGGAGGAGGGGTGAAAGGGGCGGGAGGAGGGGTGAAAGGGGCGGGAGGAGGAGTGATAGGGGCGGGAGGAGGAGTGATAGGGGCGGGAGGAGGGGTGATAGGGGCAGGAGGAGGGGTGATAGGGGCAGGAGGAGGGGTGATAGGGGTGATAGGGGCAGGAGGAGGGGTGATAGGGGCAGGAGGAGGGGTGATAGGAGCAGGAGGAGGGGTGATAGGAGCAGGAGGAGGGTGATAGGAGCAGGAGGAGGGGTGATAGAGGCGGGAGGAGGGGTGATAGGGGCAGGAGGAGGGGTGATAGGGGCGGGAGGAGGGGTGATAGGGGCAGGAGGAGGAGTGATAGGGGCAGGAGGGGGGGTGATAGGGGCAGGAGGGGGGTGATAGGGGCGGGAGGAGGGGTGATAGGGGCGGGAGGAGGGTGATAGGGGCGGGAGGAGGGTGATAGGGGCAGGAGGAGGGGTGATAGGGGCGGGAGGAGGGGTGATAGGGGCAGGAGGAGGGTGATAGGGGCAGGAGGAGGGGTGATAGGGGTGATAGGGGCAGGAGGAGGGGTGATAGGGGCGGGAGGAGGGGTGATAGGGGCGGGAGGAGGGGTGATAGGGGCGGGAGGAGGGGTGATAGGAGCCGGAGGAGCGTGATAGGGGCAGGAGGAGGGGTAATAGGGGCAGGGGGAGGGGTAATAGGGGCAGGGGTAATAGGGGCAGGGGGAGGGGTAATAGGGGCAGGAGGAAGGGTGATAGAGGCAGGAGGAGGGGTGATAGGGGCGGAAGGAGGGGTGATAGGGGCGGGAGGAGGGGTGATAGGGGCAGGAGGAGGGGTGATAGGAGCCGGAGGAGCGTGATAGGGGCAGGAGGAGGGGTAATAGGGGCAGGGGGAGGGGTAATAGGGGCAGGGGGAGGGGTAATAGGGGCAGGAGGAAGGGTGATAGAGGCAGGAGGAGGGGTGATAGGGGCCGGAGGAGGGGTGATAGGAGCGGGAGGAGGGGTGATAGGGGCGGGAGGAGGGGTAATAGGGGCAGGAGGAGGGGTGATAGGGGCGGGAGGAGGGGTGATAGGAGCAGGAGGAGGGGTGATAGGAGCAGGAGGAGGGGTGATAGGAGCAGGAGGAGGGGTGATAGGAGCAGGAGGAGGGATGATAGGGGCGGGAGGAGGGATGATAGGGGCAGGAGGAGGGTGATAGGGGCAGGAGGAGGGGTGATATGAGCAGGAGGAGGGGTGATAGGGGCAGGAGGAGGGGTGATAGAGGCAGGAGGAGGGGTGATATGAGCAGGAGGAGGGGTGATAGGGGCAGGAGGAGGGGTGATAGGGGCGGGAGGAGGGGTGATAGGAGCGGGAGGAGGGGTGATAGGAGCAGGAGGAGGGGTGATAGGGGCAGGAGGAGGGTGATAGGGGCAGGAGGAGGGGTGATAGGAGCAGGAGGAGGGGTGATAGGAGCAGGAGGAGGGGTGATAGAGGCGGGAGGAGGGGTGATAGAGGCGGGAGGAGGGGTGATAGGGGCGGGAGGAGGGGTGATAGGGGCAGGAGGAGGGTGATAGGGGCAGGAGGAGGGGTGATAGGGGTGATGGGGGCAGGAGGAGGGGTGATAGGGGCGGGAGGAGGGGTGATAGGGGCAGGAGGAGGGGTGATAGGGGCAGGAGGAGGGGTGATAGAGGCAGGAGGAGGGGTGATAGAGGCAGGAGGAGGGGTGATAGGGGCGGGAGGAGGGGTGATAGGGGCAGGAGGAGGGGTGATAGGGGCAGGAGGAGGGGTGATATGAGCAGGAGGAGGGGTGATAGAGGCAGGAGGTGGGGTAATAGGGGCAGGAGGAGGGGTGATAGAGGCAGGAGGAGGGGTGATATGAGCAGGAGGAAGGGTGATAGGGGCAGGAGGAGGGGTGATAGGGGCAGGAGGAGGGGTGATAGAGGCAGGAGGAGGGGTGATAGAGGCAGGAGGAGGGGTGATAGAGGCAGGAGGAGGGGTGATAGAGGCAGTAGGAGGGGTGATAGAGGCAGGAGGAGGGGTGATAGAGGCAGGAGGAGGGGTGATATGAGCAGGAGGAGGGGTGATAGGGGCAGGAGGAGGGGTGATAGAGGCAGGAGGAGGGGTGATATGAGCAGGAGGAGGGGTGATAGAGGCAGTAGGAGGGGTGATAGGGGCAGGAGGAGGGGTGATAGAGGCAGGAGGAGGGGTGATAGAGGCAGTAGGAGGGGTGATAGGGGCAGGAGGAGGGGTGATAGAGGCAGGAGGAGGGGTGATATGAGCAGGAGGAGAGGTGATAGGGCAGGAGGAGGGGTGATAGGGGCGGGAGGAGGGGTGATAGGGGCAGGAGGAGGGGTATTACCTGTGGCAGCGGGGTCACTTCTCTTATTTCTGGCTTCCGGTCGCTATCGGAAGTTCCCCATTCGTAGGCGATGCATGACGTTCCCGGAAGTGGGCGTGTCCACACAGAATGGCGGCATTGTGTCCTCAGAGCCGGGCGGGCGGCGGCCATTTTCCTGTAGTCCTCCAGTCACATGGGGTCAGTTTATGAATAATGTAGCGTTTCCCTGGTAACAGGCCGCCCTTATACCCCAGCTCTCCCTCTGCTCACCTGAGGATCCCTCCTATGATGTATTGTGTGTGTTGGGGGAGCTGATCCATCCCCCGCTGTGTGACACTCGCAGGTCGCCCCATAAACTCACCTTCTTTCCCGCTCAATGTGTGAGGTGAGGCCGCCTCCTCGCTGTGCCTCCATCAGGGCGCCGCCCGCATCGGGCATTTGTTTGTGTGTATTTGTGTTGTTTTTTTAATAGTTTTTAATGTGTCATATTGTATGTTACTGTTGATATTCGTATATAAAAGCTTTAATATTAAAATATTTAATTGTTGCAGTGTCTTATTATACTATTTTGGTTATAATGATAAATGCTTTCTGTAGCCCCTCACTCATGGCGGCCATCTTGCTGTAGCCTATGTATAGAGCAGTGGCGGCCATCTTGCTGTAGTCTGTGAATACGGGGCGGGGTTGGGGGCGTGGCTGGAAATTTCCTGTCTGTGTTCGCGCCACAGACAGTTCGGTGAACTTTGCGGCGGGATCGGTGGTGACCCGCGGGACGGAGCCGAGGCTTCTGCGGGTATGACGTCATGTGTGGGGGCTGTGGCGTCACTGTGGAGTGATGTATGGGAAGCACAGGCTGATAATTATTAAGCTCCGCTATTATGGGGCTCTGCCTCAGGTGAGGTCACGTGTTACTCCATGCTCCTCCCCCCTCAGGTGAGGTCACGTGTTACTCCATGCACCCCCCTCAGGTGAGGTCACGTGTTACTCCACTGGGGGGGGAGCCACTTAGAGGGGGCGGGGATAGTGGGCGGGGCTTGGTGCATTGTGTTAATATATAGAAATGATTTTGGACTAATTCTCATTTATTTGATCAGATAAAATACAAGGAGGAGGCGGGGCTACCTATGGAGGAAGCTGGACTTGCCATGGAAGAGGCGGAGCATACAGAGAGCTGTTGCCAGGTGACAGCAGAGAGGTCAGAGGACACAGGTGTGAGCAGGGATGAGGAGGAGGAGAGCTCTCCTGTGATTGGTGCAGGTGAGTCAGGTGGGCGTGTCTTATAATGTGATGTCATTAGTAACCAAATATTAAATGGCTGCAATAGCTGAGCTGTATTAAAGGGCCGGAGCAGCCAGATAATCCCCGCCCCCACCATAACATCATCCGGCAAACGGGTCTGATTGGCTGTAGCTGTGCACCATAGAAGTGAGGAAGTGTTGAGAAGAGTTCTGCTTTAATGTGACCAAAAGATCCCCCCCCCCCAGGTCACCCACTACTACTTACCTTAAGCCTGGTCCAATGGCGCATGTGCTAGCCGCATCTATCATGACTAATAATAACATAATAAATAATATAATTTACCATAATAATTTATAATAGTAAATAATATAATATAATAATAGTAAATAATAATATAATAACTAATACATAATGTAATAGTAAATTACTTTATATTATATATATTTAATTATTATATTATTATATTTTTTTATTATTATCATTACTAACAATAATAATAATAAATATAATAATAAAAATAAAAAAAGACAAAATATATATATATATATATATATATATATATATATATATATATAAAAAATATAATTTACCATAACAATTTATAATACTAAATAATATAATAAACATAATAATATAATACTAAATAATATAATAAACATAATAATATAATACTAAATAATATAATAAACATAATAATATAATAGTAAATAATATAATAAACATAATAATATAATAGTAAATAATATAATAAACATAATAATTTAATAGTAAATAATATAATAAACATAATAATATAATAGTAAATAATAATAATATAATAACTAATATATAATATAATAGTAAAGAATTTTAATATTAAAATAAAATAATAAAAACTGCTAACTATCATGCTATCATGACTAATAATAACTATAATAATTATAATAAAATAAAATAATAAAATAGTTTAAATAATAATATAATCACCATAATAATTTTTAATAGTAAATACTGTAATTAGAAAAATATTAAAAATAATATAATAGTAAATAATATAATAATTAATATATAATATAATAGTAAATTACTTTATAATAGTGAATAGTTTTAATAATAAAATAATAACATCAAATTATAAAAAATACTAACTAATAATAACTATCATGCTATGACAACTAATAATTATAAAAACTATAATAATAAAATAAAATAATGTAAATTATAAATAATATAATTTACCATACTTTATAATAGTAAATAATAATAATAATAATATAACTAATATATAATATAATAGTAAATTACTTTATAATAGTAAATAATTTTAATGATAAAATAACAAAAAAAAAACTAATAATAACTAATAATAATAAATTAAAATAATAAAATGTAAATATATAATTTATCAGAATAATTCATAATAGTAAATAATATAATAATAATAAAAATAATAGTAAATAATAATAATATAATAACTAATATATAATATAATGGTAAATAACTTTATAATAGTAATTAATGTTAATAATAAAATAATGTAATAAAAAGATAACTAATATATTTAGTCTTGATAGCATGATAGTTATTAATTACTAACAATAATAAAATAAAATAATTTAAATAATATAATTTACCCTAATTTTTTATAATAGTAAATCATATAATAATAACAATAATATAATAGTATATTATAATAATACAATAATATAAAATAGTAAATAATTTTATCATAGTAAATAATTTTAATAATAAAATAAAAAACTAATAATAATAACTATCATGCTATCATAACTAATAATAATACTATAATAATTAATAATTTAAATAATAACTAATATAATTTACCATAATTTATAATAGTAAATAATATATACCGGTAAAAATGATAATAAAAAAATATAATAGTAAATAATAATAATATAATACCTAATATATAATATAATAGTAAATAACTCTATAATGGTAAATCATTTTAATAATAAAATAATAAAAAACAACAACTTATAATAATAACTATGATGCTATCATGACTAATAATAATAACTATAATAACAATAATAATAAAATAATTTAAATAAATAATATAATTTACCATAATAATTTATAATAGTAAATTAATATAATAATAATATAATAGTAAATAATAATATGATAACTAATATATAATATAATAGTAGATAACTTTATAATAGTAAATTATTTTAATAATAAAATAATAATTAAAAAAAACTAATAGTAATAACTATCACGCTATCCCTCTACACAACAAATTGTAAAAAATAGATTTTAAAAAAATGCACATATTTCACCCGACAATATTGATAATAAAACTAAACTATGACAAACAAGACATTTCATGCTGAAGCTCAGATATATATCATTTCCCTTGGAAATCCCTTTAGAAATCACAGTTGAGCGCAAAATAGGGAAACATGGTCTGGCAACAGAGGGTGACGAGAACTCTAGGAAGGTCGGCACTTAAAGGGTTAATCCATAGTGACCCATTCCCCATGGCCACCTACCTGCTCTGATCTTTGCATTTATATATAGGAAACATTTAGGATTGGTTTTGCTTTATTGGTCACATCCGTGATTGCAGTGTCAGGCTTTTTCCAGCGTTGTTTTTTTTTAATAGGCTTTATTAACTGCTTTTTAGGTTTCAGTGATTACTACTGAGAGCTCGGCTTTTCCATTTTGCCCCGTTTACCCTCAGGGGTCAGCCAGGAGGAATTTCATTTTACTCTCCTGTTCTTCTTACCCATAGAAATTCATGTTGCTATGTTGGGAGTCACTTCCATTTGGAGGCTGTATCCCCAGTCTGTGGCCTGTCCTGGCACAGCCTTGAACCCAGGGGAAGTGACCTTCACCATCTTATGCTGTCCCCTGAATAACATGTCTTTGCTTTTTCTCTTTTAAATACCCCCCTAGTAATTTCTTCCCCAGCACAGCAGCCCCCATTTAGTGGCAAATTATCTCCGGAGTACAGTTTGTACCCCGATAGAAAGCCCCTGTCCTGACACAGACTAACCTACTCGCCTACCGCCCTACCTACCTCACCCCACAATGGAGCCATTTATAAAAGTCTAATTATATGTAAATGGATTAAATATTCTTAGTGAAGCTTCTGGCTTCACTTCCATTTCTGGGCGTGGCTGAGCTGGGAAGGGCATTGCCTTACTTTATGAATCATCAGTATGCTCTGCTGTGGTCAGAAACGGCTGCAGGACCACTGTAACTAATAATAATAACTAATAATAAAAAAATTTAAATAATATAATGTACCATAATAATTAATAGTAAATAATATAATAATATATATATAATATAATAATAAATAATAATATAATAGTAAATAATAATATAATATTTTATATATAATATCATAATAATAATATCATATAATATCAAAAATTAGAAATAGGGAAAATAAATATATTGACGGAGATAAGGCTGTGGCTGACCATCTGAATAGCTACTTTGTTCGGTATTTTCAGATAGTAGCAGGCATGGCCATAGCACAGCATCCAGCTGGGAGGGCACAGCTCCGGAGTTTCTGGAGGCTGATGTCTTAGCCGAGCTGGCACATCTAAAGGTAAGTAAGGCAATGGGTCCAGATGGAATCCACCCCAGAGTTCTAAGGGAACTTAGATTTGTGATTGCAGCCCCTCTGACTGATTTACTTAACCATTCCCTTTCAACTGGTGAGGTTCCAGATGATTGGAGAATGGCCAATGTCGTACCAATCCATAAAAAGGGGAGTAGAGAAGAAGCCAGTAATTACAGGCCAGTTAGTGTAACATCTATAGTGGTCAAATTAATGGAAACACTCTTAAAAAAACAGATAATTTCCCATCTAAAAATTAATGACCTATTGGACCCAAAACAGCGACGGCTTTACTGAGGGCAGATCATGTCAGACCAATCTTATTGATTTCTTTGACAATGTCACTAAAGTGTTAGATGAAGGTGGTGCTGTGGATATCGCCTATTATCTGGATTTTAGCAAAGCCTTTGACACTGTACCACATAAGGAGCTCATAGATAAGTTATTGAAGGTAGGACTCAATCCCTGGATAGTTCAGTGGATTTCCAGTTGGCTGAGGGATCGGTATCAGAGCGCTGTTGTAAATGGCGTGCAATCTGAACAAAGGCGAGTTACAAGTGGTGTGCCGCAAGGCTCTGTCCTGGGCCCCATTCTTTTTAATATATTTGTAAGTGACATAGGAGAAGGCTTGGTAGGAAAAGTTTGTCTGTTTGCTGATGATACAAAGGTTAGTAATAGGGTGAATATTCCTGGAGGTGTCTGCAACATGGAAAATGATTTAGCTTTACTGGATAGATGGTCAAAACTGTGGAAACTAGAGTTTAATGTCTCTAAATGTAAAATCATGCACTTGGGTAGAAGGAATCCCTGCTCTGAGCACCGTATGGGCAGCACTGTGTTATCCAGGACCTCGGAGGAGAGAGATTTAGGGACTGATTACTGACAGCTGCAAGATGAGGGGACAGTGTAGCCAGGCAGTGGGAAAAGCAAGCAGGATGCTCGGCTGCATAGCTCGAGGCATCACCAGTAGGAAGAGGGAGGTTGTGATGCCGCTGTATAGAGCCCTGGTGAGGCCACAGCTAGAATACTGTGTGCAGTTCTGGAGACCTTACCTGCAAAAAGACATTATTCAAATAGAACGTGTCCAAAGGCGGGCAACGAAAATGGTGGAAGGACTTAAACTTAAAACTTATCAGGAGAGACTTAAAGAACTTAATTTGTACAGTCTGGAGGAAAGAAGGAAGAGGGGGGACATGATTGAGACCTTTAAATATGTGAAAGGATTGAATAAGGTTCAGGAGGGAAGTGTTTTTAAGAAGAAACTTAACGATAGAACAAGGGGGGACAACCTGAAGCTAGTCGGGGGGAAGATCAGGAGCAATGTTAGAAAATATTATTTTACAGAAAGAGTAGTAGGTGCTTGGAACAAGCTTCCAGCAGAGGTAGTTGAAACATCAACAGTCACTGAATTTAAACATGCCTGGGATAAGCACACATCTATCCTAAGATAAAGAGAACATACAGTATACACATAAGGGCAGACTAGATGGACCGTATGGTCTCCTTCTGCCGTCAACCTTCTATGTTTCTATGTAGTAAATAACTTTATAATAGAAAATTATACAATAAAATAATAACTAGTAATAATAAAATAATTTAAATAATAAATAATATAATTTACCATAATAATTTATAATAGTAAATAATCTAAAATAATAATAATACATAATACATACTAATATAATAGTAAATAATAATAATATAATAACTAATAAATAATAATAAATACTTTTAATAATAAAATAAAATAATAAAAAAATGAGCTGATAATAATAACTATCATGCTATCCCTCTACACAACAAATTGTAAAAAATATATATATATATATATTTTTTTTTTAATTTTGCACATATTTTAACCGAAAGTATTGAGAATAAACCTAAAAAATGACAGACATTTCACTCTGCTAAAAAAATGACAGACATTTCACTCTGCTAAAAAAATGACAGACATTTCACTCTGCTAAAAAAATGACAGACATTTCATGTTGAAGCCCAAACTCTGCTGAATAAAACAATATATAATTTACCTGGGAAATCCCTTCAAAAATCACAGTTGAACCCATTTGTAAATGTCTAATTTTATGTAAATGGCTTAAATATTCTAAGTGAAGCTTCTGGCTTCACTTTCTTTTCTGGGCGTGGTTGAACTGGGAAGGGTGTGGCCTTACTTTATGAATCTTGAGTATGCTCTGCTGTGGTCAGAAACAGCTGCGGGACCTGCCATTGACTTGCCATTGTCGCTTGCCCTGTGAGCTCCAGGGGACAGAGCAGAGGTGTGTGGGAATCTGGCATGAGATAACGGGTGCGACAACCTGCTGGAATAACAGGACGCCAAGGACGACACGACGACATTGTTAAACTTTTATTTCTCATTCTCTTGTGGAGTATTGTAATACAATGTAATCAGCCGGGACCAGCACCTTTATATAAATCACATGGTCAGCTTTCCCCGCCTCCCCTGCGCGGGATGCCCGTGTCCACCGTGTAATCTATTCTGCCTGGATAATAAAGATATTCAAACAGGAAGTGTTGGTCCTGCTACGGCTTACACCTCGCACTGCAGGAAATGGAAGAGAGGCTCTTGGGACAGGCATCAGGGGATCTATTTGCTGCTTTATTATTCTCATTACCTGGACTCCATTTGCTGTTTGCTGCTTTATTATTCTCATTACCTGGACTCCATTTGCTGTTTGCTGCTTTATTATTCTCATTACCTGGACTCCTTTTGCTGTTTGCTGCTTTATTATTCTCATTACCTGGACTCCTTTTGCTGTTTGCTGCTTTATTATTCTCATTACCTGGACTCCTTTTGCTGTTTGCTGCTTTATTATTCTCATTACCTGGACTCCTTTTGCTGTTTGCTGCTTTATTATTCTCATTACCTGGCTCCTTTTGCTGTTTGCTGCTTTATTATTCTCATTACCTGGCTCCTTTTCTCTACATCAAGTCCAGGTCGTCCCAATATCCTTACGACTGGGGTGTTCGCCCCCAGGGGGCGCTCGAGTGCAAGATCAAAAATGTAGCTCCTCCCGGCGCCCTATAAAGGCAGGTGTCCCTCTATCATTCCCCAGTTGTTCATCTTGCAGTTTTGGCTGCACAAGATCTCAGATATTGGCAGCAGAGCGGGGCCACCTAGCCCATTGGCTTCTGCGGACCCTATTTCTATGGATCCCTTCTGACCCACTCCTGCCTCCCAGCCTCTGGCTGCTATGGGATCGTGAAGGTTGGGTGAAAGCCGGGGTCTGTGGCGCTCAGCAGAGCTTATGCTCTGGGCCGCAGACCTTATACTAAAAGGTAGCCGGCCACAGGCTTATGGTGAGCCTGAGGGGGAACACTGTATAGCTTTTTGTATGTATCCCTCCCTGCCCATAAGCTTTATTTCTGTCCCTGTACTGTGTTTTGTGTTTTACTGTGCTTGCTGAAAGGTCTAACATGGCTCCTCGCTGGCTCAGCGAGGAGCGGTCTTCCTACTCACCTCCCTGCGCTACCCTCGTCGGCTGCCCGGGACACTTGCCTCGGCCGTCGCGTCCCTCGGGCCTGTTACATCGCCGCCTGCGCGGCTCTGTTTTGCAGTGACGGGGGATGAGCGCGTGTTTGCGCTGTAATGGTGGCCCATGCTGGCGGCGCCGCCATTTTGGGCCTTGAGCAACTCTAAGGTGACTGGCTTGCGGAGGAAGGCCACGCTGTCTGCTGCTGCTGCTGGGATCACGCTCGGGCCCTCTGGCTGCGGACGCTGTGAAGGAGCCTTTGGATCCCTGCTGTCGGTGCCGTGAGTCCCTCTCTTTTGCTCAGGCTTAATTGGATTTTGCATTGATTGCCATTTGTATTATGCCTAATCTGACCTGGGGCTCTTTTCTCTCTTTGTCTGTCTAGATTGTGGGCTGAGGTTCAGGGTTGTCCCCCGGTCCCCCTTTATTAATAGAGATCGTTTAGAGGCTTAGGCCAGTAGAGTCTTGTAGCCTTATTGATTTTTCCTGTTTTTAAATCGCCATAATGGAGGCATCAGGGGATAGTGAGCTGGGGCCCCATTTGGGCAGGACAGGCTCTGCCCCTTGTGCAGAAGGAATCCTCTGAGTGGATTAAGCACTGTTTGTACCACATGCGCCAGAGGCATTATTCTGGACCATGAGCGGGCGGTCGTCCCTGACCCTAGCCCTGTATTACCATCGGCCTCTCTGGACCCTCCGCTGCTGCAATCAGCCCCCAGTGAAGGCAGAGACAGCAAGGGGTCTCATACTGACTTTGCGCACAGGCTGGCCAGTCTCGAAAGACAGATCTCATTGACGGCCCCTAAGAAGGCCTCAAGTAAGAAGCGGCATCTGGAGCCAATTTGCTCGGATGATGATGATCTTTTTGATGGTTTGGGCTCTGCGGAGGAAGGTGAGTTGCCAGATGACTCCCGTTCCACGGTGGATTATTCTGCTGGCGATGACAGTATTTCGGGTCCCTCCTCGGAAGAGGATTCGTGGCTCCCGGATGATACAGAGAATTTGCTTTCCTCAGTGTTTGATACACTACACATTGTTCCTCCCAGAGCAGCTAAGAGGAAGCAGGGAGATTTGTTTAGGCCTGAGAGGCAAAGGTGGGTCTTCCCGGACAGTCTCACTTTTCTTACATGATCCTTAATAAATGGGAAAGGCCTAACAAGTTGCCATTGGTCCCTAGGGGCCTGGATAGGCGGTATCCTTTCCCTGATGAGCTGGTTCGGCTATGGTCTCACCCTCCCAAGGTGGACCCTCCCATGTCAGGTTTGTCCAACACTACTGTTATGCTGTCGCCTGACAATGCTTCCTTAAATGACCCAGCTGACAAGCGCATGGATCAGCTGGTCTGCCATGCGTTCACTGCGTTCACCTTTGCTGGTGCCCACTTTCTTCCCGTGTGCGCCTCGGCAATTGTCTCACTCGCCAACAGAAGGAAGGTGAGACACCTTGTGGCTAGAGATAAAGCTCGCAGGCGGGCTGAGGAGTATGAGGAGCTCAAGGCCTGCTTTGATTTCATTGGCTTTGTTGTTACTGCCATGGATGATGTGGTCCGGCTCGGTGCCAGGATTTCGGCTTTGCTTGTTGCTCTCTGCCGTTCCCTCTGGCTGCGGCAATGGTCGGCTGATGCGGCTGCCAAGAAGTCTCTCACGAGTATCCCTTTTGTGGGGAGCAGGCTTTTTGGGGTGCGCCTGGACCTTTTGGTCAAGGATGGTAGACTCCCTCAGAGAAAGAAACCTGCTTGGTCCTTTCGGAATCCCTCTTCCTAACGTTCCTTTCGAGGAGGAAGAGGTTCTTCATTTCCAGGTGGCTGCAGAGATACCCGCGGCCGACCCAACCCCTTTTGGGGCTAAGTCCAACCCCCCCACCAAGCCCTCTCAGGCATGAGGGGGCGCCCTCGCCCATACGGGTGGGGGGGACGGCTTCTGCTGTTTGCTCAGATCTGGAGACGTCACGTCTCAGAACCTGTTGGTGGGCAAGTTCTTCCTTACTCCCCATTGGGAGATAGTTACCACGGATGCCAGCCTGACAGGCTGGGGAGGTGTTTGGCAGACCTAGAAGATCCGGTTGGTGCTTCTGTGCTTGACTCCCCATTTAAGGGGTCGTGCGATCCAGGTTCACTCGGACAATCAGACGGCTGTCACCTACATCAAATCACCAGGGCAGGACTCGGAGCAAGAGATCGCTCAAGGAGGTGACCCAGATTCTGACTTGGGCAGAGGAGAATGTTCCCTGCATCTCGGCGGTCTACATCCCCGGGGTGGAAAACCAAGAGGCAGGCTCCCTGAGCAGGAGCGCCTCACGCCTAGGGGAATGGTCTCTCAGCAGCAAGATTTTTCACACTCTGTTTCTCCGCTGGGGTCAACCGGACGTGGATCTGTTTGTGTCCAGACACAATCACAAGCTTCCAAGTTTCGTCTCCCTATCAAGAGATCCTCTGGACATTGCAACAGACGCTCTGGCGATTGCTTGGACGGAGTTCAAATTTCTGTATGCATTCCCTCCGTTCCACTCCTGGGCAGAGTGCTACGCAAGATAGCCCAGGAGGGGGTCCCAACCATCCTGGTGGCTCCTCGCTGGCCAAGAAGGAGTTGGTTTGCAGACGAGTTGGTTCAGATGTCAAAAGATCACTACATCATGCCCGACGACCCAGGGTTTCTCACACATGGGTCGCTGCGGCACCCCAATTTACGGACGCTGGCTTTGATGGCCTGGCTATTGAAACCTCAATCCTGACGGAGAAGGGGTTATCGGCCACGGTTGTGCAGGCCATGATTCAGGCACGGAAGAAATCTTCTTCTATGATATACTACAGAGTTTGGCGCGCCTATATCGCTTGGTGCGAGACCAAGAGTCTTCTTTGCCGCATATTTTTTATTTCTAGGATTCTGGAGTTTTTACAACACGGCTTAGACTTGGGTCTCCAGCTGAGCACCCTCAAGGGTCAGGTCTCGGCCTTAGCCATCTTTTTCCAGAGATCTATTGCCAACCATAGGTTGATCAAGACTTTTTTCCAGGGAGTTACCCATGTCCGGCCACCGCGTAAGTCAGTATTATCGGTGTGGGACTTGAATTTTGTACTGTCTGCTCTTTAGGGTCCTCCCTTCGAGCCATTGTGTGATGCTGCTTTGTCTATGTTGACCCTAAAAGTGGTCTTTCTGGTAGCGATCACCTCGTGCGTCGCGTGTCAGAGCTGGCCGCGCTTTGTATGAAACCACCCTACTTTGAGCTGCATAGAGAGAAGGTGTTTTTTTGCTTTAAACCTGATTTTTTGTGTAAGGTCTTTTCTCCTTTTCGCCTTAATGAGGAAGTTGTCTTACCTTCTTTGTGTCCAGCACCGGCTAATTCCAAAGAACGGACCCTCCATGCCTTGGATGTGGTCAGAGCCATAAAGTATTACCTGGCTGCGACTGAATCCTTCAGGAAATCGGATTTGCTCTTTGTCCTAACAGAGGGCCCTAGGAAAGGTTTCCCACCAGCCAAGTCCACTCTTAGTAAGTGGATCAGACAGGTGGTGCTGCAAGCATATTCTGCCAGGGGGAAGGAACCCCTTTTTCAAATCACAGCTCATTCTACCAGAGCTATTGGTGCTTCTTGGGCTTTTCAGCACCAGGCATCGATTGAACAAGTTTGTAAAAGTATAAACTGAAGACCAAGTGGCGGCCTTACAAAGTTTTACAAGGCGGATGTCAGGGCCTCAGCTGATGCTGTATTTGGCCGAAAAGTGCTTCAGGCGGTAGTGAAATGAACTACATGCACTGGACATCCCGCCCATGGACACTGCTTTTGGATGTCCCATCTGTAAGGATATCTGGACGACCTGGACTGGATGTAGGGAAAAATACAATTCTGTGAAACTCACCTGAAGAATTGTTTTTGGATACATCCAGTCCAGGTCGTCCCACCCCCGCCCTTGTTTCATTATGTCCTGTTTGCCTGTTATGGTGGTCAGCCTTTTTTATTTCATTGGACATTGTTTGTTCTAATCTTTTGCTTAGAGAGAGTACAAGCTGAAGCTATGTGTAGTCACATGGTTTCTTAGGCCTCCCAGCCTGTCCTCTTTTTTTTTTGAATACTGCTTTTTAACCACTGGGGAATTATAGAGGGACAGCTGCCTTTATAGGGGGCCGGGAAGAGCTACATCTTTGATCTTGCAGTCGAGCACCTCCTGGGGGCGAACACCCCAATTGTAAGGATATTGGGACGACCTGGACTGGATGTATCCAAAAACAATTCTACAGGTGAGTTTCACAGAATTGTATTTTTGCTATTTGCTGCTTTATTATTCTCATTACCTGGCTCGTTTTGCTATTTGCTGCTTTATTATTCTCATTATCTGGCTCCTTTTAGGCAAAAAAACTTTCAGTGCAAACCTAACATATTACATTCAGCGGCTTATGGTTATACGATAGATAAGTGAGTTCTGGGAACACTCGCCCCTATGCCTGGGTGTGGTTATATCTGAGTCTTATCTGGAAACTGCACGTGTCTTACTTGACGCATGACGGAACTTTGTGGTTTCAGCACTTACAGCAAATGTCATCAGAATGAATCTTGAAGGCGACATGTCTCAGACAAAATGGCCGACACATATAAAATGCAGCAACATAAACTAAATCCCGGCCCTTTCAGAAAACCAATTCCAAAGACTTGCACCACGTTCAGATCTTATTTTAGCCATCGCGCATCAGTTTAGGTTTTGCTTTTACAGAAACTTGGCACCATATAGAGCCGAACCCATTTCAAGGAGAATTAAACAAAGCTACACTTGAAAAGTCATCTCGGAAGGTTCCCCAGCTTCAGCGGCCCGTCTCCATGCCCCCTCCCTCCAAGAGTAGATGAGAGTTTCTATCGAGTTGAGCTTCTTTACTTTTGTTAAGCTTGCGGCTCCTGGCTTCCCCCACGTGCGAGGCCGCTTCTTCAGCCACCGGTTCTCCGTCCAGCTTGCGGCTCTTGGCTTCCCCCCGCGAGTGGGACCACTTATTCAACCACTGGTTCTCCGTCCAGCTTTTTTTTCCCAGCATTTCCCCGCGTGCATGGTCGCTTCTTCCATCGCCGGTTCTCTCTCTTGCTTGAGGCTCTCGGCTTCCTCTGCGAGTGGGGCCGCTTCTTCAGCAATGTTCCCTCTAAGCCTCAGCTGTTGCTGTGCGGACTAACATAAGTGCTGGGCAATCCCCCACCAAAGGTGACCGCTGGTCGATCTCCGACACTCCATGCGCCCCTCTACTGTTGACTGATGGTGGGGTGGCCTTACATCATGGAGGCTGCACATAGTATCATAGAAGAAAGCAACAATGGCACGAGAGATCAGAAGACAAGGTGAATTTTAAAACCTCAAACAATGAGCAATCAGCATCAGAGGTGCAGATAGGCTTTCTGGCACCCGGGGCAAAGATTCAAAATTGTGCCCTCACCTGTGCTCAGGCACCCCTTTGGGCCCCCCTGATTTGACACGTGCGTCCCCCCCCAGCAACTGGGGGCAAAGGTGAGTATTTTTTTAAATTCGGTGGTCACTTTTTCATTAGGTTGTGCGTGTGTATAAATATACACTTACACCAACAAATTAACATAAGTAACTGTTCACAAATCTTATATAAATGCAAGCATATCCTCATCACTATTTTTGACCAGGATTTTTTTGATGGTTCTGCATTTAGCACCAAGAGTTGTACTGATTCCACCTGGAACAGTGCACGACTAGGGAAAGAAAACCCAGTGTCCAGGCCCAGATTAAAGTGGACTAACACCCAGGGGTGATCACCTCACTCACCGCGGGACATCCGAGAAACCCCCCAAAACCCTCCAAACTCCTTACCTCTTCCCGCCGCCGACGCCTCCCGTGCGCCCCTCTAGACGTGCCCGCGCCAGCCGTCTGTGAATGGCCGGCGCGGGCGCACGCGCCGACAGTGACGCGCGGGAGGCGGCGGTGGACGAGCCCCTTGTCCGTCGCTGTCACTCCGCTTGTCCATCGGCGGGAATTGGACGGCGGGGCCACGTGGGAGCGGGGAGAGGTGAGTTTTTTGGGGTTTCTCAGGGGTTTCACACAGCGATCGGGGTGCCCCGCCAAAGTGGACCAAAACCCAGGATAGTCAAAATCCTGGGTGTTGATCCACTTTAAGGACATTCATGGTATGGAGCAGTTCTTTTGTGGGGGGGGGGGCATCTTCACATCCTCCATCACAAACTCCCTATTCCCCTACTGTCTTAGCCCACAACCAAAGACAAAAACAACAAAAAAGGCAGACTATGGTGACACAAATGAGAGAAAGGGGAGATATAGAGATACAGAGGAGAGAAAGGGGAATAGAAGGTTATGAAGAAGAGAAAAGGGGGAATATAGAAAGATATAAAAAAACTAAGTTAGTTACCTGATAACTTTTTTTCTAAACATCCGTAAGGGCAGCATACGCATGAGACCTCCGGGCTCCTCCCCTCAACTGGAACACATGCCCACCGGCATAAAGTTTTGGCTCCTCCCTTCACCAGTTGTTGTAGAGATCTGAAAGAAAAGAGGAGACAAGACCTACGACTCCACACCATAACATAACCAAACAATACCCCTCAAATATATACACTAGGGAGGGATCGGCGTATGCTGCCCTTACGGATGTTTAGAAAAAAAGTTACCAGGTAACTAACTTAGTTTTTCTCAAAACATCCTTCGGGCAGCATACGCATGAGAGATAAGCGAGCATTACCTCGTTGGGTGGGAAAGAATGGAAAGGAAGAAACTACTGCCACAAGACTGATCCTACTAGGACAGCAGATCTATCAAGAGAGTTCAGCAGAACAACCATCTCGCTGAGGACCAAGAGGCTACAATAGTTCGCCTGTTTAGCCCAAAAACATGTATAACAAGGAGGCTTGCTTAGTACTGGTAGAAAAAAATTCTCAGCATCTGAGAAAAAAATAGCAAGGTTCCATGTATGGGTAAAAGAACTAGCCCAGAGTTAGGGAGAACTCCAGACTAGAGATATCTATTGTGTCTATGAGCAGCCTAGAACTAGACACAGCCCCCAGGGCCCAACACAGCCCCCAGGGTCCAAAACAGCCCCCAGGGCCCAAGACAACCTCCAGCCCCCCCAAGGCCCCACTAGGTTCAACGGCCGACTAGGGTTAACGGCCGACTAGGGTTAACGGCCGACTAGGGTTAACGGCCAACTAGGGTTAACGGCCAACTAGGGTTAACGGCCAACCAAGGCTAACGGCCAACTAGAGACAAAGGCCAACTGGGATTAAAGGCTCCCTAGAGTTAAAGGTCATCTAGGGTTAAGAGGTTCCCTTAGGGTTAAAAAGGTTCCCTTAGGGTTAAAAAGGTTCCCCTAGGGTTAAAGGTTCCCCTAGGGTTAAAGGTTCCCCTAGGGTTAAAAGGTTCCTTAGGGTTAAAAGGTTCCTTAGGGTTAAAAGGTTCCTTAGGGTTTAAAGGTTCCTTAGGGTTAAAAGGTTCCCTAGGGTTAAAGGGTTCCTTAGGGTTAAAGGGTTCCTTAAGGTTAAAGGTCCCCTAGGGTTAACTGTTCCCTAGGGTTAAAAGGTCCCTTAGGGTTAAAGGTTCCCTAGGGTTAAAGGTTCCCCAGGGATAAAGGTTCCCTAAGGTTAAAAGGTTCTCTAGGGTTAAAAGGTTCGCTAGGGTTAAAAGGTTCCCCAGGGTTAAAAGGTTCCCCAGGGTTAAAGGTTCCCCAGGGTCACAGGTCCCCTAGGATCACAGGCCCCCTAGGGTCACAGGTCCCCTAGGATCACAGGACCCCTAGGGTTACAGGACCCCTAGGGTTACAGGACCCCTAGGGTTACAGGTCCCCCAGGGTTACAGGTCCCTTAGGGTTACAGGTCCCTTAGGGTTACAGGTCCCCTAGGGCTAAAGGCAAACTAGGGTATAGGTAATCCCAGGAAAAAAATCCCAGACAATGGGTGGCCTAGGGACATAAAAGGATAATCCCTCTAAGTGTACAGGCTAGAGCAGAATACCATGCAAGGACTGAGGTCTCTTAGAAGACCTAAGAATAGACCTACCAAACTGACTCCCTCAACGGAGTTATACAGAAAAAATCTGCCACCTGATGTAACCTTCCTACAAAACAAGCTGAAGGAGACTCAGGTCCCTAATAAACCCAGAAGGATTCCATCCGATCTCCATGAGGGTCAGTTGTGCTCTCGAGCAAGGCACCTAACCCTGCACTTGCTCCCTGGATGCCAAATTAGGGCAGCCCACCGTTCTGGGCACGTGTACACTCACTGCACAGATGGGTTACAAGCAGAAGACGAATTCCTATGTGTGTGCCAGCATACCATGGTGATCTAAGCACCATTTATTTTATCTATTATTATTTAGCGATGGAACTCGTTGCCGTTCGCCACTCATAGTGCCTCACCTGCCCATCATAGTACTTCAAGCAAGTGATATTACCTCACCCGGAAGAAAGCAAAGCCAATCATTCTAATACCCTCCTGGCTCTTGACATTGGAGGTGCCGACCGTGTACCCGGAATCACTATTTCCTAAATGGCCGAAATCCTCTGGGAAGGAGAAGAGTCTGAGGAAGTTGTTGACTTCTTGACCATAAATCATAATCCAGAGGGAATTCGACTAACCTTCCAAAGAAGGGTTAACATCCCACCGAGCTGAACACAGCTCTACACATGAAACTGAAGCTCAAAGGCATTTTTTTGTCCCTGGAGTGTACACAACAAAAAAGTATGAGATTGCTCAGATCAGCCGCCACCGACCCCTTCTAGTGTCTGATAAGTACGAGGTCTGTGTATTCTCAGACTGAATCCAGCATAAAGGGATCAATGAGCACCACATCCAGCTCTGTCCTTACTGCTAAGACAACCTAGTGGTTGTTAGAATCTGACACAAGACAGAGCCCCATGCTCATTGGAAACTGACAGACATCTCCCAGATCTGTTAAGGTCTTGAAGAAAAAAACCTTGTGGAAGCAAGCTTCCTCCTAAAATAATGTCTAAAGAAAAACACCTTTCTAATATCTGATGGAACATGGAGACAGATATTCTATAAGGAGAAAAAACTCCCTCCAACGCCTGCAGCACCAGAAAGGTTTCTGCTGGAGAAGGAAACTAGGATATTAACCGCCTGGCTACCAATGCTAGCAACTTCAGAATAACTTATCTTTCCTCCACCACTTGTATAGGAGAAACCAAGAGTCCGACTGAGGGTACAAGAGTCCGACTGAGGGTACAAGAGTCCGACTGAGGGTACAAGAGTCCGACTGAGGGTACAAGAGTCCGACTGAGGGTACAAGTAACCTCTATGTGAAACCCTCATTCATGCCCCTGGAATGGAGAGGGCAACGCAAAGTATCCAGGCACCAACCCCATCATAGCTCAGTGGCTTTGGGCAAATAGATTCCAGACCGAGAGGACCCCTTTAAAAAAAATCCTTCTTTCCCACAGATAAGGTAGAGGAGGAAGGTACCCCCCCGGAATCTTAAGCCGCGTCCCCAAATGAAAGGAACAGCTTAAAGAAGGAGTTCTAATGATTACTCTCTTCAACAGGCGGGCCAGATCAGGAGAAAAATACCTATATTTATCAGCGTATTCACAAATCTACCCAAAAACAAAAATTCCCAAAGGAATATTGCACAAGGCTCACTCTGACCTAAAGACCCTGGTCCAGGTTCTCAGAGAATGCTGTGAACTGAATATGATATAATCATATTTCTTTGCCCAAAATCTCATGACATTTGTCACTAACCGCCAAAACTGAAGAAAGGATATAACCGTACCCCTTCCTATTGTCTCCTGTGCTCACACACCTGGTTTTAAACTGTGGCATCCATATTGTATAGTTCTCTATACTATATGTTATACCTTGTCTGAATTCTTCCTTTGTAAAGCGCTATGGAATTAGATGGCACTATAAAAATATGCATATAATAAAAATAATACCCCTGGACAAGATCTATTCAACAGATAGTCCTTACATCGTTGAAGCAGAAGGTAAAACTTCCCATCATAAATAAACAGCCATAGATTTAAACCATTAAGATTCCACTTACTAACCAGTTAAGGCAGTGAATCAAATAAGCATATTTAGGAGATAGCAAAAAGCAACTCCTGCCCCCCAAGGATTTCCAACTTAGGGCAATATCCCTGCCCAGGACCCAAATATTGACTGAGTCCTATACTGCTACAATCCGAGCAGATGAGAACAGCCGCAAGGGTGTTGTGCACATAGGTTAAGAAAATACTTCCGGCATAAGAAAAAAGTCAAATCAGGATAAAGTCCAACCTAATTACACCTTGGACCTGAATCCTTTATCCCAAGGTTTGAAACAACCTAAGAAAGGAAAGGTAAATGTCCCCGAGGGAATAGAACCTAAGTTAAAGGCAATTATACTGGTCTCCTCCCCCCAGACCAGATAATAGATGGGATCAGAACAGGTTTTGAAAGTCTGTAAGACCAACCTGGTTACCCGAACTCCCTACAACCCTGAGATCCCAAGGTGAGGAGGACATTAGGTCTAATCTGACCTACAAGGATAGTAACAACATTATCTAACCCCGCCTGGACAATATT
This sequence comes from Gastrophryne carolinensis, assembly GCA_027917425.1. Classification (NCBI taxonomy): domain Eukaryota; kingdom Metazoa; phylum Chordata; class Amphibia; order Anura; family Microhylidae; genus Gastrophryne; species Gastrophryne carolinensis. The sequence continues at coordinate 2,149,912 of CM051234.1, forward strand.
GGCAGAGGGGTTACAACCAGTAATGCACAAGGCGTAGTACCTCCTTGGGACCATTTCCACTTTTCTTATATGAAAAAGGTTTAGGTATACTTCAAATGAGCTTTAGTCTGTGGTCAAAGACTAAGATACATTAGCAAAACAAGGGCGATACTTATATCCAAATTTAATTAAACATGCCCATAGACACTATTAATAAATAAAAGTGACTTACCGGACAAAACAGGGCCCCCTCCTTCCAGAATCGGCAGCCGACGGAATACAGGATGAATCCTGGTTCACATGAGGCATATTTGTGGAGGAAACTTCAGTAGGATCGAAATAAATGTCCTCCTTATGGTCTGCCAGGCTTCTGGTAATGAGGCACCAATGGATTTGCTTCCTGAGCCTGTTACAATAGGGGAGGAGCTAAATCCTATATTGAAATATTAAACCTTCATAACAAAAACTAGAAGGGAAGGCCATAATCTATATATATATATATATATAATATATATATATATCTCCAAAACACGGTGCTATTAAAGAAGAAACACACGTGTTTGAAAGAAAGGCAGGAAATTCCACAGGTGCCGGGATGTGACATCAGCAGTCTGGGAGGAAGAGACCTGAAATATTTAAAAAAAGAAAAAATTCTATCTCATTAATGGCTGCCTGTGAGTCCTGGCAAGTTGAAGCTTAATGAGAGTTAACTAGCAGCATGCGTTTCTACTCACTTCTGGGAGGGAAGAGGGGGGAGGGGTGCTTTCCATTAGTTCAGCACACCTGCCCCATAATGCTGATAGCAAATGTAACCACAAACTCTCCCTTCAGGGAGTGCAGAGGGGTGCATTAAATCTACAAAAACATTGTCTCAAAATGGTAAAACATTTAACGTTTGGGCTCCCGGTAACCCTGGTCTCTTCCTATAATTCATCCTCAGCAAGAGGGCAACATATCACTTACCCCCCTTTGATATAATCAAAGAATGGGATCTGGCCAATGACCCCACGGGGTATCCCGGGCCCCAGGCAGAAGGATCGCCTTCGGGACCGAGAAATGGACCCCCTGCTCAGGCCCATAGTACCGGAATATACTTACCTGAACCATCGGTCCAGGAGCTAGTGGTCACGTTCCTTCCTCTGGAGGAACACGGAAACAACTGGTGAAGGGAGGGAGGAGCCAAGACTTTATGTTCCAGTTGAGGGGAGGAGCCCGGAGGTCTCATGCGTATGCTGCCCGAAGGATGTTTTGAGAAAAGGGGAATATGATGAAATGGAAATAGAAAGGGGGAATGTGGTGAGAAGAAAAAGAGAAAGGGAGGATAAGGAGAAACATAGGAGAGAAAGGGGGGATAGGGAGAGAAAGCCAGATAGAGGGAGAAGGAAGAGAGAAAGGGGGAATATGGAGTGGAGGAAAGAAATGAGGAACATAGAGAAGAGGAGGAGACATGGGGAGAAGGAGATAAAAGAAGGAATATGGAAAGCGGCATATGAGAAGACGGGAGAGAGAAACAGGGAATATGGAGATATGTAGGAGAGCAAGGGGGAATACGGAGAGAAAGTGGGGATATGTATAGAAGGATGAGCGAAAGGCGGAACAGGGAGAAATAGCAGAGAAAGGGGGAATATGGAGATATACAGGAGAGAAAGGGGGATATGAGGAGAAGAGGGAGAGAAAGGGGGGAATATGGAAATAAGGAGGAATGTAAATGAGGGGGAGGTGTGACATACATAGAGACCAGTTTGCAAGGTGATGAGTGTGGTGGGGGTGTGGTTTATACATAACACTTTACTATCACCGAAGTTGACACTACAAAGAGCAAAAATAAGTCCCCCTTAATATGAGTGGATATGCTGTGCTCCTCTTCTGCAGAGCAGCAACACTCAGCATTAGCCGCTGTTCTCATCTTTGAAAAATAACACCAAAATCACCACATTACCACCAAAAAAATGATCAGATCCCCAAATTAATAAATTAACAGGAACAGTCCACTTTTGGGGGCCATTCCCACAGACCTCAGATCAGCTAGTGTCAGTGGGCACAAAGCAACCCACTTATTTCACTGCTGTGTCTGTGTCACCGATCAGTCTTCTGCAGCTTTGGTTTGTAAAACCGGGAACAACGCTTCCTGGTTCCAGCTGTTTGTGGTGAGGTTTATGGGTTGCTTTGTGCCCACTCTCGCTAGCTTTCCTGAGGTCTGTGGAACAAAAGTGGACTTTCCATGTTACTGCCCCCCCCCCCCTTAGCTGACACAGTCACTGGCTTCTTCTGGGTATCTGGCCACCGGCAACCAGATGACTATGATGGCCAATCGCATTGCTCGATTTCACCAGGGACTGAGGAGAAAGGAAAGATTATGAGGGCTTACCGGGGTTAATGCGCAGGGGGCACTGGCAATGCTCTAAGAACAACATCCATTTTGTGAAAAATGTGTGTTGTTTCAGTTTAAGTACCTCTCAGGCATCGCTATTTGGAATACCCCACCTCCCCGGGATTACCCTGCAAACACTTACCTTTCTGGCGCACCCACAGCATGTTTTGCACCAGAGGTGTGCTCCCCTGCCCAGACATTCAGATAAGCTGGGACGGCAGCGTGCCACAGACCGCAGGACCTCCACTATGCCAACACTTTGTCCAAACAGAGCTGTATATCAAGCCTTAATATACACGGCATACAGTGCTGGTTGGAAGTAACTGCACATTGTCAAGCCTCCTGGCTACAATCATGGGGAGAGCTGAGCTGAGCTCCAGGTATGGGGCGAAGTGAAGCAGAAAAAACTCCAAAGAGCAAATAAAAGTCTGAGCAGAGTCCAATGGTGAATCCGGGGTCAGAGGCAGGCAGAAAACAGGCAAAGTCCATAAGCAATCCGCGTCAAAAATCAGGTTATCCGTCCGTGTATAAATCCAGGTATTCAATCAGGTATTCAGGAATCAGGAAAAACAAGGTCCAGGAAGTGAGCTGATAACACAGCATTGGCTGTAGGCCAGCTGTCCTCTTAAATAGGGCTATCAATCAGCACAGGGAGGGATGTGCCAGAGTCTGGTGAAGTCACTTCCTGTCCATTCAAACTCAGGACACCAGGAAGTGAAATCAAGTCCAAGAGCTTACACTAGGTCTTGTGCACTTCCAATGGGCTGAACAGCAGGTGTCACTGTGGAGCATGCGACAGAAGAAGAGCCTGCTCTGTTAAAACCATGCAGCCGAGCATGTCTGCTGCTGCATGCAGTCCGTGGTATGGCGCGCTCACGATGCCTTAAAGGGCAGGAAAGGCGAGGAGACTGACACACGTGCACCATGGGACTAGGTGAAAGGTACATTTTAGGGCACCCGGGGGTTCACACAGTGAAGCATGCCATAATGCAGCTTACAGTCCTGCTGTTATATTTATCTAGTAAAGATAAGGTCTCTAAGATGGGGGACTGGATATCAGAGCAAACACACACACCTACTAACTGCTAAAATGTGTGCTGCAGTTTCCTGTCCACCTTCACAGGAACCAAGCATTGACTAGAGAGGGGCATATACAAGTGTAGTATGATTGATGTAATCAACCATATGCTGAAACCTTCTTCACGCGGGGCTCATCACCCCTCTCCTCCATGTTACTGGATGTAGCTGAGCAGCCAGTGACCCTGCTGAATGCTACAGCCCCATACATGGAGGAGGGGGGGGGAGATGCCACAAGGAATGGCCCTTATCTGTATTGGCAGTGCCAGAGTGGCCACAGCAATTGTTCTCCTCCCTTCTTTAAACCCCAGCACTGGATAAGATCAGACCACTATGAAGACCCAGCCAACTGCTCACCTGCAGATCCAGAGAAACTCCTGGCATCACGCGGTGCTGTGAGAGAGCAGCACTGATTCAGAGGAGCGCTGAGGCAGGTTGTTATTCAAACGCAAGACTCCCTGTACTTCCTATGCTGGTCACTGAGGAAAGCAGTATGCAAGATAACAACGACCCCTGCTGGCCGGAGGAGCGAACTGGAGTGGTTTTACAGTGGCTTCCAACCTGAAGAGACGATCGCTCCTCTCAGCAGCACTTGCTGCGCGGGTGGGGATTAGAGATGCGCAGCCTCAGAACAGCGGGTGCGCGGCCGCTCAGGCGCGCACCTTAGAGGGAACACTGTTCTTCAGCCACTGGTTCTCTGTCCGGCTTGTGGCTCTCGGCTTTCCCCGCAAGGGGGGCCGCTTCTCCATCCACCGGTTCTCCATCTGGCTTGCTTCTCTAGGCTTTCCCCGCAAGGGGGACCGCTTCTTCAGCCACCGGTTCTCCATCCGGCTTGCGCCTCTCGGCTTTCAGAACAGCGGGTGCGCGGCCGCTCAGGCGCGCACCTTAGAGGGAACACTGTTCTTCAGCCACTGGTTCTCCGTCCGGCTTGTGGCTCTCGGCTTTCCCCGCAAGGGGGGCCGCTTCTTCAGCCACCGGTTCTCCATCTGGCTTGCTTCTCTAGGCTTTCCCCGCAAGGGGGACCGCTTCTTCAGCCACCGGTTCTCCATCCGGCTTGCGCCTCTCGGCTTTCCCCGCAAAGGGGACCGCTTCTTCAGCCACCGGTTCTCCATCCCGCTTGCACCTCTTAGCTTTCCCCGCAAGGGGGACCGCTTCTTCAGCCACCGGTTCTCCATCCGGCTTGGGGCTCTCGGCTTCCCCCGCTAGTGGGGCCACTTCTTTAGCCACCGGTCCTCGATCCGCCTGCGGCTCTAGGCTTGCATCTCTCGGCTTTCTCTGTGAGTGGGGCCGCTTCTTCAGCCACCGGTTCTCCATCCGGCTTGCATCTCTCGGCTTTCTCTGTGAGTGGGGCCGCTTCTTCAGCCACCGGTTCGCCATCCGGATTGTGGCTCCCAGCCTTCCCCCGCGAGTGGGGCCACTTCAGCCATCGATTCTCTGGCCAACTTGCGGCTCTCGGCTTCCCCCGCGTGCGAGGCTGCTTCTTCTGTCGCCGGTTCTCTCTGGCTTGCGGCTCTCGGCTTTCCCCCATGAGCAGGACCATTTCTTCAGCCCCCGGTTCGCCGTTTGGCTTGTGGCTCTCTGCTTCCCCCGCAAGTGGGGCCGCTTCTTCAGCCATCGATTCTCCGGTCAACTTGTGGCTCTTGGCTTCCCCCACATGCGAGGCCGCTTCTTCCGTCGCCGGTTCTCTCTCTGGCTTGCGGCTCTCGGCTTCCCCCATGAGCAGGGCCATTTCTTCAGCCGCCGGTTCTCTGGCCGGCTTGTGGTCCCTAACCTTCCCCTGTGAGCAGGGCTGCTACTTCAGCCAACAGTTCTCTCTCTGGCTTGCAGCTCTCAGGTTCCCCTGCGAGCAGGGCCGCTTACTCAGCCACCGGTTCTCCATCCAGCTTGCAACTCTCGGCTTCCCCCGCGAGCAGGGCTGCTTCCTCAGCCATCGGTTCTCTGTCCGGATTGTGGTTTTCAGCTTTCCCCGCGTGCAAGGCCCCTTCTTCCGTCGCTGGTTCTCTGTCTGGCTTGAGGCTCTCGGCTTCCCTCGCGAGCAGGGCCGCTTCTTCAGCCGCCGGGTCTCCATCCGTCTTGTGGCTCTCGGCTCCCCCCCCCACAAGCAGGGCCACTTCTACAGCCGCTGGTTCTTTCTCTGGCTTGCGGCTCTCGGCTTCCCCCGCGAGTGGGGCCACTTCTTCAGCCACTGATTCTCCATCCGGCTTGTGTCTCTAGGCTTCCCTCGTGAGTGGGGCAGCTGCTTCAGCCACCGGTTCTCCATCAGGCTTGCGGCTCTCAGCTTCCCCCAAAAGCAGGGCTGCTTATTCAGTCGCCGGCTCTCTGTGTGGCTTTTGGCTCCCAGCCTTCCCCCAACAGCAGGGCAGCTTCTTCAGCCATCGGTTTTCTATCCGGCTTGTGGGTCGCAGCCTTCCCCTGCGAGCAGGGCCACTTCTCCAGCCACCGCTTCTCCATCCGACCTGCAGCTCTCAGCTTCCTGTGTGAGCGGGGACGCTTCTTCAGCTTGCGGCTCCCGGCTTGCATTTATCCCATCAGGATTCAAATAGACAATCTGGCAGAAGTGGCAAGCACTATCCACCAGGTGGGCACCAGAAGCAGGTAAGCAGGAGCTTACTCTGGGGCCGAGAAGCATGTTCCGCACATCTCGGTGCTCCACATGTCAGATGAAGGGTTAATTCTCTTTGACGTCATTTCAGCCATCTTGCTGCCTCAATATATTTAGACTTAGAGTTTTCCCTTAAGCTTTGTGGTGTACGTTTGATTCTGAGGCTTGGTACAGCTGGAGCATTCCATACACCCAAGATTACATAGTAACGGCTCAGATACTCCCATACTTCCTAATTGGTGAATCTGTCTGCAATTTCTTGCACAAGCTGTAAGATTACGATATTCTGTGTTATGTGAAAATTATGCTTTTACAGAGGTGGGGGTCAGAGGTCACGCTCCTACTGACATGTTGGATATAAGAATGCAAGCTTTTTCTATAAAGCAGATTCATGTGTTGAACTGTCCTCTCCAGCCGGCCTGTAAAAGGAGAACGATACCAAGGTTGGGTCAGAGAGGCCAGATAGACTTATCGGGGTCCAAGTAAACCCCCCAACATCAGGAATCGACAATTTGCAGACAGACCACCTGAGCTGAGCGGACTTGCATCAGGGATCATGGTCCCTCAGTCAGAGAATTTTTTAGTCCCTTTGCATGTGCTGGGGGTTCTCAGATCCTGGGATCCTCTAGCAATAGAGACAGATGCATAGACTCTTCGTTGGTCAGCATTCAAGCTTCCTTCTGCCTTCCTCCAATTCCACTCCTGGGTCGAGGACCAGAGGAGATTGCCCATGAGGAAATCCTAACCATTCTGGTGGCTCCGCGGTAGCCTGGCAGAAGCTGGTTCTCAGACATAGTAAGAATATCGAAAGGCGACCCTTGAAGGTTGCCCGACGATCCAGATCTTCTCACTTAGTCCCCTCTATGGCACCACAATTTAAGAATTCTGGCGTTGATGGCCTGGCTGTTGAATCCTCCATCTTGGCAGAGAGAGGTTTATCTGGCAGAGTCATTCGGACCATGCTTTAGGCCCGAAAGCAAACTTCATCAAGGAGTTACTACAGAGTCTGGCAAGTATTATCGCTTGGTGTAAATCTAGAGGTTTTGCTTGTGGAAAGTTTCTATCTCCAGAATTCTGAAATTTTTGCAGAAGGGTCCTGATGAGGGTCTTCAATTGAGCAGGACAGATATTTGCTTTTATCTTTTCAGAAACCAAATGCCAAGAATAAACTTATTAAGATGTTTTTGCAGGGGGTCACCCATGTGCGTCCTCCACATAAGCCTAATCTGCCTGTTTGGGACTTGAACTTGTGTCTGCCTGCAGGGTCCTACCTCGAACCATTGGCAGAAATGTCATTAGGCTTAATGACACTTAGTCATCTTCTAGTGGCAATTACTTGGTTCGGCGGGTTTTCGGAATTGATAGTTTTTTTTTGTTAAGCCTCCTTATTACAGTTGCTTAAGGATAAGGCCGTCTTCTATTTTAAGCAAAATTCCTTCCAAGGTGATTCCCCCTTTTTTATGCTAAATGAAGAGGTGTTTTTTTGCCTTCCTCATGTCTTGCTTCAGTTAGCCAGGAGGAGATGGTCCTTCATTCTCTGGATGTAGGGAGAGCACTAGGATTATATCTATGCTACACAAGCCTCTCGTATGTCTGACTCATTATTATAGCGGAAGGACTATGGAGGGTTTTTTTTTCACCAGATAAGTCTACCATAAATCAATGGATTAGACAAATGGTGATAAGGACCTATATCTCCAAGGGGAAGTCCCCCCCCTTTGGGTTATAGTTAATTCTACACAAGCTATTGGAACTTCCTGGGCTTTTGGCACTGGGCTTTGGTGGAGCAAGTATGTAAGGCTGCTACTCTGGCCTTGGTTCTTACATTTGCCAAATTTTATAAGGTGGATGCCACTTCTGGTAGAAAGATCATAGACTGTAGCGAGCTAGAGGTTAATAGCCCGGGAGGAGCCACACCTCTTGTCTTGCAGTCCACGCCCTTCGGGCAAGAGTTTATCCATTCGTTACTGATTCTGATGAACTGGAGTGGTAATAGAAGAGGAAACAATTCCACAGGTGGGAATCACAGAGTAAATTTTTTAAGGAGAACTGCATTAAGGCGTGCCTAAACCTCCTGATAAAGCTGCATTCCCACAATGGGGTCAACTCAGAGCCAGGTGAGAAAACTCACTCCTTTTTTTTTATGAGAGACAACTGCCATTAACTTGTATTGTCTATCTTGGGGATGATTCAGAGCCAGGTGAAAATATACATCTGGTTGCAAATTGCCTCCAAGGTAGACCATGAAAGTGAATGGCAGTTTTCTCTCCTATAAAAAAAAAAGGAGTGTTTTATTCCCTGGCACCAAATCGAGTGATATTAAGTCAAAATTATTCACCTCGTCATGACCGCATTTGCGTCATTTATGTGAGTCCGATAAACATTAAATATACCCTATGTGGATATATTTAAGAATCGTGAAATTGCCGGAAGGTCATTTCTCTACAGCTAGAGGAGGGAAGGGCAAGGGTTGACCAGTCATATGCAGTTTCCTACAAAAGGTCTGGCCACCAGGGCCCCAGTAAGTCTTGAGGCCCAGCTAAAGTGCTCAGAATTTCTGGCTTTGTAGGTCACACTCTTCCTCAGGATTAGATGGTGTCTAGCAGTGGAATAGTATATTGTGGCTGCGTCTCATAACATTTGACTGAGGAAATGACCCCATCCTGATAACCTTTGTATTACCTGCTGAGCCTATTGCTAGGCAGTTGGATAATCCTCTGCCTCTGACATCTGCAAACACTGATATTTAGATTTAGCTTGACTAACGGCAGAAGAGATTTAGTTGTAGTCAATACCACAGAACATACGTCCGTCTCCTGTGCCACTCCCTATATACCCGTGTACTTTTTCCCAATGGGAAATCCGGGTTGTGTGATAGGGGCAGAAACAATGAAGAGTGACTATTAAGTTTAAAACTGGTTCGTACCTTGTTCCACACTTGCCATATGGAGGGGGTATATTGTATGTAGTTGGGCAGCAGTGAAAATGTAAAAGGTAAAGGAGATTGGTGTGTGGGGTTACATTTTGGTAAACAGTTGGATCTGTGTATCTAGTCCCGTTATTGATCCAATCTTTTAGATAACGTACGAGAGCCGCCATGTTGTAGGTTTCTAGATTAGGGAGCTTTATATCTCCATTGTTTCTAAGTTGCTGAAGATTTGTCAACTTTAAACACTGAATAACTGTATGATTAGATGAAGTGATTTGTTTCTTCAAAACTTAACAGGTGTTATGCTATTTTTGTTTTTCTTCCAGCTGGTCAGTGCACTACAACGCACCCTAATATATCCCCAGATTCAGCATCCGAAGATGACCTGACAGCAGACTCTCCTGAAGGAAGCCCAAGTAATGGCGATCACCCTGATCATGACAATACTGCTACATCATCTAACTCGGGGTGTACCTCTGATGACTCCCATTCTGTCCCCCATCATACAGCAAAGAAAGAAGTGATCTCTCGCCAAAGAAAACCTCAGAGGAAGAAAAGGTTTACTTGCCCTGAATGTGGGAAGGGCTTCCCCTTCAAATCCGCTCTTCTCAGACACGAAATAGTTCACACGGGAGAAAAAGCGCATCCGTGTCCTGAATGTGGGAAATGTTACGCCTCCAAATCAGCTCTGAAGACCCACAAAAGAATTCATACAGGAGAGAAGCCGCATTCTTGTTCTGAATGTGGGAAATGTTTCTCCTCTAGATCAGGTGTTCTCAGACATGAAAAAAATCATAACGGGGAAAAACCTCATTCGTGTTCTGAATGCGGGAAAGGTTTTTTTGACAAGTCGACTCGCAAGAAACATATGGCAACCCATGCAGGCTTGAAGCTGTACTCTTGTTCAGAATGCAAAAAATGTTTTTCCTCCAAGTCCTCCCTTATCCATCATGAAAGAGTTCATACAGGAGAGAAGCCGTACTCTTGCCTTGTATGCGGGAAATGTTTTTTCTCTAACCCAGAGCTAAAAAGGCATGAAAGAATTCATACAGGAGAGAATCTATGTTCTTGTCTCGAATGTGGGAAAAGCTTTTCCTCTAAATCAGACCTTAAGAAACATGAAATAGTTCATACAGGAGAGAAGCCATATTCTTGCTCTGAATGTGGGAAATGTTATTCCAGCAAGAAGGGTCTTACCTCGCATGAAAGATCACATACAGGAGAGAAGCCCTATTGTTGTGCTGATTGTGGGAAATGCTTTTCCTCAAGCTGGGCTTTTACCACACATAGAAGAATTCATACAGGAGAGAAGCCGCATTGCTGCTCTGAATGTGGTAAAACATTTTCCAATAAATCAGCCCTTCACTCACATGAAAGAGTTCATACAGGAGAGAAGCCGCATTCGTGTTTAGAATGTGGGAAATGTTTTTCCAGCAAATCACATCTTCTCATTCACGAAAGAATTCATACAGGGGAAAAGCCGTATTCTTGTCCTGAATGTGGGAAATGTTTTGCCCAGGTAACACATCTTATGGTCCACAAGAGATTTCATACAGGAGACAGGCCATTTTCTTGTCCTAAATGTGTGAAATGTTTTTTCTCTAAATCACATCTAAAGGCACATGAAGTAGGTCATACAAAAGAAAAGCCGTATTCATGTGATAAATGTGGGAAATGTTTTTCTGTCAAATCAGAGCTGAAGAAACATGAAACAATTCATACAGGAGAGAAGCCGTATTCATGTTCTGAATGTGGGAAAATTTTTTCACGTAAAGAGTATTTATTGGGCCATGAGAAAGTTCATACTGGGGTGAAGCCATTCTCTTGTTATGAATGTGGGAAATGCTTTTCTAGGAAAGAACATCTGACCCAACATGAAAGAATTCATACAGGAGAGAAGCCGTATTCCTGCTCTGAATGTGGAAAATGTTTTTCTGCCAAATCTGGCTTTAAACTACATGAAAGAATCCATACAGGGGAGAAGCCATATTCCTGTTCTGAGTGTGGGAGATGCTTTTCCCACAAATCTGATCTTAAAAAACATGAAATGATTCATACAGAAGAGAAGTCGTATTCTTGTCCCGAGTGTGGGAAATGTTTTCGACAGAAATCCTCTCTTCGCGTACATGCAGTAATACATACAGGCGAGAGGCCATTTTCCTGTTCTCAGTGTGGGAAATCTTTTCCTAGTAAAAAACAGCTCATCAGTCATGAAAGAGTTCATACTGGGGAGAAGCCGTATTCTTGTCCTGAATGTGAGAAGTGTTTTTCACGCCCGTCTGCTCTGAATGTTCATAAGAGGACTCATACAGGAGAGAAGCCATATTCCTGTTCTGATTGCGGAAAATGTTTCAGTCACCTATCAACTCTTCTCAAACACAAAAGAAGTCACAAGGGAAAGAAGCTGTAGCCTTTTCTGGATGTGGAAACTTTTATTAGTAAAACCGTGAAATAAGTCACATTACTGCAGTTTGTACAGAATCCACATAGTATAAAAGTTGTAGAGCATCGAGTGACACCAAAGACTCGGGAGCTTCTTCATCAGACAGGAGTCATCCTCTCGTATGGCCAAGAGATTGTTTATATAATGAAGAGGCAGGATAGGAGAGGTGGAGCAGCATGAAGGGATTTGCAGGCATCGGGTGGCCGAACTGCTCACAACTTGTCTAGAGACAGAAGCTTCCCCCTTCTGAGTTATCTGCTAACCAGAATCTCTAGCACCCAGGTGACTGAATAGGAAATCGCTAATGTAAAGAGCTCAGCGTCACCTCCTGAGATCCATCTCCTAATCCTATCTAATCATTTGCTTATTCTCCCAACCCCATGACTGTACCGCTATTCCCATGGCTGCCGGGCTCTGTGCTGAGGTCATGGCCGACCCCACACCCATGAAGTCGCAGTTGGCATTATTCCCAACAAAGCCTGGAGAGACTTGCTCGTAATTTGCTAATAATTGACAAAACGTGATAACAGCAATTCACACAACCAGTAAATGTGGCTTCCTCTGATATTTCCCCACATCTCCAGAACCTGGGCCATCCCCCGACATAACTGCTGTCTTCACACCATTAAGGGCGGGTGTGATCCAGGCAAGAACTGCGATGTCATGTATTATTTTACGTACAAGAGTTTGTATCCATCGTGCTTATCAGAAATGACATTGTGTAGATAGTAAATACGCGCAGCTCACTCCTCAGATTTTGTTATAGATGAGCAGGGCAATTAGGATAGTCTTAAAGGAGCCACAGCACCGAACCCTGTTAGCTTGCAGGCAAACTTATGATCTGTCTCTAAATATGGTTAAATACAGAGGTCTTGATCCAAAGACATCTGCAGAAGCTAAAGCTGCACCAAACGCCACGGTGTCTCTGTAAGGTGCAGCCCTAACTCTAATCTATGAGAGTATGATATATGGGGTGGGGGGTCTGAAGCTGTACTGTGAGGCTTTTGACCCTTCCTCTCCATGTGCTGCACTGGAGGTTATAGGGGAACCTCAGGCAAGCTGCTCCCAATGTATCCATTGCATTGTGTGTCTATTGGGGATGCCCATATATTTATCACAACACAGAGCTAATGAAAAGTTCAATAAGAGCATGAGGCCTCTAGCCACAGCATCCCTCGGTGTATGTATCAATCTTTTGAACACGTGGGCCCACCACCACCAGGTTTATGCTCTTACCAGCTTTAATGGCATGAATGAATCAAATATAGTTCCGTCTCCAGTAGCATCCAAATCAGATACAGGCTCCTTCCCAATAACTAGTAGCACCACTTCAGGTCTTCTTTAGAGTTCAAATCAAAGATTCTCATAGATAAGCTCCCACAAACAAGGCATGCAGCATGTAGGGAAGACACAAAATGCGAAGACTAGTGTAATATTGCTAAAAAAACATTTATTACTAAAAAGCAGTGGCAAATGCACTCACAAAAGTGTAATAAAAACCAGCATAGAATATCCAGCAAGGCCAATAACAGTGGATCTCACCGCTCGGCGCAGCAAACAGCCATAAAAGAATCCGCAGCTCCCGCTGCAAGAAGGTAGATAAAAGGTCCAAATCCCAGCGCGTTTCACCGCTGTAGTAACGGCTTTAACCAGGGTAGTAAAGTAAAAAGTCCATACCAATTTTAAATAGGAAGATGGAGGGGAAATACTTCCGGGGTCAAATTCCGGATGCAACAACTTCCTCTCATTTGATCAGCAATCAAAGCTGCAGGCAAGAGGTGGTTAAGATGTAAAAGCGCAGGCGATTGGTTAAAGCCACCTATGGGGAGGTAATAATGTAAGAGAGCAGGCGATTGGTTAAATCCACCCAAGGGGAGGGGCTGAACCTCCAGATTCCCTCCAGCAAAGCATAATAAATTCAAGCAAGTTCATGTCAGCCATGAATCAGGGATGCAGCTGCGCTGTACTAGCGCAGATGCGCCACCTGCTGGCAACTTAAGAACAGAAAGGCTGAGTCTGTGTAACAAAATAGATAAAAAGGCTAAGCTTTTAGAAATAACTCAGGTGCGCCACCTGCTGCGCAATTCAAAGCAAGCAGGCTGAGTTCAACTAGAAGCAGAACTAAATAACAGCCAGATAGCTGTATATCAATAACAATATATTAAAAAGCACTGTCCTAAAAGGCCATATAGTCCGTTGAGTCAAAAGCAATGAGATCCACTTCACAATAGTACATATAAAAAATCAAATGAATATAAAACAACAATTAAGAAGTATCCAAAAAGCAATTCAGGTCAAATTCTATGTTTAATCCCCCAGGGGATAGTGTATCCAGGGAATAGATCCAATATACTTCCCCTTTTTGAGAGTTCCCTCACTAAATGTGTACCCCGCCAATGGCTCTTCACCTTGTCCAGTCCCATAAATGACAATAGGTTAGGATCAGAGGAATGGACAGATTTAAAGTGAGATGAGACACTATGATTTTCATAACCACGCCTTATATTATACATGTGCTCTCGGATCCCGAATTTTTAATTCCCTTGTGGTGCGACCTACATACATCATTTTGCAGGGGCACCACAAAAGGTAGACCACATTTTTGGTGCTGCAAGTTATCAAATCTGCAATTTCAAACTCTTTGCCAGTTTTAAAATTTTGAAAGGTTCTAAAAGATTTCTGTGTGCACCGGGTGGTTTTACACCCAAAGCAAGTGCCACACCTGTGAAACCCTTTCAGAGAGTCAGCAGCTAGAGCGAGATGTCCAGGGGGATCAATAAAACTCCTTGTGAGTTTATCCCTTAAAGCGGACCTTCACTCTGAATAAGAGTCTATCTTATATGTTTCCCCCACACTGTACATACAGATTGCTCACATAAAAAATCATCCTACCTGCATCTACTGCATGTTATGAGCCTTTAAACATCCAAGATGGCGGCTTATGGAAGCCGCCATTTTATCAGGCAACCTGCAAACAGGAAGTGCCTGCAAACAGGAAGTGACTGTGCTGCTCTGCATTCTGGGGCTGCTGACCTTTCCCTGACCCCAGCTCTGCTCTGTCTGAGCAAAGCACAGCTATAACCTGCCCCCCTGTACCTTATCCCACTCTCCTCTCCTCAGTAAGTGTGATGCTTCTGAGTCAAGATGGCGGCGCCCGTATCCTAAATTCCTGAACAGAGTTGCAGCCCAGTGGGGGAAAGAATAATAAGTTAGTGACTAAAAATGTAAAATATATTAATTTTAGATGCTGGGGAATCGTTTTTTAAGAGTTTGGGCTTTTCATTAAATCATGGTGAAGGTCCGGTTTAAGCAAGGGGCACGTCGAAATATACATGTGGGTTTTGCAGGTAATACCGGGCCTAGGACAGGGTCCTCCTTAAGTATATGCCAGTATTTATTAAGGACTTGTTGTATTTGGCGATATTGTACATTAAAACCTGTCACAAAAGCCAGATCACCTTTTGTTGCTGTGGTCTTCCTACCCCCAGGGTCCACTAATGCGCCCCGCTCTGTACATCTAGCCAATTCGAGTTGGGATTCCACCTCCTCCGGTCTATAACCCTTTTCTACAAATCTTTGTTTAAGACAGACCGCCTGTCTCTCAAAGTCGGCCAGATGGCTACAATTTCGTCTCAACCGTAAGAATTGCCCACGTGGGATAGCCTTTAACCAGTTAGGGTGGTGACAGCTGTTATGGGGTACGTACCCATTACGGTCCGTAGCCTTAAAGTATGTAAGGGTGGTTAATTGGTCCAATTCTCGTTGTATGGTCAAATCAAGAAAATTCACCTTTGAATCACTAATCTCCGCTGTGAATTCTAAGTTCCAATTATTAGCGTTCACTATTGCTAGAAAGTCTTGTAGGGTAGCCTCAGTTCCCTCCCAGATAATGATCACATCATCTATGTAGCGTTTCCATAGTTTTAAGGATGGTCTGGTCTGCTCAAATATAAATTGAGATTCCCAGAGACCCACATAGAGATTAGCCATGCTGGGTGCGAATTTCGCCCCCATGGCCACGCTCTTGATCTGTAAAAAGAACTCCCCACTAAACCAAAAGTAATTGTGATGTAATGCAAAGTCAAGACACTCAATAATAAAGTCTACTTGTACCTGTTGAAGATTGGGGTCTTGGTTAAGAAAGTGTAGAACAGCGTCTACTCCCCCTTGGTGAGGAATAACAGTGTACAATGATGTAACATCTGCCGTCGCCAAAAGAGTGTGATTAGATATAATTTGATCCTCAACTAGTCGTAGGACCACACTTGAGTCCCGTAGATAAGCTGGTAGTTTCTGCACAAGAGGCTGTAGGAACACGTCAATGTATTCTCCCAGTCTACATGTCACAGAATCAATTCCACTCACGATTGGGCGGCCGGGGGGCATAGTCAAGCTCTTATGGATTTTTGGGAGATGGTATATAGTAGGGATCTTAGGTGATTTAATATTCAGGTACTCATATTCTCTTGTAGTTAAAACCCCAAGGTTCTTGCCCTTCATGAGAAGCAGCTGGAGAGCTTTTAAATATTCAGCTGTGGGGTCTCGCCCATATATTAGTGTTAGGACCCAAGACGTAGCTAGGCTTTGTCATCCGGGTCAAAGATTCAAAATGGCGCCACCTACCTGTGCTCAGGCCCTCCTTTGGCATCCCCCTGACCTGCTGCACCCGCGGCACGTTCCGCCCCTGCCCCCTTAGCTATGCCCCCTGCATAGAGGCACCATGGCATTTGGTATAGCAACACTTCTGCAGATGTGTGTGAGCCCAGACCCCTGTTCAAACCGTCCAGTTCTCCTCTTTACCCTGGGGGCTTCCGATCACCCGGCTGCAGGAGAGTACCTGGAATAGGGCGCCCCCACTTTGGCCACCGTTTCAGCTAACTGTAAAAGAAAAAATATATATTTACTCACCTCCATGCACAATCCCTCCTGCCGGGTCTCTTCTTTGCGGGGGGGGGGGGGCTGCAATCCACCCCTGGGCTCTTCATTCTTCAGGAGAGGACCCGACAGCCCCCTCCCCCTGCCTCCACCACGGGCGCTGCCATCTTCAACTCTAGCCCATTTGGGGGCCAGCGGGTGACTTGCTATTAATCCCAAGTCCCCCATTACCTGCCTCCCCAAAGCCTGGGGGGGAGCAAATGAGCCAGTGGCCCCTGAGCCCTGTTCTACACGCCCCCATAGCTGGTCCCCGGGTTGATTATCCTGGGTAGGGAGGGGGGGTTTACCCTTAAAATTTTTGATTTATTCCTTTATAGTGTGGATAGTGGTCGTATTTTATTAGTAAATGTTATAAAGTGCTTTATTCTAAGTGTGCCATACACTCCACTTCCTTCTTCATGACATGTGGGTAATCTCCA
Source organism: Gastrophryne carolinensis (assembly GCA_027917425.1). Classification (NCBI taxonomy): domain Eukaryota; kingdom Metazoa; phylum Chordata; class Amphibia; order Anura; family Microhylidae; genus Gastrophryne; species Gastrophryne carolinensis. Next base: position 2,166,667 of record CM051234.1, read on the forward strand.
GTAGAGGGCGAACTTCTGCAGAGATGAATATGCAAAAAAGAAAGCCCCTCCCGGTCCATATATACCTGGGACCTCCCACCAATTCCCCAGTTCCTTCTCTGCAGGGAAGGCGACAAGACAGAAGATGAAGACTTCTTTACTTACAGGTAGAGCCTCCCAGCTTAGGCTGCGGGTCCTGGTGAAGGTAGGAGCACCCTATGGGTGCAGCAGGAGCACTGCTCCACCGTGAGACCTCACTATGGGGTAGGCGGTTTCCAGGTTTCTTGGTGATCCTGGTGTGGGATGCCCCATCCCTTATTCCCCTCCGGGGGGGGGGGCCTGGCTGATATTTCGTTTTGGCCGATATTTAGTTTTACCCAGCCCTTGTCCCTGTGTGCTGAGTGTTTCACTTGTGTGTGTGTGAGAGTGCTTGCCGCTTACTGGCCTACAGGGTCTGATTATAGCCTGGGGGAGCTTATCCCCCTCTGGCTGCGTTCGGGAAGGGGCGGGGCCGGGCTCTCTTCGCTGCTGCGGTAGCCCCGCCCCCTTATTTGGCGAGATTACAGTGCTCGTTTGGGGGTCCGCGTTGATGGGAGGGGGGCGTGGCCTTGGCAAACGCGCGTTCTGCGCTGGCCCGCCCTCCCCCTGCTCTCCCTCCTCAGGCACGAGGCTGCGTGGGGGCCATCTTCTCTGGCAGGCCACTTTGCACATCGGGGTGGTAAGGGCCTGATGGCTATCTCCTTAGCTTGTGTGTGTGTGTGGGGGCCCCTATTTAGCAGGGGCCCCCACGGGTCTCAAACGTGTGTGCTTGTGCCTTAATTGCACTTTTTGGCTGGGTTGTGGTATATATATATATATATATATATATATATATATATATATATTTTGTGTGGCTTATGTTGCTTATTTTGTGTGTTACAGGTTGCCCTGTATATGTGCATATTAAGGGGTCCCGGGGTCCCTAGTTATAAAAATTGTCCACCCAAAAATCCTCCCACCGGGACTTTTAAGGGGCATCCCGGGTTGCTTATGCGTAATTCCCTGCGACTGACCACAAAATTCACCATATGGAGGCTCCGCAGGATACCGGGTCCGGGATCCCTTTGGGACAATCCGGGCCATGTGTGGGGTGTGGGGTATCCCTTACGGGGGAGAATGTGCTGATTTGTATACCATGCGCACAAAAGGCCATAACGCGGCAGTCTGGTACCCAGCCTTCTGGGTCGGCTCCTCCCGCTTCATCGCCTTCCCCTCCCCACCTGATCCGTACCCCAAGTGACGTTGGTACCAGTGGGGAGTCACTTTCTCATGTTTGGGCTCGGTTGGCCAGCATAGAGAAAATGATTGCTAGCACGGTGGGCAAGAAGGCCCAGGCTAAAGAGAGACATTGGTCGTCGGCCCAGCCTTTGTGGGATACTGACGATGAGTCCGCTGAATTGTCCGATTATTACCCATTAGAGGAGGGGGAATTGTATCAGGATTCAGAGGCTGACTATGGTCAGCCTGGGAATTCCAATGTCGGACAGGCGCTGGGGGATGCCGTAGATACGGCCAATGTTTTGTCACATTTATTGGAGGTGTTGGATATTGACCCGCCTGAGGTGACTCCTCTCAAGAAGGGGGAATTTTTTGGGGCCCGCAAGCCCCGTCTGGAATTCCCTACCCAGGGTCATTTTGATGCGCTGATCCTTAGAGAATGGGAGAGGCCCAGTCGGCTTCCTGGTGTGCCTCAGAGATGGGATAAGAAATATCCTTTTCCGGTGGAGGCGGTTAAGCGCTGGTCTTCTCCTCCCGAGGTCGACGCGCCTATTTTAGGTTTGACCAACTCTGTGCTGAACACCCCTGACGCCACCTCCCTTAAGGATGGCGAGGATAAGCACCTTGATCAGATGGCGTGCCACGCATTTGCCAACGTGGGCTCGGCCCTGCGGCCTGTTAGTGCATCTGCCCTGGTGTCGCTTGCTACCAGGTCTCTTATCAGGGGCTGGCTGAATAACGCTCAGTTTGATCCAGCTGGTGCTGAGTTCGCTATCCTTAAGAAGTGCGAATTGTTCATGGATTTTGTCATGGCTGTGATGGAAGATTCTATCATCGTGTGTAACAGGACGTCATCCTTACTGGTGGCTATGCGCAGATTGGTCTGGCTCCGCCAGTGGACAGCAGACGTTGGAGCCAAGAAGTCGCTCACAGCTCTTCCCTTCTTGGGTTCGCGGCTGTTTGGAGATAAATTGGATGCTGTTGCCAAAGGAGGTAAGTTACCTCAGCGGAGGAAACAGCGCCGCCCCTTTCGGGGGGCGGGCTCGTTCACTCCTTCCTTTCGAGTGGCCAGAGCGACTAGGGGTTTGGCCTTCTCAGGTGTCAGGGGCTCGTCCTGGAACAGAGGCAGAGGTCGGGCACGTCCCGCGCCTGCCTGGGGTTCCAAGCCTGCCGTTAAACTGGCTCAACAATGAAGGGGCGCCCTCACCCGCAAGGGTGGGGGGACGGCTGCGGTTCTTCTTCTAGGTCTGGGCCCGGGAGGTCACAGACAATTGGATCTTGGAAGTGGTCTCCTCCGGGTACAAACTGGAGTTCGAGTTCTGGCCGCCCCCAAGATTCTTGAGGTCTCGGGTGCCCTCGGACCCTCAGGCTGCACAGGGGCTCCTGTTAGCAGTAAAAAACCTTCTGGACATGGGGGTTATATGCCCGGTGCCTCTGTCGGAGAGAGGCAGGGGTTTCTACTCCAAACTTTTCACGGTTCCCAAAAAGGAGGGTTCGGCGAGACCCATTCTAGATCTCAAGGTTCTCAACAGATTTCTCAGAGCCAAAAGGTTCCGCATGGAGACTCTGCGCTTGGCTATCAATTCCCTTTGCCAAGGGGATTTTAAGACATCCATAGACATCAGGGATGCGTATCTGCATGTTCCGATTTTTCAGGCACATCAGAGATTCTCCCGATTTGCGGTGGAGGATCAACATTATCAGTTTGTAGCCCTTCCCTTCGGTCTGACCTCGGCACCGAGGGTCTTCACCAAGGTTTTGGCGGGCATATTGGCTCTGCTCAGAGCTCAGGGCATTCGCATTGTGCCTTATCTGGACGACCTGTTGATATCAGCTTCTTCCCTCCATCAGGCGGAGCTGGACACCCACCAGGTGGTGTCGACCCTGGAGAGGTTCAGGTGGGTGATCAACCGCACCAAGTCTTCTCTCTCCGTCTCATGTGATTTCATTCCTAGGCATGAATCTGGATACCATTCGGGCCAGAGTGTTTCTGCCCCAGGCCAAGGTGCAGGGGATTCAGGGCCTGATTCGCCTTCTTGTGGCCAGTTCTTGTCCCTCTGTCCGACAGGGGATGAAACTGGTGGGTTTTATGGTATCCTCCTTCGAGGTGGTACCATTTGCACAGTTTCACATGAGATCTCTTCAACTTCACCTATTGACGCATTGGGACAGGAGTCCGCAGTCATTGGATCAACCTTTCAGGATGTCTCCCAGGGTTCGGCTGTCCCTTCGGTGGTGGCTGGAATCAAGCAACCTGTTGAAGGGCAGATCCTTTCTGGTCCCTTGTTGGGAGACGGTTACCACAGATGCCAGCCTGTTGGGCTGGGGAGGTTATTGGAAGATTCATCAGTTCAGCGGGGTGTGGGGTCCTCAGGAGGCTCACACTGACTGACTGGCTAGGCTGACCTCACATTTTCAGGGTCTACCGGTTCAAGTTCGTTCAGACATCTGAACGGCGGTAGCTTACATCAATCACCAAGGAGGGACTCGCAGCAGGAGTGCCCTCGGGGAAGTCTCTCTGATCCTGCACTGGGCGGAGAGCAATGTTCCTTGCATTTCAGCAGTCTATATTCCGGGAGTGGAGAACACGTGAGCAGGGGATCCTCTCGCCAAGGAAAGTGGTCTCTCAACCCCGAGGTTTTTCTGGATCTTTGCCGCAAGTGGGGGGCTCCGGAGGTGGATCTCTTTGCCTCGAGGCACAATCACAAACTTATGGCCTTTGTGTCTCTTTCTCAGAATCCTCTATCTCTGGCAGTGGATGCCTTGTCCCTTGCTTGGAAGGATCTGGGTTTTTTGTACCTGTTTCCGCCTGTCTCCATGCTGGGCAAGGTAGTTCGCAAACTGGTTCTAGAAGGGGCACCAGCGATTCTGGTGGCTCCCATTTGGCCAAGAAGGGTTTGGTACGCAGACGTTGTAAGGCTGGCCGTAGACCAGTACCGGCTTCCCTTGTTGCCGGACCTGCTATCTAAGGGTCATCTACTTTACCCCAATTTACAAACGCTGGCTTTGACGGCTTGGCTGCTGAAACCTTCATCTTGAAGGAGGAAGGTTTGTCTGAGGCTTTTGTTCAGACCCTGATTAGGGCTAGGAAGCGGCCCTCTTCTGGCATTTATTATAGGACTTGGAGGTTTTATATTGATTGGTGTGAGGCTAGGGCCTTGCCTTGCAGGGTTTTTTCTATACCCAGGATTTTGGAGTTTCTTCAGCATAATCTGGATCTTGGGTTCCAGCTTAGTACTTTGAAAGGACAGGTTTCTGCTCTGTCGGTTTTCTTCCAGAGGTCTTTTGCCTTACACCCGCTGGTTAAGACCTTTTTCCAAGGGGTCGCGCATGTGCGGCCCCCTCGGAAGGCTGTGGTTTGTTTGGGATTTGAATTTGGTTCTTTCAGCTCTGCAGGGTCCTCCTTTTGAGCCGTTACAGGATATTGCTCTTTCGGTTCTCACTCAGAAGGTTGCCTTCTTAGTGGCTATTACCTCTGTTCGGCGTGTCTCTGAGATGGCGGCTCTGTCGATTCAGGCCCCTTAATTTGAGAGACACCAGGATAAGGTGGTTTTTCGTTTTAAGCCGGATTTTCTTCCTAAGGTGGTGTCTGCTTTCCACCTCAATCAGGACATTGTTCTCCCTTCCCTGTGTCCTAAGCCTAACAATGACAAGAGGGTTCTGCACAATTCGGATGTTGTTCGCTGTGTGAAGTACTATTTGGTGACTACTTCTTCCTTACGCAAGACGGCGCTTTTTTCGTGGGGCCCTGGAAAGGTTTGGCGCCTGCTAAGTCTACGATTAGCAAATGGATTTGTCAGGCCATTGTTGGGGCCTATTCTGCTAAGGGGAGGACTCCCCCTTTTAGGGTCACTGCGCACTCTACTCGTGCGGTCGGTGCGTCTTGGGCTTTTCAGCACCAGGCCTCTGTTGAACAAGTTTGTAAGGCCGCTACTTGGTCTTCCGTTCATACTTTTTCCAAGTTTTACAAGGTTGATGTGCGGGCTTCAGCGGATGCTGTTTTTGGCCGCAAGGTTCTGCAAGCTGCAGTGGTTTTAGTTGGTACATTCTTTACTGTTTCTGGTTCCCACCCATGACGGACACTGCTATTGGATGTCCCACATGTCATGAAGATCGAAGTGGAGTGTATGGCACACTTAGAATAATACCGTTTTGTGAGTACTCTTTAAAACGGGTATTATGAGTGTGCCATACACTCCACTTCGCCCCACCCCTTTTTTTCAGGTATTCTGGGGCTTTTATATGGTGAACCATTGGTTTTGATTGTTAAGGTTATAATTGGTTCTTCCTGGTCCCCTTACTGCTTTTTTACACTGGGGAATTGGTGGGAGGTCCCAGGTATATATGGACCGGGAGGGGCTTTCTTTTTTTGCATATTCATCTCTGCAGAAGTTCGCCCTCTACTGGAGATTACCCAGATGCCATGAAGATCGAAGTGGAGTGTATGGCACACTCATAATACCCGTTTTAAAGGTGAGTACTCACAAAACGGTATTATTCCAAGTATGTCACACCCCCCACTTCCCAATATCCATAACACTTGGGAACCCGGCCTGTAGAGGGCGATCTTGCAGAGATGACATGGAAAAAGGAGCCCCTCCTGGTCCATAAGTACTGGGTTCCTCCCACTATTCCTCAGTCTTTTCGTCTCTGCAGTCGGCAGTCGAAGCATTCAGAAGATGACTCTCCTTCAAGCTGCAGGTAGCCGGGTTTGCCCCGGCCCTTTTTTTCTCTATCTGATACTCTTTAAACCTGTTTGGTTATATTGTATGCCTCCCAGCCCTGGCTGTGTGTTCAGGCAAAGGTAGTTACATACACCTTCTGGTGTATACAGGAGTATTACTCCTCCATGAGACCTAAATGTGGGTAGGCGGCTTCCAGGTTGGTGTTCCTGGCATGGGATGCCCCTGTCCCTTTATAATCCCCTTGTGCCTTTTGGGTGCTTTTCTATCCTCTCCCCTTAGTTCTCCTTTAACCCTGCTGGGTAAAAAGGAGGGGGGCGTTATCTGGGCTTATTTGTCGCCATGCACACAAACAAAAAAAAAAAAAAGATATAAAATAAGTCTTTATTTCTTATTTTTATTATGTATGTTTTACTATACTATTTAATAGGAAATGTTCTATTTAGATTTTCCTATCTCTGTCTAGGCAGCCTATTAAAGCTCTTTGTTTTCTGGCTGTGTTCAGATTTGAATTTTCCCTCCATTTTTGGCCATGTGATCCTGGAAGTGGGCGGAGCTTAGGCATGCTTTTATTCAGAGAGCACCTGTATGCTCTGTTTGACTTCCTGTTTCCTGCTTCCTTGTGGCCTTACCTCATGATGTGAGCTTATTGCATGGGCTGTGAGTACGCTGAAGGGAGTTTTTTTCTGTCATTTATTTATATTGTGTGCATTTGGTGACTGTTTTTTTGTTTTCTCTGTAGGTAGAAACTCCTTATTTAAAAAGGGGTTTCTCCTGGTCCTTATATAAAAAAAAACAAAAAAAAAGCCCTTAGGCCTTATTTGGGGGTCTATTGGGACTATTTAAAGGGGCATCCCGGGTAGCAATTGCGTAAATCCCATATATACTTGACGACTATAATAATAATAGTATAATACTAAACACCATATGGAGGCATCCCAGGATAACGGGCATGCAGTTCCCTCTGCACAGACTCGGCAATGTTTTGGATGTGGGGCATCCCTTGTTGGGGATAACGCAATTCTTTGCGTCCCTTGTGCACAATTAACTATTATGCAGCAAACTGAGGCCCAGGCTTCAGGGCCTGCGGCTAATGCCTCATCTCCTACTCCGCCATGTCTTGTCCGTACCCCCAATGATATTGTCATGGGTGGTGAGTCGCATGCCAGATTGGCTCATTTTGAAAGATTAATGTCTACCTCTGTGCCTAAGAAGGCCTCAGCTAAAAGAAAGCACTTGACTCATGCCGCTCCGGCAAGGGAGTCAGACAATTGTAAATTGCTTGATTGGTCTGATCCTTCTCAGTTAGAAGAAGGAGAATTATTATGAGGAATCAGATGTTTCTGATGAACAGAAATTTGTTGGTACTGTGATTGAGCAGGGTGAAGCAAGTGTTGGGGATACCCCAAAAGCTCTTGCTCAGTTATTTGAGGTTTTGGTTATTACTCCTCCTGAAGTAGTCCCTCCTCAAAAAGGGGAATTCTTTGGAGTCTCTAAACCTCGTTTAGAATTTCCAAATCAAAAGCATTTTGATGAAATTATTCTTAAAGAATGGTAGAAGCCTGCGTGGCTTCCTGGCATTCCCTTTGGGCTGGGACAAGAAATATCCCTTCCCAGCTGATACTGTTAAGCGTTGGTCATCACCACCTGTGCCCACCGCTCTGGGCATGTGTACACTCACTGCACGGATGGGTTAAATGTGGAGGACAAATTCCTATGTGTGCGCAAGCATACAATGGCCATCTATGCATTAATATTAATTTATAGAGAGACTGGATTTTTAAAAGATACTCTGTTCATGAGTGGATGCCCCTGTGCTTAATTTATCCAATTCTTCTGTGTTGCATTCTCCTGACTCCACTACACTTAAAGATGTAGAGGATAAGCGTATTGATCAAATGGCGGGCCATGCTTTTTCCAGTGTGGGCTCGGCCTTGCTGCCTGTTGGTGCTTCGGCACTCATGACAGTGGCTATTAGGTCTGTTGTGAGAGACCTAATGAATTACTCAGGGCTTGATCCGGCCTCTGATAAGTACGCCGCTTTTAAGCGATGTGTGATGTTTGCATCTTTTGTACTTTCTGCCTTAGATGATACTCTGCTCATGTGCAGCAGAACCTCTGCCTTGTTAGTCGCCTTCCGGCGGTCAGTATGGTTGCGGCAGTGGGCAGCTGATATTGTAGCTAAGAAATCGCTTACAGCGCTCCTTTTTGTGGGATTGCGCCTCTTTGGAGAAAGAATTGGATTCTGTCACTAAAGGAGGTAAATTACCTCAGCGTAAGAAACAACGTCGTTCCTTTCGTGGAATAGAGGAAAGAGACGTGGCCGTCCAAGTCAGAATTGGGTGTCCAAAACCAAATCTGCCACTAAGCCTGCTCAACAATGAGGGGACGCCCTCACGCTTACGGGTGGGCGGACGGCTGCGGTTCTTCTTCCAGGTCTGGGTTCAGGAGGTATCAGACAATTGGGTTCTGGAAGTAGTCTCTTCCGGTTACTAACTGGAATTCGAGTCCCGGCCTCCTCCCAGATTTTTCATGTCCCGGATGCCGTCAGATCCGGCAATTGCGCACGGACTGCGGGCAGCAGTAACGAATCTGTTAAACATGGCTGTCATCTGCCTAGTGCCTCCAGCGGAAAGGGGTTTGGGGTTTTACTCCAACCTATTCACGGTACCCAAAAAGGACGGCTCTGTTCGGCCTATCCTAGACCTAAGGAGACTCAATCAATTTATCCGTTTCAGAAAATTCCGCATGGAGTCTCTGCGATCAACGATCGATGCTCTCCGTCAGGGGGACTTCATGACATCCATAGACATCAAGGATGCTTATTTGCACATTCCTATTTTCCGGGTCACCAGAGATTTCTCAAGTTCTCCATAGAAGACCAGCATTATCAATTTGTGGCCCTGCCATTCGGCCTTACCTCGGCCCCAAGAGTCTTTACCAAGATGCTGGCAGGAGTGATGGCTATATTCAGGGTCCAGGGCATCCGCATTGTGCCTTTTCTGGACGATCTTCTTATCGCGGCCTCCTCCCTCGAACAATCAGAGTTGGACACCAGGATGGTGGTCTCTACACTAGAGAGGTTCGGATGGGTAATAAGTTACCCCAAATCCTCTCTCTGTCCGTCCAGGGAAATTCCCTTCCTGGGCCTGATTCTGGATACATTTCAGGCCAGGGTTTTTCTTCCTCAGTCCAAAATGGTTCTGATTCAGGACTTGATTCGTCTATTCTTGTCCAACCCTCGTCAGTCTATCCGTCTAGGGATGAGACTAGTGGGATTGATGGTAGCTGCATTCGAGGCAGTCCCATTTGCCCAGTTTCACATAAGGGCACTTCAGCTCTTCCTCTTGGCAAAGTGGGACAGGTGCCCACTATCATTGAATCAGACTTGTCTATTGTCTCCCCACGTTTTGCAGTCCCTTTAGTGGTGGTTAATATCGCACAACCTCCAGAAGGGCAAGTCATTTCTGACTCCGCGTTGGGAACTGGTTACCACGGATGCCAGCCTGGTGGGCTGGGGGGGCTTCTGGAAGAAGCATCAGTTCCAAGGATTGTGGGGCCTCAGGAGGCTCATTCTCCAATCAATGTATTAGAGCGTCGGGCCATACGTCTTGTTCTACTTCGACTGACCCATTTCTTATAGGGTCTGCCAGTTCAGATTCGGTCAGACAACCGAACAGCTGTTGCATACATCAATCACTAGGGAGGGACTCGCAGTTGGGGTGCCCTCCGGGAAGTTTCTCTGATCCTTCAGTGGGCAGAGATCAATGTTCCCTGCATATCAGCAGTTTACATTCCGGGGATAGAGAATGTGGAGGCAGACTCCCTGAGCAGGGGATGTTCTCGCCAGGGAGAATGGTCTCTCAATCCAAGGGTCTTTCAGTTCCTCTGTCACAAGTGGGGGACTCCACAGTTGGACCTGTTTGCTTCTCGTCACAATCACAAGCTTCCAGCTTTTGTGTCTCTATCCCAGGATCCTCTGGCAGTGGCAGCGGATGCCATGTCTCTGGCCTGGAAGGATCTGGGGTTCCTATATCTGTTTCCCCCATTGTCCATGATCAGCAAGGTGGTGCGCAAGCTAGCACTGGAGGAGGTGCCGGCAATTCTGGTGGCGCCAAGGTGGCTAAGACGTCTGTGGTACGCAGACGTCGTAAGGCTGGCAGTGGATCGTGTCCATCTGCCTCTTCTTCCAGATCTCATCACTCAGGGTCAACTTTGTTACCCCAATTTACAAACGCTGGCTTTGACGGCATGGCTGCTGAAGTCTCCATCTTGAAAGAAGAAGGTCTTTCTGATGTGGGTATTCAGACTCTTATTAGAGCTAGGAAGAAGTCTTCCTCTGTCATTTATTACAGGACTTGGAGGTCCTATATTGATTGGTGTGAATCCAGGGCTTTGCCCTGTAGAGTATTTTCTATTCCTAGAATTCTGGAATATCTGCAACGAGGTCTGGATATGGGATTAAAGATTAGTACTTTGAAAGGGCAAGTCTCTGCCTTGGCTATTTTCTTTCAAAGATCGTTTGCTCTTCATCCTTTGGTTAAGACCTTTTTCCAAGAAGTCGCGCATGTGTGGCCTCCCAGAAAGCCTTTACTTCCTGTTTGGGATCTTAATTTGGTGCTTTCGGCTATGCAAGCTGCTCCCTTTGAGCCATTGCAGGATATTCCTCTTCCTATTCTTACTCAGAAGGTTGCCTTTTTGGTTGCTATTACTTCTGTCCGCCGAGTTTCTGAACTGGCGGCTTTGTCTATTCTAGCCCCTTATTTTGAGAGGCATCAAGATAAGGTTGTTTTCCGTTTTAAACCGGATTTCCTTCCTAAGGTGGTGTCTTTTTTTTTTTTTTTTAAATTGTAAATTTTTATTGCAGAAGCAGGGAACATGGCACAACACATTAAGCATAGATATACATCAGCTGACATAGAAATTGCAATAGTTAACATATAGATTACAAGAATGAATGTCGAATGAGCTGTAGATCCACCCCGGGCATCCCCCAGTGCGCCAAACCCAACGCGTCATGGTCTAACTTACGGAGGCTGACCGCGGGGGCCAAGGAATGTGAGAGGCTAATTAACCTTGATTATAGGTCGCCGCCGTCAGCCAACCGGACCACGAGCTACCGGGGTGTCCCTCTCAGCTGACATTGTCTTATGACTAACGAACCGTACTGAAACGTGGAGTATGCATGCTCCGCTTCCATTTTTCCTTTAGAGAAGAACAAAGAAAGATTAAGGAACTAAAGTGAAACATAAGGGGGGGAAGACAGGACGACATATTGACACAGGAGGGAGAGGGGGAAAGACGGGGGACAAGGTAGGGAGGAATGACGAAAGGAGGGGGGAGGGGAAGGAATTAGAAAGGGGGAAGGACGGGCGGCGCCCTCGCGGGATGAGGGTGGCACCCCGCAGGAAGACCCTCCTCTACTCCAGCAGAAAGGCCAAGTAGTCCGCCGAAAGGACGAAACGATCCCACTCAAGCCACCTCTCTCTGTGTATATTGGCCTTCCCTTTCAGAGAAGCGGTCATCTCCTCCATTCTACTAATGTCGCCAACCCTGGCGAGCCACATGGCCGTTGTGGGAGGCGCAGACGACTTCCAACAGGACGGGATGCATGATCTGGCTGCGTTCAGGAGGGGCGCCAGGAGGGACTTGGTCCTCTTCCGGATAGAAGTGGGGGCTATCCCGAGGAGATAGCACGCTGGGTCATCACCCAGGTCTATGTCCGTCAACATCTGAACTATTTTCCTGACGTTCCTCCAGAACCCCGCCATGGCACCGCACTCCCAGAAGATGTGAATCATTGTGCCCCTGGCCCCAGAGCATCTCCAGCACAAGGGGGAGGCGGAGGGGAATATCTTCGCCAATCTAGACGGTACCAGGTACCAGCGTGAGAGGACTTTGTATGAGGCTTCTTGATATCTGCTGGACATAGACGACTTGTGGGCAACCTGCAACATGGCCTGCGTTTGCTCCTTAGTGAACTTCCTATTCAATTCCCTTTCCCATCCCTCCACAAACGGGGGCGTGTAAGAGTCCGTGGGGGTGATCAGTAAAGAATATGCATAAGACAGGGCCCCTCTGAAATGGCCCCTCCCCACACAAGATCGCTCGAAAGGGGTCGGGGGTCCCACGGCTTCCGCCACCCTGGTCAGGGATCTTTGGTAATGTGTTAGCTGCATGGTCTGCCATATATTCAGGGGGGTCAGGGAGTGTCTGGCCGCAAGGTCGTCCAGCCGAAGCCATCCCGATCCTTCGTGTAGGTGCATAACTCTGAAGCGGTCGCGTCTCACCCATGACTGGAACGTGCCGTCTGAGAGGCCTGCCGGGAAATCCGGATGCCCCAGAACAGGGGTCATTGGTGAGGTAGATGGCAGGATGCCCAACCTTGGAAAAAACCTGCCCACAATTTTACGGGTGGGGCCTATTGTGGGGTGTTTGTTCAGGGCGGGAGTCCGATCCAGTGGAACCCAGGGGAGTCCCGAAAGGGGGATCCCTGAGGCCTCTTGCTCGATCATCGTCCACTGCTTCATAGAGGAGTGCCTACACCAATCGAGCACGCGTGACAGGTGAGCTGCTGCGTGGTATGTCTTCCAATCCGGAAGACCCAATCCCCCCCTCCCCTTGGGGAGGGCGAGGAGGGGGGCCGCCAGTCGATGTGGTCTCCCTGCCCATACAAATCTGGAGCATAACCCCGACAATCGTCTAAAGAAAGTGTGGGGGACATCGATAGGAAGGGCCTGAAATAGATATAACACTCTTGGTAGGATGTTCATTTTAATAATGTTGGACCTGCCAAACCAAGAGAATGCACTTTTATTCCATTTCTGTAGGTCATCCTCGACCCTTCTCAGCAGTGGGGGGAAATTCAGATTGTATAGTTTTTGGGGGTGGGCCGGTATCAATGTCCCCAGGTAAGTTATGGCCTCCTTCTCCCACTTAAAAGGGAAATTTTTCGAGATCTGCATCAGTCTCCTAGGGGGAATGTTAATGTTGAGAGCGGAAGATTTTTGATAGTTTATTTTATAATTAGAGACTGCTTGGAAGGCCTTGAGTTCCGCTAGGAGGATGGGGAGGGACGTTTCAGGTCGAGAGATAAAAAATATCAGGTCGTCGGCGTAAGCCGCAACCTTATGTTCTCCTCGCCCCACCCCAATACCAGCAATGTCACAGTTTTTCCTCACGCAGCGAAGGAATGGCTCCAAAGTCAATATGAATATCAGGGGAGAAAGGGGGCACCCCTGGCGAGTCCCGTTGGCCACCCCGTTCACCACGACGGACGCCGAGGGGCATGAGTAGGAGGCCATGATCCAGCGTGTCATGTTCTCTCCCAGGCCAACCTGCCGGAGGGTGGCCGAGATAAAATCCCAGCTCACCCTATCAAAAGCCTTCTCGGCGTCCGTCGAGAGAAGCATCGTCGCCGGGCCCCCCAAGCGCGCCCGGTGAATCAGATTAATAACCCTAGTGGTGTTGTCTCTTCCCTCTCGTGTGGGGACAAAACCCACCTGATCCCAATGTATAAGGGACGGGATAAATGGGGCAAGCCTGTCCGCTAATATTTTATTGAACAGCTTAATATCGCAGTTCAGCAAGGAGATGGGCCTATAGCTACCGCACTGCGCCGGATCTTTCCCAGGCTTAGGGATGACGGTGATGTTTGCCCTTAGGGTGTCTCTAGGTGGAGGTAGGCCATCTTTTAAGGAGCCGAATGACGCGATAAATTGGGGGCAGAGGATCCCAGCAAACTCTTTGTAATAATCTAAGCTAAACCCATCTGGGCCTGGTGCCCTACCCGGCTTGGTGTTCTTCATGGCTCTCATGAATTCCTCCGATGCTATGTCCCTCTCAAGGGCCTCTACCACCTCGTGCTTTAGTCGGGGGAGTCCAGAGCCCCGGATATATCTTTCTATGTTGCTCATGGAGGGGGCCGGGCGAGTAACCGGTAGGTTGTAGAGTCTTTCATAAAACTCTCTAAACGACCGAGCTATATCCGCCGTCAGATGGGACCCTCCGCCCCCCCGATCCTGGATGTGAGGGATGAAATTTCTGGCACGCTGTGCTTTCAGAGCTCTAGCCAGGGCCTTCCCGCATTTGTTACTGTATTCATAAAAAAAACGCCGACTTCTAATCGCCAGGCTTTTGGCTTCGGCAAGGCAGATGTCTCCGAGGGACTCCCGGAGGCACACCAGCTTGGCGCCCAGTGCCGCATCGAGGGTACGTTTATGTTCGGCCTCCGTCTCAAAAATCTCTCGAGTCAAGAGGTCGATTTGCTTGTTCCTCTCTTTCTTGAGACGGGCCCCATGTTTGATCAATAGACCCCGAACCACGCACTTGTGGGCCTCCCACATAGACATCCGCGAAACCTCACTTGTGTCATTTGTTGCAAAATATTCCGAAATAGCTTTATGGATGTCTGCCTTTACCCCCGGGTCCTGTAAGAGGGAGCTATTCAACCTCCATTGGCCCCTCAAAGGAGCTGTGTCCGGGATGGAAATGGTTATGGAGATTGGGGCATGGTCCGAGACAGTTATCTGACCGATGTCCATTTCAACAATGAGGTGCAGAAACTTGTGGGGGACCAGGAACCAATCAATGCGCGAGTAGGAATTATGGGGTGACGAGAAAAATGTATAATCCCTTCCCCTGGGATTCAAAATCCGCCAGGCATCTATCAGCTGGTTCTTGAAAAGCAGTGTCCTAAGTTTTTTCAGGGATGAGAAGGGGGTATGGGAGGACCCTCGGGTAGTGTCCAGGGCTGGGTCGAGGACCGTGTTAAAATCACCCCCCAGCAGGAGAACCCCCTCCGCAAAGTCATCCAGTTTGCTCAGGGTGGAGCGTAGGAATTTGAATTGGTTAGTGTTGGGGCAGTAGCATGTCGCCAGCGTCACTTTCAAGGAGAAGAGGGTGCCCCGGACAAACAGGAACCTTCCCTCTGGATCCTGAAGTGTTGCGAGATGGGTCCACGGCAGGGACCCTGATACTAGGACAGCTACTCCTCTAGATTTGGAGTCAGGAGAGAAGGCGTGGTATTGAGACTTATAATATCGATTGGTAAGATTGTGCGTCCTCCCCTCCTTGAGGTGGGTCTCCTGCAGGAAGGTAACCTGTGTGTGCAGGCACCTCAGTTCCCTAAGAATTACAGATCTCTTTATAGGGGAGTTGAGCCCTTTCACATTGAGGGAAGTAACCTTTACCCTGGACATTTCAGGTCCTCCGAGCCCTCACCACTTGTGGCACTGGGGAATCGCTGTTAAAGTTGGTCGCTTAAGAGAAGTCAGGCCGAGGAAAAGAGGGAGGGAAAAGGGGAGGGGGGAAGGAAAAGGGGAGGGGGGAAGGGAAGAACGCAGAGAGCGGTGATAGGCTACAGACAGACACACAAAAAGGAGGGGGATGGACGAGACAGACGGCAAGGGAATATATACAACTAAGTTCAATAACAAACTCAAAAAAACTAAACCGGGTCAGCAGGAACCAACTAGCGCAGTGACCCGGTCGGGGAACGAATCGTTTCCCAGTAACAACTCCCTCCCAGCACCACCTAGGCAGGCAGGGGGGGGTTTGACCTAATGTGGGAGCGAGACGGGTCCGAAAGGCATGAGGGGTCCCTCCAGCCAACCCCTTCAGCATGTGGCGGGCTCACTGGGGACCTCTAAACAGCCTCCCGGGCCAGCTCTTATGGCTTTACCCACCCAACACTTGCGACACCATGTTGCTAGACCAGACGCCGCCGCCACCGCCGGACAGTCCCCCATCCGCCAAAAAGTTGGCGGGGGCGGGACCCCCCAAACAGCGCGCGAGGGCGTCCACGATGTCTGTTGCATAGAAAAATACATATAAAACAGGCTACCATACACTAGAAAGGCAAAGAATAATAAACCGGAGCATGTCAAATATCAGGCAAATGAGTAAAGGATATCTATTACCCAGGCAGTCCCAACAGGTGAACAGCAGGAGTCTCCCCCCTCATGACTCATTTGTCGAAGAAGGCGGCCCCTCCCGGGGTCTTCTGGACCTTCTCGTGCGTAGCGCATTAGCGGCTCTCCCCTGTCGCGGCCTCCGCGGTTGGTTGTCGCCCCCATAAGGGCCCGCGGGGGCAAAGGGGAGGGGTCAAGCCAGTCCTGAACCTCCACTGGGGGGGGAGTCCAAGAAGGTGAACAGTTCCGGAAGGTCGGCGCGGGATCTAAGAGTGAACACTCTCTGATTTTTACGAACCAGCAGATGGAAGGGATAACCCCACCGGTAGGTGGCGCCGCATTCCTGGATTCTTAGGAGTAGGGGTTTCAGGCAACGACGCATCTGAAGTGTTCTTCTCGACACATCTGGGAACACCTGGATTGTTGCCCCATCGAAGTTGATTCTCTCTCTGTCCCAGGCTTGTCTCAGGATCTCCTCCTTGACTGAATAATAGTGCAGACGACAGAGCACATCGCGTGGGCGGTTGGGATCAGCTGCTCTAGGCCCTAGGGCCCTGTGTAGGCGGTCTATCACAATTTCAGTGTTAGGCGGGCGGCCCAGGATCTCGTTGAAGATCCCCACGACCGTGGGTAGTAGTTGGTCTTGACCGGTAGCTTCAGGCAGGCCCCTCACCCTGATGTTGTTGCGCCTGCTCCTATTCTCAAGGTCGTCTAGATGGAGGACCGTGGCCTGCGATATAGCTTGTTGGAGTGACAGGTTCCGTTCCAGGGCCTCAATCCTTTGTATGGTCGTGAGATGGGATTGCTCCAGGCCGGTTACTTTAGAATCCAGACCCTCCACTGAGTTTTGCAGATCAGAGATATCTTTCTTGAAGGAGTTCTCCACTCTCAGTATAAAGGATTCAAGGTCTGCCTTGGTGGGAAGGGCTTTGAGTTCAGCCCTGATGTCAGCCCAGCCAGAATTGGATCGTGGAAAGACGGGGTGTGCGGGTGAGATGGAGCCCCACCGGTCGAACGATCTCCGTCCCCCTCCGGCAGCACACGCAGGGTGGTAGCTGGACCCGCACTGGTTGAGGGGCCCCAAGACGCTGTGGGGGGTCCTGACGAATTGACGGCGCCTCCTCCCTGCCGATGGTCCCCCGTGTAACCAGGCCGCAGCTCGCGGACTGGCGTGGGCGCAGTCTCAGGGACAATGGGCACCTGCTTTTCTCCTCCCCCTTCCTTTTCTCTTGGCCATGTGGCCCCAGCGGAGCTGCTTCCTGAGAGCCACAGCGGGGAATTATGAGCGTCATTTTGGCCCCCAGGAGAGAACCAGTCCCCGGGGGGGCTCCGCGAGGGTCCGGCCAACGCTAGAGTCTCTGGGCTTGGCGGGGAGATTCTGGGGGGGCAGACTCAAAGCTTTGCCGGGATGATGATGAGGAGGGGGATGCAGTCCCCCGATGTACGGAGGGGCCAGACCCCCAGGAGGTGGGCCTATCCATCCCCCGCAGCAACCGGTCATCCCCCCGCTGTCTTGGGGGCCCCGCTAATGCGACGGGGCTCTGCGCCAGCATGGGAGCTGTGATATCTCCAGGGGGGTTCATAGGGAAGCTCCCTCCCCCGCTCATCTCCCCCAGAGCAGTTACCTTGAATGGGCTCTTCTGCCCCGTGCTCCTCTGGCCAGGGTGCGACAGTTCTAGCTCCCGGGCCGCCCCCACGTCCCCAGCGCTGCTGACCTCCGCCCGCCGTCTCTCCTCCCCAGCTGGCAGGGGATCTCCGGGGATGAGCAGGCTCGCGCTGCCTGTGTCACTAGTGATGTCTGGGCAGCATCGATCAGAGCGGCGCTCCTCCTCTGCCTCCTCCTCAGCCGCTGCGGTGCCGCCGCCGCCTCTCTCGACCGGTCCCGGGAGCCGCCACTGCTCCCCCGCCGCACCTTCAGCTGAGGGGGGATCCTGGGTGCCCAGCGGGAACTGGGCAGCCCCCTCCTGCACCTCGCTCGTCCGGGGTACGGGCGACGTCCTCCTCTCCTGTCCCGGGGAAGCCCCTGTGTCACTATGGGCCATGACCTCGCCGTCCTCAGCCGCCGCCATCTTGTGTGCCTCTTCTCCTCCGGCCCGCAGACAGTCAGGGGCCAGGTAAGCACTGATCTTCCTGTGAAGAGGGGGTGTAGTGTGCTTGGTCCCCCTTCTCTTCTTCGCCATAATGCCTGGCTATGAGTCTGGGTGGGTATTAGCCTTTAAAATAATAAAATTAAGGGTCAGCCAGAGGGAGCTCAGAAGGTATGCGTCCTCACGCCTGCATCGCCGGCCACGCCCCCCTAAGGTGGTGTCTGCTTTCCACCTAAATCAGGATATAGTTCTTCCTTCCTTGTGTCCTAAACCTAGTAACGACAAGGAAAGGGTCTTACATTCTTTGGATGTAGTTCGTTGTGTTAAGTATTATTTAGTTACTACCTCGGCCTTCCGCAAGACGGATGCCTTTTTTGTTGTGCCTTCTGGGCCCAAGAAGGGTTTTGCTCCTGCCAAATCTTCCCTTAGTAAGTGGATACGTCAGGCTATCATTGGGGCCTATATGGCGAAGGGGAAGGTTTCCCCTTTTCGTGTCATCGCTCATTCTACTCGTGCTATTGGAGCTTCCTGGGCTTTTCAGCACCAGGCTTCTGTTGAACAAGTCTGCAAGGCCGCTACTTGGTCTTCTGTGCATACTTTTTCTAAGTTTTACAAGGTTGATGTGCGGGCCTCAGCGGATGCCGTTTTTGGCCGCAAAGTTCTGCAAGCTGCAGTAATTTAAGTTATGCATTATTCCTTGGGGATCCCCACCCATTATAGACACTGCTATTGGATGTCCCAAGTGTCATGAATATTTGGATGTGGGGTGTGTGACATACTAGGAATAATACCATTTTGTTAGATACTCACCTGTAAAATGGTTATTACGAGTATGTCACACCCGCCACTTCCCCCGCCCTTTTTTGTTCGAGGGATCCTTTATATGGTGATTATTATTATTATTTCAAATAATTTTACAATTATTGAATATAATTGGCTCTTTTTGTTCTAAGGGATCCTTTATTTGGTATTATTATTCTCATATAATTTTACAATTATTGAATATAATTGGCTCTTCCTGGTTCTTCACTGCTGTTTAAAAAGACTGAGGAATAGTGGGAGGAACCCAGTACTTATGGACCAGGAGGGGCTCCTTTTTTCCATATCATCTCTGCAAGATCGCCCTCTACAGGACGGGTTCCCAAGTGTCATGAATATCGGGAAGTGGGGGGTGTGACATACTCGTAATTTTACAGGTGAGTATATCACAAAATGGTATTTTTGTGCTCCTGCAGCCAACTCCAGTGTCTCTTTAAAGCAATGTTTGGGCTCCTGCTGCTTGCAACTCCAGGGTGTGATTCATCCAATTTTTGTGCTCCTGCAGCCAACTCCAGTGTCTCTTTAAAGTGGACCAACACCCAGGATTTTGACTATCCTGGGTTTTGGTCCACTTCGGTGGGGCACCCCGATCGGGGGTGCCTCGCTGTCTGAAACCCCCCAGAAATACTCACCTCACCACGCTCCCACGTGACCGCGCCAGCCAATCACAGCGCTCAGAGCCGCTGTGGTATGCGCGTCCAAGGCCGCTTGGACGCGCATACCAGCTCAGCGGCTCTGAGCGCTGGAGGCCGCGTCTCGCGCTTCCCTCCAACAGGGAGCGCGCCTGCGCCGACCATTCACAAACGGCCGGAGCGGGTGTGCGCCCTGCTAGAGGGAAGCGCGAGCCGCGGCTGAGGTAAGGTTTGTGGGCCTCCTGGGGGGTTCCTCCCCGCGGGACATCCCGATTTCGGATGCCCCGCGGGGAGGGATCTGATCGGTCCGGGAATCTTATAGATTTCCGGGCCGATCCCCCCTGGGTGTTGGTCCACTTTAAAGCCATGTTTGGGCTCCTGCTGCTTGCAACTCCAGGGTGTCATTCAGCCAATTTTTGGGCTCCTGCTGCCAACTCCAGTGTCTCTTTCAGGCTATGTTTGGGCTCCTGCTGCTGCCAACTCCAGGGTGTGTCAGTCAATTTTTGGGCTCCTACTGCGGCTGCTGCCAACTCCAGTGTCGCTTTCACTCAATGTTTGGGCTCCTGCTGCTGCTTGCAACTCCAGGGTGTGATTCATACAATTTTTGGGCTCCTGCTGCCAACTCCAGTGTCTTTCAAGCTATGTTTGGGGTCCTGCTGCTGCTGCTTGCAACTCCAGGGTGTGATTCAGCCAATTTTTGGGCTCCTGCAGCCAACTCCAGTGTCTCTTTAAAGCAATGTTTGGGCTCCTGCTGCTGCTGCTTGCAACTCTAGGGTGTGATTCAGCTAATTTTTGGGCTCCTGCTGCTGCCAGCTCCAGGGTGTGTTTTTCAGGCAATATAGGGGCTTCTTATAGTGATGCCACTTCAACTCTCTGCAATTGTGCCGCTCTGCGATTCTATTAGCGATGCCTCTGATCTGCATGTCCAAATTATTTACAGTATTATTTCACTAACCCAGCACGCATCCTGTGCGTGTTACAGCAAGGCAGAATGGTTTACAACCCTATTGAGGCTCTAGGAGGCTCAGAAATAGCCGTTTTTAATAGCGATTAGTCGCGAAAAAATTCGGGTCGAAACGATTTTTGTCGACAAATTCGGCGAATCAGTCGAATCGAATTTTTCAAAAGTTCGCTCATCTCTAATCAAGATTGACAGCTAGTTGTTCGTGCATAACTGAATTATCTGAAATGCGCGAAATTTGCATGAATGTAAGACATCTGGAGATCCTAGCTATAACACATATAGAATTACCTGACCAATATTTCCAAAGAAATTTCAACCGGTAAATATAATGTTACAGGAATATCAACATTAAAATATAGCTATATAAATAATAATTTTAAAAATAAATCTAAACTAAATTATAAAATTTAAATATTATGTTATAAATATATTTATATATTGTATTAAATATTAATGTGTTTTAGAATCTAAATTATATTGTTGAATTGTTTATAAATTAACTAAAAAAATATATATATATATATATTATTGTTTTTTGCATCTATAAGCTCACACCATGTGACACAAACCTCCTAGTCTGATCTCAGTAACGTGTGCCTCCAGGATAGCAATATTTTGAGGTCAATACCAAAAAAATTATATGAAACAACATTATTGCCCTAGTAGTGAAACTGTGAAATTAGATATAAATATCAGAGCAGTAAGTTTAAGCAAAAAACAAAAAAGTTAACATATGTATGGAACACCCACTGTGTATTTTTAATATATATATTTTAATTTTCGATTTCTGAGGAAGGCTGCATACAGGGCATTTACTATATGGGCTCATGGACATTTAGGTCCCAAAAGAAGATTCCCTATACCATCCTGTGTTGTCAATGCTATTAGACACAAATCCCCAGAAGCTACTAACAATTATATGGGATTCAAGTGGTCATCAAAAAATGCATTGCTATGTGCTGATTTGCAAGACTAAATCTATAAAGACCATTTGTTTTATATATATATTTTGATTTTTCAATTAAATTCCATTATCTTGGACTTCTCAGTCTGATTGTTTATTTCTTCATTTGTTTGGATCAGTTTTAGAACTGTAATTTTGCATTGACTGCCCGAAGTTTTTGAAAAAATTATGCCGTATTATTATATGGGTCCTTGTTTGTCTCTGCATTGCACCCGCCCTCCAAATATACTGCATTGCATACTCAACTATATCTTGTCAAAATGATATTAGGGCCTATAATATATACATTTTTCAAAATAAAACATGTTTGTAAATTTTTTTTTGATATATAAGATATAAGATATTTTGACTTAAATATATTGCACTATTTAGATTTTAAAATTATTTAACAGCATGAATAAATAAAAAGAAGATAAAGTAAAGTTCTGATGGAGATAATTGATAACATTTTTAAATCTAATTATTTTTTATATATATTTTTGAATGTATACATCTATATTTTTATATTTATTTTTAAAAAAGAGGGGCATAGTCTACATACATGCCTCAAAAATCATTAATAAAATTAAATTTAAAGTATTTGTTACATACAACAACTTTTCACAAAAAAACAAAAGCAAGACAGTTGAAGCAATATTTATTATGCATATTAAACATTTACACCAAGCAAAAATCTTAAAAAGAAAAAAAAAAAATTTGAATCATATTTATATATTTAAATATATATCCTAAACATTTGAGAGAGGCAGCTCTAAAACTATGTCAAGTTATATTACATACAAGTTTAGGATTTGTAAAATATATGCGTTTTTAATATTAGGAAGCTGGGGTTTATTCGCAGGCAGCTAGGTTACCGGTATATGCCACAAAATTGCCATTCAGTTTCATTGTCCACCAGCTCAAAATAACCATAGCAATTAAACAGGCCATAGGGTACAAATTACAGTGAAAGGAAGTTTCATCTTCTATAAAATGTTTTAAAAACAACCTACAGTATTCCTTTTATGATAATTTATGGAACTGTCTGCCCTGGATATAAGTTAATATAATATTTTGTATACTTAAGTGAACCATTAAATTCATTATTATTATTACTATTATAATGATTTGGGAAATCGTCCCACCCTGCTCTGCTGATTTCCCAATGAAATCAAAAGAACACTCTTGAGAAATAGATTAATATTTTTTTTTTTTTTTTAACGAACGAATACTTTATTGGTCGCCAAGTATGTACAGAATACAACAAGGAATACTTTTTGGAAGGGGGGTTCTCCATAGAGCTTGAACATTTGCTAGACATACGACTATATACATCAATGGGGTATAAACATTCGCTAGTTATACATATTTACAAAGGATTTTAGTTACATACGATATTCCTTTAAGTGACTGGGGATCAAAAGTTTACCAGGATTCTTAGAGGTGATTGTTCAGTGCTTTAACAGCTTGTTTTTATACCAAGAGGTCCTGGACGAGAGCCCGGTACCTTCGTCCAGATGGTAGGAGATTGAAGAAGGGGTTGCCTGGATGTGTGGGGTCACCTACTATTCTCTTTGCCCTTGAGCGGATCCTTTCCTTAAATTGTTCGTCTAGGTCAGGTAGGGGACACCCTATGATCCGCTCAGCAGTCCTGGTGATCCTCTTCAGCCTGATCTTATCCTTGGCCGTGATCCCACAATACCAAGTAGTGAAGGAGGAGCTCAGAAGTGATCCTACTGCGCCGATGTAGAAGGTCTTCAGGATCCTTTTAGACATTCCGAATTTCGCAAGTTGTCTTAGGAAATACAGTCTCTGTTGAGCCTTCTTTAGGACAACGGTGGCTTGCCTACTCCACTTCAAGAACATTAAACATCCATATAAACACCACCTTGGCTAATGAGAGGAGGGTTTACCTACTCCACTTGAACATATTAAAAGTCTGGCCAAGCGTCTATTTACTTATTGCATGAAAATAATGCAGATGTGACGAGTTTAGTGTGATAGAGCGTGTCACCTACGATGTCCTTTTTCTTCCATAAAAAAAATAAATAACCCTGGCTGCATATTTATGGATGCTGGATGTAAACCATGGGACCTATGCTCCTGCAGTCCAGCATATTTATATGGAGTTTGAACTTTGTCCTATATTTCCCCAAAGTGTTTCGAAAAAAAATATATAAATCAAATATGGCATTCACAACACATAAAGGTAAGAAGTCATCGAGCTAAGAAAAACACTCTTTTGAAGTTACACCATAGTTGTAAATTTGAACTTCTTTTTTAACCAAGGCAAGTAAATGTTTACCTTTATATATGGACAATACACATAACATACATTACAGGTTTAATTTTTCTGTTTGTAGAAAAAAATCATAATAATCATAATAGCAGTAATCAGTCAGAATAATTATATAAAAATACAGTAAAACCATTAACAGCAATTATAAAAAAAGATAAATAGAACAACATTATTATATAACAAGATGTATTACTTATATTTCATAAAAAACAAGATAAACTGTAATGCTGATGTATAGTTTAAAGTGGATTTTCACTATCCTGGGTGTTGGTCCACTTCCCAATAGGGGGCGCCCCGCTGTGTGAAACCCCCCAGAAAGCCCTAAAATCTTACCTTTGTAGGCGACGGACAAGCCGCCTCCCGCGGTTCCCTCTTACAAGGGAGCGCGCCCTGCTAGAGGGACGCACGGGAGGCGGCAGCGGCAGCTTATTCCTCGCCTAAAAGGTAAGATTTTAGGGGTTTTCTGGGGGGGTTTCACCCCGCGGGACATCCCTGGGAGCTGATCGGCCCAGGAATCTTATAGATTCCCAGGCCGATCAGGGGTGGGTGTTGGTCCACTTTAACTAAGAAAATCTAGATACATGATCAATTATCATTGTTTCTTTTGAAGGTTTATCAATAACAGCTATATTTTTAGGAACTTCTCGTGCGCGAGATTCCCAATGAATGTCAAGATTTCCACTTGCAAAATCAAAAATATCTTTCAAAATGACAAACAAAAATTCGTCCGATGTTGACTCATATATGGGTAGCACATTCCATTGCTCGGTACTTTTTGAAAAATCTAATCTGTATCTCTCTTTTCCTAACTCTGATCTTCCGGCACCTGAAACTCGAACTGTCGCTATAGGCCTGTTAACATTAAAATGATGGTCTAATGCTGCTAACTGTGTTCTGGCATGCATGCCATCTATAGAGTAATGTACTCTTTTGCTTCGGTATTTCAGCACATTGCTATGATAGACTTCCAGGCTGCCAGTGTGCATAAACTGAGTGAGGTGTTTCAGATCTTGAAGTAATGTATCATCACTGACAATTTGTGTAAAAGTCTCATTGGCTATTGATGTTTCTTCCAGCCATTTAGTTTTTTTGGACAATCTGCTCAGACAGTGTAGCGTGGCAGCATTTTTGGTACATCGTACTGTTTTTCCACTCGTGTTTGTTTTTTACATGCTGTAATATGGAGAGCCATTTCTCAATTAGCGTTTCAGGACTTTTTCGGCAAGTCTTAGCACACCACCAATGATGGGTTATAATGGGCTTTATCCAAGGCACTAGCTCTCTGCAATTTTGTTTTACGACTAACACATATTAGTTTGTTTCTAATTGATTTAGCAAAGTGCCAAATATCAAATTCATGTTCTATATTCGAATATTGTTCTCTCAACATTTTTTTTTATTCCAGTGTGCCAATCTGTGCAGATGCTATGTATTTGGCCAGTGGATAGTATAGCATCAATGGCATTTTTGCAAGATTTTTTCTCCATTGCAACTGAGGCAACGTCCAGAGAAACTTGGACAATGTCAAAGGTTAACATTTTTTTGCTTGTTGATTCCATTAATGAATACGTACAATATTTGGCTGAAAACCCAGGTGAATCACATTGTCCATCTCCCAATAAACTAATTGGATTGGGACTGAATAAGGACAGATTTTCATGCTGGTTTTTTTTTCTAGTTATGTTCGATTGCCGTAAAATTATATTTGTGCTGTATTCTAAAATGGGTGGAACGTGAAATGTGAAAAGGGCCCATTAGTTTAAGGAATGTGTGTATTTTGTCATAGCTTGAGCCACTCAATGTAATAGCTGATGACATTCTTATGTTGCCACTGAAAAGTCGTTTTTTCCTGGGCTGACTTTCCCAAATTTTAAATACATGTCCCTTTGGACAAGCAGCTTCAAAAGATACATAACACCCAATAACATTTTTTTTTTATAAATTTTATGGGCATGCAGCATCTTTTGGAATATTGACATACAATTTTTTTAAAAAGCCTAAATAGACAAATTTCTTTCATTCATTCCACGGCTCTACATGTTCAATGCATTCTATATTAGTGAAATCTTCTGGAAATTTGGTTTGTTTATTTTTATTAATTTTTTTTTTTTAAATTGTAATTTTTTTATTAGAGAAAAACATGTCACAGAACAGGCTCAAAGCAAATACACAAGCAATCAGTGTACAGTATATTAACATATTAGGACACAACAGGCAAGTGGGGAGGAATGCAGCTCGGAAAAACACGTTCCAGGTGGAGGGCCCTGCTAGAACGAACCGAAAGGAGAGTCCAGGCTGCAGAGGGAGTGAAACAAATGGCTAAAACCTCCTGCACTCCACATATCCAGCCCCCCGTGATAGCTGATCGGCGGGGCTATGCCCTGTCGGACCAAACTTGTGTGCATAGTGTTGGAAGAGAAAAATAAAAATAATCTGAAGCCCGTATAACATGCCTCCTCTTTCTTTTTTTTTTTTATAAACTCTTTATTCAAGTTTTCAATAGACAAAAGAGCATAAATTTTAACACATATCTAATTATCAACTGGTATGATAAAATGCTTGTCAGTCCTCTCTGCGAGAATGTTACAATAAAGTGAAGAATTTGAAATGCTACTCGTTGTTGTTTCTTGTCTCTTGAGCGGTTAAAATTAGTAAAGGCATAAACTCTCCAATTCCTACTTACACTAAAGCACGACAAGAGATAGCAAATACTGACAGCTCTAACAGAGGACTCCAACCATTAAAACCAGAACAAGAACGGGAAGGAGGGAGGGATGGAAAGACTGGGGAAAAGAAAAATGGGGGGGGCAGGAGGGGGAGTGGGCAAGGGCAAGCAGGTGGGGGACCGGGCTCACAGCATCATCAACTCACCCCTACCCTCTGGGGACTCAGTGAAGGCCATCCAGCTATACCAAGTAGTCATAAATTTCTCGTATGTACCATCTCTTGAGGACACTACGTTCTCAAATCGCATAATCTCATTTACTCTCTGACACCAACCTGCAATCGATGGGGGCTCCTCCTTTTTCCACATCTGGGGAATGCCGGCTTTGGCTGCATTGAGCAGATGACGGATCACAGATTTGCGGTACCGCTTCACAGGCATTGCCGACATGTGGAGCAGGCAGAGGGCCGGGTCGTCCGGGATTGGAATTCCAGACACCTTTTCCGTGATCTGTCTCACCAAGCTCCAATAGTGTTTTAGTTTGCTGCAGGACCAAAAGACGTGCAGCAGGTCTCCCCTTTCCTCACCACATCTCCAGCAGTTCGGCGAGACAGCCGGGAACCATTTATGCAGTTCTGTAGGGACCCTATACCATCTTGTAAGTATTTTGTACCCGCATTCTTGGTACCGAGTACAAATCGAGGTCTTGTGCGGGAGCATCAAAGCTGCTTGGGGGACCATGATGTACCTAAATCCCTTTCCCACTTTTCAAGGAACTTTGGATGCTCCTCATCTGGGGGTGCAATCAACAGTTTATAGATCCTAGAGAGCGTATGTCTTTCTGTCACAGTACTCTGGCATAGCTCTTCAAAGATAGTAAACCCCGGCCTGCTCCCTCTGTGCTCCTGTAGCGAGGCCAAGAAATGTCTGAGTTGCATACACTGCCAGGCCGACCAGCTAGGGATTCCCAACCTTTGCGCCACTTCATTTGGATTCACCCAATTCCCCTCCACAAGAAAATGACCAACCCTATACATTTTAGCGCTAATCCAGGTCTTCACCTTGTGTCCTCCGCATCCCGGGGCAAAAAGCGGGTTGCCCAGGACCGGATACATTGGGGAGGGAGATGGAGATATCTCCTGCCGCTGAAACATGGACCTGCACATCCCAAGCGTAGGACCAATGGTGGGATGTTGTCTTCCCAAACTGGCACCCCCACCCGCTAACCACGGAGCCCCCTGGATTGGGACTTCCAGGAAATCCTGCTCAAGGCCTACCCATTGCTTGTGATGCCCGTGAATACACCAGTCCACCACCCTGCAGAGGTGTACTGCAGACTGGTAGAGCAAAGGGTCCGGCAAGCCCATCCCTCCCCGCTCCTTCGGCCTAGTTAAGATCTCTCTTCTAAGTCTCGGTTTCTTTCCCGCCCAGATGAAGTCAGTGAAGATCGCACGGATCCTCTGAAAATAGGAGCGCGGGATAGCCACCGGAAGGGCTTGTAGTAAATAGAGCAGCCGGGGAAGCAGGGTCATTTTGACTGCATTACATCGCCCAAACCAGGAAAGCTTCCCCTTATTCCACCTGGCTGTCTCTGTCACAAAATCTCTCAATAACGGGGGGAAGTTGAGGGAATATATCTTAGAGAGATCCCCGCTAATCTTTGGTCCCAAGTATTTAATACTCTCTTTGGCCCAGCGGAGTGGAAAGGCATTTTTAATCGTCCTAAATCTGTGCTCAGGGATATTTACATTGAGAGCCTCAGATTTTTGAAGGTTAATCTTGTAGCCGGAGAGAGTCCCATATTCCCGGAGTTCCTTCATTAGGTTGGGCACCGAGACCTCCGGACCGGTAAGGGAGAAAATCAAATCATCGGCATACGCCGCCACCTTATACTGACCCAAGATGTCGCCTAGCCCCTTAATATCCGGGTTGCTGCGCACCGCACACAAAAAGGGCTCCAGCACCAATATAAATATCAGCGGAGATAGGGGGCAGCCCTGCCTTGTCCCATTCGAGATCCCAAAGGAACCCGACGAGCAGCCGTTAACTCTCACCGACGCCGAGGGAGAGCCATACAGACTCTCAATCCACTGCCGCATGTTTGGGCCCAGACCTATATGTCTAAGCACCGTCCTCATAAACTGCCAATTGACCCTGTCAAAGGCTTTCTCGGCGTCGGTAGAGAGCAACAGGGCGGGAGTCCTCCGGCTCTGCGCTAAATGGATCAGGTTCAAGACTTTGGTGGTATTGTCTCTAGCCTCTCTAAGAGGCATGAAACCCACCTGATCCGGGGAGACCACCGTGTGCAGATGCGGGGCAATCCGCGATGCCAGAATTTTAGCGAATAATTTAATATCCGTATTGAGTAGAGAGATCGGCCTGTAGTTTGCGCACAGGGTGGGATCTTTTCCCTCCTTGGGGATCACCGCTATATGGGCCCGCAATGTATCACCCGGGAGGGGGGACCCTTCCAAGATGGAGTTCATCATGGAGAGGAGCCTGGGGGCCAGGAGGGGAAATAGTTTTTTGTAATATTGGATGTGCAGCCCGTTAGGGCCGGGCGCCTTTCCCGGAGCCGCCTCGGACACAGCGGTCTGCAGCTCCAACATTGATATTGGGTTTTCCATTTCCAGAACGGCCTCCTCGGGGAGCCTGGGCATGCCTGAATTTGCAACATACTGGGCGCATTTTTGGCCTAGGGCCCCATCCCGGGAGGTCGGCAGGTTGTATAGATCTCCATAGAACTTGCGGAAAGCCTCCGCAATCTCCTCTACTCTCTGCACCACTCTCCCTCCAGAATCCACCACCCTGGAAACATAGGTTTTCGCCCTTTCCGTTCTCAGGGCCCTCTCCAACATTTTGCCGCATTTGTCCCCAGATTCAAAAAAGGCCTGCCGGCATCTAACCGCCTGTGCCTTCAGCTTGTCACAGCATACTGTCTTCAGCTGTTCCCGCAGGGCAGTAAGTGTCGGCAGGAGCGCGGCCGACAGGGACTTTTTATGTGCCCCTTCGAGCCTCCCTATCTCTGCGAAAAGTTTCAACATGCCTTCCATTTTTTCTTTTTTGATCCGGGCCCCCTGACTGATGAACGACCCCCTAATGACGCATTTGTGGGCCTCCCAGAGCGTTCCTGGAGAGACCTTTGGACTAGAGTTTGTTTCAAAGTAGTGCTTAAGATCTCTTTGAATCACCTCCAAGACACTTTGGTCCTCCAGCAGCGACCCATTTAGTTTCCAAGACCAGGACCTAGGGACAGGGGTGGGATCCGCCACCGTGATAGTGATAAGAGCATGGTCGGATAGTGTGATGTTTCCTATCGTGGTGTCAATGACTCTGGCTAGTTGGGAGTGTGGCACTAGGAACAAGTCTATCCTTGAGTAAGAGGTGTGTGGGTGGGAAAAAAAGGTGTAGTCCCTTGTGTTCGGATGCTGAATCCTCCAGGGGTCTACCAGCTGAAATAGAGTCAGGGTCTTCCTAAGGTGTTTTAGTTTGGCATAAGCAAAGTGGGGTCCCCCCTTAGATGTGTCCAGCAGTGGATCTAAGGCCAGATTAAAGTCCCCGCCCAGTATCAATTCCCCAGCCCGAAAGTCTGCAAGAGTCTCTAGGACACCAGTTATAAAGGGAATTTGTCCCGTGTTCGGTGCGTATATATTGGCCAGAGTGTAGACTTCAGACCTAATTTTCCCTTTCACCAACAGCCATCTGCCCTCCCCATCTGCTTTGTAGTCTATCAATTCCCAGGCCAAGGACCTTGAGATTACTATGCTGACCCCACGGGATCTAGAGTCAGGTGAATAACTATGATAAGCCCTAGGGAAGTATTTGTCCCCTAAGGAGGGTGGGTTGGATACTTTAAAATGGGTCTCCTGCAGGAAGCCTATCTGGGCTTTAAGGCCTCTCAGGTTTCTTAGAACAAGTGACCGTTTTTCAGGAGTGTTCATACCTTTGGTATTAAGGGAGACAATTGTAGTTCCCGCCATGTCAGAGCGCCCTCCAGAAAACCCAGCAGCGGCCACTTCGGGGATTATAGAGCCCTACACCCTCAAAAGTCCTGCCCTGCCCTTGGGGATTGGGAGAGGGGAAAGGAAAAAGGGAAAGTGGGGAGGGAAAACACGGAAACTGTCAACCACTAAATCAAGAAAACAAAAAAACAAAGGGGGGGGTAAAATAAGAATATAACCAAATTAGAGAATTCCTAACAATCCTACACGGAGTGAAAACAAAACTCGGCGGCTCCTAAGGAACCTCGAGCTGGCCCTATCGGGGGGAAGAGTGTCTGTCGGCACGGAGATGCAACCAGAGTCTCTCCCTCCCGCACTAGGCCTTATAGATAGGCTGGATTGCCGAGACAACCAGCCTTGCCTATGAAAAGCAGCAAATCCAGCTTGTGAGAGCAATGCAGCCTGAAACATCACAGACAAAAACAAAATGGCATTTAATTACAACAGGTAGTCAGCCACCCCTCTTAAGTAGGACCCCCCAGCCCGCGGAGAGCACTCCCAGTGGGCAGGAGGCATGGCGTAGGCAACACAGTGTTCGCCAAGCATCCTATAGGGCCCGTCAGAGGGCAATCCCGAGAGATCTGAGGATGCCCTCCCGGGCGGGGGGGGGGGGGGGGGGGCGACAGACCAACAACCCGTCGGGGGGAAAACAGAGTGGGGTTCACCAGATCAAGCTTCTACGTCGTACGGTCTGGTTTGCTGCCGGCCACGTCGCTGTCTTCCGCGGCCTCTCGAGCCGACAGGGCCCCCTCGAGCTCCAGTCCGGGGTATCGAAGAGGGCGGCAACTTTACTGCCAACCAGTCCGGCACTTCAATTGGTTCGCAGCCAAGAAAAGAGAACACGTCAGGGAGATCCCTCGGCGTTCTGAGCAGGAAGGTGCCTCCGTCTTTGCGAACAATTAGGTGAAAGGGGTATCCCCATCTATCAGTCCCCCCTTTGTTCGTGAGGACTTCTAAAAGCGGTCTCAGGGCTCTTGTCATCAGGAGAGTGTGTTTGGAGAGGTCTTGAAGTATCTGAACATTTGCGCCATCAAAGTCCACATTACCTCTTCTCCAGGCCTTACGAGTGATCTCTTCCTTCAAAGTGTATCTATGGATTCTGCAAACCACGTCCCGAGGTCTCGAGGGGTCTGTGCTAGGCGGCCCTAAGGCTCTGTGCACCCTGTCCAATTCTATCGGGATGGTCAAGTCTCTTTCCAGCACGGTGTTTAGGATGATCGTCATAATACGGGTGAGATCTTCTCCCATGGATGCCTCCGGGATGCCCCTCAGACGCAGGTTATTTCTGCGACTTCTATTCTCAATGTCATCTATATGTAGCATCTGAGATTGCAACAGTGACTCTTGCATGTCGCATCTCGCTTCCAACATTTGCAGACGATTCGACACAGAGGGCGCCTCCGCCTCAAGACCAGCCACTCTTTCTTCAACTGCCCGCATGTGATTCTTGACCTCGCCTAACTCACGTCTGTGGGCCTCTTCGTATTTCGCTATTAGGGCCTCGATGTCCGCTTTGGATGGGAGGCCCCGCAGTAACGAGATTGTTTCCATGTGGATGTTGGTCTGGCAGGTGGGTGCAGGGTCAACAACACCCAGCGAGCCCAGCGTCTCCGGTGGCGATCTCAGTGTTCTCGTCTCTGAGAGTGATACCCAGGGGATCAGCGGGACCTCTTCTGGCTCTGGCGAAAAACATGGTTGCGGCGGCGACATCACAGTCGGGCTTGGGCCGTTCCCCGACCACGGGATCGTCGGTGATGGCAGCAGCGGGGACGTCGGCGGGCTGGGTGGGCCAGCCCCCAGGGAGCCAATGATCACCCTCGGTTCTAGGGGGACTGGTTGGCGGGGTCTTGGGTGACGCTGCGGCAGGCCCTCCAGGGGGCATGACTTCTCCTCGCTTGGGACCCCAAAGTGATGTGCGCTGCTTTGCCCCCCCTCTTGTCGGGGCAGGTAGGCAAAACGTTCTAGTCCTCTCATCCGCCGGGGATCTGCTATGGGAGTTCCTGACAGTCACTTTGTTTGCTGGCAGGGATCTGGAGGCACCGGGCTGGGGGCTCATCTGTGGCCCGGCAATGTGGGCATCCCGGGCGAGGGGGGAAGCGGCCTGTCTCCTCTGTAAGAGGGCCTCATTCTGGGGCCCGGCTGGGGAATCTGGTGTGGTCATTATGATCTCCCCTGACTGAGACCCCGCAGTCAGCTGTCGGCCAGCCCAGGCATCTCCCGTCCCTCTGGGCACTTCTGGGGAGGGCAGCTCTGTCCCCACATCGCCTCCCCCTGGTCCCATCCCGCGCTCACCTCTGGCCGCCATTTTGTGTCCTCTCGGGCAGTCCGTCTCCACAGCCTCCGGACCAGCAGGCCACGATGCACAGCCCCGCTCCGACAGCCCAGGTGTCAGGACGCCGTGTGACAGGCTCCGCAGCTGCTTGCTGTCCTCTGAGGTGCCAGCCCGTGACGGGCTGGTAGCGCACCGCCTCTCCTCTCCCCGCTCCTGACATGCCGAGCGTGTCTCCCCGCCTGCGGAGCGCGGTACTCCGCCGCTCACCTTCTCCGTTCCTCCGGCATCCGCGGCAGCCCCTCCAGCCTCGCAGCACCTCTCTGCCAGTCGCACGGGTGCCGATACCCCCAGGTCCGTCTCCTTCTCTTCAGAGGACGACCCGCCACGCGCCGCCATCTTTTCGCCGCAAGTCGCCTGTGGTGAGTCAGTGAAGTCCCGAATCCAGCGGCTGTGGGAGCCTGGCCTGCCCCCCTTACCCCTCTTCAGGGTGGCCTTTCTTCTGCCCATGGTGTCTGGGTGGGCAAATATTAATGGATTGCTGCTTATTCCTGTTAAAATTAGGCACAGGTGCGGGAGCTCTGTGAAAGGCAGCCTCACAGCACCATGTCCAGGACACGCCCCCCGCCTCCTCTTTCTTTTAATTAAGGTAGGGCTAATACTAGCCTATAACAACCAGAACAAAAACACAGGTAAAAAGACACGGGGGGACATACCAGGAGGGTACACACAACAGAGGGGGGGGGACACGACGGACAGGGGGGGGTGATAGAGAATGTGGAGGCAGACTCCCTGAGCAGGGGATGTTCTCGCCAGGGAGAATGGTCTCTCAATCCAAGGGTCTTTCAGTTCCTCTGTCACAAGTGGGGGACTCCACAGTTGGACCTGTTTGCTTCTCCTCACAATCACAAGCTTCCAGCTTTTGTGTCTCTATCCCAGGATCCTCTGGCAGTGGCAGCGGATGCCATGTCTCTGGCCTGGAAGGATCTGGGGTTCCTATATCTGTTTCCCCCATTCTCCATGATCAGCAAGGTGGTGTGCAAGCTAGCACTGGAGGAGGCGCCAGCAATTCTGGTGGCGCCAAGGTGGCTAAGACGTCTGTGGTACGCAGACGTTGTAAGGCTGGCAGTGGATCGGTTCCATCTGCCTCTTCTTCCAGATCTCATCACTCAGGGTCAACTTTGTTACCCCAATTTACAAACGCTGGCTTTGACGGCATGGCTGCTGAAGTCTCCATCTTGAAAGAAGAAGGTCTTTCTGATGTGGTTATTCAGACTCTTATTAGAGCTAGGAAGAAGTCTTCCTCTGTCATTTATTACAGGACTTGGAGGTCCTATATTGATTGGTGTGAATCCAGGGCTTTGCCCTGTAGAGTATTTTCTATTCCTAGAATTCTGGAATATCTGCAACGAGGTCTGGATATGGGATTACAGATTAGTACTTTGAAAGGGCAAGTCTCTGCCTTGGCTATTTTCTTTCAAAGATCGTTTGCTCTTCATCCTTTGGTTAAGACCTTTTTCCAATGAGTCGCACATGTGTGGCCTCCCAGAAAGCCTATACTTCCTGTTTGGGATCTTAATTTGGTGCTTTCGGCTATGCAAGCTGCTTCCTTTGAGCCATTGCAGGATATTCCTCTTCCTATTTTTACTCAGAAGGTTGCCTTTTTAGTTGCTATTACTTCTGTCTGCCGAGTTTCTGAACTGGCGGCTTTGTCTATTCTAGCCCCTTATTTTGAGAGGCATCAAGATAAAGTTGTTTTCCGTTTTTTAAACCGGATCTCCTTCCTAAGGTGGTGTCTGCTTTCCACCTAAATCAGGATATAGTTCTTCCTTCCTTGTGTCCTAAACCTAGTAACGACAAGGAAAGGGTCTTACATTCTTTGGATGTAGTTCGTTGTGTTAAGTATTATTTAGTTACTACCTCGGCCTTCCGCAAGACGGATGACTTTTTTGTTGTGGCTTCTGGGCCCAAGAAGGGTTTTGCTCCTGCCAAATCTTCCCTTAGTAAGTGGATACGTCAGGCTATCATTGGGGCCTATTCGGCTAAGGGGAAGGTTCCCCCTTTTCGTGTCATCGCTCATTCTACTCGTGCTATTGGAGCCTCTTGGGCTTTTCAGCACCAGACTTCTATTGAACAAGTCTGCAAGGCTGCTACTTGGTCTTCTGTGCACACTTTTTCTAAGTTTTACAAGGTTGATGTGCGGGCCTCAGCGGATGCTGTTTTTGGCCGCAAAGCTCTGCAAGCTGCAGTAATTTAAGTTATGCATTATTCCTTTGGGATCCCCACCCATTATAGACACTGCTATTGGATGTCCCAAGTGTCATGAATATTTGGATGTGGGGTGTGTGACATACTAGGAATAATACCATTTTGTGAGATACTCACCTGTAAAATGGTTATTACGAGTATGTCACACCCGCCACTTCCCCCGCCCTTTTTTGTTCGAGGGATCCTTTATATGGTGATTATTATTATTTCAAATAATTTTACAATTATTGAATATAATTGGCTCTTTTTGTTCTAAGGGATCCTTTATTTGGTATTATTATTCTCATATAATTTTACAATTATTGAATATAATTGGCTCTTCCTGGTTCTTCACTGCTGTTTAAAAAGACTGAGGAATAGTGGGAGGAACCCAGTACTTA
The DNA here is from genome assembly GCA_027917425.1 of Gastrophryne carolinensis. Classification (NCBI taxonomy): domain Eukaryota; kingdom Metazoa; phylum Chordata; class Amphibia; order Anura; family Microhylidae; genus Gastrophryne; species Gastrophryne carolinensis. Next base: position 2,201,823 of record CM051234.1, read on the forward strand.
TGGACCAGGAGGGGCTCCTTTTTTCCATATCATCTCTGCAAGATCGCCCTCTACAGGACGGGTTCCCAAGTGTCATGAATATCGGGAAGTGGGGGGGGGGGGGGTGTGACATACTCGTAATTTTACAGGTGAGTATATCACAAAATGGTATTTTTGTGCTCCTGCAGCCAACTCCAGTGTCTCTTTAAAGCAATGTTTGGGCTCCTGCTGCTTGCAACTCCAGGGTGTCATTCAGCCAATTTTTGGGCTCCTGCTGCCAACTCCAGTGTCTCTTTCAAGCTATGTTTGGGCTCCTGCTGCTGCCAACTCCAAGGTGTGTCAGTCAATTTTTGGGCTCCTACTGCGGCTGCTGCCAACTCCAGTGTCTCTTTCACTCAATGTTTGGGCTCCTGCTGCCAACTCCAGTGTCTTTCAAGCTATGTTTGGGGGCCTGCTGCTGCCAACTCCAGGGTGTGATTCAGCCAATTTTTGGGCCCCTGCAGCCAACTGCAGTGTCTCTTTAAAGCTATGTTTGGGCTCCTGCTGCTGCTGCTTGCAACTCCAGGGTGTGATTCAGCTAATTTTTGGGCTCCTGCTGCTGCCAGCTCCAGGGTGTGTTTTTCAGGCAATATAGGGGCTTCTCATAGTGATGCCACTTTAACTCTTTGCAATTGTGCCGCTCTGCGATTCTATTAGCGATGCCTCCGATCTGCATGTGATAATTATTTACAGTATTATTTCACTAACCCAGCACGCATCCTGTGCGTGTTACAGCAAGGCAGAATGGTTTACAACCCTATTGAGGCTCTGGGAGGCTCAGAAATAGCCGTTTTTAATAGCGATTAGTCGCGAATAAATTCGGGTCGAAATGATTTTTGTCGACAAATTCGGCGAATCAGTCGAATTGAATTTTTCAAAAGTTCGCTCATCTCTAATCAAGATTGACAGCTAGTTCGTGCATAACTGAATTATCTGAAATGCGCGAAATTTGCATGAATGAAAGACATCTGGAGATCCAAGCTATATCACATATAGAAGTACCTGACCAATATTTCCAAAGAAATTTCAACCGGTAAATATAATGTTACAGGAATATCAACATTAGAATATAGCTATATAAATAATAATTTTAAAAATAAATAAATATATATATAAATTATATTGTTGAATTGTTTATAAATTAACTAAAAATATATATACCGTATTTTTCGCCCTATAAGACGCAGTTATTTTTTCCAAAAAGTTGTTGGAAAATATCCATGCATCTTATCGGGCGAAGGTGGGAAAACAAATAAATAAAAAGCAGAAAGTTAACTCACCTTTCCATCGCTCGCGCTGTCCCGGGAGCCGCGGACGCAGCCTTTTCTGCAGAGCCAGACACCCAGCCTGTTACAGTGGTGGGCGTGGCCGACGCTTGAGCGTCGGCCACGTCCACCGCTATTCCAAGCCAGCGTGTCTGTGTGAAGACGACGAGGACAGCGGGGAGGATTGAAAGGTGAGTTTACTTTTTCTTTTCTCACTTTTTACTTTTGCTTATGGGGAATGGGAGGGGGGATGGAAATGCCATATTACCTATATGGGATGGGGAGGGGGGATGAATGCCACACTACCTACAGGTCGTTCTCAAAAAATTAGCATGTAGTGCTAAAGTTCATTATTTTCCATAGTGAAATTATAAAAATTAAACTTTCATATATTTGAGATTCATTGCACACCAACTGAAATATTTCAGGTCTTTTTTTGTTTTAATACTGATGATTTTGCCATACAGCTCATGAAAACCCCAAAATCCTATCTCAAAAAATTAGCATATTTCATCCGACCAATAAAAGAAAAGTGTTTTTAATTAAAAAAAAAGTCAACCTTCAATAATTATGTTCAGTTCTGCACTCCATACTTGGTCGGGAATCCTTTTGCAGAAATGACTGCTTCAATGCGGCGTGGCATGGAGGCAATCAGCCTGTGGCACTGCTGAGGTGTTATGGAGGCCCATGATGCTTCGATAGCGGCCTTAAGCTCATCCAGAGTGTTGGGTCTTGCGTCTCTCAACTTTCTCTTCATAATATTCAACAGATTCTCTATGGGGTTCAGGTCAGGAGAGTTGGCAGGCCAATTGAGCACAGTAATACCATGGTCAGTAAACCATTTACCAGTGGTTTTGGCACTGTGAGCAGGTGCCAGGTCGTGCTGAAAAATGCAAACTTCATCTGCATAAAACTTTTCAGCCGATGGAAGCATGAAGTGCTCCAAAATCTCCTGATGGCTAGCTGCATTGACCCTGCCCTTTATAAAACACAGTCGACAAACACCAGCAGCTGACATGGCACCCCAGACCATCACTGACTGTGGGTACTTGACACTGGACTTCAGGCATTTTGGCATTTCCTTCTCCCCAGTCTTCCTCCAGACTCTGGCACCTTGATTTCCGAATGACATGCAAAATTTGCTTTCATCAGAAAAAAGTACTTGGGACCACTGAGCAACAGTTCAGTGCTGCTTCTCTGTAGCCCAGGTCAGGCGCTTCTGCCGCTGTTTCTGGTTCAAAAGTGGCTTGACCTGGGGAATGCGGCACCTGTAGCCCATTTCCTGCACACGCCTGTGCACGGTGGCTCTGGATGTTTCTACTCCAGACTCAGTCCACTGCTTCCGCAGGTCTGGAATCGGTCCTTCTCCACAATCTTCCTCAGGGTCCGGTCACCTCTTCTCGTTGTGCAGCGTTTTCTGCGACATTTTCTACTTCCCACAGACTTCCCATTGAGGTGCCTTGATACAGCACTCTGGGAACAGCCTATTTGTTCAGAAATTTCCCTCTTGCTTGAGGGTGTCAATGATGGCCTTCTGGACAGCAGTCAGGTCGGCAGTCTTACCCATGATGGCGGTTTGGAGTAATGAACCAGGCTGGGCTTTTTTAAGCCTCAGGAATCTTTTGCAGGTGTTTAGAGTTAATTAGTTGATTCAGATGATTAGGTTAATAGCTCGTTTAGAGAACCTTTTCATGATATGCTAATTTTTTGAGATAGGATTTTGGGGTTTTCATGAGCTGTATGGCAAAATCATTAGTATAAAAACAAAAAAAGACCTGAAATATTTCAGTTGGTGTGCAATGAATCTCAAATATATGAAAGTTTAATTTTTATCATTTCATTATGGAAAATAATGAACTTTAGCACTATATGCTAATTTTTTGAGAAGGACCTGTATATGGGATGGGGAGGGGGGGGATGGAAATGCCACACTATCTATATGGAGAATAGGAAGGGGGGAATATAACGCTGCCTATGGGAATGGGATAGGGGCATGCCACACTGCCTATGGGAATGGGATGGAAGCATCCCACACTGCCTATGGGAGGGGAGAATGCCCATTAGGAATGGGAAGGGGGATGCCACACTCCCCATGGGGAATGGGATGGGGGAACGCCACACTGCCTGTAATGGGGTGTTTTAGCACAACATTTTGCTTAGAATAATTTTTTTCAAATTTTTCTCCTCCAAATCCTAGGTGCGTCTTATAGGGCGAAAAATACGGTAATTGCTTTTTGCATCTATAAGCTCACACCATGTGACACGAACCTCCTAGTCTGATCTCAGTAACGTGTGCCTCCAGGATAGCAATATTTTGAGGTCAATACCAAAAAAATTATATGAAACAACATTATTGCCCTAGTAGTGAAACTGTGAAATTAGATATAAATATCAGAGCAGTAATTTTAAGCAAAACATAACAAAAAAGTTAACATATGTATGGAACACCCACTGTTTATTTTTAATATATATATTTTAATTTTAGATTTCTGAGGAAGGCTGCATACAGGGCATTTACTATATGGGCCCATGGACATTCAGGTCCCAAAAGAAGATTCCCTATACCATCCTGTGTTGTCAATGCTATTAGACACAAATTCCCAGAAGCTACTAACAATTATATGGGATTCAAGTGGTCATCAAAAAATGCATTGCTATGTGCTAAATCTATAAAGACCATTTGTTTTATATATATATTTAGATTTTTCAATTAAATTCCATTATCTTGGACTTTTCAGTCTGATTGTTTATTTCTTCATTTGTTTGGATCAGTTTTAGAACCGTAATTTTGCATTGACTGCCCAAAGTTTTTGAAAAAAATGATGCTGTATTATTATATGGGTCCTTGTTTGTCTCTGCATTGCACCCACCCTCCAAATATACAGCATTGCATACTCAACTATATCATGTCAAAATGATATTAGGGCCTATAATATATACATTTTTCAAAATAAAACATGTTTGTACATTTTTTTTTTATATATAAGATATTTTGACTTAAAAATATTGCACTATTTAGATTTTAAAATTATTTAACAGCATGAATAAATAAAAAGAAGATAAAGTTCTGATGGAGATAATTGATAACATTTTTAAATCTAATTATTTTTTATATATATTTTTGAATGTACCGGTATACATCCATATTTATTATATTTATTTTTAAAAAAGAGGGGCATAGTCTACATACATGCCTCAAAAATCATTAATAAAATTAAAGTATTTGAGACAGTTGAAGCAATATTTATTATGCATATTAAACATTTACACCAAGCAAAAATCTTAAAAAGAAAAAAAAAATTTGAATCATATTTATATATTTAAATATATATTCTAAACATTTGAGAGAGGCAGCTCTAAAACTATGTCAAGTTATACTACATACAAGTTTAGGATTTGTAAAATATATGCGTTTGTAATATTAGGAAGCTGGGGTTTATTCGCAGGCAGCTAGGTTACCGGTATATGCCACAAAAAATGCCATTCAGTTTCATTGTCCACCAGCTCAAAATAATCAGGCCATTAAACAGGCCATAGGGTACAAATTACAGTGAAAGGAAGTTTCATCTTCTATAAAATGTTTTAAAAACAACCTACAGTATTCCTTTTATAATAATTTATGGAACTGTCTGCCCTGGATATAAGTTGATATAATATTTTGTATACTTAAGTGAACCATTAAATTCATTATTATTATTACTATTATAATGATTTGGGAAATCGTCCCACCCTGCTCTGCTGATTTCCCAATGAAATCAAAAGAACACTCTTGAGAAATAGGTTAATATTTTTTTTTTTTTTTTTTTTTAACGAACGAATACTTTATTGGTCGCCAAGTATGTACAGAATACAACAAGGAATACTTTTTGGAAGGGGGGTTCTCCATAGAGCTTGAACATTTGCTAGACATACGACTATATACATCAATGGGGGTATAAACATTCGCTAGTTATACATATTTACAAAGGATTTTAGTTACATACGATATTCCTTTAAGTGACTGGGGATCAAAAGTTTACCAGGATTCTTAGAGGTGATTGTTCAACAGCAAGTGGGAAGAAACTGTTTTTATACCGAGAGGTCCTGGACGAGAGAGCCCGGTACCTTTCTCCAGATGGTAGGAGATTGAAGAAGGGGTTGCCTGGATGTGTGGGGTCACCTACTATTCTCTTTGCCCTTGAGCGGATCCTTTCCCTAAATTGTTCGTCTAGGTCAGGTAGGGGACACCCTATGATCCGCTCAGCAGTCCCGGTGATCCTCTTCAGCCTGATCTTATCCTTGGCCGTGATCCCACAATACCAAGTAGTGAAGGAGGAGCTCAGGAGTGAGCCTACTGCGCCGATGTAGAAGGTCTTCAGGATCCTAATAGACATTCCGAATTTCGCAAGTTGTCTTAGGAAATACAGTCTCTGTTGAGCCTTCTTTAGGACAACGGCGGCATGACTACTCCACTTCAAGAATATTAAACATCCATATAAACACCTCGGCTAATGAGAGGAGGGTTTACCTACTCCACTTGCACATATTAAAAGTCTGGCCAAGCGTCTATTTACTTATTGCATGAAAATAATGCAGGTGTGACGAGTTTAGTGTGATAGAGCGTGTCACCTACGAAGTCCTTTTTCTTCCATAAAAAAATAAATAACCCTGGCTGCATATTTATGGATGCTGGATGTAATCCATGGGACCTATGCTCCTGCAGTCCAGCATATTTATACGGAGTTTGAACTTTGTCCTATATTTCCCCAAAGTGTTTCGAAAAAAAATATATAAATCAAATATGGCATTCACAACACATAAAGGTAAGAAGACATCGAGCTAAGAAAAACACTCTTTTGAAGTTACAACATAGTTGTAAATTTGAACTTCTTTTTTAACCAAGGCAAGTAAATTTTTACCTTTATATATGGACAATACACATAACATACATTACAGGTTTCATTTTTCTATTTGTAGAAAAAAATCATAATAATAATCATAATAGCAGTAATCAGAATAATTATATAAAAACACAGTAAAACCATTAACAGCAATTATAAAAAAAAAAAGTGGATTCTTAACATAAATAGAACAACATTATTATATAACAAAATGTATTACTTATATTTCATAAAAAACAAGATAAACTGTAATGCTGATGTATAGTTTAAAGTGGATTTTCACTATCCTGGGTGTTGGTCCACTTCCCAATAGGGGGTGCCCCGCTGTGTGAAACCCCCCAGAAAACCCTAAAATCTTACCTTTGTAGGCGACGGACAAGCCACCTCCCGCGCGTCCCTCTTACAGGGCGCGCGCCAGCCATTCACAAACGGCCGTCGTGGGAGCGCGCCCTGCTAGAGGGACGCGCGGGAGGCGGCAGCTTATCCGTCGCCTAAAAGGTAAGATTTTAGGGGTTTTCACCCCGCGGGACATCCCGATTTCGGATGCCCCGCGGGGAGGGAGCTGATCGGCCCGGGAATCGATCAGGGGTGGGTGTTGGTCCACTTTCACTATGAAAATCTAGATACATGATCATTTATCATTGTTTCTTTTGAAGGTTTATCAATAACAGCTATATTTTTAGGAACTTCTCGTGCGCGAGATTCCCAATGAATGTCAAGATTTCCACTTGCAAAATCAAAAATATCTTTCAAAATGACAAACAAAAATTAGTCCGATGTTTACTCATATATGGGTAGCACATTCCATTGCTCGGTACTTTTTGAAAAATCTAATCTGTATCTCTCTTTTCCTAACTCTGATCTTCCGGCACCTGAAACTCGAACTGTTGCTATAGGCCTGTTAACATTAAAATGATGGTCTAATACTGCTAACTGTGTTCTGGCATGCATGCCGTCTATAGAGTAATGTACTGTTTTGCTTCGGTATTTCAGCACATTGCTATGGTAGACTTCCAGTGTGCATGAACTGAGTGAGGTGTTTCAGATCTTGAAGTAATGTATCATCACTGACAAGTCTCATAGGCTATTGATGTTTCTTCCAGCCATTTAGTTTTTTTGGACAATCTCCTCAGACAGTGTAGCGTGGCAGTATTTTTGGTACATCGTACTGTTTTTCCACTCGTGTTTATTTTTTTACATGCTGTAATATGGAGAGCCATTTCTCAATTAGCATTTCAGGACTTTTTCGGCAAGTCTTAGCACACCACCAATGATGGGTTATAATGGGCTTTATCCAAGGCACTAGCTCTCTGCAATTTTTTTTACGACTAACACATATTAGTTTCTAATTGATTTAGCAAAGTGCCAAATATCAAATTCATGTTCTATATTCGAATATTGTTCTCTCAACATTTTTTTTTATTCCAGTGTGTCGATCTGTGCAGATGCTATGTATTTGGCCAGTGGATAGTATAGCATCAATGGCATTTTTGCAAGATTTTTTCTCCATTGCAACTGAGGCGACATCCAGAGAAACTTGGACGATGTCAAAGGTTAACATTTTTTTGCTTGTTGATTCCATTAATGAATACGTACAATATTTGGCTGAAAACCCAGGTGAATCACATTGTCCATCTCCCAATAAACTAATTGGATTGGGTCTGAATAAGGACAGATTTTCATGCTGGTTTTTTTTTCCAGTTATGTTCGATTGCCGGAAAATTATATTTGTGCTGTATTCTAACCTGGGTAGAACGTGAAATGTGAAAAAGGCCCATTAGTTTAAGGAATGTGTGTATTTTGTCATAGCTTGAGACACTCAATGTAATAGCTGATGACATTCTTATGTTGCCACTGAAAAGTCGTTTTTTCCTGGGCTGACTTTCCCAAATTTTAAATACATGTCCTTTTGGACAAGCAGCTTCAAAAGATACATAACACCCAATCAGGGCTGTGGAGTCAGCAGATAAATGTTCCGACTCCGACTCCTCAGTTTTTTGTGCTTCCGACTCCTCTGTATTAATATGTGAATGTATTTTCTACATTCCTTGAAGGAAAGAAAGGCAACATACGTGTCATTACTTCTAGCAGAGAGAGGTAGTTGGGCAGAAGCTGCCTTCTCCTTTCTGTGTGCTGATCTTCTGCTGAAGATAGGGCAGTGGGAGGATCCAGAAAGGGGCCTTTATTATAAAACATCATTTCCCTAGTAGAATCCCATAGTCATGTTTAAAGTTTAAGCTAACAATGGAAGTTTACACGTTTTTATCGCCTTTTGCTGAATGACAGCAGTTTTTCCGATGGTACAGCTTCAGTCTTGAACTATTGATCCTCCATTCCCTTCACTTATACAAGTGTCTCTAGTCCTTTACTTAATCCCTTATCAGTGAGAGGCTCGGTTACCCATGGGTCCCCTGTAACAGCAGAACACAACACTATGCAAAGTATAAGTATTGCCGCTTGTAATTGTGCGTTGCGTGCCATATAGTGAAGCACATGAAAAGCTTCTTCACGGTCACTTAACGTGTTCGTTTTGCGGTTACGTGAGGCGCTGCATGCATTGCTCTTTATTCTTACAATAGAGAAGTCATTCATTATAACTTTTTGTGAATTGGGACATTTAAACTTGCTAAATCAAAATTTAGTAGGAGTCGGTGCATTGTTTGCCGACTCCGACTCCAGGTACCCAAAATTTCCTCCGACTCCACAGCCCTGGTCAAAGGTTAACATTTTTTTGCTTGTTGATTCCATTAATGAATACGTACAATATTTGGCTGAAAACCCAGGTGAATCACATTGTCCATCTCCCAATAAACTCATTGGATTGGGTCTGAATAAGGACAGATTTTCATGTTGGTTTTTTTTCCAGTTATGTTCGATTGCCGGAAAATTATATCTGTGCTGTATTCTAACCTGGGTGGAACGTGAAATGTGAAAAGGGCCCATTAGTTTAAGGAATGTGTGTATTTTGTCATAGCTTGAGCCACTCAATGTAATAGCTGATGACATTCTTATGTTGCCACTGAAAAGTCATTTTTTCCTGGGCTGACTTTCCATTTTTTTTTAAATAAATTTTATGGGCATGCAGCATTTTTTAGAATATTGACATACAATTTTTTTTTAAAAGCCTAAATAGACAAATTTCATATATCAATAAAGTACTTTCATTCCACGGCTCTACATGTTCAATGCATTCTATATTAGTGAAATCTTCTGGAAATTTGGTTTGTTTTTATTTTTTTTTTTTTAAATTGTAATTTTTTTATTAGAGAAAAACATGTCACAGAACAGGCTCAAAGCAAATACACAAGCAATCAGTGTACAGTATATTAATATATTAAGACACAACAGGCAAGTGGGGAGGAATGCAGCTCGTAGAAACACGTTCCAGGTGGAGGAACCTGCTAGAACGAACCGAAAGGAGAGTCCAGGCTGCAGACGGAGTGAAACAAAAGGCTAAAACCTCCTGCACTCCACATATCCAGCCCCCCGTGATAGCTGATGGGCGGGGCTATGCCCTGTCAGACCAAACTTGTGTGCATAGTGTTGGAAGAGAAAAATAAAAATAATCTGAAGCCCGTATAACATGCCTCCTCTTTCTTTTAATTAAGGTAGGGCTAATACTGGCCTATAACAACCAGAACAAAAACACAGGTAAAAAGACACGGGGGGGACATACCAGGAGGGTACACACAACAGAGGGGGGGGGGACACGACGGACAGGGGGGGTGAGGATGGAGGAAGAGGGGGAGGGAAAGGAGAGGGGTATTTTTATTAATTTCACTTTCAATTTCTGGATCAAATTCAGGGTCAAAATAATCATCATCACTGGTGTTAATGATCTCCTGCTCCATTAATTCAGTGGGCCCTAATGGCAATGGCGTGCATGTTTGAGGCTTGTCTTTTTCTAAAAATGCTTTCCAAACCTCTTCATCAGTATCTGTGTTTGTTGTTCCACAAGTAAACATAGTTTGTGTCCCTATGCTTTTATATGTTTTTCTTTTAGAATTTTCAAATTTGGTTTCCTCTCGTGTCATAGCTATGGTTGTTGAATCTTGAAAAATATCCCTCGACTATGATGGCTGTTGAGCAACATTTTCGAAAGTATTTTCATAGATTGAACTATTTCTTGTGTCTTCATACATTCTCTTCCTTGCAATTTCTTAAACTTCTTGTAAAAATAACATGGGAACTACTTTACTTTTTAGGAATAAACCACAGAATACCGCGCTAGTAACAATAATGAAGATGAATTATTAGGTGCTTTTAAGCAGACCCTGCGCTGGAGTTGTAGTTAGCCGTATTGGTGCGGCCACAAATGAAATAGACAAATAATTACAAATATAATTTAAAACTCTGCGGGGAAAGATGATTTAAGTAAAGCTTTTTTTAGAAATAATATTAAACTAGATGCCTAAAAAATACAGCACCTGGGTGGGAAGTCTCCAAACTTATTGTGAATCCCACCACCACGAGATCAAAGAAAACATACCAAATTAAGGCAGATTATAAATAGTTCAAGAGAGTTCCATTAAATAGTAGATTCTTGATATTCAGCCTTAAATACACCAAAACTCTTCAGGATTGAATCCAGATTGTGCAGAAGACAGGGGGTTTCCCTAGGACTCGCTGATTTGTAATTCCAATCACCAGGTTAACATGTAATTGAAATGAGAACAAAGCATAGCATAAAATCCTCTAAAATCAAGGCTGACTGCCTGTTTATGCTCACCAGATTATGGATAAAAACAAGCGTTGTATCAACATTCCTTTGGAGGCACGGGCTCCAGGGGACTCCTTTTATAGAATAGAAACTCCTGTATTCATATGTCAGCAGCGCGCTCAATTTCCCCGGCCGTGGGACAGCGAGCGATCTTGTTACACTGACTTTTTTTCTCCCCTCTTTGCAAATAAGCCTCCTCATTAAAATGTCTTGAACAAATTCTGTATGGGTCTGTTTTTTTTTTTTTGGATTAAATTTCTATAGCAAATTCTTCTAAATTTTTTTCTTTATAATCTATAGCTTGAAGCCACATTTTAATGTCTTCCAAATATGGAGGAAAAACATGTAAAATAAATTGTGACTTTCCAATGGATTTCTTGTTGCCATTAATGCAGCATTTAACAAGGCATTTAGGCATTGTGCAAATTATCTAATAAATAAACAGAATAAAAAATATCAACATAATAAAAAAAAATAATGGAGTACAATACATAGGCAAATCATCAAAATGATTTTATAATGAATGATGTAAATGATCGTCTAAACTAATAGTTTTGGAATTGTCAATGAGTGCCAAATACGTATGCTGGAAAAAATAAGAAGAGTAGGCCACACACAGAAATTTGGAAGCTTTTTCATGCAGCCTATAAGAAACTCAAAGTGCTGATTTTTCAATATTGCATCGGTGAATATTGATGTAGATATACATATATAGATATAGTGACTTGTCCGGGATAGCATGACAATTAACATATTTCTTTAGTTTACTAATCCACCGCAATGCTTCAGCACTATGAGAAGGTCCCAGGGGCAAGGGAAACTCAATACTTGTCAATCACCAAACATTATATATAGGAAGAGGGTAGAGCAAGACAATTAAAATGGGGGTCAGCTAATAGATACAGGGATTAGCGTCCAAATCCTCCCCCAGCTATGTATGTACTTGTGACAAATTGATGTCAGCTGATCTTTTTTGACATAAGAACGTACTCTCTTTCCTTTGCTTGTCTTCATTTATTTATTTATTTTTTGCAATATAATTTTATTAAATTTTGAACATATAAGTACAAAGCATAAAGACAAAGGAATGCAGATAGGGCGTACATGGCAATAATGATTAAAAGGTACACGTTATAACCATGTTGTACATCCAGGGCTTCGCAAGCCGTAAGCTAGCGAGTTGCTAATTGGTACCTGTGGGGTGGGGCGATCCTCCCCAGCCGGGTTGTCCATACTAGGTTGCCAATGACCACTAATGCAGATCTTGACGCCAGTAAGGGAGATCCGGAACCCCACCCGCTGCCATATGTCTCCCTATAAATTACCCATGGTCAAACACTGCCACAGATGCCCTGCCCGTCTCCCGGAGAGAAGGAGGGTAGACGGGTCTGCCCGAGAAAAAGGGAAACAGAAATATAAAAGAAAGGGGGAGGAATAAGGAAAGAAGAAAGAAAGAAAAATCGATCCAAAGACCCCATCACAACCACTGTCACGTCACCTAGGCCCGTCTTCATTTATTTTCTTTGGTATTGTTGTGGGAACTACGAGGGAAATCGTAGGAGAGTATGTAAATTAAAATAGTGGAAGTGGAAGAGGATAACAGACGAGTCCCGAGTTCATGAGTATTGGGAGGTGAGAGAAAATTAAAAGCACATTAGGCAATGAAAGCATATTGTTGGAAAATAGCACGAGGGGAGTCAGTAAGAAGGATATTGTATTGTATGTCACAATGTTGGGGCGTCAGATATTTGTGAGGGGATCAGGAAGAGAGGCACGTCCACAGTTTGAAGTAATCAAGTGGGTTAGAGTTGTAAAGGAATATATAACTTTGACCAAATCCACTGAAAACTCATATCTGAACTAATCTAGTTTCAATTCAATTGAATTAAGTGGATATGTATTTTAGGTCAGCTCCAGTGCCTATGTATAGTTTGTCTCGTATCATCTTACATACGGACCAGCAAGGAGAAATGAACAGTTGTCCCTATCAATCAATGTATGATGTAATGTGTGCATTTGGTTTAACTATGCTGATTGGTTGGTCACTTGTGATATGCATTTCTCTATATATGGACTGTAACACAGTTACATGTAGGATGATATGATATGCTGATGTACGTAGTTTAAGACTCGTTCTGTGATTGGTTATAATAGAACGTTTCCTTGTAAGTCTTCTCTGTAAAGCTATATAATAAAGCTGGGGGCACACCCCACACGCGCGCCCACATCATTGCCTATGGATATGTAAGAAAACGTGTGTCTCTGTGTGTCTTTAAATACGACATTGAATTAAGATGGATAATTTCCCCGACAGAGTCAGCTGTTGCTTGGATAATGCACATCAATCAGCTTTGGCCTCTCCATAAAGCTAATCAGGTTGCCCCACATACAGACAATTTAGCTAGTTTCAGGTCCCGCCTCGCATATGTTACATAGGATGTGGGCTCTGTCCCAGCCTGCTATGGAAGATTTTGGCCAGCTCCTTCACAGTCTGCTATGGAAGACGATGGAGGAAACAATGTATTATCAGGCTGATTTATCAAGATTGACTGATCACCGAATTTCTGGGTCTGTGTAGTGTCACTAAGACCAACTGCTAGTGAACGGTGTAAGCAGGTATCATGCGCTGTATAACATAGCGACTCAGTCGCTGTCGTAACCTGGCCGGCATTAATACATCTGATGTTAGACTGTCACTCTAACATCAATACAGGTCGATGGAGCGACAGATAGCGACTGCTCAATGCGACTGGCTCACACCATATTTGCCAAAAAAAAAAAAAAAAAACAGCTCAAAATCTAGTCGGTATTGCTTAGACCGACTGATGTGCGAGTAACGTGTGTTTTGCTGCTAAAATACATTTGTAACAAAAACGCAAACACATGGAATTACATTGTTACCACATTATAACATAAATAGATGATTCACTGAAATTTTGACTCCAAAAAAAAAAAAAGTATCTATAAGTGTTTGTATGAAGCCCAGGAGAGGTCTCACAATGATTTGCGAGAGGAAAAAAAAACAAGAAAAAAAAAAAGCTGACAAATGTTATTTAAACTGAAGCAAAAATTCTGCAATTGCAATGTACGGGAGATGAGCCGCGCTAGTCAGTCTGGTGTCGCTAATGATACATGTGTAAACAACAAACAGCGGGCTGACAGGCGCGTTTTGGCTGATGTGCGCATGCGTCAGCCTTCTGAAAGATGTGAGGGCCAGGTGGCGCGCTCTGGGAAAGCGCGCACGGCCGCACGCCTGGCTGAGTGCGCGCCCGCTGCGGCCGGGACGCGTCTGTTGCTATGTAAACCCGGCGCGGCTGGTGGTTTTGTTTATGAGTCACGTGCTTTCTGTCACGTGACTTTTACGTCATTTGATGTCCGGTTTAAAAGACCGCTCTGTATACCTTCCAAGCATTCCGGCAGAAGTCGCTATTCGCGACGAAACGCGTTGGATCGCTTGGACTATTGGCCATTAAGGATTGGAGTTTTGGACGTGTTCTATTTCCTGGGCGGTACTGGCGGTGAGAATTACTGACCACCTTCATGTATTGAAAGCCTCTCTTTGTTTTTAATTTTGTGAGTGCAACCTATTAAATAGAAGTGTCTTATTACTTGTGGGACGTATTGCACTATTTTCTTCTTTGTTTGCCTTACATGAATTGATTGAGTCTATTGCATTTTTGACGTCACGCTCTGAGCAAGCTCAATATATGTTTAATATCCCGAGAGGATTGCAAATTTAAAAGATTGGAGACCTGAGGGGTTATTTGAAGGGCGCTATTTTTACTGGTCATCTGGTAAGAGCGTGAGCATTACACTTGGTGATTGGTCTTCAAGGTGGTGGAGCATGCACTACGGGATGAAATAATACCATTTTGTGAATACTCACCTGTAAAATGGGTATTGTAAGTATGTCACACACCCCACTTCAGACTTAATAATTACACTAGGGTTAACGCACCTCTAGGTGGCAGCATTGCAGAGAACTTCTCCAAAAAACTTCAACAGGCCCCTCCCGGTCTATACACACCTGGTACCTCCCAAGAACCTCCCAGTATTAGAACAGCAGTAAGACAAGGTACCAGAACCAAACAATGTAACCCTCAACGTAAAGAACTAAACTTCACCAAATAGAGAGCCAGGATACCAAAAAGGGCGGGTGAAGTGGGGTGTGTGACATACTTACAATACCCATTTTACAGGTGAGTATTCACAAAATGGTATTATTCTAAGTATGTCACACACCCCACTTCAGACTTAATAATTACACTAGGGACATCCAACAGCAGTGTCCAGAAAAGGGTGGGTATCCGAACAGGCAATAACTCAGAAAAAATTCAAACCACTGCAGCCTGCAAAACCTTGCGGCCAAAAACAGCATCCGCTGAAGCCCGCACATCAACCTTATAGAATTTAGAAAAAGTATGAACAGAAGACCAAGTTGCAGCCTTACACACTTGTTCAACCGAAGCCTGGTGCTGAAAAGCCCAGGATGCACCAACCGCACGAGTAGAATGAGCAGTAACTCGGAAAGGGGGATCCTTCCCCTTGGCCGAATAAGCACCAACAATGGCCTGACGAATCCATTTACTAATGGAGGACTTGGCCGGAGCCAAACCCTTCCTAGGCCCACATGGCACAACGAAAAAGGCATCAGTCTTACGAAAAGAAGACGTCGCACGTAGATAGTACCTGACACAACGTACCACATCCAAGCAGTGCAAAGCACTCTCCTTGACATTCTTAGGCTTAGGACACAAAGAAGGAAGAACAATGTCCTGGTTAAGATGAAAAGCAGAGACCACTTTAGGGAGAAAATCTGACTTGTAACGAAAAACCACTTTGTCCTGATGATCCTCAAAATAAGGAGCCTGAATAGACAAAGCAGCCAGCTCTGAAACACGCCTAACCGAAGTAATGGCCACCAGAAAGGCAACCTTCTGAGTAAGAATGGACAAAGCAACATCCCGCAAAGGCTCAAAAGGAGGAGCCTTAAGAGCAGAAAGAACCAAATTCAAATCCCACACTGGGAGCAAAGGCTTCCTAGGAGGCCGCACATGCGAAACCCCCTGGAAAAAAGTCTTGACCAAGAAATGACTAGCAAAAGATTTCTGGAAAAAAATTGACAAAGCAGAAACCTGCCCCTTCAAGGTACTCAACTGAAGACCAGAGTCCAGACCCGCCTGAAGGAACTCCAAAATCCTAGACACAGAAAAGACCCGGCAGGGCAAAGACCTAGCCTCACACCAATCAATATAAGATCTCCAATACCTGTAATAGATGGAAGAAGAAGATCTCTTCCTGGCACTAATAAGAGTCTGAATGACCGAATCCGAAAGACCCTCCTCCTTTAAGATGGAGGTTTCAGCAGCCAAGCCGTCAAAGCCAGCGTTTGTAAACTGGGGTAACAGAGTTGACCCTGAGTGAGAAGATCTGGCCGAAGAGGCAGATCGAACTGATCTACGGCCAGACGGACGATGCCCGCGAACCACACCCGCCTTGGCCACCTTGGAGCCACGAGAATGGCGGGAACTCCTTCCAGAACCAACTTTCGCAGAACCCTGCCTAGCATGGGAATCGGAGGAAACAGATAAAGAAACCCCAGGTCCCTCCAGCTCAGGGTCATGGCATCCACCGCCAGAGCCAGAGGGTCCCGGGACAGGGACACAAAGGACGGAAGCTTGTGATTGTGACGAGAGACAAACAGATCCACCTCCGGCGTCCCCCACCGGAGACAAAGTAACCGAAAAACCTGGGGATGGAGAGACCACTCCCCCCGACGGGACGCACACCGGCTCAGAAAATCCGCCTCCGTGTTTTCCACTCCCGGAATGTAAACTGCCGAGATGCAAGGGACATGAGTCTCCGCCCAGATCAAAATCAGAGACACTTCCCTGTGGGCACCCAGACTGCGAGTCCCTCCTTGATGATTGATGTAAGCAACCGCCGTCTGATTGTCTGAGCGAACCTGAACCGGCAGACCTTGTAAATGATGCGTCAAGTGAGACAGAACCAACCTGATGGCTCGCAATTCCAGAACATTGATGGACAAGTGGGCCTCCTGAGGGTCCCACTGCCCCTGAAACCGAAGATCCTTCCAATAACCTCCCCAGCCTGACAAACTGGCATCCGTGGTGACAGTCTCCCAAAGTGGAGTCAGAAACGACCTGCCCTTCAGAAGGTTGTCCGAAACCAACCACCACAGAAGGGACTGCCGAACCCGAGGGGACAACCGGAAGGACCGATCCAACGACCCCGGACGCCGGTTCCAAGACGCCAAAAGATGAAGTTGAAGAGTCCTCGTATGAAACTGAGCAAAGGGAACTGCCTCGAACGAGGCCACCATCAACCCCACCAGTCTCATCCCCAGACGAATGGACGGATGAGGACGGGAGAGGAGCAGCCGGGCCAATTCCTGATCAGAACCTTGGCCTGAGGAAGAAACACTCTGTGCTGGCAGGAGTCCAACGACATCCCCAGAAAGGTCACCACCCTGGCCGGAACCAGCGAGGACTTGGGGTAATTGATCACCCAGCCAAACCTCTCCAACATAGACACCACTGTGCTGGTGTCCCCCTCTGCTTGACTGAAGGAAGGAGCCATGATGAGAAGATCGTCCAGGTAAGGCACAATGCGAATCCCCTGAGCTCTGAGCAGGGCCATCACCCCCGCCAACACCTTGGTGAACACTCTCGGAGCAGAGGTGAGACCGAATGGAAGAGCTACAAACTGAAAATGCCGATCCCCCACCACGAAACGAAGGAACCTCTGATGAGCAGGAAAGATCGGCACGTGCAGGTACGCATCCTTGATGTCTATGGACGTCATAAAGTCCCCCTGCCGAAGCGAACCGATCGCCGACCGCAGGGTTTCCATGCGAAACTTCCGAGGACGAATAAACCTGTTGAGAAACTTCAAATCCAGAATAGGACGGAAGGACCCGTCCTTTTTGGGGACCGTGAAGAGATTGGAATAAAACCCGCGCCCTACCTCTGACGGAGGAACCGGGCAAATGACAGCTAAATCTAGAAGATTCCTTACTGCCGCCAGGAGCCCCTGCGCGGCCAAAGGATCCAAAGACACCCGAGACCTGAAAAACCTTGGAGGAGGACGGGACTCGAACTCCAACTTGTAACCGGCCGAAACCACCTCCCGGATCCATCTGTCCGGGACCTCCTGGTCCCACACCCGGGAGAAAAGTTGCAACCGTCCCCCCACCCGAACGGGTGAGGGTGCCCCCTCATTGCTGGATGGGCTTGGCAGCCGGCTTGGGCTTGGCACCCCAGACGCGAGCGGGGCGGCCACGGCCTCTGCCCCTATTCCAACTGTCGCCCCTGGGGGCCGAGGAGCCCGCACCTCTACCGGCGCCAACTCCCCGAAAGGACGGATTGAACGAGACCATCCCCCGAAAGGAACGGCGAAATTTCTTGCGCTGAGGTAACTTACCTCCCTTGGCAACAGAGTCCAGCCTCTCACCAAAAAGCCTCAAACCCAGAAAGGGCAGAGCCGTGAGCGATCTTTTAGAATTAAAATCAGCCGTCCACTGTCTCAACCACACACAGCGCCGGATAGCCACCAGCAAGGCAGTAGCCCTGCCACACATCAGCATGGCATCCTCCTGAGCGGCCAGGATAAAGGACAAAAAAGCATCACAGCGCTTAAGCCCAAGGGACTCATCACTGGTGGGCTCGAGATCCACCCCCAAGTCCCTGACAATAGACCTGACAGCAAAAGTCAAAAGAGCCGAAGCACAGACAGGCCTTAACACCGAACCCGCACATACAAAACCATGACGGGCAAGCTGATCAACCCGGCGATCCTCACCGTCCCTGAGCGAAGTCGTGTCAGGGGAATGCACGACCACCGTGTTGGACAGTCCCAAGACCGGAGTATCTACCTCAGGGGGGACAGACCAACGCTTCATCAATTCCGCCGGAAAAGGATACTTCCTATCCCAGCTAGACGGCACACCAACAAGACGTGTAGGTTGCTCCCATTGCTTGAAGACAATTTCTTCAAAATGCTGTTGGCTGGGAAATTCCAGACGCTGCTTGGACACCCCAAAAAGCTGACCCTTGGGCCTGGGAGCAACCACCGGAGGCTCCAAATCCAAAACCTCAAACATCTGGCTCAAAATGGTAGAGGAATCGAGAGGGAGGCCATCATCCTGATCCCCCTCAGAACCCAGCAACTGCTGAACATCAGAATCTTCATCCTCAATGAGCTCACCTTCTTCACGGTGACGATCCGACCAATCCAGATCTCCCACAACTTCCTCATCTGAATCCGGCGGAGGCGGAGACAGATGCTTCCGCTTAGCTGAAGCCTTCTGAGCGGCTATAGCAGAAAACCGCTTCTCAAGGCTGGTCAAACGGGCACATACCTCAGCCTGCGAATCCCCACCCAGGACAACGTCACACGGGGTCCGGAATAAGCGAGGGGGAGAGGGAGATGGCGCGGCTGACGAAGTGCTAGGCACCGGAGTACTGGACTGCCGTGCAATGTTCTGCTGTGCACAAGGGATACACAAAATGACATCATCTCCCTGGAGCGGAGCCCCACAACCCCCGCACACCTTGGATTGTCCCGAAGAACCATTCCCGGTATCTGTGGCAACCTCCATGTGGTGAAATTATGGTATTTGCAGAACCCAGGGATTTATGCGGTACGCGACCCGGGATGCCCCTTAATAACCTAACACTTGTCTAAGGACAGTCACAAGATCCTGACCCAGGGGAATAGCATAAGACCCTTATAAAAATACAAATAAGTGTATATATATATATATATATATATATAAATATATTGCAAAGACAAAACACCCCCCACGAGCCAGGTATATATGACCGGGAGAGCCCTGCCAGACGGGATCCCAGGATCTGAAAAACACAAAGGGAGAGGGACAGGCGTCAATCAGCACCATGCCAAAACACCACATAATATACAAAACCCCCCTTACACCACCCCCCCCTCATTAACCAGAGCAACGGAAATGGTTAATGCCAACCAGCACCATCAAGATGCGCCGGGGCGAGGAGGGAGGCAAGGGAGGAGGAAAGGATCCGAGGGGTCACTGACATACCAGCCTAAGAACGCCTACCTGGAGAGGAGAGGAACCGCGCAGCCAGCAGAAGATGGCGGCCAGCACACCGAGGACGGAGGAAGAGAGAAGCTCCGGGAGCACGGGAGCCGAGAAGGCCCCGCCCCTCCTGCCGTCCAATCCGTGCGCGGCCCGCGCGCGCGACCCCGCCCCCAGGCAGCGTCAGCGTCTGCCTGCGGGGACCGCAATCAGACCTCGATCACGGGGGGGGCCGGCGGCGCCACCCGCCGGCTCCCGGAGTACAGCGCCGGAGTAAACACAGACCCACACACTGATAAAATGTCCCCCCTGAGCAGCCGGGCAAGCAGGCTGCAAGCGCCGGATACGGCGCCCAGCCACCAGCGGGACCGCGGCGCAGCACGCCGCGAGGCCCCGCCCCCCCCCCCGGCTCCTGAGGGGAGATACACAGCCATGGGAGAAAAGAAAAAAGAACAGACAGTGAAATCAGACCAAGTAAAATCACAAAGGGAATCACAAGGAAGAGCGCAGCAGCACACTCACACAGCATGTACAGATTAAAAGCATGACACTGTCCCCAGCGCGTCCCACACCCGGAAGAGACACAATAACCCAGGGCAAGACATAACCTGACCACTAACTCCTATAAAATGGGGCATCCCACATCCGGATCACCACTCCGGGAATCCCGCTATGCCCCGCAATGAAGGGTCGAGCGGAGGAGCTAATCTCCTAGGCACCAATGGTGCCGGCTACCTTATTGCCCGGCCTACAGCCGAAGCTGGGAGGCTGCCATTACATAGAACACATTCAAACAAAAGCCGGGCAGAAATAGACCACGGGGGGGGGGGGGGGGGGCCGGGGGGATACCCCGGCTACCTGCAAGCAGGAGACTTCTTTCTTCTGTCTTGTCGCCACCTTGCAGAGAACAACACTGGGAGGTTCTTGGGAGGTACCAGGTATGTATAGACCGGGAGGGGCCTGTTGAAGTTTTTTGGAGAAGTTCTCTGCAATGCTGCCACCTAGAGGTGCGTTAACCCTAGTGTAATTATTAAGTCTGAAGTGGGGTGTGTGACATACTTAGAATATTTCTGCAGATGATTCTTCACTAACAAGCTCTGTGTATATTTTGTTTTCATTTGGCTATCACGAAAGAGGAGGGACTTTTGTTTGCACGTTGAGCTTTTGTTGTATTGTTAGCGCGGTATTTTTCGTATTATTGCATTACTGAATGATACATGTGTAACTACCGGACGCTGTCCCAGTCGCTCAACAGATTCCCGTTGATAAATGTGCGACTGTAGCTCCCTGTCGCTGTGCCTTGATAAATCAGCCCCTATATATGGTAATGGTGGACTTGGTAACCTACTGTTAATCCTAATTTGACCAATTAAACATACTTTTATTTTATTATTAGGCTATAATTATTTTTTTTAATAAGTATTTTAAAATTATATTACATTATTATTTGTTTTGGGATTGATAAAATATTTTCCTTACGATTTTTAAACTGGATAATCTCTCTCATCAGGGCTGCCAGAATAATTACACACAGCTCCGACGACCTCCTGCTCAGCAACATAAATAAAACAATAATAGTTTTAGCCTCTCAACAGCGCCGATAAATTACAGCAGCGCTTGCACTGTATAGAGCAACAGGGGAGACGTCACATTTTCTATTTTCTAGCTGACTGGTGTCTCCTGCACACGCAGCATAACGAGGGAAAATGAAAAATAATGTTGGATGCTCCTCTCCACAGCACATATATTGGGAGAGGAGCAGAGACAGGCGACCATCATGTCTGCACTTGGATGGGAGATATGTGGCCCGTGGTCATACAGGAAAGGACCAGGGAGAGAAAACTGGATCCCCCCTCTTCATGAATGGATTTGCCCAGACCATGTGCAGTTAGCTATTATATTTTTTAAATATTAACCCTGAGCCAGATTTTTTTACAATATTTTATTTTATTTTTTAACATACATGTATACATAATATTGAAATAAAAAAAATACCATTTTGTGAGTACTCACCTGAAAAATGGGTATTGTTGGTGTGCCACACACCCCGCTTCACTTCTTAAATATTCATCACTTCATGGGTTAATCCACCGCAGGTGACGTAGTACAGAGAGGAAGTCTTGTAACGAGCCCCCTTCCGGCCTATATATACCTGGTACCTCCCTTCAATCACCAGTATATTTAAAAAGCAGAAAGACAAGGTACCAGTATTCCACCAGTAACCTCAAATTCAAATTTGATATAAATAAAAAAGCTTCACCATATAAAGGCTTCGGAACTACCGAAAAAAGGGTGGGAGTGAAGCGGGGTGTGTGGCACACCAACAATATCCATTTTTCAGGCGAGTACTCACAAAATGGTATTATTCTTGGTGTGCCACACACCCTGCTTCACTTCTTAAATATTCTTCACTTAATGGGACATCCAAAAGCAGTGTCCACAAGGGATGGGCATCTCAAGGCCAGGTGAAGCATAACTTAAATGACTGCAGTCTGCAGAACTTTGCGGCCAAAAACAGCATCCGCTGAGGCCCGCACATCAACTTTGTAAAACTTACAAAAAGTGTGAACAGAAGACCAAGTGGCGGCCTTACAAACCTGTTCAACAGAAGCTTGGTGCTGAAATGCCCAAGACGCCCCAATGGCGCGAGTAGAATGAGCAGTGATACGAAAAGGGGGAACTTTCCCCTTAGCAGAATAGGCCGCAGTAACGGCCTGACGTATCCACTTGCTAATGGCAGATTTGGCTGGTGCCAAACCCTTCTTAGGCCCATGGGGCACAACAAAAAAGGAATCTGTCCTACGAAAAGGAGACGTGATAATCAAATAGTACTTAACACAGCGTACTACATCCAAACAATGCAACACCCTCTCTTTGTCATTCTTAGGATTAGGACATAAGGAGGGAAGAACAATGTCTTGGTTCAAATGAAAAGCAGAAACAACCTTCGGAAGAAAGTCTGGCTTGAACCGAAAGACCACTTTATCCTGATGCCTCTCAAAGTAGGGCGCCTGGATAGACAAGGCCGCCAACTCCGAGACATGCCGGACCGAAGTGATAGCTACCAAGAAGACAATCTTCTGAGTCAGGGTAGACAAAGCAATATCTTGCAGAGGCTCAAAAGGAGGAGCCTGCAGAGCAGAAAGAACCAAATTCAAATACCAAACAGGGAGTAGTGATTTCCTGGGAGGCCGCACATGCGTAACCCCCTGGAAAAAGGTTTTAACCAAAGGTTTAAGCGCAACACGCTTCTGAAAAAAGATAGATAAGGCAGAAACTTGCCCTTTCAATGTACTAAGCTGAAGACCAGAGTCCAGCCCTGATTGTAAAAACTCCAGAATCCTGGAGACTGAAAAGACCCTACAAGGAAAAGATCTTATCTCGCACCAGGCGATATAGGCTTTCCAAGTCCTATAGTAAGTGATAGAAGAAGACCTCTTCCGAGCACTGATCAGAGTCTTAACGACTGAATCAGAAAGACCCTCCTCCTTCAGGATGGAGGTCTCAGCAGCCAGGCCGTCAAACCTAGCGCTGGTAAATTGGGGTAACACAATCGACCCTGAGTGAGCAGATCGGACCGAAGAGGCAGAACGACTTGGTCCACCGCCAGCCGAACGATGTCTGAGAACCACACTCGCCTTGGCCACCTTGGGGCCACGAGAACGGCGGACACCTTTTCCAGAGCCAACTTCCGAAGCACCCTGCCTAGCATGGGTATCGGAGGAAACAGGTATAGAAACCCCAAATCCCCCCAACTCAAGGACATGGCGTCCACTGCCAGCGCCAGAGGATCCTGGGAGAGCGACACGAAATTCGGGAGCCTGCGATTGTGACGAGAGGCAAACAGGTCCACCTCCGGCGTCCCCCATCGGAGACATAGTGAGCGAAACACCCGAGGATGGAGAGCCCATTCTCCCAGACGGGGAGAGCCCCTGCTCAACTGGTCCGCTTCCTGGTTCTCCACTCCTGGAATGTATACCGCCGAGAGACAAGGAACATGGGCTTCTGCCCAGGACAGGATCAGGGACACCTCCCTGAGAGCACTCAGGCTGCGAGTCCCTCCCTGATGATTGATGTAAGCAACCGCTGTTCGATTGTCTGAACGCACCTGGACCGGAAGGCCCAGGACGTGCTGAGTCAGGAGAGCAAGCACCTGACGGATGGCTCTCAATTCCAGAATATTGATGGGTAAGTGGGCCTCCTGAGGTCCCCATTGCCCCTGGAACTGCAGCTCCTTCCAGAATCCGCCCCATCCCGTAAGACTGGCGTCCGTGGTGACAATTTCCCAAAGAGGGGTCAGGAAAGACCTGCCCTTTACGAGATTGGCCGAGACCAACCACCACTGGAGGGACTGCCGGACCCGGGAGGACAACTGGAAGGGCTGATCCAGCGACCGAAGCCGTCGGTCACAAGACGCCAACAGATAAAGCTGAAGCGTCCTCGTGTGGAATTGAGCAAAAGGAACTGCCTCGAAGGAGGCAACCATCAACCCTACCAGCCTCATCCCCAGACGGATGGACGGCCGAGGATTGGAGAGTAGGACCCGAGCCAACTCCTGAATCAGATGAATTTTGGACTGGGGAAGAAACACACTGTGCTGATGAGAGTCCAACTGCATCCCCAGGAAGGACACTACCCTGGCCGGAGCGAGGGAGGACTTGAGGAAGTTGATCACCCAACCAAAGCTTTCAAACGTGGAGACCACCATGCTGGTGTCTGTCTCTGATTGAGCGATGGAGCCACGATGAGAAGGTCGTCCAAATAAGGCACGACACGAATGCCCCGAGATCTGAAAATGGCCATGACCCCTGCCAACACCTTGGTGAACACTCTTGGAGCTGAGGTAAGGCCAAACGGAAGTGCCACGAATTGATAATGCTGATCCTTCATCACGAATCGAAGAAAACGTTGATGAGCTTGGCAGATGGGAACATGAAGGTAAGCATCCTTGATGTCTATGGACGTCATGAAGTCCCCTTGCCGAAGAGAGCCGATGGCAGTGCGCAAGGTTTCCATGCGGAACTTCCGAAACCGGATGAACCTGTTGAGCAACTTCAGGTCCAAGACGGGACGAACTGAGCCATCTTTCTTGGGGACTGCAAACAGATTGGAGTAGAAACCGAGGCCCGTCTCTAAGCGCGGTACCGGCCAGATGACCGCCATCTCTAGTAAATTTTTTACCGACGCCAGGAGCCCCTGTGCGGCGACAGGATCGATGGGCACCCGAGACCGAAAGAACCGTGAAGGAGGGCGAGACTCGAATTCCAGCTTGTAACCGGACGACACTACCTCCTGAATCCATCTGTCCGGGACTTCCCGGTTCCAAACCTGGGAGAAGTGTCGTAATCGTCCCCCCACCCGCACGGGTGAGGGCAGCCCCTCATTGCTGAGCGGGCTTACCAGCAGGTTTGGGCTTGGAGCCCCAGGACTGGGCGGGACGGCCACGGCCCCTCCCCCGAGTCCAACCTGTACGACTGGTAGAGGGAAGGGAAGCCCCCCTGCCCGCTCTGTATCCTCGAAAGGAAGGCCTACCAGAACCTGCCCCCCTAAAGGGGCATCGAGGCCTTCTGCGCTGTGGCATCTTACCACCCTTCGCGACAGAGTCAATTCTCTCCCCAAACAGACGTAGCCCCAAAAAGGGGAGAGCTGTGAGCACCTTTTTAGAAGCTGAATCCGCCGACCACTGTCGCAGCCATACAGACCGACGAATGGCCACCAGCATTGCCGCTGTCTTGCTACTCATAGCCAGCGCATCGTCCTGAGCAGATAGAACGTAGGACACAAGATTTGCACTGCTTAAGTGCAGCGAACTCATTACAAGCCGGATTGAGATCCTCGTATAGCCCCTGGATTACAGATCTTACTGCTAATAGAAGAAGGGCCGAAGCGCACACAGGGCGCATTGTTGACCCAGCATAAATAAAGCCATGGCGAGCATACTGGTCAATCCTACGATCCTCCCCATCTTTAGGGACAGAGGTCTCAGCAGACTGTACCATAGCGGTGCTAGAGAGCCCTAGCACAGGGGTATCGACTTCAGGAGGAATGGACCAAAGCTTCACCAATTCTGGCGGAAAGGGATAACGCCTTTCCCACCTGGGAGGGATTCCAGATAACCGCGTGGGATGTTCCCATTCCTTAAGGACCACCCTCTCAAAGTGGTGCTGTCTGGGAAAAACCAAACGCGGCTGAGGCTCTTTAAACAACTGGCCCCTTGGCAGGGTGACAGCCTCAGGCGGATCTAAATTCAAAATTTCAAACATTTGAGCCAAAATGGAGGGGGTGTCAAGGGCAACCCCCGCCGACCAATCGCCAGTCGCATCAGCCTCAAGCTGATCTGCCGGCTCATCTGACTCCAAGAGGAATTCTTCCTCATCCGGGGAGCCATCGGACCATTCCACAGGCTCACATAATTCGTCCTGTGGAGCCGAAGATACTGGAGTCAGGCGCTTCCGTTTTGCAGGGGCCTTCAACCCCGCTTTAACGGGCAATACTTTCCGAAGGCTGGCCAAACTTGCCGCCAGGGAGAGGCAGGAGATGATGGAAGTTGCGACGGACCAGCAGCCGGATCAACAGACTGACGCGCAATGCTCTGCTTTGCACAAGGAATCCAAATAAAGACATCATCAGCGGGGAGCGCAGCCCCACATTTTACACACCCCCTGGACGACTCTGACGAGTCGTTTCCGGTAGTCAGGGAAGCCTCCATATTGGGGATTTATGGTATCGCAAATACTGGGATTTTTAAGGCATAAGCCAACCCGGGATGCCCCTTTATCAAAAAATGTCCCGGAAGGGAGGGTTTTTGTTATACAAATACTCTTTTTTTTTTTTTTTTTTTAAGAAAAAAGGTCCCCCTTAGTAAATATATATATATCTAAGAATATATATATTAAATGTGTAAACTTTATATATAAAAAATATCCCCCTTTTTCTTTTCTAAAAAAGAAAGACTAGCCAGGCAACATAGAGCCGGAGGGCCGCTATAACCAGGGACCCAGGATCTGAAAGGAAAGAAACAAACCATCAGATCCCCATATAAGTGTAACACATGCAGCATGTCTTATGCATCATATATAAATGATAAGAGTGCCTCTTTAAACGCTTCCCCAAATATCCCCCTTTTTTCTCCATAAGAAATAAGGACAAAAAAGAAATCTCACATCTTACCTGCCAGGCCAACGCAGGACCGGAGGGACAATGTAGCAGCAGCAAGATACAAGTGTGCTGCAGCGCACGCCCCCCCACGTGACTTCTCTTATCAGAGACAGGGAGGAAGTGAGGCCGGGGCCGCCGAGCGACGCTCCCGCCGGCGCCCCGCCCCCCCGCGTCACAGGGAGCCGCCCCCTACAACCCGGTCAGAAGCGTCCTCATGTGCGCCAATTCATTGAGAGATTGCCACCAGCTGCGCTGGATCACGCACAGCCAGGCGGCGGAGGAGGGGGGGAGAGCATAAGCACAGCCACCAGGCTGCCGCACGGAGACAGCGGGGAAGGGGGGAGGCGGGAGGGGCCGCAGACTGAGGCGGCAAGCCCAACAGCTGAGCGCGGTCCGCTGCCCCGCCCCCATAAAGCTGACCAACACTCTGGCCACTGTTGAAACACACATTTTTCTTTTCTTTTTTTTTTTTTTTTTTGGAGGATCTGCCCGGAGCTCCAGCATAACAGATTAAGCGCACCATGCTGCGCAGTCTGTTAATGTGCACAAAGTGAACACACACATGTAAAAGACAGCAATACAGTGAAACACTATACATAATACACAACCCTCTATACCCCCCCCATAGTGAAGGGAGAAGGGACCGTAACGGGAGAGTAAGGGGCTAAGGGGACCCTCGGGACAGGGGCATCCCATTTCCGGATCGCCGCATTGCCCCACGCATGAGGTAGAGCGGTAGGAGATAAGCTCCTAGGCACTTAAAGTGCCATCTACCATTTGCCCGGTGAGCAGCCAAGGCTGAGAGGCTTCCATTTCACCATAAAGGTATAAAAACTCAAACCTGGCAGAAATAGACCAAAAGGGGGGTGGCGGGGTAAGAATACCCCGGCCTACCTGTAAGCAGGAGACTTCCATCTTCTGACTTGTCAGCAAGCAGAGAGAAAAATACTGGTGATTGAAGGGAGGTACCAGGTATATATAGGCCGGAAGGGGGCTCGTTACAAGACTTCCTCTCTGCACTACGTCACCTGCGGTGGATTAACCCAATAATGGATGAATATCTAAAGGTGAAGCGGGGTGTGTGGCACACCAAGAATATGACATTTTAATTGTTTAATATAAAATTTTGCGATACTGCTCCTTTAAGCACCTGACAGCGGTGCTGCCTACAGTCATCCGACCAGTGCAGCCAAGGCTGGGAGGCAGGAAAAGAGGAACGGGTGGGAATAGTCCTACAGGGCCGCAGGCTAATGAGCCCCGCTCACCTGTGAGTAGAGAGAGCCATCTTCTTGCCTTCGCAGCCCAGACTGTAGAGAAGAAGTGGGGAATATGTGGGAGGTCCCTGGAATATAAGGGGCCGGGAGGAGCCACTTTTTGCTGTCTCTGCAGTTCAGCGCCATCTTGTGGATGTTTTACCCAAACGTAAAAAATTATCTCTGGAGCGTGCTGTATACTTAGAATAGATCTAATATGGTAAGAAGCAATAATAAACCAGTCAAACACAGTAAGACGTTTTGCAGGATTCACAAGTTGGTTATCGCTCATGGTCTTATCATCTACTGGAAGAAGACCAGAGGCCATTCAAAATATCCAGGTATGGATAAAGAGGGAAATGATTTAGCGGATTCCCTGGTCAAGAAAGGGGCCATTGAAGGAGAAGTCCTGGACATTGATGACCTCATGGGAACCATACAGGTAGAGGCATTGACCCGAGGGCAGGCCCAAAAGGAGGCCGAACCCAATGTGGCGCAGTGGAGCCAGGATTCCCCTAGTGAGGATCTCATTGCGAGCCAAAAGGGGGATCCAATCATTGGGATGTTTTATAAACATATTGAAGATCCACAGAATCATCCCATAACTGTGGAAGATTGTGTAGACAAGGAAGAGTTACGGATCTTGATGAAGGGTAAATCCCAATTCTCCTTACAAGATGGGATTGTTAGTGAGAACATCAAAGAATTGTATATCTCAATGGGTGGTTCCCATAGCATTCCAAGGTTTGATGCTACAGCATGCCGATGATGCTCCAACTGCTGGACATCGAGGTGAGAAGGTAACATATGAATTGTTACGGGATTATGCTTATTGGCCACATATGTTGCAAGATGTTCGCACATATTGTCAAGGATGTTTAATTTGTCCTCAATTCCAGCCACAAGCACCCACTCATCGTGCACCGCTGATGAAAAGAGGAATGTCTATGCCATGGTCGGATATCCAAATCGACTGGTAACAACTTCCTCAAAGGGAAATCGATACATGTTAACCATGACTTGTCTATTCACGAAATGGGTGGAATGTTTGCCGTGCAAAACATGTGGTTCTAGTGTTTGTGCGTCTCTACTCATTAACCATGTATTTTCTAGATGGGGGCTGCCTCAGCGTGTTAAGAGCGACTGCGGAAGCCATTTCACCAGTGACGTGATGACGAAAATGTGGGAGATACTGGGTGTGAAGAGGAAGCTACAACCCAGCACCCAGCACTCTGCAACGTGACCTTCTCTGGGTCATTGGAGACTCATTAGCCTCTGACTGAGCCGAAATACGATCCTGTTCTCACTTCACCCCAAGATATGTGGCGCAGCACAGCTCTGTCCTATTATGGGAGACACAGGTCCTTTCTCTCAGAGCAGCAGCACATCCCCAACTTACCAAGTCTACATTCCTTCAGAACAGGCCGTCCATCATCCCTATCACATGACTGCCAATGACCAATAGGATTTACGGGCACAATGCATTTCTCCAACAGTCACCGAATGGCTGCTGAACCGATGGATTGTGGGAGGCTGAGTTTAGGAGAGTCCAGTCCGGAGCAGGGGTGAGGACTTATTTTATTTTTTTATAATTTTTACAGATATAACACGTCTACAATTAAAAAAAAACTAAGCACACAATAAAAGCATTAATACAACAAAAAAATATAATTGCTACTAAAATCTAAACAAAGGATTCACAACACATGTCAAATAAAAAAGGGCGTTCAGACCCCGAGTAACATGACTCTATGTAGTCAGGAACGACTTTAGGACGGCCAATGAGGGGATTCAGACCCCGAGCAACATGATTCTATGTAGTCAGGAACGACTTTAGGACGGCCAATGAGGGGATTCAGACCCCGAGCAACATGATTCTATGTAGTCAGGAACGACTTTAGGACGGCCAATGAGGGGATTCAGACCCCGAGCAACATGATTCTATGTAGTCAGGAACGACTTTAGGACGGCCAATGAGGGGATTCAGACCCCGAGCAACATGATTCTATGTAGTCAGGAACGACTTTAGGACGGCCAATGAGGGGATTCAGACACCGAGTAACATGATTCTATGTAGTCAGGAACGACTTTAGGACGGCCAATGAGGGGATTCAGACACCGAGTAACATGATTCTATGGAGTCAGGAACGACTTTAGGACGGCCAATGAGGGGATTCAGACCCCGAGCAACATGATTCTATGTAGTCAGGAACGACTTTAGGACGGCCAATGAGGGGATTCAGACCCCGAGCAACATGATTCTATGTAGTCAGGAACGACTTTAGGACGGCCAATGAGGGGATTCAGACCCCGAGCAACATGATTCTATGTAGTCAGGAACGACTTTAGGACGGCCAATGAGGGGATTCAGACACCGAGTAACATGATTCTATGGAGTCAGGAACGACTTTAGGACGGCCAATGAGGGGATTCAGCCCCCGAGTAACATGATTCTATGGAGTCAGGAACGACTTTAGGACGGCCAATGAGGGGATTCAGACCCCCGAGTAACATGATTCTATGGAGTCAGGAACGACTTTAGGACGGCCAATGAGGGGATTCAGACCGGGGATTCAGACCCCCAGCAACATGATTCTATGGAGTCAGGAACGACTTTAGGACGGCCAATGAGGGGATTCAGACCCAGAACAACATGATTCTAAGGAGTTAGGAAAGACTTTAGGACGGCTAATGAGGGGATTCAGACCCAGAACAACATGATTCTAAGGAGTTAGGAAAGACTGATTAATGGAATGTTTAGAGAGCAAAAAAAGCGCGCGCAAATGTGGCAATTTGAAGAGTGAATTTCCGCCAGCAAATAGGTGGAGAAAGAGGCGTATTTCATGCCGAAAACATTCTGTGATGGCGCCCAGCATGTTTTTGAACAATTAAAGTCTCAGCCACAGGTTCTTTTTTAGGGATTGAACCAGTTTTTTTTTTGTTTTGTTTTTGTTCGAAAAAAAAAATAAAAACAAAAAAAGTGGCTATTGGGTCCCAAAGTTTAGGGTAGTAGAGTGCAGGCTGTCCCTCTATTTAATGATCCCTGTGAAGGCAGAACTGAGCATAGAGGTCATTATGAAAAGGGAAGGAAACATCAAACTCCTCTAGGAAAACTCTAGGGCAACTTTCTAGGGTTCATAGATTGCCCGAGGTGGTGCATTAGGTTAGTTTAGTGTTTCTTGTGAACCAGGACTATCACATAGTTACTGGGGAGGGGGGAGCTGCTTGAAACCTCAGCTAAATTTGTGAAAGAATTTCATGCTGTTAGTAGCACCCCACATCATTCATACACATCATTCTTCCTTTATATGTGAATACTGTAAACATAAAAGCATTGCAACCACACTCCTGATCCTAATAGTGGCCCGGTAGAGTTTCCACAGAAACAGCCTGCGGCTTCTCTCCCACATGGACCTTTTGGTGTTGGGTAAGCTGCGCTTTGTGGCTAAAACCTTTCCCACATTCAGAACACAAATACGGCTTCTCTCCTGTATGAACTCCTGTATGTTTCATCAGAGCTTCTTTCCTAGAAAAACATTTCTCGCATTCAGAACATGCAAATGGCTTGGCTCCTGTATGTTTGGTTTGGTGCACGATTAAATACCGTTTTCGTGCGAAAGATTTCCCACATTCAGAACAGGAATACGGCTTCTCTCCCGTATGCGTTCTCTCGTGTTTTTTAAGATCACTTGTGTGCGAAAATCTTTTTTCACACTCCGAACAGGAATACGGCTTCTCCCCTGTATGAGTCCTTTCATGTAATTTAAGAACGAAACTGACGGAAAAACATTTCCCACATTCAGAACAAGAATACGGCTTCTCTCCTGTATGAGTTCTTTCATGGTTGTTGAGATGCGCTTTCCTGGAAAATCCTTTCCCACACTCAGAACAAGAAAATCGCTTCACCCCAGTATGAATTTTCTCATGAACCACGAGATAAGGTTTACATGAAAAGCTCTTCCCGCATTCAGTACAGGAGTAAGGCTTCTCCCCTGTGTGAACTCTTTCATGTTTCTTTAACTCCGCTGAGAAGGAAAAACGTTTTCCACATTCATCACATGAATGCGGCTTCTCTTTTGTATGAACAATGTCGTGGCTATTTAGTTTTGTCTTGGTGGAAAAACTTTTATCACATTTAGGGCAAGAATACGGCCTCTCCCCTGTATGAGATCTCTCGTGATTGCGAAGATTACTTATCTGAGAAAAAGACTTATCACATTCAGAACATGAATATGGCCTCTCCCCAGAATGGATTCTCTCATGATTGAGAAGAGACAATTTATTGGAAAAACATTTCCCACATTCAGAACATGAATGCGGTTTCTCTCCTGTATGAACTCTTTCATGTGTGCGAAGAGATGATTTCTGGGAGAAACATTTCCCACATTCAGAGCAAGTATAGGGCTTCTCTCCTGTATGAATTCTTCTGTGTGTGGTAAAAGCCCAGCTAGAGGAAAAGCATTTCCCACAATCAGCACAACAATATGGCTTCTCTCCTGTATGTGATCTTTCATGCATGGTAAGACCCGACTTGGTGGAATAACATTTCCCACATTCAGAGCAAGAATACGGCTTCTCTCCTGTATGAACTATTTCATGTGCCGTAAGCTCTGATTTAAAGGAAAAGCTTTTCCCACATTCAGAACATAGATGCTCTCCTGTATGAATTCTTTCATGTGCCTTCAGCTCCTGGTTAGAGATAAAACATTTCCCACATTCAAGGCAAGAGTACGGCCTCTCTCCTGTATGAATTCTTTCATGATTGATGAGATAGTATTTGGAGGTAAAACATTTTTTGCATTCTTTACAGGAGTAAAGCTTCAAGCCTGCATGGGTTGTCATATGATTCTTAAGAGTTGATTTAAGAAGGAAACATTTTCCGCATTCAGAACACGAATGTGATTTTTCCCCGTTATGAATTCTTTCATGATTTAGAACACCTGATTTAGAGGAGAAACATTTCCCACATTCAGAGCAAGAATACGGCTTCTCCCCTGTATGAATTCTTGTGTGTATTTGCAGAGCCGATTTGGAGGCGTAATGTTTTCCACATTCAGGACACGGATGTGCTTTTTCTCCTGTATGAGCTCTCTCGTGTCTGAGAAGAGCAGATTTGAAAGGAAAACCCTCCCCACATTCAGAACAAGTAAACCGATTCTCCCTTTTGCGCTTTCTTTGGCGGGAGGTCACTTTTTTCTTTGCTGTATGTTGGGGGACAGGACGGGAGTCATCAGAGGTGCACCCGGAGTTAGATGAAGAAGCACTGTCATGATCAGAATGACCTCCACTATGTGGGCTTTCTTCAGGAGAGTCTTCCATCAGGTCATTTTCGGATGTTGAATCAGAGGACATATTCAGTTGTATTGCAGCGTTTCCCCTGGTGCACCGACCAGCTGGAAGAGAAATAATAAAAAAAAATAATCAGAAAACAAATTAAAAAAAATAAAAAATAAAAAATCACCTCAACCTATCGAATCAAAGTCAATTTGTCACATACACAAGTCATATAGTGTTAAGTCACGTAGTGAAAATGCTTTATGCAACGGACCAGGAAGAAAGAAAAAAAATACATAAAAAAAAAAAATATAGGAGTTCAACTACGGTTCATAGAATTCCTGGAAAAGAGAGTAGGAAAGTAAAACAAAGAATAAAATGGAGGGAAATACAACCAACCCAGGTAAAGCTATGTCAAGGTTCATAGCAGAACGAATGGCGGAAATTGTTATGGAAAAAAAGTCACCCTAGAGAAAAGTGTAGCAATCACTGAAGACATTCAGACAATTTATCAAATTGTCTAGTGATACATTCCATCTGCTAGCAGGCCCAAATCCAAACAATAATGAAAACCTTAAATGCATTAAAATCACGGTTATACCTGAGGAAGTTCGATATCAACTAGATGAACCAGACGAGATAACATTAAAAGGGCAATAAACCACATGAAAAAAAAAAAAAAAAAAAACAAAATAAAAAAAGGGAAGAACACAGGCTCCGATGGCTATCCTATCGAACTATTTAAAACTTTTCAAGAGGAGCTAACCCTGCATTTATATAGCTACTACAATAATTACTACAATTAAGAGTCTTTCCACAAATATAAACAAAGCAAAATTAATTTTAATACAAAAAAGGGGAAAGATCGTAGTAAATGTGCCAATTACATATCTATCTCTCTCTTATCAACTGTAATTTAACAATATATGCTCACTGCTCACGAACCCATCCTGCCATTAATATCTCTACAACTAGCAGGTTTTATGCTAAGAAGGGGGGCTTCACAAAATATAGCCTTAGTTTTTAGTGTATTGGACTATATGATCAGATTTAGAGACAAGGGGGCGCTAGTCACCCTAGATGCCAAAAAGGAATTTGATAGGGCATCTTGGGGCTTTCAGGAAGTTACCCTACAGAGAATAGTCAACCCGTATCGACGTAAATAGGTAAAACACAAACTGTATTCGGTTATACAACAGTACGAGACAGGGATAGTCGCTTTCTGCGCATCTACACATCTAGAAGTCCTCGTATGCCAGATAGCAGAATCCCCAGAGATTAAATCCACTGAATCAGAATTTAAGCATTAGCACATGCTGAGGATTTAATGTTATGCCTTTCGGGACAAAAAAACCTCGCTGCCCTCGTGTATATACTCAACAATTTGGAGAAATGTCCAATTTTATAAATAATCCTTTAAAATCCTACATCATGCCTTCCTTCATGAAAGTAAAATCCTAAACAAAAATTATTGTGATCATTTCCTTTTATTTGGTAAGATAAATCCTTGGACTATTTGGGGGTAAAGATTTCTTCTAAACCAGAAAACATTTCAGTTGAATTACATCTGATTCCTGGAGGAGACAAGATAAAAATTCATGGAATGGAAACCCATCAAAAGAAAGCTAAATGGTAGGATTTATTTTATAAAAATGTCCATTTGTTACATACGGCGGCACGGGGGGGGGGGGGGGGGGGGTTGGGCGACAGGTGTAGCAGGATCTCAGGTGTTCCCATGGTTGGGAGGTCCTCCTGCTGTGCTTCTAACAGGATCCCGGGGTCCAGGGCCAAGCAGTTCTGCATCAATTCAGGGCATGATTTCCCAAGCATCACACAGTTCTGCACGAAGAGGTGCAGGCTCTATGCCGTGAGCGCTACTACGCATGCCGCAGTTTACACAGTCCCACCCATTGCGCATGTGTTCTATCTCAATGTAGTAGTCAGCCATTTCTTCTCAGTTGACTTGTTGTGCACCAACCAGCGCTCCCTTCGTCCTATTTAAAAGATGCTTTGTGTGTTTATTCGGTGCCAGAAAATTCCTTTGTTCAACATGCTAAGCCAGTCTCTCCTAAAGAGTATCCCTGAAGCTTCTTACTCTCCAGTTATAACCCAGCTTAAACCTGGACCCTGACCTGGCCTTTTGTCACTGTCAAGATGACCTCGGCTGTCCCTTTGACCTTGCATCTCTGCCAGTGATACTAAAACTTGCCTCAACATCTGCCTCTTCC
Source organism: Gastrophryne carolinensis (assembly GCA_027917425.1). Classification (NCBI taxonomy): domain Eukaryota; kingdom Metazoa; phylum Chordata; class Amphibia; order Anura; family Microhylidae; genus Gastrophryne; species Gastrophryne carolinensis. The sequence goes on from CM051234.1 coordinate 2,237,695, forward strand.
TCTTACCCCGTAACAGTTACTCTCTGCCCTAACCCTGACAAAAACCTACAACACCTTAAAAGCATGCAACCATCTCCTTCCTACAAGGGAAACCAGGCTACTAAAGTAGGAGGACCCTCTCCGGAACTCCATTGATGGTTTCTTTAAAGCCCTGGAGAATTCCTTAGAGGCCAACTGTCATAACCTCCGTCAGGGTCGAAGGCCAGTGGAGAAGTATGTGGCAGTATTCAGCTGCTGTGTTATAGACACAGACTGGAACAACTAGGCCCTTCTGGAAAGGCTTGGTTGATAGGGTCAAAGACAAGTTTGACCGGTGAGACATCTAGAACCTTGGCCTTATCCATCTGTTAGTTCAAATTGACCAGTGCCCCAGGGAGAGAGGTCAGGAGACGGGGTCTGTCAGGTTAAGTCCTTTAGCCACTGAAGCACTTTTGGCACAGGCTTTTGTGGAGAGAAACCAGAGCACATGTAACGGTGTAGTTTTGGCTTTTCATCATGGCTGAAGAAAGGCGATGTGGTTACGCACAGAACCTCTGGGCTCCGGGGGCACTTCCCAGGATTCTTTCCAGTGCGACTCCAGGATAAGCGTCTCCCTCGCCCAGTTTACACCACTGTCTCACCAGAACCACACGTCTCTTATGTCCATGTCCTTTTTTAATTGCAGCTCCTATGAGGTCGAAGTCACGGCCACCAATGACTCTGGAGCATACAGCTGCCTTATGGCCTTGAGTTTTGCTCATCTCCACAGAGTTCCTCTAATCCTCTGTGAATTCTCTTAGAACATCTCCATGGTTACTCTATGATGGGGGGTCCAGTAAGTACCCAGACCATTCCTCTTTGGTTGCAACGTCACAACCAATATTGATTGGGAGTCTGTTGAAGTCCTGTGGGAAAAATACAATTCTGTGAGATACTCACCTGTAGAATTGGTATTATACGCATACAGCACGTCCTGCTCCAGATATAGTAATGTGGGTAATCCTCCGCCGCACTGCAGACATGTAGTAAAAAACAAGCTCCTCCGGGCCCTACATATACCGAAGGACCTCCCACAAATCCCCAGCATTGAAAAGCAGTGAGAAGGAGAAGCCGGGAGAAACCAACCACCAAAACTGGTATAATAACAATGATAACAATCACCATACAGGGGATCCAGAACAAGGTGAAGCCAGGGTGGGGTGGAGCAGGACGTGCTGTCTGCGTATAATATCAATTCTACAGGTGATTATCTCACAGAATTGTATTATTCTAAGCAGACAGCACGTCCTGCTCCAGATATAGTAATAACATGTGGGACATCCAATAGCAGTGTCCATAAGTAGGGCGGGATCCCCGAGAAAAAAGGCACAGACAACCATAAAAGTGCTGTCACCTTAACCATGCTACCAAGAGCAACGAGAGCAATGCTCTAACTCAACCTTTGAAATCTTGTAAAGGAAGAACTGAACAGAAGCAGCGGACTAGCCAGCTTGCTCAACAGAACCTAGTGCTGAAAGGCCCAAGCCAAGCACAAGTAGTAAGAGAGCAAAAAGCAAGAGAGAAGAAGAATCTTCCCCTAACGAGTAGGCCAGAGTAACAGCCTAACCATGCTACTGCAAACAAAGGGTAGCCATAGCAACCTTAGAGATCTCCCCATCGGGGAATATGAACCCAGGTCTCAGGCGAGACCAGCAGGAATACTGAAATACAACGCTAACAAGGCTCAGCAAGAGACGAAACGCTTACATTAGGCACAGAAGGACAAAACCAACCGAGCAAGACCAAGCCAAAGGGCACCTACACCCGTGGTAGCAATCAGATCCGGTACATAAGGATGGAGAAACCTATAAGCCCCAAGGGGCATAATCCCTACCAGGGACAAGAGACCGACAGGAATCTCCAACACCTGATGAGGGATACAGATCCCTTTCGCTCAGAGTAATCAAGACAATAGCCCAGAGACCGGAGGGTTTGGACTAAAGGAGAATAAGAACACCGCCTGGACCCAATACGGCGTAAGGCGGAACACCCTCACCTCATGGTGTACAGATATATAAATAAATGTGATATCTATCTATCTATCTATCTATCTATCTATCTAGGACCACTAACAGAGCCATCCTTTATGGCACACTTCTGACTGAGCAACCACCCCCGAAGAGCGATATAAGGGAAGGAACAGTTAAGACAAGAACCTGAATAAGACCCAAGGCAACCCTTAGCAGGGCATCCAGATAAGTGACCCCCCAAAAAGGAGCATAGAATTCCCTGGGGAATGCACCTGAGCAACCCCTGAGGAATGCTCAACACAGAAGATTGAACTAGACTTCTGCAGTAGGCGAACAGGGTGAGCCCTGAAACCTTCAGAGCACTGAGTTGGGGAGCCAACTTCAACCGTGCTATAATAATTCTAGGACCCAGGGATAGGGAACATCCCGCAGGAGAGAAAGCTAGTCCAAGCAAGCAACTAGAACAACATACTCCAACATAGCCGGCAGAGAAGGGAGAAGAAGAAGAGGAGGGAGCTAGGCCTAGCCCTCCAATAGAGAAAAGACACCCAGAGATACCCATCTGCAATAGGGTGAAAAGCCAACAGACCAATCGGCTAAAAGGCCTGTAGGTAAGGGCGACGTAGTAAGGAGCCTGAATAGGCAGAACAGCCCTCTTGAGAGGGCATACAGTACGACTGTCTTCAGCAGAAATCTGTGAACCACGCCCCGCTGGGCCACCCAGCATAACTGTTCTCCCTTTCTACAGCAACCTTATGCAGAACCCCGCCTGGCAGGGTGAAAGAAGTTAAGACATATAGAATATAATGTCCTGACAGAAGCAATACTAGGCCCCCATGACCAAGGCCAGAGAGTCCTGGGACAATAACCCAGGACAGAGTCCCTGTAATAGCAAAGGGGCCCCACAGGGCCACACCAGTAGGGACTCCGTGAGATACTAGAATAGAACCTCCAGCCACGTTAGGGCAGCCAGCAAGCTAATACCAATGAAGTGCAAGGAATATAAACGCCCACTTAGATCAGAACCTTCTTGAAGGGTCAACCTGTTCCGAGACCTTCACAGATAAAAAAGGACAAGCCACTCAGACTGACCAAGAGTCCCCAAAAAGGACAAGTCCTGAAGAGGAGTAGTCCAGCAAATAAGAGCCCACCAAAGGCTCAATGTGTCAACCGAAAAACCGTATGAAGATGGATCCCTTAAGGCAGTGGTCCCCAACCCTGTCCTCAAGGCCCCCCAACATGTCATGTTTTTTGGATCTCCAAATAGCCAGCTCTATTGCTCTGCAGCTGCACTAATTACTCCACTAATTACTCCACCTGTGCATCTTTGTGGAGATCTGCAAAACCTGGCCTGTTGGTGGGCCTTGAGGACAGGGTTGGGGACCACTGCCCTAAGGGACCCCTTTAGGAACCACGGGGGATTTCAGAAGAAATAAGACCCCCCCAGTCCACCTGCAAGACTTGGTACCCATGATGACCATCTACAGGGAGAAGAGAGAGAAGGAAGGAATGGTCCCAGACATCTTCCTTGAATTTACAACCTCAAAAGGAACCCCCGTAACAAGGGGGAGCGTACTGACCTAGTTCCAGGGGTGCTGGAACCCTGTCCAGGATAAATAACCTAAGGTGTCGCAGGGCCCAAGGGCTCCTGAGAATAAGGGACAGCATCTGGGCCGCCACCAACAGGCCCACCAGCTGCAAGGTGAAGGTAAGGTGACATCAAAGAGGGCAGGCCCTTTCCATAACAAGTCCACATATAGCAGAAGGAAGGTTCTAACATGAACCAATATAAATGCCACCCCGCAGGGAAATACCAAACCAGGGGACAGCAAGTAAGTGATGTGCCTGAGCACCACTCCACAGGACTCCCAAAGGAGCCAAAAGTCAATAGCCAACACGGCCCGATGCAAAAATAGGAAACAAAAGGACAATAAAGTAGAACCTAGCGCGGACGCCACACGGGCACGTCCAAGACACCACTCCCATACTCGCCTTGGTGAGTTGTCTGGGAGCAGGAGAGGAACCAAAAGGGAACATAGATCCAGACAGGCAGCAAGAGGTCCACTGGACAAGAGCGCCTGCGACCCAACAGGTAGATACCATGTAGGAACTGCCTGTGAAATATAAATGCTAGGTCCAGAATGCCAGCCCTGGTCAGACTGCCTCATCCCAGAGGGAAATGTAATGTGGATGCAATCACAAGTCAAAGGCCAACCTGTAAGAGAGCCCAGACCCTGCGCGCCAAACTCGGCCTGCCTCAACTCCCGAAGGGAAAACAGGGACTAGAAGAACCCCACGTTCAATGGCTCCTTTCCCTGTTGCGGGTCATCGCCTCTGTGCTGAGGCAGAAAAATGCGACTTAGAACAAACCACCGTCCTATTTCTTGGCCTCATCATGTCCGACACGAAGATTAATATGGACCCCGATAACATAATCGCTGTTCCAGAGTGGCCCGGTCTAACTTCCCGACAGGAAGTCGGAGGATTTAATCGGATTTTCCAATTTCTACAACTTCTCCAAACTCGTCAAACCCATTACTGATCTAACAAGAAGCAACAGCGGCTTGCCCGCCCTTTAGGGACCTCTGCTCCCATCCTGCGGCACCACGGTCCAGCCCTTCCCTTCGTCCTTGCAGTAGATACCCCTACACCTGTGGTGAGTGCCATTCCTTCCCAGAGGTTCAGGAGAAAGAGGTGCTACATTAAAGTTGCCTTCTTCTAAGAAGCTACCCACAGCCAAATTGTTGGAGATAGGAAACTCCTCTCCATAAAACTGGCGCTAGAGGAATGCAGGGCACTAAACATTCCTCATCCTAACCACTGCAACCTAGCGGCTGGCCGAAACCAAGACAGCCTCGTTGGTCAGTGTTCTCCTAATTCCACTTTCATACTGCCTACAGGTCTGGGAGTAATAACAGTAAGCCCAACCCCCTGTCTCGGCCGTTTCCAGAAGATCCCACCGTCAGTCAGAGTTACCCATCTTGGGCGATCGATACTTCCTAATTATAGAATCAAACCTGATCGCCAAGATGAGAACGGAGTCAACCGTCTTGGCATCTGCAGTTAGTAGGAGTCCGAGGTCTTGGCTCTAAATCAGGAACACCCCCTGGCGGGCCACTTCGGAGATCTGGTCCAGAGGCACTTTTGGTGGCCTAAGATGAAGGAAGATTTTACACGTTTGGCAAGAAGTGGGAGACTTGTGCCCGGAATATGTCATCCTCTGGTCATCGCTAGTCTACTCATGCCCTTGCCCATCCCCAACCGGCCACGGGGAAGAATTTCGATAGAATTCCTTGTTGAATTACCTCCATCAGATGGTCTCACCACCATGCTGTAAATTATAATTGAAAAGAACACACACCACACTACTTGTAAATTTGCAAATAAAAAGTGTATTGTAAACTACATCATCTAGATAAATGCATATCCATCAAAACCATCATACAAAAAAAAAAAATAAAAAAAAAAAAAAAAAAAGAAGGATACAGTGAGACTAATTTCGGAGTAATAACAGTTGTGCATAACCTCAGGATTAGACCTGCACCTTCTAAGAAAGGACAAAACACGTATAAGTATGAAAGAATAACTGTAGCCAATTATATAGTATGATAAATGCAATAGTTTACCATATGACTATTACAATAGGTGTCACCTACGTTCCTCCTGAAGGTTATGCAGATGATCTGGCTGTGGGGATGTGGTTAAGGAATCTATAATATTACGCATATCATCAAATGCAGTTCAAATAAATGAGAAAAACAAAGGAGATGGTCGATTCCCCATAATAAATGGCCCTTTCGCAGCCTTCAGGAAAGGGCCCTGAAACATTTGCACTGACATAGCGATCTTCTCTCTATTATCCATTGGTACAGGTTTATATGTTTCAGGATTTGTGTTGTGTTATCTGTGCGAGGTTCATTTGGTCATTGTATACTTCTTTTTGAAGAACTGTGCATTATTATGGGGAATTGTTATATTTAAAATATTTTAAATAAGAAATAATTTGCCATAAATTTTCATTTGAATAAATTGTATGTGTGGAAGGTCTTCCTTTGGAATTTCATCTGATGGATTGCTCTGTCTTTGAAAGCGGAGTTATTGGGGGTTAATTGGCTACAGATGTGAACCGTGACTTAAAGTGGACCAACACCCGGGGGGGGGGGGGGGGGGGATCTTACAGATCAGATCCCTCCCCGCGGAGCATCCGAAATCGGGATGCCCCGCTGTGTAAAACCCCGCAGGACGCCCTAGAAACCTTACCCCCGTTCCAACGGCGCACGCGCTAGCCGCATCTCGCGCTGCTCTCTAGCAGGGCGCCGTTTGTGAATGGCCGGTGCGGGCGCGCTCCCTGTTAGAGGGAAGCGCGAGATGCGGCCTCCAGTGCGCTCAAAGCCGCTGTGGTTGTCTGTCGCTTGTCCGTACATACCACAACGGCTCTGAGCGCTCCGATTGGACGAGCACTCGCGTACGAGCGGGGTGAGGCGAGTTTTTTAGGCCGATCTGGGGGGTTTCACGCAGTGGGGCGCCCCGCGGAAGTAGACCAAAGCACAGGATAGTGAAAATTCTGGGTGTTTTTAAGGATAAAAAAGTCTCCACGTCAGTTCATGTAATTATTGTGATGTATGAACTACTGACCATTAACACATAACATCTGTCATCTGTAAGTAGAGTTGATTATATTTTATGGGGCCCCTTTTGATATTAATTAGTTCAGAAGGGCGTGTAGATTTCTGAGCTGTATAGAAAGGCTATTTAAGTCACGCAGGGGGTTGGGAAGACTTATTACTTCATTCACACAACAACTACCACCATCCCCCAACTGTGAAGCAGCAACATTAGTAATAACCAGGGCTGTGGAGTCGGAGGAAATTTTGGGTCCCTGGAGTCGGAGTCGGCAAACAATGCACCAACTCCGACTAAATTTTGATCTATCAAGTTTAAATGTCCCAATTCACAAAAAGTTATAATTAATGACTTCTCTATTGTAAGAATAAAGAGCAATGCATGCAGCGCCTCACGTAACCGCAAAACGAACACGTTAAGTGACGGTGAAGAAGCTTTTCATGTGCTTCACTATATGGCACGCAACGCACAATTAGAAGCGGCAATACTTATACTTTGCATAGTGTTGTGTTCTGCTGTTACAGGGGACCCATGGGTAACCGAGCCTCTCACTGATAAGGGATTATCTAGAGACACTTGTATAAGTGAAGGGAATGGAGGATCAATAGTTCAAGACTGAAGCTGTACCATTGGAAAAACTGCTGTCATTCAGCAAAAGGCTATAAAAACTTGTAAACTTCGATTGTTAGCTTAAACTTTAAACATGACTATGGGATTCTACTAGGGAAATGATGTTTTATAATAAAGGCCCCTTTCTGGATCCTCCCACTGCCCTATCTTCAGCAGAAGATCAGCACACAGAAAGGAGAAGGCAGCTTCTGCCCAACTACCTCTCTGCTAGAAGTAATGACATGTATGTTGCCTTTCTTTCCTTCAAGGAATGTATCAAATACATTCACATATTAATACAGAGGAGTCGGAGTCGGAAGTACAAAAAACTGAGGAGTCGGAACATTTATCTACCAAATCCACAGCCCTGGTAATAACATTAATAATTAGTTAATTATAACATTAGTAATTAATTATTACAAAATAAATACTAATTAGTAGTAACAAAAACCTAACAAAGGTTAGTAATAGGGTGGATATTCCTGGAGGTGTCTACAACATGGAAAATGATTTAGCTTTACTGGATAAATGGTCAAAACAGTGGAAACTAGAGTTTAATGTCTCTAAATGTAAAATCATGCACTTGGGTAGAAGGAATCCCTGCTCTGAGCACCGTATGGGCAGCACTGTGTTATCCAGGACCTCGGAGGAGAGAGATTTAGGAGTACTGATTACTGATAGCTGCAAGATGATTGGACAGTGTAGCCAGGCAGTGGGAAAAGCAAGCAGGATGCTCGGCTGCATAGCTCGAGGCATCACCAGTAGGAAGAGGGAGGTTGTGATGCCGCTGTATAGAGCCCTGGTGAGGCCACAGCTAGAATACTGTGTGCAGTTCTGGAGACCTTACCTGCAAAAAGACATTATTCAAATAGAACGGGTCCAAAGGCGGGCAACGAAAATGGTGGAAGGACTTACACTTAAAACTTATCAGGAGAGACTTAAAGAACTTAATCTGTACAGTCTGGAGGAAAGAAGGGAAAGGGGGACATGATGGAGACCTTTATATATGTGACAGGAGGGAATAAGGTTCAGGAGGGAAGTGTTTTTAAGAAGAAACTTAATGATAGAACAAGGGCCCAACCTGAAGCTGGTCGGGGGGAAGATCAGGAGCAATGTTAGAAAATATTATTTTACAGAATGAGTAGTAGGTGCTTGGAACAAACTTCCAGCAGAGGTAGTTGAAAATACCATTTTGTAGAATTGGTATAAGTATGCAGCACGTCCTGCTCCAGATAATGATTCATAACAGATGGGATTACCTCCGCCAGAGGGCGCGTGACTGCAGAGATGGAAAAAAGAGGCTGTAGCGATAACCCTTATCGCCGGAGGGCTTCACCGCCCGAGTCGTCCTTTTCCCAATGGTAAGAGGTGCTGCTGGAATTCCAGAGTCGTCCGTGAGGAAACAGGAACAGCCCTTACAAGGGCTAGTGAATTGTAATATAGCGTTTCCCCCAATAAGAGACAGAGCTTCAGTATTGAGGGTGAAGGTGAAGTTAACTTTATTAGTGCCACCCTGGGCCTTATATGCAAGGCTCCATGCAAGGGGACCTCCCCCGTGGACCTCATGACAAACACACGGAGCAATGGGAGCAGGGCACACAATCCCCCAACTCTGCCGGTGATGCAATCAACACAATAGACGTCTGTAACACAATCAATCCGAACAATGTCATTGTCTGTGATGTAATCAATCAATACACTGGCAGTCAGAACAATGAATAACGTAATCAATCAATACACTGGCAGTCTGTAACATGCTTAAGAAAAGGAAAGTAATGAACCTGTGTCAAAGGGCAGAGAGTCTGTCACAGAGGCCCCTCCCAGTCCCATATATACCCGGGACCTCCCACTAATTCCTCAGTATAGAAAAGCAGTAAGAAGAACCAGGAAAAGCCAATGATAATCAACAAAGTTAAAAAGGAAAACAATCACCATACAGAGGATCCAATATAATGATAACCGGGGTGGGGGTGGAGCAGGACGTTCTATATACGTATAATACCAATTCTATAGGTGAGTAATCATAGAATTGTATTATTCTTAGTATACAGTACGTCCTGCTCCAGATATAATACTTACACTTGGGACATCCAATAGCAGTGTCCATAAAGTAGGGTGGGATCCCCAACAAAAGGTGACAGACAGTTTAAACTGCCGCTTGGAAAACCTTGCGGCCAAAAACAGCATCAGCTGAGGCCCGAACATCAACCTTGTAAGACTTAGAAAAAGTGTGAACAGAAGACCAAGTAGCTGCCTTACAAACTTGTTCAACAGAAGCCTGGTGCTGGAAGGCCCAAGAGGCACCAATAGCACGAGTAGAATGAGCAGTAAGGCGGAAGGGAGGATTCTTCCCCTTAGCAGAATAGGCCTGAATCACAGCCTGACGAAGGTGGCGAGTCTCTCTTATGAGGTGCAGCTCTAATCCTGAGGTTATGCACGGCTCTTATTACACAGACATTGGTGTTACTCGATCCTTTATGTTTCTATGATGGTTCTGATGGATTTGCATTAATTTACATGTTTTAGTTTACAATACGCTTTTCATTTGCACATTTATGAGTGTGATGTGTGTCCTTCCAATTATAGTCTACAGCAGATGATGAGGCCTAACAACGACTATCAGGGTGGTGGGAAGGTCATGTGACGGAGCTCATCCAACAAGGCCAATATATCGGCCAATTAGGCAGCAGATAATGAGGCCTACCAGTGACTATCAGGGTGGTGGGAAGGTCATGTGACAGAGGTCACCCAATGATAGCACCCTCCTCCCGTATTGGCTGCACTATGACCCATTTCTTCTATAGTCTCATCATCTGCTGCGGAATCGCCCGAGATCTTTGTACGTGACGCCGCCGCCCCGAGGCCTCTCCAGAGGGCGACTATCTGACCTCAGCTCACTTCACACTTCCGGAACTCTCTGTGACAAGCTCTCAAAGTGGATCCAAAACCCAATAACATTCCAGGGCCGATCCCCCCCCCCCCCCCCGGGACGCCTCGCTGTGTGAAAGCCTCCAGGTCGCCCCATTCACTTACCTGAATCCCGATCCAATAGCGCACACGCTGCATCGCGCGCTTCTCTCTAGCGGGACGGTTACCCGCACCGACCATTTATGAATCGCCTGCTAGAGGGAAGCGCGAGACGCGGACACCAGCACATGCCCGGAGCCACTGACCTATACACATCATACTGGCATCTTACCTCAGCAGCTCCGAGCACGCCAATAGGACCGCAGTGAGGTGAGACGATCCGGATAAGAGCCCTGTACATACAGATTGCCCACATTAATCCGGACCCTCACCCTGAATAAGAGCCTATCTTATATGTTTCCCACACCCTGTACATACAGATTGCTCACATTAATCCGGACCCTCACCCTGAATAAGAGCCTATCTTATATGTTTCCCACACCCTGTACATACAGATTGCTCACATTAATCCGGACCCTCACCCTGAATAAGAGTCTATCTTATATGTTTCCCACACCCTGTACATACAGATTGCTCACATTAATCCGGACCCTCACCCTGAATAAGAGCCTATCTTATATGTTTCCCACACCCTGTACATACAGATTGCCCACATTAATCCAGACCCTCACCCTGAATAAGAGCCTATCTTATATGTTTCCCACACCCTGTACATACAGATTGCTCACATTAAAAATCACCCTACCTGCATCTACTGCATGTTATGAGCCTTTAAACAGCCAAGATGGCAGCTCATGGGACATCATGCAGCCTGCAAGCAGGAAGTGTCTTCTGACTGTGCTGCTCTGCATTCTGGGATTGCTGACCTTTCCCTGACCCCAGCTCTGCTCTGTCTGAGCTATAACCCCACCCAACCCTGTACTTTATCCCACTCTCCTCTCCTCAGTAAGTGTGATGCTTCTGAATCAAGATGGCGGCGCCCATATCCTAAAGTCCTGAACAGAGTTGCAGCCCAGTGGGGGAAAGAATAAAAAGTGACTAAAAACTTAAAGTGGACCATCACCCACCCGTGATTGGCCTGGGGGATCTATAAGATTCCCGGGCCGATCTCCTCCCTCCCCGCGGGGTGAAACCCCCCCCAAACACCCCAAATCCCTTTACCTTACGTCTGTGAATGGCCGGTGTGGGAGCCGCTTGTCCGTTGCTGTCAAATCCCTTGTCCGTCGGCGCTGGGAGCGGGGAGAGGTGAGTTTTTCGGGTGATCGGGGGGCTTTCACACAGCGGGGCCCCACCGAAGTGGACCAACACCCAGGATAGTCAAAATCCTGGGTGTTGGTCCACTTTAAACTATATTAATGTTAGATGCTGAGGAATCGTTTTATAAGAGTTTTGGGCTTCTCGATAAATCACGGTGAAGGTTCCGGATTAACATGGAATCGGCCTCGTCCTCTGCACAGTCCCATTGGCAAAATGGAGGGACATACTAAACAGCATATCGGGAGGATTGATTGCATTTCTCAGCGCTACCACCGGAGGGCGCTGCAGTTTTTGCAATAATGGTGAATCACGCCACGTTCTTTCCTGTTCTAGATACAAATGCGGCAAAGATTCAAGAAGAAGCTGCAAATTCTGAACCATTTCCTTTGCTGAAATACACACAGCGTTCTGACGGAATCCTAGGAAATTCTACAGTAATGATGGAAAACCCCAGATAAAACAAATGTAGGACTAGATCATTCATTTTACCCGTTTTATCATCATTTTGGAATAAAAATAAAGATCTTTTTTTTGTGATAAGAATATGTGTATAATAATCATTTATTATGGGGATCATATTATAGTTACGCACGGAAAAGAACACAATTTACCCATTTCCAATAAGAATATGGGTCGAATATTTATTTCACATAGGGATTATGGGTGAAATATTATGGATACACATAGTAAGGAACACAATTCATCTGTTTGTGATGAGAATATGGGTGGAATATTTATTTTATATTGGGATTGTGGGCGGAATATTATCAGAAATATGTCAAATATGCGCCTTACAAGCATATGAAACATATCATATTTTCAGGGCTGTGGAGTCGGTAGATGAATGTTCCGACTCCTCAGTTTTTTGCGACTCCGACTGACTCCTCGACCCCGACTCCTCGACCCCGACCCCTCGACCCCGACCCCGACTCCTCTGTATTAATATGTGAATGTATTTGATACATTCCTTGAAGGAAAGAAAGGCGACATACATGTCATTACTTCTAGCAGAGAGAGGTAGTTGGGCAGAAGCTGCCTTCTCCTTTCTGTGTGCTGATCTTCTGCTGAAGATAGGGCAGTGGGAGGAGCCAGAAAGGGGCCTTTATTATAAAACATCATTTCCCTAGTAGAATCCCATAGTCATGTTTAAAGTTTAAGCTAACAATGGAAGTTTACAAGTTTTTATAGCCTTTTGCTGAATGACGGCAGTTTTTCCAATGGTACAGCGTCAGTCTTGAACTATTGATCCTCCATTCCCTTCACTTATACAAGTGTCTCTAGTCCTGCAAAAAACAGATTTACTTAATCCCTTATCAGTGAGAGGCTCGGTTACCCATGGGTTCCCTGTAACAGCAGAACACAACACTATGCAAAGTATAAGTATTGCCGCTTCTAATTGTGCGTTGCGTGCCATATAGTGAAGCACATGAAAAGCTTCTTCACGGTCACTTAACGTGTTCGTTTTGCGGTTACGTGAGGCGCTGCGTGCATTGCTCTTTATTCTTACAATAGAGAAGTCATCAGGGTGGATATGATTTAAATCTAACTGATTTAAATCACGATTTAAATCACTAGTCAGTAAGGCTTGATTTAAATCAGTGATTTAAATCAAAGTTTCTACCTAAACTAGTTCTTGCTATTTTAACATGCGAGTAGATGAAGATTTTTAGAATCACTTTTTATATTACTTTTTTCTCCCCAGTTTAATGGGTTAATCATTCATATTTGGACACCACTGTTCTGTTGTACTTAGGAAGGAGAAAAATAATCCTGACCTTAATAACAATTTAAATAGATTTATTCAACTGAAACAATAACAACATTACAGCATAAGTTATTTGCTTAAACGAACATCCATGTTTTGTTAAAGTGGACCAACACCCAGGATTTTGACTATCCTGGGTGTTGGTCCACTTAGGTGGGGCACCCCGATCGGGGGTGCCCCGCTGTGTGAAACCCCCCCCGATCGCCGCAACAACTCACCTCTCCCCGCTCCCACGTGACCTCGTCCGGCCAATGACAGCGCTCAGAGCCGCTCTGGTATGCGCGTCCAAAGCCGCTTGGACGCGCATACCAGAGCGCTGTCATTGGCTGCGTCTCTCGCTTCCCTCTAACAGGGAGCGCGCCATTCACAAAACGGCCGGCGCGGGAGCGCGCCCTGCTAGAGGGAAGCGAGAGACGCGGACACGTCTCGCGCATGTGCCGTTGGATCGCCGGTAAGGTAAGGATTGTGGGCCTCCTGGGGGGTTCCTCCCCGCGGGACATCCCGATTTCGGATGCCGCGCGGGGAGGGATCTGATCGGTCCGGGAATCTTATAGATTCCCGGGCCGATCCCCCCTGGGTGTTGGTCCACTTTAACTAATTTGGCTAAACAAAATATATATATATTTTAAGAAACTTAGACTGTCAGCCCAGCCGACACATGAAAAACTTAAATCCTGCTGTCCTCTGTAGCTCACTAGTCATAGGTTTGTAGAACAATAGGATTAAGGTCTTTTTCGCAACTCTGTTCATGTTGTAACATTTTTGCTGTGAAGAAGAGGCTGGGACCTCTGCGGAGTCCAATTCAGTTTTGAGAACTGCGTAAGTAAAGCGAGCGTCTGTGATAATATAGGAGAGAAACTGCCCACTAATCCTATAGAAACCTCTGGAAGAGCATGGCATTGTGAATGTTACACATATACAGCCTTTATTCTACTGAATTAAACAACTCAGCTTTATCTCATGATGGAAGAACCTTTGGATGGTAAAATATTTTCCTCAAAAAGCAGTTTATTGAAAAAAAATCCGATTTAAATAAAAAAAAAAACATTGATTTTTATCCACCCTGGAAGTCATTCATTATAACGTTTTGTGAATTGGGACATTTAAACTTGCTAAATCAAAATTTAGTCAGAGTCGGTGCATTGTTTTCCGACTCCAGGTACCAGAAATTTCCTCCGACTCCTCGACTCCACAGCCCTGGTTATTTTACCCATAATCCCCCTGCGAAATAAATATTATGCCCACATTCTGATCAGAAATAGGTCAAATGTGTTCCTTAGCATGTGTAACTATAGCATTGCACCCATAATCCCCATGCGAAATAAATATTTTAACCATTTTATTATCAATAGACAAGTTTTTAGGAGCGCACTCTAAGTCAATCACAAGCAATACGCTGTTTGAAAAATTAATGAATCTTCATTTATTTTTACACCCTTTAATTAAATCACAATATTAAAGTGCTTCAACAATTATACTTCATATTCCATATCTACAATTATGCAGAAATGTAGGGTACAACAGACAATATTAGCAGCGCTTCAATTAAAAGTGCCTTAAATTCAGTGCAATTTAGCAGAAGATAACATATTTAAATGTGGATCTCAAAGTGCATTGTGCAATAAACATATTTAATCATTTACATGTATACATCACAGACAAAAGCAGAATAAATGCATCCATTATTGCACAAGCCCCAATAGCTACATAGCACATCTGCTATAATTGCCTTCAAGTAACCTTACAAGCTGCGTCTATTTACAAGTATATGACATCTCTTAAAACACATAAAACAAAATCAAAAGGATATGACTTTAGACATAGCAACATTTACCTCACATACCGCGAACCCACACTCACACCTGACGGCCGTTTCGAGCCTCCTCCGGCTCTTTTTCAAAGGTTACTTAAAGTGGACCAATACCCAGGATTTTGACTATGCTGGGTGTTGGTCCACTTAGGTGGACTGAAACCCCCCCGATCGCCGCAAAAACTCACCTCTCCCCGCTCCCACGTGACCTCGTCCGGCCAATGACAGCGCTCAGAGCAGCTCTGGTATGCGCGTCCAAAGTCATTGGCTGCGTCTCTCGCTTCCCTCTAACAGGGAGCGCGCCTGCGCCGGCCATTCATAAAACGGCTGGCGCGGGAGCGCGCCCTGCTAGAGGGAAGCGAGAGACGCGGCCGCGTCTCGCGCATGCGCCGTTGGATCGCCGGTAAGGTGAGGATTGTGGGCTTCCTGGGGGGTTCCTCCCCGCGGGACATCCCGATCTCGGATGTCCCGCGGGGAGGGATCTGATCGGTCCGGGAATCTTATAGATCCCCCCTGGGTGTTGGTCCACTTTATGCTAAATTGCACTGAATTTAAGGCACTTTTAATTGAAGCGCTGCTAATATTGTCTGTTGTACCCTACATTTCTGCATAATTGTAGATATGGAATATGAAGTATAATTGTTGAAGCACTTTAATATTGTGATTTAATTAAAGGGTGTAAAAATAAATGAAGATTCATTAATTTTTCAAACAGCGTATTGCTTGTGATTGACTTAGAGTGCGCTCCTAAAAACTTGTTTATAGATTTTGTAGAGAAGGGCAACATTATGGACAGCCCTTTACTTAAGGATGCAGCACTTTCTCTATATCCTGGAATAGGATTTCAAATTTATTTCTAATGAGGTGTGCTGAACCATTGTGTAAATAACCATTTTATTATCAGAAATATATCAAATGTGTTCATTAGCATATGAAACTATCATATTTTACCCATAATCCCCCTGTAAAATAAATATTATGCCCACATTCTGATCAGAAATACACATGCTAAGGAACACATTTAAAGTGGACCAACACCCAGGATTTTGACTATCCTGGGTCTTGGTCCACTTCG
Source organism: Gastrophryne carolinensis (assembly GCA_027917425.1). Lineage (NCBI taxonomy): Eukaryota > Metazoa > Chordata > Amphibia > Anura > Microhylidae > Gastrophryne > Gastrophryne carolinensis. The sequence continues at coordinate 2,253,750 of CM051234.1, forward strand.
GTGGGGTGCCCCGCTGTGTGTAACCCCCCCGAACCCCAAGAAAAACTCACCTCTCCCCGCCCCGGACAAGCGGCTCCTCCGCCGCCGCCTCCCGCGCGTCACTCTTGACGCGCGCGTGCCCGCGCCGGCCATGCACAGACGGCCGGCGCAGGCACGTCTAGATGGGCGCGAGGGAGGCGGCCGGCGACGAAGATAAGGAGTTTGGGGTGTTTGGGGGGGTTTCACCCTGCGGGACATCCCGATCTCGGATGTCCCGCGGGGAGGGAGGTGATCGGCCTGGGAATCTTATAGATTCCCGGGCCAATCACCGGTGGGTGTTGGTCCACTTTAATGTAACTAGAATATTCTACCCATAATCCCTATGTGAAATACATATAATACTCATATTCTTATTAGAAATGGGTCAACCGTGTTCCTTTGCACATGTTACTATAACATTTCACCCATAATCCTCCTGTGAAATAAATATTTTAACCATTTTATTATCGGAAATACGTCAAATGTGTTCCTTAGCCTATGAAACTATCATATGTTACCCATAATCCCAACATAATAAAATGTATTAAATATTGAGAAATAAAAGAAAAAGGTAAAAAAAATCGATAATCCAGTCCTACAAATGTTTTGATCATTTCTCTATTACTACTGTAGAATTTTACTATGATTTTATTATAACACTGGATGTATTACAGCAAGGAAAGAGTTAAAAGTGGACCAACACCCAGGGGTGATCAGCCCGGGAATCTATACGCTCTATAAGATCCCCGGGCCGATCACCTCCCTCACCGCGGGGTATCCGAGATCGGGAAATCCCACAGGGTGACCCCCTCCCCCAAATAAACCTTACTGCCGCCGCCGCCTCCCGCGCGCCCCTCTAGCAGGACGCGCACCCTGTAAGAGTGACGCGCGGGAGGTGGCGGCAGGCGCGCTGTCTTGGACGTCGCTGTCACCCGCTTGGATGTCGGCGGTGATTGGACGAGTGAGTCACGTAGGAGCGGGGTGAGGTGAGTTTTCGGGGCTTTCTGGGGGTGTTTCACACAGCGGGGTGATCGAGGTGCCCCCCCCCCAAAGTGGACCAATACCCAGGATAGTGAAAATCCTGGGTGTTGGTCCACTTTAATCATTTGCAGCTTCTTGAAACTAACAAGTATCAGGAAGAACAGAACAGAACGTGTGATTTACCATGAGTGCAAAACCTGCAGCGACCTCTGGTGGCAGCGCTGGGAAACGCAATCAATCCTCCCGATATGCTGTTTAGTATGTCCCAACATTTTAGATGCTGGGGAACCGTGTTATAAGGGTTTCAATAAATCGCGGTGAAGGTCCGGTTTAATATTATGATATATTATATTAAGAAATATCGGGGCCTTGTCCTCTGCCTAAAATCCCCAATCCCAGCGGCAACGATTTCCATGCACGCGTGACGTCACATCGATGGGCGGGGCTACCGGGAGAGGCGCCGATCATGCCAGATACCCCTACAACCCGGCTATCTACGAGATGATCCCCCGTGACGTCATACCTGCCGTGACGCCAATAATGCCGGGTAACCCCCCTACAATGGCAGAACCCGGCCATCCCCGAGATAATCCCCGTGACGTCACAGCGCCCGCCCCTGACGTAATACCTGCAACAACCGCCGCCGTCGCTTCGGGTCCGCAGTAAAGTTTTCCCGCTCACGAGTCTCGGTACTTATACCGCCAGAAATCCCAGCCACGCCCCCTCCTACTGGCGCCACGCGCCGATTGGCTGCCACCAACTCAGGCCCGAGGAAACGAAACCCCTCCTCCTACCTGAACGCGGCTTATTGGCTGAAAGTTATAGCCCCTCCCCCTTACAGTGTGTCAGCGACGCGTGGCTACGCCCTCTGTCAATCCCCCCCATGCAGAGGTGGGCGGGGCCTCCCGACCACGTGTCTCGCCCATTGTTATTGTTTAGTGATAGAGACAATATAGGAACTAAAGATCGAATTATGCAAAATTATATTTATCTAAACAAAGAAGGTCACAGAGAGATCACGTGATTAATAGAATGATATATAATATAGTATATATATATTAATATAATGATAGCGGTCATTGATTCAGAGCTCACAATACGTCACTGAATAGCAGTTCTCTTCTATATAGCGACATAACCAAACATAAGAAGAGATCACGTGAGCGTATACACATATATAATGCATATGGTGACGTCATCTGTGAGACGGAGGGGGGGAAAGAGAACTGAGGCAGCCAGAACTCAGCACGTGCGCCAGGGATAGGAGCGGCCATCTTGCCGTAGCCTGTGTATACTGAGGCGGGGTGGGGGCGTGGCTGGGAATCCGCCAATCAGTGTGCGCGCTGCCGGGAGAGGGAGCGGCCGGCAGTTCGCTGAACTTTGCGGCGGGAACGTCGGTGACCCGCGGGACGGAGCCGAGGCTTCTGCAGGTATGACGCCATGTGAGAGCGCTGTGACGTCACTGGAGGGGAGTGATGTGTGGGAAGCACAGGCTGCTAATTATTAAGCGAGATGATTGGCTCATCTCGCGCTAGCCCCGCCCCCCCATACAAGGTCACGTGTTACTCGGGGAGGGGCCTCAGACTCCAGGGCCGGCCACTCACTATAAGAGTTAATGTCGCCCCCTCTGGAGGCGGAGCTCTCCCGGCTGCTAATTGGTTGTTGGTCAGGAAGCCACGCCCTGTGCAAGGGATGCTGGGAAGGAGAAGCTTCAGATGAGGGGGTGTGGCCTCAGCAGGACACCTGGGTGGGGGGAGGTTAAAGCGGAACCCCGCTCCCAGAGAAATGAAGTGATTGGTTACCCCCCCCCCCCACAGCAGTTATTGCCCCTGTACTGGGGGGAGGAGCTTCTAGCACAGGCCCAGCATATAAGGGGTTGAACGCACCGCCCACTTCAAATAAGCAAAAGGATATTTACCTCTGGCCCCCGCAGCCCGACGTTTCGGAACTCACCTGATCCAGTTACACTGTTATAAGAAGGGGCGGGGCCACTCAGAGGGGGAGGGGATAACAGGGAGGAGCCACTCGGCGGGGATAACTGGGAGGAGCCACTCAGAGGGGGAGGGGATAACAGGGAGGAGCCACTCAGAGGGGGAGGGGATAGCAGGGAGGTGCCACTCAGAGGGGGAGGGGATAACAGGGAGGAGCCACTCGTCGGGGATAACTGGGAGGAGCCACTCAGAGGGGGAGGGGATAACAGGGAGGAGCCACTCAGAGGGGGAGGGGATAGCAGGGAGGTGCCACTCAGAGGGGGAGGGGATAACAGGGAGGAGCCACTCAAAGGGGGAGGGGATAGCAGGGAGGGGCCACTCAGTGGGGGAGGGGATAACAGGGAGGAGCCACTCAAAGGGGGAGGGGATAGCAGGGAGGAGCCACTCGGAGGGGGAGGGGATAGCAGGGAGGAGCCACTCAGAGGGGGAGGGGATAACAGGGAGGTGCCGCTCAGAGGGGGAGGGGATAGCAGGGAGGAGCCACTCAGAGGGGGAGGGGATAACAGAGAGGAGCCACTCAGAGGGGGAGGGGATAACAGGGAGGAGCCACTCAGAGGGGGAGGGGATAGCAGGGAGGTGCCACTCAGAGGGGGAGGGGATAACAGGGAGGAGCCACTCAAAGGGGGAGGGGATAGCAGGGAGGGGCCACTCAGTGGGGGAGGGGATAACAGGGAGGAGCCACTCAGAGGGGGAGGGGATAACAGGGAGGAGCCACTCAAAGGGGGAGGGGATAGCAGGGAGGAGCCACTCGGAGGGGGAGGGGATAACAGGGAGGAGCCACTCGGAGGGGGAGGGGATAACAGAGAAGAGCCACTCAGAGGGGGAGGGGATAACAGGGAGGAGCCACTCAGAGGGGGAGGGGATAACAGGGAGGAGCCACTCAGAGGAGGAGGGGATAACAGGGAGGAGCCACTCAGAGGGGGAGGGGATAACAGAGAAGAGCCACTCAGAGGGGGAGGGGATAACAGGGAGGAGCCACTCAGAGGGGGAGGGGATAACAGGGAGGAGCCACTCAGAGGGGGAGGGGTTAGCAGGGAGGAGCTACTCAGAGTGGAGGGGATAACAGGGAGGAGCCACTCAGAGGGGGAGGGGTTAGCAGGGAGGAGCTACTCAGAGGGGGAGGGGATAACAGGGAGGAGCCACTCAAAGGGGGAGGAGATAACAGGGAGGTGCCACTCAAAGGGGGAGGGGATAACAGGGAGGAGCCACTTGGGATAACAGGGAGGAGCCACTCAAAGGGGGAGGGGATAACAGGGAGGAGCCACTCAAAGGGGGAGGGGATAACAGGGAGGTGCCACTCAAAGGGGGAGGAGATAACTGGGAGGTGCCACTCAAAGGGGGAGGGGATAACAGGGAGGAGCCACTCAGAGGGTGAGGGGATAACAGGGAGGAGCCACTCAGAGGGGGAGGGGATAACAGGGAGGAGCTACTCAAAGGGGGAGGGATAACAGAGAGGTGCCACTCAAAGGGGGAGGAGATAACTGGGAGGTGCCATTAAAAGGGGGAGGGGATAACAGGGAGGAGCCACTCAAAGGGGGAGGAGATAACTGGGAGGTGCCACTCAAACGGGGAGGGGTTAGCAGGGAGGAGCTACTCAGAGGGGGAGGGGATAACAGGGAGGAGCCACTCAAAGGGGGAGGAGATAACAGGGAGGAGCCACTCAAAGGGGGAGGGGATAACAGGGAGGAGCCACTTGGGATAACAGGGAGGAGCCACTCAAAGGGGGAGGGGATAACAGGGAGGAGCCACTCAAAGGGGGAGGGGATAACAGGGAGGTGCCACTCAAAGGGGGAGGAGATAACTGGGAAGTGCCACTCAAAGGGGGAGGAGATAACTGGGAGGTGCCACTCAAAGGGGGAGTAGGTAACAGGGAGGAGCCACTCAAAGGGGGAGGGGATAGCAGGGAGGAGCCACTCAAAGGGGGAGGGGATAGCACGGAGGAGCCACTCAGAGGGGGAGGGGATAACAGGGAGGAGCCACTCAGAGGAGGAGGGGATAACAGAGAGGAGCCACTCAGAGGGGGAGGGGATAACAGGGAGGAGCCACTCAGAGGGGGAGGGGATAACAGGGAGGAGCCACTCAGAGGGGGAGGGGATAGCAGGGAGGTGCCACTCAGAGGGGGAGGGGATAACAGGGAGGAGCCACTCAGAGAGGGAGGGGATAGCAGGGAGGAGCCACTCAGAGGGGGAGGGGATAACAGGGAGGAGCCACTCAAAGGGGGAGGGGATAGCAGGGAGGTGCCACTCAAAGGGGGAGGGGATAACAGGGAGGAGCCACTCAAAGGGGGAGGGGATAGCAGGGAGGTGCCACTCAAAGGGGGAGGGGATAGCAGGGAGGAGCCACTCAGAGGGGGAGGGGATAACAGGGAGGAGCCACTCAGAGGGGGAGGGGATAACAGAGAGGAGCCACTCAGAGGGGGAGGGGATAACAGGGAGGAGCCACTCAGAGGGGGAGGGGATAACAGGGAAGAGCCACTCAGAGGGGGAGGGGATAACAGGGAGGAGCCACTCAGAGGGGGAGGGGATAGCAGGGAGGAGCCACTCAGAGGGGGAGGGGATAACAGGGAGGAGCCACTCAGAGGGGAGGGGTTAGCAGGTAGGAGCTACTCAGAGGGGGAGGGGATAACAGGGAGGAGCCACTCAGAGGGGGAGGGGATAACAGGGAGGAGCCACTCAGAGGGGGAGGGGTTAGCAGGGAGGAGCTACTCAGAGGAGGAGGGGATAACAGGGAGGAGCCACTCAGAGGGGGAGGGGATAACAGGGAGGAGCCACTCAGAGGGGGAGGGGTTAGCAGGGAGGAGCTACTCAGAGGGGGAGGGGATAACAGGGAGGAGCCACTTGGGATAACAGGTAGGAGCCACTCAAAGGGGGAGGAGATACCTGGAAGGTGCCACTCAAAGTGGGAGGGGATAACAGGGAGGAGCCACTCAGAGGGGGAGGGGATAACAGGGGGGAGCCACTCAGAGGGGGAGGGGATAACAGGGAGGAGCTACTCAAAGGGGGAGGGGATAACAGGGAGGTGCCACTCAAAGGGGGAGGAGATAACTGGGAGGTGCCACTCAGAGGGGGAGGGGATAACAGGGAGGAGCCACTCAAAGGGGGAGGAGATAACTGGGAGGTGCCAGTCAAACGGGGAGGGGATAACAGGGAGGTGCCACTCAGAGGGGGAGGGGTTAGCAGGGAGGAGCTACTCAGAGGGGGAGGGGATAACAGGGAGGAGCCACTCAAAGGGGGAGGAGATAACAGGGAGGTGCCACTCAAAGGGGGAGGGGATAACAGGGAGGAGCCACTTGGGATAACAGGGAGGAGCCACTCAAAGGGGAGGGGATAACAGGGAGGAGCCACTCAAAGGGGGAGGGGAATAACAGGGAGGTGCCACTCAAAGGGAGAGGAGATAACTGGGAGGTGACACTCAAAGGGGGAGGAGATAACTGGGAGGTGCCACTCAAAGGGGGAGGAGATAACTGGGAGGTGCCACTCAGAGGGGGAGGGGATAACAGGGAGGAGCCACTCAAAGGGGGAGGGGATAGCAGGGAGGAGCCACTCAAAGGGGGAGGGGATAGCAGGGAGGTGCCACTCAAAGGGGGAGGGGATAACAGGGAGGAGCCACTCAAAGGGGGAGGGGATAGCAGGGAGGTGCCACTCAAAGGGGGAGGGGATAACAGGGAGGAGCCACTCAGAGGGGGAGGGGTAACAGGGAGGAGCCACTGAAAGTGGGAGGGGATAACAGGGAGGAGCCACTCAGAGGGGGAGGGGATAACAGGGAGCAGCCAATCAAAGGGGGAGGAGATAACAGGGAGGAGCCACTTAGATGGGGAGGGGATAGCAGGGAGGAGCCACTGAAAGTGGGAGGGGATAACAGGGAGGAGCCACTCAGAGGGGGAGGGGATAACAGGGAGCAGCCAATCAAAGGGGGAGGGGATAACAGGGAGGAGCCACTTAGATGGGGAGGGGATAGTGGGCGGGGCTCAGTGCATTGTGTTAATATATTGATCTGATTTTGGACTAATTCTCATCTATTTAATCATACAAAATATAAGGAGAAGGCGGAGCTTGCTATGGAGGAGGCGGAGCATACAGAGGATGGCTGCCGGCTGGGTGATGGAGACACAGGTGTGAGCAGTGATGAGGAGAGCTCTCCTGTGATTGGTGCAGGTGAGTCAGGTGGGCGTGTCTTATAATGTGATGTCAGTAACGAGTGGATTTTATCATTTATCATCTTTCGGCAAACGGCTCCCGCTGACTTCACGCTGCCTCGTGCCCGGCGTCTGATTGGCTGGGGCGGGAACGCGCACACCGCGAGTATACGGGGCAGCAAACGCTTCAATTAGAGACAGTAGAATAAGATTCCTTGACATAAGTCATAAGGAATATCTGTCGGGGAATTCGACCATCTTGATTTCGCCATTTAAAGACAGACGCGGCAAATCCTGAGGAGCGGACGTGGTAAACACCCCACAAGCACCAAAAAAAAAAAAAATGAATAAACATCAAGCGTATCCTAAAATATATAACTTTTACTGATACAAAACCGATTATTATAAAACATTTATAACACGAGACATATAAAAACCAGGCAAATCCCCCTCAGATATAAATAATAATAATCACAACGCGATCGGTGACAAGAAAAAACTTGTGGAGCTTTTTCTAGGTAACAAATCTATGCTAAGAAACCATAACGAGCAGATATTATTTCACAAAACACCCGTCTGAAAAGCTCTACATGTGACACATAAATATATACGATTCAATGTCTATGCCCTAATTACGGCGCAGTTGGGTGCCTTGCTCAAGAGCACGTCACAAAAGAAGGGATTTGAACCTACCAACCTCCGGTTGCAAGTCCGCCACCTTACCTCTAGGCCACAACTGCCCCTTATAAAGGAACAGACACAGCAAACCTGCCCCTCCTTTTTTTTTTTTTTTTTTTTTTGATTTAGGCTGCACACCACTTTATAATAAAATTCAAATGTTTATTTATCAGTAAATATCTATACATTGATCATGCATAAGACAAAACAACACATAACATAATAAAATACATATATTTAAAAAAAAAAAAAACCCAAGTGGGGAGGAGCTGTCAGGGCTAATTTGGCTGGACACTCAATTTCAGTGTTCCCCTCCTTATTCAATTTAAAGTGGACCAACACCCTCCCATGATCGGCCCTGGAATCTATAAAATTATTATTATTATTATTAAGATATAACATAAGATCTATAAGAGTCCCGGACCGATCAGACCCCTGACTGCGGGGCACCCCGATCGATGTGTGAAACCCCCCCCAGATCCCCTAAATCCCTACCTGCTCCACGATTCAGCGGCGCCCCGCGCGTCCCTCTAGCAGGGCGGCCGTTTGTGAATGGCCGGCGCAGACGCGCGCCCTGTAAGAGTGACGCGCGACGGCGGTGGGCGCGCTCTCTTGTCCGTCGGCGGGGATTGGCAGCGGCGGTCACGTGGGAGCGGGGAGAGGTGAGTTTTCCGGGGGTTTCTGGGGGGTTTCACACAGCGATTGGGGTGCCCCGGTGAAGTGGACCAAAACCCAGGATAGTCAAAATTCTGGGTGTTGGTCCACTTTAAATGTTAATATAGAGAAGGCTCTCACAATATAACCATATATATATATATATATATATATATACACATGTCATGAACTATAAAGTGCTTGTGCAATCCTACTGAATGAAAGTGGACCAACACCCAGGATTTTCACTATCCTGGGTGTTGGTCCACTTCAACTGTGTGAAACCCCCCCAAAAGCCCCCAAAAACGTACCTTTGCGTCCCTCTTACAAGGCGTGCGCCCGCGCTGGCCATTCACAAACGGCCGGCGCGGGCGTGCACAGTGCTAGAGGGGCGCGCGGGAGGCGGCGGCTGATCCGTCGCTGATAAGGTAAGGTTTTTTTGGGGGGGGGGTTCACCCCGCGGGACATCCCGAATCTTATAGATCTTATAGATTCCCGGGCCGATCACCCCTGGGTGTTGGTCCACTTTAATAATAGTTAACCGGTGCTGCTGAGCAATACGTTAAATATTATTGTCTACTTTGGGGATGATTCAGAGGCAGGTGAAAATATAGATCTGGTTGCTAAATCGCCTCTAAGGTAGACCATGAAAGTGAATGGCTTTTTTCTCTCCTAAAAAAGGAGTGAATTTTCTCACCTTACACCGAATCTAGCCTATTAAGTTAAAATAATTCACCTGGTAATGACCACATTTGCATCATTTATGTGAATATATGCCCTATGTGAAGATATATAAGAATAGTTAAATTGCCGGAAGGTCATTTCTTTATAGGGAGGGGAGGGTTGACCAGTGATATGCAATTTCCCTCAAAAGGTCTGGCACCATGACCTTGGTAAATGTCGAAGCCCAGATAGGGAGTCTCAAATTTCTGACCTCGAAGTCCACACTCGTCCTCAGGATTAGATAGAGTCTAGCACTGGAATAGTATATTGTGGCTGCGTCTCATTACGTTTGATCGAGGGAATTACCCCAATCCTGGTCTGATAACCTTTCTATTACCTGCTGAGCCCCTGGATATTTCGATTTAGCTGGATCAAACAGCACAAGAGATTTAGTTGTAGTCGATACCACAGAACCTACGTCTGTCCCCTGTGCCACTCCCTATATCCTCGTGTCCTTTTTCCCGATGGGAAATTCGGGTTGTGTGATAGGGGCAGGAACAATGAAGAGTGACTATTAAGTTTAAAACTGGTTCGTAACTCTTGCCACACTTGCCAAATGGAGGGGGTTGGATTGTACGTAGTTGGGCAGCAGTGAAAATGTAAAAGGTAAAGGAGATTGGTGTGTGGGGTGACATTTTGGTAAACAGTTGGATCTGTGTATCTAGACGTGTTATTGATCCAATCTTCTAGATAACGTACGAGAGCCGCCATGTCGTAGGTTTCTAGATTAGGGAGCTTTATACCTCCATTGTTTCTAAGTTGCTGACGATTTGTCATCTTTAAACACTGAATAACTGTATGATTAGATGAAGTGATTTGTTTCTTCAAAACTTAACAGGTGTTATGCTATTTTATTTCTTCTTCCAGCTGGTCAGTGCACTAGAGAAAACCCTGCAATGCACCCTAATATATCCCCAGATTCAGCATCCGAAGATGACCTGACAGCAGACTCTCCTGAAGGAAGCCCACGTAATGGCGATCACCCTGATCATGACAATACTGCTACATCATCTAACTCGGGGTGTACCTCTGATGACTCCCATCCTGTCCCCCATCATACAGCAAAGAAAGAAGTGACCTCCCGCCAAAGAAAACTTCAGAGGAAGAAACCGTTTACTTGTTCTGAATGTGGGGAGAGTTTCCCCCTCAAATATGCTCTTCTCAGACATGAAATAATTCACACTGGAGAAAAAGCGCATCCATGTGCTGAATGTGGGAAATGTTACACCTCCAAATCGGCTCTGAAGACCCACAAAAGAATTCATACAGGAGAGAAGCCGTATTCTTGTCTCGAATGTGGGAAATGCTTTTCCTATAAATCAGAGCTTAAGAAACACGAAAGAGTCCATACAGGAGAGAAGCCATACTCTTGTTCTGATTGTGGGAAATGCTTTTCCACTAGCTGGGGTTTTACCATACATAGAAGAATTCATACAGGAGAGAAACCCTATTGTTGTTCTGATTGTGGGGAATGCTTTTCCTCTAGCTGGGATTTTAACACACATAGAATAATTCATACAGGAGAGAAGCCGTATTGTTGCTCTGAATGTGGTAAATGTTATTTCTCCAAGACGGGTCTTACCATGCATGAAAGATCACATACAGGAGAGAAGCCGTATTGTTGCTCAGAATGTGGTAAATGTTATTCCTCCAAGACGGGTCTTACCTTGCATGAAAGAACACATACAGGAGAGAAGCCATATTGTTGTTCTGATTGTGGGAAATGCTTTTCCGCTAGCTCGACTTTTACCGTACATAAAAGATCACATACAGGGGAGAAGCCCTATTGTTGCTCTGAATGTGGCAAAACATTTTCCAATAAATCAGCCCTTGTCATACATGAAAGAATTCATACAGGAGAGAAGCCGTATTCGTGCTCTGAATGTGGGAAATGTTTCTCCTCCAAGAACGGTCTTACTATGCATGAAAGATCACATACAGGAGAAAAGCCGTATTGTTGTGCTGATTGTGGGAAATGCTTTTCCTCTAGCTGGAGTTTTACCGCACATAGAAGAATTCATACAGGAGAGAAACCGTACTCTTGCTCTGAATGTGGTAAAACATTTTCCGATACATCAGCCCTTCACACACATGAAAGAGTTCATACAGGAGAGAAACCGCATTCGTGTTTAGAATGTGGGAAATGTTTTTCCTACAAATCAGCTCTTCTCAGTCATGAAAGAGTTCATACAGGGGAGAAGCCGTACTCTTGTCCTGAATGTGGGAAGTGTTATGCCCAGGTAACAGAGCTTATCATCCACAAGAGAGTTCATACAGGAGAGAGGCCGTATTCTTGTCCTAAATGTGAGAAATGTTTTAGCTCTAATTCACAGCTAAAGGCACATGAAGTAGTTCATACAAAAGAAAAGCCGTATTTATGTGATACATGTGGGAAAGGTTTTTCCTCCAAATCAGAGCTGAAGAAACATAAACATATTCATACAGGAGAGAAGCCGTATTCGTGTTCTGAATGTGGGAAATGTTTTTCACGTAAAGAGTATCTTATGGTTCATGAGAAAGTTCATACTGGGCTGAAGCCATTCTCTTGTTCTGAATGTGGGAAATGCTTTTTAAGGACAGAACATCTGAAAAAGCATAAAAGAGTTCATACAGGAGAAAGGCCATATTCCTGCTCTGAATGTGGGAAATGTTTCCAGCAGACATCCTCTCTTCGTTTACATGAAATAATACATACAGGAGAGAAACCGTTTTCCTGTTCTGTTTGTGGGAAATCTTTTGCTGTAAAGTCACAGCTCATCCGTCATGGCAGAGTTCATACCGGGGAGAAGCCGTATTGTCCTGAATGTGGGAAGTGTTTTTCAGACCCTTCTGCTCTAAATGTTCATAAGAGGTCTCATACATGAGAGAAGCTATTTTCCTGTTCTGATTGCGGGACATTTTTCAGTCACCTATCAACTCTTCTCAAACACGAAATAATTCACAAGGGAGAGAAGCTGTAGCATTTTCTGGATGTGGAAACTTTTATTAGTAAATCCGTGAAATAAGTCACATTACTGCAGTTTGTACAGAATCCACATAGTATAAAAGTTGTAGAGCATCGAGTGACACTAAAGATTCGGGAGCTTCCAAACTGTGAGCTTCTTCATCAGACAGGAGTCATCCTCTCGTATGGCCAAGAGATTGTTTATATAATGAAGAGGCAGGATGGGAGAGGTGGAGCAGCATGAAGGGATTTGCAGGCATCGGGTGGCCGGAATGCTCACAACTTCTCTAGAGACAGAAACTTCCCTCTTCGGAGTTACCTGCTAACCAGGATCTCTGTAGCACCCAGCTGACAGAATAGGAAATCACTAATGTAAAGATCTCACCGTCACCTCCTGAGATCCATCTCCTAATCCTATCTGATCATTTGTTTATTCTCTCAACCCCATGACTGTACCGCTATTCCCGTGGCTGCCGGGCTCCGTGCTGAGGTCATGGCAGACCCACACCCATTAAGTCGCAGTTGACATTATTCCCAAAAAAGCCGGGCGAGACAATTTGCTAATAATTGACAAAACGTGATAACAGCAATTCACACAACCAGTAAATATGGCTTCCTCTGATATTTCCCCACATCTCCAGAACCTGGACCATCCCTCGACATAACTGCTGTGGCTACAAACTGGCTCTAACAGTTTATTAATCTGCTGTCTTCACTCCATTAAGGGTGGGTGTGATCCAGGCAAGAACCGCGCTGTCATGTATTATTTTACATACAAGGGTTTGGATCCATCGCGCTTATCAGCAATGACATTGTGAGCTGTGTAGATAGTAAATACGCACAGCTCACTCCTGTAGATCTTTGATGATACAGAGGAGGCGGCAGCCACTCGCACCAATTTATAACTAACGTGAGCAGGGCAATCAGGATACACAAATCTTAAAAGAGCCACAGCACCGAACCCTCTTAGCTTGCAGCCAAACCTGTGATCTGCCTCTAACATACAGACTAAGTCGGCTGAAAAAAAAAGGATATATTAAAGTGGACCGTCACCCTGGGGTGATCGGCCCGGGAATCTATAAGATTCCCGAACCGATCACCGCCCTCACCGCGGGACATCCGAGATCGGGATGTCCCGCGGTGAGGGACCCCCCCGAAAACCCCCCAAAAACCCACCTCCTCCTCCCCGCCGCCGCCTCCCGCGCGCCCCTCTAGTCGTGCGCGCGCCCGCGCCGGCCGTTTGTGAATGGCCGGCGGGGGCGCGCGCGCTGTGAGAGGGACGTGCGGGAGGCGGCGGCGGACGCGCTGGCTTGTCCGTCGCTGTCAGTGCTTGTCCGTCGCTGTCACCCGGCCACGTGGGAGCGTTGTGAGGTGAGTATTGGGGTGTTTCTGGGGGGTTTTACACAGCGGGGCACCCCTAATCGGGGTGCCCCCCTGAAGTGGACCAAAACCCAGGATAGTCAAAATCCTGGGTGTTGGTCCACTTTAAGGACCGACCGATTAAATGTATCAACAGTGGGACCAAAAATACCACAGAAATTCTCCTGGAGCACAGTTCATAATAGGGAGCTTAGAAATAGAATGAGCGGACTGAGTTTCTGTGCATCAGGCGGTAATCAATACGGGGGACACGGCACTCAGCCGCTGTGCCCGCCAGGCGGGATGCATCGTCAGCAAGATGGGATGGGGCCACAGAATGCGCTAACGCGCTTCATCAGAGTGTTTTCATAACATGCGCCTCTTCAATAGAGCTCGGTGCCACGCCTCCTCACATCAGAGCCATTTCATTGGTGCAGGGGCCCGTGTGTAGGGATACAGAGTTCACACATTCAGTAGACAATACAAACGGAGTTTGAGATTCTTTCCAGCATTAATTATAATTACTATTATAACATATTATAAGTCATTAGGATGCAGCACCGCGACGGCAGCTAACGAGTTTCACCTTCTCTACATTCTGACACGTGTCACTTCCCAGGAGAAAAACTAAAGATACACAAGTAACTGCCAACCAAGGAATCGGGCTCCTCAACCTTTCTGTTCTGTGACCAGATTTAGTTCTGATTGGATGTAATGCTAATGTGGACATGTGACCACAATCATTGTTTCCGTCTAGGAAAGGGGTCAAAGGAACTTTGGGAAAAGGGAGAACCTGTTGTTTTGTCCAGCTATGAAGGTTGTTTATATCTTTACCAGACACTGGTTGCTGTAAACACGGTTATATAACACCCTGGGTGTATAAAACATAAAGCCCTTGATGTGATCACCCAGAGGCACTTACCTAGAGCTATTTCTCACCTATAGCCACTTACCTAGAGCTATTTCTCACCTGGCTGTTGTAAGGGGGTCTGTCTCCCAGCCAAGAGGTGTGTGGTAAGACCTTTTCTAAGCTCTCGGTGATTGATTTCAGTATCTACATGTCTTGATGTAGTTTATTCATTGGTATTATATTCTTAGTATACAGTACGTCCTGCTCCAGATAGATTACTTACACTTGGGTATTACTCCGCCAGATGGCGCTGGACTGCAGAGACATCGAAAATAGGCTCCTCCCGGCCCCTCAAATACCCAGGGACCTCCCACAATCCCCAGATCTTCTCTGCAGTCTGGACTGCGAAGGACAAGAAGATGGCTCTCTCTTCTCACAGGTGAGCGGGGCTATTAGCCTGCGGCCCTGTAGGACTATTCCCACCCGTTCCATTAGTAATTTGCCTCCCAGCCTTGGCTGCACTGGTTGGGTGTTGGTAGGCAGCACTGCTGTCAGGTGCTTAGGAGCGCTGCTCCACCGCAATCCCCCACCACGGTAGGCATAAAGGGATAGGGTGAACCTCTATGGGATGCCCCTCCTGCCCTATTGCCCCTTGCCCCTATCGGTGGGTCCTGTTAAGTGGCCGCTGTTCTCCCTCGCTCTCCCTTGTAGCCCTCGGGGGAGGGGGATGTGTGTATGTGCTTTGGCTTTGTGCTTCACTGTATTATGTTATTATGATTGGTGTCAGTCGCCACGCTGACTTGGTTGCACTGATTGTCTTCTTAAATTTGCCGCCGCCGCGCACGCTTCCACCGTGTTCCACGCTTGGCGGCAGCGTTACCTCAGGCGCTGGTGCGCCGTTATTGGCTGCTTGTCACGTGTACGGCTTTGCGTTCTTCGGGGGGGCGGGCCTGCTTTTGGCGCGTTCCGCGTCACTGTCCCTGCGGCCCACCCCTCGAGGTATACCCAACGCCATTTTTTCTTGGTTCTGGCTGCTACCTGACGGGCATCTACCTACCGCGGTCCGTGAGTGCCCTAACGGGCGGTCTTTATATACCGTTGTCATTTACATGTCACTTACGGCTCCCTTTGCTTATGTCTTTCAGACGGGCCGAACCCTCTTGGCTTCTCCCGGCCCTACTCCCTCTATTTAGTTAATTAACTTGGGAGGCCTAGTGTTAATTACTCCCACTTCCTTAGCGGGTTATTGGGGCATCCCGGGTTGCTTTTATAGCGTCAATCCCTATCGGCCTATTGTGCTGCTATAATCACCATATGGAGGCATCTCAGGATAATGTGCTCGGGGTTCAAGCCCGGCTGTGTGTAGCTTGTGGGGTGTCCCCCTGTTAGCGCTGACAATGTACGGGTCTGTATACCTTGTGCCCAGCAGGTGCTTGCGCTGCAGCCTGGTTTACCAGTAGCTGGGCCTGCGCCTCGTATAACTTCACCTACTCCCCCAAGCTTAAATCTCACTCCAACTGAGTTGCATACAAGTGGGGATTCTCAGCCTGATGCAAAAAAGCGGCACTTAACGCCTGATGTCACTCTTTTCCCTATGGAAGCTGATGAGTTCTTGGAACTGTCTGGCTATACCCCTTTGGAGGAAGGGGAGTTATTCTCTGACTCTGAGTCATCTGATGAGAGGCCCAGGGGTCATGATGATTCCGGCTCTGACCCCTGGGCCCCAGATGATACTGATAGACTGGTGGCTCAGATTTTTGAGGTGGCTCTCCCCTGGTTGCGGCCCCCAGGCAACAGGGGGAACTGTTTCATACTGCTAAGTCACACTTGGAATTTCCTGAACAAGCCCATTTTAATAACCTTGTGCTCAAGGAATGGGAGCACCCCAGCAGGCTTCCCGGTGTACCTAAGAGTTGGGATAGGAAGTATGCCTTTCCTGCTGATGTGGTGAAGTGTTGGTCATCCCCTCCTGAAGTGGATGCCCCGGTCCTAGGGTTATCTAACACCTCTGTCGTGCACTCCCCTGACTCTACTACCCTGCGGGATGCTGAGGACCGGCGCTTTGATCAGCAGACGTCCCATGCCTTTGCCTGTGTGGGGATAGCGCTGCGTCCGGTCTGTGCCTCTGCCATTACGGCTGTGGCTATTAGGACCCTGCTCAGATGTATCCTTGATGGTGCGCCTGATGATGTGTCTAGGGAGGAGTTTAATGCACTCTCTAGTTGTGAGGTTTTTTGTGACCTATGTCCTCTCTGCCTTGGATGACGCCATTAGAATGTGTGGCAGAACCTCTGCCCTTGTGGTGGCTATATGCCGCTCGGTTTGGCTGCTCCAGTGGGCTGCTGACAACGCTGCCAAGAAAGCCCTCACTGGTTTTCCCTTCAAAGGACTATGCCTGTTTGGGGACTGCCTGGACCTGTTTGCCAAGGGAGACAGGTTACCCCAGCGCAGGCGGCAGTCTCGGCCCTTTCGGGGTCAGGGCTCCTTTTCCTCCCCCTACCGTGGTGCTAGACAAGGGAGGGGGGTTTCCTTTACTGGGGCCCAAGGAGACTTCTGGGGTAGGGGCAGAGGACGTGGACGCCCTGGCTCCTCCTGGGGCTCCAAGCTTAAGTCCTCTCCCAAGCCCCCTCAGGCATGAAGGGGCACCCTCACCCATCCGGGTGGGGGGACGGCTTCAGCACTTTGCTCACGTCTGGAGGCTTCATGTCTCAGACCAGTGGATTCAGGAGGTAGTGTCCTCCCCCAAGGTTCATCAGATCCCGGATTTCTCAGGACCCTGTGTCAGCTCAGGATCTAGTGCAGGCGGTGCAAAGCCTTCTGGAGCTGGGGGTCATCTGCAAGGTCCCTTTAAGAGAAAGGGGCAAGGGCTTCTATTCCAACCTCTTCA
Organism: Gastrophryne carolinensis; assembly: GCA_027917425.1. Classification (NCBI taxonomy): domain Eukaryota; kingdom Metazoa; phylum Chordata; class Amphibia; order Anura; family Microhylidae; genus Gastrophryne; species Gastrophryne carolinensis. Next base: position 2,270,970 of record CM051234.1, read on the forward strand.
CCGTGCCCAAAAAAGATGGGTCAGTCAGGCCCATCCTGGACTTGAAGATCCTCAACAAATTTGTCAGGTGCAGGCGGTTTCGCAAGGAAACTCTGCGCTCTGCCATCAGTTCCCTGCGCCCAGGGGATTTCATGACGTCTGTGGACATCAAAGATGCTTACCTTCATATTCCTGTGTTTCCAGGTCATCAAAGGTTCCTCAGGTCCGCTTTGGAGGATCAGCACTACCAATTTGTGGCATTGCCCTTCGGTCTCACTTCAGCTCCCAGGGTGTTCACCAAGGTGCTGGCAGGAGTGATGCTCAGGTCTCAGGGCATTCGCGTGCTGCCCTACCTGGATGACATCCTAATCACTTCCCAGTCTCTACATCAGGCAGAGCTGGATACTCAGCTGGTAGTGTCCACCCTGGAGTCATTTGGCTGGGTGATCAACCATCCCAAGTCTTCCCTGTCTCCCTCCTTGATGACTTTATTCCTGGGAATTAATCTGGATACAGTTCAGGCAAGGATTTTTCTTCCTCAGCAGAAGGTGGACAGTCTGATTGTGCAGGTCCAGTTCCTGCTATCTTGTCATCATCCCTCCATCAGGCAGGGAATGCAGCCAGTGGGCCTGATGGTGGCATGCTTCGAGGCGGTCCCTTATGCTCAGTTCCACTTGAGGCCTCTGCAACTCCACCTCTTGTCAGTATGGGACAAGGATCCCGCGTCCCTGGACCGGGTCTGTGCGCTTTCCCCCCTGGTCAGGCGGTCCCTCTCATGGCTGGACTCCAGGAACCTGTTGGGGGGCAGATCCTTTCTGAGCCCCTCCTGGGAGACGGTCACCACGGATGCCAGTCTGTCAGGTTGGGTGGGTTTCTGGAAGTCCCTGCAGTTCCAAGGGAGGTGGGGCCCTCAGGAGGCCCACACACCTATCAACGTCTTGGATCTGGGGGCGATCAGGTTGGTTCTGGCTCAGTTGGCTCATCACCTTCGGGGCCGGCCTGTTCAGGTGTGCTCGGACAACCAGACGGCAGTTGCCTACATCAATCATCAGGGAGGGACCCGGAGCAGGAGGGCCCTCCAGGAAGTGTCTCTGATCCTGACCTGGGCGGAGGCCAATGTTCCCTGCATATCAGCGGTGTACATCCCGGGGGTGGAAAATCTGCAGGCAGACTCTCTGAGCAGGGGGACCTCTCACCAGGGAGAATGGTCCCTCTGCAACAGGGTGTTTCAATCTCTGTGTCACCGTTGGGGCCAACCAGATGTGGATCTGTTTGCGTCCCGTCACAATCACAAGCTCCCGGCCTTTGTCTCCCTGTCCCAGGATCCTCTGGCCTTGGCCACGGATGCGCTAGCAATGTCATGGCAGGACTTTCAGCTCCTGTGTGTCTTTCCCCCTGCTGGGCAGGGTTCTGCGCAAGATTTCTCTGGAGGGGGTGCCAGCAATTCTGGTGGCCAAGAAGAGTGTGGTTCACAGACGTGGTGCAGCTGGCAGTAGATCAGTACACTCTGCCCAGGGTGTCAGACTTGCTTACTCAGGGTCCCATACGCCATCCCAATTTACAAACTCTGGCTATGACGGCCTGGCTGCTGAAACCTCCACCTTGATGGAGAAGGGGCTGTCTGCCTCTGTGGTTGATACCATGATAAAGGCTAGAAAGAAGTCTTCTTCTTCCATTTATTACAGGGTTTGGCGTGCCTACATTGACTGGTGTGAGTCTAAGTCTCTTCCCTGTCGTGTGTTCTCTATTCCCAGGATTCTGGAGTTCCTGCAGCATGGGTTGGAGATGGGGCTCCAACTCAGTACTCTGAAGGGTCAGGTTTCTGCCCTGGCTGTTTTCTTCCAGAAGTCCTTTGCCCAGCACCCTCTGATCAGGACTTTTTTCCAGGGGGTCACTCATGTGCTTCCCCCTTGTAAGCCTATGTTGCCTGTTTGGGATCTGAACTTGGTTCTGTCAGCCTTGCAGGGTGCTCCCTTTGAACCTGTGCAGGATGCTGCCCTGGCCATTCTTACTCTAAAGGTTGTGTTTCTGGTGGCTATCACCTCTGTTAGGCATGTGTCTGAGTTGGCGGCGCTCTCCATCCAGCCCCCCTACTATGAGAGACACCAGGACAAGGTGGTGTTTCGCTTCAAGCCAGACTTTCTGCCTAAGGTAGTGTCTGCCTTTCATTTGAATCAGGACATTGTTCTTCCATCATTGTGCCCTAATCCTAGCAATACTAAGGAGAGGGTCTTGCATTCTTTGGATGTGGTTAGGTGTCTGAAATACTATCTGGTGGCTACTACACCTTTCAGAAAAACTGATGCTCTTTTTGTGGTCCCTTCTGGTTCTAGGAAGGGTTTGGCTCTTGCCAAGTCTACTATCAGCAAATGGATCTGTCAGGCTGTGATTCAGGCCTACTCTGCTAAGGGGAAGAATCCTCCCTTCTGCCTTACTGCTCATTCCACTCGTGCTATTGGTGCCTCTTGGGCTTTTCAGCACCAGGCTTCTGTGGAACAAGTTTGTAAGGCCCCTACTTGGTCTTCTGTTCATACCTTTTCAAAGTTTTACAAGGTTGATGTTCGGGCCTCAGCTGATGCTGCTTTTGGCCGTAAGGTTTTCCAGGCGGCAGTGGTCTGACCTGTCTGCTGTTACCTTTGGGGATCCCACCCTACTTTATGGACACTGCTATTGGATGTCCCAAGTGTAAGTAATCTATCTGGAGCAGGACGTACTGTATACTAAGAATAATACAATTCTGTGATTACTCACCTGTAGAATTGGTATTATGAGTATACAGTACGTCCTGCTCCAACCCACCCTTGGTTTTGCATTATCTTGGATCCCCTGTATGGTGATTGTTGTCATTGTTATAGTTCCCAGTTTGGGTTTGTTTTAATTCTCCCGGCTTCTTGTTAACTGCTTTTCAATGCTGGGGATTGTGGGAGGTCCCGGGTATTTGAGGGGTTGGAAGGAGCCTATTTTTAATGTCTCTGCAGTCCAGCGCCATCTGGCGGAGTAATACCCAAGTGTATCTATCTGGAGCAGGACGTACTGTATACTCATAATACCAATTCTACAGATGAGTAATCACAGAATTGTATTTTTATTTGCTTAATTATTAATTATGTTAATTGTCTTATCCTGTAATAAATCCAAATATATTCGTACTGAAGTGCTGGTTGGTTTATATCTTGAATTAGCATAACAGTGGGACATGCAAATCAGGGCTCACCCAGCATGGGAACAAATCAACTAAACAACCCAAAACAAGGCTGAAACCAGGCAACAGAGCAACGGAAAGAACCAATAAGAACCGACCCTGAGGCCTGGAGCTGCCAGAGCCCAATCAGAGACCTGAAGCTGCCAAAACTGACCCAGAGGCCCAGAGCTGACAGAACCGACCCGGAGGCCTGGAGCTAACAGAACCGACCCGGAGAGTAATGTGGCCAAAAGCTGCATCAGATTATGGTGAGCAAGTGACCTGCTCCACCATAGCTTGATGATGAGGAAGCCCCATGAAGATTCTACTGCAGGAACATGGAGGTGGGGGTGGCATTTATGGGCCTTGAAGGCCTCCAGAGTGCCGGAGCTGACAGAACCGACCCAGAGGCCTGGAGCTGACCGAACCGACCCGAAGGCCTGGAGCTGACGGAACGGGCCCGGAGGCCTGGAGCTGATGGAACGGGCCCGGAGGCCTGGAGCTGATGGAACGGGCCCGGAGGCCTGGAGCTGATGGAATGGGCCCGGAGGCCTGGAGCTGACGGAACGGGCCCGGAGGCCCGGAGCTGACGGAACCGACCCGGAGGCCTGAAGCTGACGGAACCGGCCCGGAGGCCTGAAGCTGACGGAACCGGCCCAGAGCTGACGGAACCGACCAGGAGGCCCGGAGCTGACAGAACCAACCCGGAGGCCTGAAGCTGACAGAACCGACCCGGAGAGTAATGTGGCCAAAAGCTGCATCAGATTATGGTGAGCAAGTGGCACCTTACAGACCTGCTCCACCATAGCTTGATGATGAGGAAGCCCCATGAAGATTCTACTGCAGGAACATGGAGGTGGGGGAAGCATTTATGGGCTTTGAAGGCCTCCAGAGTGCCAGAGCTGATGAAACCGACCCAGAGGCCTGGAGCTGATGGAACCGACCCAGAGGCCTGGAGCTGACGGAACCAACCCAGAGGCCCGGAGCTGACGGAACCGACCCAGAGGCCTGAAGCTGACACAACCACCTAGAGAGTAATGTGGCCAAAAGCTTCATCAGATTATGGTGAGCAAGTGGCACCTTAGAGACCTGCTCCAGCATAGCTTGATGATGAGGAAGCCCCATGAAGATTCTACTGCAGGAACATGGAGGTGGGGGAGGCATTTATGGGCCTTGAAGGCCTCCACCACCACTTCCCAGATTAATCTACCAATGCTGGCACCTCTTATGAGAACGACCAATGACAACATGAAAGGAATCTGATTTCCTGAAGTCCTTGGTCCTAAGTAAATAGAATGTGATTGCTCTGACCTCATGCAGAGGGTGCAAGCGCCTTTTCGTAGGGTGTGAGGCAAAAGAACAGGACCACAAGGTCTTGGTAGGAAAGGCCAATACAACCTCGGAAGAAAAAGGCTTCAGACAAAGATCAAACCCGGATGAATTAGATCACCGGGATTTTCATGGTTTGGGAATTGGGACACTGGCTCTTTGGGTCTAAATAATACTTGAGCTGCTCTGGCGTGCCCAGTTGTTGCCCTGCTGAGGGCTCTGTTAAGACCTGCCCTAAGCCTGATCCCAATCTACATCCCTCTGGTAGACCTAATGAAAGTGTTGATGATCCCCTAGGTGCCTGTGGTTCTAAAACACCTTGGTTCGCAAATGGGAATTTCTCCAATTTCCCGCTGGGGCAAAGACCTTGAAGGGTTTCCTAGAGTCACAGGAGGGCCTGATTCTGGTCACCTAGGCTCTGAGGCACATGTTTCTGTCTCAAGAGCCAAGATATCAAGGTCCTGGTCCCCCTGGGCACTACCGTGCAGGTCCCGGTCTCCCTGGGGCCTGTTGTGAAGGTTCCGATCCCCCTGGGCACTGCTGTGAAGGCCCCGGTCTCCCTGGGTGCTGCCGTGCAGGTCCCGGGCTCCCTGGGTGCTGCCGTGAAACTCCTGGTCCACCTGGGTGCTGCTGTTCAGGTCCCAGTCCCCCTGGGTGCTGCCGCGAAGGTCCCGGTCCCCCTGGGCGCTGCCATGAGGGTCCTGTCCTTCTGGGCGCTGCCGTGCAGGTCCCAGTCCCCCTGGGCGCTGCCATGAACATCCTGGTTTCCCTGACCCTGTAGGGAATTCTGGAGTCTTAGAAGCACCCAACACCTGCTCATACTCACCGGGTTGTAACCCAAGATGGTTCGGGTGCAAAAAATGTCCCAGAGCCGCATTGTGTGACCTCACCTGCCATTAATCAGGCTACTGAGGTTCCTATAAATGCATGTGCCTGGCCACGCCCCTGTTGTTGGATCATTGCATTGTCTCTCCATAGCCCAGCCGTGTTCTCCAACCTCCCTGCTCAATTCTATGTCCTCGTGGGGACTTCGGGCCCTTCCCTAGTTCATGTCTTGTCTGTGCTGTCCATGCTGGGGCTTCTGGTTCACCAGAGTTTTTGTCCTTGTCTGTATTGGGGCCTCTGCCATAGCCTGCATGGGGACCCGGCTCAGCCATAGCCTGCACTGGGATCCAACTCTGCCATAGCCTGTACTGGGACCTGGCTCCATCATAGCCTACACAGGGACCCAGCTCCGCCATAGCCTGCACTGGGACCCGGCTCCATCATAGCCTACACGGGGATCCAGCTCCGCCATAGCCTGTACTGGGACCCGGCTCAGCCATAGCCTGCACTGGGATCCAACTCTGCCATAGCCTGCACTTTGACCCAGCCATACCGGGACCCAGCTCCGCCATAGCCTGCACTGGGACCTGGCTCCATCATAGCCTACACGGGGATCCAGCTCCGCCATAGCCTGCACTGGGATCCAGCTCCATCATAGCCTGCACAGGGACCCGGCTCCGCCATAGCCTACACTGGGATCCGGCTCCGCCATAGCCTGCACTGGGACCCAGCTTCACCATAGCCTACACTGGGACCCAGCTCTGCCATAGCCTGCACGAGGACCCAGCTCTGCCATAGCCTGCACTGGGATCCAGCTCCGCCATAGCCTACACTGTGACCCAGCTCTGCCATAGCCTGCACTGGGATCCGGCTCCGCCATAGCCTACACTGGGATCCGGCTCCGCCATAGCCTACACTGGGATCCGGCTCCGCCATAGCCTACACTGGGATCCGGCTCCGCCATAGCCTGCAAGGGGACCCGGCTCCGCCATAGCCTGCACTGTGACCCAGCTCCGCCATAGCCTACACTGGGACCCGGCTCCGCCATAGCCTACACTGGGATCCGGCTCCGCCATAGCCTACACTGTGACCCAGCTCCGCCATAGCCTACACTGGGACCCGGCTCCGCCATAGCCTACACTGTGACCCAGCTCTGCCATAGCCTGCACTGGGATCCGGCTCCGCCATAGCCTACACTGGGATCCGGCTCCGCCATAGCCTACACTGGGATCCGGCTCCGCCATAGCCTACACTGGGATCCGGCTCCGCCATAGCCTGCAAGGGGACCCGGCTCCGCCATAGCCTGCACTGTGACCCAGCTCCGCCATAGCCTACACTGGGACCCGGCTCCGCCATAGCCTACACTGGGATCCGGCTCCGCCATAGCCTACACTGTGACCCAGCTCCGCCATAGCCTACACTGGGACCCGGCTCCGCCATAGCCTACACTGGGATCCGGCTCCGCCATAGCCTACACTGGGATCCGGCTCCGCCATAGCCTACACTGGGACCCGGCTCCGCCATAGCCTACACTGGGATCCGGCTCCGCCATAGCCTGCAGGGGGACCCGGTTCCACCATAGCCTGCACTGGTATCCAGCTCCGCCATAGCTCGCATGGGGACCCAGCTCCACCATAACCCACATTGGGACCCAGCTCTGCCACAGCCTGCACGGGGACCCAGCTCCGCCATAGCCCGCACTGGGACCCAGCTCTGCCATAGCCCACACTGGTGCCCGGCTCCGCCATAGCCCGCACTGGTACCCGGCTCCGCCATAGCCCGCACTGGGACTCAGCTCCACCATAGCCTGCACGGGAACCCGGCTCTACCTTAACCCACATTGGGACCCAGCTCTGCCACAGCCTGCACTGGGACCGAGCTCCGCCATAGCCCGCACTGGGACCCAGCTCTGCCATAGCCCGCAGTGGTACCCGGCTCCGCCATAGCCCGCAGTGGTACCCGGCTCCGCCATAGCCCGCACTGGTACCCGGCTCCGCCATAGCCCGCACTGGGACTTAGCTCTGCCATAGCCTGCACAGGGACCTGGCTCCATCATAGCCTGCACGGGAACACGGCTCCACCATAACATACACTGGGACCGATCTCCGGCACAGCCTGCAGTGGGGCCCAGTTCATTTGTCCGTGTCTTGTATACGTCTGCCTTGTGTTTTCCCTTCCCAAGTCTGCGATGGATTACGGACTCTCCGAGTATCGGGCCACCCTCACCCCGGGTGGTCGTCAGCTTGCCTCTTTGGTGGAGCAGGTGGGTTGTCTGTCCTTTACCCATCTGTTCCCAGTCAGCACCCGGCTTCCTTCATCCCCAGACAGTAAACCAGGAAATTCCCGCACACACCCTGAATACCTGGTGAAGTTATTCTAGAACAGCAATTCCATGGACCCAAAAAGGCTTTGTGTGATTTGCCAGGACCTCAGCGCGGAGCCCGGAAGCTGCTGGAATAGCGAGAGGTACAGTCATGGGGTTGGGATAATATGCAAATGATTAGATAGGAGGTGAGCACCTCAACCTACATCATCCATTTCCTATACAGTCAACCGGGTGCTGCAGAGATCCTGGTTAGCAGGTAACCCCCGAAGATGGAAGCTTCTGTCTCTAGACCAGTTTAATCCTGCATCCTCCTCCGATGTGGGACGTCTGATCACACGATGCCTGCAACTCCCTTCATGCTGCATCCTGCTCCCATCCTGGATTTCTTCATTGCATAATGCACTCACCTTCTCCCCGGTCCAATGGCGTCCTCGGGAAGCCATTTGGGCAGCGTGGGCCCAGGTGGCGTGCTGGGGTCTCTTGCCCGTTAACCGTGTCAGCAGCCAGTGCTTGCTTGGCCCGTGGTGGCTCAAATGCCGCAGAGCATGTCTCCTCCTTCTGCTCGCGGCTGCATCCCCTGCTCATCTGCACCCCATTGTCTTATGCCCTCAGGTGGCGCTGTAGACAGCTCACCCTAATTCCTCTGTGATTGCTTGCATTGTGAGGATTGCCTACCTGTGTATGACCTCGGCTTACCCGACATCGCCCAGTCTTTCCCCAGGTTTATCCACCTTCACCCCTGTAAGTTTACGATCTTTGTGCTATTAAGTCCTGGGGGCATTAATGTAGCCTGGCAAAGCCCCTGATGGACCGCACACTGCAGAGGGACGCCCAGCTGTTTGAACCACCCTGGTCATGACAAGAGCATTAATACTGCCTGTACCCGCCTCCCTGGCTTCCCTTTAGCTGAGGCACGCTCCTGTACCCAGCCATTCAGATCCATTGGGGGCAGGAGCGCACCCCAGAGTAGAGGAAAGCTAGGGCTGGCCACATCCTCTGACATTTGTGAGAGCAGCGACCACTGCCGCATGGACACAGCTATTTGGATGGGCACTGTGAACCGAAAAGGACGTCTCAGCAGCTTTAAGGATTCCTGAGGTGACGCCAACAATGTGATATACTGCAGCTGGAAACATTTCCTGTGTAACTGAGTAAACAGAGTCCCCCTGACTGCCCCTGGCCCCTCTGTCCCCCTCACTGTCCCTGGCCCCTTAACTATTCTTTCCCTTTTGCCCCCTCACTGTCCCTGGCCCATCATTCGCCTTTCACTGTCCCTGGCCCCTCTGCCCCTTAACTATTCTTTGCCCTTTTGCCCCCTCACTGTCCCTGGCCCCACTTCCCTATTCACTGTCCCTGGCCCCTCACTGACCCTGGCCCCTCTGTCCCTTAACTGTTGTTTGCCCTTTTGCCCCCTCACCTTCCCTGAACCCTCTGCCCCCTCACTGTCCCTGGCCCATCTTTCGCTTTCACTGTCCCCTCTGCCCCTTAACTATTCTTTGCCCTTTTGCCCCCTCACTGTCCCTGGCCCCACTTCCCTATTCACTGTTCCTGGCCCCTCTGTCCCTTAACTGTTGTTTGCCCTTTTGCCCCCTCACTGTCCCTGAACCCTCTGCCCCCCTCACTGTCCTTGGCCCATCTTTCGCTTTCACTGTCCCTGGCCCCTCTGCCCCTTAAATATTCTTTGCCCTTTTGGCCCCTCACTGTCCCTGTCCCCTCTTCCCTATTCACTGTCCCTGGCCCCTCATCCCCCATCAATGTTCCTTGCCCCTCTGTCCCCCTCACCTAACCTGACGTCATAGCTTAGCGGCTCCGAGCACGCTGGTGACCGCATCTAACAGGGAGCACGCCCGCGCCGGCCATTTACAAGTGGGGGATAGCAGGAAAGCGCCCACGGCCTGCACATGTGCCGTTGGACTGGGGTTAAGGTAAGTGTAGTGGGCGACCTGGGGGGTTTCACACAGCGGGGCATCCCGATTTTGGATGCCTCGGTGGGAGGTAATAGATCGCCCCAGTAATCTTATAGATTCCCGGGCCAATCCAGCTGGACTTTGGTCCACTTTAAACCTGTCCATCACCAGCACTGCAGAGCCCACAAACCTTAGCTGACAACTCGCTTCCTCAGTGAAATGCAGACCCTTGAGTGGCCGGCAGCTGTCACATGACCAGCGGCCAGCAAAGCTTAAGCCAGAGCATGGGCGATGCTGGCCAATTGCAGGGCTGCATTTCCGCGAGGGAAAGAATTGTCAGGCCAGGTTTGTGGGCTTTATATCGCTTGACTGATGGCGGGTGCCCCCCGCAGCGGACCAAAACCCAAGTTCTGTAAAATGTCAGTTAGTCCGGTTTAAGGAATGTGAGAATGTCCACGTTGGCTGTGGATAGGCGGATCCTCCTGACGGTGATGACACTACCCTGCAGTGCTGAACACACGTTCTGATAGGGCGCTTGCCGCAGGGCAGGCGGCACCTCCTAGACATAGAGGGAGAGCTCTGGCTATGTGACCAATTTAGCAACACAGAAATGCTGTTTGTCTTCACTTTGACTCACCTGGGCAGCTGGAACTTCACTACCGCCTGTTACTGCTCACACAGCCTTTCTAACATATGTAAAGTGGCTGGCAAATCAAATGAGACAGTGGGTGGGAGGGTGAGTGGGTGAGGCCAAAATACCTCTGCAGTGCAGATAGATGAGCAGCAGCAGGGTGGGAGTGCGCACACAAAGCACACAAGGTGGACAACAGCCTGAATGTTCACAAGGAGCAGGAGGATCAGGGGCGACTGTACCTGATAACGGCCCCGCAAGGGTTGGGGTGGCCTGAGTACCCCATCCATCCAAAGCAAGATTATTGCGATTTGTACATGAGACACCTAGGAGTAAAAAATGGGGGCTGTTGTGGCTCTCCATTGTCGTTATAACACCTGTCAGAGGGTGGGGAAGACGGTCCATGCCCCCAAAAACCTACTGGTAACTGCACACAATTTAGGAGCCTATCAGGAGGGCGGCTGTGGATCTGCCTGAACCCTGGTTCCCAGCAGCTCCAGGAAGAGCTTCTTACTAATGGTAGTGGACTAAGCCACCCAGGGCCCAGAAGCAGTGACTTTGTCGCTCATTCGGGTTGACAAGGTGGGCACTGCCTCATGGGAGAGCCTCTTACTGGGATGTTTTCACCAGGGTAGGCTCACCAACAGGGGGACCCAGTTCATTCCACAGCTGACGAAGGAGACCCTTGGTAACCGGTGCAACATCTTAATGGCACCCTGAAGCAGGTGCTTAAGATGTTGGTCAACTCCCTGGGAACGGTGTTACCCTCAACTGCTATCAGCTTATCGCGGGATCCAAAGGCCTCAACAGGGTTCTCCCCCTTCGAGTTCCTGTCTGAGTGACAAGCCCCTGGCTCTGGCGAAAGAGAATGGGAAGGTTTGCCATAAGCTGGTGACCAACAGTTGTTCTGCCACAATCCTGATCCATATCATTTCACAAACGGCCTGCTCATTGCAGGTCAGTAAACATGGGCCTGCCATTTCCCCCACAGGGGGGCTCAGCCTCAAAGGGGCAGTTATGGCCTAGAAGTAGGGAAACCGGTTTGTGTCCAGAAAGTGGCAGGTTCAATTCCCAACCATGGGACATGACTGAGGTTGACTGAGTTTAGGGCACCCCACCGCTCTGGGCATATGTGCACTTCACTGCCCCTTAGTTTGTAATTCACTTGTGTATAATCACTCACATGGTGGTTATTCACTGGTGTGTCCACGGAGTTGTGTTATTCACAGTGCACGGATAGATAAATGCAGAGTAGGAATTCCATGTGTGCATCGGCACCTAATGGCCATTATTGCGCTATTACTATTACAAAGAACCTAGCTGGTACCAGAAGCTTCCTCCTGGCCACAGCTTCACTGTCTAGGGAATATCAAAGAAATCCTGCAGACATACTGGAGCCAGTCTTGTACATATTACACATAACCTGACCCAGAGATTATACTGCCTGCATGCATGGGTCACCTGTTACCCCGGCACCCTCAGGGGCTGACATATTGAGAACTCTTTGAAAAACAGACAGGAGAGCTGCGTTCGGTTTCAAAGCATGTCCAGAACCCGTCAGGGCCAAATTATGACCTTCCACCGAAGAGTTATGACACATTCTTTTTTAGAAATATTTATCTGGTAGGTGGCAGGAGGAGTGGACAGAGGGGGATGTGATGTCAGTCAGGCCATGAGGTCCCATCCCTCACAGGTGGACGCTTGCTCCCATCTTCACAATTTTGAAAAATTACTCTACAGGTGGTTGTCAGTTCCAGGCCTCTTCTTTTCTATGACTGAGCCATAGTTTAAGCATTTACAATGACTGAATTATAGCCTAAAGGAAAAAAGGCGCTTTCCTAGAACAGAAAGTATTTGCACAGCACCCAACACAAGGAATATTAGCATTACCCATCAACCCTTGAAGTGGACGGTGCCGTGCAAATCACCCTTTTAAATCCCCCAGCAATCTACGGCCGCTAAGCCATCTTTGTTCCGTACTTGCCCTGTTGTTCATAAAGAGTTTGCTAACATGTCATGTACATATCCTGTTATTTCGATAATGCATAACACACAAATATTCTGTTACAAAACTTCTGTCACAGTTGATCACAGGGACATCACTGGGCGTTAAACCATCTGAGCAAAATTTCTAGGGGGTTCTAGAAATGCCTAGCTTTGATAATGGTAGCTTGGCCACTCCCATTAGCAAAAAGATATAAGGAGAAGCGAACAATGACAGGTAGACGCCTACCTACCTGTTACCTAACAGGACATATATGGTTGAAGAGCCCATATAAGGGCGAAGCTCTTCACCTCTCTGACGTTGCATCTGTGGTATACTGATGATAAAAAGGTGGATTACCTTATTGCCAGCGCTGTGGTGATGATTTGTAATTAAGAAGTGAGTACTCAGTATATTGAAACTATAGTAAAGTGCTTTGTAGGGGTGTCAGACAATACTAGTATCAATTCAAAATATGTTTGAATTGATCTTTATAAACTATTTATAAGTAACATTTACTCCCGACTAGTTGGCAGCGCACTGCACAAGAGCCTGTTATTCAGCAGCTCAGGCCCACCTGAAGCAGAGAAACGAGATCCCGCGAGAGTCGATTAGGTTTTCCAAAGCTATATTCTTTAAAAAATAAAATCGCAATATATTGCCAGTTCACACCCCTAGTGCTTTGAGAGTAAGTTGCATTAATGTTTATGGTATTATATTGGCGCATTTAACCTTTGATTGCATTTGCTTCAAAAGTATACCTCAGATCACCTATTACTTGTTATTCAATGGAGACTTAGTGCTCATTAATAAAGTGTTTGTTATCCAATTAAGTCCTTATTATTCAATTAGAAGCATGTTGCCTTATCATTAAAAAAAAAACTTCTACAAAGCTGTATCAGTAGTTGCAAATATTTTTTTCAGTTGGCAATACAAACGTGTAATAAAATTATTAGCAAATTACAAGCAAGCTTCTCCTGGCTTTGTTGGGATTAACACCAACTGCGACTCCATGGACCCATAAATGCTCTGTGTGATTTGCCATGACCTCAGAACGGAGCCCGGCAGCTACTGGAATTGTGGTACAGTTATGGGGTTGGGGGAATAAGCAGATGATAAGAAAGGATTAGGAATAAATGGATTCCAGGATGACGAGCTCTTCATTTTACATCAGCCATTTCTTATTCAGTCACCTGGTTTCTGCAAAGATCCTGGTTAGCAGGTAACTCCCAAGAAGGAAGCTTCTGTTTCTAGAAAAGTTTGATTCCGCAATCTACTCCAATGTGAGCAGTCTGGGGCATACAAAGCCTGCAAATCCCTTCATGCCTGCATCACCTCTCCTATCCAGCCTTCCTTTATTATATAAACAATCTCTGGGCTATATGAAAGGATGAATCCTGTCTGATAAAGAAGCTCAGCGTTTGGAAGCAACGAGGTACAATTTAAACTGTTGCCCTTTGAATTCTCTGGGTAGGACAGTTAGAGGAAGCGAATGGTGGGAACATGTCATGGTCCTGAGTCTTTAAACAGTATTACAACTTTTATACTATGTGGATTTTGAAAAGTTAAAAAAAATTCTACAACTGCAGAAATGTGACTAATCACAGCTCTCCACATAGCTGTCTCCAAAGTTCGGCTGCGGCACGGATAACTTCACCTGTGCGTCTGTGGAGAGATAAACAATACTTGATCTGTTGGCAGGCTTTAAGGAGTAGGGTTGGTGACCTCAGGTTTAGAAGACCAGATTTACTAACAAGACTCTTGACATTCAGAAAAAGCATACAACATCTCTCCCTTGTAAACTCTTTAGCGTTTGGTAAGATGTGATTTCGTGCTGAAAGAACTCTGAGAAAAACATTTTTCCCATTCAGAACAAGAATACGGCTTCTCCACTGTGTTTTTTTCTTTCATGCTAAGGATTTCTGCTTAAAACTTCTCCCACATTCAAAACAAGAGTACGACTCCCCTCACGTATACATTTTTTCATGTTGTGATTCAGATGTTGTTTTCTAGAGAAACATTCCCCACATTCAAAACAAGAATACGGCCTCTCTCCTGTATGAACTCTTTCATGTCTGATAAGCTCTCGATTTGTACATTCAGAACAAGAATACGGCTTCTCCACTGTATGAACTCTTTCATATCTGATAAGCTCTCAATTTGTACATTCAGAACAGGAAAACGGCTTCTCCGCTGTATGAACTCTTTCATGTCTGATAAGCTCTCGATTTGTACATTCAGAACAAAAATACAGCTTCCCCACTCTATAAACTCTTTGTGTGATAAGCTCTCGATTTGTACTTTCAGAACAGGAAAACAGTTCCTACCCCGGATTGTTTTCTTTTCATGCTAAGGATTTCTGCTGAAAACTTCTCCCACATTCAGAACAAGAGTACGACTCCTCTCATGTATGAATTCTCTCATGTTGATTCAGATGTTGTTTCCTAGAAAAACATTTCCCACATTCAGAACAAGAATATGGCCTCTCTCCTGTATGAAGTCTCTTGTGTATAATGAGATGTGTTACCTGGGCATAACATTTCCCACATTCAGAACAGGAATATGGCTTCTCCCCTGTATGAACTCTTTCGTGACTGACAAGAGCCGATTTATTAGAAAAACATTTCCCACACTCCAAACACGAATGCGGTTTCTCTCCTGTATGAACTCTTTCATGTGTGTGAAGGGCTGATTTCTGAGAAAAATCTTTACCACATTCCGAACAAGAATACGGCTTCTCTCCTGTATGAATTTTTCTATGTCTGTTAAAACTACATAAAAACGAGAAATATTTCCCACAATCAGAACAACAATAGGGCTTCTCTCCTGTGTGTGATCTTTCATGCATGGTAAGACCCATCTTGGTTGAATAACATTTGCCACATTCAGAACAAGAATACGGCTTCTCTCCTGTATGGACTATTTCATGTTTCTTAAGGTGGGATTTAGAGGGAAAGCTTTTCCCACATTCAGTACATGAAAATAGATTCTCTCCGGTATGAACTCTTTCATGATGGATGAGATATGATTTGGAGGAAAAACATTTTTTGCATTCTCTACAGGAGTAAAGCTTCAAGCCTGCATGGGCCGTCATATGATTCTTGAGAGCTGATTTACTAAAAAAACATTTCCCGCATTCAGGACACGAATGGGGTTTTTCCCCATTATGAATTCTTTCATGAATGAGAACACCTGATCTAGAGGAGAAACATTTCCCACATTCGGAACAAGAATACGGCTTCTCTCCGGTATGAATTCTCTTGTGGGTCTTCAGAGCCGATTTGGAGGTATAACGTTTCCCACATTCAGGACAAGGATACGGCTTCTCTCCTGTATGAACTCTTTTATGTGTGTTCAGAGCGGATACGGAGGCGTAACATTTCCCACATTCAGGACAAGGATGCGCTTTTTCTCCTGTATGAACTACTTCATGTCTGAGAAGAGTGGATTTGAAGGGAAAACCCTTCCCACACTCAGAGCAGGTAAACCATTTTTCCTGTTTGTCATTTCTTTGGCAGGGGGAAACTTCTTTACTTGCTGTGTGATAGGGGACAGATTGGGAGTTATGAGAGATGTACCCGGAGTTAGATGATGTAGCAGTACTGTCATAATCAGGGGGTTCTTTATTATTTGGGCTTCCTTCAAGAGAGTCTGCTGTGAGGTCATCTTCGGATATTAAATCTGACGATATATTAGGGTGTATTGCAGCATTTCCCCTAGTGTAGCGGTTAGCTGGAAGAAAAATAAAAGTAAGTAGTGAAGAAACAAATCACTTCAACCAGTTATCAGGTGTTTAAGGTGTACCAAAATCTTGGGGTTTGTCCACTTTTCTGGGATGTTCCACTGTGTTTCCCGGCCCCCGGATTGCCCTAAAAACGTATCCTTTCCACTGGTCCCACAGTGCGTGCTCGGGCTCTCGTCCAGCAGTAAGGGAGGCCAGGGATTGGCCATTACTCGCAAATGTGGGTGCGTTCACTGGAGAGGTGTTTGAGGGGCAATCGTGAGGGGTTCACACAGCACACAGGGGGTACTTGGTCAGCCAGCCTTGGATTTCTTGACTCTACGGCCAGCAAAATAGTTGGCTGTCCCTGTCCAGTAGTTTAAAACTGGGAAACGGGCAGATACAGAAGGCAGAGTAGCTGGGGAATTATTAGATGGATGAGAAAGGGAAACAAAAAAGGAAGCCCATACCTGTGTATCCTAGCAACATATCAATTGGGCAATGATGTAAGAGTGTCAGTCTCAGCAATGTCCGCCCTGGTGGAAACTGCTCTGCCATACAGCCGAGAGGACAGCCCCACTAGTAGTCAGGAGGATGGGACTGCAGGTAGGACTAGACAGTGGTCACAGGGTATTCTAAAACATGGAGGACAGATATAATAATATGTCCACAAGACCACAGCCAAAGCCAAATAGTTTGCTGCCTCCCTGGTTCCAGAGTTTGGCATGTGGTGAAAAAGCTGAAATAATTACTGGGAGGGGCTGGGGATGACTGAGATGTCACCTGTGCCGGATACTTAAAAAAGCTTGGCACGTGTCATGCTAAATGTATAGCAGGGAGCAGAGCAGCTCACGCATGCGCCATTAGATTGGTGAGAAGGCGAGTTTACTGACTGACCTGGGGGGTTATACACAGTGGGGTATCCCAAATCTGGATGCCCTGGGGAAAAATAGTATGCATGCCCTGGAGTCTCAGCCTCTAGAGTTGGTTTTGGTCCACTTTAAATGGGCAATAAAGAACATTTAACAATTAAAAAAGTCTGAACTCTCAGTAGTAACCTTTGAAAACGCGAAAAAATGATAAAGCAGTTAATAAAGCATGTAAAAAAGAAATCAAATTGGCAAAGGCACTAAATTAAAGATGTGGCCAAACAACCCCAACTTTCCTTTAACCCTTTAACCTCCCTGGCGGTGTTCCCGAGCGTGACTCGGGGTTAATTTTCGCTGCGGTAACTCGGTAACCCCGAGTCGCGCTCGGGGTAGATTAGGGAGAGGAGCAGTCTCCTTACCCTTTCCCTGCGATCCAGCGATGTCCCCGCTGTGATCGCAGGTGAGAGCCCCGGCAGCTGCGTCCGTCTGACTTCCTGGTTCCGTCTCTGTGAGCCGCAGAGGCTCATGGGGGCGGAACTGGGCGGCAGATTTAAAGTCATGGTAACGCTTTGTGCCCAAAATTACACATATAATGATAACGCCAGGGAGGTTAAGTGCTGGCCTTCGTAGAGTTTTTGTCACCCTCTGTTGCCACACATGTTTCACTATTTTGCGCTACACATGTTCAACTGTGATTTATGAAGGGATTTCCCAGGAAAATGACATATTGTTTTTTTCAGCAGAGTCTCCAGAGTCCTGAAGTCATGGATCCCTTACCAGTTCACAAAGGGTTAACAATAAAAATAAAAACACGCACATAAATACATTTATTATTTTTTTTTCTTTTCTTTACTCACCTTAAATCTTCCTCTGTCCCCCGGCGATTCCTGATGAGAGCTGCCGGGTGCTCGGTGGAGGGAGGCTGGGGGGGGGTGAAGGATCACAGCCCTCTCCCCCCCCTCCAACCACCCGGCAAGACTGATCGTCTTGGGTGCGGGTGAAAGAAGCCGGGCTAGCAGCCGCGACCCAGAAAGTAAAGGAGAAGGCGATTTCTCACCTTCTCCTCACCACGGAAGAGCCCGGGGGGGGGGAGGGGTGATCGAAGGCCCCACCAGTAAAAAGGAGACCCCAGCGGGAGGGTTCGTGGCCGCAGGTGAGTAAATGTCATTTTTCTTTTTACAGATAGCAGCAACAGCTGCCAAAGCAGGGGGGGGGCTATTCAGGACACTCTACTGGAGCCATCCAAGCCCCCAGGGGGGATCGGATGGCACCAAGTTAAAGAGGAGACCCGGCCAGATAGATAGAGGGGTCTGCTAAGTATTTTTTTTTTTTTGGGCCGCTAGCAGGGGTAAAAGCCAGGCCTGTGAATTTTACGTGGCTGACACTAAAGGGTTAAATATATAAATTCAAGGAAAACAAGATGAGAACAGCCAAGTGCCCTAACTAATGGTAATTAGTAACTGGGACCAGGAGAAGGCGGAGCTCTGTACACAAAAGAGGAGCAAGGAATCAATATAAGGGGTGACACTGCTGGCAATACCCCAATCATAACTTACCTGGCTAAACATGGATATCATCCAAGAAAGAATAAATCATTGGCATGTGAATAAGTCTCCAGGACCGGATGGACTTCACCCAACAGTCCTTATAGAACTCAGCTCAGTTATCTCATCATCTAACAACTTTTATAGTGCCAAGGGACTGGCGCAGGGCAAATGTGGCCATTTTTATTAGGATCTCAAGGTCTTCTCCGGGTAATTATAGATCTGTAAGCTTAACATCCATTGTGGGAAAGTTCCTTGAGGGGCTCTAAAAGCGGTCCTTCACCCTGAATAAGAGCCTATCTTATATGTTTCCCACACCCTGTACATACAGATTGCTCACATTAATCCGGACCCTCACCCTGAATAAGAGCCTATCTTATATGTTTCCCACACCCTGTACATACAGATTGCTCACATTAATCCGGACCCTCACCCTGAATAAGAGCCTATCTTATATGTTTCCCACACCCTGTACATACAGATTGCCCACATTAATCCGGACCTTCACCCTGAATAAGAGCCTATCTTATATGTTTCCCACACCCTGTACATACAGATTGCTCACATTAATCCGGACGCTCACCCTGAATAAGGGCCTATCTTATATGCTTCCCCCTGTACATACAGATTGCTCACATTAATCCGGACCCTCACCCTGAATAAGAGTCTATCTTATATGTTTCCCACACCCTGTACATACAGATTGCCCACATTAATCCGGACCTTCACCCTGAATAAGAGCCTATCTTATATGTTTCCCACACCCTGTACATACAGATTGCCCACATTAATCCGGACCTTCACCCTGAATAAGAGCCTATCTTATATGTTTCCCACACCCTGTACATACAGATTGCCCACATTAATCCGGACCCTCACCCTGATTAAGAGCCTATGTTATATGTTTCCCACACCCTGTACATACAGATTGCCCACATTAATCCGGACCCTCACCCTGAATAAGAGCCTATCTTATATGTTTCCCACACCCTGTACATACAGATTGCTCACATTAATCCGGACCCTCACCCTGATTAAGAGGCTATCTTATATGTTTCCCCCCCTGTACATACAGATTGCTCACATTAATCCGGACCCTCACCCTGAATAAGAGCCTATCTTATATGTTTCCCACACCCTGTACATACAGATTGCCCACATTAATCCGGACCTTCACCCTGAATAAGAGCCTATCTTATATGTTTCCCACACCCTGTACATACAGATTGCTCACATTAATCCGGACCCTCACCCTGAATAAGAGCCTATCTTATATGTTTCCCACACCCTGTACATACAGATTTCCCACATTAATCCAGACCCTCACCCTGAATAAGAGCCTATCTTATATGTTTCCCCCCTGTACATACAGATTGCTCACATTAATCCAGACCTTCACCCTGAATAAGAGCCTATCTTATATGTTTCCCCCCTGTACATACAGATTGCTCACATTAAAAATCACCCTACCTGCATCTACTGCATGTTATGAGCCTTAAAACATCCAAGATGGCGGCTCATAGACGTGCAGGCTGCCTTGAAACAGGAAGTGTCTTCTGACTGTGTCGCTCTGCATTCTGGGATTGCTGACCTTTTACTGACCCCAGCTCTGCTCTGTCTGAGCAAAGCACAGCTATAACCCCGCCCCCTGCACTATTGACCCCTCTCAACTTCTCAGTATGTGATGCTACTGAGCCAAGATGGCGGCGCCCGTATCCTAGAGCCCTGAACAGAGTTGCAGGCCAGTGAGGGAAAGAATAATAAGTAAGGGACTAAAAACATTAAATAAATACATTTTAGATGCCGGGGAATATTTTTTTAAGGGTTTGGGCTTTTCATTAAATGATGCTGAAGGTCCAGTTTAAGAGACTACATGCAGGATCATGTGACTATGCATAATATTATAAGTGACATCCGGTCCTGGAGTCTTGGGGATAGCGTCAGGTAGCGGCTGGTTAATGAGAGGTAGCGACAGGTAGCGACTGGTGAACGCCGGACACGGCAGCAATTACACATTTATCAAGCAGAATCTGTTTAGCGACTGGGATAGCGCCATGTAGCGTCCGATTCATCATTATCACAGCCTCAGCGAACAGCGCCGGCATTCAGCCTTGCACAGCGCCAGGTATGACCTCTCGCTACCTGTCGCTCTCCCATACATTTCAATGGACGATCCTTTTCGTCTCTTTAAACGGGGTTTTTTTTTTTTTTTTTAAATCACAAATAATTCTGTGACCTCTCCTGGCCTAGAAAAAGCTGTTTTTTCACCAATTTTTCATGTTTTATATATTTCTTCAGAGATGACATCACAGCTCTGCCATTAAAGTGTCATGTTACAATGTTGTTACAATGTCATTCCATATGTTTTCGCTTTGTTACTGGTGGATAGATGCTGAAAAACAGACTTTAATCACACCGCCTCCTGCGCTCTGGGCTTCAGAGAAGCATTTTTCAGCGCCGGAGGTGTGTGAGGCTGTTTTTTTGCTGAATATGTTGACCAGTCGCTAACATGCGCTTCCATACAGCGCTGTACTGGTCATATAACGACTCCCCACAACGTATTCATCATTAATGCACAGCGACTGAGTCGCTAGGAACTAGCGACCCACGGCCGAGTACAGCGACTACTAGTGGGCGCTCTGAATGTCGCTACAGACGCTCATCTGTCGCTACCTGGCGCTAACGATGAATCAGTCTGTTAGTCACATGCAGATAATTTAGTCTTTCTTGATATGATATTCAAAAACGTCTTCCTCAGTTTTCTCGATTCTCACTATGGAGTCTCCGGGGTCTGTGAATACAGATGAGAGTCACGCCCCCCCCCCCCCCCGCACTGTGATCTATGAGACATCAGAGTGTGTGACTGAGCAGGCAGAAGCACGGAATACTTTCTATAGAAGGTTTATTACTCACCTGGGCTGATCTGTACAGGAAGCTCCTCCTCTTTATTCCTGACAAACACTTTCTGTATGAGATGAAGCGACTGCAGAGGAAACGTTTTTTATAGAAGGTTTATTACTCACCTGGGCTGATCTGTACAGGAAGCTCCTCCTCTTTATACCTCACCGAAACGTCGTCCTCCTCGGTTATTGCATCGTCACTCAGTGACTAGTCTGAATAAGGAGGAGAGCAACGCCCCCTGTACTGAGGAGTCTGTGTGGTGCGAGTGCAGGATAACTGATAACAGAGGAATTGTTTCTATAGAAGGTTTATTACTCACCTGGGCTGATCTGTACAGGAAGCTCCGCCTCTTTATTCCTGACAAACACTTCCTGTATGAGATGAAGCGACTGCAGAGGAAACGTTTCTATAGAAGGTTTATTACTCACCTGGGCTGATCTGTACAGGAAGCTCCTCCTCTTTATTCCTGACAAACACTTCCTGTACGAGACAAAGCGACTGCAGAGGAAACGTTTCTATAGAAGGTTTATTACTCACCTGGGCTGATCTGTACAGGAAGCTCCTCCTCTTTATTCCTGACAAACACTTCCTGTATGAGATGAAGCGACTGCAGAGGAAACGTTTCTATAGAAGGTTTATTACTCACCTGGGCTGATCTGTACAGGAAGCTCCTCCTCTTTATTCCTGACAAACACTTCCTGTACGAGACAAAGCGACTACAGAGGAAACGTTTCTATAGAAGGTTTATTACTCACCTGGGCTGATCTGTACAGGAAGCTCCTCCTCTTTATTCCTGACAAACACTTCCTGTACGAGATGAAGCGACTGCAGAGGAAACGTTTCTATAGAAGGTTTATTACTCACCTGGGCTGATCTGTACAGGAAGCTCCTCCTCTTTATTCCTCACAAACACTTCCTGTACGAGATGAAGAGACTGCAGAGGAAACGTTTTTATAGAAGGTTCATTACTCACCTGGGCTGATCTGTACAGGAAGCTCCGCCTCTTTATTCCTGACAAACACTTCCTGTACGAGATGAAGCGACTGCAGAGGAAACGTTTCTATAGAAGGTTTATTACTCACCTGGGCTGATCTGTACAGGAAGCTCCGCCTCTTTATTCCTGACAAACACTTCCTGTACGAGATGAAGCGACTACAGAGGAAACGTTTCTATAGAAGGTTTATTACTCACCTGGGCTGATCTGTACAGGAAGCTCCTCCTCTTTATTCCTGACAAACACTTCCTGTACGAGACGAAGCGACTACAGAGGAAACGTTTCTATAGAAGGTTTATTACTCACCTGGGCTGATCTGTACAGGAAGCTCCTCCTCTTTATTCCTGACAAACACTTCCTGTACGAGACGAAGCGACTACAGAGGAAACGTTTCTATAGAAGGTTTATTACTCACCTGGGCTGATCTGTACAGGAAGCTCCTCCTCTTTATTCATCACACACACTTCCTGTACGAGACAAAGCGACTACAGAGCAAACGTTTCTATAGAAGGTTTATTACTCACCTGGGCTGATCTGTACAGGAAGCTCCTCCTCTTTATTCCTGACAAACACTTCCTGTACGAGACGAAGCGACTGCATAGGAAACGTTTCTATAGGTTTATTACTCACCTGGGCTGATCTGTACAGGAAGCTCCTTCTCTTTATTCCTGACAAACACTTCCTGTATGAGATGAAGCGACTGCACAGGAAACGTTTCTATAGAAGGTTTATTACTCACCTGGGCTGATCTGTACAGGAAGCTCCTCCTCTTTATTCCTGACACACACTTCCTGTACGAGATGAAGCGACTGCAGAGGAAACGTTTCTATAGAAGGTTTATTACTCACCTGGGCTGATCTGTACAGGAAGCTCCTCCTCTTTATTCCTGACAAACACTTCCTGTACGAGATGAAGCGACTACAGAGGAAACGTTTCTATAGAAGGTTTATTACTCACCTGGGCTGATCTGTACAGGAAGCTCCTCCTCTTTATTCCTGACAAACACTTCCTGTACGAGACAAAGCGACTACAGAGGAAACGTTTCTATAGAAGGTTTATTACTCACCTGGGCTGATCTGTACAGGAAGCTCCTCCTCTTTATTCCTGACAAACACTTCCTGTACGAGACTAAGCGACTACAGAGGAAACGTTTCTATAGGTTTATTACTCACCTGGGCTGATCTGTACAGGAAGCTCCTCCTCTTTATTCATCACACACACTTCCCCTTCCTCAGTTTTCTCTTTCATAATTATATTGTCTGCAGGGTCTGTGAAAGAAGACAAGAGTGACGCCCATGTGCCGAGACATGTGTGACATGTGCAAGACATGTGTGACATGCGACTGTCCACCGGTAATAGGTAAACCTTCATTTATTACTCACCTGGGCTGATCTGTAGAGGAAGCTCCTCCTCCTTCACATGTGTTTCCTCCTCCCCCTTCACAGATGTGTCCTCCGCCTCCTCCTTCACAGGTGTTTCCTCCTCCCCCTTCACAGATGTGTCCTCCGCCTCCTCCTCCACAGGTGTTTCCTCCTCCCCCTTCACAGATGTGTCCTCCGCCTCCTCCTCCACAGGTGTTTCCTCCTCCACCTCAGTTGTCACATTAGTCATGGCAAAGCCTCGGGGGTCTGTGAATTAGGAGTAAGAACGTTATAGTGAGTATGTCAGGGTATGGGTATTGGGGGGGCGGGGCATGGAAAAGGTGACTGTCATGAATCCAGATCGGAATTCGATCGTAATGCAAACAATCATTTACCCCCACACACGTGTCTTTGGGAAAAGCCGCCACCACTGGCCCTAATAGCCAGACACAGATCTAAAGCTAAGATCTCACCTTATGCAGCTAATATACCCAATCACACGATAAGGTCCTAGGCCTGACTATACAGCTATGGTATAGCTAAATGTCACACCCCGATTTACCGATTGTAAAGTGATCTCACACCCCCAGACCGGCACTAGTAGCGATAGGCAAGCACACAGGGCACAAGATTTAGCAAACATACAATGTCCCTCCTGAAGTTTAGCGGGTTAGCACACAGAAGACCACTTTATAAATCTTTAGGATTTAATTCACCCATAAGGGGCAGTGCATGTAAAACAAAGATGTACAATAAAAATAACAGACATACAATATACGGCAAGATGCTTATAAAATAAAAGGGAGAAATAAACAGAAATCCGTTACTTCCTGTGAAGATAATGTCCTGCTGTGAGGGGTACACGGAAAGTAATGATAACAGCCTACTTATTAGAAGCAATCCCCTGTCATGTCCTCTGTGCCCATCTCTCTCATATAATGTCCTGCTGTGAGGGGTACACGGAAAGTAATGATAACAGCCACTTATTGGAAGCAATCCCCTGGCATGTCATGTCCTCTGTGCCCATCTCTCTCATATAATATCCTGCTGTGAGGGGTACACGGAAAGTAATGATAACAGCCTACTTATTAGAAGCAATCCCCTGGCCTGTCATCTGTGCCCATCTCTCTCATATAATGTCCTGCTGTGAGGGGTACACGGAAAGTAATGATAACAGCCTACTTATTAGAAGCAATCCCCTGGCATGTCATCTGTGCCCATCTCTCTCATATAATGTCCTGCTGTGAGGGGTACACGGAAAGTAATGCTAACAGCCTACTTATTAGAAGCAATCCCCTGGCCTGTCATGTCATCTGTGCCCATCTCTCTCATATAATGTCCTGCTGTGAGGGGTATATGGAAAGCAATGATAACAGCCTACTTATTAGAAGCAATCCCCTGGCATGTCATATCCTCTGTGCCCATCTCTCTCATATAATGTCCTGCTGTGAGGGGTACATGGAAAGTAATGATAACAGCCACTTATTAGAAGCAATCCCCTGGCATGTCATGTCATCTGTGCCCATCTCTCTCATATAATGTCCTGCTGTGAGGGGTACACGTAAAGTGATGATAACAGCCTGCTTATTAGAAGCAATCCCCTGGCATGTCATGTCATCTGTGCCCATCTCTCCCATATAATGTCCTGCTGTGAGGGGTACATGGAAAGTAATGATAACAGCCACTTATTAGAAGCAATCCCCTGGCATGTCATGTCATCTGTGCCCAACTCTCTCATATAATGTCCTGCTGTGAGGGGTACACGGAAAGTAATGATAACAGCCTACTTATTAGAAGCAATCCCCTGGCATGTCATGTCATCTGTGCCCATCTCTCTCATATAATGTCCTGCTGTGAGGGGTACACGGAAAGTAATGATAACAGCCTACTTATTAGAAGCAATCCCCTGGCATGTCATCCCATCTGTGCCCGTCTCTCTCATACCATTTTGTGATTACTCACCTGTAAAATGGGTATTATAAGTATGTCACACACCCCGCTTCAGGTTACTTAAATCCTTAAGCATGGGTTATACTCACCGCTAGGTGGCAGTCTTGCAGAGAAGTCCAGAAAAAGACAAGCCCCTCCCGGTCTATACATACCTGGTACCTCCTAACAAATCCCCAGTAATTCAAACAGCAATAAGACAATGTACCAGGAAAAAAACCAACGGTAACCCTCAAATATAACAAAAAAGCTTCACCATATAAAGAACCAGGATACCAAAAAGGGCGGGTGAAGCGGGGTGTGTGACATACTTATAATACCCATTTTACAGGTGAGTAATCACAAAATGGTATTATTCTAAGTATGTCACACACCCCGCTTCAGGTTACTTAAATCCTTAAGCATGGGACATCCAACAGCAGTGTCCAAAAAGGGCGGGTATCCAACCAGGCAATAATGCAGAAACTCAAACCACTGCAGCCTGCAGAACCTTGCGGCCAAAAACAGCATCCGCTGAAGCCCGCACATCAACCTTGTAAAACTTGGAAAAAGTGTGAACAGAAGACCAAGTAGCAGCCTTACAAACTTGATCAACAGAAGCCTGGTGCTGAAAGGCCCAGGACGCTCCAACCGCACGAGTAGAATGAGCAGTAACACGAAAAGGGGGATCCTTCCCCTTGGCAGAGTAGGCTCCAACAATCGCCTGACGAATCCATTTACTGATGGAAGACTTAGCCAGAGCCAAACCCTTCCTAGCCCCACAGGGCACCACGAAAAAGGCATCAGTCTTACGAAAAGAAGACGTAATACGCAAATAGTACTTGACACAACGTACCACATCCAAACAATGCAACGCCCTCTCCTTTTCATTCCCAGGCCTAGGACACAAGGAGGGAAGAACAATGTCCTGATTCAGATGAAAAGCAGAAACCACTTTAGGGAGAAAGTCTGGCTTGAAACGAAAAACCACTTTGTCCTGATGTTTCTCAAAATAAGGAGCCTGAATAGACAAGGCTGCCAACTCCGAAACACGCCGAACCGAAGTGATGGCCACCAAAAAGACAACCTTCTGAGTCAGAGTAGAAAGAACAATATCCTGCAAAGGCTCAAAAGGAGGAGCCTGAAGAGCAGAAAGGACCAAATTCAAATCCCAAACAGGGAGCAAAGGCTTCCTAGGAGGCCGCAGATGCGAAACCCCCTGGAAAAAAGTCTTGACCAAAGAATGGAGAGCAAAAGACCTCTGAAAAAAGATAGACAAGGCCGAAACCTGCCCCTTCAAGGTACTAAGCTGCAGGCCAGAGTCCAGCCCAGATTGAAGAAATTCCAAAATCCTAGAGATAGAAAAGACCCGGCAGGGCAAAGATCTCGCCTCACACCAATCAATATAAGATCTCCAAGCCCTATAATAGATGGAAGAAGAGGATCTCTTCCTGGCACTAATAAGAGTCCGAATGACCGAATCCGAAAGACCTTCCTCCTTCAAGATGCAGGTTTCAGCAGCCAAGCCGTCAAAGCCAGCGTTGGTAAACTGGGGTAACACAGTAGACCCTGAGTGAGAAGATCCGGCCGAAGAGGCAGCTCGAACTGATCCACTGCCAGACGAACGATGTCTGCGAACCACACCCGTCTTGGCCACCTTGGAGCCACGAGAATGGCGGGAACTCCTTCCAGAACCAGCTTTCGCAGTACCCTGCCTAGCATGGGAATCGGAGGAAACAGATAAAGAAACCCCAGGTCCCTCCAGCTCAGGGCCATGGCATCCGCCGCCAGAGCCAGAGGATCCTGAGACAGCGACACGAAAGTCGGGAGCTTGTGATTGTGACGAGAGGCAAACACATCCCCCTCCGGCGTCCCCCACCGGAGACAAAGCGACCGAAACACCTGGGGATGGAGAGACCATTCCCCCCGGCGGGAAGAGCACCTGCTCAGAAAGTCCGCCTCCGTGTTCTCCACTCCTGGAATGTACACTGCCGAGATGCAAGGAACATGAGTCTCCGCCCAAACTAGAATCAGAGACACCTCTCTGTGGGCACCCAGACTGCGAGTCCCTCCTTGGTGATTGATGCAAGCAACCGCCGTCCGATTGTCCGACCAAACCTGAACCGGCAGGCCCTGTAAATGCTGCGTCAAGTGAGACAGAACCAACCTGATGGCTCTCAACTCCAGAACATTGATGGGCAAGTGGGCTTCCTGAGGACCACACCGCCCCCGGAAGATCCTTCCAGAAACCTCCCCATCCTGACAAACTGGCGTCCGTGGTGACAGTTTCCCAAAGCGGTGTAAAAAATAACCTGCCCTTCAGAAGATTGTCCGAGACCATCCACCACAGAAGAGACTGCCGAACCCGAGGGGACATCCGGAAGGACCGATCCAACGACCGCAGTCGCCGGTCCCAAGACGCCAAAAGATGAAGCTGAAGCGTCCTCGTGTGAAACTGCGCGAAGGGAACTGCCTCGAACGAGGCCACCATCAACCCCACCAGTCTCATCCCTAGCCGGATGGACGGGCGAGGATTGGAAAGAAGAAGCTGAGCCAACTCCTGAATCAAAAGGACCTTGGCCTGAGGGAGAAAAACTGTCCAAGGACATCCCCAGAAAAGTCACCACCCTGGCCGGAACCAGAGAGGACTTGGGGTAGTTGATCACCCAGCCGAACCTCTCCAACATAGACACCACCATGCCGGTGTCCCCTTCCGCTTGACTGAAGGAAGGCGCCATGATGAGAAGATCGTCCAGGTAAGGCACAATGCGAATCCCCTGAGCTCTGAGCAGGGCCATCACTCCCGCCAACACCTTGGTGAACACTCTCGGAGCCGAGGTGAGGCCGAAAGGAAGAGCTACAAACTGGAAATGCCGAACCTCCACCACAAAGAGAAGAAACCTCTGATGAGCCGGAAAAATCGGAATGTGAAGGTATGCATCCTTGATGTCTATGGACGTCCTAAAGTCCCCCTGCCGGAGCGAACCGATCGCAGACTGCAGGGTTTCCATGCGGAACTTCCGGGGACGAATAAACCGGTTGAGAAACTTCAAATCCAGGATGGGACGGAACGACCCATCCTTTTTGGGTACAGTGAAGAGATTGGAATAATACCCGCGCCCCACCTCCGAAAGAGGGACCGGGCAGATGACTGCCAATTCCAGAAGATTCCTTACCGCTGCCAGGAGCCCCTGCGCGGCCAAAGGATCTGAAGGGACACGAGACCTGAAAAACCTTGGAGGAGGGCGGGACTCGAACTCCAGCTGGTAACCGACCGACACCACCTCCCGGATCCACCTGTCCGAGACCTCCTGGTCCCATACCCGGGAGAAGAGTCGCAACCGTCCCCCCACCCGTACGGGTGAGGGCGCCCCCTCATTGCTGAGCGGGCTTGGCGGCTGGCTTGGCGCCCCAGGCGTGAACGGGACGGCCACGGCCTCTACCCCTATTCCAATTGACGCCCCTGGAGGCCGAGAAGCCCGCACCCCTGCCGGCTCTGGCTCCCCGAAAGGACGGATTGAAGGGGGCCGCCCCCCCGAAAGGAACGGCGAAATTTCTTGCGCTGAGGTAACCTACCTCCACTGTCTCAACCACACTGAGCGGCGAATAGCCACCAACAGAGCAGTAGCCCTGCCACACATCAACATGGCATCATCCTGAGCGGCCAGAATAAACGACAAGAAGGATTCACAACGCTTAAGAGCAAGAAACTCATCACCGGTAGGCTCAAGATCCACACATAAGTCCCTGACAATAGACCTAACCGCCAATGTCAAAAGTGCCGAAGCACAAACAGGCCTCAAAACTGAACCCGCATAGACAAAACCATGGCGGGCCAGCTGATCAATCCGGCGATCCTCGCCGTCCTTGAGAGAAGTCGTGTCAGAAGAATGTACAACCGCCGTATTAGACAGTCCCAAGACCGGAGCATCCACCTCGGGAGGGACAGCCCAACGCTTCATCAAGTCCGCCGGAAAAGGATATTTTCTATCCCAGCTAGGCGGTACCCCTACGAGACGCGTAGGTTGCTCCCATTGCTTAAGGACAACGTCCTCGAAATGCTGTTGACTGGGAAACTCCAAGCGCTGCTTGGACACCCCAAAAAGCTGACCCTTAGGCCGAGGAGCAACTTCAGGAGGATCCAAATCCAAAACCTCAAACATTTGGGCCAAAATGGAAGGTGTATCAGGAACGGGACCTTCAGCCTGGTCCCCCTCAGCGCCCAGCAACTGCTGGCCCTCCGGATCCTCTAATTCCTCAACGAGCTCACCCTCTTCAAGGGGACGATCTGGCCAATCCAGCTCCTCAACAACCTCCCCATCGGAGTCCGGCGGAGGCGGAGATAGATATTTTCGCTTAGCCGGAACCTTCTGAGCGGCCATGGCGGAAAACATTTTCTCGAGGCTGGCCAAGCGGGCGCACACCTCAGATTGCGAATCCCCACCCATGACAACGTCACACGGGGTCCGGAACAGGTAGGGAGGGGAGGGAGATGGCGCGGCCGATGAGGTACCAGGCACCGGGGTGCCGGACTGGCGCTCAATGTTCCGCTGTGCACATGGAATACAACACCCCCCATACAGCCTGGATTGTCCCGAGGACCATTTCCGGTATCTTTGGCAGCCTCCATATGGTGAAATTTATGGTATTCGCAGAACCCAGGGATTTACGCAGTAAGCGACCCGGGATGCCCCTTTACCTACAATATATATGTATATTTAGATAGCCCTGACCATGGGAATTTTGCAGAAAAAATATATCCCAATAAAGAGTGTAATGCCAAAAAACCCCAACTAGCCAGGTATATAAGACCGGGAGAGCCCTGTAGGATGGGGTCCCAGGATCTGAAAAACAGAAACAAAAGACAACAATCATTCCAGGCACAACACACACAGAAAATACAGTGCTCATAAAACCAGGCCGTCCCCCCCCCCCCTTTAACCCCAAAATACTGGTTAATAGCCCTGCCAACACCCCCAAATAGTGGGGGCGAGGGGGAGGAGAGGGGGGGGGAGGTGAAATAATCAATTGTAGGCTAATAGTAATAATAATAATCACCGCGGGGCTAGAATCAGACCCCGTCATTAAGAACAAGCAGAGCCTACCTGGGGAACAACTGCTTCTTCTTCTTCCGCGGCGAAAATGGCGGCTCCTGCCAGAACACAGGCACCCGCACCGCCAAGGAGAGACGAGGGGCAGGCCCTTAGAAACGCGGGAGCCACAGTGGCCCCGCCCCCTCCCAACCGGCCAATCACGGCGCGGGCTGCGCAAGACGCGGTCCCGCCCCTCTCCTATGCCGCCGAGCAGCGGACGCCAGCGGAGATGGCGCCCGCATACCCCATCAGACGGACCGGCGGCACATAACCGCCCGGTCCCACACAGCACACACAAACGCAAAGGCGGAGGCCAAGCACAATAACAGTCACACGCCGCGAGCGCCGGGAAGGACCTCGGCACTCCACATCCAGGCGGGCCGCCCACCGCAATTCCTCACAGGAATACCGGCGAGAACGGGTGCCAAAACATGGCGCCCTCCAAGTTACCCCCATCATGAGGCAACCTCTAAACGGCGGGCCGGCGACACACGCCCAACCCGCCCATAAGTAAAATAAAGGCAGAGGCTGGAACCAAACATGAGGTATCAGTCAGGAAGGACGGGCAGGCCAGCGCGCACAGGCCACCCGTCCCAGCACACACTCACACACACACACAGTCAAGCACATTAAAAAGCCATTCTTAACTGGGAAGGAAATATAACCTCTGTACTACATCTGAAAAGGCTCTACCCGATGAGCCAGCTACTTAAAGTGATATGAGTGTAAGGGCATCCCACGTCCGGATCACCACTCCGGAAAACCGAGCGGAGGAGCTAATCTCCTAGGCACCTAAAGTGCCATCTACCCTTGCCCAGCCTACAGCCTAAGCTGGGAGGCTACCAGATAAACAAGGGGATTAACACAAAAGAACCGGGCAGAAATAGACCATGGGGGGGGGGGGGGCGGGGTGTTACCCCGGCTACCTGCAAGCAGGAGACTTTCTTCTGTCTTGTCGCCATCTTGCAGAGAAGAACACTGGGGAATTGTTAGGAGGTACCAGGTATGTATAGACCGGGAGGGGCTTGTTGTTTTCTGGACTTCTCTGCAAGACTGCCACCTAGCGGAGAGTATAACCCATGCTTAAGGATTTAAGTAACCTGAAGCGGGGTGTGTGACATACTTAGAATAGTAATGATATCAGCCTACTTATTAGAAGCAATCCCCTGGCATGTCATGTCATCTGTGACCATCTCTCTCATATTTAAACTGGTTATAGGGGCGGGCAGCATGCTGGATGTAGCCAATCGGGTATCAGGGGAGTTCCATTATGCTTTAATGTCCATTTTCTTTTGAAGAGAGGTGTGCAGCAAATGTCTCGTTCACTGCTTTGTAGTCTTGTAGTAAGTAGATGTCAATTACCCCATAGGGAGGTGTCACCTGACAGGAGGCTTATTTAGTGCAGGGCTGTAAAGTGTCTTGTTCTTCTGTCCTGTCATATGTAAATGGCTTCCTGTTGCACCTCCAGACAAATGTACGAGCAGACTTCTAATTGACAAGTTGTGTTTAACAACCATAGTTTTGGTCATATTTTTCTCTGGCCATATATTTTATATATCACCACAGTGACCATTAGCATAACACCGCCCCCTGTACTGCAATTAGTCCTCTCTTACCCTGTGATGGGAGGAGATGATGACCCTCCATCATGACGTCCTTGTAAAGCTCCTTGTGTCTTCTAACTCCTCCCCCTCCTCTGTGGGCGGGCACTGGGAATAGTGGCAGCTCTATATGTAACTCCTCCCCCTCCTGTGTGGGCGGGCACTGGGAATAATGGCCGCTCTGTAGAGGTCACACTGGAAGAAACCATGTAACATCCAATCACATCCTCTGCAGTGTCAGAGATATAGAAGATATAGAGAGACAACTTACATCACCACAGAGTAATAACAGCTTCATCCTCTACTGGGGTGTCCTTGTAACTCCTCCCCCTCCTCTGTGGGCGGGGCATTATTACAAGTGCCCGCCCACAAAGGAGAAACCAGATAACATCCAATCACATCCTCTGCAGTGTCTTGGTGAATGGTATAGGTGGCAGAGCGAATAGCATAGGGGGAGGGGTCAATGGCATTCTTCATGTAAATGACATCATTCTCCGTCTACGTCATTCACTCCACCCACACCCACCATAAACCCCTCCCCCTGACATTAACCCCTCCCCCTGGCATTAACCCCTCTCCCACAAACTCCTCCCTATTAGCTATCAACCCCTCCCCCTAACATTAACCCCTCCCCATACACCATGAACCCCTCCCCCTGACATTAAACCCTCCCCATTCCCTATTAACCCCTCCCCCTGGCATTACCCCTCCCCATTAACCCCTCCCCTGGCATTAACCCCTCCCACTGGCATTAACCCCTCCCCACAAACTCCTCCCCATTCCCCACTAACCCCTCCCCTGACATTAACCCCTCCCCATTCCCTATAACCCTCCCCATTCCCCATTAACCCTCCCCATTCCCCATTAACCCTCCCCATTCCCCATTAACCCCTCCGCCTGACATTAACCCCTCCCCCTGACATTAACCCCCCCATTCCCCATTAACCCTCCCCATTCCCCATTAACCCTCCCCATTCCCCATTAACCCTCCCCATTCCCCATTAACCCCTCCGCCTGACATTAACCCCTCCCCCTGACATTAACCCCCCCATTCCCCATTAACCCTCCCCATTAACCCCTCCCCCTGACATTAACCCCTCCCCTGACATTAACCCCTCCCCTGACATTAACCCCTCCCCATTCCCTATTAACCCTCCCCATTCCCCATTAACCCTCCCCATTAACCCCTCCCCCTGAAATTAACCCCTCCCCATTTCCCAGTAACCCCTCCCCATTTCCCATTAACCCCTCCCCCTGACATTAACCCCTCTCCCTGACATTAACCCCTCTCCCTGACATTAACCCCTCCCCATTCCCCACTAACTCCTCCCCCTGACATTAACCCCTCCCCATTCCCCACTAACCCCTCCCCCTGACATTAACCCCTCCCCATTCCCACTAACCTCTCCCCCTGACATTAACCCCTCCCCACTAACTCCTCCCCTGTCAACCCCTCCCCATTCCCACTAACCCCTCCCCCTGACATTAACCCCTCCCCCTGACATTAACCCCTCCCCATTCCCCACTAACCCCTCCCCTGACATTAAGCCTCCACATTTCCCATTAACCCCTCCCCTGACATTAACCCCTCCCCATTCCCTATTAACCCCTCCCCCTGACATTAACCCCTCCCCATTCCCTATTAACCCCTCCCCGACATTAACCCTCTCCATTCCCACTAACCCCTCCCCCTGACATTAACCCCTCCCCATTCCCTATTAACCCCTCCCCGACATTGACCCCTCCCCATTAACCCCTCCCCATTAACCCCTCCCCATTCCCCACTAACCCCTCCCCCTGACACTAACCCCTCCCCATTCCCCACTAACCCCTCCCCCTGACATTAACCCCTCCCCATTCCCCACTAACCCCTCCCCCTGACATTAACCCCTCCCCATTCCCCACTAACCCCTCCCCCTGACATTAACCCCTCCCCATTCCCCACTAACCCCTCCCCCTGACATTAACCCCCCCCGACACTAACCCCTCCCCCTGACACTAACCCCTCCCCATTCCCCACTAACCCCTCCCCCTGACACTAACCCCTCCCCATTCCCCACTAACCCATCCCCCTGACATTAACCCCTCCCCATTCCTCACTAACCCCTCCCCCTGACATTAACCCCTCCCCCTGACATTAACCCCTCCCCATTCCCACTAGCCCCTCCCCCTGACATGAACCCCTACTCATTCCCCACTAACCCCTCCCCCTGACATTAACTCCTCCCCCTGACATTAACCCCTCCCCATTCCCACTAACCTCTCCCCCTGACATTAACCCCTCCCCACTAACCCCTCCCCTGTCATTAACCCCTCCCCATTCCCACTAACCCCTCCCCCTGACATGAACCCCTACTCATTCCCCACTAACCCCTCCCCCTGACATTAACTCCTCCCCCTGACATTAACCCCTCCCCATTCCCCACTAACCCCTCCCCTGACATTAAGCCTCCACATTTCCCACTAACCCCTCCCCCTGACACTAACCCCTCCCCATTCCCCACTAACCCCTCCCCCTGACATTAACCCCTCCCCATTCCCACTAGCCCCTCCCCCTGACATGAACCCCTACTCATTCCCCACTAACCCCTCCCCCTGACATTAACTCCTCCCCCTGACATTAACCCCTCCCCATTCCCCACTAACCCCTCCCCTGACATTAAGCCTCCACATTTCCCATTACCCCTCCCCTGACACTAACCCCTCCCCATTCCCCACTAACTCCTCCCCCTGACATTAACCCCTCCCCATTCCCCACTAACCCCTCCCCCTGACATTAACCCCTCCCCATTCCCCACTAACCCCTCCCCCTGACACTAACCCCTCCCCATTCCCCACTAACCCCTCCCCTGACATTAAGCCTCCACATTTCCCATTACCCCTCCCCTGACACTAACCCCTCCCCATTCCCCACTAACCCCTCCTCCTGACATTAACCCCTCCCCATTCCCACTAACTCCTCTCCCTGACATTAACCCCTCCCCCACTAACCCCTCCCCTGTCATTAACCCCTC
Organism: Gastrophryne carolinensis; assembly: GCA_027917425.1. Classification (NCBI taxonomy): domain Eukaryota; kingdom Metazoa; phylum Chordata; class Amphibia; order Anura; family Microhylidae; genus Gastrophryne; species Gastrophryne carolinensis. The sequence goes on from CM051234.1 coordinate 2,306,156, forward strand.
CCCATTCTCCACTAACCCCTCCCCCTGTCATTAACCCCTCCCCCACTAACCCCTCCCCCTGACACTAACCCCTCCCGCTGAAATTAACCCCTCCCCATTCCCCACTAACCCCTCCCCCTGACATTAACCCCTCCCCATTCCCACTAACCCCTCCCTCTGACACTAACCCCTCCCCATTCCCCACTAACCCCTCCCGCTGACATTAACCCCTCCCCATTCCCACTAACCTCTCCCCCTGACATTAACCCCTCCCCTTTCCCCACTAACCCCTCCCCCTGTCATTAACCCCTCCCCATTCCCAATAACCCCTCCCCCTGACACTAACCCCTCCCCCGGCCAGCAGCACCAGGGCCCTGGTTACACCTCAGACGCATCTTCCCGGCAACGCGCCAGCCAATCAGCTCACACTATGGGGGTTGTGACGTCACACGGGCTGGTGAGGTGGATACGGCGCATGCGCCGCACTTCTCCATGTACCCGATACACGTCCCAGAGATGAGGCAATAGCCTTGTGGTTCCTGTTTAATTACTGAGGTGACGTCATAGCCGGGTCACTCACCTCACAGCGAAGCTCCCCAGCCTGTGTAACGGAAACTACCGGGAAAAGGAAGCGGAACTAGAGTCACGCCCTGTCTTAGGTTCGAGAAAATCGGCGGCCATTTTGTTGTAGTCCGGCCTCTGGGTCGCAGCTGTTTTGCGTTAGCATCTCACCGACGTCGGCCATTTTGTTGTAGTCCGGTCCTTCGTTCGCGGCCGTTTCGCGTTGATGTCTCAACGATGTCGGCCATTTTGTTGTAGTCCGGTCCTTCGTTCGCGGCCGTTTCGCGTTAGTGTCTCAGCGATGTCGGCCATTTTGTTGTAGTCCGGTCCTTCGTTCGCGGCCGTTTCACGTTAGCGTCTCAGCGACGTCACACGGGCTGGTGAGGTGGATACGGCGCATGCGCCGCACTTCTCCATGTACCCGATACACGTCCCAGAGATGAGGCAATAGCCTTGTGGTTCCTGTTTAATTACTGAGGTGACGTCATAGCCGGGTCACTCACCTCACAGCGAAGCTCCCCAGCCTGTGTAACGGAAACTACCGGGAAAAGGAAGCGGAACTAGAGTCACGCCCTGTCTTAGGTTCGAGAAAATCGGCGGCCATTTTGTTGTAGTCCGGCCTCTGGGTCGCAGCTGTTTTGCGTTAGCATCTCACCGACGTCGGCCATTTTGTTGTAGTCCGGTCCTTCGTTCGCGGCCGTTTCGCGTTGATGTCTCAGCGATGTCGGCCATTTTGTTGTAGTCCGGTCCTTCGTTCGCGGCCGTTTCGCGTTAGTGTCTCAGCGATGTCGGCCATTTTGTTGTAGTCCGGTCCTTCGTTCGCGGCCGTTTCACGTTAGCGTCTCAGCGACGGTGGCCATTTTGTTGTAGTCCTTTCCTTGGGTCGCGCCATTTACGTCTCAGCTGCACGCGGGGACGTCGGCCATTTTTTTGTAGCCCGCCGGTCACCTGATAGCGGCGCCACATGCGAATATTAGAAAGTCCTGACTCCTCCTCTTTAGCTGTGACATGTAGGGGGCGGGGACTTAGGAATAATCACTAATATTAGTTACGGGCGGGACTGTTACCTGTTGATAGGGATGTGGGCGGGGCTGGTGCTTCTGGCCCCGCCCCCACCAGCACTCCTCAGTCCTCGCCTTTATTCCTTGCTGCCAGAGATAACAGCTCCTGTGATTGGCTGACGAGGTCACGTGGTTTGTGTAGCTCTGCTATGTGCAACCTCCTGGATATCAGCACATGCAGCGTAACATCCCTGATGACGTCATCGGCCCTGAGCTCGCTGATTGGACGAGCGGCTGCACATGCTCTGTAGAGTGTAAGAAAGAAAAGGTAAGAAAAAGAGAGGAAGGAAGAAGCAGAAGAAAAAAGAGAAGAAATGCAGAAAGAAGGGAAGGAAAGAGAAAACAAAAAAGAGAGAGAAGGAAAGCTGAGAAAGCGATAGAATAAAGCAATCGGAGAGAGTGGAAAGAGAGAGGCCGGGAAGAAGGGAAAAGAAAGAGAAGAACACAGCAAGAAAGGTGGGAATGGAAGAATGTAAGAAAGAAAAGGTGAGGAAAAGAGAAGAAATGCAAAAAGGAGGGAAGAGAAGGAGGGAAAAGAGGAAGGAAAGAGAAAACAAAAGAGAGAGAGAGAGAGAAGGAAAGCTGAGAAAGAGAGAGAGGCTGGGAAAAGGCAGAAGAAAAAGAAAGAAAAAAAACTGAGAAAGGTAGAAAGGGAAGAATGTAAGAAAGAAAAGGTGAGAAAATGAGAGGAAGGAAGGAAAGAGTGGGAGAAGAAAAAAGAGAAGAAATGCAGAAAGAAGGGAAGGAAAGAAAAAACAAAAGAGAGAGAGGGTGACACAGATATGCAGGAAAAGAATGCTGGCTAAATGGACCGACACCCAGCTGGATCCGATCCAATCCCTCCTCGCGGGGCATCAAAAATCGGGAGCCCCCCAGGTCGCCCCATACACTTACCTTAATCCCAGTTCAACACGCTTCTCTCTAGCAGGGTCAGGCATTTATGAATGGCCAGCGCGCTCCATTAGAGGGAAGCGCGAGATGCGTCCGCCAGTGCGCTCGGAGCCGCTGAGGTTTGACGCGCATAGCTCGGCGGTTCTCGAGCTCGCTGATTGGACGAGCGGCCGCGCATGTGCCGTAGGAGCGGGGTGAGGCAAGTTGATCTGGGCATTCTGGGGGTGGTCTAGGTACAAGCCAGGGTTGTAAACAAGTGTCAGTCCAAGGTAGAAGATGCAGTGGTCGAGGTACAAGCTAGAGTCGAGGTTAGAACAGGCATTGTAAACAAATGTCAGTCCAAGGTAGTAAATGCAGATGCCATGGTTGAGGTACGAGCCAGGGCTGTAAACAAAGGTCAGTCCAAGGTAGTAAATGCAGATGCCATGGTTAAGGTACAGGCCAGGGCTGTAAACAAAGGTCAGTCCAAGGTAGCAGATACCGTGGTTGAGGTACGAGCCAGGTTCGTGATCAAAGGTCAGTCCAAGGTAGAAGATGCAGTGGTCAAGGTACAAGCCAGGGGTTGTAAACAAATGTCAGTCCAAGGTAGCAAATGCAGATACCATGGTTGGGGTACAAACCGAAGTCATGATCAAAAAGTCCAAGGTAGCAGATGCCATGGTTGAGGTACACGCCAGGGCCGTAAACAAAGGTCAGTCCAAGGTAGCAGATACCGTGGTTGAGGTACGAGCCAGGTTCGTGATCAAAGGTCAGTCCAAGATAGAAGATGCAGTGGTCAAGGTACAAGCCAGGGGTTTTAAACAAATGTCAGTCCAAGGTAGCAAATGCAGATACCATGGTTGGGGTACAAACTGGAGTCATGATCAAAAGTCAGTCCAAGGTAGCAGATGCCATGGTTGAGGTACAAGCCAGGGCCGTAAACACAAAGGTCACTCCAAGGTAGAAGATGCGGTGGTCAAGGTTAGAGTAGAGGTTGTAAACAAAGGTCAGTCAAAGGTAGCAAATGCAGATGCTGTGGATGAGCTACAGGGGCTCATAAACAAAGGTTTATCCAAGGTAGCATATACTGTGGTTGAGGTACAAGTCGGGGGTCAAGGTTAGAACAGGGGTTGTAAACAAATGTCAGTCCAAGGTAGCAAACGCAGATGCCGTGGTTGAAGTACAAGCCAGGCTCGTAAACAAAGGTTAGTCCAAAGTAGCAAATACTGTGGTTGAGGTACAAGCCAGAGTCGTGATCAAAGGTTAGTCCAAGGTAGCAGATGCAGTGGTCGAGGTACAAGCGAGAGTCAAGGTTAGAGCAGGGATTGTAAACAAAGGTCATTTCAAGGTAACAAATGCAGATGTGGTGATCAAGGTATGAGCCAGGGTTGTAAACAAAGGTCAGTCCAAGGTAGATGTGGTGGTCAAGGTAGCCAGAGTCGAGGTTAGAGCAGGGGTTGTAAACAAATGTCAGCCCAAGGTAGCAAATGCAGATTCCGTGGTTGAGGTACAAGCCGGACCCGTAAACAAAGGTCAGTCCAAGGTAAGAGATGCGGTGGTCAAGGTACGAGCCAGGGTTGTAAACAAAGGTCAGTTCAAGGTAGAAGATGCAGATGAACAAGCTGCTGCCTCCTTAACCCTTCTAGTGCCAGCTACGTGACTCTCACGTAGCTGCCTCTCCAACCGTTAAGTGCCAGCTACGTGAGACTCACGTAGCTGACTTTAGAGGCCCATAAAAAAAAAGTATAAAACACACAGACTTACCTTACCCCTCATTTGATAGGGCCAGCGATTCTGTACAAGAATCAGCTGTTTGATTTTCGCCCCCGGGCCTCTGATCTTCAGGAGGGGGCCCGGAATAGGCCCCCCGCCGGTGCCGACATCTGCAAGAAAAAAAAAAAAAGTAAATGTCATTTACTCACCTCGCAGCGCGATGGCTCTCCCCGGGTCTTCTCTTCACCAGGGGGGGCTCCGATCCCCCCCCCCCCCCCGGGCTTTCCACGCTTCGGGTGAGGGCCCAGAAACAGGCCCTCACCATCCTCTTCGGCCGGCGCTGGCCCCGCCCCTAGCCCCGCCCACTTGATGTCATCCCGCTCCTCGGGTTACCGGCACCCGGGCTCCGTTCTGTCAGTTGTCGGTAGCGATCGGAGCAGGGAGGGTGGCAGGCAGGGTGGCTCTGATCTCCCTGCCTCCCTCCCTCCCTGCTCCGATCACTACCGACAACTGTCATCTGCAGCGGCACGGAACACTGGATGGGAGGTAAGTATAAGTAAAAAAAAGAATAATAAAATATTTTGTGTCTGTGTTTTTTTTACTTTTAACTATTTGTGAACTGGTAAGGGGTCCATGAGACCCCTTATACCAGTTCACAAGGCTCTGGGTATGGCAGGTCACATGCGGCAAGTGGGTGACTTGCCATAACCCCCAGCCCCCCATTACCTGCCTCCCCAACGGCCAGGGGGGGGCAGAAGGGCCCGGGCCACTTAGTGGTTATGTGGGCTAGTAGCCTGCAGGGCCAGGGGTCACCAACGCTGGCACCTGTGCCCTGTTCTACAAGCCCCCATAGCTGGTCCGGGTCGGTAATGCTGGGAGGGGGGACCCTACGTCATTTTTTTTTTAAATTAACCCCTTACAACTATACAATAATATTGCATAGTTGTATCCTATCTGAAATCTCCTAAACTGCTGTTTCAGTTTGGGGGAGTTTCCTGGGCAGGAAAGGGTGTCTACCAATACATATGTGGTAGCGTTGTAACCAGGAGAAATAGGGCTTTCACACGAAATAATATTTTATTATCAAATTACTATAACTTATTATCAAATTAGTATTACTTACATTTTTTATTACAAAAAAACACTACAAATTGCAAAAAAATTTTTGCACATTTTTCACCCAAAAGTATTGAGAATACACTAAAAAAAGGCCAAACAAGACATTTCATGTTGAAGCCCAGACTCTGCTGAAAAAAACAATATATAATTTTCCTGGAAATCCCTTCAAAAATCCAGGTTGAACATGTGTAGCGCAAAAACGTGAAAAGTAGTCTCGGTAGGCTCGCACTCAAAGGGTTAAATAGTGCTTAACGCCAATGTGCGCTTGGACATTGCGCGCATTTTGTGTGCTTGTCGGTATGCATTGGGTATACTCGTGCAGTAGCATGGTTACGGTTGAGACCCTTGGGTATCTTTCTGCACACATATTATGATTCCGAGGATCTTTCTGACAGGTGAAGAGCCCTTGAGCTACATTACATCATAGAGGGGGCACTCCCACACCGCTGCCCAGCGTGTTAGCAGTGCCCTGACTGGTGCTTGCTGGTTGTTTACAGCATCGCCCCCTCCTGCCCATAGCAAACTACAGCCACTGGAAGGCAGCTTACAGATACGGCAGACCCATCCATTTCTACATGAACAGATGAGGGAACAGTGATAAGTAACTTGGGTGGCATACTGCTATATGAGATAACTGCCAACAAATCACGTCATCAGTCGTTTGTGCTGAGTTTGGTTCCACTTAGCTACTCCATCAGGCGTTTTAACAAATATTTTAGAATTGCTCCAAGCTGAAGAAAATGATTCCTATTGCATGGTGGTAGTGGCCACCTCCTTTAGGCTAGGAGTGGGACAATTTATAGCACTAAAATGGATTAGAGCGCCAGGAAGTGGCACATGAAGAAGTCCATCACTTTGCAGGTAGTGGACTCCGCACCTTTCAAGGGACCTGATGGCTTGTGCCCATCCAAAGTGAGTCCTAAGCAGGCATTATTTCTCCAAAAAAGAAGTACCATAGCTGCACAGTCTCTTGGTCTCAAATCTGGTGTACTTCAGTGCCAACATGGTGCCATTCCAGCTAAGGGCAATATATGTCCATCACAGCCTAGTGAATTAGTGGTCCTTCCTGGGCCAGGTACTGCAGCAACTTGGCCAGGTTATAGCGGTGACCCCTCACCAACGAAACATCGGAACTGTTGTTAATAACAACAGGAGGAACATTGTGTCAGCAATACAACGTGGAGCGCCTGTTTCACCTTGATTGTAAACAGTTTCTTAACACTGTGGACAAGTGGACTAAATCAGTTGCTAAAAATGTCACGTAAACTGTGCACACACTGCCACTCGTATCGTGCAAGGAACACCCTCCTCAAGCTTTAAAGACAGCATTGCCTACCACATGATCGCATGATCTGGGCTGTTCAGACCCAGTGGAACTCCTCCCTCCATATGTTGGACTGCCTGTACAAGCAGAGAACGGTGATTAATGACTACCTCATGCAGCAGATGACCAGCCTTACACCGCAGTATGCTTTCCAACTGAGCCACTGGCAAATGATTTGTGATTGCTGAGACAGTTCGAGGAAGCCACTCTGCTCTTCAGCCGAGAAGACTACAGGCTTAACAATGATTTCGATGCTTCATGTACTGCAGGATGTCTTGCAACATCACGGTGGCGAGTGGATCCAGGCTAATGCTCACATGCACAACTAAGCCTAGAGCTGGATAAAGTGGTGGAAGAGGAGTAGGATCTCAACTCCCAGACTCTGTTCCCACCACTGGGTGGCGTATCTGGTGGAGATGAGCATCAGGAGCAGGAGGTAGTTCATGATGACCCCAGTACCACTGGCATTATTCAGTGGAGAGGACAGGCACGCGAGCCCCTCATGCAAATGGCTGCATGCTCATTTGTGCAGTAACATCTACGCTAAAGTACTTCGGCAGAGGGTTGACTGGTTGACTGGTGATATTGCTAGACCTTCTACTGCAAAATGTCCGAGAGGGATGCCAAAATGGCATACTACCATGCACTACTCTTTAGCTGGTTGGCCCGAGGGGGATCCTGTGCACTCACTCTTCACTCCCATGACTGCTAGAGGGGTGGGAGCAACAGCAGCAGTAGCCGAGCTAGCCATTTAAGCCTGAAGTCCGTGATGAGCAGTTTCATGCAGCCACTCACTGAGAAAATCTGCCAGCACCATATCAACACCACCAACCAGCAGCAAAACCCCCAAGTGGTGGCATATCTCAAATCCCCCCCCCCCCCTGTCCCGTGACAATATGGACCCATGGAATTCTTGGCAGGGAAATTGGACATCTGGCCACAGCATGCAGAGTTAGCCATGCCCATGCTGGCATGCGTAGTGTTCAGTGTGGTGGGGGATATTGTCCTCTCGGAGAACTCGGCTGCCGGGCTAAAATGTGTAGACCGTGACCTTCATAAAGATGAATCAGGTACAGAAAATGTCAGATTTTACCACCCCCGTTCCTGGTGCTACTGATCAGAGGATTGCAGAACCATGACTAATTTTTAGGCCCTGCATTGTGGTGCATTTTCATGTCAGCATGTTGTTATGGGCTCATCTTTACAAATGTTAGTGTCAGTGTGCCACTGCAGCTGCTGTCAAACTCCACTATATTACAACAGCCCTTTAGGGTAACTGATTCAGATGATGCTTCCATCTGTCACAGGCCTAAGGAGCTCAGGGAGACTGTTGCTGCTGTTACCCCTCTCCACTGGATGTTATAGACTGCTGCTAATACCCTCCTTAATTGGCCTTCACAAGCCTAGGGGCAAAGAGAAGCTGCTGCTGCTGTAACCCCAACCATTAGCTTTCATACGCCTTAGGGGCTCAGAGAGACTGCTGCAGGTGCTCCTGTTGCCATCCTCCAGTTGCTGGCATAGGCCCTATGGGCTCAGAGAGACTACTGCTGCTGTTGTCCTCCTTCACTGGCTTTCACAGGGGTTCAGAGAGGCTGCTGCTGTTACCCCTCTCCACTGGATGTTAGACACTGCTGCTAATACCCTCCTTCATTGGCTTTCACAGGCCTAGGGGCAAAGAGAAGCTACTGCTGCTGTAACCCCAACCACTGGCTTTCATATGCCTTAGGGGCTCAGAGAGACTGCTGCAGGTGCTTCTGTTGCCATCCTCCAGTTGCTGTTATAGGCCCTATGGGCTCAGAGAGACTACTGCTGCTGCTGTTGTCCTCCTTCACTGGCTTTCACAGGCATAGTGGCTCAGAGAGCAGGCAACAACAAAGAGATATCCGCACTCTGGTCCAATAGGGTGCACGATCCAGGGAAGTCCAAAGCCCCACAAATAGCAGCAGGAAAAGATAGGTGGTGGATCCGCACTTCCTTAAAATCGTATCTTTATTTTATTTATTATTTTAAGTTAAAATCATCTCAATCAAAGCAAATAGCAGCAGCAGCAAGGAATAAAATCCAATACAGACTCGGGCACAATAAAGTGTATGGTCCTCTGACGCGTTTCGGGTCTTTAGAGGCCCTTAGTCATAGGGGTTTAGAGAGGCTGCTGCTGTTACCCTGCTTTACTGGCTTTTATAGACCTTAGGGACTCAGACAGGCTGCTGCTGTTACCCCTGCCACTGGCTTTCCAAGACTTTTAGGGACTCAGTGTAAGAACCCCGGGTTCAGCTGTTGGCCGACTGGTGGCTGGCAATATTTATCAGTGTCAGCAGAGCCCTGGCTGCTCTCTCTCCCCATCATCTGCTGCACCTGGTGTGAGGCCTATTTAAGTGGATCTGCCCTCCACCTGGTGCAGCAGGATTTTGTGTTGCTTGTGTGCTTTGTTTCTGGCGCTCTGTATCTGAACCTGAGTGTGTACCGGTACCTACCGGAGTCTGGAGACTGCTGGGATCTGTCATAGGCCCTTGGGTCAGTGCGCCAGCACCTTAGGGTTTCTTTTGTTTTTGTTATTAGGTATTTTGTTAGTTAGCCTTATTTTTTGTCCCTTATTTTTTATCTGAATCAAATATCTTTTTGTTTCCTTTAATAAAACCATTGTTAGAACATTTTCTTTGCTGTGTCTTTTCTCCGGCCAAACTTTCTGCTCTCCTGGCGGAGAGTTCATATTGGAGAACTCTCCGGCCTGACACTCAGAGAAACTGCAGCTGGTGCTCCTGTTACCCTCCTCCACCCGCTGTCATAGGCCCGATGGGCTCAGAGAGACTTTTGCTGCTGTTGCCCTCCTTCACTGGCTTTCAGAAACCCTCAGTGGTTTCCTCCAAACTACAATAGAAAGCTTATAGTAGTATCAGCTGCTTTGGAGGAGACCCCTTAGTTTTTCTGTTGGTCAGGACCCTCTCTGGGGGAACCTCTTTTCCCCCTGTTTTATATCTTCTCTTTTTCCTCTACCTTTTCTATCTCTTTTAGCCTTTTCTATGTCACCAACTTTTGTATTGAAATGTTATACAATGATAATAACAATAGAACTGCAAACCAATCAGATTCATAGAAGTGAATAAAAACATCTGAGTCTGGTGAAGTGATTATAATTTAATCATGATCTGAATGTATACGTAATGATAACATTAGTGTTATTTTAATTTATATGTAACAATATTGCATGTGCAAATGTTCTTTGCTATTTGTGCTGTATTCTGCTTTATCATAAAAATACAATTAAAAAAAAGTGACGAAAGGGATAGACCTGGGAGTTCCCCTGAGCACTGATGGTCGGGACGTCCAAGTTGCAGGTATGGTCATAGGTCCACAGGGCCATAAAGCGATTGTGGGACATATCTAATTTTCTGGAGTCTGTCGCCATCCCAATGGTTCTCTCGTAAGTTGCCAAGTTCCACTCACCCTTCAACTCTAATAATCCTCTAACAATCCCCTTCCCCCATGCCTAGCTGGTTTCCAATCCCCCCAAGCAGAATTAGCATATTTAATATTAGTTTACGGCTTGACACCAACAATGTCTAAGTGTAGGTAAGAATTGTCCCACTGGTTCCTTTCAGAGAACCCCTATAAGCTCAATAGTCTACTGTTTAAAAGATTTATTTTGTCTGCCGATTATGTGGATAGCATCAACCAATGTGATTAGGATTTGTGGAGGTCAGTGGGATGTAGAATTGGTCAATGTATTTAATTGTGGACTATATATGCTGTATCCCCCTCTACCCTCCAACATTTACCCTTCCGTTTTTTTGCCTTCTGTACTCCCATTCCCTCTACTTTGAAAATCAATAAAATTTGATACTACAAAAAAAAAAAAAAAACAATGTGGGAAATGACAACATATATGAACGCCTTCTTTTTTTGCACAAAAAACATTTTCCCACATTTATAATAGAGCATTTATAAATGAGATTTGAAACATTTGCAACACTAGTAGCATGACTTTGGCTTCTCCCCCGTGTGAACTATTTTATGTCTGATCAGAGCCAATTTGTGAGAAAAACCTTCCCCACATTCAGGGCAGAAATACAGCTTTTCTTCCGTATGATTACTTTGATGAGCGATAAGGCTCGATTCATCCGAGAAACATTGCCCACATTCAGAACACGAATGCGACTTCTTTCCCGCGTGAACTCTTTCATGTCTGATTAGACTCGATTTTAAAATGAAATTCATCGCACATTGTGAACATGAATAATTCTGCTCCGTATGAACTCTTTCGTGAGCAGTAAGGCTGGATTCTTCAGAAAAACATTCTCCGCATTGAGAGCATGAATATGACTTTTTTCGTGTATGAACTCTTTCATGAGAAATAAGGAGAGCTTTCCTATAAAAACATTTCCCACATTCAAAGCAACAAAATGGCTTCTCCCCCGTATGAACGCTTTTATGAGCGACGAGCTGAGATTTATGAGCAAAACTTTTCCCACATTCAGAGCAACAATACGGCTTCTCTCCTGTATGAACTCTTCCATGAGTAATAAGGTTGGCTTTCCTAGAAAAACATTTCCCACATTCAGAACAGCAATATGGCTTCTCCCCCGTATGAACGCTTTTATGAGCGATGAGCTGTGAGTGACGAGGAAAACTCTTCCCACATTCAGAACAAGAATATCGGCGTTCTTCTGTATGAACACTCATATGGTCAATGAGCCGCGATTTCTGAGAATAACATTTCCCACATTCAGAGCACGAAAATGGCTTCTCCCCCGTATGAGCTCTTTCATGTTTCATAAGCACGTGTTTGAGAGAAAAACGTTTCCCACATTCAGAACAAGAATAAGGCTTCTCTCCTGTATGAACCCTTTCATGTTTGATAAGCACTGCTTTCTGAGAAAAACGTTTGCCACATTCAGAGCAACAATACGGCTTCTCTCCCGTATGAATACTTGTATGTGCATTAAGGTGCGATAACTGAGAGAAACATTTCCCACATTCAGAGCAGGGATACGGCTTCTCTCCTGTATGAACTCGTAAATGTTTTGTAAGCTGTGGTTTTCTGAGAAAACATTTGCCACATTCAGAACATGAAAACGGCTTCTCTCCTGTGTGAACTCTTTTATGTTTGATAAGTTCGCCTTTCAGAGAAAAACATTTGCCACATTCAGAGCAGGAATACGGCTTCTCCCCCGTATGAACTCTTTCATGAGTAACAAGAAGAGCTTTCGTATAAAAACCTTTCCCACATTCAGAACAACAGTACGGTGTCTCTCCCGTATGAACTCTCAGATGAGTCCTGAGCTGTGATCTCTGAGAGTAACATTTCCCACATTCAGAGCAGGAATACGGCTTCTCTCCTGTATGAACTCCTTCATGTCGGATAAGGTGCGATTTCTGAGAAAAACGTTTCCCACATTCAGAACAAGAATAAGGCTTCTCTCCTGTATGAATACTTTTATGTGTAAGAAGGTGTGGTTTCTGCGAATAACCTTTCCCGCATTCGGAGCATATATACGGCTTCTCTCCTGTATGAACCCTTAAATGTTTGGTAAGTAGTGGTTTTGTGAGAAAACATTTCCCACATTCGGTACATGAAAACGGCTTCACTCCTGTGTGAACCCTTTTATGTTCAATAAGCACGTGTTTCAGAGAAAAGCATCTACCGCATTCAGAGCAGGAATATGGCTTTGTCACTCTATGAACTTTCTCATGACTGATAAGCTTTGATTTGTTGGAAAAACTCTTCCCACATTTAGAACATGAATGTGTCTGTTTAGGGGCTGTATGATGAGTGACAGGATGTGAGAAATCAGGAACACTCTCTGGCTGTGTGGAGCTGTGAGATGCTGGCTGTACGGCGTGCGGTGCAGGATGGGGGTTCGTGTCTCCTCTAGTCTCTGCAGCGATGTCCTCATGTTCTGTTTTACCATCTGGAGAGAGAACAGCTCCACCCTCTGTATTGTTCTGCCTGGATTGTTCATCTGAAAGAAAAAAATTATGGAGGGGAGAATAGAAGGTTACCACTGCAGTGAATGAAGGGGGTATGTCAGTGTCAGAGATTGACATCGGGGACTGCCGTCAATGCGGATTCAGACTATTGGGCCTCGATCGGCAGGCACGTTGCACCCGACTAAAAGCTGTGATCTGCATGGTACAAAAGGTGTGATGGATGGAGGTCAGAATCAATAAATATATATATGTATGAACATTCCCTCTCCATTCCTATCTTTGCATTGTAAGCTTTAGTGGCTAATAAAGGTGAAATAAACCCTCAGTAAGCCACTTATCTCTGCGCTGATTCTTTCCTTTGCTTGTACTGAATTGGCGCAATTAAGTTAATGAAGCACGCTGCTATTAACACATTACTGTGAACAAGATGGCGCTGGGGAGCTGGCCGACACCTTATTATGTCCGGCCCCCTAAGCATCCCTAACATTCTTAAGAATATGATCGGTGGCTGTGATAACCAATCATTGAGCCAGTAATTACATTTTTCCTTATATGATGATGTGCGCTGGGTTCTTTTACTTCAATATAAAAATACAGTGTCACTGGGAGGAGTGAGCAGAAAGCGTTTTTCCGTGTAACATCGAGCACATACTGTTATGTCTGTGTTCTTCGTATATTTCACGCCCTTAGATTATTTTGGAAGACTGAACGACACCAGAAAAACCTCTGAACCGTGAAGAGCAAAAGGGGTCAGCCCACGGTTCCTTATCAGCTGGCGCCCAACGTGTGGCGGCTGTAGTGTTATTGCCTTGAAGCGCTCGTGACTGCGATAACAAGCTCTGCCTGCCGGCCATGACACACTCCAGCTGGGCCTGATCAATCCATGGTGAGTATACATTTTTTATTTTTGGTCTGGAAAATGACAATGACAAGCCTAGTTTGAAATTTAGGGAAATAATAAACAAGATGGTGAATGAAAAATGATGATCCATTCTTCTAGATCACAGTCTTTCATTTCATAACACTTAGGGTCTCCTTGGATTAATTCTAAAAACATTTGCCACATTCAGAGCAGGAATACGGCTTCTCCCCCGTATGAACTCTTTCATGAGTAACAAGAAGAGCTTTCGTATAAAAACCTTTCCCACATTCAGAACAACAGTAGCATTGGGACACATTCTATCATATCCCCCTCTAAAGTTATGCCAACGAGGCCTTTAGTATAATATCCAGCTTACTGCATGTATCTGGCCGTGCGTGGACGTGTGATCAGATGTGACATCACTGCTGTACAGCCGTCGTAAAACTAGATTGCATCCCACTTCTAAAGGGAAGCTCTCATTTACAGCTCCGGGATAGGAAGCAAGCTGTGTCACATGAGAGGAGGCCTGGAAACACACAGCTGGAAACAGCCACTTGCAGGGGGTTCTCCCGCCAAATAGTACAAAGAAAAGTTATTATGTTGAATAACATATCTTCTATGAATTACACTGTATTCCCTATGAGCCCATTGGATAGCCGAGGACGTAATCTACAGGAGGATATAGTTCCAGATGACAGCTGCACACTTACCACATGATTCGTGGGTGCAAAGTTCACAAAGGCGCTGCAAAAAGTCCAAAGTATGAAATAACCAGCACTCCATTTCTCAATGATAATAACGTTCCCATGTATATTAGGAAGCAACAAAAGTCCAAAAACAATCAATACATCGAAACGTTAGCCGGGACAATTTGATGTATTGATTGTTTTTGGACTGTTGTTGCTTCCTAATATACAGGATGATACAAAACACGCCTGTGTGACGGTTTCAGGAATCCCTACAACCCAAACAATGTTTTGAGCAAGTCCTGGTGCCCCAACTTGGCCTTATTTGATATCATTCAACTCGGAATTAAGAAAATCACATTGCTGGCCTGGTTCTGAGAACCAGGGTGTCTGTGGGTCTCCCAGACATTTTCTGTCTCCAGAAGGTCAACCCCTCCCTCCTGATGGGAGGGGCTGAGGCCTACTTGGTACCTGCATAAAAATCGGGCAGCAGCCAAGTACTGACATTCTCATCTGAGGTTCGTGACATCGAAAGGAGAATCCACGTCACATCGTGCCCCATGCGTCACATCTCAAAAGTTTCAGCTGATTTATGAAAATAAGGACTGCGTTTTGCCTTCATTGATCGGGAATCTGCACCATCCCCCCAACATGTGTATATATATATATATATATACCGCTTATATTATATTTGTACCATTTTTACACATATATATAAAAGGTCTCCATCATGTCCCCCCTCTCCCTTCTTTCCTCCAGACTGTACAGATTAAGTTCTTTAAGTCTCTCCTGATAAGTTTTAAGTTTAAGTCCTTCCACCATTTTCGTTGCCGGCCTTTGGACACGTTCTATTTGAATAATGTCTTTTTGCAGGGGAGGTCTCCAGAACTGCACAGCGGCATCACAACCTCCCTCTTCCTACTGGTGATGCCTCGAGCTATGCAGCCGAGCATCCCGCTTGCTTTTCCCACTGCCTGGCTACATTGTCCATTATGTTATTGATCCTCTTGAGAAAGGTCTATTTGACCGAAACGTCGAGGTTCGTTCATCGACCAGCGGTCAGCCTGTGAGCCATTTAGCTCTGTCTTGTTATATGTTACATACTGTGCATTGGAAAAGTGATTCTTGTTGGTGCGCTCCAGGATCTGTTACTTATTACTGAACTGTGTCTCAGCACTTGGACTCTTATGTGCTCCTATTAACCCGCTCCTGGTTAGAGATTTTGTATATACCCTTTGTCCTATGATATGCGCCTGACAAGACCCCTGCGTGGGGCTGTTACACAAAATGATTCCCCGATGTCTCCCCCACGTGCTGATGGTGACCTCCTTCATATCTTTTGTTCCTGCCCGAGGCCGACATACTTTTGGGCAACGGTTAGAGACACATTGAGGCACTTTACGGAGTGGGAGGTTCCTGAGGACCCGGCTTTCTTCCTTCTCCACCACTCGGGGTTGCCCACCAAAGGGTACCAGAGGTCCGTTCTTGCCCAGATGGTGAATGCCGCCAGGGCCTGTGTCCCCTCGCTGTGGAAGAGTCCAACCGCCCCCAGCATCTCTATGTGGCTGGCCAAGGCTGCAGAGACTGAGAGGTTTGAAGGTCTTATTGCAGCACAAAATGATGCCTCGGAAGATCACCGCCTTAAGTGGGACGGCTGGGATGTGTTTACGGCCTCTCGTGAATTTGAGGTGCTGGTGGCGGGGAATCAGTAGTGGCTGCCAGGTTCACAGTCCCCCTCTTCTCCTTCCCTCTCCTATTCCCACCCCCTTTTTTCTATCTGTGTCTGTGTAACCTTATACCCCCTCCTCCGTCTCCACGATCTTCAGTTTCGCAGCCGAAGAGCTGGTATTAACCCCTCCCCCCCCACATGGAGGTGACAAGGGCTGTGGGCGCCCAGTTCTCCTTGTTTGAGGAGTATAGATCCGACCGGTGGTTGGATGCCAGGAATGCGCCCCAAAAGCCTCCTGCTGAAGCCTTTAGTTACTCGGGGGGCTTAGCTCTGGCTGTGGTCATGTCTTCCAAACTTTTGTGTACTGTCTGATTTTGTATATGCTTGATGTTGCTGCAATTATGTGGTCCGTGGAACATCCATGTTTCCTTCTATGTTTGTTGTAAATCTCGAAAACCACAAATAAAGATTAAAAAAAAAAAAAAAAAAAAAAAAGACCCCTGCGTGGGATTGCAGAATATTATTCATTAATACCACTGTCTTTCACTGTATATATTTTGTACACTGGCATTAAATCGCTTTCTATTTTTGCATAGTTTTGTTTTGGGTGTTTCTTTTTTCAGTACTATATTTGGCTACATTGTCCACTCATCTCGCAGCTATCAGTAATCAGTAGCCCTAAATCTCTTTCCTCCGTTTGCCTGATGAAGTGGGCCTCCTGACCCATGGAACGCGTGGCTCGTTGTGAAGTGGCAGGTGGCGGGACTGTTGCTCTGTATCAGCGATACTCAACTGGTGGAGCAGGGTCTGAATGTGGAACCCCGCGCCAGGTTTCCGGACCCCGGCCCTGACAGCTCTGCACTCAGATGCTTCTGTGTTGCCATGGTCAGATCTGCCCCGTCCATCCCCGTCCCCTCAGCTCTGCCCCAGTCCATCCCCGTCCCCTCAGCTCTGCCCCCGTCCATCCCCGTCCCCTCAGCTCTGCCCCCGTCCATCCCCGTCCCCTCAGCTCTGCCCCCGTCCATCCCCTCAGCTCTGCCCCCGTCCATCCCCGTCCCCTCAGCTCTGCCCCCGTCCATTCCCGTCCCCTCAGCTCTGCCCCCGTCCATCCCCGTCCCCTCAGCTCTGCCCCATCCGTCCCCTCAGCTCTGCCCCATCCGTCCCCTCAGCTCTGCCCCATCCGTCCCCTCAGCTCTGCCCCATCCGTCCCCTCAGCTCTGCCCCATCCGTCCTCTCAGCTCTGCCCCATCCGTCCCCGTCCCCTCAGCTCTGCCCCATCCGTCCCCTCAGCTCTGCCCCATCCGTCCCCGTCCCCTCAGCTCTGCCCCATCCGTCCCCGTCCCCTCAGCTCTGCCCCATCCGTCCCCGTCCCCTCAGCTCTGCCCCATCCGTCCCCGTCCCCTCAGCTCTGCCCCATCCATCCCCGTCCCCTCAGCTCTGCCCCATCCATTCCCGTCCCCTCAGCTCTGCCCCATCCATCCTTGTCCCCTCAGCTCTGCCCCATCCATCCTTGTCCCCTCAGCTCTGCCCCATCCATCCCTGTCCCCTCAGCTCTGCCCCATCCATCCCTCCCTCCCCTTCCTGTTCTCTCCATCCCTCCCTCCCCTTCCTGTTCTCTCCATCCCTCCCTCCCCTTCCTGTTCTCTCCATCCCTCCCTCCCCTTCCTGTTCTCTCCCTCCCCTTCCTGTTCTCCCCATCCCTCCCTCCCCTTCCTGTTCTCTCCATCCTCTTCCTGTTCTCTCCATCCCTCCATCCTCTTCCTGTTCTCTCCATCCTCTTCCTGTTCTCTCCATCCCTCCCTCCCCTTCCTGTTCTCTCCATCCTCTTCCTGTTCTCTCCATCCCTCCCTCCCCTTCCTGTTCTCTCCATCCTCTTCCTGTTCTCTCCATCCCTCCATCCTCTTCCTGTTCTCTCCATCCCTCCCTCCCCTTCCTGTTCTCTCCATCCCTCCCTCCCCTTCCTGTTCTCTCCATCCCTCCCTCCCCTTCCTGTTCTCTCCCTCCCCTTCCTGTTCTCTCCCTCCCCTTCCTGTTCTCTCCATCCCTCCCTCCCCTTCCTGTTCTCTCCATCCCTCCCTCCCCTTCCTGTTCTCTCCATCCCTCCCTCCCCTTCCTGTTCTCTCCCTCCCCTTCCTGTTCTCTCCATCCCTCCCTCCCCTTCCTGTTCTCTCCCTCCCCTTCCTGTTCTCTCCATCCCTCCCTCCCCTTCCTGTTCTCTCCATCCCTCCCTCCCCTTCCTGTTCTCTCCATCCCTCCCTCCCCTTCCTGTTCTCTCCCTCCCCTTCCTGTTCTCTCCATCCCTCCATCCTCTTCCTGTTCTCTCCATCCCTCCATCCCCTTCCTGTTCTCTCCCATCCCTCCATCCCCTTCCTGTTCTCTCCCATCCCTCCCTCCCCTTCCTGTTCTCTCCCATCCCTCCCTCCCCTTCCTGTTCTCTCCCTCCCTCCCCTTCCTGTTCTCTCCATCCCTCCCTCCCCTTCCTGTTCTCTCCATCCCTCCCTCCCCTTCCTGTTCTCTCCATCCCTCCCTCCCCTTCCTGTTCTCTCCATCCCTCCCTCCCCTTCCTGTTCTCTCCATCCCTCCCTCCCCTTCCTGTTCTCGCCATCCCTCCCTCCCCTTCCTGTTCTCGCCATCCCTCCCTCCCCTTCCTGTTCTCGCCATCCCTCCCTCCCCTTCCTGTTCTCGCCATCCCTCCCTCCCCTTCCTGTTCTCGCCATCCCTCCCTCCCCTTCCTGTTCTCTCCCATCCCTCCCTCCCCTTCCTGTTCTCTCCCATCCCTCCCTCCCCTTCCTGTTCTCGCCATCCCTCCCTCCCCTTCCTGTTCTCGCCATCCCTCCCTCCCCTTCCTGTTCTCTCCCATCCCTCCCTCCCCTTCCTGTTCTCTCCCATCCCTCCCTCCCCTTCCTGTTCTCTCCCATCCCTCCCTCCCCTGTCTAGCCCTCCCTCATCTCTCTCTCCTGAGCTCTATTCGTACAAAGATGAGTTATTATGTTTTTTAGATTCAGTCATTTCATAATAAAACTCCTTTAAAGTGGATCAAACCCAACACCGCAGGAATAAATAAAATTCCAGGGCCGCTGAATTCCCCCCCCCCCCCCCCCCGGGGGCATGCAGAATCAGGATGCCCCGCTGTGTGATACCCCCGGGTTGCCCGGAAACTCATCATCCCTCCCAGTCCAATGGCGCTTCCCTGCTATCCCTTTATCAGGGTGCGTGCCTGCGCCAGGCATTGTGAACGGCCGATGCGTGCATAGAGGGAAGCAGATCCGCTCACCTTAGACGACCTATTAGACAAAGGGGGGTGGATCCGAGTGTGCTGATTGGACGCGAGAGTTGCGCATACGCCGTAAGACTGGGGAATGTTAAGTGAGATCGGGCGACCTGGGGGGGGGATTCACACTGCGGAGCATCCCCGATCCTGGTGCCCCGGGGGCAAAAACCAAAACCCAGGAGAGTCAAAATACTGGGTTTTGCTCCACTTTAATAATGATTTTCAAGTTATTACTTATAAGTCACATGTAAGAGGGAGTCTGGGGAGAATAACACGTCATAGAGTAGCTTTATTGTTACACATATTTACAGAAAGGTGCTTGATAGGGTCAACAGTAATGAAATGTTCTTGGCCTTCAGTGTTTTACTTTCTGTTGAAAAAATGATGTTTATGTATTGTGCAACCTTCCTCGAAATGTCTCTTGTATCAAGGTTGGAACATTTTATTTAGGCTGCTGGCTGTATGGCTAGAGGTAGGAGTGTCGTGTAAACAATGGCAGCATGGTGCAGAAATAACCCCGCCCTTATGGGCGTCAGGCGTGTCAGATGGCCAATAAGAATGCTTGAATGTATCTGTACATATGTGGCAACACCCACCCATATCATTGTATATTAGCAGCTGAAAATAAACAAAAGGGCGCACTTCTCTTCAGATGCCCTTTGAGTCTTTACTACACAGCGGTCTCTGTGTCTTATTCACTCTTAGAATAATTTGGACTCTGACAACAGAAGTAGAAGCTGTGCCCAATTAGGGTACGGACCTAACATGCTGTATGACAAATTAAAATCATGAATAAGGGCTGAGTTTGTGCCCGAAACGCGTTGGCATTCAAGTTGCTCCCTAATGCTTTATCTTAACCTGTATTCGTGGATGGAATTCTTTTAAAAGATTTTTGTATGGAATAAACGTGGATATCATATCCTTTTAAAAGCGGATTGAGGCTGGCGTGCTAACTGATCTTAAAGTGGACCAACACCCAGCCCCCTTTTTTTTTTTAAGATGTAATTATAAAATATGCTAGTTATGCAGCATGATCCGTTTTATACAATATTGAAAAAAAAATGTACTCCCCCGCCGCGTCGCTAACCGGTTTACGTTCCGCCGCCATCTTGGATTTCGATCTGAAAGGAAGGGAACCTTTGACCCCCCTCTATCTAAATCACGCGCATGCGCAGTAGTTAGGTGAAGCGCTGCTTGCATAGGGAACGAGCAGCGCTTCACCTGACACTACTGCGCATGCGCAATTCTACTGAGACTGGAGGGGACGGTGTCGAGGCGGGGGCGCGCGCGGCTCAGAAGGGCCGAGGAGCGCGCAGCGTACAGACAGAAGAGCGGTTCGCGAGGAGAAGCTGACGTCAGGAGAAGAGACAAGTAACGCGAGAACAAAGAAGAGCTTGGACGGGCGACGGACGGACAAGAAATGCTAATGACCGGATAAGATATGTTAATGACCGGACAAGATATGCTAATGACCGGACAAGATATGCTAATGACCGGACAAGATATGCTAATGACCGGACAAGATATGTTAATGACCGGACAAGATATGTTAATGACCGGACAAGAGCTGGAGAGCGGGACTTCCGGTGGAGGATTCAGAAGATTCCAGGCGCAGCGAGGGACAGAAGGCTCCAACAGTGATCAAAAGGTAAGTGTCTTTTACTATTAAATTGAATAGAGTTAAGTAGTTTTTGAGGGTGTTGGTCCACTTTAAACATAACACACTGACGGAGGGGGGGAAGGGACAAGACCCGCTGCTCTCAGCTATAGAAAGGAGCCCTACTGAACGATGACCCGTGCTCTCCTCTATAATCTACAAACCTATCCAAATGCCTGATTAAACATATAAATTGCTGCCAATCAATAAAGTGCTATAAATAAATAGACAACTATAGATGCTCCGCCTGTGCAATATAATAACTGTCAAAGTGCCAATATATCTAATATAGTAATGTGCAAACAGATGCAAAAGGAGCTAAAGTGATATGTACATAACAGTGGATGAGGCCCCGCCGAGTAAATATAAACAATAATGAATAAACAAAGGGGTGGGAGCAGCTCAATCACTATTATTTATACAAAATTATTATTATTATTCAGGGCCTGGGAACTAATTTACCGCCCAGTTTAACCCTCTCATCAACTAAATATCAAGCAACAAACATGTCTAGCTGTGTGGAAAGACAGAGATTTGGTTGCACATATCTGCAGATACATGTGGAAGCCACACTGCCCCGGCAAGGCAACTCTGTGTTTAGTGTGGTCCCTACTCTTAATTCTGAGTCCCCAACATTGGGACGTGCAATGCAGACAAATATCTGAGAGCTACTCACCTGGGAAGCTGCCGGCCTCCCTTTAGAACACTTCGTCTTTCCACATAGCGAGACATGTTTGTTGCTTGATATTTAGTTGATGAGAGGGTTAAACTGGGCGGTAAATTGGTTCCCAGGCCCTGAATAATAATGTTGATAATTTTGTATAAATAGTGATTGAGCTGCTCCCACCCCCCTTTGTTTAATAATGAATAAACGCTCACATATCCAGAGCAGTCTCACAGAATAGTCCCCCCCCCCCAACGCACACCTCACCGCCGACGCGTTCCGTGACGTCACAGCGTCACTTCCTCAGGGCGTATATCCTTTTTATAGCTGAGAGCAACGGGTCTTGTCCCTTCCCCCCCTCTGTCAGTGTGTTATATGTTTTTTAAAATGATTTTAATTTGTCATACAGCACCTTTCTGTAAATATGTGTACCGATAAAGCTTGATGTTATTTGTACCCTTATAGTGGTGCCACTGTTTCTGTAGGGGTTCGTGGGGGGTGGTGTGGGACTCCCCGTTGCTCAAAGTGACTCGATAGACATTTGTCTGATGACACCCCTGCCAGTGTAGCACACGAATTGATATATGTAACAGTTTGGTGCGGTCTTCTTTGCTTTCTAATTTAGCAGGTCGTAGAGTAAGCGGATTATTCAACCAATCAGCAGACTGCTATAAGAAGAGACACAGAATGGTGACTCCGCTGTCCAGGTCAGAGATGTGGGTGGGGCTACCTGGACTCATTGAGTATAATAAACTTTCCTATTGCTGAGTGTGCGAGTCCTTTATTATTCGCTATCCCAGGTATAACAATCCCCAGAATCGGCTTTATTACTCACCCGGGCTGATCTGTAGAGGAAGCTCCTCCTCTTTATTCCTGACAGAGACGTCTTTTCCCTCATCTCTCACTGAAGCCTCTGGATATAGGGAAAGAGACAGAAGTGTGTGAGAGGAGCAGGTCACCTGTGGGAATGATGGGGGGGGGGGGGTGGTCTTATTACTCACCCAGGCTGATCTGTACAGGAACTTCCTCCTCTTTATAGTTCACTTCCTTTTCTTTATTCTTCATGAATATTTCCTCCTCCTCAGATTTAACATCTCTCGCTATAGAGTCTCGGGGGTCTGTGAATAAAGATGAGAGGGACATATATATGACATGTGTGACATGTGACTGTCCACAGGAAATGGGGAAATCTTCATTTATTACTCACCTGGGCTGATCTGTAAAGCAAGCTCCTCCTCTTCCTCCTCCCCAGAATTCATAGCGCTCTCTATAGAGATAAGAGTGACGTTCCTATACTGAGACATGTGTGACATATATAGGACATGTGTGACATGTGACTGTTCACAGGAAATGGGGAAATCTTCATTTATTACTCACCCGAGCTGATCTGTAGAGGAACGTCCTCTTTATAGGTCACTTCCTCCTCCTCCTCAGTTTTCAGCTCTCTCATTTCAGAGTCTCCGGGGTCTGTGAATAGAGATGAGAGTGACGTCCCTGTACACACAGTAGGGGGCGCTCTGCTTGGTTGGGGAAGTGATAGGGGCAGCAGCAGGGGCAGTAGGGGGTGCTATGCTCAGTTGGGGGAGTGTCAGGGTCGGCAGGAGGGGGGTTATATAGGTTTCTGGGTAAACTGCACTCAGGGATAAGAAGAAAAAAAATTCTCCCCCTGTGGGGTTTCGGTCTTCTTTAAAGTGGCAGGAAGGGTCCTCAGGTGAGCAGAGGGGGGTGAGAGGGGCAGGAGGGGTCCTCAGGTGAGCAGAGGGGGGTGAGAGGGGTCCTCAGGTGAGCAGAGGGGGGGTGAGAGGGGCAGGAGGGGTCCTCAGGTGAGCAGAGGGGCAGGAGGGGTCCTCACGTGAGCAGAGGGGGGTGAGAGGGGCAGGAGGGGTCCTCAGGTGAGCAGAGGGGGGTGAGAGGGGCAGGAGGGGTCCTCAGGTGAGCAGAGGGGGGTGAGAGGGGCAGGAGGGGTCCTCAGGTGAGCAGAGGGGGGTGAGAGGGGCAGGAGGGGTCCTCAGGTGAGCAGAGGGGGGTGAGAGGGGCAGGAGGGGTCCTCAGGTGAGCAGAGGGGGGTGAGAGGGGCAGGAGGGGTCCTCAGGTGAGCAGAGGGGGGTGAGAGGGGTCCTCAGGTGAGCAGAGGGGGGGTGAGAGGGGCAGGAGGGGTCCTCAGGTGAGCAGAGGGGGGGTGAGAGGGGCAGGAGGGGTCCTCAGGTGAGCAGAGGGGCAGGAGGGGTCCTCAGGTGAGCAGAGGGGGGTGAGAGGGGCAGGAGGGGTCCTCAGGTGAGCAGAGGGGGTGAGAGGGGCAGGAGGGGTCCTCAGGTGAGCAGAGGGGGGTGAGAGGGGCAGGAGGGGTCCTCAGGTGAGCAGAGGGGGGTGAGAGAGGCAGGAGGGGTCCTCAGGTGAGCAGAGGGGCAGGAGGGGTCCTCAGGTGAGCAGAGGGGGGTGAGAGGGGCAGGAGGGGTCCTCAGGTGAGCAGAGGGGGGTGAGAGGGGCAGGAGGGGTCCTCAGGTGAGCAGAGGGGGGTGAGAGGGGTCCTCAGGTGAGCAGAGGGGGGGTGAGAGGGGCAGGAGGGGTCCTCAGGTGAGCAGAGGGGCAGGAGGGGTCCTCACGTGAGCAGAGGGGGGTGAGAGGGGCAGGAGGGGTCCTCACGTGAGCAGAGGGGGGTGAGAGGGGCAGGAGGGGTCCTCAGGTGAGCAGAGGGGGGTGAGAGGGGTCCTCAGGTGAGCAGAGGGGGGTGAGAGGGGTCCTCAGGTGAGCAGAGGGGGGGTGAGAGGGGCAGGAGGGGTCCTCAGGTGAGCAGAGGGGGGTGAGAGGGGCAGGAGGGGTCCTCAGGTGAGCAGAGGGGGGTGAGAGGGGCAGGAGGGGTCCTCAGGTGAGCAGAGGGGGGTGAGAGGGGCAGGAGGGGTCCTCAGGTGAGCAGAGGGGGGTGAGAGAGGCAGGAGGGGTCCTCAGGTGAGCAGAGGGGGGTGAGAGAGGCAGGAGGGGTCCTCAGGTGAGCAGAGGGGGGTGAGAGGGGCAGGAGGGGTCCTCAGGTGAGCAGAGGGGGGTGAGAGAGGCAGGAGGGGTCCTCAGGTGAGCAGAGGGGGGTGAGAGGGGCAGGAGGGGTCCTCAGGTGAGCAGAGGGGGGTGAGAGAGGCAGGAGGGGTCCTCAGGTGAGCAGAGGGGGGTGAGAGGGGCAGGAGGGGTCCTCAGGTGAGCAGAGGGGGGTGAGAGGGGCAGGAGGGGTCCTCAGGTGAGCAGAGGGGGGTGAGAGGGGCAGGAGGGGTCCTCTGGTGAGCAGAGGGGGGGTGAGAGGGGCAGGAGGGGTCCTCAGGTGAGCAGAGGGGGGTGAGAGGGGCAGGAGGGGTCCTCAGGTGAGCAGAGGGGGGTGAGAGGGGCAGGAGGGGTCCTCAGGTGAGCAGAGGGGGGTGAGAGGGGCAGGAGGGGTCCTCAGGTGAGCAGAGGGGGGTGAGAGGGGCAGGAGGGGTCCTCAGGTGAGCAGAGGGGGGGTGAGAGGGGCAGGAGGGGTCTTCAGGTGAGCAGAGGGGGTGGGAGGGGCCCTCAGGTGAGCAGAGGGGGGTGAGAGGGGCAGGAGGGGTCCTCAGGTGAGCAGAGGGGGGTGAGAGGGGCAGGAGGGGTCCTCAGGTGAGCAGAGGGGGGTGAGAGGGGCAGGAGGGGTCCTCAGGTGAGCAGAGGGGCAGAAGGGGTCCTCAGGTGAGCAGAGGGGGGTGAGAGGGGCAGGAGGGGTCCTCAGGTGAGCAGAGGGGCAGAAGGGGTCCTCAGGTGAGCAGAGGGGGGTGAGAGGGGCAGGAGGGGTCCTCAGGTGAGCAAAGGGGCAGAAGGGGTCCTCAGGTGAGCAGAGGGGCAGAAGGGGTCCTCAGGTGAGCAGAGGGGGTGAGAGGGGCAGGAGGGGTCCTCAGGTGAGCAGAGGGGGGTGAGAGGGGCAGGAGGGGTCCTCAGGTGAGCAGAGGGGGGTGAGAGGGGCAGGAGGGGTCCTCAGGTGAGCAGAGGGGGGTGAGAGGGGCAGGAGGGGTCCTCAGGTGAGCAGAGGGGGGTGAGAGGGGCAGGAGGGGTCCTCAGGTGAGCAGAGGGGGGTGAGAGAGGCAGGAGGGGTCCTCAGGTGAGCAGAGGGGGGTGAGAGAGGCAGGAGGGGTCCTCAGGTGAGCAGAGGGGGGTGAGAGGGGCAGGAGGGGTCCTCAGGTGAGCAGAGGGGGGTGAGAGGGGCAGGAGGGGTCCTCAGGTGAGCAGAGGGGGGTGAGAGGGGCAGGAGGGGTCCTCTGGTGAGCAGAGGGGGGGTGAGAGGGGCAGGAGGGGTCCTCAGGTGAGCAGAGGGGGGTGAGAGGGGCAGGAGGGGTCCTCAGGTGAGCAGAGGGGGGTGAGAGGGGCAGGAGGGGTCCTCAGGTGAGCAGAGGGGGGTGAGAGGGGCAGGAGGGGTCCTCAGGTGAGCAGAGGGGGGTGAGAGGGGCAGGAGGGGTCCTCAGGTGAGCAGAGGGGGGGTGAGAGGGGCAGGAGGGGTCTTCAGGTGAGCAGAGGGGGTGGGAGGGGCCCTCAGGTGAGCAGAGGGGGGTGAGAGGGGCAGGAGGGGTCCTCAGGTGAGCAGAGGGGGGTGAGAGGGGCAGGAGGGGTCCTCAGGTGAGCAGAGGGGGGTGAGAAGGGCAGGAGGGGTCCTCAGGTGAGCAGAGGGGCAGAAGGGGTCCTCAGGTGAGCAGAGGGGGGTGAGAGGGGCAGGAGGGGTCCTCAGGTGAGCAGAGGGGCAGAAGGGGTCCTCAGGTGAGCAGAGGGGGGTGAGAGGGGCAGGAGGGGTCCTCAGGTGAGCAAAGGGGCAGAAGGGGTCCTCAGGTGAGCAGAGGGGCAGAAGGGGTCCTCAGGTGAGCAGAGGGGGTGAGAGGGGCAGGAGGGGTCCTCAGGTGAGCAGAGGGGGGTGAGAGGGGCAGGAGGGGTCCTCAGGTGAGCAGAGGGGGGTGAGAGGGGCAGGAGGGGTCCTCAGGTGAGCAGAGGGGGGTGAGAGGGGCAGGAGGGGTCCTCAGGTGAGCAGAGGGGGGTGAGAGGGGCAGGAGGGGTCCTCAGGTGAGCAGAGGGGCAGAAGGGGTCCTCAGGTGAGCAGAGGGGGGTGAGAGGGGCAGGAGGGGTCCTCAGGTGAGCAGAGGGGGCGGGGTAAGGTGAGGGGGCGGGGTCAGGTATATGAGCATTACCGAGCCCCTCTCTGGTTCTTCTTTCCGGTTTCCAGCGTTTGTGAAGGGGCGGGGCTGTATATTACGTCACGCCTCGACTGGGTGGGGTTTCAATATATGCCCTGCTGTGTAGGCCAGACCACGCCCACTCCCCAACATGGCGGTCGGTTCCGGTTTCTTCCACAACACCTATATGTTACGTCGCTTACAATCGAGAGCCGAAGTGTAATGGCGACCTGCTACCCGGGAAACGCTATATTATCCATAATGTGACCCCGCCCCCCTAGGGCTACAGGAAAATGGCCGCCGCCCGTCACTGAGGACACAATGCCGACTTCCTGTGTGGACACGCCCACTTCCGGGAACGTCATGCATCGCCTACAACAAGGGAACTTCCCTTAGCAACCGGGAGCCGGAAATAAGAGAAGTGACCACGCTGCCACCGGTAATACCCCCCTCCTGCCCCTATAACCCCTCCTTCTGCCCCTATTACCCCTCCTCCTGCCCCTATAACCCCTCCTTCTGCCCCTATTACCCCTCCTCCTGCCCCTATAACCCCTCCTTCTGCCCCTATTACCCCTCCTCCTGCCCCTATAACCCCTCCTCCTGCCCCTATCACCCCTCCTCCTGCCCCTATAACCCCTCCTTCTGCCCCTATTACCCCTCCTCCTGCCCCTATAACCCCTCCTCCTGCCCCTATTACCCCTCCTCCGGCCCCGATTACCCCTCCCCCTGCCCCTATTACCCCTCCTCCTGCCCCTATAACCCCTCCTCCTGCCCGTATCACCCCTCCTCCTGCCCCTATTACCCCTCCTCCGGCCCCGATTACCCCTCCCCCTGCCCCTATTACCCCTCCTCCGGCCCCGATTACCCCTCCCCCTGCCCCTATTACCCCTCCTCCTGCCCCTATAACCCCTCCTCCTGCCCGTATCACCCCTCCTCCTGCCCCTATTACCCCTCCTCCGGCCCCGATTACCCCTCCCCCTGCCCCTATTACCCCTCCTCCTGCCCCTATTACCCCTCCTCCGGCCCCGATTACCCCTCCCCCTGCCCCTATTACCCCTCCTCCTGCCCCTATTACCCCTCCTCCTGCCCATATCACCCCTCCTCCTGCCTCTATTACCCCTCCTCCTGCCCCTATCACCCCTCCTCCTGCCCCTATCACCCCTCCACCTGCCCCTATCACCCCTCCTCCTGCTCCTATTACCCCTCCTCCTGCCCCTATTACCCCTCCCCCTGCCCCTATCACCCCTCCTCCTGCTCCTATTACCCCTCCTCCTGCCCCTATCACCCCTCCTCCTGCCCCTATTACTCCTCCTCCTGCCCCTATCACCCCCCTTACTGCCCCTATAACCCCTCCTCCTGCCCCTATCACCCCACCTCCTGCCCCTATCACCCCTCCTCCTGCCCCTATTACCCCTCCTCCTGCCCCTATCACCCCTCCTCCTGCTCCTATCACCCCTCCTCCCGCCCCTATCACCCCTCCTCCCGCCCCTATCACCCCTCCTCCTGCCCCTATCACCCCTCCTCCTGCCCCTATCACCCCTCCTCCTGCCCATATCACTCCTCCTCCTGCCCCTATAACCCCTCCTCCTGCCCCTATTACCCCTCCTCCTGCTCCTATTACCCCTCCTCCTGCCCCTATTACCCCTCCTCCTGCCCATATCACTCCTCCTCCTGCCCCTATAACCCCTCCTCCTGCCCCTATTACCCCTCCTCCTGCTCCTATTACCCCTCCTCCCGCCCCTATCACCCCTCCTCCTGCCCCTATCACCCCTCCTCCTGCCCCTATCACCCCTCCTCCTGCCCATATCACTCCTCCTCCTGCCCCTATAACCCCTCCTCCTGCCCCTATTACCCCTCCTCCTGCTCCTATTACCCCTCCTCCTGCCCCTATTACCCCTCCTCCTGCTCCTATCACCCCTCCTCCTGCTCCTATCACCCCTCCTCCTGCCCCTATCACCCCTCCTCCTGCCCCTATCACCCCTCCTCCTGCCTCTATTACCCCTCCTCCTGCCCCTATTACCCCTCCTCCTGCTCCTATCACCCCTCCTCCTGCCCCTATCACCCCTCCTCCCGCCTCTATCACTCCTCCTCCCGCCCCTATCACCCCTCCTCCTGCTCCTATCACCCCTCCTCCTGCCCCTATAACCCCTCCTCCTGCCCCTATTACCCCTCCTCCTGCCCCTATTACCCCTCCTCCTGCTCCTATTACCCCTCCTCCTGCCCCTATTACCCCTCCTCCTGCCCCTATAACCCCTCCTCCTGCCCCTATTACCCCTCCTCCTGCCCCTATTACCCCTCCTCCTGCTCCTATTACCCCTCCTCCTGCTCCTATTACCCCTCCTCCTGCCCATATCACCCCTCCTCCTGCCCCTATCACCCCTCCTCCTGCCCCTATTACCCCTCCCCCTGCTCCTATCACCCCTCCTCCTGCCCCTATTACCCCTCCTCCTGCTCCTATTACCCCTCCTCCTGCTCCTATTACCCCTCCTCCTGCCCATATCACCCCTCCTCCTGCCCCTATCACCCCTCCTCCTGCCCCTATTACCCCTCCCCCTGCTCCTATCACCCCTCCTCCTGCCCCTATTACCCCTCCTCCTGCCCCTATTACCCCTCCTCCTGCCCCTATTACCCCTCCTCCTGCTCCTATTACCCCTCCTCCTGCCCCTATTACCCCTCCTCCTGCCCCTATAACCCCTCCTCCTGCCCCTATTACCCCTCCTCCTGCCCCTATTACCCCTCCTCCTGCTCCTATTACCCCTCCTCCTGCTCCTATTACCCCTCCTCCTGCCCATATCACCCCTCCTCCTGCCCCTATCACCCCTCCTCCTGCCCCTATTACCCCTCCCCCTGCTCCTATTACCCCTCCTCCTGCCCCTATTACCCCTCCTCCTGCTCCTATTACCCCTCCTCCTGCTCCTATCACCCCTCCTCCTGCCCCTATTACCCCTCCCCCTGCTCCTATTACCCCTCCTCCTGCCCCTATTACCCCTCCTCCTGCTCCTATTACCCCTCCTCCTGCTCCTATCACCCCTCCTCCTGCCCCTATCACCCCTCCTCCTGCTCCTATTACCCCTCCTCCTTCCCCTATCACCCCTCCCCCTGCCCCTATCACCCCTCCTCCTGCCCCTATCACCCCTCCTCCTGCTCCTATTACCCCTCCCCCTGCCCCTATCACCCCTCCTCCTGCTCCTATTACCCCTCCTCCTTCCCCTATTACCCCTCCCCCTGCCCCTATCACCCCTCCTCCTGCCCCTATTACCCCTCCTCCTGCCCCTATCACCCCTCCTCCTGCCCCTATTACTCCTCCTCCTGCCCCTATCACCCCCCTTACTGCCCCTATAACCCCTCCTCCTGCCCCTATCACCCCACCTCCTGCCCCTATCACCCCTCCTCCTGCCCCTATTACCCCTCCTCCTGCCCCTATCACCCCTCCTCCTGCTCCTATCACCCCTCCTCCTGCCCCCTATCACCCCTCCTCCTGCCCCTATCACCCCTCCTCCTGCCCCTATTACCCCTCCTCCTGCCTCTATCACCCCTCCTCCTGCCCCTATCACCCCTCCTCCTGCCCCTATCACCCCTCCTCCTGCCCCTATTACCCCTCCTCCTGCCTCTATCACCCCTCCTCCCGCCCCTATCACCCCTCCTCCCGCCCCTATCACCCCTCCTCCCGCCCCTATCACCCCTCCTCCCGCCCCTATCACCCCTCCTCCTGCCCCTATCACCCCTCCTCCTGCCCCTATTACCCCTCCTCCTGCCTCTATCACCCCTCCTCCCGCCCCTATCACCCCTCCTCCTGCTCCTATCACCCCTCCTCCAGCACCTATCACCCCTCCTCCTGCCCCTATCACCCCTCCTCCTGCCCCTATTACCCCTCCTCCTGCCTCTATCACCCCTCCTCCTGCCCCTATCACCCCTCCTCCAGCACCTATCACCCCTCCTCCTGCCCCTATCACCCCTCCTCCTGCCCCTATTACCCCTCCTCCTGCCTCTATTACCCCTCCTCCTGCCCCTATTACCCCTCCTCCTGCCTCTATCACCCCTCCTCCCGCCCCTATCACCCCTCCTCCTGCTCCTATCACCCCTCCTCCAGCACCTATCACCCCTCCTCCTGCCCCTATCACCCCTCCTCCTGCCCCTATTACCCCTCCTCCTGCCTCTATCACCCCTCCTCCTGCCCCTATCACCCCTCCTCCAGCACCTATCACCCCTCCTCCTGCCCCTATCACCCCTCCTCCTGCCCCTATTACCCCTCCTCCTGCCTCTATCACCCCTCCTCCTGCCCCTATTACCCCTCCTCCTGCCTCTATCACCCCTCCTCCTGCTCCTATCACCCCTCCTCCTGCCTCTATCACCCCTCCTCCTGCCCCTATCACCCCTCCTCCTGCCTCTATCACCCCTCCTCCTGCCCCTATCACCCCTCCTCCTGCTCCTATCACCCCTCCTCCTGCCCCTATTACCCCTCCTCCTGCCTCTATCACCCCTCCTCCTGCCCCCATTACCCCTCCTCCTGCCTCTATCACCCCTCCTCCTGCTCCTATCACCCCTCCTCCTGCCCCTATCACCCCTCCTCCTGCTCCTATCACCCCTCCTCCTGCCCCTATCACCCCTCCTCCTGCCCTTATCACCCCTCCTCCTGCCCCTATCACCCCTCCTCCCGCCCCTATCACCCCTCCTCCCGCCCCTATCACCCCTCCTCCTGCCCCTATTACCCCTCCTCCTGCCCCTATCACTCCTCCTCCTGCCCTTATCACCCCTCCTCCTGCCCCTATCACCCCTCCTCCTGCCCATATCACCCCTCCTCCTGCCCCTATCACCCCTCCTCCTGCCTCTATCACCCCTCCTCCTGCCCCTATCACCCCTCCTCCTGCCCCTATTACCCCTCCTCCTTCCCCTATTACCCCTCCCCCTGCCCCTATCACCCCTCCTCCTGCCCCTATTACCCCTCCTCCTGCCCCTATCACCCCTCCTCCTGCCCCTATTACTCCTCCTCCTGCCCCTATCACCCCCCTTACTGCCCCTATAACCCCTCCTCCTGCCCCTATCACCCCACCTCCTGCCCCTATCACCCCTCCTCCTGCCCCTATTACCCCTCCTCCTGCCCCTATCACCCCTCCTCCCGCCCCTATCACCCCTCCTCCTGCCCCTATCACCCCTCCTCCTGCCCCTATTACCCCTCCTCCCGCCCCTATCACCCCTCCTCCCGCCCCTATCACCCCTCCTCCTGCCCCTATCACCCCTCCTCCTGCCCCTATTACCCCTCCTCCCGCCCCTATCACCCCACCTCCTGCCCCTATCACCCCTCCTCCCGCCCCTATCACCCCACCTCCTGCCCCTATCACCCCTCCTCCTGCCCCTATCACCCCACCTCCTGCCCCTATCACCCCTCCTCCTGCCCCTATTACCCCTCCTCCTGCCCCTATCACCCCTCCTCCCGCCCCTATCACCCCTCCTCCTGCCCCTATCACCCCTCCTCCTGCCCCTATTACCCCTCCTCCTGCCTCTATCACCCCTCCTCCCGCCCCTATCACCCCTCCTCCTGCTCCTATCACCCCTCCTCCTGCCCCTATCACCCCTCCTCCTGCCCCTATCACCCCTCCTCCTGCCCCTATTACCCCTCCTCCTGCTTCTATCACCCCTCCTCCAGCACCTATCACCCCTCCTCCTGCCCCTATTACCCCTCCTCCTGCTTCTATCACCCCTCCTCCTGCCCCTATTACCCCTCCTCCTGCCTCTATCACCCCTCCTCCTGCCCCTATCACCCCTCCTCCTGCCCCTATCACCCCTCCTCCAGCACCTATCACCCCTCCTCCTGCCCCTATCACCCCTCCTCCTGCTCCTATCACCCCTCCTCCTGCTCCTATCACCCCTCCTCCTGCCCCTATCACCCCTCCTCCTGCCCCTATCACCCCTCCTCCAGCACCTATCACCCCTCCTCCAGCACCTATCACCCCTCCTCCTGCCCCTATCACCCCTCCTCCTGCCCTTATCACCCCTCCTCCTGCCCCTATCACCCCTCCTCCTGCCCCTATTACCCCTCCTCCTGCCTCTATCACCCCTCCTCCCGCCCCTATCACCCCTCCTCCTGCTCCTATCACCCCTCCTCCTGCCCCTATCACCCCTCCTCCTGCTCCTATCACCCCTCCTCCAGCCCCTATCACCCTCCTCCTGCCCCTATTACCCCTCCTTCTGCCTCTATTACCCCTCCCCCTGCCCCTATCACCCCACCTCCTGCCCCTATCACCCCTCCTTCTGCCCCTATTACTTCTCCTCCAGTCCCATTACCCCTCCTCCTGCCCCTTTTACCCTTCCTCTTTCCCCTATTACCCCTCCTCCTGCCCCTATTACCCCACCTCCTGCCCCTATCACCCCTCCTCCTGCCCCTATTACTCCACCTCCTGCCCCTATCACCCCTGCTCCTGCCCCTATCACCCCTCCTCCTGCCTCTATTACCCCTCCTCCTTCTCCTATCACCCCTCCTCCTTCCCCTGTCACCCCTCCTCCCGCCCCTATCACCCCTCCTCCCGCCCCTATTACCCCTCCTCCCGCCCCTATTACCCCTCCTCCTCCTATTACTCCCCCTCCTGCCCCATCACCCCTCCTCCTGCCCCTATCACCCCTCCTCCTGCTCCTATCACCCCTCCTCCTGCCCCTATTACCCCTCCTCCCGCCCCTATCACCCCTCCTCCTGCCCCTATTACCCCTCCTCCTGCCCCTATCACCCCTCCTCCTGCCCCTATCACCCCTCCTCCTGCTCCTATCACCCCTCCTCCTGCCCCTATTACCCCTCCTCCTGCCCCTATCACCCCTCCTCCTGCCCCTATTACCCCTCCTCCCGCCCCTATCACCCCTCCTCCCGCCCCTATTACCCCTCCTCCCGCCCCTATCACCCCTCCTCCTGCCCCTATCACCCCTCCTCCTGCCCCTATTACCCCTCCTCCTGCCCCTATCACCCCTCCTCCTGCTCCTATCACCCCTCCTCCTGCCCTTATCACCCCTCATCCTGCCCCTATCACCCCTCCTCCCGCCCCTATCACCCCTCCTCCTGCCCCTATCACCCCTCCTCCTGCCTCTATTACCCCTCCTCCTGCCCCTATCACTCCTCCTCCTGCCTTTATCACCCCTCCTCCTGCCCCTATCACCCCTCCTCCTGCCCATATCACTCCTCCTCCTGCCCCTATCACCCCTCCTCCTGCCCCTATCACCCCTCCTCCTGCCCCTATCACCCCTCCTCCTGCCCCTATCACCCCTCCTCCTGCCTCTATTACCCCTCCTCCTGCCCCTATCACTCCTCCTCCTGCCTTTATCACCCCTCCTCCTGCCCCTATCACCCCTCCTCCTGCCCATATCACTCCTCCTCCTGCCCCTATCACCCCTCCTCCTGCCCCTATCACCCCTCCTCCTGCCCCTATTACCCCTCCTCCTGCCCCTATCACTCCTCCTCCTGCCTTTATCACCCCTCCTCCTGCCCCTATCACCCCTCCTCCTGCCCCTATCACTCCTCCTCCTGCCTTTATCACCCCTCCTCCTGCCCCTATCACCCCTCCTCCTGCTCCTATCACCCCTCCTCCTGCCCCTATTACCCCTCCTCCTGCCCCTATCACTCCTCCTCCTGCCTTTATCACCCCTCCTCCTGCCCCTATCACCCCTCCTCCTGCTCCTATCACCCCTCCTCCTGCTCCTATCACCCCTCCTCCTGCCCCTATCACTCCTCCTCCTGCCTTTATCACCCCTCCTCCTGCCCCTATCACCCCTCCTCCTGCCCCTATCACCCCTCCTCCTGCTCCTATCACCCCTCCTCCTGCCCCTATCACTCCTCCTCCTGCCCCTATCACCCCTCCTCCTGCTCCTATCACCCCTCCTCCTGCCCCTATCACCCCTCCTCCTGCCCCTATCACCCCTCCTCCTGCCCCTATTACCCCTCCTCCTGCCCCTATCACTCCTCCTCCTGCCCCTATCACCCCTCCTCCTGCTCCTATCACCCCTCCTCCTGCCCCTATTACCCCTCCTCCTGCCCCTATCACCCCTCCTCCTGCCCCTATTACCCCTCCTCCTGCCCCTATCACCCCTCCTCCTGCTCCTATCACCCCTCCTCCTGCCCCTATTACCCCTCCTCCTGCCCCTATCACCCCTCCTCCTGCCCCTATTACCCCTCCTCCTGCCCCTATCACTCCTCCTCCTGCCCCTATCACCCCTCCTCCTGCCCCTATTACCCCTCCTCCTGCCCCTATCACCCCTCCTCCTGCCCCTATTACCCCTCCTCCTGCCCCTATCACCCCTCCTCCTGCCCCTATCACCCCTCCTCCTGCCCCTATCACCCCTCCTCCTGCTCCTATCACCCCTCCTCCTGCCCCTATTACCCCTCCTCCTGCCCCTATCACTCCTCCTCCTGCCCCTATCACCCCTCCTCCTGCCTCTATCACCCCTCCTCCCGCCCCTATCACCCCTCCTCCTGCTCCTATCACCCCTCCTCCTGCCCCTATCACCCCTCCTCCTGCCCCTATCACCCCTCCTCCTGCCCCTATTACCCCTCCTCCTGCCTCTATCACCCCTCCTCCAGCACCTATCACCCCTCCTCCTGCCCCTATTACCCCTCCTCCTGCCCCTATCACCCCTCCTCCTGCCCCTATCACTCCTCCTCCTGCCCCTATCACCCCTCCTCCTGCTCCTATCACCCCTCCTCCTGCTCCTATCACCCCTCCTCCTGCTCCTATTACCCCTCCTCCTGCCCCTATCACCCCTCCTCCTGCCCCTATCACTCCTCCTCCTGCCCCTATCACCCCTCCTCCTGCTCCTATCACCCCTCCTCCTGCTCCTATCACCCCTCCTCCTGCTCCTATTACCCCTCCTCCTGCCCCTATCACCCCTCCTCCTGCCCCTATCACCCCTCCTCCTGCTCCTATCACCCCTCCTCCTGCTCCTATTACCCCTCCTCCTGCCCCTATCACCCCTCCTCCTGCCCCTATCACTCCTCCTCCTGCCCCTATCACCCCTCCTCCTGCCCCTATTACCCCTCCTCCTGCTCCTATCACCCCTCCTCCTGCCCCTATTACCCCTCCTCCTGCCCCTATCACCCCTCCTCCTGCCCCTATCACTCCTCCTCCTGCCCCTATCACCCCTCCTCCTGCTCCTATTACCCCTCCTCCTGCTCCTATCACCCCTCCTCCTGCTCCTATCACCCCTCCTCCTGCCCCTATTACCCCTCCTCCTGCCCCTATCACTCCTCCTCCTGCCCCTATCACCCCTCCTCCTGCCCCTATTACCCCTCCTCCTGCTCCTATCACCCCTCCTCCTGCCCCTATTACCCCTCCTCCTGCCCCTATCACTCCTCCTCCTGCCCCTATCACTCCTCCTCCTGCCCCTATCACCCCTCCTCCTGCCCCTATTACCCCTCCTCCTGCTCCTATCACCCCTCCTCCTGCCCCT
Source organism: Gastrophryne carolinensis (assembly GCA_027917425.1). Lineage (NCBI taxonomy): Eukaryota > Metazoa > Chordata > Amphibia > Anura > Microhylidae > Gastrophryne > Gastrophryne carolinensis. Next base: position 2,342,093 of record CM051234.1, read on the forward strand.
ATTACCCCTCCTCCTGCCCCTATCACCCCTCCTCCTGCCCCTATCACCCCTCCTCCTGCCCTTATCACCCCTCCTCCTGCCCATATCACTCCTCCTCCTGCCGCGATCACCCCTCCTCCTGCCCCTATTACCCCTCCTCCTGCCCTTATCACCCCTCCTCCTGCCCATATCACCCCTCCTCCTGCCCCTATTACCCCTCCTCCTGCCCCTATCACTCCTCCTCCTGCCCCTATCACCCCTCCTCCTGCCCCTATTACCCCTCCTCCTGCCCTTATCACCCCTCCTCCTGCCCATATCACTCCTCCTCCTGCCCTTATCACCCCTCCTCCTGCCCCTATTACCCCTCCTCCTGCCCCTATCACCCCTCCTCCTGCCCCTATCACCCCTCCTCCAGCACCTATCACCCCTCCTCCTGCCCCTATCACCCCTCCTCCTGCTCCTATCACCCCTCCTCCTGCCCCTATTACCCCTCCTCCTGCCCTTATCACCCCTCATCCTGCCCCTATCACCCCTCCTCCCGCCCCTATCACCCCTCCTCCTGCCCCTATCACCCCTCCTCCTGCCCCTATCACCCCTCCTCCTGCTCCTATCACCCCTCCTCCTGCCCCTATTACCCCTCCTCCTGCCCTTATCACCCCTCATCCTGCCCCTATCACCCCTCCTCCCGCCCCTATCACCCCTCCTCCTGCCCCTATCACCCCTCCTCCTGCCCCTATCACCCCTCCTCCTGCCCATATCACTCCTCCTCCTGCCCCTATCACCCCTCCTCCTGCCCCTATCACCCCTCCTCCTGCCCCTATTACCCCTCCTCCTGCCCCTATCACTCCTCCTCCTGCCTTTATCACCCCTCCTCCTGCCCCTATCACCCCTCCTCCTGCCCCATTACCCCTCCTCCTGCCCCTATCACCCCTCCTCCTGCTCCTATCACCCCTCCTCCTGCCCCTATTACCCCTCCTCCTGCTCCTATCACCCCTCCTCCTGCCCCTATCACCCCTCCTCCTGCCCCTATCACCCCTCCTCCTGCCCCTATTACCCCTCCTCCTGCCCCTATCACTCCTCCTCCTGCCCCTATCACCCCTCCTCCTGCTCCTATCACCCCTCCTCCTGCCCCTATTACCCCTCCTCCTGCTCCTATCACCCCTCCTCCTGCCCCTATCACCCCTCCTCCTGCCCCTATCACCCCTCCTCCTGCCCCTATCACCCCTCCTCCTGCCCCTATTACCCCTCCTCCTGCCCCTATCACTCCTCCTCCTGCCCCTATCACCCCTCCTCCTGCTCCTATCACCCCTCCTCTTGCCCCTATTACCCCTCCTCCTGCCCCTATCACCCCTCCTCCTGCCCCTATTACCCCTCCTTCTGCTCCTATCACCCCTCCTCCTGCCCCTATCACCCCTCCTCCTGCCCCTATCACCCCTCCTCCTGCCCCTATCACCCCTCCTCCTGCCCCTATTACCCCTCCTCCTGCCCCTATCACTCCTCCTCCTGCCCCTATTACCCCTCCTCCTGCCCCTATCACCCCTCCTCCTGCCCCTATTACCCCTCCTCCTGCCCCTATTACCCCTCCTCCTGCCCCTATTACCCCTCCTCCTGCCCCTATTACCCCTCCTCCTGCCCCTATCACTCCTCCTCCTGCCCCTATCACCCCTCCTCCTGCCCCTATTACCCCTCCTCCTGCCCCTATCACCCCTCCTCCTGCCCCTATTACCCCTCCTCCTGCCCCTATCACTCCTCCTCCTGCCCCTATCACCCCTCCTCCTGCCCCTATTACCCCTCCTCCTGCTCCTATCACCCCTCCTCCTGCCCCTATTACCCCTCCTCCTGCCCCTATCACCCCTCCTCCTGCCCCTATCACCCCTCCTCCTGCCCCTATCACCCCTCCTCCTGCTCCTATCACCCCTCCTCCTGCCCCTATCACTCCTCCTCCTGCCCCTATCACCCCTCCTCCTGCCCCTATCACTCCTCCTCCTGCCCCTATCACCCCTCCTCCTGCCCCTATTACCCCTCCTCCTGCTCCTATCACCCCTCCTCCTGCCCCTATTACCCCTCCTCCTGCCCCTATCACCCCTCCTCCTGCCCCTATCACCCCTCCTCCTGCCCCTATTACCCCTCCTCCTGCCCTTATCACCCCTCCTCCTGCCCATATCACTCCTCCTCCTGCCGCGATCACCCCTCCTCCTGCCCCTATTACCCCTCCTCCTGCCCTTATCACCCCTCCTCCTGCCCATATCACCCCTCCTCCTGCCCCTATTACCCCTCCTCCTGCCCCTATCACTCCTCCTCCTGCCCCTATCACCCCTCCTCCTGCCCCTATTACCCCTCCTCCTGCCCTTATCACCCCTCCTCCTGCCCATATCACTCCTCCTCCTGCCCTTATCACCCCTCCTCCTGCCCCTATCACCCCTCCTCCTGCCCCTATCACCTCTCCTCCTGCCCCTATCACCCCTCCTTCTGCCCCTATCACCCCTCCTCCGGCCCCTATTACCCCTCCTCCTGCCCCTATCACCCCTCCTCCTGCCCCTATCACCCCTCCTCCTGCCCCTATCACCCCTCCTCCTGCCCCTATCACCCCTCCTTCTGCCCCTATCACCCCTCCTCCGGCCCCTATTACCCCTCCTCCTGCCCCTATCACCGCTCCTCCTGCCCCTATCACCCCTCCTCCTGCCCCTATCACCCCTCCTTCTGCCCCTATTACTTCTCCTCCAGTCCCATTACCCCTCCTCCTGCCCCTTTTACCCTTCCTCTTTCCCCTATTACCCCTCCTCCTGCCCCTATTACCCCACCTCCTGCCCCTATCACCCCTCCTCCTGCCTCTATCAACCCTCCTTCTGCCTCTATTACCCCTCCTCCTGCCCATATCACCCCTCCTCCTGCCCCTATCACCCCTCCTCCTGCCCCTATTACTCCACCTCCTGCCCCTATCACCCCTCCTCCTGCCTCTATTACCCCTCCTCCTGCCCCTATCACCCCTCCTCCTGCCCATATCACCCCTCCTCCTGCCCCTATCACCCCTCCTCCTGCCCCTATTACTCCACCTCCTGCCCCTATCACCCCTGCTCCTGCCCCTATCACCCCTCCTCCTGCCTCTATTACCCCTCCTCCTGCTCCTATTACCCCTCCTCCTGCCCCTATCACCCCTCCTCCTGCCCCTATCACCCCTCCTCCTGCCCCTATCACCCCTCCTCCAGCACCTATCACCCCTCCTCCTTCTCCTATCACCCCTCCTCCTGCCCCTATCACCCCTCCTCCAGCACCTATCACCCCTCCTCCTGCCCCTATCACCCCTCCTCCTGCCCCTATCACCCCTCCTCCTGCCCCTATCACCCCTCCTTCTGCCCCTATTACCCCTCCTCCTGCCCCTATCACCCCTCCTCCTGCCCCTATCACCCCTCCTCCTGCCCCTGTTATGTTCATTATTTAATTTATCACTCTTACTAATTATAATATTATAATATACAATATGTTTGTGTTTATTATGTATATAATTACTGAAGTAATGCTATTATATATTATTATCATTATTTAAATTAGTAAGTTAAATGATTTTTATAATATTTTTTTATTTTCTAAGTTAAATTATTATAATAATATATAACATAATTAATTCCTAATTCCTTAAGTTTAATTATTGTAATCATTATAATACACAAAATATTTTATATATTTTTTTCTCAAGCCTATTTATAGTCTTCTGATGGAATTATTATTCTAGTCAGTCAATTTCACTCATTTCTTAAGCCTATTTCTAGTTAATAAAAAATTAAATAATTATTAAAATAAAATGAATTTTTATTTTTTGAATACTTCTGATGGAATAATTATTTTATTTATACTATTTCAGTAGTTAGCAATAATAATAATAATGTCGAATCTTGTTCCATTTGAATAATATTAATTTATTATTAGTGTATTTAATATAAATATTTAAATGTTACAAATATAAATATAACTTAGTACAAAATGTGTTTATTATAATAATTACAATAATTAAGGAAATTTATGAATTGATTCTATTATTAATATCGTCTCTCGGCAGGTCTGCCGGCGGGATGCCCACGTGCATGGTCAGGGGCTGTTTCTACAGCTGGAGGAAAGCGGACGACAGCGTCAGGCTCCACTGTTTTCCGCGGAGGCCGGAGATGATCAAGCGCTGGCTCGTCTGCATCCACATCTCCCCGGCCAAGATGCAGGTTCTCTATCCCAGAGTCCTAAGCGACCGGAACTACGTGCACAGGATCTGCTCCAGGCACTTCACCAAGGAGGCGTACGAGAAACGCGGCGCGGGCGCCAACTTCTACCTGAGGCGGGACGCCGTGCCCACGCTGGAGCTGGGCAAGCCCACCCCGGGGCCCCTCCTCCCAACTCTGTTCGAGCACAACTACTCCTGCCCGATCGTTCCAGAAGAGGCGGAACCCACGAGTGCGACCTCCGAGGACTTGGAAGCGGCCGAGGTTGCCGCGAGTCTAACCGCCGATCCCTCTGAACCCTCCTTCCTGTGCGGCGAGGCCGACATTGCCTGCGTCGAGGAAGTGCTTTACTGCGAGGACACCGAGAACGTTGAGGAAGGCGCGATCGCGAGCGAGGACGCCCCCGTCTCCTTGCCGCCGCCGGAATATCTAACGCAGCATTCCGCGCCGAGGCCCAAGAAAACGTACTGCCGTACGAGGACGACGATCGGCGTGAACACCCAGCCCATCAACGTGAAGCACAAGTCAACTACCGTGCAGAAGTCGTTGCTGACGCAGAACGTTATGACGCAGTGCAACCTGGCCCAGCTCCGCCCACTCAGGAGACTTAGACCCGCCCCCAAGAGAGATGAAACGCGTCGGACTTTGAAGGATACCGATAATATAATGGCAAATGGCGCTCCATCGCTTATGACTACTTCCCTGGCCTATGAGCACGGAGAACGCTCTACGGCAAATCTTACGGCAATTGCGTGGCGACCAGACGCCGGATTAGACTGCAATGGTCTCTCTCCTTCGAGTGATGAGCTTACTTCTCCTGACGAAGAACAAGCAACGCTCGTAGAGGGCGCGAGTCGGGATGGAGCCTCTGGCGTTCAGGACGTATTGGGAAACGCTCCCCACGCTGCGTTACACGAAGAGACTAAGTATATCGCCTTTGATTCGGACCCGAGTCGGGATAGAGCCTCTGACGCTCAGGACGTATTGGGAAACGCTCCCCACGCTGCGTTACACGAAGAGACTAAGTATATCGCCTTTGATTCGGACCCGAGTCGGGATAGAGCCTCCGACGCTCAGGACGTATCGGGAAACGCTCCCCGCGCTGCGTTACACGAAGAGACTAAGTATATCGCCTTTGATTCGGACCCGAGTCGGGATAGAGCCCCCGACGCTCAGGACGTATCGGGAAACGCTCCCCGCGCTGCGTTACACGTGGAGTCTAAATATATCGTCTTTGATTCCTGTCTCGACAAATTACTACTTCAGAGCAGGTGTCAGGGCGCGCCGGAATGCCACGCTAAAATCCTGACCGTGAAAAAGTCCCGCCTCGGAAGCGCAATCACAGTGGCAGCTGTGTGCGAAAACGGCCACCGCTGCGACCTGTGGCAAAGCCAGCCGTTTATCGGCAAAACGCCAGCGGGTAATCTTCTGGTATCGGCGGGAACTTTGCTGAGTGGGAACGACTTTTCGGGGATAGAAAGCTTTTTATCCGTTACGGGCATTCTGGGTATAGACTCGACGACGCATTCTAGAAACCAAAAGGATTTCCTCTTCCCCGCGATCGAATCCGCGTGGCGGCAGAAACGCGACGAAATGTTGTCGCGAATCGGCGCCAGGCCCGTTGCTTTAGCTGGAGATGGACGGCGCGACTCGTTTGGCGCAAATCCCAAGTACTGTATTTATTCGGTTATGGACCAAAAAAAGAAGCGGATCATCGATTTCCAGGTAGAGCGGCTGGAAGCCGGAGCAGGCGTGGCCTCTCCTGAAACGAGGGCATGTAAAATCGTGTTGGACCGTCTAAAAAAGGATGATGTAAACATATGCGTCCTATGTACCGACCGGAACGCGTCAATAGGGAAAATGTTACGCGAGGACTATCCAGGAATCGTGCACCAGTTTGACGCGTGGCATGTGGCCGATTCCCTCGGAGACAAACTTTTGGCAGCGAGCAGGAAGAAAAATTGCGGCGCCATTGCCGCGTGGATCCCATCCGCGAAGAATCATCTTTGGTGGACGTCGCGTACATGCAGCCGCGATCCAGACGCGCTGCTGGAAAGGTGGCTGTCGGTTACACGCCACGTGTGCGACCAACATAAGTGGGAGGAAGGCACACAGTATACCACGTGTAGCCATCCGGAAATCGAGCGGCGCAGTAGAGAAAGGAGAAAATGGCTGCGCGCAGGGAGCGCGGCTTACTTCAAGTTCCGGCAGGTGGTGACGGATAAGAAGTTTCTTAGAGACGTGCGACGTCTTTCTCATTTCTGTCACGCCGGAGAACTGGAGACGTTTCACGGCAGCGTTATGAGATACTGCTCCAAGGGCAACGACTTGGACATGCAGGAGGTGGTGGCCAGAACGCAACTCGCGGTCTTGCACCACAACGCCAACGTCGGGAGAGTACGAGTGGGAAACGCAACAGACTGCGGCGAGGAAGTGACCTCACACCGACGCAAAAAAGCTAAAATAGAATGGACGTCCTCAAAACACATACATCGACAATGCCTTGACTTTCTCGCGCCAATTGTGCACACGAGTTTTAGGATTGCTTCAGGAGAAACGTCGCAACCTTGGGGAGTCACATCGAAAAGAACTTCCTAAAAACGTCCGGAGAACGTTCTACGGCAAATCTCACAGTGACCGACCCTCCGAGCCAGCTGCTGGATTAGACTGCAACAGTCTCTCCCCTTTGAGCGTCAGGACGAATAGAACTTCCTAAAAAACATTGGCGCATTACCACAAAATGTTATGATGCAATGCAACGTGGCCCAAATCTGTGACCCAGCTCCTGAGAGAGATGAAACGCATCATAGGAGGTGGTGGCCAGAACACAACTCGCGGTCTTGAACCACAACGCCAATGTCGGGAGAGTACGAGTCGGAAACTCAACAGACTGTGACGAGGAAGGGACCTCTCACCGACGCAAAAAAGGTAAAATAGAATGGACGGCTTCAAAACGCGTCGATCGACAATACCTTGACTTTCTCACGCCAATTGTGCACGTGAGTTTTAGAATTACTTCGGGAGAAACGTCGCAACCTTGGGGAATCACGACGAAAGGAACTTCCTAAAAACTTCGTTGGTTCTAAAAAAAAGAACAGATGACCTATGAGCGCAGAGAACGTTCTACGGCAAATCTCACGGTGACCGACCCTCCAAGTCATCCGCCGGATTAGACCGCAACAGTCTCTCTCCTTTGAGCGTCAGAATAGAACTTCCTAAAAAACATTGGCGCAGTACCTCAAAATGTTATGACACAGTGCAACGTGGCCCAACTCCACCCACTCGGGAGACTTAGACCCGCTCCCAAGAGAGATTAAATGCTTCAGCCTTTGAAGGTTGCAGATGATATAATAGCAAATAGCGCTCTTGTCGCTTACTTCTGCTCCCGACAACCGATGGCCTATGAGCGCAGAGAACGTTCCTCGGCAAATCTCACGGCGTTTGTGCGCCGACCCTCTGAGCCAGCCGCTGGATTAGACCGCAACAGTCTCTCTCCTTCGAGCGTTAGGACGAATAGAACTTCCTAAAAAAACATTTGTGTGGTACCGCAGAATGTTATGACGCAATGCAACATGGCCCAAATCTGTGACCCAGCTCCTGAGAGAGATGAAACGCATCATAGGACGCCAACGTCAGGAGAGTACGAGTCGGAAAATCAACAGACTGCAGCGAGAAAGTGACATCGCATTGACGCAAAAAGGCTAAAATAGAATGGATGTCCTCAAAACACGTAGAACGACAATACCTTGACTTTCTCGCGCCAATTGTGAGTTTTAGGATTGCTTCGGGAGAAACTTTGCAACCTTAGGGAGTCACAACGAAAAGAACTTCCTAAAAATGTTGTCAGTTCTAGAAAAAAAAAGAACCGACGGCCTATGAGCGCGGAGAACGTTCTACGGCAAATCTTGCGGCGATTGTTGCGCAGACCCTCCGAGCCAGCCGCTGGATTAGACCGCAACAGTCTCCTTCGAGCGTCAGGACAAATAGAACTTCCTAAAAAACATTGGCGCATTACCGTAGAATATTATGACGCAGTGGGCCAACTATGCCCGCTCAGGAGACTTAGACCCGCTCTCAAGAGAGATGAAACATGTCGGCCTTTGAAGGTTACAGATAATATAATAGTGCTCCATCGCTTACTTCTGCTTCCCGAGAACCAACGGCCTATGAACACGGAGAATGTTCTATGGCAAATCTCACAGCAATTGTGCGCTCGAAGAAGAGAGACTGTTGCAGTCCCATCCGGCGGCTGACTCGGAGGGTCTCTCCGAGTCAGCCGCCGGATTAGACTGCAATGATCTCTCTCCTTCGAGCGGCAGGACGAATAGAACTTCCTAAAAAAAGTTAGCGCCATACCGCAAAATGTTATGATGTAGTGCAATGTGGCCCAACTCTGCCCACTCGGGAGACTTAGACCTGAGAGAGAGATGAAACGCGTCGACCTTTGAAGGTTACAGATAATATAATAGCAAATAGCGCTCTGTCGCTTACTTCTGCTTCCCGAGAACCGACGGCCTATGAGCACGGAGAACGTTCTACGGCAAATCTCACAGCGATTGCCGACCATGCGAGCCAGCCTCCGGATTAGACCACAATGGTCTCTCTCCTTCGAGCATCATGATGAATAGAACTTCCTTGCGGTACCTATGTCTGAAAAGTGTCTATCATCACAAATATTAAAGTGGGATTCCAGCCAAGTATTAACCCCCCATCTTGCCACCCTACCCTGGCGCTTAGGCAGGACGGGGTTGTTACAAAGAAAAAAATCTTTACCTCACCTGCGGGCCAGCGGCGTTCTACGGGGCCTGTGCAGCTGCTGTGCAGAGTGTCACAAAGTGGCATTCCCCTGCTCCGTGCCCGTGAGCCCCGCCCATTCAAGTGATTGGTCAGTCACACACACTGTTGCCACTTTGTACTTTTCATTTAAGATGGCGGCGCTGGACCACGGGTGAGGAACAGTGTTTTTTTCTGTGTAACCCTCCCGTTCTGCCTCAGCACCAGAGCAGGGGGCCCGCCGTTAGCCTTTCCCTGCCATCCAGTATCGGGATAATCTGTGTGAACCACCCCACCCCCCACCCCGGGTCATCCAATCCTGCATCATCGCACGAGCATGCCAAAATTGGGATGATCTGTGTGAACCGACCCCCAGGGCATCAGAAATCTGGATGATCCGTGTGACACCGCCCGGGTCACCCAAGCCAGCATCACTGCCAAAGGCAGCCTTCCCCTGGGGCACCCAAAATTGGGATGATCTGTGTAGCCTTCCCCTGTGGTCCCTGAAATCAGGATGATCTATATGATTCTCCCTGCTTGACAGAGCCGGCATCAACACCCGAGGCAGCCTTCCCCCGGGGCATCCAGAATCAGGATGACCTGTGTAAAACCTGAGTAACCTGAGGCAGCCTTCCCCTGGGACAACCAAAATTGGGGTGATCTGTGTAAAACCCCCTGGGTCGCCCAAGCCAGCATCATCACCGAGGCAGCCTTCCCCCGGGACACCCAAAATGAGAATCATCTATGTGAAACCCCCCAGGTCACCCAAGCCAGCATCCCCGCCCAAGGCAGCCTTTCCCTGGGCAACCAAAATCAGGATGACCTGTGTATAACTCCCTGAGTAACCTGAGGCAGCCTTATCCTGGGGCACCCAAAATTGGTATGACCTGTTTAAAACCCCCTGGGTTGTCCAAGCCAGCATCACCACCTGAGGCAGCCTTTCCCCGGGGCACCCAAAATCAGGATGACCATCAGAGACTGCCTTTCCCGGGGCACCCAAAATGAGGATCATCTGTGTGAAAGCCCCCGGGTCACCCATGCCAGCATCACCACCTGAGGTAGCCTTTCTTCGGGCACCCAAAACCAGGATGATCTGTATGAAACCCCCCAGGTCACCTGAGGCAGCATCCCTGCCCAAGGCAGCCTTCCCCCGGGCACCCAAAATCGTGACGATCTGTGTAAAACCCCCTGGGGCACCCAAGTCAGAGCATCACCACCTGAGACCACCTTCCCCCGGGCACCCAAAATCGGGGTGATCTGTGTAAAACCCCCCCAGGTCACCCAAGCCAGCATCAGCACCTGAGGCAGCCTTCCCCCGGCGAACCCAAAATTGAGGTGATCTGTGTGAAACCCCCTGGGGCACCCAAGTCATAGCATCACCACCTGAGACCGCCTTCCCCCGGGGCACCCAAAATCAGGATGATCTGTGTGATACCCCCAAGTTCACCCAAGCTAGCATCACCGACTGAGGTGGCCTTCCTCCGGGGGACCCAAAATCAGGATGATCTGTGTAAAACCCCCCGAGTCACCTGAGTCAGCCTTCCCCTGGGGCACCCAAAATGAGGATCATCCGTGTGACAGCCCTCAGATGACCCAAGTCAGCATCGGGGCACCCAAAATCCAGGTGATCTGTGTGAACCATCCGGGCCGGGATGGTGGAGGGTTTCGTTACGCTTTAATATTAGGGGCTCGTTGAAAACAACTTTTTTAAAATTTTGAATAACTGATATGCGAATCCTTTTTCCACATCAATAATAGTTGTATATATTTTGTTTTTGTATTTAATAAAAGTTTACTACAACATCTTTGTACCTGTGTGCGTGTGTCGGTGTATATGTTGGTGTATGTGTGTCGGTCGGTGTGTGTACGTGTGTCGGGGTGTGTGTGTCTGGGTGTGTGTGTGTCTAGGTGTGTGTGTGTGTGTGTGTGTGTGTGTGTGTGTACGTGTGTCGGGGTGTGTGTGTGTCGGTGTGTGTACGTGTGTCTGGGTGTGTGTATATCTGTGTGCGTGTACGTGTGTCTGGGTGTGTGTGTGTGTGTGTGTGTGTGTACGTGTGTCGGGGTGTGTGTGTGTCGGTGTGTGTACGTGTGTCTGGGTGTGTGTATATCTGTGTGCGTGTACGTGTGTCTGGGTGTGTGTGTGTGTCGGTGTGTGTGTACGTGTGTCGGTGTGTGTACATGTGTCGGTGTGTGTGTGTGTCTGGGTGTGTGTTGGTGTGTGTACGTGTGTCGTTGTGTGCTAAAGAATAGGCATTGTCTTCATGGTGCTCACAACTTCCATTCTTACCTGTCAAGCCCCGTGGGACACCTGCCTTCTAGGTGAGTCCACAACCCCCCAATCTGCACTGCTGCTTCACCTGCTTTTAATGCCTCACTGAACACGGTTGCCCCCAGGACCCGGTAGCTCAAAGATTGTGAACTCACAGGGTTGAAGGCGGATGAACTGGAGGTAAGACAGGGCGTTATCGGGCAAGCCAGGGTCATAAACAGAACAATCAGTCCTCGTGATACATAGTGCCAAAGGAGAATCACGAGAAAGGTCAAGCCAAGGGTCAAACTGGGTAAGCAGAGAGTCCGCAGTACAAGGTATGAGACAGGAACATAGTCGGAATCCAGGCAGAGGTCAGTTCAGGCAGCAGTCAGGAACGGTCAGGCAAGCTGGGTTGGCAATGGTATAACAAGCAATGGACACCGGATCAACAGCACCCAGCGGCACGCTATCACGGGCGCCGAGCGAGTGAGCTGGGAACAACTAAAAAGCCTGAAAGTGGACGGGATTGGCTGGGGAGAACACTCGGGCTCATTGGCCCAGCTACAACCTGTGGGCTGATTGCCCAATACATAATTAGGGTGTTTTGCCCATCGGTAATATTAGGGTTCATTGGCCCTTTAGTGCTCACTCACGGACAGACGGGCCGGGACCCGGTGTCAGGCTTCCCGGCTACAACCAAGGTAAAGGTAGACTTCTGGCAAGAAGGGAGGGCTGGGCAGAGCTCCAGATGTGGGGCGAAGCATGGAAATAAAGTTCAATAAGACAGAACAGGGGTTTAATAAAGACTGATAACAGATACAAATTCCAGGGCTGACAGACAAGTCCATTAAACAATCTGTGTTCAGAGGCTGGCAACAGACCAAATACAAATTTCAGGGCTGGCGGCAGACAGGCAAATTCTATAAACAAACCTTGTTCAGAGGCTGGCAACAGACCATATACAAATTCCAGGGTTGGCGGCAGACAGGCAGAGTCCATTAAACAATCCGAGATCATGGGCTGGCAGTGGACAAGCAAAGTCCAATAATCCGAAATTCTAACCATGTAATCCGTGCGAGGGTTAATGCAATAGCTGATCGGGAAGCAGGCCACAGGTCAATCCGGTATCACAGTCAGGAGTTGCAGGTAAAAGGAATCACAGCTTCCAGGAACTGTGCTGATAACACAGCAATGAATACAGGCCAGCTGTCCATTTAAATAGTGTTGTCAATAAAGCTGGGCGGGACGTTTCAGGGCAAGAGTGAAGTCACTTCCTGTACACAGGCCAAAGAATACCCGGAAGTTTACGCTCTAGGCTTTGTGCAGTTGCAGTGAGCCGAACACCAGGAGGAGCTGTAGAGCAGTGCAATGGATGAATAACCAGGTCTATAACAAACACCCAAAGCACTTCTGCAGCTGCGTGCAGAGATCAATGGAAGACACCCAAAAGGCAAAGAGCCTGACACCTGGGCATGTCGATCAAGGACACCGTGGGATCAGGCAGGTAAGTGTATCGTGACATTACCTTTTCAATTGAAAGAACCGACGATGTGCACTGTGAGGAATGATAAGCGGCACTTCACATTGCACTTGCTCGTGTCCGGTCAGTTATCAACAGACCTTCAATGCAGGAAAAAGCCCGGACTGATTCCATAGCCAAACTGGGGCCCTTTAGCCTAGCGAGCAAGGCCGATGCGGTTAACACGCACTGACTGGGTCACTTCAAAGAATTTCTCCCAGACACGCTGGAGAACAGGATTTATTGTTTCAATGTCGTTTTATTAAGGTTTTACATCAAACAATAGTATAGTACAAAGCATTAGAACAGAAAGAGTAAAAAAAATAACATATTCATGTCTGGGTCCCCTCCCATGGGCGTACATAAGTAAATAACATGACTCAAAAGATCGTCCCACCTCAGCCAGTCCGCCCCATCAATGGAATGCCAGATCAAACCCGATATGAGAAGCTCGCTACTTCCCATTAGCTGTTGTCGTCCCTTGCCTCCAATCCCCCCCCCCCCCCCCCCTGGGCCGGGCCCTTCAGCCCGACCAGGCCAGCCTATAGGCTGGGACCAGAAGCCTAGAACCGCAGGAAGTGGGACTGCCTAGGAGCTCTGATGATACACTTTCAAAATGGGGAGGCGGCCGCCGGGGAGGCAGGGAAGCCCAAGGACCAGGGACATTGGGGACATGAATAAGGAAACATAGAGGGAAAGAGAGGGACGGGGGGCTACAGGGAGGGAACAAGAGTAGGGGAGAACGAGAGGTTAGGGACAAGAACAAGGGCACATATATGGACAAGGACGAGAGTGGAAGCAGAAGCAAAGCGGCAGGGGCGGCAGCACGCAAACCCAGGGCCCCCTATTGAGCCTCCACCTGAAGGCGATTATCTCTATAGTCCATCCAGCAAGCCCAGGTCACAAAGTGCCTCTCCCGTGTGCCCTTGGATTTCGAGGTTAATTCCTCCATACGGCGAATGGTCTCAACCTCTTTCAGCGAGAGAAGGCGGGGCTGTAGATTTCCATCGCCTAGGAATGACAGTTCTTAATACTGTCAGGAAATGTCTTAGGATCCCCTTTCTTACCACGGGAGAGAGAACCTGGGAGAAGTGACCATAGAGCCAACTGTGGGGAGTGGGGAACAGGATTTAATTAAGAATTACCAAGCTGCTGTGTGCATCAGCCCTAAAAGAATTCTCATTCTCATGTTCTGGAAACCATAAGGGCCGCATGCGTGCGTCTCTCGTCACTCCAGGAATTCCTCCAGAAAGTCCCTGCGCATGCACGCGTGTCAGTCTCCTTGCCTTTCCTGCCCTTTAAAGCATCGTGAGCGCGCTATGCCACGGACTGCATGCAGCAGCAGACATGCTCACCTGGGTGTTTGTAACAGAGCAAGCTGTTCATCTGTCGCATGCTCCACAGTGACACCTGGTGTTCAGCCCACTGCAAGTACACAAAGCCTAGAGTGTAAGCTCTTGGGTTTGATTTCACTTCTGGGTTTCCTGAGTCTGAATGGACAGGATGTGACTTCACCCAGACTCTGACACATCTCTCCCTGTTCTGATTGATAGCCCCATTTAGGAGGACAGCTGGCCTACAGCCAGGTTACAGCCAGGTTACAGCCAGGTTACTTCCTGGACTCACGGACGGATAACTCGGTTTTGACGCGGATTTCGTCAATCAGTTCAAATGTTATAAACCAGCCATTAAATCCAGTCCTTTCCGTCCAATCCCCCGCAGTCATGCTCTATAGAGGAGTTCCCGGTCATATTGTCACTGCCCGTGATAGCGTTTAGCTGGGTGTGATTTATTCTGAGATTCCCGTGTTCATCCGTTGCCGACCTCGCTAGCCTGACTATTCCTGACCCCCGCCTGTACCAACCTCAGCCTGAATTACGACCACGTACCCGTCTCATCCCTGGTGCCGCGAAGCTCTCTGATCTCCTGGTTTGACCCTTGACGTGACCTTTCACCTTACCCATGTTCTCCCTCAGAGCTGCTATTACAAGAACTGTAATCTGTATATACCTCGCCTACATGATTACGCCCAGTCTTACCTTGGGTTCATCTGTCTTCACCCTGGTAAGTTTACATCCTTTGAGGGGGCAACCGTGTCCAGCGAGGGGGTTTAAAGCGTCCCGGCAAATGGGGGGTTGGCTAGAGGTGAAGCCCCGTGGTTTGACATCTGCGCTTCATTCAGACTAAAAGGGGAGGGGGAATTTAATCCACTATATGCCAAGGCTTGCTTAAACCTAGAATAGAGTCTGAGAGTTATGCTTTAAGATATTCATTTACCGTAAAATAGAAAAAAAGCTTTTTTGTTGTTAGGTCATGATGTAACAGAATGTGCCGTTGTTCTTTCTCTGTATGTTATCTCTCCTCCCTGAGCAGGATGTGCCCAGCTACAAGGTCGCACATCCTTCTGTTTTCTTTTTGTTTTCTCAAGAAGTGTTGCTTATCTATGTAACTGTCCTGTGGGAGATTGTGTTTTGGAAAGGTGAGGGCACTGGCTACGCGCTGCAGGGTATAGGATTGTAAGCTTCTCTACATTAAACTGAACTTGTATGATGAAAGCTGTTGTATTCGCCTTCTATCTGCGCATCATATGAGTTCCTAGCCTGGCTATGCAGGGATTTCTCAGTGGAAGACGCTCAACAGGCAGGGGTGCAAGATACCCCAGGGAATTACCCCAATACAGACAATCCACCTCCGGGATTTCCCCTTATGCACACTTCCATTGGTGTATTCAGGAGCACGAGGGCTTCTATAGTGTCTGGTGTATTCAGGAGCACGAGGGCTTCTATAGTGTCTGGTGTATTCAGCAGCATGAGGGCTTCTGTAGTGTCTGGTGGGTGTATTCAGGAGTATGAGGGCTTCTGTAGTGTCTGGTGTATTCAGGAGTATGAGGGCTTCTATAGTGTCTGGTGTATTCAGGAGCATGAGGGCTTCTGTAGTGTCTGGTGTATTCAGGAGTATGAGGGCTTCTATAGTGTCTGGTGGGTGTATTCAGGAGTATGAGGGCTTCTGTAGTGTCTGGTGTATTCAGGAGTATGAGGGCTTCTATAGTGTCTGGTGTATTCAGGAGCATGAGGGCTTCTGTAGTGTCTGGTGTATTCAGGAGTATGAGGGCTTCTATAGTGTCTGGTGTATTCAGGAGTATGAGGGCTTCTATAGTGTCTGGTGTATTCAGGAGTATGAGGGCTTCTATAGTGTCTGGTGTATTCAGGAGTATGAGGGCTTCTATAGTGTCTGGTGTATTCAGGAGTATGAGGGCTTCTATAGTGTCTGGTGTATTCAGGAGTATGAGGGCTTCTATAGTGTCTGGTGTATTCAGGAGTATGAGGGCTTCTATAGTGTCTGGTGTATTCAGGAGTATGAGGGCTTCTATAGTGTCTGGTGTATTCAGGAGTATGAGGGCTTCTATAGTGTCTGGTGTATTCAGGAGCACGAGGGCTTCTATAGTGTCTGGTGTATTCAGGAGTATGAGGGCTTCTATAGTGTCTGGTGTATTCAGGAGTATGAGGGCTGCTATAGTGTCTGGTGTATTCAGGAGCACAAGGGCTTCTATAGTGTCTGGTGTATTCAGGAGCATGAGGGCTTCTATAGTGTCTGGTGTATTCAGGAACATGAGGGCTTCTATAGTGTCTGGTGTATTCAGGAGCATGAGGGCTTCTATAGTGTCTGGTGTATTCAGGAGCACGAGGGCTTCTATAGCGTCTGGTGTATTCAGGAGCATGAGTGCTTCTATAGTGTCTGGTGTATTCAGGAGCACGAGGGCTTCTATAGTGTCTGGCGTATTCAGGAGCACAAGGGCTTCTATAGTGTCTGGTGTATTCAGGAGCATGAGGGCTTCTATAGTGTCTGGTGTATTCAGGAGCACGAGGGCTTCTAAAGTGTCTGGTGTATTCAGGAGCACGAGGGCTTCTATAGTGTCTGGTGTATTCAGGAGCACGAGGGCTTCTATAGTGTCTGGTGTATTCAGGAGTATGAGGGCTTCTATAGTGTCTGGTGCATTCAGGAGCACGAGGGCTTCTATAGTGTCTGGTGTATTCAGGAGCAGGAGGGCTTCTATAGTGTCTGGTGTATTCAGGAGCACGAGGGCTTCTATAGTGTCTGGTGTATTCAGGAGCACGAGGGCTTCTAAAGTGTCTGGTGTATTCAGGAGCATGAGGGCTTCTATAGTGTCTGGTGTATTCAGGAGCACGAGGGCTTCTATAGTGTCTGGTGTATTCGGGAGCACGAGGGCTTCTATAGCGTCTGGTGTATTCAGGAGCACGAGGGCTTCTATAGTGTCTGGTGTATTCAGGAGCACGAGGGCTTCTATAGTGTCTGGTGTATTCAGGAGCACGAGGGCTTCTATAGTGTCTGGTGTATTCAGGAGCACGAGGGCTTCTATAGCGTCTGGCGTATTCAGGAGCACGAGGGCTTCTATAGTGTCTAGTGTATTAAGGAGCACGAGGGCTTCTATAGTGTCTGGTGTATTCAGGAGCACGAGGGCTTCTATAGTGTCTGGTGTATTCAGGAGCACGAGGGCTTCTATAGCGTCTGGCGTATTCAGGAGCACGAGGGCTTCTATAGTGTCTAGTGTATTAAGGAGCACGAGGGCTTCTATAGTGTCTGGTGTATTCAGGAGCACGAGGGCTTCTATAGTGTCTGGTGTATTCAGGAGCACGAGGGCTTCTATAGCGTCTGGCGTATTCAGGAGCACGAGGGCTTCTATAGTGTCTAGTGTATTAAGGAGCACGAGGGCTTCTATAGTGTCTGGTGTATTCAGGAGCACGAGGGCTTCTATAGTGTCTGGTGTATTCAGGAGCACGTGGGCTTCTATATTGTCTGGTGTATTCGGGAGCACGAGGGCTTCTATAGTGTCTGGTGTATTCAGGAGTATGAGGGCTTCTATAGTGTCTGGTGTATTCAGGAGCACGAGGGCTTCTATAGTGTCTGGTGTATTCAGGAGCACGAGGGCTTCTATAGTGTCTGGTGTATTCGGGAGCACGAGGGCTTCTATAGTGTCTGGTGTATTCGGGAGCACGAGGGCTTCTATAGTGTCTGGTGTATTCAGGAGTATGAGGGCTTCTATAGTGTCTGGTGTATTCAGGAGCACGAGGGCTTCTATAGCGTCTGGTGTATTCGGGAGCACGAGGTCTTCTATAGTGTCTGGTGTATTCGGGAGCACGAGGGCTTCTATAGTGTCTGGTGTATTCGGGAGCACGAGGGCTTCTATAGTGTCTGGTGTATTCAGGAGCACGAGGGCTTCTATAGCGTCTGGTGTATTCGGGAGCACGAGGTCTTCTATAGTGTCTGGTGTATTCGGGAGCACGAGGGCTTCTATAGTGTCTGGTGTATTCGGGAGCACGAGGGCTTCTATAGTGTCTGGTGTATTCAGGAGCACGAGGGCTTCTATAGTGTCTGGTGTATTCAGGAGCACGAGGGCTTCTATAGTGTCTGGTGTATTCAGGAGCACGAGGGCTTCTATAGCGTCTGGTGAATTCATAATATAATAATATAATATATAACAATAATATAATAATAATAAAATAGATATTTACATATAAATAAATAATAAAAAATATTTAAATATAACATTAAAATAAACAGATAAAATAAATAACAATAAAACTAATTAAAAAAAATAATAAAATAAAAATATTATAAATATTACAAATAAGTAAACAATAATATTTAAATATAATAATAAAATAAACAAATAAAAATAACAATAAGACTAAATAAAAATTAAAAATAATAATAGCCGTTGCCTAGGAGACGGCCAGAACAGCAGCCGGAAGGACATCGGTCACGTGACGCCACAGGGAGCTCGGGGTGTAATGCCGCGGCCGGGCCTGTAGTGACGGTTCTGGCCGGCAGATGTCGTCGCTCCACACACCGAGGAAGCGCCATCACGTGACTGCGTTGCCTGACCGGAAGCCGGCAGATGTCGCTGCAGGATTCCGCCCGGCGTGGAACGCATACCGGAAGTAAACTCCGTTTTTTTTTTTTTTAAACACAAGCTTTATTGACAACATCCGGTATTGGCAGAAAGCTGTGGAACGCAAGGGGGAGGAAGCAGTGGACGATTAGCTGCCCGTAGCAGCGGGTAATTACCCCATATAAGCGCCATTAGGGGGTTCCTGAGGGGGTTTAATGATGGGGCGGGGAAAGGAGAAGGCGGGGGCGTGCCTGCTGGCGGAGGAAGGAACAATCCGGATTCTGGAAGAGCAGGTTTCAGGGCGTGGTTTGTTGGTGGGGGCGTGGCTTATCTGGGCTATCTGGCTTCCGGTCTGAGCTCCTCCCACCTGCTTTTTCCGGTCTGAACTCCTTCAACCTGCTCTTTCCTGTCTGAACTTCTCCCACCTGCTCTTTCCTGGTCTGATCTCCTCCCACCTGCTCTTTCCTGGTCTGAGCTCCTCCCACCTGCTCTTTCCTGGTCTGTTCTCCTCCCACCTGCTCTTTCCTGGTCTGATCTCCTCCCACCTGCTCTTTCCTGGTCTGAGCTCCTCCCACCTGCTCTTTCCTGGTCTGATCTCCTCCCACCTGCTCTTTCCTGGTCTGAGCTCCTCCCACCTGCTCTTTCCTGGTCTGATCTCCTCCCACCTGCTATTTCCTGGTCTGAACTCCTCCCACCTGCTCTTTCCGGTCTGAACTCCTCCCACCTGCTCTTTCCTGGTCTGATCTCCTCCCACCTGCTCTTTCCTGGTCTGAGCTCCTCCCACCTGCTCTTTCCTGGTCTGAGCTCCTCCCACCTGCTCTTTCCTGGTCTGATCTCCTCCCACCTGCTATTTCCTGGTCTGAACTCCTCCCACCTGCTCTTTCCGGTCTGAACTCCTCCCACCTGCTCTTTCCTGGTCTGATCTCCTCTCACCTGCTCTTTCCTGGTCTGATCTCCTCCCACCTGCTATTTCCTGGTCTGAACTCCTCCCACCTGCTCATTCCAGTCTGAACTCCTCCCACCTGCTCTTTCCTGGTCTGAGCTCCTCCCACCTGCTATTTCCTGGTCTGAACTCCTCCCACCTGCTCTTTCCGGTCTGAACTCCTCCCACCTGCTATTTCCTGGTCTGATCTCCTCCCACCAGTCTGAACTCCTCCCACCTGCTCTTTCCTGGTCTGATCTCCTCCCACCTGCTCTTTCCTGGTCTGAGCTCCTCCCACCTGCTCTTTCCTGGTCTGATCTCCTCCCACCTGCTCTTTCCTGGTCTGAGCTCCTCCCACCTGCTCTTTCCTGGTCTGATCTCCTCCCACCTGCTATTTCCTGGTCTGAACTCCTCCCACCTGCTCTTTCCGGTCTGAACTCCTCCCACCTGCTCTTTCCTGGTCTGATCTCCTCCCACCTGCTCTTTCCTGGTCTGAGCTCCTCCCACCTGCTCTTTCCTGGTCTGAGCTCCTCCCACCTGCTCTTTCCTGGTCTGATCTCCTCCCACCTGCTCTTTCCTGGTCTGATCTCCTCCCACCTGCTCTTTCCTGGTCTGAGCTCCTCCCACCTGCTCTTTCCTGGTCTGAGCTCCTCCCACCTGCTCTTTCCTGTCTGAACTCCTCCCACTTGCTATTTCCTGGTCTGATCTCCTCCCACCAGTCTGAACTCCTCCCACCTGCTATTTCCTGGTCTGATCTCCTCCCACCTGCTCTTTCCTGGTCTGAGCTCCTCCCACCTGCTCTTTCCTGTCTGAACTCCTCCCACCTGCTATTTCCTGGTCTGATCTCCTCCCACCAGTCTGAACTCCTCCCACCTGCTCTTTCCTGGTCTGATCTCCTCCCACCTGCTCTTTCCTGGTCTGAGCTCCTCCCACCTGCTCTTTCCTGGTCTGAGCTCCTCCCACCTGCTATTTCCTGGTCTGAACTCCTCCCACCTGCTCTTTCCGGTCTGAACTCCTCCCACCTGCTCTTTCCTGGTCTGAGCTCCTCCCACCTGCTCTTTCCTGGTCTGATCTCCTCCCACCTGCTATTTCCTGGTCTGAACTCCTCCCACCTGCTCTTTCCTCTCTGAACTCCTCCCACCTGCTCTTTCCTGGTCTGATCTCCTCCCACCTGCTATTTCCTGGTCTGAACTCCTCCCACCTGCTCTTTCCGGTCTGAACTCCTCCCACCTGCTCTTTCCTGGTCTGAGCTCCTCCCACCTGCTCTTTCCTGGTCTGATCTCCTCCCACCTGCTATTTCCTGGTCTGAACTCCTCCCACCTGCTCTTTCCTCTCTGAACTCCTCCCACCTGCTCTTTCCTGGTCTGAACTCCTCCCACCTGCTCTTTCCAGTCTGAACTCCTCCCACCTGCTCTTTCCTGGTCTGAACTTCTCCCACCTGCTCTTTCCTAGTCTGAGCTCCTCCCACCTGCTCTTTCCTGGTCTGAGCTCCTCCCACCTGCTCTTTCCTGGTCTGATCTCCTCCCACCTGCTCTTTCCTAGTCTGAGCTCCTCCCACCTGCTCTTTCCTAGTCTGAGCTCCTCCCACCTGCTCTTTCCTGGTCTGAGCTCCTCCCACCTGCTCTTTCCTGTCTGAACTCCTCCCACCTGCTATTTCCTGGTCTGATCTCCTCCCACCAGTCTGAACTCCTCCCACCTGCTATTTCCTGGTCTGATCTTTTCCCACCTGCTCTTTCCTGGTCTGAGCTCCTCCCACCTGCTCTTTCCTGTCTGAACTCCTCCCACCTGCTATTTCCTGGTCTGATCTCCTCCCACCAGTCTGAACTCCTCCCACCTGCTCTTTCCTGGTCTGATCTCCTCCCACCAGTCTGAACTCCTCCCACCTGCTCTTTCCGGTCTGAACTCCTCCCACCTGCTCTTTCCTGGTCTGAACTCCTCCCACCTGCTCTTTCCTGGTCTGATCTCCTCCCACCTGCTCTTTCCTGGTCTGAACTCCTCCCACCTGCTATTTCCTGGTCTGAACTCCTCCCACCTGCTCTTTCCTGGTCTGATCTCCTCCCACCTGCTCTTTCCGGTCTGAACTCCTCCCACCTGCTCTTTCCGGTCTGATCTCCTCCCACCTGCTCTTTCCTGGTCTGATCTCCTCCCACCTGCTCTTTCCGGTCTGAACTCCTCCCACTTGCTCTTTCCTGGTCTGATCTCCTCCCACCTGCTCTTTCCGGTCTGAACTCCTCCCACCTGCTCTTTCCAGTCTGAACTCCTCCCACCTGCTCTTTCCAGTCTGAACTCCTCCCACCTGCTCTTTCCGATCTGAATTTCTCCCACCTGCTCTTTCCTGGTCTGAACTCCTCCCACCTGCTCTTTCCTGTCTGAACTCCTCCCACCTGCTCTTTCCTGGTCTGAACTCCTCCCACCTGCTCTTTCCTGGTCTGAACTCCTCCCACCTGCTCTTTCCTGTCTGAACTTCTCCCACCTGCTCTTTCCTGGTCTGAACTCCTCCCACCTGCTCTTTCCTGGTCTGAACTCCTCCCACCTGCTCTTTCCTGTCTGAACTTCTCCCACCTGCTCTTTCCTGGTCTGAACTCCTCCCACCTGCTCTTTCCTGGTCTGAACTCCTCCCACCTGCTCTTTCCTGGTCTGAACTCCTCCCACCTGCTCTTTCCTGGTCTGATCTCCTCCCACCTGCTCTTTCCTGGTCTGAACTCCTCCCACCTGCTCTTTCCTGTCTGAACTTCTCCCACCTGCTCTTTCCTGGTCTTAACTCCTCCCACCTGCTCTTTCCTGGTCTGATCTCCTCCCACCTGCTCTTTCCGGTCTGAACTCCTCCCACCTGCTCTTTCCTGGTCTGAACTCCTCCCACCTGCTCTTTCCTGGTCTGATCTCCTCCCACAAGTCTGAACTCCTCCCACCTGCTCTCTCCTCCCACCAGTCTGAACTCCTCCCACCTGCTCTTTCCTGGTCTGAACTCCTCCCACCTGCTTTTTCCTGGTCTGAACTCCTCCCACCTGCTCTTTCCTGGTCTGAACTCCTCCCACCTGCTCTTTCCGGTCTGAACTCCTCCCACCTGCTATTTCCTGGTCTGATCTCCTCCCACCTGCTCTTTCCTGGTCTGAACTCCTCCCACCTGCTCTTTCCGGTCTGAACTCCTCCCACCTGCTCTTTCCTGGTCTGAACTCCTCCCACCTGCTCCTTCCAGTCTGAACTCCTCCCACCTGCTCTTTCCTGGTCTGAACTCCTCCCACCTGCTCCTTCCAGTCTGATCTCCTCCCACCTGCTCTTTCCTGGTCTGAACTCCTCCCACCTGCTCTTTCCTGGTCTGAACTCCTCCCACCTGCTCCTTCCAGTCTGAACTCCTCCCACCTGCTCTTTCCTGGTCTGAACTCCTCCCACCTGCTCCTTCCAGTCTGATCTCCTCCCACCTGCTCTTTCCTGGTCTGATCTCCTCCCACCTGCTCTTTCCTGGTCTGAACTCCTCCCACCTGCTCCTTCCAGTCTGAACTCCTCCCACCTGCTCTTTCCTGGTCTGATCTCCTCCCACCTGCTCTTTCCTGGTCTGAACTCCTCCCACCTGCTCTTTCCTGGTCTGAACTCCTCCCACCTGCTCCTTCCAGTCTTAACTCCTCCCACCTGCTCTT
Organism: Gastrophryne carolinensis; assembly: GCA_027917425.1. Taxonomy (NCBI): domain Eukaryota; kingdom Metazoa; phylum Chordata; class Amphibia; order Anura; family Microhylidae; genus Gastrophryne; species Gastrophryne carolinensis. Next base: position 2,365,288 of record CM051234.1, read on the forward strand.
TCCTGGTCTGAACTCCTCCCACCTGCTCTTTCCAGTCTGAACTCCTCCCACCTGCTCTTTCCAGTCTGAACTCCTCCCACCTGCTCTTTCCAGTCTAAACTCCTCCCACCTGCTCTTTCCGGTCTGAACTCCTCCCACCTGCTCTTTCCGGTCTGAACTCCTCCCACCTGCTCTTTCCTGGTCTGAACTCCTCCCACCTGCTCTTTCCTGGTCCCAACTCCTCCCACCTGCTCTTTCCTGGTCTGAGCTCCTCCCACCTGCTCTTTCCTGGTCTGAGCTCCTCCCACCTGCTCTTTCCTGGTCTGATCTCCTCCCACCTGCTATTTCCTGGTCTGAACTCCTCCCACCTGCTCTTTCCGGTCTGAACTCCTCCCACCTGCTCTTTCCTGGTCTGAGCTCCTCCCACCTGCTCTTTCCTGGTCTGATCTCCTCCCACCTGCTATTTCCTGGTCTGAACTCCTCCCACCTGCTCTTTCCTCTCTGAACTTCTCCCACCTGCTCTTTCCTGGTCTGAACTCCTCCCACCTGCTCTTTCCAGTCTGAACTCCTCCCACCTGCTCTTTCCTGGTCTGAACTTCTCCCACCTGCTCTTTCCTAGTCTGAGCTCCTCCCACCTGCTCTTTCCTGGTCTGAGCTCCTCCCACCTGCTCTTTCCTGGTCTGATCTCCTCTCACCTGCTCTTTCCTGGTCTGAGCTCCTCCCACCTGCTCTTTCCTGGTCTGATCTCCTCCCACCAGTCTGAACTCCTCCCACCTGCTATTTCCTGGTCTGATCTCCTCCCACCTGCTCTTTCCTGGTCTGAGCTCCTCCCACCTGCTCTTTCCTGTCTGAACTCCTCCCACCTGCTATTTCCTGGTCTGATCTCCTCCCACCAGTCTGAACTCCTCCCACCTGCTCTTTCCTGGTCTGAACTCCTCCCACCTGCTCTTTCCTGGTCTGATCTCCTCCCACCAGTCTGAACTCCTCCCACCTGCTCTTTCCTGGTCTGAACTCCTCCCACCTGCTCTTTCCTGGTCTGAACTCCTTCCACCTGCTCTTTCCTAGTCTGATCTCCTCTCACCTGCTCTTTCCGGTCTGAACTCCTCCCACCTGCTCTTTCCTGGTCTGAACTCCTCCCACCTGCTCTTTCCTGGTCTGAACTCCTCCCACCTGCTCTTTCCTGGTCTGATCTCCTCCCACCTGCTCTTTCCTGGTCTGAACTCCTCCCACCTGCTCTTTCCTGATCTGAACTTCTCCCACCTGCTCTTTCCTGTCTGAACTCCTCCCACCTGCTCTTTCCTGGTCTGAACTCCTCCCACCTGCTCTTTCCGGTCTGAACTCCTCCCACCTGCTCTTTCCTGGTCTGATCTCCTCCCACCTGCTCTTTCCTGTCTGAACTCCTCCCACCTGCTCTTTCCTGGTCTGAACTCCTCCCACCTGCTCTTTCCTGGTCTGATCTCCTCCCACCTGCTCTTTTTTGGTCTGATCTCCTCCCACCTGCTCTTTCCTGGTCTGATCTCCTCCCACCTGCTCTTTCCTGGTCTGAACTCCTCCCACCTGCTCTTTCCTGTCTGAACTCCTCCCACCTGCTCTTTCCTGTCTGATCTCCTCCCACCTGCTCTTTCCTGGTCTGATCTCCTCCCACCTGCTCTTTCCGGTCTGAACTCCTCCCACCTGCTCTTTCCTGTCTGAACTTCTCCCACCTGCTCTTTCCGGTCTGAACTCCTCCCACCTGCTCTTTCCTGGTCTGATCTCCTCCCACCTGCTCCTCCTGGTCTGAACTCCTCCCACCTGCTCTTTCCGGTCTGAACTCCTCCCACCTGCTCTTTCCTGTCTGAACTTCTCCCACCTGCTCTTTCCTGGTCTGAACTCCTCCCACCTGCTCTTTCCTGGTCTGATCTCCTCCCACCTGCTCTTTCCTGGTCTGATCTCCTCCCACCTGCTCTTTCCGGTCTGAACTCCTCCCACCTGCTCTTTCCGGTCTGATCTCCTCCCACCTGCTCTTTCCGGTCTGAACTCCTCCCACCTGCTCTTTCCTGGTCTGATCTCCTCCCACCTGCTCTTTCCGGTCTGAACTCCTCCCACCTGCTCTTTCCTGGTCTGATCTCCTCCCACCTGCTCTTTCCTGGTCTGAACTCCTCCCACCTGCTATTTCCTGGTCTGAACTCCTCCCACCTGCTCTTTCCTGGTCTGATCTCCTCCCACCTGCTCTTTCCTGGTCTGATCTCCTCCCACCTGCTCTTTCCGGTCTGAACTCCTCCCACCTGCTCTTTCCGGTCTGATCTCCTCCCACCTGCTCTTTCCTGGTCTGATCTCCTCCCACCTGCTCTTTCCGGTCTGAACTCCTCCCACCTGCTCTTTCCTGGTCTGATCTCCTCCCACCTGCTCTTTCCGGTCTGAACTCCTCCCACCTGCTCTTTCCTGGTCTGGACTCCTCCCACCTGCTCTTTCCTGGTCTGAACTCCTCCCACCTGCTCTTTCCAGTCTGAACTCCTCCCACCTGCTCTTTCCAGTCTGAACTCCTCCCACCTGCTCTTTCCGGTCTGAACTCCTCCCACCTGCTCTTTCCTGGTCTGAACTCCTCCCACCTGCTCTTTCCGGTCTTAACTCCTCCCACCTCCTCTTTCCTGGTCTGAACTCCTCCCATCTGCTCTTTCCTTGTCTGATCTCCTCCCACCTGCTCTTTCCTGGTCTGAGCTCCTCCCACCTGCTCTTTCCTGGTCTGATCTCCTCCCACCTGCTCTTTCCTGGTCTGAACTCCTCCCACCTGCTCTTTCCGGGTCTGATCTCCTCCCACCTGCTCTTTCCGGTCTGAACTCCTCCCACCTCCTCTTTCCTGGTCTGAACTCCTCCCATCTGCTCTTTCCTTGTCTGATCTCCTCCCACCTGCTCTTTCCTGGTCTGAGCTCCTCCCACCTGCTCTTTCCTGGTCTGATCTCCTCCCACCTGCTCTTTCCTGGTCTGAACTCCTCCCACCTGCTCTTTCCTGGTCTGATCTCCCACCTGCTCTTTCCGGTCTGAACTCCTCCCACCTGCTCTTTCCTGGTCTGATCTCCTCCCACCTGCTCTTTCCGGTCTGAACTCCTCCCACCTGCTTTTTCCTGGTCTGAAGTCCTCCCACCTGCTTTTTCCGGCCTGAACCCCTCCCACCTGCTCTTTCTTCTTTCAGGCAGAACTTGATGGAAGTCATAGAATAACCCGAGGTCTAGGCAGACAGAACTGGATGGAAGCCATAGAATAAGCCGAGGTCTAGGCAGGCAGAACAGGATGGAAGTCTTAGAATAAGCCGAGGTCTAGGCAGGCAGAACTGGATGGAAGTCTTAGAATAAGCCGAGGTCTAGGCAGGCAGAACTGGATCGAAATCGTAGAATAAGCCGAGGTCTAGGCAGACGGAACAAGATCGAAGTCATAGAATAAGCCGAGGTCTAGGCAAACAGAACTGGATGGAAGTTGTAGAATAAGCCGAGGTCTAGGCAGACAGAACTGGATCAAAGTCGTAGAATAAGCCGAGGTCTAGGCAGACAGAACAGGATCGAAGCCGTAGAATAACCCGAGGTCTAGGCAGACAGAACTGGATCAAAGCCATAGAATAAGCCGAGGTCTAGGCAGACAGAACAGGATTGAAGTCGTAGAATAAGCCGAGGTCTAGGCAGACGGAACAGGATCGAAGCCGTAGAATAAGCCGAGGTCTGAGCAGACAGAACTGGATCGAAGCCGTAGAATAAGCCGAGGTCTAGGCAAACAGAACTGGATGGAAGTCATAGAATAAGCCGAGGTCTAGGCAAACAGAACTGGATGGAAGTCATAGAATAAGCCGAGGTCTAGGCAGACAGAACTGGATCGAAGCCGTAGAATAAGCCGGGGTCTAGGCAGACAGAACAGGATCGAAGTCGTAGAATAAGCCGAGGTCTAGGCAGACAGAACTGGATGGAAGTCGTAGAATAAGCCGAGGTCTAGGCAGACAGAACTGGATCAAAGTCGTAGAATAAGCCGAGGTCTAGGCAGACAGAACTGGATGGAAGTCGTAGAATAAGCCGAGGTCTAGGCAGACAGAACAGGATCGAAGTCGTAGAATAAGCCGAGGTCTAGGCAGACAGAACAGGATCAAAGTCGTAGAATAAGCCGAGGTCTAGGCAGACAGAACTGGATCGAAGTCGTAGAATAAGCCGAGGTCTAGGCAGACAGAACTGGATCGAAGTCGTAGAATAAGCCGAGGTCTAGGCAGACAGAACTGGATCGAAGCCGTAGAATAAGCCGAGGTCTAGGCAGACAGAACTGGATCGAAGTTGTAGAATAAGCCGAGGTCTAGGCAGACAGAACTGGATCGAAGTCGTAGAATAAGCCGAGGTCTAGGCAGACAGAACTGGATCGAAGTCGTAGAATAAGCCGAGGTCTAGGCAGACAGAACTGGATCGAAGTTGTAGAATAAGCCGAGGTCTAGGCAGACAGAACAGGATCGAAGTCGTAGAAAAAACCGAGGTCTAGGCTGACAGAACAGGATCGAAGTCGCTGAATAAGCCGAGGTCTAGGCAGACAGAACTGGATCGAAGTCGTAGAATAAGCCGAGGTCTAGGCAGACAGAACTGGATCGAAGTCATTGAATAAGCCGAGGTCTAGGCAGACAGAACTGGATCGAAGCCGTAGAATAAGCCGAGGTCTAGGCAGACAGAACTGGATCGAAGTCATTGAATAAGCCGAGGTCTAGGCAGACAGAACTGGATCGAAGTCGTAGAATAAGCCGAGGTCTAGGCAGACAGAACAGGATCGAAGCCGTAGAATAAGCCGAGGTCTAGGCAGACAGAACTGGATCGAAGCCGTAGAATAAGCCGGGGTCTAGGCAGACAGAACTGGGTCGAAGTCATTGAATAAGCCGAGGTCTAGGCAGACAGAACTGGATCAAAGCCGTAGAATAAGCCGAGGTCTAGGCAGACAGAACAGGATCGAAGTCGTAGAATAAGCCGAGGTCTAGGCAGACAGTTGTTTTCATGTAAGCATTCAAGGAAAAAGAGCACAAAAAGTCTAGTGCAACTCCATCAATAGATAAAACAAGCAATTTAATAGATAAGAATTTTACACTCACAGACTTCCAATGAATTAAAAGCGATGAGTAAATATGTCTCAAGGGAGTCCTTCCTTATCCTTACTCCACTACGGCCGTTAGTGGAGTTGCGACGCAGCAACGCGTTAGGAGACAGGTGACAATGGTTTTATAAGTATTCATCCTCTTCACTATTCTTTATGCCGATTTGAATGATAAATTTGATGGGCTCACTCCCATTCCAACGGCGCATGCGCGGGCCGCCGCCGCATCTCGCGCTGCTCTCTAGCAGGGCGCCGTTTGTGAATGTCCGGCGCGGGCGCGCTCCCTGTTAGAAGGAAGCGCGAGAGGTGGCCTCCAGCGCGCTCAGAGCAGCTGTGGTTATCCGTCGCTTGTCCGTTCACACCACAGCGGCTCTGAGCGCTCTGATTGGACGAGCGCTCGCGTAGGAGCGGGGTGAGGTGAGTTATTTAGGGCGATCGGAGGGGGTTTCACGCAGCGGGGTGCCCCGCGGAAGTGGACCAAAACCCAGGATAGTGAAAATCCTGGGTGTTGGTACACTTTAACCATTTCATAATTATCAATAAATACACCTGCAAAGTGGCAATATAAAGGTGCAGGCAGCTCTCACCAGTCCCGAAACCAATGCGGAGACACATAGAAACGGGTGCAGCGAATCCTCCAGGGGAAAGGTATCCAAGGTTTGGGATTTCTACACCTCGGATATCATTGCCCTGGAAGTATTCGCTGTACCCGTTTCAATGTGTGGCCACATTGGTATCCGGACTGGTGAGAGCTGCCTGCACCTTTAGACGTGCTCTTTTATATCGCCACTTTATGGGTGTATTTATTGTAAATTATTATATAGTTAAAGCGGACCTTCACTCTAAATAAGAGTCTTATCTTATATGTTTCCCACACCCTGTACATACAGATTGCTCACATTAAAAATCATCCTACCTGCATCTACTGCATTTTATAAGCCTTTAAACATCCAAGATGGCGGCTTATGGAAGCTGCCATTTTTGCAGGCAGCCTGCAAACAGGAAGTGCCTGCAAACAGGAAGTGACTGTGCTGCTCTGCATTCTGGGACTGCTGACCTTTCCCTGACCCCAGCTCTGCTCTGTCTGAGCAAAGCACAGCTATAACCCGCCCCCCTGTACCTTATCCCACTCTCCTCTCCTCAGTAAGTGTGATGCTTCTGAGTCAAGATGGCGGCGCCCGTATCCTAAATTCCCGAACAGAGTTGCAGCCCAGTGGGGGAAAGTATAATAAATTAGTGACTAAACATGTAAAATATATTAATTTTAGATGCTGAGGAATTGTTTTTTAAGAGTTTGGGCTTTTCATTAAATCAGGGTGAAGGTCCGGTTTAAGTTTCGAACCAATACAAAATCGTAAGAAAACGCGTCCATAGCGCTACCGTTTTACATTCGCATGTTATTTTTCTTTCAGAAATGCCAAAGTGTATAATAAAGCGTTGCCCCACCCTCTCGGGTCACCCTGCAGGTCAGGGAAGGAAGACGCTGCACACCCTTCCCAACGACGAGGACACGATTAGAAAATGGCTGGATTCGGCCGGCACGGATGCGAACGTACAGCGGCAGCTCGTCCCCTTAATCCTTCAGGACAAACGCTCGGACAGATTCAGGATGTGCTCCCATCACTTTTCGGAGGAAAGCTATTGCTCAAAATACAGAAGCAAACATTTGCGTCCCGACGCGATTCCGACCATTTTTCCGCAGCCGTCGGGAAATATAGAAATGGTCAAAACGAGAAACAGAGCAAAGAAATCGTCCCAGCGAGTTCTGGTGACCTCTAGCAGCCTAACAGTAGTTAGTCCAGTGACTACAGACACGCCCTCCAGCGACATCGGCGTGGGCTCCTCCGTGATTCCCGCTGCAGGTCCAAGAGGACAGAGTCTCGACAGCGCTGCCGCTCCTCAGCCGGGAGCCACCTGTGGCCAAAGCCTTCAATTGCTAGTTTTACCCGAGACAAAGTCTACGAGCTCCGACGTCCAAAATAATAAAGCGGTTGTTTCTGACATGACCGCGCCCCCCAGGTTCATCGTCCGAATTCGTGACCCATTTTACCTTTCAGAGAACGCCGCCGCAGGATCAGCTACAGAAACCAGTAGGTCTTTCTGCTGCCTCTGTGCCTGTCACGCTTCGGATACGACAAAATCAGACTCTGCTACCCAAACCGACGAGGCCTCGCTTTCCGACAACGCTGTTAAATCGGAGTCGCGTACAACGGCGGAGCGGGGGGACGTCGGTCCGGATCGAGGTCACGCCATCGAGGAAGCCGCGTCAACGACCACGACTGTGGAAAACCATTCCAATCCAGTTAGGAAAATCCAAATGCTGATACACAGGATCTGCGGGTTCACAGGGGCGCTGAAGGGGTTATGACAATGGACCGCAGTTGGCAAAGTCAGGTCCTATACCGTTATATATATATATATATATATATATAGTTCAATATCTTTTTATTGAAGTTTTACATTAAATAAGGAACCGTACAACATTGTACATAGGTAGAAAAGAATAGAAACAGATTATCACCCCCTTTGCCCCAATACATATACATATTTGCAACCCCAAACCCCTCCGGGGCCGCAACCGGAGCGCCAATCCGTACAAATGAATATGTGATCCCATAATGCCCGTCCGGGCCCCAACCCCACCTAGACCCAGGCCACCAACCAGACAGAACTCACCGCTAATTATTGTGATGTAACTATTGCAGTCCTATGGTGTCCAGGGCCAGCCGGGGACCCGCAGAGCACCGCAAGGGGCTTCCACACGAGAGAGATAGGTGACCACCCAAGGCGAATGAGGGGGCAAGGGAGCCCGGAGGCCCCGGGATATAAGGAGAATGCAGAGATATAAGAAAATAACAAGGGCTAAGTAGAGGAAAGGTAGGAATAGGGGAAGGTCAGGAGTATAGACAGGGATAGGGGTGGTTATGGGGCCGTGGGCAAGTAATATATATATATATATATATATATATATATATTAGATATTACACCTTAATAGGTGCTATACCTATCTATACCTTAATTTATGGGGTTATGGGCCCAGCAGGATCCCAGGGTCATGCTTTTTGGGGGTTCCAGTGGTAGATAAACCTCTACAGCAGGGCATCTAGATTGGTAGACCCCCCCCCCCCCCCATGCATTGACCTTGCAATCCCCCACAATACTTACTCATCTTTGATTCTCTGCGGAAATGCAGCCACATGATTGGTCACCACGGCCGGAAAAGAACGCAACTTCGATCCACGTGACCACCAATGGCCAATCGTGGGGCTGCATTTCAGCCGAGGATGAAGGTAAGTGTTTCAGGGTGGCACCACAATGCGATGCGACCTGGGCCATCCATTCAGTAGTAAATTGGTGTAGGTCCGCTTTACTGAAATGCTAGCATTGTACGTGGTACACAGACACAATTCCGAATTCCGAAATTGTCTTCTGCGTAAAATCCCTTCGAGAAGAGACTGGTCACCATCCTGACAGATACCCCGTCTGAGATGCCCTCTACCCTCCTATTCCAGCCTCTACTTATATTCTAATTCTCTCTCAGTATAGAGCAGCACACATAATTGTCTGTCTCACCAGAGAAGGCTGTAAGCGGAGAGCTGCTCTCGGTATAGAGCAATGGTGGGGAACCTGTAACACGTGTGTCACAGACGGCATGCAGAGCGCTCTCTGCGGGTACCCGCATCATCGGCTGTCTCACCGGAGGGCTGCTCTCAGTATAGAGCAGCGGTGGCGAACCTGTAACACGTGTGTCACAGACGGCATGCAGAGCGCTCTCTGCGGGTACCCGCATCATCGGCTGTCTCACCGGAGGGCTGCTCTCTCAGTATAAAGCAATGGTGGCGAACCTGTAGCTCGTGTGTCACAGACGGCTTGCAGAGCGCTCTCTGCGAGTACCCGCATCATCGGCTGTCTCACCGGAGGACTGCTCTCAGTATAGAGCAATGGTGGCGAACCTGTAACTCGTGTGTCACAGACGGCATGCAGAGCGCTCTCTGCGGGTACCCGCATCATCGGCTGTCTCACCGGAGGGATGCTCTCTCAGTATAGAGCAATGGTGGCGAACCTGTAACTCGTGTGTCACAGACGGCATGCAGAGCGCTCTCTGCGGGTACCTGCATCATCGGCTGTCTCGCCGGAGGACTGCTCTCAGTATAGAGCAGCGGTGGGGAACCTGTAACTCGTGTGTCACAGACGGCATGCAGAGCGCTCTCTGCGGGTACCCGCATCATCGGCTGTCTCACCGGAGGGCTGCTCTCTCAGTATAAAGCAATGGTGGCGAACCTGTAGCTCGTGTGTCACAGACGGCATGCAGAGCGCTCTCTGCGGGTACCCGCATCATCGGCTGTCTCACCGGAGGGCTGCTCTCTCAGTATAAAGCAATGGTGGCGAACCTGTAGCTCGTGTGTCACAGACGGCATGCAGAGCGCACTCTGCGGGTACCCGCATCATCGGCCGTCTCACCGGAGGGCTGCTCTCAGTATAGAGCAATGGTGGGGAACCTGTAGCTCGTGTGTGACAGACGGCATGCAGAGCGCTCTCTCTGGGTACCCGCATCATCGGCTGTCTCACCGGAGGGCTGCTCTCTCAGTATAGAGCAATGGTGGGGAACCTGTAGCTCGTGTCTCACAGACTGCATGCAGTGCCCTGTCTGTGTGATGGAGCCGAGATTCCCCTAAGTGGGGGGGGGGGGGGGGACTTTGAAGAGGCCGACTAAAGCTGTGCTGTCATTTACAGACGGCTAAGGCGGGGATGAGGATCGGGCCCCGAAGCGGCCAGATGTTGCTGCAGCAGTAAGTAGGGGGCGATGGGGGGGGGGGGGGAAATCGGCCCCTTCTTATTTTATGTCCGAAGTTCTTCTTTTACTCTTTTAGTGCCAACCCACCTGGAGATATTGTCACCCTCTGTTGCCAGACCAATTTTTTACTATTTTACGCTATATATGTTTAACTGTGATTTTTGAAGGGATTTCCAAGGAAGATTTTTGTTTATTTTAGTGGAGTTTGGGCTTTAACGTGAAATATCTTGTTTTCCCCCTTTACATTTGGAATCCGCCCACACAAACTATATATTCTCTGGAAGTACTCACCTCAAGCTTTCTAGGTGTACCAGGCTTGTGATATCCCCCCACACAATATATATTCTCTGGATATACTCACCTCAAGCTTTCTAGGTGTACCAGGCTTGTGATATCTCCCCCCACACACTATATATATATATATATATATATTCTCTGGAAGTACTCACCTCAAGCTTTCTAGGTGTACCATGCTTGTGATATCTCCCCCCACACACTATATATATATATATATATTCTCTGGAAGTACTCACCTCAAGCTTTCTAGGTGTACCAGGCTTGTGATATCCCCCCACACAATATATATTCTCTGGATATACTCACCTCAAGCTTTCTAGGTGTATCAGGCTTGTGATATCTCCCCCCACACACTATATATTCTCTGGAAGTACTCACCTCAAGCTTTCTAGGAGTACCAGGCTTGTAATATCCCCCCACACACTATATATTCTCTGGAAGTACTCACCTCAAGCTTTCTAGGTGTACCAGGCTTGTGATATCCCCCACACACTATATAATCTCTGGAAGTACTCACCTCAAGCTTTCTAGGAGTACCGGGCTTGTGATATCCCCCCACACTTTATATATTCTCTGGAAGTACTCACCTCAAGCTTTCTAGGTGTACCAGGCTTGTGATGTCTCCCCCCACACACTATATATTTTGTGGAAGTACTAACCTCAAGCTTTCTAGGTGTACCAGGCTTGTGCTATCCCCCCCACACACTATATATTCTCTGGAAGTACTCACCTCAAGCTTTCTAGGTGTACCATGCTTGTTGTCGTGGGCACAGTTTTCTGGACGCAAACCCTCGAGGAATTTGCTGTTTGCGCAGCGTTTCCTTGAAAAATGTATTAAAAAAGCAGAACAAAAACTACATTTTCCTAAAATATCAATATGCAAACAAGAAAGAACAAGGTAAATCTGAAAGTGCAACAGAACAATACCCAACATGCATAGCTACTTTTTAACCCTTTTAGTGGCAGTCTACCTTGATTTTGTCACCCTCTGTTGCCAGAATAATTTTCCCTATTTTACGCTATACATGTTTAACTGTGATTTTTTAAGGGATTTCCCAGGGAAATGATCTAATGTTTATTTTAGTGGAGTTTGGGCTTTAACCTGAAATATCTTTGTTGTCATGCTCTCAGTTGTCTGGATGCAAACCAAAGAGGAATTTGCTGTTTGCACAGCAGTTCCCTGAAAAATTATCAATATGCAAACAAGAAAAAAACAAGGTAAATCTGAAAGCGCAAAATCCCCCGAACAGAACAATACCCAACATGCATAGCTACTTTTTAACCCTTTTAGTGGCAGTCTACTTGAGGTTTCGTCAAGCCATTTGTTGAACCGTCATATTTCACCATTTTGCGCTTTGTTTGATTTTTGCAGGAATTTACATGAAAATTATTTATTTTTGGAGGCAGTGTCTGGGCTTATTGTTTGCTAATTTTTTCTTAATATTATTGTGTACAAATTGTTAAACGAAAACTAATAAATTATATTTTTTAAAACGTGTCGTGTTTTTTTTGTAAGGAAAAATTTATATTTTTTAAGAAAACCTTGTTGCGTGTGAAAGCGTCATTGCTCCGAAATGCAGCGGTGCTACATATGTATATCTCTAGCTCCCCCCCATTCCTTCCCAGAAGACACCACAAGCTGAAACGGCTCTTTATGACATTTTCAAATGAAACTAAACGCGCACTATCAAGGGTTCATTTAAAAAAAAAATCAAAAAGAAATGGGGTCCCACCTATCCAAGCTATGGGGGGGGGCTTATAGATGAGGGCGTGAGGGCCAGCCCCCAAGTCCTGAAGTTTACAAGACCACTTAGCCCTTACAGGCTGTGGGCTCTTCTGACCCCCTCTTGGGCTTTTAGGGTGCCAGTAATGGGGCGGGGGGTCAAAGGCAAGTCACCCGCATGGGCCGACTGAGCAGTCAGAAGCATGGGGGGGGGCAGGTGTTCTCATAAATGCTAATGACCCCAGAGTTGGGGTCTTAAAGTGGACGACGTTTCCCCCACCACCCCACGAAATGCTGTCTATAACATTATTCGGAGACAAAGGGCCGAACAGCGGTTATTGCTTGTGTGGGCCCTGAAGTACCAAATAATAGCAGAAGCACAGCACAGGTCTGTGGGACGGGTTTACATAAATCCATTGAAAATCAAAAAGTAACAATAGAACCAAATTTTCAGAAGAAACCCCCTTATTGACCCTTATGGAGCCCAAATCCAGGCCCAATGACCCAATGGGCCTCCAGTGCCACCACTTCCTGTCACACCTGTTGCCGCACTTAGCAAATTGTTGTGACTGACCTTCCCTTTCCTGGTGAATACGGGGGGGGGGGGCAGTAAGATAAGTGTGCAAAGTGACTTAGCCTCTAACTCACCCCTAACCTGTGGCGGACTGGGGCCAAAAATCAGCCCTGGATTCGACCAGCCCCTGGGCGGCCCGAGACATTCTTGCTGAGGCCTCTCCCTACATTTTTCTTAAGAGAAGCTTTACAGATCCCGTACCCAACATTATTGTGTCCGCTGGGAAATGCACCAAAAAATTGGGGGGGATGATGGTTTTTTAGCAATGAGGGGTTGGGGTTCCTTGACTTGTGGGTACAGTGGGGCTGGGATTGAATGAGGGCATTAGAAGCAGCAGGCATTGTCCCAGGTCTCCCTATACCCAGTCTGCCCCTGGGGGCCAGGGTTCCTTGGCTGGTGGGTACAGGAGGGCTGAGAGGAGACTAGGGGGCTGGGATTGAATAAAGACATTAGAGGCACCGGGCATTGTCCCTGGCCTCCCTATGGCCGGGTCGCCTCTGGAGACCGGGGTTCATTGGCTGGTGGGCACAGGGGGGCTAAGAGGGAGACTAAGGGGGCTGGGATTGAATGTGGGTGTTAGAAGCAGTGGGCATTGTCCCGGGTCTCCCTATGGCCAGTCCTCCCCTGCGGGCCGGGGTTCCTTGGCTGGTGGGTACAGGGGGGCTGAGAGGGAGACTAAGGGGGATGGGATTTAATGTGGGTATTAGAAGTGGGCATTGTCCCGGGTCTCCCTATGGCCAGTCCTCCCCTGGGGGCCGGGGTTCCTTGGCTGGTGGGTACAGTGGGCTGAGAGGAGACTAGGGGGCTGGGATTGAATAAAGGCATTAGAGGCACCGGGCATTGTCCCTGGTCTCCCTATGGCCGGTTCGCCTCTGGAGACCGGGCTTCCTTGGCTGGTGGGTACAGGGGGGCTGAGAGGGAGACTAAGGGGGATGGGATTTAATGTGGGTATTAGAAGTGAGCATTGTCCCGGGTCTCCCTATACCCAGTCTGCCCCTGGGTGGCGGGTTCCTTGGCTGGTGGGTACAGGGGGGCTGAGATTGAATGTGGGTGTTTAAAGAGGCAGCCCCAAAGCAGTGCGGCCCACCGGGCATTGTCCTGGGTCTCCCCATGGACAGTCTGCCCCTGCCCGTAACTGACACTGCAGTACCCGGGGCTGGTTTGGACAGCAGAGCGAGCTCACACGCACGGAACCATTGCCTGTTCCAATAGGACCGAAAAACACATGAGCATTTTCTCCAAAGCAAAAAGACCGCACCAACCAATGAATTAAAGTGACTAGTGTGCAACACTGAGGGGGTTAATGCAGACAATGTATAGAGAGCCCCAGAGTAACCCCCAGAAAAGTGGCACCACTACAGATATCCAGGATTATAGAAAGCTTTATTATTACATATATTTACAATTAAGCGAGTTAAGACAATTTTCACTATCCTGGGTTTTGGTCCACTTCTGCAGGGCACCCCGATCGTGTGAAACCCTCCAGAACACCCGAAAAAACTCACCTGTCCCTGCTCCTACGCGAGTGCTCGTCCAATCAGAGCGCTCAGAGCCGCAGTGGTATGGACGGACAAGCGTCAGACAACCACAGCGGCTCAGCGCGCTGGAGGCCGCATCTCGCACTTCCTTCTAACAGGGAGCGTGCCCGCGTCGGCCATTCACAAACGCGCGCCCTGCTAGAGAGAAGCGCGAGATGCGGCTCTCGCATGCGCCGTTGGAGCAGGGAGAAGGTAAGGTTTGTGGGCCTCCTGGGGGGTTTCACCCCACAGGGCATCCCGATTTCGGATGCCCCGCGGGGAGGGGGCTGATCGTCCCGGGAATCTTATAGATTCCCGGGCCGATCAGCCATGGGTGTTGGTCCACTTTAAAACCTTTTAAAAAACATATGACACATTGAAAGAGGAGGGAGGGAGGGACATGGCAACGCTGCTCTCATATGTAAACCATTCTGACACTATATTAATAAGTTCTGTCTATGCCTGAGGTCTGTGATTATTAATTTTACAGTGCCCTTTATAGTAAATAGCATACAAAAGTAAAGTGCTAATGCATCACTAAAAAAGATTAACCCAACGCCTATATACTTATTGAGCCCTGAGTGTAAACTAACCTACAAAAATACCATGTGCAATAACACGTGTTCACAGGCCCTGAAGAAGTGACGCGTTGACGTCACGGAACGCGTGGGCGGTGAGGTGTGAGTGTGGGGGGGGGGACCGTGCTGCGAGCCTGCTCTGGACATGTGAGATGATTTTGTTTTTTATGCCTGTTGTTTGATCAATCTCTGCCTGGTCGGTCCTCATTGCACGTTTCACTTTAGTTTATTGCACATTTGCACATGGTATTTTTGTAGGTTAGTTTACACCCAGTTAGGGCTTAATAAGTATATAGGCGTTGGGTTAATCTTTTTTAGTGATGCATTAGCACTTTTGTATGCTATTTACTATAAAGTGCACTGTAAAATTAATAATCACAGACCTCAGGCATAGACAGAACTTATTAAAGAGGATCTATAATATTCCAGGGCCAATCAGATCCCTCCCCGCGGGGGAACCAAAATCGGGATGCCCCGCTGTGCGAAACCCCCGCAGGACGCCCAGAAACCTTACCTTATCCCCGTTCCAACGGCGCATGTGCGGGCCGCGGCCGCCTCTCGCGCTTCTCTCTAGCAGGGCGGCGTTTGTGAATTGCCGGCGCGGGCGCGCTCCCTGTTAGAAGGAAGCGCGAGAGGCGGCCTCCAGCGCGCACAGCTTGTCCGCCGCTTACCCGTCCGCTCTGATTGGACGAGCGCTCGCGCATGCGCCGTAGGGGCGGGGTGAGGTGAGTTTTTTTAGGGCGATCTGGGGGGTTTCACACGATCGGGGTGCCCCGCGGAAGTGGACCAAAACCCAGGAAAGTGAAAATCCTGGGTGTTGGTCCACTTTAATATAGAATGGTTTACATATGAGAGCAGCGTTGCCATGTCCCCCCCTCCCTCCTCTTTCAATGTGTTATATGTTTTTTAATAGGTTTTAAATTGTCTTAACTCGCTTAATTGTAAATATATGTAATAATAAAGCTTTCTATAATCCTGGATATTTGTAGTGGTGCCACTTTTCTGGGAGTTACTCTGGGGTGTTGTGGGATCCCCGCTCCCTATACATCATTTTCTCCAAAGCTACATGTCCTGTAATCTGATAGGCCCGTATCAGATCTCGTATGTAAATTACATTGACAATGTCATCTGTAGCCCTGAAGGTAAGAAGGAACCCCCCCCCCCCCGTGAGCATAAAGAGGAGTTCCAAGACTTTACTCATTCAGCTGCCTCATGACTAAGTAACACATGTACTCCCTACTGATCTTGGAGGTAACTCTGGGCCACTGACCACAGGGCCCCCTGTCTAGGCATTGGAAGGAGGGATAAAGCCCCTAATCCAGGTATGTATGGATGCTGGTATTCTCACGTCAGGCTTCCCAGCTTTACCTAGGTAAAGGTAGACTTCTGGCAAGAAGGGAGGGCTGGGCGGAGCTCCAGATGTGGGGTGAAGCATGGAAATGAAGGTCAAATGAGACAGAGTTCAGGGGTTTAATAAAGACCGAAAACAGATACAAATTCCAGGGTTGGTGGCAGACAGGCAAAGTCTATAAACAATCTGTGTTCAGAGGCTGGCGACGAACAAAATACAGATTCCAGGGTTGGCGGCAGACAGGCAAAGTCTATAAATAATCTGTGTTCAGAGGCTGGCGACGAACAAAATACAGATTCCAGGGTTGGCGGCAGACAGGCAAAGTCTATAAACAATCTGTGTTCAGAGGCTGGCGACGAACAAAATACAGATTCCAGGGTTGGCGGCAGACAGGCAAAGTCTATAAACAATCTGTGTTCAGAGGCTGGCGACGAACCAAATACAGATTCCAGGGTTGGCGGCAGACAGGCAAAGTCTATAAACAATCTGTGTTCAGAGGCTGGCGACAAACCAAATACAGATTCCAGGGTTGGCGGCAGACAGGCAAAGTCCATTAAACAATCTGTGTTCAGAGGCTGGCGACAAACCAAATACAGATTCCAGGGTTGGCGGCAGACAGGCAAAGTCCATTAAACAATCTGTGTTCAGAGGCTGGCGACAAACCAAATACAGATTCCAGGGTTGGTGGCAGACAGGCAAAGTCCATTAAACAATCTGTGTTCAGAGGCTGGCGACAAACCAAATACAGATTCCAGGGTTGGCGGCAGACAGGCAAAGTCTATAAACAATCTGTGTTCAGAGGCTGGCGACAAACCAAATACAGATTCCAGGGTTGGCGGCAGACAGGCAAAGTCCATTAAACAATCTGTGTTCAGAGGCTGGCGACAAACCAAATACAGATTCCAGGGTTGGTGGCAGACAGGCAAAGTCTATAAACAATCTGTGTTCAGAGGCTGGCGACAAACCAAATACAGATTCCAGGGTTGGCGGTAGACAGGCAAAGTCTATAAACAATCTGTGTTCAGAGGCTGGCGACAAACCAAATACAGATTCCAGGGTTGGCGGCAGACAGGCAAAGTCTATAAACAATCTGTGGTCAGAGGCTGGCGACAAACCAAATACAGATTCCAGGGTTGGCGGCAGACAGGCAAAGTATATAAACAATCTGTGTTCAGAGGCTGGCGACCAACCAAATACAGATTCCATGGTTGGCGGCAGACAGGCAAAGTCCATTAAGCAATCTGAAGTTCTAACCATGTGATCCGTGCGAGGGTTATTCCAGTAGCTTATCGGGAAGCAGGCCACAGGTCAATCCAGTATCACAGTCAGGAGTTGCAGGAATCACAGCTTCCAGGAACTGAGCTGATAACACAGCAATGAATGCAGGCCAGCTGTCCATTAGAGCAGGGAGGGATGTGTCAGAGTCTGAGTGAGGTCACTTCCTGTGCACAGGCCAAGTAAAATACAAGAGAAAACTATGAATAGAAGCAAACATACGACTATAGTTCTGATGCAAAAAAGTGTCAATAAATGTATTGTTTCAATATTTTTATTGAGTTTGGAAGGCACACAGTCAATATAACCCTCCCACGCAGGGGAGGTAAAAGATTGCAATGTGTCATACATAGAAATGCGCCTTACCCGCACCTGATTAACATACTACAAAGTACTTTAGATAAGGATGGAGCAAGTGAAATGCAGCAATCTGCCCCGACCCGTACCAGGGACAGTGCGGGCCCCTGGGGACTATCAGCACCCACAGCACCCACCGCCACTGGCACATCCGCCATCCCCCGGACCCACGTGTGTCAGTACATTTATTTTGTGCAATTCACATATTATACAGGGGTGTGGGTCCACATGAAGGTTGTTTATACACAGGGCGTGGGAGACACAATTCATTTTAACACACAGGAAACAATGATTATTTACACTATATACATAATTCAATATAGCACTAGTCCGAATACTATACTGGGATTGCTGATTCTAGTGGTTCATCAGAAAGAAATCAGTATTCGAGTGGTGGAGCGTGTGATTGGTATGCTGAGTCAGGGAGGTGAATTCAAATGTTTTTGTTTTTTTTAATTAAACGTTTTTATTGAAGGAAGCAAAAATGACGCAGTGCCACATAAGTACACACATAGCGGTCAACGTATAAACGGAGTCGCACAATGTCAATTTTCAAGAGTCAAGGAACATATGAATAAAGTGCAGGGCCACAACCAGCCCCACTCTCCATATTTTAGGCTGCGATCCCGTTTAGTAATTTACTTTAGCTTCTACAACTCATGCCTCCGACTTTTTCCTTTCAAAGGGTAAAGCAGCAAATAATTATCAAACTATTCGGGAATAAGTGACAAGAGGGGAAAGTGGGGGGGGGGAGACTAGACAGACACATTCAAGGAAGAAGCAGGGGGGCAGGGATAGTATGGGGTAGGAGAAGAAAGCAGTGAAGGGGCCATCCCACCAGCAGCCCGCCCGGGTCAAATTACGTATTCAGAGAACTCCGAGGAGAAAGTGAAACGGTCCCATTCCTGCCAGGTCCTCCTATGTTTTTCCAAAGTCCCTCTTAGCGAGGCAGTAAGTTCCTCCATCCTATATATCTCCTGAACAGCGGCCAGCCACTGCGCAGTTGTGGGGGGTTCAGTGGACTTCCATTTAGCCGGAATACATGTTCTGGTAGCGCTCAGAAGTGGGGCGAGGAGGGACCTGCACCTTGATCGCATGGAGGTTGAGCAGGTAGCATGCAGGATCCCCACCCAGGTCAACGTCCGTGAATTCAAATGGTTAAGTAGTCTTTGCGCATAATGGTAAAGTGTTCTTTCAAAATTTCAAGAAGTTTTTTCAATACCTGGCAAGTATGTACAAAGGCTGAAACTGCAGCTGAGAGATCCGCACAGGATTAAGGATTTATGCGAAGTGTAAGCCTTATGTCCTTTTCTGCTTTCCGCTGACGCGTGTTTCGGGGTTAATCCTTCATCAGAGCGTAACAGAAGAGAGATGCGGTGTAGCGTGGACGAGCGGTGCCTGACAACAGCTGTCCCTTCAGCTGTTTTTTTTTTTTAATATTCTTTATTTAAGCAAATCTAAACACATTACAATGGAAAGAATAGCAGGAAAGGTCCAGGAAGGCAAATTCTACACGGATACAGTTCATCTGTCGATGTGTACAGGCAGGACTCCGAATCTTATCCTCTAATACAAATAGCAAACACCGTAATATTCTCTTAAAGCCTCTACAGCAGTGGTCCTCAACCCTATGCCTCCCAACTGTCTTGATTTTCCCGGGATTGTCCCAATTATTGCACAAAATCCCGCGGTCCCGGAACGTTAACAAATGTCCCGGGACACCCTATGCCGTGGCGGTGTGCCTAGGGCCGCAACGACGCCGGCACCTTGTGAACACTACTAACTTCCTGGCGCGCGGCGGGCATGTGGGGGGGGAGGGCGGCTGTCTGGGTTGGGGCTAAAAAAAAAAACTTACGCAGGCTGGCATGCAGGGGTGAAGGCAGCCAACATTGCTGAAGGATCGGAGCTGGAGGGCGTGATGGGGTGTGGTCGGGGCATGGCAGGGGGTGTGGTCGCGGGCATGGCAGGGGGTGTGGTCGCAGGCATGGCAGGGGGTGTGGCCGCGGGCATGGCAGGGGGTGTGGTCGGGGCATGGCAGGGGGTGTGGTCGCGGGCATGGCAGGGGGTGTGGACGTGGGCATGGCAGGGGGCGTGGCTTGTCCCGCTTTCATATTTTCAGAAGTTGGGAGGTATGCTCAACCCTGTCCTCAAGGCCCACCAACATGTCATGTTTTTTGGATCTCCAAATAGCCGGCTCTATTGCTCTGCAGCTGCACTAATTACTCCACCTGTGCATCTTTGTGGAGATCTGCAAAACCTGGCCTGTTGGTGGGCCTTGAGGACAGGGTTGGGGACCCCTGCTCTACAGTACTGGGTGAAGCAGTTGGCTATAAACCTACAGTCATCTGGCAAGGTATTGTAATCTGGTTTCTTTCTCCTAACCTGTATCTCGGGGGGAGGGGGGGGCATTGCATGGGTCTTTCCTGAACCTCGGGGGGGGGGGCATTGCATGGGTCTTTCATTAGGCTCATCATCGCCTTGGGCCTTTCATTTCCCCCCCCCCCCCGGGCCATAACGTTTCTTTAACCATAAAGCACTGTACATGAAAGTGCCAAACTGGACTTCATGAAAGGGAGGGTAATAAAGAGAGGTGTACCCAAGAATTATGGGGGAAGGGTCAGGTTGGAGGGGTGGGGCTAGGGATAAGGGGTGTTGGGGGGGTGGCTCAAGGTCCGGACTGTCTTGTCTGCTTTGTCATCTCTGGTGTGGCCTGTTTGCCGACCACCGCTTCTTGATGGGCAGAAGCTCCGAGATCTCAAGGGTCAAAAAGATCCCTGAACGCCTCAGATTCCTGAAAGAGTAGCCAAGGGAGCCAGGTGTTTCCTGCACTGCTCGCTATCTTGGAGGGCGAGTGTCATGTCCTCCATCTCTCTGATGGCCATGACTTCACCAATCCAGTCCCTCACCTTCAGCTGTTTAAATGCGCTCCTAGAGCGCGCGAATCCCCCCCCCTCCATGTGGCGCAGCCGTGACGCGAACGTCCCTCGCACGTCACTTCCGGTGACCACTTCCATCTCTCGGCCGGCACTAGTGATTCACCCCACATTATATGAATGCACCCACTGAAAATCAAAACTTCATCCCATTGCTTTGAGTGTGCTTACCAAGTTGTATTAACTTGTATCAAGTAAAATACAAGGCCAAGAACTTACGCTCTAGGCTTCGTGCGGTTGCAGTGAGCCGAACACCAGGTGGCGCTGTAGAGCAGTGCAACGGATGAATAACCAGGTCTAGAACAAACACCCAAAGCACTTCTGCGGCTGTGTGCAGAGACCAATGGAAGACGCCCAAAAGGCCTCGGAGCCTGACACACGTAACACAAGTCCTGTATCTTGGGTTAGCTGCATAATTATTTCTGAAGCCCGGAAGTCCTGGATTTCGTCAGGGTCCATCTGAGAGTTAGGCCCGAGCTGCCGACATGGCCGCCTGATTTACTTTATTGGCGCTCTCCATGTTCTTCTTGCTGACACCACCTGTTTCTACTTCACAGGTAAGTCACACACTGTTAAAGTTATACTAAGTGTGCGCGCCCGATGGTTGTCTCGGGATACACGTTGCACTGACCCAAACTTCAATCCGTTTTCAAAAAGATCCTGTAGCTCCTAAGTAATTAGTAAAAGTATTAGAGAAAAAAATGAGGAGAAACAGTGGCTGTGGCAACAGCGATGTGATGTAAGCACACTGTGTGATTTACATATATCATAGTAAACAAATAAGTTGTTGTGCCTCTAGTTATTACTGCCAGCACATAGTGCGACCATAAAAAGGGGGCGAGAGATGCTGCAGGATAAGAGCGTCTCCAGCCTGCCAGCACATACTGTGATCAGAAAAAGAGGACGAGAGATGCTGCAGGATAAGAGCGTCTCCAGCCTGCCAGCACATAGTGCGACCAGAAAAAAGGGGGCGAGAGATGCTGCAGGATAAGAGTGTCTCCAGCCTGCCAGCACATAGTGCGACCAGAAAAAAGGGGGCGAGAGATGCTGCAGGATAAGAGCGTCTCCAGCCTGCCAGCACATACTGTGATCAGAAAAAGAGGACGAGAGATGCTGCAGGATAAGAGCGTCCCCATCCTGCCAGCACATAGTGTGACCAGAAAAAGGGGGCGAGAGATGCTGCAGGATAAGAGCGTCTCCAGCCTGCCAGCACATAGTGCGACCAGAGAAAGAGGACGAGAGATGCTGCAGGATAAGAGCGTCCCCATCCTGCCAGCACATAGTGTGACCAGAAAAAGGAGGCGAGAGATGCTGCAGGATAAGAGCATCTCCAGGGGGCGTGGCCGGCGATGAGAGTGTGAGGACGTGCACCCTGTGAGCTCCCTCCGGCCGACCTATCTAATCCCACTTTCCAGGGCTACTAGCCACCCAAACTCGACCCAAGGTGCTATGGCCAAGGGTCGGAAGCTGCGGACCAAAGCTTCCCCCCCACACAGGAAGATTAGCACTTACCTGGCCCCGGGCCGTTCGGGAGGAGGAGGTGAGGGGTCAATATGGCGGCGGCGGCGAGTGGAGAGGCCGCACTCCGCGGCACACGTGGCGACTTCAGGGGGCGGACGGGAGGCTCGGCGGTTCCAGCGCCGGTGAGCGTGCCGGGGGAGGAGGGGAGAGCCCGGCTTCTGATGGGGGGACCCGGTCCCCGCGATTTCACCAATGTCGGCGAGGCAGAAGGCGCCTGTGGGCAGCAATGGCGCGCGCTGCCGAAAGAAGACGGAGCGGGCGGCGACAACCGCGCAGCAGCAGCAGATGAGGAGGAGGACGGGGAGCGGCGTCGACCGGAGTGGCGTCCCTCAGGCAGCAGCAGCTGCTCAACCCAGGTGAGCCTCCGTGAGCTCTGCGCTCCCCCGCCGGCTGCGAGAGAAGAGGCGCCTGACAGCCTCTCTCAGGTTCATACCCAGGGAAGGGGAAACACTCCACCAACCCCAGTGCCACACTCCACTACAGAGGAGAGAGGGCAGAAGAGCCCATATAACACAGGCCATGCAGCAGATTTCAGGCACCCAGTTAATGCATGCCTGGCGCCCTCCACATCCGCTTGCCCCAGTCCTGATCCACCGCCATCGCCTCGTTGCTCGGGGGACCTGGCTGATGAGGGGCGAGTGGTCATCTCCCCGGATATCTCCCCTATGGCCACCCCCTCCCCGTTAACATGGAAGGGGCCCACTGAGAGGGATTTCAGCCCTGGCCCAGCACTGGGGCCCATGATGGAGCTCCCCCAACTCCAGAACACGCCGGCCCGAGCTGGCACTTCGCCGGGAGCAAATGCGCAACCTACCTCGCCCTCCCTGTCCGGTGCATGGTTTATTAAAGGGGCCTCGCCTGGACTGCCTTCATCCCCTACGTGGCAGGGGAGGGGCGACTCCTCATCATCCACCTGGCCTCGTGCTGATGCCCCGACGGAGGGGAGTGAGGCTCGCTCGGCTCGTTCCTCCGCGCCCGCGGGTTTGGGATGCCCCCGAGACCGGGCGCCGTTCGGCCCCTCGGCCGCTATGGGAGTGATGCCGTCCTCAGAGATCTCTTCACGAACCCTGCACGACCCTACAACGCTGACGCACCCTTCTCTTGACCCCATCCTCACAGCTTTAAAGGCAGAGCTAAAAATGCTGCCCACCAGGGACGATCTTGAATCCTTCATCCATAGGGTCGAGAGCACGTTTAAGAAGGACATTTCTGATCTGCAGCAGTCAGTAGGCGATCTTGACGCCAGAGTCGACTCACTGGAGCAGTCCCGCGCCACGACCACCCAGAGATTGGAGGCACTTGAACGTGATCTGGCCCAGCAGAAGGCTGTCACCCAGATGACGGTCCTGCACTTGGACGATCTTGAAAACAGGAGTCGTCGCAATAATATTCGTATCAGGGGCCTGCCAGAGGCGACGGGTCCTGACCAGCTCCGGCCGACCATCACCGGCATCTTCAACGAACTGCTTCATCGACCTCCGGATACTGAGATAGCGATCGATCGGGTCCATAGGGCCCTGGGCCCCAGATCTCCCGACCCTGCTCGTCCGCGCGACGTCGTGTGCCGTCTGCATCATTATACCATGAAGGAGGACATCCTGGCGAAAGCTTGGGCGCACGGCCAGATCAACTTCGACGGAGCACCCCTGCAGTTGTACCAGGATGTCTCGCGCAGGTCACTTTTGATGAGGCGAGTCATGAGACCCCTGCTGTCCAGGATCCGGGAATGTGGCGGCTCATATCGCTGGGGGTACCCTTTTCATCTAGTGGTCCGCAAGAACCAGCGCACCTATACTGTGAAAACCCAAGCGGACCTTCCGGACCTCTTCATCTTCCTGGACTCCCCCCCGGTGGAGATCCCGGACTGGCGAGATGTCTCTCTCTCCTTTGGTCCTCCGCGGTCTCTCGGGGGTCGGCCGCAAAGGACCCGCCGGTCGAGGTCTGCTGCCGGGACCCGCAGAGGGCGTGGCGACGGTCCGGCGAGAGATCCCCGTCGCCCGAGCAACGAGGACTAGACGTGCTTCATGATCCCTGGCGGTATTTCCACTTACTGATCCTGTGTGCTGCTTGCTGTTTGCTAACTGTTCTTTGACCTATGTTAGATTGACCGTTGCGATAGGGACTCGCCGGGCTGATCCATCGCACCTTACTCGGCATACCTTCTGGGGTTGTCCCCTTGGAGGTTCCTGCTGAGAGGTTTGCGCTTCCCTCTTGACTGGCCCCCTGCACTGGGCTTCTGCCCATGTGTAGTGGGACCTTTTGCTTGGGATCGGCACCCGGCGACCTCCGAGCCCCGCTATATATTTATATATTTACCTGTTTCTCCTTATTTACTTGTCTCTCCTTAAACTGGATCGGTCGTGTTGTTTGCTAAATGTTCTTTAAACTATGTTAGATCGACTGTTGCGGGCAGGACTCGCCGGGATTATCCATCGCACCTTACTCGGCGGGCCTTCTGGGGTTCCCCCCCTGTAGGTTCTTACTGAGATGTTCGTCCCTCCCTCTTGGCTGGCCCCCTGCTCTGGGCTTCTGCCCATGTATGGTGGGACTTTCGCTTGGGATCGGCACCCGGCGACCTCCGAGCCCCGTTGTGTATTTACCTTTCTCTTTATTTACTTGTTTCTCTTTAAACTGGATCGGTTGTGCTGTTTGCCAAATGTTCTTTAAACTATGTTAGATTGACTGTTGCGGTCGGGACTCGCCGGGCTGATCCATCGCACCTTACTCGGCAGGCCTTCTGGGGTTCTCCCCTTGGAGGTTCTTGCTGAGATGTATGTGCCTCCCTCTTGGCTGGCCCCTTGCGCTGGGCTTCTGCCCATGCGAGGTGGGACTTTGTGCTTGGGATCGGTACCCGGCGACCTCCGAGCCCCGTTATATATTTACCCGTTTCTCTTTACTTACTTATTTACTTGTTTCTCTTTAAACTGGACCGGTTGTGGTGGTCGGGACTCGTCGGGCTGATCCCCCTCTCCTGGCGCGGCTTGCCTCGTGGGTCTGTGCCCCGGGGGCTTCCGCTGAGGTGCTTTGCGCCTCCCCCCTTGACTGGCCCCCCGCGCCGAGCTTTCATGCCGGCGTGCCGGGGCCCATCATCTAGGGTCGGCCTCCGACGAGCTCCGAACCTTGCTGCCTTTTTATTAGCTTCCCTCCGTGCTATGGGTGGTGGTTTGCTGCGGGGGGCCTCGTCGGGCTGATCCCCCTCACTATACTTGACGAGCCCCATGGGTCTGTGACCCGGAGGCTCCTACCGAGGCGATTTGTGCCTCTTCCTCTGACTGGTCCCCCGCACTGGGCCCCTGCTCGTGCGGCTTGGGACGCTCCACATGGGATTGGCCTTCGAAGAGCTCCGAGCCCCGTTATATACTTATATACCCGTGCCCACTGTTTATGCCCCCTCGGCTTGCAGTTGGTTAAGGAGCTGCAGAACATGGTTATATGCCTTACCTTACTGTACAAATGGAGGTCTGTACTGTATAAACTGTTTCTGATATTACAAACTTTGGGTGGCCGCCCTACAGACAACCTGATCTGGGGTCGGCCGGGGGGTCCTCCTCTGTCTCTCGGACCCGTCTCGCTCCCGCCCTAGGCCGGGACCTCGTGGCCCTCCGGGCTGGTTTTCCTTTCGTGCTAGCCTCGGGTGCCCGAGTTTCCTTCTTGGGACAGGAAAACTTCCTTCCCACTTAGACTCCCTGTAGTTTTAGTTCCCCTTCTACGTTAGTTCCTATCCCGTCGGTCTCAGTGTTTTGTGAACCTATTCCTCTTGTGCTGCCCCCCCCCTGTGATTGCTTCCCCTGCCGCCTGGCGCTTTTCCGACTTCCCCCATCTTTCTCCCTCAACTGATTCCTCCCCTGCTTCCTACCTTTGCCCTGACCTAAGCCGGAGAACCCACGTTCTTCTGTATCCTCTATTCTTAGGACAAGAACCGTCAACCTCCCCACGACCATGTCCAAAGTCCACTTCACTTCATTAAATGTCAAGGGCTTGAACTCCCCTGTAAAGCGTGCTTCAGTTTTGGCGGAGCTGAAACGCCTAGGAACGGGGATCGCCTTTCTCCAAGAAACCCATCTTAAGGTGGGGCGGGTGCATAACTTGTCGAGCCGCTACTTTAGGCACCAGTACCATGGCCTATCCCCGGACTCCAAGTCCCGAGGGGTATCCATCGTCCTGGCGGGATACTTACCTTGGACACTGGAGGAGGTGGTCCACGATGGGGAGGGGAGGTACCTATTTGTCAGGGGAACCCTTTACTCGCAGAGGGTGACGCTTGCGACCTGCTATTGTCCCAGTGTGAATCAGGTTAGCTTCTTGGGATCAACCTTGGAGAAGCTAGCGGAATTTTCTGCTGGTATTCTTCTCTTGGGAGGGGATTTTAATTGTGTTCTTGACCCTCAAATTGACACCTCTAGGGGGACTTCTAGCGTTCCTTATTCGGCTATAAGGAGGATTAAGGCTCTCTTATTCGACCACCAGCTCCTAGACGTGTGGAGGATTGCCAACCCCCGAGAAAGGGATTACACTTACTTTTCACCCCCTCATAACACGTATTCACGTATAGACTGGCTCCTGGTCCCTCATAGGTTTGTGCATCTTTTCTCGCGACCGCGCATAGGCTCGATCTCGATCTCCGACCACGCTCCTATCTTTGTCACCCTGTCGGTTCCGGACTCTCCCCCCCCTTCGGGGCATTGGAGGCTCAATAGCTCCCTCCTACAAGACCCGGCGTTCAAGGCAGAGATACAGTCGGCAATCACCGAGTTCTTCTCGGTGAACAACACTCCTGATGTAACACGTATGACTCAGTGGGAGGCTCACAAATGTGTGATCCGGGGCCTCTTAATTAGACGGGGTGCTCACCTCAAGAAAGAAAGGGAAAAACAAACGGCCCTCCTGCTCCAGGAACTCCGGAGCCTGGAGACCAGACACAAACAATCCCTAGACCCCACGCTATCTGCCAAACTGATTAAACTGCGCGAGACCCTCCGAGACATAAGCTTTGTACAGGTCAGGGGCCAGATTGCGAGAAGTCGTAGGTTCTTCTACGAGCTCAGCAACAAAAGCGGTAAGGCCCTAGCTAGAGCCCTGAGGGGGCAGAGATCGAGGAATTACATTCCCAGCATCCTTGACCCCGAAGGCACCAGACATTATAAAATAGGGGACATAGCTAAAACTCTTAGGGATTTTTATGATGCCCTATATAACCTACCGCAAAATAAGTCCCAGGCGCATCGGCAAAAGGTGAGAGCCTACATTCAGAGATCGGACCTTCCCCGGCTTGGGCGGGGCGTGGTGGCGGCCCTGGAGGAAGAGATCGACGCGGGGGAGTTTGTGAGGGCCATCAGGAGCATGAAACCCGGAAGGGCACCTGGTCCGGATGGATACAGCTTGGAATATTATAAGGAACTAGCGGACACCTTGGGTCCGCATTTCGTCTCCTCTTTCGGCTCTTTGAGTGATGGCCATCCACCCCCCCGGGATACCCTGCGGGCTAACATTGCTGTTATCCCTAAGCCGGGCAAGGACCCTGCCCAGTGTGGTAGCTATAGGCCCATCTCCCTGCTGAACTGCGACCTCAAGATATATAATAAAATTTTGGCGGACAGAATTGCCCCCCTTCTCCCGGACCTCGTTCATTGGGACCAGGTGGGCTTCGTCCTGAATCGCGAGGGGAGGGATAACACCACTAGAGTCATGAACGTGGTTCACCACGCCCGACGGATGGGGGAGGCTGCGTTGCTCCTCTCCACGGACGCCGAGAAGGCATTTGACAGGGTGAGCTGGATTTTCCTCGAGGAAACCTTGCGTCACATAGGGTTGGGTGACAAGATGCTTAACAGGGTCTTGGCCTCATATACCTGCCCCTCGGCGTCCGTGGTGGTGAATGGCCTGCCTTCCCAGGCCTTTAACTTATTCAACGGGACGCGACAGGGATGCCCACTCTCCCCCTTGATCTTCATCCTCTCGCTGGAGCCATTCTTACGCTTAATTAGACGGAACACAGATGTCTCGGGAGTGAGGGTGGGCGGAATTGAGCACAAGGTGGCGGCGTACGCTGACGATTTGATGTTTTTCGTGTCAAAGCCGGAGATCACCTTGCCCAACCTCCTTGCCGAGCTCAGGAGCTTCCAGGAGGTCTCCAATTACAAAATCAATTATCAGAAGTCCTCCGCCCTGAACATCAATATTACTGCGGAACGTTTGCGACGCGTCGCGGAGAATTTCCATTTCAAATGGGAGCCAGAGGCCATCACCTACCTGGGCACACGCATCCCTCCCAATCTCACGGGAACGTACGCCCTAAACTTTCCCCCACTATTGAAGAAACTGGAAGAAGACCTCCTTAAATGGAATAAGGGGGTTTATTCTTGGTTTGGAAGGGTTAGTGTCATCAAAATGAACGTCCTCCCTAGGGTACTGTACCTTTTCCAGGCCCTCCCGATAGATATCCCCCACACCTTCTTTAAACAGCTTACAGGACTATGTACCAGATTCGTTTGGGCCGGACGCTCCCATCGTATGGCGGCCTCTCTACTGACGGTCCCCAAACTTAGAGGGGGATTGGGTCTCCCAGACTGGCGACGTTACCACGCCGCAGCCCACATGAGTCGAGTTATTGACTGGTGCCGACACTCTGCCCAGAAGCAATGGGTTGGATTGGAGCAGGCTGCCTCCCCGTGCCCCCTCCCTGGCCTGCCATGGATACCTCTAAATAGACTCCCACAGCTGAACACGCACCCTACGGTCGGTCCGACCAGGAGAGCAGTGGACGGGTTCGTGACTGGGACGAGCCTCTCCCCTTCCCCATCCCCCCTGACTCCCGTCCTGGGGCACCCTGACTTCCCGGTGGAGATAGCGGGCGGCCCCTTCAGAGCCTGGATCAGGCAAAACTGCTATAGGAGACTCCATATGCAGAATGGGGATGCGTGGAGAAGACCGGAGACCCTGGTCGCAGACCTCGCACTCAGACCTCTCACGCTGCTGCAGTCTCTTCAACTCCAGCACTACCAGCGTTCTGTCGGATACACGGCGTCCAGGCAGTTAACGCAATTTGAACATACCTGCCTGGACTCTGGTCACTTTAAGAGCGCCCTGTCATACTCCTACTCGCTGTTGATGGAGCCTCCGGAGGACTTTGTCCCCACATACGTGAGGGGATGGGAGAGGGAACTCGGTAGGACTTTCACGGATGAGCAACAACTGGCTATGATCCAGCTGGCTCATAAGAGCTCCATTTCCTGCAAGTATCAGGAAACTAACTTCAAGATTCTGACACGCTGGTACCGGGTCCCGGTGGTGTTAGCTAAGATGTTCCCCTCCTCTTCCCCTCTCTGCTGGAGGTGCTCGCGGGCCAGGGGGACTATGACCCACATCTTTTGGGAGTGCGAGAAACTCTCTAGCTTCTGGGCAGGAGTTAGAGAGATTGTCAGGAAACTGACAGACGTTGACCTGGGTGATGACCCCATATGCTACCTGCTTAACCTAGCGCCGGTCTCTTTGAGTTCCAGGCGCCGGTCCCTCCTCGCTCCCCTCTTGAGTGCTGCTAGAACTTGCGTTCCGGCGAGGTGGAGATCCCCGGAGCCCCCCACGGTAGCACAGTGGTTGGCCGTTGTCCGAGACATCTGCAGGATGGAGGAGCTCACTGCCTCTTTGAAAGGAACTTTGGAAAAACACAGGAGAACCTGGCAGATTTGGGATAGTTTCACTTTCTCCCCCGACTTCCTCCACTACACGTAGACAGGTTCTCTTGACCTCTGGTGGATTTGACCGTCCCCCTGGCCATCCTTCATCCTCCTGCACCTTCCCCTTCCCTCCCTTCCTCTTCATCTTTCTTTCTTCTTTTTCCTTCCCCTCATAACTCTCCCCTGTTGTGTCCGTCCTGTCTCTCCCTCTCCTTCCCCCTTCCCCTTATGTTACTCGTAACCTAGTAGTTAAGTCTGTGTTCATCCCTACTCCCTTACCCGTATATAAAAGTTTGGGGACAAGGGTTGCAGCTGCCGCATTAGGGGGCTACACAGAATGGCAGTCTAGATCATCCGGAATAAGGCCCAAAGTAGCCGTTCCTTTCCTATAATCACCCTTTTACAAGCCTGTGATTGATGACATTTGTTTATGAAGATTATTCTGTTTTGTAATGGCTGTAATCCATGCATTTCTTTTATTCCTTGGCACTGCGTTGCCAGGCGCTGTATCCAATGTTCCCTCAATAAAAACTTTTAATTAAAAAAAAAAAAAAGAGCATCTCCAGCCCGCCAGCACATAGTGTGACCAGAAAAAGGGGCAGAGAGATGCTGCAGGATAAGAGCGTCCCCATCCTGCCAGCACATAGTGTGACCAGAAAAAGGGGGCGAGAGATGCTGCAGGATAAGAGCATCTCCAGCCCGCCAGCACATAGGCCTCGGTTCAGAGAGACACAAAAAAACTTCCGTTTTAGTGCCGTTGTCGTATTATTTTCAAAAGTTCCCTCTCTCGTATGAGTGTGCGAGTGATTCTATGCATGCATTGTAAACCTTCTGTAAAGCTTCCGTCCGCTCGTATGCCAGAGTACGCAGACGAGGACGTCAGTTTCCATCGAGACTTTTCAGATTCATTTTCTCAGGTAACAACGTAGGCTTTCGTTTTTGCCCTTTTCCCATCGTATCCTCACACGAATCCTTTCCGTTTCCCGACAGATTCTGTTTCCATATTACCAAAGATAATCGTCCAGATGGAATTCTTACGAAATCCTTACGATCTTGCGCCTGCGCACTACAAACTTATCTCATTAAAGTGCTCGCCTACATATTTCACTCCATCACTTCTATTACAATGTTTAGCTAAATCACTTAGCGCTATCCTGCCTTTTCCCTTTTGAACCTTTAAAGCTCACCCAAACCACTTAGCGCTTAGGTTCTTCTTCCATTTTAGGTCCCTAAAACTTACCCAAATCACTTCCTGGACATTTGAATCTTGACCTCAAAATATGTATTTGCTTTTTCGGAAATGTCTGTGTTTCAAGAAATGACACTGAAACGTTTGTGTCTTTACAAAGTTTTTTTAATATTAAAGATTGGTATATTTTAAAATGTTTTGGTTTATCATTAAAACTTTTTTTTTTGTTTTTTGAATAAAAAAACTTTGTACAAAGTTTTAAAACTATAAAATTTTACAAAATGCCTCAGCAGACCAGGCCCAGGACTCTAATCATCTTCCTCTTCTTCTGTTGTCCCCAACGAGTCATCCATCACCTTCATATCGGCCACCAACGCAAAGACCCTCCGATGCATTTCCAATATTTGTTGCCGTGTGGTCCCTGTAACCAATAGAGACAAAATCATTCGTTTGAGACCAATGGATGTTTGCCACCTGAATGTTTTGTAGTTAACACATTAAATAAAGGCGACATATGTAATTCTCTTCCTTTCTTCAATTCTCACTTCCTTCTCTCCC
This sequence comes from Gastrophryne carolinensis, assembly GCA_027917425.1. Lineage (NCBI taxonomy): Eukaryota > Metazoa > Chordata > Amphibia > Anura > Microhylidae > Gastrophryne > Gastrophryne carolinensis. The sequence continues at coordinate 2,396,690 of CM051234.1, forward strand.
CTCCTTTCTGCATTTCCTCTCTTTTTTGTCTCCCACTGCTTCCTCCCTCTCTTTTTCTTACCTTTTCTTTCTTACATTTCTTCCCTTCCCTCCTTTCTTTCTCACCTACTGCCTCCTTCCTTGTTGTTCTGTCACTCCCCACTTCCTCTTTCTTATTTCCTGTCCTTGCTCCTCTCTCTCTTCCTTTCTTCAGTTCTCACTTCCTTCTCTCCCCTCCTTTCTGTATTTCCTCTCTCTTTCTTCTTCTCCCACGCTTTCCTTCCTCCTTCTCTTACCTTTTCTTCCTTCCTTACATTTTTCCCTTTCCGCCTTTCTCTCTCTCTTTCTCCCTCACTCCCCTATTGCCTTCTTCCTTCCTTTTGTTCTTTCACCCCCCCCCTTCCTCTTTCTTATATCCTGTCCTTGCTCTTCTCTCTCTTCAGTTCTCACTTCCTTCCCGTCCCTCCCTTTTCTCTTCTTACTCCATTCCTCTTCTCCTCTTTCCATCCTGTCTTCTTCCCGTCTCTTTACTCTCTTTTTTATTTCTTTTTTTCTCACTCCCCCTCTCCCTCCGTTTCTCTTTTCTTTCACTCACTATTGCTTTACATTCTCTCTCTCTTTTTTCATTACCTCTCCCACTTCTGTTTTCCCTCTCGTCCTTGCTTCACCCACTTCCTTCTTTTTATTTTCCTCTTCTCTCTATTTATCACTTTCTTTTTTTCTTTACTCTTCCTCCCAACCCCCGCTTTTTTTTCTCTTACTTTCTTTTTATCTGTTCCCCACCCTATGTTTCCTCTCTCTCTCGTCTTTCTCCCTCTTCTCACACTATTGCACGCGTGCCAGTTATATTATTATCGTTATGTAATTCTCAGGTGGTGTTTCCGTTTATGGGCGTGGCTAGGGGCGTGGCTTAATGGTAAAAATAAAAGCAGCGGCACGCTATGACTTTTGATTTTTAAAAGTAGAAAGCAGGACCTGCTCCAGGTTTATGTGGGCCCCTGGGCGGCATGGACTCAAGAGTCGCGTCACATCACCGAGGGACACCACAAATCCAGACGCCCCCTAAGGATCAGGATCTACTTTGAAGTGCACCAAACCCCTTTAAACCTGAGCTGAGAAAAGGCCGCACTGTCAGCGGCCCCCTGGAGGCAGCTGCCCCACCTTGCCGGGTGCTGACGCCGGCCCTGGGTGAGAGGTATGAATTAATGTAGACCCAAACCCACCACAGGCGTCTAAGACACCCCACAATCCCCTATTTCCAGGGCATCCTTTCTATGGGGAATCCCCTGTGATCACCGCCATTCCAACCATGGCGCATCCCCGCTGTCATCTTACATCTGAGGGACGGGAGTGCAACTCATCACACCGCAGGGAGACCTCCGCATACGGAGCTTATCGGAAGGGAGGCCGCGCATGCAGCCGGAGAACGCCGGGAAGGTGAGTTTCCAGGGCGATTCAGGGGCTGAAAATCCTCGGTTTTGTTCCTCTTTAAAGTGGACCGTCACCCAGTGGTGATCGCCTTGGAATCTATAAGATTCCCGGACCGATCACCTCCCTCACCGCGGGACATCCGAGATCGGGATGTCCCGCGGTGAGGGACCCCCCCCCCCAAAACTCATGTCATCGGCGGCGGCCTCCCGCGCGCCCCTCTAGGCGTGCGCGCGCCCGCGCCGGCCGTTTGTGAATGGCCGGCGCGGACGCGCGCACTGTCAGAGGGGCGTGCGGGAGGCGGCGGCACCACGTGGGAGCGTGGTGAGGCGAGTTTTGGGGGCTTTCTGGGGGGTTTCACATAGCGGGGCACCCTTAAGCCCCCCTATCCAAAACCCAGGATAGTCAAAATCCTTTGTGTTGGTCCACTTTAATCTCTCCTGTCCTCACGCTTACCTCTCCCCGGGTACCAACACTGTCTCTAGAACTGAGCTCCTCCCCCTCAATCCTCGGCTCATTACCGCCATTGTTTACGCCGTAACTACGACGGGCGCCATCTTGTTGTAACCATGACACCGGTCGCCACTCAGCACTTCGTCCTGTATTCGCAATATTTCTATTTTTTATTCCGAAAGTGAAAGCGGTTAATCGGGTTTTGTTGAATATTTTATATTTTGAAGCGAATAAACCTTAATTGGAAAAGTGTCCATTTGCCATAAAGCACGGCGGCCATCTTGTTGTAGCCAAGACCCGCTCCGGCCAGCGCTCTTGCCAAGTATTCGCTCTATCTTTACCTTTTCTTCCAAATATAGACGTAAGTATCGTATTCATATTTTATTATTATTATCTTGAAGTACAAAAAAATGTCCAATCAAATGAAGTGTCAGCGTTAGGAAAGGACGGCGGCCATCTTGTTGTAGCCAAGACCTTTTCCTGCCAGCACGCTCGCTATATTTTTACGTTTTACGTTCTTCTAAATATAGACGTGACGCATCGTATTCATATTTTTTTATTATTATTATTATCTTGAAGTAGAAAAAAAGGTCCAATCAAATAAGTGTCCGCGTCATGAAAGCAGGGCGGCCATCTTGTTGTAGCCAAGACCCTCGCCGCGTATTCCCTCTATTTTTACCTTTTCTTCCAAAAATAGACGTAAGCATCGTATTCATATTTTATTATTCATTATTATTAACTTGAAGTAGAAAAAAAAATTGTTTATAAATCTTGCATTTTAAAAGTGGATAAAGCTTATCAAGCCGAATATCCAAATTCCACAAGCGCGGCGGCCATTTTGTTGTAGCCACGATGGGACAAAGCATAGCTGAGCGCGGCTTATTGACTGTGGACGCGTCACATCCGGTGAACAAGATGGAGGCCGCGTCTGGGAGTGGAGGTGAGAGGAGCCGAGTGTTGCCCCGTCTGTTGTGTTGTAACACGTGACCCCTCTGCTCTCACCACTCCAAGCTTTAATGTGGATCAAAACTCCAGATTCCACTTTAAATCCCTTCTTCCCTCTTTAATCCGGAACCTTCAGCGTGATTTATTGAGAATCCCAAACCCTTATGAAACCATTCCCCAGCATCTAACATTAATATCTTTTATGTTTTTAGTCCCTTACTTATTATTCTTTCCCCCCACTGGGCTGCAACTCTGTTCAGGACTCTAGGATACGGGCGCCGCCATCTTGACTCAGAAGCATCACACTTACTGAGGAGAGGAGAGTGGGATAAAGTACAGGGGCGGCGTTATAGCTGTGCTTTGCTCCGACAGAGCAGAGCTGGGGTCAGGTAAAGGTCAGCAGTCCCAGAATGCAGAGCGACCATAGTCAGGAGGCGCTTCCTGTTTGCAGGCTGCCTGATGTTCCATGAGGCGCCATCTTGGATGTTTAAAGGCTCATAACATGCAGTAGATGCAGGTAGGATGATTTTTAATGTGAGCAATCTGTATGTACAGGGTGTGGGAAACATATAAGATAGGCTCTTATTCAGGATGAAGGTCCGGATTAATGTGAGCAATCTATATGTACAGGGTGTGGGAAACATATAAGATAGGCTCTTATTCAGGGTGAGGGTCCGGATTAATGTGGGCAATCTGTATGTACAGGGTGTGGGAAACATACAAGATAAGCTCTTATTCAGGGTGAGGGTCCGGATTAATGTGGGCAATCTGTATGTACAGGGTGTGGGAAACATATAAGATAGGCTCTTATTCAGGGTGAGGGTCCGGATTAATGTGGGCAATCTGTATGTACAGGGTGTGGGAAACATATAAGATAGACTCTTATTCAGGGTGAGGGTCCGGATTAATGTGGGCAATCTGTATGTACAGGGTGTGGGAAACATATAAGATAGGCTCTTATTCAGGGTGAGGGTCCGGATTAATGTGGGCAATCTGTATGTACAGGGGGAAACATACAAGATAGGCTCTTATTCAGGGTGAGGGTCTGGATTAATGTGGGCAATCTGTATGTACAGGGTGTGGGAAACATATAAGATAGGCTCTTATTCAGGGTGAGGGTCCGGATTAATGTGACTAATCTGTATGTACAGGGTGTGGGAAACATATAAGATAGGCTCTTATTCAGGGTGACGGTCCGGATTAATGTGGGCAATCTGTATGTACAGGGTGTGGGAAACATATAAGATAGGCTCTTATTCAGGGTGAGGGTCCGGATTAATGTGAGCAATCTGTATGTACAGGGTGTGGGAAACATATAAGATAGGCTCTTATTCAGGGTGAGGGTCCGGATTAATGTGAGCAATCTGTATGTACAGGATGTGGGAAACATATAAGATAGGCTCTTATTCAGGGTGAGGGTCCGGATTAATGTGTGCAATCTGTATGTACAGGGTGTGGGAAACATATATGATAGGCTCTTATTCAGGGTGAGGGTCCGGATTAATGTGAGCAATCTGTATGTACAGGGTGTGGGAAACATATAAGATAGGCTCTTATTCAGGGTGAGGGTCCGGATTAATGTGAGCAATCTGTATGTACAGGATGTGGGAAACATATAAGATAGGCTCTTATTCAGGGTGAGGGTCCGGATTAATGTGAGCAATCTGTATGTACAGGGTGTGGGAAACATATAAGATAGGCTCTTATTCAGGGTGAAGGTCCGGATTAATGTGGGCAATCTGTATGTACAGGGTGTGGGAAACATATAAGATAGGCTCTTATTCAGGGTGAAGGTCCGGATTAATGTGGGCAATCTGTATGTACAGGGTGTGGGAAACATATAAGATAGGCTCTTATTCAGGGTGAGGGTCCGGATTAATGTGAGCAATCTGTATGTACAGGGTGTGGGAAACATATAAGATAGGCTCTTATTCAGGATGAAGGTCCGGATTAATGTGAGCAATCTATATGTACAGGGTGTGGGAAACATATAAGATAGGCTCTTATTCAGGGTGAGGGTCCGGATTAATGTGGGCAATCTGTATGTACAGGGTGTGGGAAACATACAAGATAAGCTCTTATTCAGGGTGAGGGTCCGGATTAATGTGGGCAATCTGTATGTACAGGGTGTGGGAAACATATAAGATAGGCTCTTATTCAGGGTGAGGGTCCGGATTAATGTGAGCAATCTGTATGTACAGGGTGTGGGAAACATATAAGATAGACTCTTATTCAGGGTGAGGGTCCGGATTAATGTGGGCAATCTGTATGTACAGGGTGTGGGAAACATATAAGATAGGCTCTTATTCAGGGTGAGGGTCCGGATTAATGTGAGCAATCTGTATGTACAGGGTGTGGGAAACATATAAGATAGGCTCTTATTCAGGGTGAGGGTCCGGATTAATGTGGGCAATCTGTATGTACAGGGTGTGGGAAACATATAAGATAGGCTCTTATTCAGGGTGAGGGTCCGGATTAATGTGAGCAATCTGTATGTATAGGGTGTGGGAAACATATAAAATAGGCTCTTATTCAGGGTGAGGGTCCAGATTAATGTGTGCAATCTGTATGTACAGGGTGTGGGAAACATATAAGATAGGCTCTTATTCAGGGTGAGGGTCTGGATTAATGTGGGCAATCTGTATGTACAGGGTGTGGGAAACATATAAGATAGGCTCTTATTCAGGGTGAGGGTCCGGATTAATGTGACTAATCTGTATGTACAGGGTGTGGGAAACATATAAGATAGGCTCTTATTCAGGGTGACGGTCCGGATTAATGTGGGCAATCTGTATGTACAGGGTGTGGGAAACATATAAGATAGGCTCTTATTCAGGGTGAGGGTCCGGATTAATGTGAGCAATCTGTATGTACAGGGTGTGGGAAACATATAAGATAGGCTCTTATTCAGGGTGAGGGTCCGGATTAATGTGAGCAATCTGTATGTACAGGATGTGGGAAACATATAAGATAGGCTCTTATTCAGGGTGAGGGTCCGGATTAATGTGTGCAATCTGTATGTACAGGGTGTGGGAAACATATATGATAGGCTCTTATTCAGGGTGAGGGTCCGGATTAATGTGAGCAATCTGTATGTACAGGGTGTGGGAAACATATAAGATAGGCTCTTATTCAGGGTGAGGGTCCGGATTAATGTGAGCAATCTGTATGTACAGGATGTGGGAAACATATAAGATAGGCTCTTATTCAGGGTGAGGGTCCGGATTAATGTGAGCAATCTGTATGTACAGGGTGTGGGAAACATATAAGATAGGCTCTTATTCAGGGTGAAGGTCCGGATTAATGTGGGCAATCTGTATGTACAGGGTGTGGGAAACATATAAGATAGGCTCTTATTCAGGGTGAAGGTCCGGATTAATGTGGGCAATCTGTATGTACAGGGTGTGGGAAACATATAAGATAGGCTCTTATTCAGGGTGAGGGTCCGGATTAATGTGAGCAATCTGTATGTACAGGGTGTGGGAAACATATAAGATAGGCTCTTATTCAGGATGAAGGTCCGGATTAATGTGAGCAATCTATATGTACAGGGTGTGGGAAACATATAAGATAGGCTCTTATTCAGGGTGAGGGTCCGGATTAATGTGGGCAATCTGTATGTACAGGGTGTGGGAAACATACAAGATAAGCTCTTATTCAGGGTGAGGGTCCGGATTAATGTGGGCAATCTGTATGTACAGGGTGTGGGAAACATATAAGATAGGCTCTTATTCAGGGTGAGGGTCCGGATTAATGTGGGCAATCTGTATGTACAGGGTGTGGGAAACATATAAGATAGACTCTTATTCAGGGTGAGGGTCCGGATTAATGTGGGCAATCTGTATGTACAGGGTGTGGGAAACATATAAGATAGGCTCTTATTCAGGGTGAGGGTCCGGATTAATGTGGGCAATCTGTATGTACAGGGTGTGGGAAACATATAAGATAGGCTCTTATTCAGGGTGAGGGTCCGGATTAATGTGGGCAATCTGTATGTACAGGGTGTGGGAAACATATAAGATAGGCTCTTATTCAGGGTGAGGGTCCGGATTAATGTGAGCAATCTGTATGTATAGGGTGTGGGAAACATATAAAATAGGCTCTTATTCAGGGTGAGGGTCCAGATTAATGTGTGCAATCTGTATGTACAGGGTGTGGGAAACATATAAGATAGGCTCTTATTCAGGGTGAGGGTCTGGATTAATGTGGGCAATCTGTATGTACAGGGTGTGGGAAACATATAAGATAGGCTCTTATTCAGGGTGAGGGTCCGGATTAATGTGACTAATCTGTATGTACAGGGTGTGGGAAACATATAAGATAGGCTCTTATTCAGGGTGACGGTCCGGATTAATGTGGGCAATCTGTATGTACAGGGTGTGGGAAACATATAAGATAGGCTCTTATTCAGGGTGAGGGTCCGGATTAATGTGAGCAATCTGTATGTACAGGGTGTGGGAAACATATAAGATAGGCTCTTATTCAGGGTGAAGGTCCGGATTAATGTGGGCAATCTGTATGTACAGGGTGTGGGAAACATATAAGATAGGCTCTTATTCAGGGTGAGGGTCCGGATTAATGTGGGCAATCTGTATGTACAGGGTGTGGGAAACATATAAGATAGGCTCTTATTCAGGGTGAGGGTCCGGATTAATGTGTGCAATCTGTATGTACAGGGTGTGGGAAACATACAAGATAGGCTTCAGGTGCGGATGACATTAACACGTGGGGGAGGGTATAGAAAGAAGCCCTATTCTGGCCCTGTGTGCATGGTTGAGTACAGGATCAGGAGGAAGCACTTATACGAAGTAATGGGTCGCTTGGTTTAGGGCTGTAGGATGTTGGAAGCCAGAACTGTGAGGAGCTCATTCAGACACAGGGTCCCCAATACAGTTACTGCAGCGGCAATGGGACATAAGAGGGTTCATTTTGTGCTGCTAATGGCAGCTCCCCGTCTGTGGTCTGCAGGAGAAAGTCCATAAAATTGTACTTCCCCCTTTAAGGAATGGTTATCGGCTCCCTCCTCCGGCTTATCGTCATCAGCCACACTCTATCACATCTTTATTCACAGATCCCCGAGACACCGTGGAGGTGACTGTAAAATCTGTGGAGGAGGATGAAGCATTCATGAAGATAAAAGAGAAGGAAGTTACTCTACAGATCTGCCCGGGTGAGTAATAAACCCTATAGAATAGATTTCCCCATCCGCCCCCCTGTGTGCAGTCACTTTGGTGTGTATTGCATATCTCAGTACAGGGGCATCACTCCCTTAATTTTTTTGCTGATTCTTTAGTGAGACATCTAAAAAGTGAGGATGAGGAAGAACTGTCTCTAAGGAATAAAGAGGAGGAAGTCCCTCTACACATTGGGATGGGTAAGTAATAAACCGTCCCTTAAAAATAAAATGTCCCTGTTCCTCCTCTTAAGTCCCTCTGGACACGCTCTGGTGAGTCTCGTAGATATTAGTTCCGCGTCATCACTCTCTTCTTTTTTCATAGACTCTATAGCGAGAAATGTAAAAAGAGAGGCGGAGGAGGAAATATTTGCTAGGAATAAGGAGGAGGCAGTTTCCCTGGAGATCAGACGGGGTAAGTAATAAACCTTCTATTAAAAAGTCCCTATTCCCCCTGTTCACAGTGTTGGTGTGTCTCATATATATCAGTACGGTGGCGTCACTCTCGTATTTTTTCTCAGACTCCAGAGAGAGAAATATCAAAAGTGAGGAAGAGGAGGAGAAAGTTCCTCTACAGTTCGGGACAGGTGAGTAATAAGTCTATAGAAAACATTCTCCCTGTTCGTATGTTATCGCTGTAAGATATTGTGCTTCAGGCTCAGATATTCTCATCGCCCCGACTGTGCTCCTCCCCCTGACTGTGCTCCTCCCCCTGACTGTGCTCCTCCCCTTTCCCTGTTGCCAGTTTTCTTGATTAGCATGCATTGTTACACACCAGTCATTTCTAAGCCATGATCATTAGTGAATGGAGGGGGTGCAGGCTCTATTGTCTGTCCATATGCCCCCACCCACTGCTACTTCATTGACTGAGAGGGATTGGGGGTTCTGCACACTGCCTGTAATAGGGGGATTTGTGGGTGTTTCTGCCATGCTGCCTGTGTAATGGGAAGATGCCACACACTGCCTATAATGGGGGGGTTCCACACACTGCCTGTAATGAGGGATGCCGCACACTGCCTTAAATTGGAGGGATACTGCACACTGCCTATAATGGGGGAATGACGCACACTGCTTATAATGAGGCACTCTGCACACTGCCTGTAATGAGGAGCTCTGCACACTGCCAGCAATGATGGACTCTGCACACTGCCTGCAATGTGGTATGCCGCGCACTGCCTGTAATGGGAGGGTGCTGTACACTGTAATGGGGAATGCCGCAGACTGCCTATAATGGGAGGATGCCACACACTGCCTGTAATGGGAGTGCTGTACACTGTAATGGGGGATACCGCACACTGCCTATAATGGTTAGATGCCGCACACTGCCTGTAATGTGGGGATGCTGCATACTGCCTGTAATTGGATACTGCACACTGTCTATAATGGGGGGGATGCCACACACTGCCTGTAATGAGGAGCGCTGCACACTTTCTGTAATGAGGAGCACTGCACACTTTCTGTAATGAGGAGCGCTGCGCACTTTCTGTAATGAGGAGCGCTGCACACTTTCTGTAATGAGGAGCGCTGCACACTTTCTGTAATGAGGAGCGCTGCACACTTTCTGTAATGAGGAGCGCTGCACACTTTCTGTAATGAGGAGCACTGCACACTTTCTGTAATGAGGAGCGCTGCACACTTTCTGTAATGAGGAGCGCTGCACACTTTCTGTAATGAGGAGCGCTGCACACTTTCTGTAATGAGGAGCGCTGCACACTTCCTGTAATGAGGAGCGCTGCACACTTCCTGTAATGAGGAGCGCTGCACACTTCCTGTAATGAGGAGCGCTGCACACTTCCTGTAATGAGGAGCGCTGCACACTTCCTGTGATGAGGAGCGCTGCACACTTCCTGTGATGAGGAGCGCTGCACACTTCCTGTGATGAGGAGCGCTGCACACTGCCTGTAATAGAGGAGCGCTGCACACTGCCTGTAATGGGGGATGCCACACACTGCCTGTAATGGGGGATGCCACACACTGCCTGTAATGGGGGATGCCACACACTGCCTGTAATGGGGGATGCCACACACTGCCTGTAATGGGGGATGCCACACACTGCCTGTAATGGGGGATTCCACACGCTGCCTGTAATGGGGGATGCCACACGCTGCCTGCAATGGGGGATGCCACACGCTGCCTGCAATGGGGGATGCCACACGCTGCCTGTAATGGGGGATGCCACACGCTGCCTGTAATGGGGGATGCCACATACTGCCCATACTGGGTGGAACGCGCACGCTGCCTGTAATGGGGGTGCTGCACACAATGCATTTACTGGGTGGATGCTGCGCACGGCATGTAATGGCAGAATACCACACACCTGCCTGTAATAGGGGGCTCTGCAGACTGCTTGTAATGGGGGGGGGGGATGCTGCACACTGCGGGTAAGGGGTAGATGCCGCACCCTGCCTGTAATGGGGTGATTGGGACGAGCATATATCGGCACACAGAAAGTTTTAGAATATTTTTTTCCCGTTAACCTTACATTGAGCTTCTGATCGACACTAGAAGCCTCCCCAGTTTTTTTTACCCGTCTTCATCATTGGTCAGAAGTGGCCACTAGACATAAAACAGCGGTGACCTTTTCACGTCTCACAAATTTGCATTTTATGTCTTGTCTGATTGTAAATCACCCTCTTTATCTATCTTGCCTCCCAAATGTAATGGTGGGGAGCTCCGCACACTGCCTGTAATGGGGGGGATGCTGCACACTGCCTTTGATATGAGGGGGTTTGGTACACTGTAATAGGGGGAATGCCGCACATTGCCTGTAATGTGGGGATGCAGCACACTGCCTGTAATGTGGGGATGCAGCACACTGCCTGTAATACGGGGAATGCAGCACAGTGCCTGTAATGGGGGGATGCAGCACACTGCCTGTAATGGGGGTAATGCTGCAAACTGCCTGTAATGTGGGGATGCAGCACACTGCCTGTAATGTGGGAATGCAGCACACTGCCTGTAATGGGGGGGTGCAGCACACTGCCTGTAATGGGTGGAATGCAGCACATAGTCTCACAGACCATGTAAGGTTCTATCATTTATCCAGGGGAACATTATCATTATTATCATTAGCCAGCACTTCAAAGTTTAACCTTCAACAATTCCCTGGAGTGAATAACCTTGGAACACTGGCCGGGCCTTGTGGTTTCTGCTACAAAAAATAACAATTTTCGCCGTTATTCTAAAGAACAAACTTCACAAGACGGATGTCATATTACACAAATGTCAAGCGTATCCCTTCAATCCCCTCTTTGATCATCACAGGATGATCACATAACTCCTTCCTTATGTCTCTATCTGCATTAGATAGGCTTCATATTTGGCACCAGGTGTGGAAGCAGTACATTTGTTAAAAACACACATAAAAATTTCAAACATCAAATATAAAAGCAAAAGCATTAAAAGTACAATAAACACTGTGAAAAGCATATTCTTAGCCCATCTTAATATGCCAGTGAAATCCCAGCTAAGTCCACTGAAGGGACTCTAATCCCTGGCAATATTCTTTACTTTCTCCTATAATCTTTGATTCTTCATTCAAGTAAACCGATATCATCTGAGTTATCCTGAATCATTTCTGACATCAAACTACTGTAGTTATTTAACCTTTTCATCATGTCTATTCCCCCACCCTGTCCATGAGGGGAACCACGCCCAAGTCACTGGTTGTCTTCTTGAACAGATCCCTCTTTTGCTTCAGTTTGAGTGGGTGTTTGGGATATTGACCAAATTCAAAAGAACGCTTTCCCTCATGATCTGTAACAATGCCCATTACAGGGATTAGGACAGCCGTATAGCACCATCCCTTCGGTTTTGGTGGGAACCAGGGGTAACACTTTTCCACAATAAATGTAGGTGTTATTACCACATCTCCAGCCTTGGACTATACTCCTGTTCTTAAAATTATTTATATTCTCCACTACCAGGAACGTTCTAAGAAAGTTAGTTAGGTGCGAATTAATCAAAGTAATATTCCAGACAGTTGCGTTGTATTGGGCATTGCTCATTTTAAAATGGATCCCACCTTTCTCAGCTGGCTTAGAGATATTAAACTGGGAATGGGCACATGTTTTCTCATTTTTATTGGATTTCCCAACCTTAAAACACCAGTTTGGGTTGTGGGTCCTATATTGAATCTAAAACTTAACCATTCCACTCATATCATAGCTATCAAAAGCACCTGTGATGTTTCAGGGTGTAATATACTACAGATCCAACACTCGTCATAACTTGACTTCCAGCCGTAGGCATACTTAAACTTCAGGCATAACATCTTGGGGGTCCAAGCTTCATCTGTCTCTCTCTTACCTACTCTAACAGTACTTTTGCCCACAGATCCCTCGAATGGGGCCTAACACCTGTTGGTCATAAATGCATAAAGTAAGGACATATATTATCATAATAAGAATAAAGGCAGGTATCAAAAGTTTAGCCATTTCAGTCCCAGAGTCCAGCAAAGAAGGTCTGGTCAAGGGCTGGGGCTTCTTAGTTTGTTCTTCCTTCTTCGGGGACCCTAGATCCCCTGCATTGGTCATCATTTTCATGCTTTTCCTGTGCTCTAGGTAGCACGATCTGCTTGTCCTCCACTCAATATGCTGTCATAGTATGAACAATCTGGAATCCATTGGCGGCAGTAACCAATCGTACCAAGGAAGGTTAGCATAGCCTTCTAGGTAAAAGGGGTGGGGCAGACCCATGACAGCAGCTACTCTCTTATGGCTCACTTCTCTTATTCCCTGAGAAAGCACAAAACCCAGGTATTCAAACGTTTCCTGACAACATTGCAACTTCTTATTTGACACTTTATGACCACTTTCAAAAAGACAATTCAAAAGATCCCTCCCATGCCCTAGGGTGGTCTCCTGATCTAAACTGCAAGAAGGCTGTCTGCAGTAGGACGGGACCACAGCTAGGTGTCCAGTCCTTAAAAGTGGCTTGGAGGACTATAGCAAAAGCTACTAGCCAATCCACATAGCCCATGGGGCAAAAGTGACTTGGAACAAAGGGTGGGTTGTGTCTCATCGTCCACTGGGACACTGAAAAAAAAACATTTCTTAAATCAATGGTGCTATATCAGCCCGTGTCATGAGGAATGGAGGTGAGAAGAGATGGCACATCAGGCACTATTGGGGCAATTGGTATCACTAGATTATTGTCCTAAATGGATCCTGGACAAATGCCCTAGTTTCAATGTGGTTTTGTAAGGCCTTCAAGGGATAAATCCTACATCCAGCGGACCCTCAGCCCATGGCTACGGATCTACATCTATGTCATCTGTCAAGAGGCAAGGGATCCAAGCCTTCTATAAGTTTATCTGGTTGAGTCTGCATACAACCCCCCTTTCTTGTTAAGTTTTATTGTGATTCCCATTTTATCTTGCAGGTGCCTGCCCAGGATGCTAATAGGACACCCTGGAATAAGTCTGACTCCCCATTTAGCCTGTTTAACACTGACATACCTTGGGGGAGGGAGGGCCAGACAATTCTTAGAGACCTCACTTCTGGTACCATTGATTGTTGGGGTCTCTACTGGTTGTCTAGCCTCCCTCGCCCAAGGTCTATCAGTGTTCCGTTAGCAGCTGCCGGAGATAGCCCCCAAGAACCATGACAGGTACGCATAGTATGGATTTAGGGGGCTATCTGAGATTATTTAGCAATCATCGCATTACCCTTGCAAACCATGCAACGTTCTATCATTTCTCAAGGGAACATTAGCTAGCGCTTCAGAGCTTAACCTTCAACAATTCCCAGGAGAGAATAACCTTGGAACCCTGCCCAGGACTTGTGGTTTCTGCTACAAAAATTTCGCAGTTATTCTAAAGAACCCTTTACAAACTTCAAAGATGGATGTCAAATTTCAAAATAGCTACACAAATGTCAAGTGTATTGCATCAGACGCCATGTCAAAATGAATATATTTCACGCCTTTGGCCTGAAATGAAGCCAGAAATCTCATCCGTAAAACCCCATGCAGGGAGCAGCTTTCTTTCCCACTCTCTTCAGACAGACATCCAGTCTCTGACACGGAACTGGAAATAACCTGACCACTGTTTGCCCGAGCCCCAAGCTAAATATAGAATTAGAACTGGGGGTGAAGATGCATATACTTATGAGGGTCATTTATGACCAGGAGTGATTTTTTTACTTTAGTAAATACTTTTTAGTAAATACTTTTTCTTTTGAATTTTTCCCTAAGTGCAATTCAACACCATATTTAGTTGTGCAGTGTTTACTCTAGTGAGCAAAGTGAGTAAAAAAAAAGTGAATCAACCCATACGAGCCTCCCGGTTCTGATTCTGGATTCAGCCTGGGGCTCGGACGAACAGCAGCCCAGTTTTTCCCAGTTCCGTGTCAGAGACATGGGGTTGTTTACGGACGAGAGTAAGAAATTATGGTCATTAATCAACCCTATAATCTACTTATTACGGTAATGAGTTCAGAACCTGAGATATGAAGTCCAGTCCTGATTCTTCCCAACCCCCAGATCTACCAGATGCGCGACATTCTGCCAAAGCATTTGGCACCAGAACCATGACTCTGTAAAGCTCCCACGCTGACCCTAAAATGGTTCTATAACTTTCCTGACTGCAAGCTAGGTGGCAGGAGAAATATCTCTCTCAGAGGAGACCAGGGCATAAAAGGGATCTCCAGGGCCAGCACAGTTGTCAATGTCCGGGGGGAGTCACTTGTTCATGTTGGAGTTATCAGGCAGTCCGCAGGCATTTCCCTGCAACCTGTATTCTGCTATCAGACCTGTATATTTAATAATTGTGTTGTTGCTTAGTGTGCGTCTATCGCATCAAAATATATAATTTAACCAGCTGTTTGTCTTGATTGGAATTTACCAGTCTGTGTCTCTTGGTTAGTTTCACACTACTGGGTTGGTTTTGAGCCCGATATTTCCCATTGACGGACCAGGATTAGGAAAGTGCATTGCATGATTTCGGAAGCTGTGACGGCAGCTAGGCTCATGGGATATTCCTTTCCGCGCAGTGTATAAATATCTGTGAATCTTTGGTTTCCTCTATAACATCACAAAGAGAATCTAGGTGTTCTCCAAAGCTCACCTTAAAATATACCCAACCCAGCAAAGGTATTGCCTTATTTCTTCACTTTTCTACTCTTCTCGATGACTAACGTATTACTGCTTGTGGCCCTTTCAGTCTCTTTTGCTCATTAGATGGTTTAATGCTGCAGCAGCCCTTTTTTTAAAAATTCCTCTTCAGCTTTCAATTTATTTCTTATTTTATACAGATGGAAGATGGAGCTGCAATAATACAGACAAATGTGCCAGACAAATCACATCAGACACTACAGGAGACCTGCCTACCCAACATGAAGGACTCCAGACAGGGCATGCGCTATTTCGTTGTATCGAGGATGAGAAATGTTATTCGCCGAAGCCACATATTATCACACAGGAAATAGCTCATGCAGGAGTGAAGCCATATTCCTGCTATGTATGTGGTGTTTCTTTTTCTAATAACTCGTCTCTCGCAAGACATGAGAAAGTTCATACTGGGGAGAAGCCATATTCTTGTAAGGAATGCGGCAAATGTTTTTCTCAGATATGGCATCTTACCACACATGAAAGAGTTCACACAGGGGAGAAGCCGTACTCCTGTTCTGAATGTGAGAAATGTTTTTCAGAGAAATCAAACCTTGTTGAACATAAAAGGGTTCATACAGGAGAGAAGCCATATTCATGTGCTGAATGTGGTAAATGTTTTTCTTTTAAATCAGCTCTTGTCAAACATGAAAGAGTTCATACAGGAGAGAAGCCATATTCATGTTCCGTATGTGGGAAATGTTTTTCTCAGATATCACAACTTACCATACATAAGACAGTTCATACAGGGGAGAGGCCATATTCATGTTCTGAATGTGGGAAATCTTTTTCTCATAAATCAACCCTTCTAACGCATGAAAACATTCATACCGGGGAAAAGCCATATTCTTGTTCTGAATGTGGGAAATCTTTTTCTAGTAGAGCAATCCTCATCACACATGAAAAATCTCATACGGGGGAAAAACCATATTGCTGTTCAGAATGTGGGAAATGTTTTTCTCAGAAATCAGACCTTATCAGACACGGAAGAGTTCATACAGGGGAGAAGCCGTTTCCATGTTTAGAATGTGGGAAATCTTTTTCTAGTAAATCAAACCTTGTCATACATGAAAAATGTCATACGGGGGAGAAGCCATATTGCTGTTCAGAATGTGGGAAGTCTTTTTCTCAGAAATCAGACCTTATCAGACATGGCAGAGTTCATACAGGAGAGAAGCCGTATCCCTGTTTGGTCTGTGGGAAATCTTTTTCTAGTAAATCAATCCTCCTCAAACATGAAAGAGTTCACACAGGGGAGAAGCCATATACTTGTGCTGAATGTGGGAGATCTTTTTCTCATAAATCAGCTCTTACCTCACATGAAAGACTACATACAGGAGAGAAGCCCTACTCCTGTTCCGAATGCGGGAAATGTTTTACACGTAAATCGTCCCTCACCACACATGAAAGAGTTCATACAGGGGCTAAGCCGTATATTTGTTCTGTATGTGGGAAATGCTTTTCTCAGATATCGCATCTTATCATACATAAGATAGTCCATACAGGAGAGAAGCCATATTCTTGCTCTAAATGTGGGAAATGTTTTTCGCAGAAATCAAAACTAATCAGACACCACACAGTTCACATAAATGAGTAGCTATGTTAATGTAAATTCCAAGAATGATTAAACCTTAAATATAAAGGAAAGTAATAAAATAAATGTATACATTGCATTTCTCCCTTTTCTTCTCACTCTGCAGCTGCCTTGGCTTTGGGTTCTTGAAAACTTATAAAACGTATAAACTTATACTCTGTACCAAGGCAAGAGATCTCACAGTGCTACAAATCACGTTGGGCTGCAGCTGATGTATCTAAACTGTATTGTAAAAAAGCCATGAGCCCGCTATTGAAATGTAAATAGCTCACAGCTGGCTCTCTGCTTTATGTGATGTGTGCATCATGGAGAGAACACTGTGCAGGTCGTCTCTGGATGTCATGTTTTCAGTATAACTCTGGCTTTTGTGTGAAGGCCTCAGAGGTTTGTTAGAGAACATTAATGACCAAACGGCATCATGGAAACCAAGAAGGAACTCTTTTGTTCAGCAGGTACTGGGAATCTGGTCAGAGTTATGGGTAGGAAGGCGGCTACATGCTGAGGTGAGTACCGGTGGAAACACACAGTGGGGCATCCCTGTGAGAAAAGTGAGAAATATTTCATAACTTGCTGTCGGCCTTATGGCAGGTTAGGAGCAATAGACCTCATTTCAAATGCATAACTCAAGCCCGACAAGTGTCTCAGCAGGAGGAATCAGCCTAAAAGACCCCACACTGATAGCGCTCACACGTCATGCAGCCAGCACGAACCCCAGCACTGTAGGCATGAATAACCTCCTGCCAATACACAAGCTGCAGACTTCAATGCTGATGGGGCAGCCAAGGCGGTGCCATCATTTCATAAGGGATTGTGGCTTTGCTCTACATCCAAGCCAGCTACTAGATTCATGTTCACGATATGGTGTCTGAGACGAGCAACCCAGTGGAACTCTCTCTGTCCCCGAAACCCCCTGGTGAGGAGATACTGAGCACTCCTGTTGAAAGCCAGGTAGGAAAGCCATGTTCGGTTTCAAAGCTTGACCAGAACCCGGCTGGATCCAGTGATGTCAGAATCGACTCCCTATGACCTGTTGGATAGTTGCAGCAGCAGTTGCCAGGGGAGGAGATCAAGGTCCATCCCAGGGGCAGGGTGGAGTGACCAACCAGGTGTTTAGATGTCTGGAGAAGGCTGTCCATTTCTGAGGGTGGTCAGGTTGTGCCAGATATCGTGCTGGAAAGAACACACAGACACCTCACATACTGTCTAACATCGAACGGTAACTACGTTGATTAAAAATACAATTTAATCACAAGCTGCTCTTCTATCTTGATCCACGAACTGCTACTGGGGCTGGCTTCTCACACTATACAACCCTATTAATGGAGCATCTCAGACGAGAGCTGCTGGCAGTCCTCTACTTACTGGTGTCAATGAAAAGGCTCCTAAGCCTGTTAAGGGTGTGAGAGTGTGGGGTAACCACCAGAGGCTGCATGGACCGCCCTCTCACTGCTGATGTCGTGGACCAGGAGGCGTCAGTGTACAACTGTGCCAAGCAGACCTCCTGTACCCTCTGGGGGGGGTGGAAGATCAGACATTGGTGAAGGCGAAGACACCGCACCGCGTGATCTCACAGCCACAGTTATGACAGACGTCACTGTGACTAGAGGCTGGGGGTGTGCCCGACAAGGAGGTGGGGATGAAGAATGATGGTGCTGGATTGGACTGAGCAATCAGGGGAGTTTCCAAGTGCTGGAATAGGATCGAACATCTGCAGGGGATGAAGGGGAGTATAGTGTATTATTATGCTTGGATCATTCCTTTAAACCGAACCTTCAGCATAATTTAATGGAAAGCCCGAACCCTTACCAAACTATTCCCCAGCATCTACAATTAATATATATTACGTTTTAGTCGCTTACTGATTATTCTTTCACCCGCTGGGCTGCAACTCTGTTCAGGACTCTAGGATACAGGTGCCGCCATCTTGACTCACATGCCGAGGAGAGGGGAGGGGGAGAAGTACAGGGGGGTTATATCCGTGCTTTGCACATACAGAGCAGAGCTGGGGTCTGGAAAAGGACAGCAATCCCGGAATGCAGAGCAGCACAGTCAGAAGACACTTCCTGTATGCAGGTAGCCTGAGACTCCATGGGCCCACCATCTTGGATGGTTAAAGGCTCAGAAAACACACTAGGTGAAGGTAGGATGATTTTTAATGTGGGCACCTGTATGTAGAGGGGGGATACAAGATAGGCTTTCAGTCAGGCTGAGGGTCAGGATTAATGTGGGCAATCTGTATGTACAGGGGGAAACATACAGATAGGCTCTTATTCAGGGTGAGGGTCTGGATTAATATGGGCAATCTGTATGTACAGGGGGAAACATACAGATAGGCTCTTATTCAGGGTGAGGGTCTGGATTAATATGGGCAATCTGTATGTACAGGGGGAAACATACAGATAGGCTCTTATTCAGGGTGAGGGTCTGGATTAATATGGGCAATCTGTATGTACAGGGGGAAACATACAAGATAGGCTCTTATTCAGGGTGAGGGTCTGGATTAATATGGGCAATCTGTATGTACAGGGGGAAACATACAGATAGGCTCTTATTCAGGGTGAGGGTCTGGATTAATATGGGCAATCTGTATGTACAGGGGGGAAACATACAAGATAGGCTCTTATTCAGGGTGAGGGTCTGGATTAATATGGGCAATCTGTATGTACAGGGGGAAACATACAGATAGGCTCTTATTCAGGGTGAGGGTCTGGATTAATATGGGCAATCTGTATGTACAGGGGGAAACATACAGATAGGCTCTTATTCAGGGTGAGGGTCTGGATTAATATGGGCAATCTGTATGTACAGGGGGAAACATACAAGATAGGCTCTTATTCAGGGTGAGGGTCTGGATAAATATGGGCAATCTGTATGTACAGGGGGAAACATACAGATAGGCTCTTATTCAGGGTGAGGGTCTGGATTAATATGGGCAATCTGTATGTACAGGGGGAAACATACATGATAGGCTCTTATTCAGGGTGAGGGTCTGGATTAATATGGGCAATCTGTATGTACAGGGGGAAACATACAAGATAGGCTCTTATTCAGGGTGAGGGTCTGGATTAATATGGGCAATCTGTATGTACAGGGGGAAACATACAAGATAGGCTCTTATTCAGGGTGAGGGTCTGGATTAATATGGGCAATCTGTATGTACAGGGGGAAACATACATGATAGGCTCTTATTCAGGGTGAGGGTCTGGATTAATATGGGCAATCTGTATGTACAGGGGGAAACATACAAGATAGGCTCTTATTCAGGGTGAGGGTCTGGATTAATATGGGCAATCTGTATGTACAGGGGGAAACATACAAGATAGGCTCTTATTCAGGGTGAGGGTCTGGATTAATATGGGCAATCTGTATGTACAGGGGGAAACATACAAGATAGGCTCTTATTCAGGGTGAAGATCCGGATTAATTTGGGCAATCTGTATGTACAGGGGGAATATTATTCAGGGTGAGGGTCCAGTTTAAAGAGGACCAAAATCTAGGATTCGCATGGTGCAACCCTGAAATGCCTGCCACAGGTACAGGCATCAGTCACAGAGAAGGCGGGGATGCCACCATGGCCCATTCGTGTGTCCAGCGCTCTTCACCAGCTACACCCACAACCCCTTACTCTTCACCAGCTACACACACACAACCCCTTACTCTTCACCAGCTACACACACAACCCCTTACTCTTCACCAGCCACATCCACAACCCCTTACTCTTCACCAGCTACACACACAACCCCTTACTCTTCACCAGCTACACACACAACCCCTTACTCTTCACCAGCTACACACACAACCCCTTACTCTTCACCAGCTACACACACAACCCCTTACTCTTCACCAGCTACACCCACAACCCCTTACTCTTCACCAGCTACACCCACAACCCCTTACTCTTCACCAGCTACACACACAACCGCTTACTCTTCACCAGCTACACACACAACCCCTTACTCTTCACCAGCTACACACACAACCGCTTACTCTTCACCAGCTACACACACAACCCCTTACTCTTCACCAGCTACACACACAACCCCTTACTCTTCACCAGCTACACCCACAACCCCTTACTCTTCACCAGCTACACCCACAACCCCTTACTCTTCACCAGCTACACACACAACCTCTTACTCTTCACCAGCTACACACACAACCGCTTACTCTTCACCAGCTACACACACAACTGCTTACTCTTCACCAGCTACACCCACAACCCCTTACTCTTTACCAGCTACACACACAACCCCTTACTCTTCACCAGCTACACACACAACCCCTTACTCTTCACCAGCTACACACACAACCGCTTACTCTTCACCAGCTACACACACAACCCCTTACTCTTCACCAGCTACACACACAACCCCTTACTCTTCACCAGCTACACACACAACCCCTTACTCTTCACCAGCTACACACACAACCCCTTACTCTTCACCAGCTACACCCACAACCCCTTACTCTTCACCAGCTACACACACAACCCCTTACTCTTCACCAGCTACACACACACAACCCCTTACTCTTCACCAGCTACACACACAACCCCTTACTCTTCACCAGCTACACCCACAACCCCTTACTCTTTACCAGCTACACACACAACCCCTTACTCTTCACCAGCTACACACACAACCCCTTACTCTTCACCAGCTACACACACACAACCCCTTACTCTTTACCAGCTACACACACACAACCCCTTACTCTTCACCATCTACACACACACAACCCCTTACTCTTCACCAGCTACACACACAACCCCTTACTCTTCACCAGCTACACACACACAACCCCTTACTCTTCACCAGCTACACACACAACCCCTTACTCTTCACCAGCTACACACACAACCCCTTACTCTTCACCAGCTACACACACAACCCCTTACTCTTCACCAGCTACACACACAGCCCCTTACTCTTCACCAGCTACACACACAACCGCTTACTCTTCACCAGCTACACACACAACCCCTTACTCTTCACCAGCTACACACACACCCCTTACTCTTCACCAGCTACACACACAGCCCCTTACTCTTCACCAGCTACACACACAACCCCTTACTCTTCACCAGCTACACACACAACCACTTACTCTTCACCAGCTACACACACAACCCCTAACTCTTCACCAGCTACACACACAACCCCTTACTCTTCACCAGCTACACACACAACCCCTTACTCTTCACCAGCTACACACACAGCCCCTTACTCTTCACCAGCTACACACACAACCCCTTACTCTTCACCAGCTACACACACAACCCCTTACTCTTCACCAGCTACACACACAACCCCTAACTCTTCACCAGCTACACACACAACCCCTTACTCTTCACCAGCTACACACACAACCCCTAACTCTTCACCATCTACACACACAACCCCTTACTCTTCACCAGCTACACACACAACCCCTTACTCTTCACCAGCTACACACACAACCCCTTACTCTTCACCAGCTACACACACAACCCCTTACTCTTCACCAGCTACACACACAACCCCTAACTCTTCACCAGCTACACACACAACCCCTTACTCTTCACCAGCTACACACACAACCCCTTACTCTTCACCAGCTACACACACAGCCCCTTACTCTTCACCAGCTACACACACAACCCCTTACTCTTCACCAGCTACACACACAACTGCTTACTCTTCATCAGCTACACCCACAACCCCTTACTCTTCACCAGCTACACACACAACCCCTAACTCTTCACCAGCTACACACACAACCCCTTACTCTTCACCAGCTACACACACAACCCCTTACTCTTCACCAGCTACACACACAACCCCTTACTCTTCACCAGCTACACACACAACCCCTTACTCTTCACCAGCTACACACACAGCCCCTTACTCTTCACCAGCTACACACACAACCGCTTACTCTTCATCAGCTACACCCACAACCCCTTACTCTTCACCAGCTACACACACAACCCCTTACTCTTCACCAGCTACACACACAACCGCTTACTCTTCATCAACTACACCCACAACCCCTTACTCTTCACCAGCTACACCCACAACCCCTTACTCTTCACCAGCTACACACACAACCCCTTACTCTTCGCCAGCTACACCCACAACCCCTTACTCTTCACCAGCTACACCCACAACCCCTTACTCTTCACCAGCTACACACACAACCCCTTACTCTTCACCAGCTACACCCACAACCCCTTACTCTTCACCAGCTACACCCACAACCCCTTACTCTTCACCAGCTACACCCACAACCCCTTACTCTTCACCAGCTACACACACAACCCCTTACTCTTCACCAGCTACACACACAACCGCTTACTCTTCATCAACTACACCCACAACCCCCTACTCTTCACCAGCTACACCCACAACCCCTTACTCTTCACTAGCTACACACACAACCCCTTACTCTTCACCAGCTACACCCACAACCCCTTACTCTTCACCAGCTACACACACAACCGCTTACTCTTCATCAGCTACACCCACAACCCCTTACTCTTCACCAGCTACACACACAACCCCTTACTCTTCACCAGCTACACCCACAACCCCTTACTCTTCACCAGCTACACACACAACCGCTTACTCTTCATCAGCTACACCCACAACCCCTTACTCTTCACCAGCTACACACACAACCCCTTACTCTTCACCAGCTACACACACAACCCCTAACTCTTCACCAGCTACACACACAACCGCTTACTCTTCATCAGCTACACCCACAACCCCTTACTCTTCACCAGCTACACACACAACCGCTTACTCTTCATCAGCTACACACACAACCCCTTACTCTTCACCAGCTACACCCACAACCCCTTACTCTTCACCAGCTACACACACAACCCCTTACTCTTCACCAGCTACACACACAACCGCTTACTCTTCATCAGCTACACCCACAACCCCTTACTCTTCACCAGCTACACCCACAACCCCTTACTCTTCACCAGCTACACCCACAACCCCTTACTCTTCACCAGCTACACACACAACCCCTTACTCTTCACCAGCTACACACACAACCCCTTACTCTTCACCAGCTACACACACAACCCCTTACTCTTCACCAGCTACACACACAACCCCTTACTCTTCACCAGCTACACACACAACCCCTTACTCTTCACCAGCTACAGCCACAACCCCTTACTCTTCACCAGCTACACACACAACCCCTTACTCTTCACCAGCTACACACACAACCCCTTACTCTTCACCAGCTACACACACAACCCCTTACTCTTCACCAGCTACACACACAACCCCTTACTCTTCACCAGCTACACCCACAACCCCTTACTCTTCACCAGCTACACACACAACCCCTTACTCTTCACCAGCTACACACACAACCCCTTACTCTTCACCAGCTACACCCACAACCCCTTACTCTTCACCAGCTACACCCACAACCCCTTACTCTTCACCAGCTACACACACAACCCCTTACTCTTCACCAGCTACACCACACATCCCCTTACTTCTGAACAGTTCTCGACTGTACAAATTAAGTTCTTTAAGTATTTCCCGAAGGGTGTAAGTCCTTCCACCATTTTTGTTGCCGGCCTTTGGACACGTTCTATTTGAATAATGTCTTTTTGCAGGTAAGGTCTCCAGAACTGCACACAGTATTCTAGTTGTGGCCTCACCAGGGCTCTATACAGTGGCATCACAACCTCCCTCTTCCTACTGGTGATGCCTTGAGCTATGCAGCCGAGCATCCTGCTTGCTTTTTTTCCAATGTATTCCAGGACGTCCAGATAGTCTTCACGGTTGGGTAACTCTGCCCCGAAGGGGGCGTGGACTGCAAGATCGAAGATGTGGCTCCTCCTGGCCCCCTATAAAGGCAGCTGCCTCTCAACCCATGCCCAGTTCTCTTCTTGCAGTGGACTGCACAGGATCTCTTACACTCTCTCAGGAATTTAGCAGCAGAGCGGGGCCTCCTAGCCTGTCGGCCGCTGCAGGACCCTATTTCTGCGGATTCCTCTGACCCATCCTTGCCTCCCAGCTTTGGCTGTTTTGGGATCCATGTACGGTCGGGTGAAACGCACATGGCTCTGGGCCGCAGGCTATTTACAAGAAGCAAGTCAGCCACAGGTATCTTATTGTGAACCTACTGAGAAACCACTGTATATTCTTGTATACACCCTCCCTTCTCCCACATGTTTTATTGTTTTTTTATTATTACCGTGTTTGTGCTTAGTGCTGCTTACGTGGGGGAGCGGTGGAGAGCTTCGTCGCCATAGCACGCTACGGCGAGGAACGGTCCGCTGCCGCTGCTCCCACATACTCACCTCCCTCGTTCCCTCACTGGTTGGAGTCAACTGGTAGGGGCGCAGGCCGCATGCGGGTCGTCGTGCCCCGCGGGCTCCCCGCGATTCGGGGTGTGGCGGGGGCAGGTGGCGCTCGCGGTGCCACTGCTAGTCCGCTGTATTCTGACGGGCCGGGGGGGCGTAGTTATGAGCGGCGGTGCACAGGCTGGCCGTCGCTCCATTGATGGTCCCCTGGCTGGAAGGTTCTGGAACGCACGCTACTGAGTGTTGCTGCCGCGCATCTGGAAGTTATACCTCGGTGCTTGGCTGCTCCTGCGTGTCTCCGTAGTGCTGCCGCAGCGCGGTGTCGTGAGTTCTTCTCTTTGCTTCTGTTGCTTTTTCAAAAGGGGACGAGGGGGAAATGCTTGCATATTTTAAATTTCTATTTTGACAATTTTTATTATATATGTATTTTGTCTGTAATATGTTGTATATGACAGTGTGGTCATATTGTAATTACTGCCTCCTCTCTTTTTGATTTTAGACTGTGGGCTGAAGGTTGAGGGTTGTGGTTTCTCCCGGTCCCCATTGTTAAATAGGGGGATCGGCCATAGGCTTAGGACATTAGTGTCTATTTAGCCTTTTACGAATATTATATATTCAAAATCACCATAATGGAGGCATCAGGGGATACCTCACCCCACTTGGGCAAGACAGGCTCTGCCCCTTGTGCAGACGGAATCCCTTGGGCGGATTCAGCACAATTTGTTCCACTTGCGCCAGAGGCATTGTTTTGGACCATGAGCGGGCGCTCCTGCCCCTAGTCCTACGTTACCACTGGCCTCTCTGGATCCTCCGTGGCTGCAGTTAGCCCCTAGTAAAGGGACACACACTCTGATTTGGCGCACAAGGCTAGCCTTGAGAAACAGATCTCGTTGGCAGCCCCTAAAAAGGCCTCGAGTAAGCGGCACTTGGAGCCGGTTTACTCAGACGATGATTTGTATGCTTCTTTTGGCTCTGCGGAGGAAGGTTAGCCACCAGATGACCCACTCTCGGAAGGTGAGTTGCTCTCCGCTGGAGAAGACAGCATCTCTGGCTCCTCCTCGGATGAGGATTCCTTCCTTCCGGATGATACGGAAAGCTTGCTTTCTTCCGTTTTTGATACCTTGCACATTGTTCCTCCCAAGATGGCCAAGAGGAAAAAGGGTGATTTGTTTCGGCCTGAATGACAGCGGCTGGTTTTTCCCGAGCAGCCGCATTTTTCCAATATGATACTTAAGGAGTGGGAAAGGCCCAACAAACTACCATCGTTTCCCTGCCGAGTTGATTAAGTTGTGGTCACATCCTCCCGAAGTGGACCCTCCGGTTTCAGGCCTATCTAACACCATCAGGTTATGCCATCACCTGATAATGCTTCCTTAAGAGATCCTGCAGACAAACGCATGGATCAGTTGGCTTGCCATGCTTTTACCTTTGTTGGTGCGCCACGGCAATTGTTTCCCTAGCCACAAGGAAAAAGGTTAAGCAGCTTGTGGCTAAGGCTAAATCTCGCTCAGGGGTCACTTCGGCACCCGAATTTATGGCCGCTGGCTTTGACGGCCTGGCTATTGAAACCTCCATGCTGACGGATAAGGGGTTATCGGTCACGGTTATTCACACAATGATTCAGGCACGGAAGAGGTCTTCTTCCATGATATACTACAGAGTTTGGTGGGCCTATATCGCTTGGTGCGAGGTCAGGAACCTCCCTTGTCGGAGATATTCTGTTTCTAGAGTCCTAAAGTTTCTACAAAACGGTCTAGACTTGGGCCTCCAGTTGAGTACCCTCAAGGTTCAGGTCTCAGCCTTATCCGTTTTCTTCCAGAAGTCTATTGCCAATCATAGATTGATCAAGACTTTTTTCCAGGGGGGTCACCCATGTCCGTCCAACGCGTAAATCTGTTGTACCGGTGTGGGACCTAAATCTGGTGTTATCTGCTCTCCAGGGTGCCCCCTTTGAGCCATTGACTCAACATGACGCTACATTGACTATGCTGACACTCAAAGTGGTTTTTCTGGTGGTGATCACCTCGGTGCGTCGAGTATCAGAGCTGGCCGCTTTATGTATGAAACCACCCTATTTTGAGATGCACAGACAAGGTGGTTTTTCGCTTTAAGCCAGATTTTTTTCTCCTTGTGTCCAGCACCGGCTAATCCTAAAGAACGGACTCTCCATGCTTTGGATGTGGTTAGAGCCATAAGGTATTACCTGGCTGCGACTGAACCTTTCAGGCAGTCGGATTTGCTTTTTGTCCTAACAGAAGGTTCTAGAAAGGGATTGCCACCAGCCAAGTCCACACTCAGTAAGTGGATCAGACAGGCGGTGGTACGAGCCTATTCTGCCAAGGGGCAAGATCCCCCTTCCCGGATCACAGCTCATTCTACTAGAGTCATTGGTGCTTCTTAGGCTTTTCAGTATCAGGCCTCGGTGGAACAAGTTTGTAAGGCCGCCACTTGGTTCATACTTTTATAGAGTTTTACAAGGTGGATGTCAGGGCCCCAGCTGACGCTGTTTTTGGCTGAAAGGTGCTTCAGGCGGTAGTGAAATTAACTACCTGCTGTTCCGCACTGGGGATTCCGCCCATATGGACACTGCTTTTGGATGTCCCAATCGACTTCTGGACGGTCTGGAATGGATTGAAAAGAAAAAGGCAATTCTGTGAAACTCACCTGTAGAATTGGTTTTATTTCCGATCCATTCCAGGCCGTCCAACCCGCCCTTTTGAGGTTTATTATGTCCTGCATGCCTGTTATGGTGATTGAACCATTATTGTTTATAGGACACTAGTTATACAAATTTAAGTTTTTAGGTTCAAGAGATAACAAGTGGAGGCTATGTGAAGTAACATGGTCTCCTATGTTTTGGACCTCCCTGCCTGCCTCTTTCTATTTAGTACTGCTTTTGAATTACTGGGACTGGGTTGAGAGGCAGCTGCCTTTATAGGCGGCCGGAAGGAGCCACATCTTTGATCTTGCAGTCCACGCCCCTTTTGGAGCAGAGTTACCCAACCGTGAAGACTATCTGGACGACCTGGAATGGATCGGAAATAAAAGCAATGCTACAGGTGAGTATCACAGAATTGCCTTTTTCCCATTGCCTGGCTACACTGTCCAATCATCTTGCAGCTATCAGTAATCAGTGTCCCTAAATCTCTCTCCTCCGAGGCCCATACGGTGCTCAGAGCTGGGATTCCTTCTACCCAAGGGCAGGATTTTACATTTAGAGACATTAAACTCCAGTTTCCACAGTTTTGACATCTATCCAGTAAAGCTAAATCATTTTTGCAATAGCTTACATGTAGCTGTACATTGGTTCCCCCCTTGTTATTCCGTACATTGTCCACCCTTAACACCACCAGCGGATGTAGATCCAGGCCTAAAGAAGGCAGCATAATCTCCTGGCCGATGGAGAGGAACTTAGGGTTAGGGTTATTCTTTATCTCTGTGTAGAACCATATTAAGTGACTTGACTACGCCGGATCAGACTCACACCTAACCATAAAATGAATGGCTAAAATGAAGGCTACTCCTTCAATACAAAAACACAAGCAATTGCCACACCAACCCCTTAATAATATAAGTGGGCAACACAAAGTACATGACTATGCGCTATACAAAAAAAAGTAGATAAGGGGCCCCCAAAGAACTCAGGATACAGTTTCACCACACTACATTTAATCATGATCCTTCATGTACCGGCATAACATGGTGCACTTGCACCAAGGGATGCTGCTGAACAAGAGACGTCTGCACTGTTCTGTTGAAGGAAAGAATTCGGCTGTCTCCACGAACGGTGCCATTAACCAGTTGGATGTTCCAAACTGACTGGAGAGGGTTTGATGTATAGGCCTAATAAACATGGTCCCTGGAGGCTGCCATTACATCTGAACCTGTTTCTCAAGGGCCTCCTCAACGTCTTCATTTACATTCCTTGGCTTTAACGTCCCGGGTGGCGGAAATCAGCGTGTCATCGACATATTGAAAGAGTATACAAAAAAAGGAGATAAGGGGCCCCAAACAACTCAGGATACAGTTGCACCACTCAGTTACATTTTTAAAGTGTAAATCTTTATTGTTACAAGTACACAAGACTAATTAAAACATATCTAAAAAAACATACATGACAAACCACTAGAGGGCACTGCTAGCTGCTGATACTTATACCATTCAAAAGACTCATATGTAATCCTTATATTAACATTCTATTATCACTATTTGGGGCATTTAGTAGAAGGATTACATATGAGTCTTTTGAATGGTATAAGTATCAGCAGCTAGCAGCGACCTCTAATGGTTTGTCATGTATGTTTTAATTAGTCTTGTGTAAGTCTTGTTAGTCTTGTGTAATTCTAACAATAAAGATTTACATTGTTAAAGTTTAACTGAGTGGTGCAACTGTATCCTGAGTTCTTTTTCTTTTTGGGGGCCCCTCGTCTCCTTTTTTGTATACTCTTTCAATACGTCGATGACACGCTGATTTCCGCCACCCGGGCCGTTAAAGCCAAGGAATGTAAATGAGGACGTTGAGGAGGCCCTTGAGAAACTGGTCCAGATGTAATGGCAGCCTCCATCAGACGCCATGTTTATTAGGCCTATATATCAAACCCTCTCCAGTCAGTTTGGAACATGCAACTGGTTAAGGGCATCGGTTGTGGAGGCAGTCAAACTCTTTCCTTTCATAGAACAGTGCAGACGTCTCGGATTCAGCAGTGCAAGTGCACCATGTTATGCCGGTACATGAGGGTTCATGATTTAATGTAGAATGGGATAGATACTATTACTATGTCTCTGACCCAGGCCTCCAACACTCTGGCCAGCTCTATCCCCTGGAACAATTTAACAAAATTTTCTGGGTATAGGCAAATCCCAGTTATTTAGGAACTCTGAGTGCGACCCCGCCGTAAAAAATCCAATAATCATACCATGGTTGTAGAAAATTACATCATCTGCTTTATTAGATTATAAGTAAAAAAGGGGTAAAGGAAGGAACTGCACAAGGGTCACAGAACCCCCCCTACCATTAACATTTAGGTACAATTAAAAAAAATAGTCACACAGCATTTCATGACATGGACATAAGTTCAGCAATTAATTCATCAATTTGTCTACAGCATATATACAGGATAATTAAACATTGACATGATTGGAACTGGAATTAATCACATACATTTATAACACATGAGGTAAAGGTGAACTAGTTTCGCCCCTCTAGGGCTTCCTCCGCACCAATCTGCTCCCTTGGGGTTGTTATACACGTTATTGCCAATTCAGTTT
This sequence comes from Gastrophryne carolinensis, assembly GCA_027917425.1. NCBI lineage: Eukaryota > Metazoa > Chordata > Amphibia > Anura > Microhylidae > Gastrophryne > Gastrophryne carolinensis. The sequence goes on from CM051234.1 coordinate 2,426,960, forward strand.
TTCAATATAACACGTGCCTGGGTAAACAGCCTAGATAATGTTGAATGTTAGGCCTATATATCAAACCCTCTCCAGTCAGTTTGGAACATGCAACTGGTTAAGGGCATCGGTTGTGGAGGCAGTCGAACTCTTTCCTTTCATAGAACAGTCGTCTCGGATTCAGCAGCATCTCTTGGTGCAAGTACACCATGTTATGCCGGTACATGAGGGTTCATGATTTAATGTAGAATGGGATAGATACTATTACTATGTCTCTGACCCAGGCCTCCAACACCCTGGCCAGCTCTATCCCCAACAGAGCTATGGAGGCCTAGACCTTCTGAAGAAAATCGGATTCCCCTTTAAGGATGACCTGCGAGCACCTATGGAGCTAGACTGACTGTGTTTTTCCCATATCTAACTCCCTCATGACACAAAATTCGATCCTGATTCCAGGCCTCTGTCATCTCTCAGTCCATCCTCCTCCTCATTGCCAGTCAACTTGGGTGACATTGGGTCATCCGTGTCGGGATCAAATCTAGCATCTAACTCTAGGGCCTAGGAATAAGACTCAGAAACTCTTCTGTAGAACTGGTGGTTAAACCCTTGGAGAACTTGCACTTGCTATGGGGGGGGGGGGGGTCTATTGGATGCCCCACTAGTCACTAACAGATTGAGCAATTTGGATTAGCCACAGCAGAAATATTAGTCCAGCTTTTAGAGAGTTGCCTGTGTCCAGGGCTCATGAAGCCACCAAAGCTGCACTAGGGCATCACCAAGTCACTGCAATTGTCCTATACTGAAATCTGCCCTGAACCAGCACTGCATTTCTTTTATGAGTAAACTTGCCCCAGGAGAACTTGCATTTTGCTACGGTGGGAGCTACTGGACACCCTACTTAAGAGTAACAGTTTGAGAGATTTGGATGAGCCACACCATGTCATGAATGACTTATCTTCAGTCCATGCCCGACAGCAGCTTCCGCCTCAGGCGCCGGCTCCAACGGTGCATGCAGCACCAAGCGAGCCCTCATCCACTGTCATTTGGCTCGTGCTTGCACGCGAGCACAGTTAGCTTATGTCCTCCGGCGGTGCTGCACACAGAGCGGCCGTTTAAAGGAGCCAATCCTAGGAGGTCCAGTTCTGGGCGGTGCCTTTATAGTTCAGATGGGGCAATCAGCCCAGAGGTCTCCAAGTGCACTAATCAACCCACAGATCCGAAGTGCACCACAATCAGTGCCTCCCTGTCCAATCCGGTCGGGTTCAGTCCTATAAAGGGACCACTTCAGTGTGTCGGTGCCTGTGATAGCGTTTAACTGGCTTTGTGATTTCCCCTGTGATTTCCTGAACTTATCATTATTGACCATTTGCTTGAATCCTCGACCACGTCTCTGTCTCATCCCTTTGTACCGCACAGCTCTCTGACCTCCTGGTGTGACCCTTGGCTTGACGTCCGACTTGATTGATTTCTCCTGAGCACCCAAACTGTTTCCAGTACTTACCTGTTTCTGAAGCACCAGAACTGTTTCAAGTACTTACCTACTTCGATCAGTCTGACCTTCGGTTTATCTGTCTTCACTCCCCGTGAGCCCACAGTCTTTGAGCCATCAAGTCCTGGGGGCAACCGTGTCCGGTGAGGCGTATATAGCGCCCCGCCAAACGGGGCTTGTCTATAGGTGAAGCTGGCTGTGGAGATTGGGGGTTGCAGGCTCACAACGAAGACAGGTATTCATCGGGGTCTGACACACCAGGAATTTTAATCTAGCTCTGAGCCACCGGGGCCTGTACTGATGGGAACACAGCTAACTCCAGGTCAGTATTGCACGGATATATGGTATCATATGGGAAAAGTACATTGATAGAACTGACACCCACAACAGTCCAGCCTTCAGAACTGTGGGCCAAGCAGCGGTACCTTCTGATGCAGAGGACATGTTATCAGAATAGCACAAAAAAGACAAGATAGCGCGCTCAGCACTACAAGTAAAAAAGCTCAACGTGTAGCGAGTCCTTCGTCTCAAAAGTAGTCCAAAACTGTAGTAAAACACAGAGCTGGTAGTAGGTGATAACTCAAATCAAGATTCAACAGTCCCACAGCGCATGCACCTCCACCGCCTTTTGTTTACTTCAAGGAACCCTGGCGGTGAGAACTGTTGGCTTCTGTTGTATTTGAGATACGCTGTTGTTAATCTTATATTTGTGAGTGCATTTCTCATTAAATATTAGTCTTTATTTGAATGAGCGCTCTGCACTAGATGGTTTTATTTATCTCCCACATGGTTAATCATTCGACCCGATGGTCTTTGGTGCATAACTGAGGAAATTAAAGCGTTGCAAAACTGCATCTGGGCATTGGAAGCTATACCCCCTCAGTGTGGAGCCATGGAAGTTTGAGTCTAATTGCTGATCCTTATATGCTCATCGTCATCATTTATTTGGTAAGAGGCCAGCTTTATTGGTGACTTCACGGTGGAGGTGCATGTGCTATGGGACTGTTGAATCTTGATTTATCACCTACTACCAGCTCTGTGTTTTACTACATGTTATCAGAATAAATGCTAATACTTGCAAAGGTTGCCGGCAGATATCTGGTCCCCGTTAATGGCTGGCTTGCATTGTGCCCTATAAGGCAGCCTAATCACCAGCAATTCGGACTGTAGCAAGCAGTTTCATCTCCGAGGGCTGTGACCACTACACCTCACCCGCTTATGAAAGGGGAGCACTCTCCAGTGGTGGGCAGGGTTCCTAAAGAAACTGGATCTGTGACGACAGTGACTGGAAGCCACAGCAAGGACCAAAGCCGCAGCAGACGTGGATACAGCTATGTTAAAGTGGACCAACACCCAGGATTTTGACTATCCTGGGTATTGGTCCACTTCCCCGGGGCACCCCGATCGGGGTGTCCCGCTGTGTGAAACCCCCCAAAACTCACCTCTCCCCGCTCCCACGTGGCCGCGCCGTCCAATCGGCGCCGACGGACAAGCTGATTGACAGCGACGTACAAGCAGCTTGCCCGTCGGCGCCTCCCGCGCGTCACTCTTGATGTGTGCGCGCCCGCGCCGGCCGTCTCTGAATGCGCACGTCTAGAGGAGCGCGAGTGAGGCGGCGGCGACGGAAGCAGCAGCTGGAGAAGTAAGGTTTTTCGTGGGTTTTGGGGGGTTTACACCCCGCGGGACATCCCGATCTCGGATGTCCCGCGGTGTGTGAGGTGATCGGCCCGGGAATCTTATAGATTCCCGGGCCGATCACCTCAGGGTGTTGGTCCACTTTAACAAGTGCCAGGGAGGAACTGCTGGTTGAGGGTAGATTTCGATATAGGATAGCAACGACCTGGTAATGTTGGGCAGCCTGCCGGAAATGACCAAGTGTAATACAAATAAAATGATTGTCGGATTACCGGGTATGAACCCTGATTGAGACTAAGAACCGGCTCAACTTTCGTCCTGGAAGCCTGGAATCTAAGGACCAACCTGGTTTTCACTAGAGCCTCTAAAGTTGATGATAGGCTGTGTTTTAGGTTATTTATTACTGTGAGGAATAGGTCAAATATTACATTTGATTTTATCACTGATGCCTGGCATCCCCCTTTAAGATTCTCTGTACATAGCAAATGTCACCCTTACAAGGCCAGCAGGAAAAGGAAGTCCACATATGGGCATCTGACACTCAGAAAAGGCAGTTTGAGGATGAAAGCCCCCCTGTGACTCCCCTAACACCTTGGTCAGATGGCGAGGGGCCATGATCCTCCTTTGCTGCGGAGGTGTGATAGCATATGGGGCTTCAAAAGAATTATACAGGACCTGTGTCTGGGAGGAGGGGGGTGGAGGGGCAAAGATCGCGTTTAAAGGTAGGCCACGGAGAACTTGGGTCACTTCTCAGAGAGGTCATAAGCTTGTCACTCACCTCCATGTGGGAGCTCATCATCATCACCACTCCGCAACTGCATCTTAACGTAACTGACTATTATATCTGTGTGTGTATCTCACTGTAACCTGTAACTCACTACTCAGAACAACATTATTGTATTGTATTCATTCATATTCCATCAAAGCCAAATGTTTGTTATCACTGCCTAGTGTGCGCTCATTGCATTAAAACCTTTATTTAACTTGAGCATGCTCTGATATTTTTTAAAGCAATATTCTAACCTGTATTTATTAGTAATGCTGCCTTGTGCAGTAGCCAAACATTTGGTCTGGCTTGGGCATAAGTGTCACACCATGGGGCAGAGATAAAAGGAGCAGCTGGGAAAAGGTGGGAGGACAGAGCAGGCTGTCCTGAGGCATTTCGGGAGAGAGAACAATATGTGTGCGTTGGGCTGTAATGAGCTAGGATATCTGGAAAAAAAGGAGGCAAAGGCAACATTTCAGGATATTTATTCAAAACACAGTACACAAGGGGGGAAAGTGGGCTTAGGGGTGAACAAAATGAACCCTGAAGAACATTCACGGAAATCCTGCATCAAACGCCTAAAGTTCTGGTGGCACCACCCCATCATCCAACACAACCCGAAACGTATTGCCAGAGCCATAACTGTTATCTTATGTGTTTCCAGGCTAGGAAATAAGCCAAATGGTCGCTAGAGGGACGTATATATTCTATGTAAGGATATGTTTTCTGTATATTATCCTTCCAAAGGACAAGTAGCGGGAGCAAGTGGTGCATGCAGCTGGGCACAGGATAAGATTTTGGCACCTAAGCGTATAACCCCCTGTGGGCATCTGCAGCCTTAATCGATGCATTTTCTGTGTACCCAGTTGGTGATCAGTGTGGTCATAGCGAGGAACAAGTAGGGAGGAGTCTGATCTCCTAGAACAGTGGTGCTCAACCCCCCTCCTCAAGTGTCACCAACAGGCCAAGTTTTGCCCATTTTCTACCCTGATGCACATGTGTGGTGATTAGTTCTCAGTCTACAGCTGTGTATGAGGACTAATTACTACACCCCTGCATCTGTGTGGAGATCTGGACGGTCAGTGGCCCTTGACCAGGAGGGTTGAGCATGTGTGTCCTAGAAGGTAGCCCGAAATAACCAAGAGATGTTCAGACCAGGAGGGTTGAGCATGTGTGTCCTAGAAGGTAGCCCGAAATAACCAAGAGATGTTCGGACCAGGAGGGTTGAGCATGTGTGTCTTAGAAGGTAGCCCGAGATAACCAAGAGATGTTCGGACCAGGAGGGTTGAGCATGTGTGTCTTAGAAGGTAGCCGAGATAACCAAGAGATGTTCGGACCAGGAGGGTTGAGCTTGTGTGTCCTAGAAGGTAGCCCGAGATAACCAAGAGATGTTCGGACCCAGAGGGTTGAGCATGTGTGTCCTAGAAGGTAGCCCGGGATAACCAAGAGATGTTCGGACCCAGAGGGTTGAGCATGTGTGTCCTAGATGGTAGCTTGAGATAACCAAGAGATGTTCGGACCAGGAGGGTTGAGCATGTGTGTCCTAGATGGTAGCTTGAGATAACAAAGAGATGTTCGGACCCAGAGGGTTGAGCATGTGTGTCCTAGAAGGTAGCTTGGGATAACCAACAGATTTTCGAAGGAACAACGAGGTAGAGATGGGCAATGGAAAGAGCGACATCTGGAATTGGTAGAAGATCAACAGGAGGACCTACTAGCAACCCGTCCAGGCACATACATGTATCTGTGCCCCTATTACGTCATCAGAGCCATGCCTTTATCAGTTTACGACTTACAACGCTCCTTGGCAAGAGACTCCTTACTATAGATCTTACACATCTGTTAGCAGAGAGGGCTATGCAGGAAAAAAAATGATACAAATCACACAGCCTCCTCCCAAATATTCTCCTTTCTGAAGTTCATATATTTAGCACTTCAATAAAAACACACAATTCTAGATAAAATTACATTCTTAGGGAGAAAATTAAAAAATTAGCTTCCACACTCCCTCAAAAGGCGTAAACAGAAGACTGTCATGTTGGCTAAAATTGGACCACAGCGGGGCTGGCCTTGGCCCCGCTGTGACCTGTAATGTTCCTCCTCTGCAAGTGGGCCCTTTAGCCAATCAGCGCGCTCATTCTTGCCCGAATCTGCGTTGTGGGAGCAACAGGAAGGAAAGTGAATGGGGCAACCTAGGGGGTTACACACATAGTTTGGCATCTCAATTCAGGATGTCCCCACTCAGAGAAACAACATCCCAAAAAGTGGAAATGTTGGCCTCCTTCCAGTGCAAAGTTGTTTTGCTGACTGAACAAACGTTAACCGCTACAAACATTTCTAGAACTGGAAAAAGTCCTTAGAGCGCTCCTTGGATGCCGTGCCCTTTTCTGTGCCACATGGAGCAACTCAAGTGTGGAAGCTTGTTGAAACTGGATGGTTTGTAGGTGGAATTTAATGATGGCCTCCTAGGTGTGAAGTTGTTTGTGGTGGTTAAGGTGTGATGCATCAACAAATCATGTCCAGAACTGGAAATAGTCCTAAGAACTCTCCTTGGATGCTGGTGCCCTTTCCTGTGCCTGATGGAAAAACTCTAGGGTGCTCGTTGGTTGAAGCTGGAGGGTTCGTAGGTGAGAGTTAACGATGGCCTCCTTCCGAATTGAAGCCTTTTGTGGCGGTTAAGGTGTGATCAGTCAGCAAATCATTTCCAGAACTGGAGAAAGTACTTTAGAAATCTCCTTGGATGCCGGTGCCCTTTCCTGTGCCAGACGGAAAAATTCTAGGGTGGTCGTTGGTTGATACTAGAGAGTTCGAAGTGGGAGTTAATGATGACCTCCTCCCAGGGTGAAGCTGTCCGCGGTGGCTGAGTCACGATCAGTTAGTAAAGTCTTCCCAGGACTGGAAAAGGAAAACAGCTTGTCCCCCGCATGATGGTTCCTTCCGTGCTTCATAAGATCTAATTTCTGGGAGAAACACTTCCCGCATTCAGAACAAGAATACGGCTTCTCCCCCGTATGGATTCTTGGATGTCTAATGAGAGCTGACCTGTCGGCAAAGCGCCTCCCACATTCAGCACAGGAATCGGGCTTCTCCCCCATGTGTATCCTATGATGTTTGATAAGAACGGTCTTTTCGGAGAAACACTTCCAGCATCCAGAACAAAAAATACGGATTCTTCGATGTCTAATGAGAGCTGACCTGTTGGCAAAATACCTCCCACATTCAGCACAGGAATAAGGGTTCTCCTCTGTGACACTGGAGAGTTCGAAGCAGAAGTTAATGATGGTCTCCTGGTATGAAGCTGTTCATGACGGCTAAGGTATGATCACTTAGTAAAGTCTTGTCAGGAATGGAAAAGGAAAACTGCTTCTCCCCTTCTGTGCTTCATAAGATGTGATTTCTGGGAGAAACATTTCCCACATTCAGAACAAGAATACGGCTTCTCCCCTGTATGGATTCTACGATGTCTAATGAGAACTGACCTGTCGGCAAAGCACCTCCCACATTCAGCACAGGAATAGGGCTTCTTCCCGTGTGTATTCTATGATGTTTGATAACATTGGGTGGTCGTTGGTTGATACTGGAGAGTTCGAAGCGGGAGTTAATGATGGCCTCCTCCCGATGTAAAGCCAATAGTGGTGGCTAAAGCGCAATCAGTTAGTAGAGTCTTCCCAGGACTGGAAAACAGTTTGTCCCCTGCATGATGGTTCCTTCCATGCTTCATGAGATCGGATTTTTGAGAGAAACACTTCCCGCATTCAGAACAAGAATACGGCTTCTCCCCCGTATGGATTCTTCGATGTCTAATGAGAGCTGACCTGTCGGCAAAGCACCTCCCACATTCAGCACAGGAGTCGGGCTTCTCCCCCGTGTGTATCCTATGATGTTTGATAAGAACGGTCTTTTCGGAGAAAAACTTCCAGCATCCAGAACAAAAAATACGGCTTCTTCCATGTCTAATGAGAGCTGACCTGTTGGCAAAACACCTCCCACATTTAGCACAGGAATAAGGCTTCTCCTCCGTGACACTGGAGAGTTCGAAGCAGAAGTTAATGATGGTCTCCTGGTATGAAGCTGTTCACGACGGCTAAGGTATGATCACTTAGTAAAGTCTTGTCAGGAATGGAAAAGGAAAACTGCTTCTCCCCTTCTGTGCTTCATAAGATGTGATTTCTGGGAGAAACATTTCCCACATTCAGAACAAGAATACGGCTTCTCCCCTGTATGGATTCTACGATGTCTAGTGAGAACTGACCTGTCGGCAAAGCACCTCCCACATTCAGCACAGGAATATGGCTTCTCCCCGTGTGTATCCGATGATGTTTGATAACATTGGGTGGTCGTTGGTTGATACTGGAGAGTTCGAAGCGGGAGTTAATGATGGCCTCCTCCCGATGTAAAGCCAATAGTGGCGGCTAAAGCGCAATCAGTTAGTAAAGTCTTCCCAGGACTGGAAAACAGTTTGTCCCCTGCATGATGGTTCCTTCCATGCTTCATGAGATCGGATTTTTGGGAGAAACACTTCCCGCATTCTGAACAAGAATACGGCTTCTCCCCCGTATGGATTCTTCGATGTCTAATGAGAGCTGACCTGTCGGCAAAGCACCTCCCACATTCAGCACAGGAATAGGGCTTCTCCCCCGTGTGTATCCTATGATGTTTGATAAGAACTGACTTTTCGGAGAAACACTTCCCGCATACGGTGCAGGAGTACGGCTTCTCCCCGGTGTGAACCCGGTGATGTTTCGTGAGTACGGATTTCTCTGAAAAACACTTCCCGCATATAGTGCAAGAGAAGGGCTTCTCCCCCGTATGTACTCTGCTATGTTTGATGAGCACAGATCTTTCGGAAAAGCATTTCCCACATTCGGAACAGGAATAGGGCTTTTCCCCCGTATGAATCCTTTCGTGTTTCTTCAGATCCGATTTCTGGGAAAAGCGCTTCCCGCATTCGGAACAGAAATACGGCTTCTTTTCCGTATGAAATCGTTCGTGTTTGGTGAGATCCGATTTGCAGGTGAAACATTTCCCGCAGGTGACGCAGGAATAAGGCTTCTCCCCGGAGTGGACTCTTTTGTGTCTGATCAGGCAGGATTTGTAGGTGAAACATTTCCCGCACAGGGGACAGAAATACGAGTTCTTCCCTGTGTGGTTCTTCTGGCTGGAGAGAAGTTCTCCTGTCTGAGCCGTAGGATGGGGCGCAGGGTTTGTGTGATTGGGAAAACACTCCCATAGTCCCGAGGGATAAGACAGTTGATTTGCGCTGAGACAATCTGGGAGGAGATTTCCAGTAATCGGAGATGCTGGTGTGATTTCATCTGTTTTACAATCTGGAGAGGTATCAGGGCGTGTCTTGGGGTTTATCCTGGAGTACTGTCCAGCTGCAGGAAATAAAAAGGGATATTTAGAGAAGTCAGAACATGAAATGAAGAGAACTTGTCTCAGAACATGCGACAGATGATGAACGCCCTATAGGAAGGCCACAACAACTTATGCTTAGACCCGTTTTGTTGGTGTTGTTCCCACAGATGGCGAAAAAGAACAAGCTCCGGGGGGCATCCAGAATGCTGGAGCTCCCCCAAACATAACCCTGCCAGAACGCCCGATCGCCTTACCTTCAACCTCAGACAAGGACTCCCGTTGGGCGGTCGCTTAGGCCATGGTTGCATCCTTGCCACCAGCCACTGGAATGCCCCACCTACGCTGCCCAGCCGCCAACCACGGGACTCCTTTGAGGGTAAGAAGATCGGGTGTTCTGGGGGGTTTACGTTGGGGGGGGGGGGGGCGCCAGCATTCTGTATCCCCCCACAGCTTGCTACTTTTCACTGTCTGCAGGACCAACACCCGTTAAAGAGGTACATTTAGGTCATGGGAAGTTAGTAAAAACTCCCAGACTTGGCTTTCATGGCCCTCCAACCCCTCCGGTTTACCAAATAGTTCATGTAAACTTACCTATTCGGTTGCTTTACGCTCGGCCTCCCTCTGCCCCCCCTGTCGAGCAACGCCATCTTGGAATCCCAACATGCACTGCGCCGCCCCTCAGATCTCACGCTTGCGCAATGTCACTGTATAGGCTGCAATAACACACGGCACAGAAGAGCAGCGGAGCGCACGAGACATTTGAAGAAAAGACGGCTAAGTCTGCACCCTTTACTCTGGGACGGCTAAGAGGGGGGGGGGGGGGGGGGTGGAAAGGGGCCAGGAATGCTGCCAGATGTCTGCGTTTTAGATAATGCCGAAATCCAAAAGGCAGCGAGGGAGGGATGTTAAGAGTCTGTAGTTCCTCTTTAAAGCAAAACAAAACCTCAGCTGGCCATCCTAAATCGGAATGCTCTGCTGTGTGGAACCCTCCAGGGTCAACGCAAAACTCTCCTTTGTCCTGGCTCCCATGGCAATGCAAACATCTGGCTGAGATGCGCTCCTGCGCGCAGCCATTCAGATAGGCTTGGGGCGGGATTGCCCCCACGTCTAAAAGGAAACTGGGAATTTAGCCACTTCCTACTGCAGAGCTCTGCCTGTAAAGAGAAGTAAGCCATTTGTTAAAATGCACGGCACGCGGCGACGATTGGACGAGAGCCGTAGAACAGGGGAAAGGTGCGTTTTTATGGGTAATATGGGGGGTTTCGGATCGAGAAAGAATACGTGTGGTCCCTGAAAACATTGCAGATTTACAACCCTATACAACTTGCTTGTTCTGCCACTTACTACAAGAGGTGAACAAATCATTTATGATTGACCACATCCGTAGGGCCCTAGGCTCCTAACCACCACCAGGTGACCTCCACTCGGGACATCTCGGAAAAGAGAAACTATCCTAAACAAATTACGACAAATCCCAGACATTCATTTAGAGGGAACCCCTATCCAATGATATGCTGACATAGCTCCTGGCACTCAACACCAATAACAGACTGTGAGAAGCCTACGCGGGATACCCTTGGAGTGCATCAGGAAGTATCTCACGTAGGCTAAAGGACTGCAGGGGCTGGCCAACTAGGTGCCCCTTGTGATGGGAGGAGCTGCTGACCCTCCATCATGGCGTCTTCGTAGACCCCCTTGTGTCCCTCCAGATACTCCCGCTCCTCCTGCGAGAGATAAGACGGCGACATCTTGACACCTTACGGGAACCTGGTGGACACACAATGGCAATGGTCCTCAAACCTTCACCTGTCTCGATGCCTGTCTCTTGACCCTTGCTTAGACCCTTCTAGGCTGCCTGCCTACGACCTGCTCAGATCCAGATTGTTGGGGCGCGCAAAATCTTCTCAGGATCCCTCTCGCTCTCTGAATCTCTCTGAATCCAATGACATGCTGACATAGCTCCTGGCACTCAACACCAATAACAGATTATGAGAAGTCTACGCGGGAGTGCATCAGGGAGTATCTCACATAGGCTAAAGGACTGCAGGGGCTGGACGACTAGGTGCCATCTATTCAACCCCAGATCTCCCACAATGCCCTTAGCTTTCTGCCGGTCCCTCGTCGCGATCACAGGCTGCCCCTGCGGCCAGATAGGCCGGGAGTGTGCATTCCACATGGGGAGCAGGGAATGTGGCCACCGGCATTCCCTATGTTACTGACTTAGCTCGAAAACAACAGCTTCATGCTTTGCATAAGTATTCACGGCATAAAGCACCGATTGGACGAGCGGCCGAACGTGCGCCGTGGGAACAGCGGAAAGGTGAGCGGACTGGGTGATCTCACACAGTGAGTCACGCCAAATCGGAGATTGGTCCACTTTAACCCTGCTTGCCTGTTGTCAACCTCTAGCCTGTAACTCAACCCTTACCTGGGCCTAATGCAGACCCTGCCTTCCTGACATCTGATCGACCCACCCGCTTGACTGCATCTGATCTACCTACTTGATGCCGACCCTGTCTGTCTACGTCTCATCAACCTGCCTGCTGTCGACTATGTCTGATCTGCTGAACTGTTGTCGGCACAGCATGCCCAACCATTTACCTGTCTTCGCCCTCTGAATCACAGCTGACGAAGTTACTGGTAGGTAGATCCCCCGCCGCTGCTACCACCGGATAGGAATCACTGGTTTACATCCAAAGCAATTCCATCTCAAAAACTGGAAATTGACCCTTTAGCGCCTCACAAAGAAAAAAAAAAAAAGAGACCACTCCCACCCAGCATCTGACTAAAATATCAGGCCCATCATTCTTACTCACTTGCGCTAATCTCTGTGGGGATTTCCACGCCTTGCTCATCACCCATAACATCCATCTTTCCATCTTCAGATCCACCCAGGGGAGATCTGTCCGCCATCATCTCGGAAGGCCTCAGCTTGGTGTCCTCGAAGAGATCTCTGCAGACTGCCGCCTGACCCGGAGAGTCCATAACAAGATCCTCCTCCTCGTCTCCCTCCTCCGCCTTAAACTCGTCTTTAACCAGAACTCGAAGGTTTTCCGGGGAGCCGATCTAAAGAAAACTCAGCGTAAGGAGACACGTTTTTCTGGGAACAAGAAGTTGGAACGTGAACTTCCAGTGCGGAATCCTGGGAGATTTCTGGTGTCAAATACCTCATATTGGTAAGTTGTGGCTTCCTGTGAGGGGGAAGGACCCTCCAGTACGTTTTGGGTGCTGGATTCGTCTGCAGGAAATAGAAACAAAGTAGTACATAGCGCCCTTTAGTTAATATAACATAATGAGAGCGTGGCACCTCTTACCTTGGGATGGGAGAAGCTGCTGACCCTCCATAATGGCGTCTTCGTAGACCCCCTTGTGTCCCTCCAGATACTCCTGCTCCTCCAGGGAGAGATAGACGGCGACATCTTGATATCTTACGGGAACCTGGTGGACACACAATGGCAATGTCACCGTCTAGACGGGGGGTCCTCAAACCTTCTCCTGTCTCAATGCCTGTCTCTTAACCCTTTGCTTAGACCCTCTAGGCTGCCTGCCTACGACCTGCTCAGATCCTGCCAGTCATGGGTCAAGATCTTCTTAGGATCCCCCCCTCTCTCTCTTTCTGTATCTCTCGTTCTGTTGCTGACCCCTTTACCAGGTCCTGCCAGTCATGGGTTAAGATCTTCTTAGGATCCCCCTCTCTCTCATTCTGTTGCTGACCCCTTCATCAGGTGCTGCCAGTCATGGGTTAAGATCTTCTTAGGATCCCCCTCTCTTTCATTCTGTCTCTGCCCCCTGGGAGCCAAAGGCCCCCTTTCTAATCGCCGTCCGATATCCCAGCTTTCAGTTAATTGGCACCCATTTCCCAGTTGGCCAGCTCCGGTCAATAGACATTATGTGAGCCAGCTGATGAAAGACCCCGTGCTGATTCAGTTCACACCTCCTCTATCCTAGGTGGCCACGGTGGGATGAGCTCCATTGGGTGGCTATAGTCATGAAAGACCCCGTGCTGATTCAGTTCACACCTCCTCTATCCTGGGTGGCCACGGCGGAATGAGCTCCATTGGGTGGCTATAGTCATGAAAGACCCCATGCTGATTCAGTTCACACCTCCTCTATCCTGGGTGGCCACGGCGGAATGAGCTCCATTGGGTGGCTATAGTCATGAAAGACCCCATGCTGATTCAGTTCACACCTCCTCTATCCTGGGTGGCCACGGCGGAATGAGCTCCATTGGGTGGCTATAGTCATGAAAGACCCCATGCTGATTCAGTTCACACCTCCTCTATCCTGGGTGGCCACGGCGGGATGAGCTCCATTAGGTGGCTATAGTCATGAAAGACCCCATGCTGATTCAGTTCATACCTCCTCTATCCTGGGTGGCCACGGCGGGATGAGCTCCATTGGGTGGCTATGGTACGGGAGACTTCAAAGAAATCCCACAGACATTCTGGCTCCAGCAAGGAACTATGGAATTTTGAAGCCTCTGTGCACATTAACCGTAATTCTATATTCAGAACCTAGAGGTCTGGACGCATCCGTAAATAGGTCACACGTCATTCTAGTGGGTACGGGGACTGGGTTCTGCGGTCTAGGAGCCTTCTAAACTGACAGCACCGGATGGAGTCCGCTGGCACCAGAACCAGCGTTCTAGGACCCTCCACTGAAAAGTTATGCCGCATATTCGTTTTTAGCCGGGAGATGCCGGAAAGAGGCGACCGCGGCGCCTCCCAGGGGCTGAGCAGGAAGTGACAAGCCTAAGTCTAAAGCAAAACAAAACCCCAGGTCCTGTCTATCCCAGGTTTTGTTTATTGCCCCAGGGTATCCCGAATGGGGATGCCAGGCTTGACTTTGTAAAACCCCTTAGTTCACCCAGTAAAACTCGGTCCAGCGGCTCTCATCCAATGTGAGACCTTTGCCGTGTATAAATCCTTCGGCAAAGGGCTCTCGTTAATGTAAATGTGAAGCGAGAGTGGGCGTATCCCCAGCGGGGGCCCGTCCCAGCTTACCTGAATGGCTGGGGAGGGAGCGCGCGCCCCACTGTATACAATCATGTGCGGCCTCTCGTCCAGTCAGAGCTGTTTGCCATTCGTCAAATGGCTCTGATTGAACGAGAGCCCACACATGCGCTGCTGGACACGGAAAAGGTGATTACCAGGACCGAGGCGGTTTCACCCATCCTAATCCGGGATGCCACAGGGGGTGGGGGGGGGGGGCAGTGGCTTGCCCTGACATCTTTTAGACTCCAGAGCCGGCTGCACCGGGTTTTGCTTCGCTTTAAATGTAGAAGGAAAACAGATAAGAGCTGTCTTTTTTTCCGGGGGTCACTTGACATGCGGTGGGAATACCCGGATCCAGCAGGTCCTACTCGCGTCCTTTGGTTGCCCTGCATCACTTAAGATAATTTGACATTGCATCTGCAAATTGCCCTTCAGATCTGTATATGAATCTGGATATATATATATATATATATATATATATATATATATATATAGTGTGCTCTTAAATCAACTTAACTTAAAGCATAACTTAATCTTGGGCTGCTTTGTTATCTTGATCCCAATCCCACTTGTCCGTTATTCTTGGTTATATTATACACTAGTGAGGCTGGCTTCTGGCCCGATATAAACACGATAACAGACCGTCTTGTACCTAATAAAGCTGGTGGCAGTTATTACCGCTGGCAGGCCTCTGCTCACTTGTAAAAGTGAGGGGCCCCTTGCAGCAGATCAAGGTCCTGACAACCTGTTTTAACGATTTTGGTTTGATTTAGGCGTCAGTGACGTCACCAGGGCGCGCAAGGAACGGGTTTCCTAACGCTAATCGTTACTCCTGTGCATCAGTGGGAAGAGCTGCAAAACCCCTGGTCCGGACGGCCCGCCCATAGGACATTATGAGAAGCCGTCCGGACCAGGGGTTTTGCAGATCTTCCCTTAATCCCCGGGGGGGGGGGGGTTTCACCCATTCCAATTCGGGATGCCACAAGGGCGGGGGAGGCCAGTGGCCGGCCCTGTAATCTTTTAGACTCCAGAGCCGGCTGCACTGGGTTTTTGCTTTGCTTTAAATGTAGAAGGAAAAAGAGCGAGAGCCATCTATTTATCTGGGGGTCACGTGACGTTCAGATGGATTACCCGGATCCAGAAGGCTCTACTCGCCCCCTTTGGTTGCCCTGCATCACCGCAATAAGATAATTTTGCATTGTATCTACTCATTCTGACTATAACTTACCACTTGCATATTTACCTTCAGATCTGTATATGAATTTGGTCATTACATATATTATTTGTCAAGTGTGCTCTTAAAGCGACTTAACTTAAAGCATAACTTAATCTTGGGCTGCTTTGTTATCTTGATCCCAATCCCCACTTGTCCATTCTTCTCAGTTATATTATACACTAATCTATACTGAGGCTGGCCTCTGGCCCCATATAAAGCCGTTAACGGACCGTCTTGTACCTAATAAAGCTGGTGGCAGTTATTACCGCTGGCAGGACTCTGCTCAGTCATGAAAATGAAGGGCCCTCTGCAGTGGGTCAAGGTCCTGACAACCTGTTTTAACGATTTTGGTTTGATTTAGGCGACAGTGACGTCAGCAGCGCGCGCAAGGAACGGGTTTCCTCTCGCTAATCGTTACTCCTGTGCATCAGCGTGGAGAGCTGTAAAACCCCTGGTCCGGACGGCCCGCCCATAGGACATTATGAGAAGCCGTCCGGACCAGGGGTTTTGCAGCTCTTCCCATAATCCCCGGGGGGGTTTCACCCATTCCAATTCGGGATGCCACAAGTGCTGGGGAGGCCAGGGCCGCCCCTGACATCTTTTAGACTCCTGGTCCGGCCACAACGGGTTTCGTCCTGCTTAAAATGCAGAAGGGAAAATTGTGAGAGCTGCCTTTTTTTCCCGGGGGTCACGTGACGTGCGGAGGGAGTTCCCGGATCCAGAAGGCTCTACTCGCCCCCTTTTGGTTGCCCTGCATAACTGAAATAATTTTACATTGTATTGCCACATTCTGACTATAACTTACCACTTGCATATTGCCATTCAGATCTCTATATGAATCTAGTCATATATATATATATATATATATATATATATATATATATATATATATAGTGTGCTCTTAAAGCAACTTAACTTAAAACATAACTTAATCTTGGGCTGCCTTGTTATCTTGATCCCAAACCCATTATCCGTTCTTTTCGGTTATTTTATACACTACTGAGGCTGGCCTCTGGCCCCATATAAACCTGTTTACGGACCGTCTTGTACCTAATAAAGCTGGTGGCAGTTATTACTGCTGGCAGGACTCTGCTCAGTCATGAAAATTAGGGGCCCTCTGCAGCGGGTCAAGGTCCTGACAACCTGTTTAAACGATTTTGGTTTGATTTAGGCGACAGTGACATCACCCGGGCGCGCGAGGAACGGGTTTCCTTGCGCTAATCGTTACTCCTGTGCATCAGTGTGGAGAGTGGCAAAGCCCCTGGTGCGGACGGCCCGCTCATAGAACATTATGATGAGAAACCGCCCGGGCCAGGGGTTTTGCTGCTCTTCCCCACACTCCCCTATACTCCTCACCTCTCCAATCAGCAGCTCGGTGATCTTGTTGGTGACTTCAAGGATCTTCTGCAGGGTGTTCCTCTTGAGTGTCAGGGAAGGGGGCGGAAACCCGGTGATGGTCACGTGCCCGCCGGACTTCACAGGAGGAAGCTTCTGTATTAGAAAAATAAATATGACTCGGGGACAGAAGCGATATATAGGGCCACGCCCATCATCAAGGCAGCACTAGGGATGGAAAGCTCCGCCCATTGGGTGTAACCTCCCACTCACAGCTGGTCCGGTTTGTTGAAGAAAAACCCAAAGGGTCAGTTACAAACACTAGGAATGTCAGTCAAGGACGCGATGAACGAAGAGATCGGCAACGGGCCCTTCCGGGCATTAGTTCAGTCATAGCAACATGAATCCGAGATCCCGGGATCTTCTTGGGATCCCTTGTTGCCGAATCTATCATTCTTTGCCTGACTGTTGCTGACCCCTGACCCAGGTCCTGCCAGTAATGGGTCAAGATCTTCTTAGGATCCCTCTCTCTCATTCTTTGCCTGACTGTTGCTGACCCCTGACCCAGGTCCTGCCAGTAATGGGTCAAGATCTTCTTAGGATCCCTCTCTCTCATTCTTTGCCTGACTGTTGCTGACCCCTGACCCAGGTCCTGCCAGTAATGGGTCAAGATCTTCTTAGGATCCCTCTCTCTCATTCTTTGCCTGACTGTTGCCGACCTCTGATTTGGATACAACTGTTCCTAAAGTGGAACAAAACCCAACAGTGCCCGGCATTAAATGTAAAAGAGGCGTGGGGCGTGGTTTATTAATAGAGGTGAGAGCGATGTCATGTGACCTCCCAGAATCCCCCTCACCTCTCCTGTCAGGGGGCGTGTGTTATTAATAGAGGTGAGAGCGATGTC
Source organism: Gastrophryne carolinensis (assembly GCA_027917425.1). Lineage (NCBI taxonomy): Eukaryota > Metazoa > Chordata > Amphibia > Anura > Microhylidae > Gastrophryne > Gastrophryne carolinensis. The sequence continues at coordinate 2,444,636 of CM051234.1, forward strand.
ATGTGACCTCCCAGAATCCCCCTCACCTCTCCTGTCAGGGGCGTGTGTTATTAATAGAGATGAGAGCGATGTCATGTGACCTCCCAGAATCCCCCTCACCTCTCCTGTCAGGGGCTTGTGTTATTAATAGAGGTGAGAGCGATGTCATGTGACCTCCCAGAATCCCCCTCACCTCTCCTGTCAGGGGCGTGTGTTATTAATAGAGATGAGAGCGATGTCATGTGACCTCCCAGAATCCCCCTCACCTCTCCTGTCAGAGGGCGTGTGTTATTAATAGAGATGAGAGTGATGTCATGTGACCTCCCAGAATCCCCCTCACCTCTCCTGTCAGAGGGCGTGTGTTATTAATAGAGATGAGAGTGATGTCATGTGACCTCCCAGAATCCCCCTCACCTCTCCTGTCAGGGGCGTGTGTTATTAATAGAGGTGAGTGATGTCATGTGACCTCCCAGAATCCCCCTCACCTCTCCTGTCAGGAGCGTGTGTTATTAATAGAGATGAGAGCGATGTCATGTGACCTCCCAGAATCCCCCTCACCTCTCCTGTCAGGGGCGTGTGTTATTAATAGAAATGAGAGTGATGTCATGTGACCTCCCAGAATCCCCCTCACCTCTCCTGTCAGAGGGCGTGTGTTATTAATAGAGATGAGAGTGATGTCATGTGACCTCCCAGAATCCCCCTCACCTCTCCTGTCAGGGGCGTGTGTTATTAATAGAGGTGAGAGTGATGTCATGTGACCTCCCAGAATCCCCCTCACCTCTCCTGTCAGGGGGCGTGTGTTATTAATAGAGGTGAGAGTGATGTCATGTGACCTCCCAGAATCCCCCTCACCTCTCCTGTCAGGGGCGTGTGTTATTAATAGAGGTGAGAGCCATGTCATGTGACCTCCCAGAATCCCCCTCACCTCTCCTGTCAGAGGGCGTGTGTTATTAATAGAGGTGAGTGATGTCATGTGACCTCCCAGAATCCCCCTCACCTCTCCTGTCAGGAGCGTGTGTTATTAATAGAGATGAGAGTGATGTCATGTGACCTCCCAGAATCCCCCTCACCTCTCCTGTCAGGGGCGTGTGTTATTAATAGAGGTGAGAGTGATGTCATGTGACCTCCCAGAATCCCCCTCACCTCTCCTGTCAGGGGCGTGTGTTATTAATAGAGGTGAGAGCGATGTCATGTGACCTCCCAGAATCCCCCTCACCTCTCCTGTCAGGGGCGTGTGTTATTAATAGAGGTGAGAGCGATGTCATGTGACCTCCCAGAATCCCCCTCACCTCTCCTGTCAGGGGCGTGTGTTATTAATAGAGGTGAGTGATGTCATGTGACCTCCCAGAATCCCCCTCACCTCTCCTGTCAGGGGCGTGTGTTATTAATAGAGGTGAGTGATGTCATGTGACCTCCCAGAATCCTCCTCACCTCTCCTGTCAGGGGGCGTGTGTTATTAATAGAAATGAGAGCGATGTCATGTGACCTCCCAGAATCCTCCTCACCTCTCCTGTCAGGGGCGTGTGTTATTAATAGAGATGAGTGATGTCATGTGACCTCCCAGAATCCCCCTCACCTCTCCTGTCAGGGGCATGTGTTATTAATAGAGGTGAGAGCGATGTCATGTGACCTCCCAGAATCCCCCTCACCTCTCCTGTCAGGGGGCGTGTGTTATTAATAGAGGTGAGAGTGATGTCATGTGACCTCCCAGAATCCCCCTCACCTCTCCTGTCAGGGGCGTGTGTTATTAATAGAGGTGAGAGTGATGTCATGTGACCTCCCAGAATCCCCCTCACCTCTCCTGTCAGGGGCGTGTGTTATTAATAGAGATGAATGATGTCATGTGACCTCCCAGAATCCCCCTCACCTCTCCTGTCAGGGGGCGTGTTTTATTAATAGAGGTGAGAGCGATGTCATGTGACCTCCCAGAATCCCCCTCACCTCTCCTGTCAGAGGCGTGTGTTATTAATAGAGGTGAGAGCGATGTCATGTGACCTCCCAGAATCCCCCTCACCTCTCCTGTCAGGGGCGTGTGTTATTAATAGAGATGAGAGTGATGTCATGTGACCTCCCAGAATCCTCCTCACCTCTCCTGTCAGGGGCGTGTGTTATTAATAGAGGTGAGAGTGATGTCATGTGACCTCCCAGAATCCCCCTCACCTCTCCTGTCAGGGGCGTGTGTTATTAATAGAGGTGAGAGCGATGTCATGTGACCTCCCAGAATCCCCCTCACCTCTACTGTCAGAGGCGTGTGTTATTAATAGAGGTGAGAGCGATGTCATGTGACCTCCCAGAATCCCCCTCACCTCTCCTGTCAGGGGCGTGTGTTATTAATAGAGGTGAGAGCGATGTCATGTGACCTCCCAGAATCCTCCTCACCTCTCCTGTCAGGGGCGTGTGTTATTAATAGAGATGAGAGTGATGTCATGTGACCTCCCAGAATCCCCCTCACCTCTCCTGTCAGGGGCGTGTTTTATTAATAGAGATGAGAGTGATGTCATGTGACCTCCCAGAATCCCCCTCACCTCTCCTGTCAGGGGTGTGTTTTATTAATAGAGATGAGAGTGATGTCATGTGACCTCCCAGAATCCCCCTCACCTCTCCTGTCAGGGGCGTGTGTTATTAATAGAGATTAATTATGTCATGTGACCTCCCAGAATCCCCCTCACCTCTCCTGTCAGGGGCGTGTTTTATTAATAGAGATGAGAGTGATGTCATGTGACCTCCCAGAATCCCCCTCACCTCTCCTGTCAGGGGCATGTGTTATTAATAGAGGTGAGAGTGATGTCATGTGACCTCCCAGAATCCCCCTCACCTCTCCTGTCAGGGGTGTGTGTTATTAATAGAGGTGAGAGTGATGTCATGTGACCTCCCAGAATCCCCCTCACCTCTCCTGTCAGGGGGCGTGTGTTATTAATAGAGATGAGTGATGTCATGTGACCTCCCAGAATCCCCCTCACCTCTCCGGTCAGCAGGCAGATGAACTCCAGGGCGAGGCTCCAGATCTTCTCGGTCATGTGACCCCCGTCCTCCATCTTGGGGTGGGCGTGGTCTATGAAGTGGGGCGTGGTTTCCTTGTATCTGTATGAGGAAGAGAAGGAAGGGTTAGAGCCCCTCGGCATAGCTACAGGTCAGGAGGCCTCTGGGCAGCCAATGAGAGCGTTGCCATGGAAACAAGCATCCTATGAGTGTGCCAATCACCGCCCTGCTGTTGTCACCCCTCCCCCCAGCTCCAGAGCTCCACCAATCACAGCCCGACTTCCTCACCAGTGCTGCCGGCGCGCTCCTCTCCTCATCCTCCCCTGCGAGACGAACAAAGCTCTCCTCTGCTCGCTGTTTGTCCACCACCGGATGTTGTCAATAAAGCTTTTCCTGCATTTGCGTTCCAAAGTGAAGAATGCTTTCGCGTACTTCCGGTCACTGCTGTCTCATTGGGAGGAAGCGCTGGCTGAGGTGAAACGCAAAACCTAGAAGTGATTACGTCACCTAAGCACACTTCTGCTCTAGGCGCCACCTAACGGCAGGAAGCGCTTATTGCTGCCTCAATGGGAGGAAGCGCTGGCTAAGGTGAGACGCAAAACCCGAAAGTAAGTGACGTCACCTGGAACGCACTTCTGTCCCAGGCGCCACCTAACGGCAGGAAGCGCTCAATGCAGCTTAATTGGGAGGAAGCGCTGGCTGAGGTGGGACGCAAAACCCGGAAGTGAGGACGTCACCTGGAACGCTCCTACGTCCTAGGCTGCCTGCTATGGACAACCGCGGATCCTAAAGCAGAGAGCTATATAAGGACTCCGACCCCTGCCGCTTGGTGGAACGCAGAGTAGGCGTGTCCTTCCTAAGACGTAAAACACGCAACTTTGAATAACTATTAACACATAGGAAAAGGAGCAGCACCGAACTTTTGCTGAGCTTTGAATAACTTTATTAACACCGAGCAGGTGAGACAAGAAGCAGCAACTTTTGCGGGGTGTCAGACGTGTGGTTGCTTGCTGGTAATGACGTCACGCGCCCCTCTTCTGACGTCACGTGGTGGGCACTTTCTAAAGGAATCAGAGGTAGTTATGATTTTTTTAAAGGTCACTGTCTCCTCCCAAGATGGCAGACAGGAACAAAAGAAGGGGATCGTGTGTGGCCTGTCCTACGCGTTTCGCACTCGCGCTTCTTCAGTGGCCCCAATACATTATGCGCAGCCGTGATTCTCCATAGCAACAAGTGAATGCAGTAGATGGATAGGTTGGGAGGTGAGTAACCCTGGTAACGCACACAATATGGACGACGTGACTTCCGGACCGATGTCCAACGCGTTTCGCTCTCGGCTTCTTCAGTGGCACAGTACGTCCCATCATTATGCGCAGCCATGATTCTCCATAGCAACAAGTGAGTGCGGTAGATGGACGGGTCCGGAGATGAGTAACCCTGGTAACGCACACAATATGGACGACCAAGGTCCTACGCGTTTCGCTCTCGGCTTCTTCAGTGGCACAGTACGTCCCATCATTATGCGCAGCCATGACTCTCCATAGCAACAAGTGAGTGCGGTAGATGGACGGGTCCGGAGATGAGTAACCCTGGTAACGCACACAATATGGACTACGTGACTTCCGGACCGAGGTCCTACACGTTTCGCTCTCAGCTTCTTCAGTGGCCCAATACCGAAGCAGAGATGCTCCATCGTTACGAGCAGCCGCGAATCTCCATAGCAACAGGCGGTGCATTATTTTGCCATAAGCCGGGTAAATCGCATCTAACCCCTCCCCCACCCATCTCCTCCATACAGGCCCCAGCCGTCCTGCCCTCATTTCGGGAGCGTCCATCAAGGGATCCGCCTGTGCTCTATAGAGATTTGTTATCCAAGATGGAGGACTGGAGGCACGTGACTGAGAAGATACAGGACCTCACCCTGGAGATCTTCTTTCTACTGACCGGAGAGGTGAGGGGCATTCTGGGTAGGCATCGTATCTGTATTAAAACGGACCTGCATCCAACCCAAGGCTCTCACGTCCAACCCAAGGCCCTCACGTCCAACCCAAGGCCCTCACGTCCAACCCAAGGCACTCACGTCCAACCCAAGGCACTCACGTCCAACCCAAGGCACTCACGTCCAACCCAAGGCACTCACGTCCAACCCAAGGCTCTCACATCCAACCCAAGGCCGTCACGTCCAACTCAAGGCCGTCACGTCCAACCCAAGGCTCTCACGTCCAACCCAAGGCTCTCACGTCCAACTCAAGGCCCTCACGTCTAACCCAAGGCCCTCACGTCCAACCCAAGGCCCTCACGTCCAACTCAAGGCCCTCATATCTAACCCAAGGCTCTCACGTCCAACCCAAGGCCCTGATGTCCAACCCAAGGCCCTCACGTCCAACCCAAGGCTCTCACGTCCAACGCAAGGCCCTCACGTCTAACCCAAGGCTCTCACGTCCAACCCAAGGCTCTCACGTCCAACCCAAGGCACTCACGTCCAACCCAAGGCACTCACGTCCAACCCAAGGCACTCACGTCCAACCCAAGGCTCTCACATCCAACCCAAGGCCGCCATGTCCAACTCAAGGCCGTCACGTCCAACCCAAGGCTCTCACGTCCAACCCAAGGCTCTCACGTCCAACTCAAGGCCCTCACGTCTAACCCAAGGCCCTCACGTCTAACCCAAGGCCCTCACGTCCAACCCAAGGCCCTCACGTCCAACTCAAGGCCCTCACGTCTAACCCAAGGCCCTGATGTCCAACCCAAGGCCCTGATGTCCAACCCAAGGCCCTCACGTCCAACCCAAGGCCCTCACGTCCAACCCAAGGCTCTCACGTCCAACGCAAGGCCCTCACGTCTAACCCAAGGCCCTCACGTCTAACCCAAGGCCCTCACGTCTAACCCAAGGCTCTCACGTCCAACCCAAGGCTCTCACGTCCAACCCAACGCCCTCACGTCTAACCCAACGCCCTCACGTCTAACCCAACGCCCTCACGTCCAACCCAAGGCCCTCACGTCCAACCCAAGGCCCTCACGTCCAACCCAAGGCCCTCACGTCCAACCCAAGGCCCTCACGTCCAACCCAAGGCCCTCACGTCCAACCCAAGGCTCTCACGTCCAGCTCAAGCCCGTCACATCCAACTCAAGGCCCTCACGTCTAACCCAAGGCACTCACATCCAACCCAAGGTGTTCATGTCCAAACCAGGGCCATTACGTCCAACCCAAGGCCCTCACGTCCAACCCAAGATCCTCACGTCCAACCCAAGGCCCTCACGTCCAACCCAAGGCTCTCACGTCCAACTCAAGGCCCTCACGGCCAACCCAAGGCTCTCACGTCCAACCCAAGGCTCTCATGTCCAGCCCAAGGTGTTCATGTCCAACCCAGGACCATCACGTCCAACCCAAGATCCTCATGTCCAACCCAAGATCCTCATGTCCAACTCAAGGCCCTCACGTCCAAGCCAAGGCTCTCACGTCCAACCCAAGGTGTTCACGTCCAACCCAGGACCCTCACGTCCAACCCTAGATCCTCATGTCCAACCTAAGGCTCTCACGTCCAACCCCAGGCTCTCGCGTCCAACCTCAGACTCTCCAATCCAAGGCCCTCACGTCCAACCCAAGGCCCTCACGTACAAACCAACGTCCTCACATCCAACCCAAGGCTCTCACATCCAACCCAGGCCCTCAAGTCCAACCCCAGGCCCTCATGTCCAACCCCAGGCCCTCATGTCCAACCCCAGGCCCTCATGTCCAACCCTAGGCCCTCATGTCCAACCCCCAGGCTCTCGCATCCAACCTCAGACTCTCACTCCAACCCAAGGCCCCCTTGTCCAATCCAAGGTCCTCACGTCCAACCCAAGGCCCTCACGTCCAGCCCAAGGCCCTCACGTCCAGCCCAAGGCCCTCACGTCCAACCCAAGGCCCTCACGTCCAGCACGTCCAGCCCAAGGCCCTCACGTCCAACCCAAGGCCCTCACGTCCAACCCAAGGCCCTCACGTCCAGCCCAAGGCCCTCACGTCCAACCCAAGGCCCTCACGTCCAACCCAAGGCTCTCACTTCCAACCCAAGGCCCTCACGTCCAACCCAAGGCCCTCACGTCCAACTCAAGGCCGTCACGTCCAACTCAAGACCGTCACGTCCAACTCAAGGCCCTCACGTCTAACCCAAGGCACTCACATCCAACCCAAGGTGTTCATGTCCAAACCAGGACCATTACGTCCAACCCAAGGCCCTCATGTCCAACCCAAGGCCCTCACGTCCAACCCAAGGCTCTCACGTCCAACCCAAGGCTCTCACGTCCAACCCAAGGCTCTCACGTCCAACCCAAGGCTCTCACGTCCAACCCAAGGCCCTCACGTCCAGCACGTCCAGCCCAAGGCCCTCACGTCCAACCCAAGGCCCTCACGTCCAACCCAAGGCCCTCACGTCCAGCCCAAGGCCCTCACGTCCAACCCAAGGCCCTCACGTCCAACCCAAGGCTCTCACTTCCAACCCAAGGCCCTCACGTCCAACCCAAGGCCCTCACGTCCAACTCAAGGCCGTCACGTCCAACTCAAGACCGTCACGTCCAACTCAAGGCCCTCACGTCTAACCCAAGGCACTCACATCCAACCCAAGGTGTTCATGTCCAAACCAGGACCATTACGTCCAACCCAAGGCCCTCATGTCCAACCCAAGGCCCTCACGTCCAACCCAAGGCTCTCACGTCCAACCCAAGGCTCTCACGTCCAACCCAAGGCTCTCACGTCCAACCCAAGGCTCTCACGTCCAACCCAAGGCTCTCACGTCCAACCCAAGGCTCTCACGTCCAGCCCAAGGCTCTCACGTCCAACCCAAGGTGTTCATGTCCAACCCAGGACCATCAGGTCCAACCCAAGATCTTCATGATCAACCCAAGATCCTCATGTCCAACCCAAGATCCTCGTGTCCAACCCAAGATCCTCATGTCCAACCCAAGATCCTCATGTCCAACCCAAGATCCTCATGTCCAACCCAAGGCCCTCACGTCCAAGCCAAGGCTCTCACGTCCAACCCAAGGTGTTCACGTCCAACCCAGGACCCTCACGTCCAACCCAAGATCCTCATGTCCAACCTAAGGCTCTCACGTCCAACCCCAGGCTCTCGCGTCCAACCTCAGACTCTCCAATCCAAGGCCCTCACGTCCAACCCAAGGCCCTCACGTACAAACCAACGTCCTCACATCCAACCCAGGCCCTCATGTCCAACCCCAGGTCCTCATGTCCAACCCCAGGTCCTCATGTCCAACCCCAGGCCCTCATGTCCAACCCCAGGCCCTCACGTCCAACCCAAGGTGTTCATGTCCAACCCAGGACCCTCACGTCCAACTCCAACCTAAGGCCCTCATGTCCAACCCCAGGCTCTCGCGTCCAACCTCAGACTCTCACTCCAACCAGATCCTTATGTCCAACCCAAGGCCCCCATGTCCAACCTAAGGCCCTCATGTCCAACCCCCAGGCTCTCGCATCCAACCTCAGACTCTCACTCCAACCCAAGGCCCCCTTGTCCAATCCAAGGTCTTCATGTCCTACCAAAGGCTCTCACGTCCAACCCAAGGTCTTCAAGTCCAACCAAGGACCCTCATGTACAACCCAAGATCCTCATGTCCACATAAAGGTCCTCACGTGCAACTCAAGATCTTTATGTCCAACCCAAGGCCCTCATGTCCAACCTAAGGCCCTCATGTCCAACCTACGGCTCTCACGTCCAACCCCAGGCTCTCGCGTCTAACCTGAGACTCTCCAATCCAAGGCCCTCACGTCCAACCCAAGGCCCCTTATGTACAAACCAACGTCCTCACATCCAACCCAAGGCTCTTATATCCAACCCATGCTCTCAAGTCCAACCCCAGGCCCTCAAGTCCAACTCAAGGCCCCCACATGCAACCCAAGACCCTCACGTACAACCCAATGTCCTCATGGCCAACCCAAGGCCCTCACGTCCAACTTAAGGTCCTCATGTCCAACTCAAGGCCCTCACGTCCAACCCAAGGCACTCACGTCCAACCCAAGGCACTCACGTCCAACTCAAGGCTCTCACGTCCAACTCAAGGCTCTCACATCCAACTCAAGGCATTCACGTCCAACCCAAGGCACTCACGTCCAACCCAAGGCACTCACGTCCAACCCAAGGCATTCACACCCAACCCAAGGCACTCAGGTCCAACCCAAGGCACTCACGTCCAACCCAAGGCACTCACGTCCAACCCAAGGCACTCACGTCCAACCCAAGGCACTCACGTCCAACCCAAGGCTCTCACGTCCAACCCAAGGCTCTCACGTCCAACCCAAGGCACTCACGTCCAATCCAAGGCACTCACGTCCAACCCAAGGCACTCACCTATAATCCGTGACCTTCACCTATAATCCAAGGCCCTCACGTCCAACCCAAGAGCCTTATGTTCAAACCAACATCTTTACATCCAACCCAAGGTCCTCATGTCCAACCCCAGGGTCTCACGTCCAACTCCAGGCTCTCACGTCCAACTCCAGGCTCTCTCATCCAACCCCAGGCTTTCACGTCCAACCCCAGGCTTTCTCGTCCAACCCCAGGCTCTCACGTCCAACCCCAGGCTCTCACGTCCGACCCCAGGCTCTCACGTCCGACCCCAGGCTCTCACGTCCGACCCCAGGCTCTCACGTCCGACCCCAGGCTCTCACGTCCGACCCCAGGCTCTCACGTCCAACCCCAGGCTCTCACGTCCAACCCCAGGCTCTCACGTCCAACCCCAGGCTCTCACGTCCAACCCCAGGGTTTCACGTCCAAACCCAGATTCTCACATTGTGAGGGCTTCTCACGTCCAACCCAAGACCCTCACGTTCAACCCAAGTCTCTCATGTCCAAACTCAGGTTCTCATGTCCAAACTCAGGTTCTCATGTCCAAACTCAGGTTCTCATGTCTAAACTCAGGTTCTCACATCCAACCCAAGTCTCTCACGTCCAACCCAAATCTCTCACGTCCAACCCAAGGCCCTCATGTCCAACCCAAGGCTCTCATGTCCAACCCAAGACCCTCATGTCCAACCCAATGCCCTCACGTCCGACCCAAGGCTCTCACATCCAACTCTAGGCTCTCACATCAAACCCAAGTCTCTCACGTCCAATCCAAGCCCCTCACATTCAACCCAAGTCTCTCATGTCCAAACTCAGGTTCTCACATTCAACCCAAGGCCCTCACATCCAACCCAGGGCCCTCCCGTCCAACCCAGGGCCCTCCCGTCCGACCCAAGGCTCTCACGTCCGACCCAAGGCTTCCACATCCAACCCAAGTCTCTCACGTCCAACCCAAGGCCCTCACATGCAACCCAGGGCCCTCACGCCCAACCCAAGGCCTTCACGTCCAACCCAAGGCCTTCACGTCCAACCCAAGGCTCTCATGTCCAACCCCAGGCTCTCACGTCCAACCCCAGGCTCTCACGTCCAACCCCAGGCTCTCACAACCCAGGTCCCTCACGCCCAACTGAGGGCCCTTACGCTCAACCCGAGGCCCTAATGCCCAACCCAAGGCCCTCACATCCAACTCTATGCTCTCACATACATGATTTATTAAGCTATGGCCTCTGTGAGGGGTAACTGTGGTGTCTTGGGTTAGGCTGAAGTGCACTTTAAAAGAGGTAAGAAAGATCAGGGTCCCTGTGACATCGTTGTATTTTGTTCCACACAGAGATGTACTGTGGTGAAGATGGCGGCTGTGGAGGCCCTTTTTCAAGGGATGTACCCGCCAATGTGCAGAAGCGACAACGTCCTCGTTTCAATACCACCCTCGCCCACCCCAATACCAGAAAGTACCCTGCAGAAGATTCTGGAAGCCACCAGCAAGATTACCGAGCTGTTAACCGAAGAGGTGAGTGGTGCTGAAGATTCTTAGAAGATTACTGAAGGGGCGTGTCTGGAGGGCAATTATGTCATTGCGGGGCCCGTCACTGTTTATCTTTCCTACACAGGAGCCGGAGTATCTAGAGGATGCGGTGGAGGAGGAAGAGGAGGAGCCGAACTCCCCCCTATCTCCCTGTAAGTGGAGCTAGCACCTTAACCCTTTCAGTTCCAGCCTACCTAGAGCTTATGTCACCCTCTGTTGCCAGGTCGTTTTTAACCATTTTGCCCTATATATGTTTAACTGTGCCTTTTGCAGTTATTTCCAGGGATATCCAGAAAAAATATACCGTATTTGCCGATGTATAAGACGACTGGGCGTATAAGACGACCCACCAACATTTCCACTCAAAATATAGAGTTTGTTATATACTCGCCGTATAAGACTCCTCCCTCTTCCGCACACCGAATAAAACGTAAAAGAACATCAGATTACACTGCAGCCGCCTCCCTGCTCGCCTTTAGTTGGGGACGTGCCTGTGCTGGCTATTCAGAATGCGTCCCAGCTAAAGGCATAGTAGGGATGCAGCTGCAGGGTCATGTGGTGTTGGCTCTGGGAATAGGGCCAATAGGGAGGGTTTTACAGTGGTGCATCCCAAATTGGAATGCCCCAGTGGGTTTGCTCCCTACTCCAGGGGCATGCCAAATTGGGTTTCCTCTACTGTGTGAAACCCCCCAACTGGCCCTTTTCCCAGAGCCCAAACCACATTACCCTGCAGCCACATCCCTACTCTGCCTTTAGATTGGACGCATTCTGAATAGCCAGCACAGGCCCCAACTAAAGGCGATGTGGCCGCAGTGTAATGTGGTGTGGAGTCTGGGAAAAAGGCCAAACGGGGGATTCAGACAGGGGGGCATCCCATTTTGCTGCCCCTGATGCAGGGAACAAAACCCAGTGGGGCATCCCAAGTTGGGGTGCCCCCTGTGTAAACTCCCCCAAGTTGGGGTGCCCCCTGTGTAAACTCCCCCAGTTTGGGGTGCCCCTGTGTAAACTTCCCCAATGACCCCGTTTCCCAGAGTCCTCACCACATTACACTGCGGCCACATCCCTGCTCGCCTATAGCTGGGGACATGCCCGGGTTGTTTAGAATGTGTCTCATCTAATGGCATAGTGTGTAATGTGTGGGCTCTGGGAAAGGGGCCAGTTGGGGCTTTTACACTGGGGGATGCCCCATAGAAACTTTTTTTTTTTTAATAAATCTTAAATAAATCACACCTCAGATCAGATGCTGAAGAGTCCCCTTCAAAGTGGAGAGCAGCGAGGGCGATGTCAGGAGCCAGCCCCCTGCCTGCCCACACAGTGCCTGAGAGCTCGGCGCTCACCCTGCTGGCCTGCTCAGTCTCTCCCTGCCCTGTTCAACTAGTGCTGCCTGAGCAAGAGCATCGCTCTGCAGGAGGAGGACGATAGTGCTGCCTGAGCAAGAGCATCGCTCTGCAGGAGGAGGACGATAGTGCTGCCTGAGCAAGAGCATCGCTCTGCAGGAGGAGGACGATAGTGCTGCCTGAGCAAGAGCATCGCTCTGCAGGAGGAGGACGATAGTGCTGCCTGAGCAAGAGCATCGCTCTGCAGGAGGAGGACGATAGTGCTGCCTGAGCAAGAGCATCGCTCTGCAGGAGGAGGACGATAGTGCTGCCTGAGCAAGAGCATCGCTCTGCAGGAGGAGGACGATAGTGCTGCCTGAGCAAGAGCATCGCTCTGCAGGAGGAGGACGATAGTGCTGCCTGAGCAAGAGCATCGCTCTGCAGGAGGAGGACGATAGTGCTGCCTGAGCAAGAGCATCGCTCTGCAGGAGGAGGACGACAGTGCTGCCTGAGCAAGAGCATCGCTCTGCAGGAGGAGGACGATAGTGCTGCCTGAGCAAGAGCATCGCTCTGCAGGAGGAGGACGACAGTGCTGCCTGAGCAAGAGCATCGCTCTGCAGGAGGAGGACGATAGTGCTGCCCAGCTTGGTGAACGTAAGTACATTTATATGTATGTGACCCAGGTGCACCCGGCGTAATGACGACCCCCCCACTTGGAGGCATGTTTTACAGGGGGAAAAAGTCGTCTTATACGCCAGCAAATACGGTATATTGTTTATTTCAACAGAGTTGGGGCTTTAACGTGCAATGTATTGTTTATGTGCTTTCTCAATATTTTTGAGTGAAATATGTAAGAAAACTGTATTGCCTCCCAATCGCAACTGTACCACCTATATATGGGTGTGACTGTACAACACACGCAAAAATCCCGCACCATCTGACCTGCCCCCTGCCCCGCTACCAGATCACTCCCGCGACCAGGAGGAGCCTTTTATACCTTGGGGAGAGCGAGACTTCAACTGACCCGTCTGCAGTGTGAGCTAGATGGCAGAACTGCGCGCCGCTGGCTAAGGTTGTCGAGCTCTGCATGTCAAAGCGCTTCGTATTGCCGTTCTAATATGGAAAATAAAAAAGGTCATTGATAAGCATGCGAACCGCTGCATGCTTATCAGTGACCTACTCACCTTACCTGGCCGCCAGCTCCCGAATATCCCTCTCCCACGCCGACATCTTGCTGCACCCAGGAGGTGTATTTATCCCATAATCCTTCCCACAGGGTCAGACACAAGGGCCTTGGGTTGGACACGAGGGCCTTGGGTTGGACACGAGGGCCTTGGATTGGACACGAGGGCCTTGGGTTGGACACGAGGGCCTTGGGTTGGACACGAGGGCCTTGGGTTGGACACAAGGACCTCGGGTTGGACATGAGGGCCCTAGGTTGGACACGAGGGCCTTGGGTTGGACATGAGGACATTGGGCTGGGCACGAGGGCCTTGGGCTGGACACAAGGGCCTTGGGTTGGACGTGAGGTTGGACGCGAGGGCCTTTGGTTGGATGTGAGGGCCTTGGGTTGGATGTGAGGACCTTGGGTTGGATGTGAGGGCCTTGGGTTGGATGTGAGGGCCTTGGGTTGGATGTGAGGGCCTTGGTTTGGACTCGAGGGCCTTGGGTTTGATGCAAGGGCCTTGGGTTCGATGGGAGGGCCTTGAGTTGGATGGGAGGGTCTTAGGTTGGATGGGAGGGCCGTGGGTTATATATGAGGGCCTTGGTTTGGACGCGAGGGCCTTGGGTTGGATGTGAGGGCCTTGGGTTGGATGTGAGGGCCTTGGTTTGGACGCGAGGGCCTTGGGTTTGATGCGAGGGCCTTGGGTTTGACGGGAGGGCCTTGAGTTGGATGGGAGGGTCTTAGGTTGGATGGGAGGGTCTTAGGTTGGATGGGAGGGCCTTGGGTTGAACATAAAGGCCTTAGGTTGGACACGACACAACGATCAGTCACAGGAGCGCTGCCATGCCCTCCCCGTTTATTGCAATGGATTGGCTGTGCCGGGGGCCTATATTGTAGTAAATGGGGGCCTTGCTTGGGATAGACGCAAGTGTCTTTGGTTAAATGCAAGGGCCTTGGGTTGGATTTTAGGGCCTTGGATTGGGTGTGAGGGCCCTGGGTTGGACATGAGTGCCTTGGGTTGAATTTGAGTGCCTTGGGTTGGACAGGAGGCCCATGGGTTGGATGCAAGTGCCATGGGTTGTATGCAAGTGCCATGGGTTGGATGCAAGTGCCATGGGTTGGATGCCAGTGCCTTGGTTTGGATGCAGGTGTCTTGGTTTGGATGCAAGTGCCTTGGTTTGGATGCAAGTGCCCAATCCGGACCCTCACCCTGAATAAGAGCCTATCTTGTATGTTTCCCCCCTGTACATAGATTGCCACATTAATCCGGACCCTCACCCTGAATAAGAGCCTGTCTTGTATGCCCCCCCCCCCCCGGTACATACAGATTGCCCACATCAATCCGGACCTTCACCCTGAATAAGAGCCTATCTTGTATGGTTCCCCCCTGTACATACAGATTGCCCATGTTAAAAATCATCCTAACTGCACCTAGAGCATTTTCTGAGCTTTTAAACATCCAAGATGGCGGCCCATGGAGTTTCAGGCTGCCCGCAGACAGGAAGTGTCTTCTGACTGTGCTGCTCTGCATTCTTCGATTGCTGTCCTTTTCCTGACCCCAGCTCTGCTCTGTCTGTGCAATGCACAGCTATAACCCCGCCCCCTGCAGTTGCCCCCCCTCCTCTGCTCAGTATGTGATGCTTCTGAGTCAAGATGGCGGTGCCCGTATCCTGAACAGAGTTGCAGCCCAGAGGGGTAAAGAATAATAAGTAGGCGACTTTAAATTTTAATGTAAGGAATTGTTTATTTAAATGATGCTGAAGGTCCGCTTTAACCTTTTCTTCTACTTCTTTTCTAGCTGAAACATTCACAATTTTTATACCTACAAGATCCCCCAGATTAAAGCCGTTGTCGCGTCCAGAACCGAGTGATGTTGCTGCCGAAACTCTAGAAGAAAACCCATCTCCGACGAAACGCGATCCAGCAGTTTCCATTGCTGGTCCATCCTCTGATTCTTCGCCTCCGGAGGCACAGCCACGCCCCCGCACTCGCCCCCGTAAACGCCATCCTAGAAAGCATATCTGTCCGGAGTGCGGGAAACCTTTCAGCAAGAAGAAACGTCTTAAATCCCACCAGCGGCGTCACGCGCGGGCAAAATCCAGAAAAACGACGACCGGTGAGAAGCCTAAGAAAGACGCAAACACTTGTTCCGCGTGCGGGAAACGCTTCGCCAGAAAGTCGCACCTTACCGAACATAAAGCCCGTCACCCGGGGAAGAAGCCCTATTCCTGCTGCGAATGCGGGAGCGTTCTCCGCTCCAGATGCGATCTCCTGAAACACAAGAAGGGGCATAGCGGGGAGAAGCCGTACACCTGCTCCGAGTGCGGCAAACGCTTGTTCCATAAACCGATCTTCGAGACGCACCGGAGAACGGCACACACGGGAGAGAAGCCGCACAAGTGCTCCGCGTGCGGGAAAGCCTTTTCCGGAAAATACTATTTGCGCGCACACGAGAGGGTTCATAGCGGCTCCTCGCCGTTTTCGTGTTCCGGGTGCGAGAAGAGTTTTTCTCAGAAATCGGATCTCGACAAGCACAGAAGGATCCACACGGGCGAGAAGCCGTTTGCTTGTTCTAATTGCGGAAAATCCTTTCCCAACAAGTCGAACCTCCTCCGCCACGAGCGACTTCACGCGGGGGAGAAGCCATACACTTGTTCCGTCTGTGCCAGGAGCTTTTCTAGGAAATCCGCGCGCGACGCGCACAAGAGGGTACATACGGGAGAGAAGCCGTACTCCTGTTCCACGTGCGAGAAGCGCTTCGCCAACAAGCAGAACCTGGTCACGCACGAGAAGGTTCACGTGGGGGAGAAGCCGTTTACTTGTTCCGTCTGCGGAAAATCCTTCGCTAGGAAATTTAACCTAGATGAGCACCGGTCTGTTCACACCAAGGAGAAGAAGTATCCCTGTTCCAAATGCGGGAAAGCCTTGGCCACTAAATCGGGGCTGAGCGCTCACGAGAAGCGCCACACCGAGGAAAACGCCTGATCATTTTGTATTTGAAATCTGCTCGCACGGAGAGATAACTCTGATACTGAAGCTTTAAAGTGGACCAACACCCAGGATTTTGACTATCCTGGGTTTTGGTCCACTTCAGGGGGTTGCCCCGCTGTGTAAAACCCCCCAGAAACCCCCCAAAACTCACCTCACCACGCTCCCACGTAGCCACGGACAAGCGGGTGACAGCTGCGGACAAGACAGCGTGTCCGCCGCCGCCTCCCGCGCGCCCCTTTCACAGTGCGCGCGCCCGCCGATCAGGTGAGTTTTTTGGGACTTTTGGGGGGGGTCCCTCACCGCGGGACATCCCGATCTCGGATGTCCCGCGGTGAGGGAGGTGATCGGCCCGGGAATCTTATAGATTCCCGGGCCGATCACCCCTGGGTGTTGGTCCACTTTAATTCTGAAGCACAGTTTAATCCATTATCATAGACTATTGTGTCAAATCAGATCCACATGAGAAAACGCACTGCTATTTTAGGAGACAAAACCACCATTCAATTTTATTGTCTACCTTGGAGCTGATTCAACACCAGGTGAAAATTCACATCTGGTTGTTGAATCAGTAGACACAGTAGACAATGAAAGTGAATGGCAGTTTTCTCCCTTAAAAAAAGGGGTGAGATTTCTTACCAGGCTCCCTAGGGTTCATAACTGCTCTGTGCCTTTTCGTGTTCGGGGTGTAAGAACAGTTTTTCTCAGAAATCGGATCTCGCCAAGCACAAAAGGATCCACACTGGCGAGAAGCCGTTTCCTTGTTCTAATTGCGGAAAATCTTTTCCCAACAAGTCAAACCTCCTCCTCCCCCACGAGCGACTTCACGCAGAAGAGAAGCCGTACATGTGTTCCGTCTGCGGCAGGAGCTTTTCTAGGAAATCCGCTCGCGACGTGCACGAGAGAGTCCATACGGGAGAGAAGCAATATTCCTGTTCCACGTGCGAGAAACGCTTCGCCAACAAACAGAACCTGGTCACGCACAAGAAGGTTCACGCGGGGGAGAAGCCGTTTACGTGTTCTGTCTGCAGAAAATCCTTCGGGAATTTAACCTAGACTAGCACCGGTCTGTTCACACCAAGGAGAAGAAGTATCCCTGTTCCAAATGCGGGAAAGCCTTGGCCACCAAATCGGGGCTGAGCGCTCATGAGAATCGTCACGCCGAGGAAAACGCCTGATCATTTTGGATCTGGAATCTGCTCGCGTTGAGAGTTAACTCCCACGTCACGCGTGGCCTTAAGCTTTAATGCTGAAGCACAGTTTAATCCATTATCATAGACTATGGACTTAAATCAGATCCACGTGAGAAAACACGCTGCTATTTTAGGAGAGAAAACTGCCATTTGTTTTTATTGTCTGCCATGGGGCTGATTCAACACCAGGTGAAAATTCACATCCGTTTGTTGAATCAGCCCCAAGGTAAGTGAATGGCCGTTTTTCTCTCTTACAAAAGGGTTGAAATTTCATACCAGGCTCCCTATGAATGTGGAATCTTTCCCCCTTGGGACGAAGATATTGTACTCAACTGGGTGCCTTGTTTAAGAAGCATCAGCGCCACTTTTTGTTGGCCCCGGGGCATGATTCATTTTTTGTCTTATTTAACGTGGACCAAAACCCACGGCGATCGGCCCGGGAATCTACCTGCCCACATGCATCCAAAATCGGGTTGCCTTGCTGTGTGATACCCCCCAGGTCGGCCCATACACTTACTTTGTTTCCCGGTCCAACGGCGCATGTGCGAGTCGCGGTCGTATCCCCGCTATACTCTCCTGACAACCTTGATTTGTTCCTGACTACGCTCCTGCTCTCCTGACGACCTTTGCCTGTTTCTGACTGTGCTCCTGCTCTCCTGTACGCTCCTGCTCTCCTGACGACCTCGGCTTGTTCCTGACTACGCTCCTGCTCTCCTGACGACCTCGGCTTGTTCCTGACTACACTCCTGCTCTCCTGATGGCCTCGGCTTGTTCCTGACTACGCTCCTGCTCTCCTGATGACCTTTGCCTGTTCCTGACTATGCTCCTGCTCTCCTGACGGCCTCGGCTTGTTCCTGACTTTGCTCCTGCTCTCCTGATGGCCTCGGCTTGTTCCTGACGACGCTCCTGCTCTCCTGATGACCTCAGCTTGTTCCTGACTACGCTCCTGCTCTCCTGATGACCTTTGCTTGTTCCAGACTACGCTCCTGCTCTTCTGACGACCACGGCTTGTTCCTGGTGACGCTCCTGCTCTCCTGACGACCTCGGCCTGTTTACGACTCCGATCCTGTTTTGCCTGCCACAACTTCAGCTTGTTTCATGCTTCCAGTCCAGCTCTGGTCTGTATTCTACCCAGAACTTGGCAAAACCCACTCCTAGGTTGCCTGACCTGGGGCCTTCCTGCAGCCCAGTCTATCCTCACCTTTAGAGGCTCTAGTGAAAACCAGGTTGGTCCTTAGATTCCAGGCTTCCGGGTAGAGAGGTGAGCCGGTTTTTAGTCTCCGCAATTAGGGTTCACACCCGGTAGCCTGACAGTGTTGCATCAGGCCCAGTAGTTGAACTCCCAGGGGGTGTTCGGACTGTCCAAGTGAGGGTTGCCAGGCACCAATCTGGGGATACGGTCCATCTTCTCAGGGGTCACCTGTACATGTAAGGAGAGATCCCAGGTTCCAGCAGGCTGCCTTATGCGCCCAGTGTTAGCCCTGGCCAACAACACATTAAGGTAGTTATATCTGTTGTATCTCCATAATACTAATAATATTTCCATATACTGCACTTTTTGCATTAAAATATATATTTGACTTGAGCTGACTTTTTGCCTTAAACCAGACCTTCACCATGATTTAATGAAAAGCCCAAACCCTTAAAAAACTGTTCCAATCCTATTCCATCTAACAATAATATATTTTACGTTTTTAGTCACTTATTATTCTTTCCCCCACTGGGCTGCAACTCTGTTCAGGACTCTAGGATACGGGCGCCGCCATCTTGACTCAGAAGCATCACATACTGAGGAGAGGAGAGCAGGATAAAGTGCAGGGGGCGGGGTTGTTGCTGTGCTTTGCTCAGACAGAGCAGAGCTTGGGTCAGGGAAAGAACAGCAATCCCAGAATTAAGTGCGACACAGTAAGAGGACACTTCCTGTTTGCAGGCTGTCTGATGCTCCATGAGCCACCATCTTGGATGTTTAAAGGCTCATAACATGCAGTAGATGCAGGTAGAATGATTTTTAATGTGGACAATCTGTATGTACAGGGTGTGGGGAAAACATAAGATAGACTCTTATTCAGGGTGAAGGTCCGCTTTAATGCACATGTGCAGATTGATGTTCTTAGTTAACCCACGGCGAGACAATTCAGCTTTTTTCAGAGTCAAACATCTTGACAATCGTACAAATTGAGAGCTTTTCTCAGGAGAGAAATGTTTAATATATAAATATATATTTTTATTATTCGCAAGTTGCACTTTTTCCTCCCTCTACAGGCTGTGAAATCCACGTGTCCGTTCCATAGAGAAAGATGAGAGATTAGATTGTTGTGTTTTCCCGAGCTCCAGAATTGTGAGCAGCCCCGGCTCCTGTTGTTGTGTCGTATGCGGGTGACGTCTCCTATTACTGATTACAATGAGGTGGGCGAGAAATAACCGTCAGATCCTGGGGATTCGCCTTTCAGGTGACGTTATTTTTTAATTGGGGCGAGAGGTGTTTCGCTGTTAGGATATTATATATATGTATATGTCGCCTGCTCTGTAATAAAATCCAATCTTTATATTTTCATTGGCTGTGTGATTATTTTAGTGTCTCCTAGTAGATGTGTATTAAAATTAAAAATTAAATAAAAATTATTTTTATTATTTTTTATTATTGTTATTTATTATTTTATTAGTATTTAAAATAAAAAATTAAATAAAAAATATTTTTATTATTTTTTATTATTTTATCAGTATTTAAAATAAAAAAATAAATAAAAAGTATTTTTATTATTTTATTATTTATTATTTTATTAGTATTTAAAATAAAAAATAAAAATATTTTTTATTATTTTTTATTATTATTTTATTGTTTTTATTATTTTATTAGTATTTAAAATAAAACATTTAATAAAAATTATTTTTATTATTTTTTATTATTATTATTTTATTATTATTATTTTTAAAAACGGAGGATACTTTTCGGAAATCCAATCCTCAACCCTAAGACCCAGAATCTAAGGGACTTCCCCTTAAACCGAACCAACAGTCTGACTTAGTTGGAAAAGAAGGGTAGCCTTGTAAAGCGCCGCCATCTTCTACTCTTTTATACTGTATTTTCACGGACCCTGTTCTCGCGACACCATTGCCCGCCCCGCGCGTCACCTCCGCTTCCGGGTGGCACTTCGCCATCCATTGTGGGGGGGGTTGATCGGGACGGAAGACGGATGCCACAGATGACGTCAGCAGTTGGCGCCCGCGCGCGCGCGCGCTGCTCTGGGCGCAATTTTTCCATTCAGCTGGAGACCTCTACACTATAAATAGCTTCCTTCACTGCTCCTGGATACCGCAGCCTCTTGAGAAAGGTCGCTTCAGAGCGAAACGTTGAGGTTTAATATCACCCTGCGGTCAGCTTGTAAGCCTAAACCTTTGTAAACTTTGCTATGCCATTGATTTTCATGTTAAGGACATACTGCAATGAATTGCTGCTCTTGACTGATTATTCTTAAGCACCTGCCTTATACTTATTGATTAGTATGATCTCTTGTACGTGCTGCATATACCCCTTTGTTTGGGTTGATATTGTATGTTCATAGAACCCTGGTTTTCACTGTAAATAGATTATGAATTTCATTTCACTGTACAATTTACTTATGGGCATTAAAACATGAACTTTATTGCAAAGCTCTTTTGGTGTTCGTTCTTCCCATTCTTTTATGTAAAGAAAGGTAGCGGCCATTTTGGAGCTTCCTCTTCCCAACTGACATAACTAAAATGCACAGTAACAGGAAGCCCAGCACGACTTCCTGTTTGCAGGTGGCCTGCAAGCCCATGAGCAGCCATCTTGTTTTTAAAATTTGTCCCAGTAGGCGTTAAAAAAAGAATCCTGTTGTTAAAAAATAAAGCATCATAATCAGTTCAAATGAATCCAAATGAATGCTCCTTTAACTGGTGTTTTCAGAGGTCGACCAATATTGTTTAGCCAATTGTGGCAAATTTGCATGCACTAGCTGTCACACTTTCAAGGTGCCAAATTTTGAAGTACACATCCACCTCGTGCCCACCACCTGCTATAGGTCGTCTTACTACGTGGTAGTGTGATAGTGCGCCTCAGATTGAGCCCTTCATGGCTCTCTTAGCTGTGCTCATTCAGGATATGGTGTCCTCCCCGTTCAGCATGGGTCACATTGGATGTTTTATATATGTCCCAAAGCAGGTTTGGCATGCAAATAAAATCAATAGGGAAAACTTCTAGCGTGATATCGCTTTAATAATATGTACTTTAAAAGTATTTAAAATGTGCACTCACTTTTAAAAAACAATTGGAACAGCAGTACGAATGGCAGGTGAAACTCACCGTACTTGTGCTGCACTTCGGCCGATATCGCTTAGGAAACGCTTAGGAGGGGTGATCACTGCCAATAACGGTCCTTGTACTGCATGCCCGATATTCCGCCCAACCGCCGTCTGAACGGATTCTAACTGCTCTAAAGAGGTTGCGTTGCGATGTTCACGGGAGATCCACTATATTGAATGGTTACAGGAAGACTCTATAACTCTTCTATCGGGCGAAGTGCAGCACAAGTACGGTGAGAGTTTCACCTGCCATTTATACTGCTGTTCCAATTGCACTACTGTAAAGGAATTTATAAGTTTGACCAAATCCACTAAAAACTATATCTGATCTGATCTAGTTTCAATTCAATTGGATTATATAGATATATAGTTTAGGTCAGCCCCTTGCGAGCCAGTGCCTATATATAGTTTGCCTCATATCATCTTACATACAGACCAGCAAGGAGAGATGAACAGTTGTCCCTATCAATCAATGTATGATGTAATGTGTGCATTTGGTTAAACTATGCTGATTGGTTGTTCACTTGTGATATGCATTTCTCTATATATGAACTATAACACAGTTACATGTATAGGATGATATGATATGCTGATGTACGTAATTTAAGACTCGTTCTGTGATTGGTTAGAATAGAACATTTCCTTGTAAGTCTTCTCTGTAAAGCTATAAAATAAAGCTGGGGGCACACCCCACACACGCGCCCAAGAAGGACATCATGGCCGTGAATAAGTAAGAAAGCATATGTGTGTGTCTCTGTGTGTCTCTCTTTAAATATGACATCATTAAGATGGATAATTTCCCCGACACTACCATTACCACGTTGTAAGAGTACCTATAGCAGGTGGTGGGCACGAGGTGGATGTGTATTTCAAAATTGGGCACCTTGAAAGTGTGACAGCTAGTGCATGCAAATTTGGGACAATTGGCTAAACAATATTGGTCGACCTCTGAAAACACCAGTTAAAGGAGCATTAATTTGGATTCATTTGAACTGATTATGATGCTTACAATATTTTAACAATAGGATTCTGCTGTAAGAAAACATTTTTAAAATGTTTTTCTAAAGCTGATTCACTGTGTATTTCACACCTGGTTTGCTCTGTGATTCATATGTCAACTTTTACTGTTTATTGAACCTATTGCGGTTAATTAGGTTAATTTCACGTTGAGCAGACAGTATTAACCAACACTTTAGTAGACATTGCAAGATAACTAGCGTGGTTTTATTTCCCAACTTTTAAATCTGTGCTCATGAACAAACTTACAACTCCAGGTTGATTTTAGTTGTACAACAATAAAATGTTCGAAGGATGGTTAATAGTAAATACATCGAAGTCGTGTCTTCCTTTCCTATCGCACGCACAGATTGTAACGAATATTAGCCTGTCCGCTCACCTCTACTGCACATTGGTGGATTTTAGTAAGCCACAGACTGCAGCTCGGTGCAGAGGCCATGGCAATAGAGGTTAGAGAGGAAGACATACCAAGATAGAGTAAATAGAACAAGGAACTGGAAAGGGGAAGGGGCGGGGATTCCCCGTGCTCTGCCACCACGTTAATTTCAGTTAGTTCAGTGCCCCTGAGAGGGCGGTGGGACAGGCATAATGTCTCCAGGGCTCCCATATCAACAAGAATCTACTGTGCGAGTCAGTCAAAACACTGCTCAATCTTTCATTCATCCTCTCCGACACTTCTACCAAGGAGGTGAACTCCACGCGATCGTTTGCTTGGCCGCCAGGAGTAGATAGACAAACAGCCTATTTTGCTTCCTTGTAAGCTCAGGGCTCCTAAGGTGGAGAAGGGCCACCCACGGATCTTTCTTGATTTTTACTTGGAATATTGCATTGGCCATCTTATAAACCTTGATTCCAGAAGCGGGCCAGCATGGGGCAAGTCCACCAGGTGTGCATGAAGTCCCCTTCAGTGTTGCAGCCCCTAAAGCACGTACTGGCCTGCCCTTGATGCATCTTACTCAGTCGGCTCGGTACAAGGTACCAACGGAACAGCATCTTGTATTGTAGTCTTGTAGTCAGTACATTAATAGAGCATTTTGAGGCCGTTGCCCATATTTCCGGCCATCCCTTTTCTGATTGGCAGGGACCCAGGTCTTTCTCCCAGTTTTCCACATAGCCATGGGTACTCGAACCACAGTCATTCAACGCAGAGTACAGCACGGAGATCGCTCTACTGGATATTTCCTCGAAAGGAATCCATTTGCGAAATGAGGAACTCAGCTTAGTTAGAGGTAGCACCCAGTGCCTTAATTGAATGTATCGAAAATAAACTTTTAAATCGTCAAAGGACCTAAATCCTTCGTTCGAGAGAAGATGCAGTATCCTAGTCACTCAGCGGTCTTGCCACCAGTTGAAGGCTAATTTATTCTGTATGCCCGGCGGAAAGTTTGGGTTGTCCCATACGTTTAACAAGGGAGTATGGGGGGACATAAGGGAGGCCGAGTATTTGACTGAGTCCCATACAGAGAGCGAATGTCGCATTAAGGGGCAGAGCGTTTTAGGCCTAAGTGCTGGGGCGGTCCAGAGTAGACTGTCAATAGGGGTTGGTGAGCAATTGGGAAGTTCAAGAAATGTCCACAACGGGGGCTTAAGGTGGGAGTGCATAGGGATTAGTTGGGCGATTTGGGCTGCCTTGTAATATTTTGGAATATTGGGCACTCCGAGCCCCCCCTGCGATTTATGGGAGAACATGGTATGTTTGGATACCTGGTAAATGATTTTTAATGTGTAGCAATCTAAATTCCCCCCGGAGAAGGATACATATGAGGACTGTTTGTTGTGTTGGTCTCATTTAATTCACTTTTGACTGTTCCGCTTTAAGTGTCACGATAGGACACCTGGTCCCTGCTCGGTTGCGCCCCTTGGGTGTCTTCGTTTGGCCTGTGCGTGCCTGAGGACGTGTGTGGTCACATAGGTGACCAGTACGCTGGTCTGCGCATGCCTGGACGCCCCCTGACCCTCTGCACATGCTCAGCAGGCACTTCCTCGGCTTTTAAGGGGGGCCTGAGGGAAGTTGCCTTCAGATCTTTATTGAGTTACGCTTTCCTCTGTTCCTGTGTGACTTCCTGGTTTGACTTTTGGCTCTGACTTTGGATTGCGACCACGCTCTGGCTCGGACCACCTGGCCTTGGATATGACCTCTCTTTGGCTCTCGACATTTAGCTTGGATGACTACCTGTTTTGGCTCTCTGAACTTAGGCTCTGGATTACTCTGGCTCTGGACTCTCTGGCTTCCTTGCATCAGATTTTCCTAAAACCCAGACTGGACTTTTCCCATATTTGGTCTCAAAGTCAACAGTAGTGGGACCCCGGCCCTCCTTGCGAAAGGCTCTGTCGAAAACCAGATCTGTCAGCAGATTCCACATACTGAAACCAGTGCGTGGTGTAGCACTCTAGCAGTTACTACCCGCTGGCTCCCCTCAGTTACAGTCAGCTTTAATTCCCTATTGCCTTCCAGATCTCCCCCACTTCCTGCCTAGTGTTCCTGATTCTGCACACTTGACGCTCCGGCCCTCCCCTCTGTTGAGTTTCCCCAGTCTCCACTCTCTGGCGGTATTGCTGGAAGTTGTCTGTATCTACATCGGCCTATTCGGCAAAAAGGTACATGACAGCAAGCCCAGATCATCCCCAGTGAGTCAAGGGTCTGAGCAGACAGCAGTGGTCTGGCTGATGGAGAGGCAGATGAGAAGACAGAAGCCGAGGTCAGGGATCACAGGCAGAGGGGCATGTGAAAGGAAGTACATCTGAATGATAGCCAGGGAGACTAAATGGATTTTGATGTAGATACCCGTATACCCAAGGGCCTTAATCATAGGTGGGACGTAGATTTGAGTATGGGGTAGTTATTACAATATATATTTATATATATATATATATATAGAGATTTTTTTTTTTGTTTCTCAGTTACAGTGTTTTGATTGTATTGTCCCTACTTTTTCTATTAATACAGCATCGTGGCTTGCAAATTTTTGTCCTGCTCCCCCTTTTTATTGGCCTAGGTTTCCTAGGTTTGTGTACAATAACGGCATATTAATGTAATATTAATGTTAAATTGTTGCCCCTTTTTTTTGTTACACCATGGCCTGTAATTTGGTTTTGCCCCCTTCCTATTGGTCTAGCGTGTTTATCCCGTCCACTTGTGATGTTACGCTGTCTCGGGAAGGTTTTACACTTTGTCTGCCAGTGCAGCGTTATCCCCCTTTTTTTTTCTTTATCTTTGGCAGCTGTCCATCTACAGCGTCTCTCTAGATGTGCGCTGCGTCATTCTGGAGGTGTGTTCTTTTCTGCGTACTCATTCTGGGCTTGTTTTTGGCTCCCGCTCCCTCTTTTGAGGCATGGGCGCTGTCTCCATTTGGATGAGGGGGCTTTCCTTTATTCCGGGTCCATGGTGAGTCGTTATCCAGGTTTGTGATTTGATACCATGCTATGATTATTATTATAAGTTAATTACTTTAAATTTCACTGCCTTATGTTTGGAAATTGTCAGTTTTTGCCTTCGATTTTGATGGAATGAAGAAATACATTTTTGGATTGATCTTTTAATGGAAACCCTGGCTGGCCATCATTCGGTTGTACTTGGAGATTTGGAGTGGAGCGCTCCTTGCCGCGCTGGATGATTTCCTTACACTTGGGATTTGGATCATGCTTAAGGTAGAGATGACCACATGTTTTTCATATGTCAAAGGAAGTCATATGCCAAAATCATGATACGGTTTGATGATTTAGGGATGATCCAACCACAATGTCCAGGAAAGGTTAGCTGAGGGTCATACACATATAACATAGTACACAGGGTAATCCAGTAGCAAAGTCTAACAAGGGTCAGACAAGAATAAGAAAGTTCAATGGTAAGCCACAGGAACTGTGCGGCACAGCAGATGAACATAGAAATCTTCTGGTGCCATATTGACACCAGAAGATTCCTTATAAAGGGCCCTGAGAGCTATTGGTCCCCACACATCAGCTGACTGAGGATGCACCTGTCAGACCCCGATGAATACCTGTCTTCATTGTGAGCCTGCAACCTCCAATCTTCACAGCCAGCTTCACCTATAGACATGCCCCCATTTGCCCGGGCGCTATACACGCCTCACCGGACAGGGTTGCCCCCAGGACTTGATGGCTCAAAGATTGTAGGCTCACGGGGAGTGAGGACAGGTAAACTGACGGTCAGACTGGATGAAGTAGGTAAGTACTGGAAACAGTTTGGGTGCTTTGGAAACAGGTAAGTACTGCAAGCAGGTGCTCAGGTGTTCCCTCACAGCTCCCTCCATGCAGCTTAGGTGTTCCCCCGCAGCTCCTCCGTGCAGCTTAGGTGTTCCCCCGCAGCTTCTCCGTGCAGCTTTGGTGTTCCCCCGCAGCTTCTCCGTGCAGCTTTGGTGTTCCCCTGCAGCTCCTCCGTGCAGCTTAGGTGTTCCCCCGCAGCTCCTCTGTGCAGCTTAGGTGTTCCCCCGCAGCTCCTCCATGCAGCTTTGGTGTTCCCCTGCAGCTCCTCCGTGCAGCTTAGGTGTTCCCCCGCAGCTCCTCCATGCAGCTTAGGTGTTACCCCGCAGCTCCTCCTTTTTGCAGCTTAGGTGGTTCCCTGCAGCTCCTCCATGCAGCTTTGGTGTTCCCCCGCAGCTCCTCCATGCAGCTTAGGTGTTACCCCGCAGCTCCTCCTTTTTGCAGCTTAGGTGGTTCCCTGCAGCTCCTCCATGCAGCTTTGGTGTTCCCCTGATGCTCCTCCATGCAGCTTTGGTGTTCCCCCACAGCTCCTCCTTTTTGCAGCTTAGGTGTTTCCCTGAAGCTCCTCCGTGCAGCTTAGGTGTTCCCCCGCAGCTCCTCCATGCAGCTTTGGTGTTCCCCCGCAGCTCCTCTGTGCAGCTTAGGTGTTCCCCCGCAGCCCTCCTGTGCAGCTTAGGTGTTCCCCCGCAGCTCCTCCGTGCAGCTTAGGTGTTCCCCCGCAGCTCCTCCGTGCAGCTTAGGTGTTCCCCCGCAGCTCCTCCGTCCAGCTTAGGTGTTCCCCCACAGCTCCTCCTTTTTGCAGCTTAGGTGTTTCCCTGAAGCTCCTCCGTGCAGCTTAGGTGTTCCCCCGCAGCTCCTCCATGCAGCTTTGGTGTTCCCCCGCAGCTCCTCTGTGCAGCTTAGGTGTTCCCCCGCAGCCCTCCTGTGCAGCTTAGGTGTTCCCCCGCAGCTCCTCCGTGCAGCTTAGGTGTTCCCCCGCAGCTCCTCCGTGCAGCTTAGGTGTTCCCCCGCAGCTCCTCCGTCCAGCTTAGGTGTTCCCCCGCAGCCCCTCTGTGCAGCTTAGGTGTTCCCCCGCAGCTCCTCTGTGCAGCTTAGGTGTTCCCCCGCAGCCCCTCTGTGCAGCTTAGGTGTTCCCCCGCAGCTCCTCAATGCACCTTCAGTGTTCCCCACAACTCAGTGCAGCTTCAGTGTTCCCTGCAACTCCTCCATGCAGCTTCAGTGTTCCCTGCAACTCCTCCATGCAGCTTCAGTGTTCCCTGCAACTCCTCCATGCAGCTTCAGTGTTCCCTGCAACTCCTCCATGCAGCTTCAGTGTTCCCTGCAACTCCTCCATGCAGCTTCAGTGTTCCCCACAGCTCCTCTGTGCAGCTTCAGTGTTACCCACAACTCCTCTGTGCAGCTTCAGTGTTACCCACAACTCCTCTGTGCAGCTTCAGTGTTACCCACAACTCCTCCGTGCAGCTTCAGTGTTCCCTGCAACTCCTCCGTGCAGCTTCAGTGTTCCCCACAACTCCTCCGTGCAGCTTCAGTGTTCCCAACAACTCCTCCGTGCAGCTTCAGTGTTCCCCACAACTCCTCCGTGCAGCTTCAGTGTTCCCCACAACTCCTCTGTGCAGCTTCAGTGTTACCCACAACTCCTCCGTGCAGCTTTGGTGTTCCCCACAGCTCCTCCGTGCAGCTTCAGTGTTCCCCACAACTCCTCCGTGCAGCTTCAGTGTTCCCAACAACTCCTCCGTGCAGCTTCAGTGTTCCCCACAACTCCTCCGTGCAGCTTTGGTGTTCCCCACAACTCCTCCGTGCAGCTTCAGTGTTCCCAACAACTCCTCCGTGCAGCTTCAGTGTTCCCCACAACTCCTCCGTGCAGCTTCGGTGTTCCCCACAGCTCCTCCGTGCAGCTTCAGTGTTCCCCACAACTCCTCCGTGCAGCTTCAGTGTTCCCAACAACTCCTCCGTGCAGCTTCAGTGTTCCCCACAACTCCTCCGTGCAGCTTCAGTGTTCCCCACAACTCCTCCGTGCAGCTTCAGTGTTCCCCACAACTCCTCTGTGCAGCTTCAGTGTTCCCCGCAACGCCTCCATGCAGCTTCAGTGTTTCCCACAACTCCTCTGTGCAACTTAGGTGTTCCCCTGCAGCTCCTCCTCTTTGCAGCTTTATTGTCCCCCGCAGCTCCTCCATGCAGCTTAGGTGTTCCCCCGCAGCTCCTCCATGCAGCTTAGGTGTTCCCCCGCAGCTCCTCCATGCAGCTTAGGTGTTCCCTCCAGCTCCTCCATGCAGCTTAGGTGTTCCCCCACAGCTCCTCCATGCAGCTTAGGTGTTCCCCCGCAGCTCCTCCATGCAGCTTAGGTGTTCCCCCGCAGCTCCTCCATGCAGCTTCAGTGTTCCCTGCAACTCCTCCATGCAGCTTCAGTGTTCCCTGCAACTCCTCCATGCAGCTTCAGTGTTCCCTGCAACTCCTCCATGCAGCTTCAGTGTTCCCTGCAACTCCTCCATGCAGCTTCAGTGTTCCCCACAGCTCCTCCATGCAGCTTCAGTGTTACCCACAACTCCTCTGTGCAGCTTCAGTGTTACCCACAACTCCTCTGTGCAGCTTCAGTGTTACCCACAACTCCTCCGTGCAGCTTCAGTGTTCCCTGCAACTCCTCCGTGCAGCTTTGGTGTTCCCCACAGCTCCTCCGTGCAGCTTCAGTGTTCCCCACAACTCCTCCGTGCAGCTTCAGTGTTCCCAACAACTCCTCCGTGCAGCTTCAGTGTTCCCCACAACTCCTCCGTGCAGCTTCGGTGTTCCCCACAGCTCCTCCGTGCAGCTTCAGTGTTCCCAACAACTCCTCCGTGCAGCTTCAGTGTTCCCCACAACTCCTCCGTGCAGCTTCGGTGTTCCCCACAGCTCCTCCGTGCAGCTTCAGTGTTCCCCACAACTCCTCCATGCAGCTTCAGTGTTCCCAACAACTCCTCCGTGCAGCTTCAGTGTTCCCCACAACTCCTCCGTGCAGCTTCAGTGTTCCCCACAACTCCTCCGTGCAGCTTCAGTGTTCCCCACAACTCCTCCGTGCAGCTTCAGTGTTCCCCACAACTCCTCCGTGCAGCTTCAGTGTTCCCCACAACTCCTCTGTGCAGCTTCAGTGTTCCCCGCAACGCCTCCATGCAGCTTCAGTGTTTCCCACAACTCCTCTGTGCAACTTAGGTGTTCCCCTGCAGCTCCTCCTCTTTGCAGCTTTATTGTCCCCCGCAGCTCCTCCATGCAGCTTAGGTGTTCCCCCGCAGCTCCTCCATGCAGCTTAGGTGTTCCCCCGCAGCTCCTCCATGCAGCTTAGGTGTTCCCTCCAGCTCCTCCATGCAGCTTAGGTGTTCCCCCACAGCTCCTCCATGCAGCTTAGGTGTTCCCCCGCAGCTCCTCCATGCAGCTTAGGTGTTCCCCCGCAGCTCCTCCATGCAGGTTTGGTGTTCCCCCGCATCTCCTCCATGCAGCTTAGGTGTTTCCCCGCATCTCCTCCATGCAGCTGAGGTGTTCCCCTGCAGCTCCTCCATGCAGCTTTGGTGTTCCCCCCAGCTCCTTCATGCAGCTTAGGTGTTCCCCCGCAGCTCCTCCATGCAGCTTTGGTGATCCCCTGCATCTCCGCCATGCAGCTTAGGTGTTCCCCCGCAGCTCCTCCATGCAGCTTTGGTGTTCCCCCGCATCTCCGCCATGCAGCTTAGGTGTTCCCCCGCAGCTCCTCCATGCAGCTTTGGTGTTCCCCTGCAGCTCCTCCGTGCAGCTTTGGTGTTCCCCTGCAGCTCCTCCGTGCAGCTTAGGTGTTCCCCTGCAGCTCCTCCGTGCAGCTTTGGTGTTCCCCTGCAGCTCCTCCGTGCAGCTTTGGTGTTCCCCCGCAGCTCCTCCTTGCAGCTTAGGTGTTCCCCCGCAGCTCCTCCATGCAGCTTAGGTGTTCCCCCGCAGCTCCTCCGTGCAGCTTTGGTGTTCCCCCGCAGCTCCTCCTTGCAGCTTAGGTGTTCCCCCGCAGCTCCTCCATGCAGCTTAGGTGTTCCCCCACAGCTCCTCCATGCAGCTTTGGTGTTTCCCCTTAGCTCCTCCGTGCAGCTTAGGTGTTCCCCCGCAGCTCCTCCATGCAGCTTTGGTGTTTCCCCTCAGCTCCTCCATGCAGCTTTGGTGTTTCCCCTTAGCTCCTCCGTGCAGCTTAGGTGTTCCCCCGCAACTCCTCCATGCAGCTTAGATGTTCCCTCACAGCTCCTCCGTGCAGCTTAGGTGTTCCCCCGCAGCTCCCCCATGCAGCTTAGGTGTTCCCCCGCAGCTCCCCCGTGCAGCTTAGGTGTTCCTCCGCAGCTCCTCCATGCAGCTTAGGTGTTCCCCTCAGCTCCTCCATGCAGCTTAGGTGTTCCCCCACAGCTCCTCCATACAGCTTAGGTGTTCCCCTGCAGCTCCTCCATGCATCTTAGGTGTTCCCCTGCAGCTCCTCCGTGCAGCTTAGGTGTTCCCCTGCAGCTCCTCCGTGCAGCTTAGGTGTTCCCCTGCAGCTCCTCCATGCAGCTTAGGTGTTTCTCCTCAGCTCCTCCATGCAGCTTAGGTGTTCCCCTGCAGGTCCCCCGTGCAGCTTAGGTGTTCCCCTGCAGCTCCTCCATGCAGCTTAGGTGTTTCTCCTCAGCTCCTCCATGCAGCTTAGGTGTTCCCCCGCAGCTCCCCCATGCAGCTTAGGTGTTCCCCCGCAGCTCCCCCGTGCAGCTTAGGTGTTCCTCCGCAGCTCCTCCATGCAGCTTAGGTGTTCCCCTCAGCTCCTCCATGCAGCTTAGGTGTTCCCCCACAGCTCCTCCATGCAGCTTAGGTGTTCCCCTGCAGCTCCTCCGTGCAGCTTAGGTGTTCCCCCGCAGCTCCTCCATGCAGCTTAGGTGTTCCCCTGCAGCTCCTCCGTGCAGCTTAGGTGTTTCCCTGTAGCTCCTCCATGCAGCTTAGGTGTTCCCCCACAGCTCCTCCATGCAGCTTTGGTGTTTCCCCTTAGCTCCTCCGTGCAGCTTAGGTGTTCCCCCGCAGCTCCTCCATGCAGCTTTGGTGTTTCCCCTCAGCTCCTCCATGCAGCTTTGGTGTTTCCCCTTAGCTCCTCCGTGCAGCTTAGGTGTTCCCCCGCAACTCCTCCATGCAGCTTAGGTGGTCTCCGGCATCTCCTCCATGCAGCTTAGATGTTCCCTCACAGCTCCTCCGTGCAGCTTAGGTGTTCCCCCGCAGCTCCCCCATGCAGCTAAGGTGTTCCCCCGCAGCTCCCCCGTGCAGCTTAGGTGTTCCTCCGCAGCTCCTCCATGCAGCTTAGGTGTTCCCCTCAGCTCCTCCATGCAGCTTAGGTGTTCCCCCACAGCTCCTCCATACAGCTTAGGTGTTCCCCCGCAGCTCCTCCATGCATCTTAGGTGTTCCCCTGCAGCTCCTCCGTGCAGCTTAGGTGTTCCCCTGCAGCTCCTCCGTGCAGCTTAGGTGTTCCCCTGCAGCTCCTCCATGCAGCTTAGGTGTTTCTCCTCAGCTCCTCCATGCAGCTTAGGTGTTCCCCTGCAGGTCCCCCGTGCAGCTTAGGTGTTCCCCTGCAGCTCCTCCATGCAGCTTAGGTGTTTCTCCTCAGCTCCTCCATGCAGCTTAGGTGTTCCCCCGCAGCTCCCCCATGCAGCTTAGGTGTTCCCCCGCAGCTCCCCCGTGCAGCTTAGGTGTTCCTCCGCAGCTCCTCCATGCAGCTTAGGTGTTCCCCTCAGCTCCTCCATGCAGCTTAGGTGTTCCCCCACAACTCCTCCATGCAGCTTAGGTGTTCCCCTGCAGCTCCTCCGTGCAGCTTAGGTGTTCCCCCGCAGCTCCTCCATGCAGCTTAGGTGTTCCCCTGCAGCTCCTCCGTGCAGCTTAGGTGTTCCCCTGCAGCTCCTCCATGCAGCTTAGGTGTTTCTCCTCAGCTCCTCCATGCAGCTTAGGTGTTCCCCTGCAGGTCCCCCGTGCAGCTTAGGTGTTCCCCCTCAGCTCCTCCATGCAGCTTAGGTGTTTCCCCTCAGCTCCTCCATGCAGCTTAGGTGTTTCTCCTCAGCTCCTCCATGCAGCTTAGGTGTTTCTCCTCAGCTCCTCCATGCAGCTTAGGTGTTCCCCAGCAGCTCCTCCGTGCAGCTTAGGTGTTCCCCTGCAGCTCCTCCGTGCAGCTTAGGTGTTTCCCCTCAGATACTCCATGCAGCTTAGGTGTTTCCCCTCAGCTCCTCCATGCAGCTTAGGTGTTCCCCCGCAGCTCCTCCATGCAGCTTAGGTGTTCCCCTCAGCTCCTCCATGCAGCTTAGGTGTTCCCCCACAGCTCCTCCATGCAGCTTAGGTGTTCCCCCGCAGCTCCTCCATGCAGCTTAGGTGTTCCCCTCAGCTCCTCCATGCAGCTTAGGTGTTCCCCCACAGCTCCTCCATACAGCTTAGGTGTTTCCCCTCAGCTCCTCCATGCAGCTTAGGTTTTCCCCTCAGATACTCCATGCAGCTTAGGTGTTTCCCCTCAGCTCCTCCATGCAGCTTAGGTGTTCCCCCGCAGCTCCTCCATGCAGCTTAGGTGTTCCCCTCAGCTCCTCCATGCAGCTTAGGTGTTCCCCCACAGCTCCTCCATACAGCTTAGGTGTTCCCCCGCAGCTCCTCCATGCATCTTAGGTGTTCCCCTGCAGCTCCTCCGTGCAGCTTAGGTGTTCCCCTGCAGCTCCTCCATGCTGCTTAGATGTTCCCCTGCAGCCCCTCCATGCAGCTTAGGTGTTTCTCCTCAGCTCCTCCATGCAGCTTAGGTGTTTCCCCTGCAGGTCCCCCGTGCAGCTTAGGTGTTCCCCTGCAGCTCCTCCATGCAGCTTAGGTGTTTCCCCTCAGCTCCTCCATGCAGCTTTGGTGTTCCCCCCAGCTCCTCCATACAGCTTAGGTGTTCCCCCGCAGCTCCTCCATGCATCTTAGGTGTTCCCCTGCAGCTCCTCCGTGCAGCTTAGGTGTTCCCCTGCAGCTCCTCCATGCAGCTTAGGTGTTCCCCTGCAGCTCCTCCATGCAGCTTAGATGTTCCCCTGCAGCTCCTCCATGCAGCTTAGGTGTTTCTCCTCAGCTCCTCCATGCAGCTTAGGTGTTCCCCTGCAGCTCCTCCATGCAGCTTAGATGTTCCCCTGCAGCTCCTCCATGCAGCTTAGGTTTTCCCCTCAGCTCCTCCATGCAGCTTAGGTGTTCCCCCTCAGCTCCTCCATGCAGCTTAGGTGTTCCACCGCAGCTCCTTCATGCAGCTTAGGTGTTCCACCGCAGCTCCTCCATGCAGCTTAGATGTTCCCCTGCAGCTCCTCCATGCAGCTTAGGTGTTTCCCCTCAGCTCCTCCATGCAGCTTAAGTGTTTCCCCTCAGCTCCTCCATGCAGCTTAGATGTTTCCCCTCAGCTCCTTCATGCAGCTTAGGTGTTTCCCCTCAGCTCCTCCATGTAGCTTAAGTGTTCCCCCTCAGCTCCTCCATGCAGCTTTGGTGTTTCCCCGCATCTCCTCCATGCATCTTAGATGTTCCCCCGCAGCACCTCTGTGCAGCTTAGGTGTTCCTCCCCAGCTCCTGCATGCAGCTTAGATGTTCCCCTGCAGCTCCTCCATGCAGCTTAGGTGTTTCCCCTCAGCTCCTCCATGCAGCTTAGGTGTTCCCCTGCAGGTCCTCCATGCAGCTTAGGTGTTTCCCCTCAGCTCCTCCATGCAGCTTAGGTGTTCCCCCGCAGCTCCTCCATGCAGCTTAGGTGTTCCCCCACAGCTCCTCCATGCAGCTTTGGTGTTCCCCCCAGCTCCTCCATGCAGCTTAGATGTTCCCCGCAGCACCTCTGTGCAGCTTAGGTGTTCCTCCGCAGCTCCTGCATGTAGCTTGGATGTTCCCCTGCAGCTCCTCTGTGCAGCTTAGGTGTTCCCCTGCAGCTCCTCCGTGCAGCTTAGGTGTTCCCCTGCAGCTCCTCCGTGCAGCTTAGGTGTTCCCCAGCAGCTCCTCCGTGCAGCTTAGGTGTTCCCCAGCAGCTCCTCCGTGCAGCTTAGGTGTTCCCCTCAGCTCCTCCATGCAGCTTAGGTGTTCCCCTGCAGCTCCTCCATGCAGCTTAGGTGTTCCCCTGCAGCTCCTCCATGCAGCTTAGGTGTTTCCCCTCAGCTCCTCCGTGCAGCTTAGGTGTTCCCCTGCAGCTCCTCCATGCAGCTTAGCTGTTTCCCCTCAGCTCCTCCGTGCAGCTTAGATGTTCCCCCGCAGCTCCTCCATTCAGCTTAGGTGTTCCCCCTCAGCTCCTCCATGCAGCTTAGGTGTTCCACTGCAGCTCCTCCATGCAGCTTAGATGTTCCCCTCAGCTCCTCCATGCAGCTTAGATGTTTAACCTCAGCTCCTCCATGCAGCTTAGGTGTTTCCCCTCAGCTCCTCCATGCAACTTAAGTGTTCCCCCTCAGCTCCTCCATGCAGCTTAGGTTTTCCCCTCAGATACTCCATGCAGCTTAGGTGTTTCCCCTCAGATACTCCGTGCAGCTTAGGTGTTCCCCTCAGCGCCTCCATGCAGCTTAGGTGTTCCACCGCAGCTCCTCCATGCAGCTTAGATGTTCCCCTGCAGCTCCTCCATGCAGCTTAGGTGTTTTCCCTCAGCTCCTCCATGCAGCTTAGGTGTTTCCCCTCAGCTCCTCCATGCAGCTTAGATGTTTCCCCTCAGCTCCTCCATGCAGCTTAGATGTTCCACCTCAGCTCCTCCATGCAGCTTAGGTGTTTCCCCTCAGCTCCTCCATGCAGCTTAGATGTTCCACCTCAGCTCCTCCATGCAGCTTAGGTGTTTCCCCTCAGCTCCTCCATGCAGCTTAGATGTTCCACCTCAGCTCCTCCATGCAGCTTAGATGTTTCCCCTCACCTCCTCCATGCAGCTTAGATGTTTCCCCTCACCTCCTCCATGCAGCTTAGATGTTTCCCCTCACCTCCTCCATGCAGCTTAGATGTTTCCCCTCACCTCCTCCATGCAGCTTAGGTGTTTCCCCTCACCTCCTCCATGCAGCTTAGGTGTTTCCCCTCACCTCCTCCATGCAGCTTAGATGTTTCCCCTCACCTCCTCCATGCAGCTTAGATGTTTCCCCTCACCTCCTCCATGCAGCTTAGATGTTTCCCCTCACCTCCTCCATGCAGCTTAGGTGTTTCCTCTCAGCTCCTCCATGCAGCTTAGGTGTTCCCCCTCAGCTCCTCCATGCAGCTTAGATGTTCCCCCGCAGCTCCTCCATGCAGCTTAGATGTTTCCCCGCAGCTCCTCCATGCAGCTTAGGTGTTCCTCCACAACTCCTCCATGCAGCTTTGGTGTTCCCCCCAGCTCCTCCATGCAGCTTAGGTGTTCCCCCGCAGCTCCTCCATGCAGCTGAGGTGTTCCCCCGCAGCTCCACCATGCAGCTTTGGTGTTCCCCCCAGCTCCTCCATGCAGCTTAGGTGTTCCCCCGCAGCTCCTCCATGCAGCTGAGGTGTTCCCCCGCAGCTCCACCATGCAGCTTTGGTGTTCTCCTGCACGCTCCTCCATGCAGCTTAGGTGTTCCCCCGCAGCTCCTCCATGCAGCTTAGATGTTCCCCTGCAGCTTAGGTGTTCTCCGGCAGCTCCTCCGTGCAGCTTAGGTGTTCCCCCGCAGCTCCTCCATGCAGCTTAGGTGTTTCCCCGCAGCTCCTCCATGCAGCTTAGGTGTTTCCCCATAGCTGGGCCCTGCTCCACCATCAGGGCCCCATGAGACACGTACGCCCCCGGCAATCCCCCTCCATGGTTTACGTTCTTCATAAGAAGGTAACCGGGGAGTGGTCCGGGTTAAGCCGAAGTGTACAGGCAATGAACACCAATAGAGTCTGTGCAGGTGCATCATGGGAGTGTAGAACATTTATGGTTATGAAACATCCCCAGTCAAGGGGCCTCCATCTCCGTAATGACTCAATATCCGGTGTTTTGGTCCACTTTAAACCCCAGGGCCTCAGAAGCTCCTCTTTAATGTGAGCACGAATGTGATAAATAAGGGGGAGGGGCAACAATGATGGGGCCCCTCTGACTTTCGGGGCCCCGGGGCATTCGCACCCCCTCAAGTTACGTCCCTGCCTAAGAATACGAAACAAGTCCCGGGATAGTGAGAATCCACTTTTAAAGCGGAACAAAACTCTGGATTTCGCACCAATTTGTGATGAGTCGATCAGAGCCGCCTTGCAAATTACCTCAGCTCAGCAGGCGGCTCTGATTGGACGAGAGACCGCGCACAGGCAGTGCTGAGCGATTACAACCGCCCTGGGGAGTTTCGCACGGACGGGCATCCCAGCTGAGAGCGGCAGCCAGCCCTGGAATCTTCTAGAGCCAGGCCAGGTGGGTTTTGTTACGCTTTAATGTCCCTCTTACATCTGGCGCCATCTTGTTTCCATGGACACCGGCGTCCGATAGCTGCGATTCCCAGAGCGACCACTGGGTGGAGCCGCGACACGGCGAGTGACAATGCGAAAGAGCGCGAGACCTGCAGCCTCCGCTCCCCGCCGCTAGGTGTCAGGGCTGCGCTGCGCTTTGAAGGCGGAAGTAGGCTTGTGGTGGAACGCGTGAATAACTTTATTGATACGGAACGATAATAACTTTATTGACACGGAACAGTGTTTGGCATGCGGAAGTAGACGTGAGGTGGAACGCGTAAATAACTTTATTGATACGAAACGATAATAACTTTATTGACACGGAACAATGTTTGGTATGCGGAAGTAGACGTGAGGTGGAACGCGTGAATAGCTTTATTGACACGGAACAGTAGTTGGAATGCGGAAGTAGGCGCGTGAATAACTTTGTTGACAAGGAAGACACGAGGAACTTTTTTCCTCCGGGTTCTGACAGCACGAGGCCGGGGCACGGGACGGATCGCTGATTGGTAATGACGTCACGCTCTTGTGATGTCAGCGAGCTGGGAGTGCTTGGCACCCCCCCTCCAATAGTGAGGGTGGGGGAGGGGGCTCATTGGCCAATCAGAATCGGGCTTATTGGACGCACGTGGGGTTGTTTGTGACTGGGGAAGTGGGGGCAGTGCATGGGGGAGAGGAAACAGGATGCAGGAGGAAAAGGGGAGGGGCCTAGAGGTTAGAGGTCACTATCCTGGAGGAAAAGGGGGAGGGGCTTGTGTTGGGCCTTATAAGAGAAGGTTAATGATCACTGCAGGGAAAAAGGGGGGAGGGGCTTATGTTGGGCCTACAGGAGAAGGTTAGAGGTCACTATGCAGAAGAGAAAAGGGGGAGGAGCTTATGCTGGGCCTATAGGAGAAGGTTAGAGGTCACTATGCAGGAGAAAAAGGGGGAGGAGCTTATGTTGGGCCTTATAAGAGAAGGTTAATGATCACTGCAGGGAAAAAGGGGGGAGGGGCTTATGTTGGGCCTACAGGAGAAGGTTAGAGGTCACTATGCAGGAGAAAAGAGGGAGGAGCTTATGTTGGGCCTATAGGAAAAGGTTAGAGGTCACTATGCAGGAGAAAAAGGGGGAGGAGCTTATGTTGGGCCTATAGGAGAAGGTTAGAGGTCACTATGCAGGAGAAAAAGGGGGAGGGGCCTATAGGAGAATAAGGGTAGAGGACACCATGTAGGGTAGTGGTTAGTAGGGGGCGGCTGGAAGACCAGCATCCGGCCCTGGAGGCCCTAGATTCCAGGGTCGGCCTGGTTAGACTCATCTACATAAATATGGAACAAAGACCCCACGCGGCGGCCATCTTGAAAACGTAGCGCCATATGGGAATCCTGTGACACGCCCACTCCTATCTAACGCCTCCTCCAACTTCTCCATAGAGAAACTGAAGCTTTCATTGGACGGTTCCACTGAGACACGCCCCCTTTCCTGTTTCCCTTATCCAACATGGAGAATGGAGGTCACATGACCGAGAAGATATGGGACCTCGCCCTGGAGATCTTTTTCCTGCTGAGCGGAGAGGTGAGGGGGGCGGGGCATCCTGTTTAAAGGGAGTGTGGAGAGGCGGAGTCACTG
The DNA here is from genome assembly GCA_027917425.1 of Gastrophryne carolinensis. Lineage (NCBI taxonomy): Eukaryota > Metazoa > Chordata > Amphibia > Anura > Microhylidae > Gastrophryne > Gastrophryne carolinensis. The sequence goes on from CM051234.1 coordinate 2,483,628, forward strand.
TGACATCACCGATGTTCTCGCCCCCTTACAGAGGTGCGCGGTGGTGAAGATGGCGGCGATGGAGGCTCTTTTTCAGGGCGCGTACCCGCCGATGAGCGTCATGGGGTCTCCACCCGCCTCCTCCCGGACCCCGGAGGCCGACTCTGTGCGGAAGATTCTGAAAACCACCGGCAAGATAGCCGAGCTGCTGACCGGGGAGGTGAGTGAGCGACCGCCGGGGATTCTGGGAGATTGTCGCCGGGGGGGGGGGTGATGATGTCATCGTGTTTGTGCGACAGGTTCCCGTGAGGTGCGAGGACGTCAGCGTCTATCTGTCGCTGGAGGAGCGCGAGTATCTGGAGGAGCACAGGCAGCGCTACCAGGAGGCCATGATGGAGGATCGGCCCCGCCCCACTGACAGGGAGACTCCGCCCCCATCGCTAGGTAAGAGGAGGCCTCTAAGGAGCCTGTCTCATGGTGGAGAAGACCTCTAATGAGCATGTCCCACAAAACTGCATGTAGAGGTACGATTCTCAGGGCCATGCAGCCACTGGAACCCAAGGAAATGGAGATCTCCGCTTCTGACCCATCTGGGGACTCCATCTTTGGGCTCATCAGAAGCCCGGCCTTCAGCCTAATTGTTTGGTGCCGAAACCAGAGCCATACGACCCCCCTACCCAAAGTTATAACCCCTAACAGGTATTACAGAGGGTTCCCCAAGGGAGGAGGTGACAGAGGTGACCCCTAGAGAGAGCTCCCTCTCATCAAACACCAGGGCCTCAAACATCCGACACAAACCAGATCATATCTGGGCCACTGTGTGTCCCAGCACCAATCCAGGTCCAGAACCAGAACGGGCCAACAAAACTGCACGTGGAGGTAGGTTTCTCAGGGCCATGCGACCAGGGGAACCTAAAGAAATGAAGATCTCGGGTTCTGACCCATCTAGGGACTTCCTCACCAGAGCCTCAGAGATCCGACACCAACACAAATCGGACTATAGCTGGGCCACTGTGTGTCTCAGCACCAAGCCAGGTACAGAACCGGAACGGGTCCACAAAACCGCATGCAGGTGTATGCTTCTGAGTGCCACGTAGCCACTGGAACCCAAGGAAATGGAGATCTCGGGTTCTGACTCATCTAGGGACTTCCATCTTTGGGCTCATGGATGCTCGGCATCCAGCCCAATCGTTTGGTGCCTAAATCAACCATGGTGGAGGAGCCTCTCCTCTGTTACTAGGTAAGAGGAGGCTGTCCCATGGTGGAGGAGCCTCTCCTCTGTTACTAGGTAAGAGGATGCCTCTAATGAGGCTGTCCCATGGTGGAGGAGCCTCTCCTCTGTTACTAGGTAAGAGGATGCCTCTAATGAGGCTGTCCCATGGTGGAGGAGCCTCTCCTCTGTTACTAGGTAAGAGGATGCCTCTAATGAGGCTGTCCCATGGTATTAGGAGCCTCTCCTCTGTTACTAGGTAAGAGGATGCCTCTAATGAGGCTGTCCCATGGTGGAGGAGCCTCTCCTCTGTTACTAGGTAAGAGGAGGCCTCTAATGAGGCTGTCCCATGGTGGAGGAGCCTCTCCTCTGTTACTAGGTAAGAGGAGACCTCTAATGAGGCTGTCCCATGGTGGAGGAGCCTCTCCTCTGTTACTAGGTAAGAGGAGGCCTCTAATGAGCCTGTCCCATGGTGGAGGAGCCTCTCCTCTGTTACTAGGTAAGAGGAGGCCTCTAATGAGGCTGTCCCATGGTGGAGGAGCCTCTCCTCTGTTACTAGGTAAGAGGAGGCCTCTAATGAGCCTGTCCCATGGTGGAGGAGCCTCTCCTCTGTTACTAGGTAAGAGGATGCCTCTAATGAGGCTGTCCCATGGTGGAGGAGCTTCTCCTCTTTTACTAGGTAAGAGGAGGCCTCTAATGAGCCTGTCCCATGGTGGAGGAGCCTCTCCTCTGTTACTAGGTAAGAGGAGGCCTCTAATGAGCCTGTCCCATGGTGGAGGAGCCTCTCCTCTGTTACTAGGTAAGAGGAGGCCTCTAATGAGCCTGTCCCATGGTGGAGGAGCCTCTCCTCTGTTACTAGGTAAGAGGAGGCCTCTAATGAGCCTGTCTCATGGTGGAGGAGCCTCTCCTCTGTTACTAGTTAAGAGGAGGCCTCTAATGAGGCTGTCCCATGGTGGAGGAGCCTCTCCTCCATCACTAGTTAAGAGGAGGCCTCTGAAGAGGCTGTCCCATGGTGGAGGAGCCTCTCCTCTGTTACTAGGTAAGAGGAGGCCTCTAATGAGCCTGTCCCATGTGGAGGAGCCTCTCCTCTGTTACTAGGTAAGAGGAGGCCTCTAATGAGCCTGTCCCATGGTGGAGGAGCCTCTCCTCTGTTACTAGGTAAGAGGAGGCCTCTAATGAGCCTGTCCCATGGTGGAGGAGCCTCTCCTCTGTTACTAGGTAAGAGGAGGCCTCTAATGAGCCTGTCCCATGGTGGAGGAGCCTCTCCTCCATCACTAGTTAAGAGGAGGCCTCTGAAGAGGCTGTCCCATGGTGGAGGAGCCTCTCCTCTGTTACTAGGTAAGAGGAGGCCTCTAATGAGCATGTCCCATGGTGGAGGAGCCTCTCCTCTGTTACTAGGTAAGAGGAGGCCTCTAATGAGCCTGTCCCATGGTGGAGGAGCCTCTCCCCCGTCACTAGGTAAGAGGAGACCTCTAATGAGGCTGTCCCATGGTGGAGGAGCCTCTCCTCTGTTACTAGGTAAGAGGAGGTCTCTAATGAGGCTGTCCCATGGTGGAGGAGCCTCTCCTCCATCACTAGTTAAGAGGAGGCCTCTGAAGAGGCTGTCCCATAGTGGAGGAGCCTCTCCTCTGTTACTAGGTAAGAGGAGGCCTCTAATGAGGCTGTCCCATGGTGGAGGAGCCTCTCCTCCATCACTAGTTAAGAGGAGGCCTCTGAAGAGGCTGTCCCATGGTGGAGGAGCCTCTCCTCCATCACTAGTTAAGAGGAGGCCTCTGAAGAGGCTGTCCCATGGTGGAGGAGCCTCTCCTCTGTTACTAGGTAAGAGGAGGCCTCTAATGAGGCTGTCCCATGGTGGAGGAGCCTCTCCTCCATCACTAGTTAAGAGGAGGCCTCTGAAGAGGCTGTCCCATGGTGGAGGAGCCTCTCCCCCCGTCACTAGGTAAGAGGAGACCTCTAATGAGGCTGTCCCATGGTGGAGGAGCCTCTCCTCTGTTACTAGGTAAGAGGAGGCCTCTAATGAGCCTGTCCCATGATGGAGGAGCCTTTCCGTCACTAGGTAAGAGGAGGCCTCTAATGAGGCTGTCCCATGGTGGAGGAGCCTCTCCCCCCGTCACTAGGTAAGAGGAGACCTCTAATGAGGCTGTCCCATGGTGGAGGAGCCTCTCCTCTGTTACTAGGTAAGAGGAGGCCTCTAATGAGGCTGTCCCATGGTGGAGGAGCCTCTCCTCTGTTACTAGGTAAGAGGAGGCCTCTAATGAGGCTGTCCCATGGTGGAGGAGCCTCTCCCCCTTCACTAGGTAAGAGGAGGCCTCTAATGAGGCTGTCCCATGGTGGAGGAGCCTCTCCTCCGTTACTAGGTAAGAGGAGGCCTCTAATGAGCATGTCCCATGGTGGAGGAGCCTCTCCTCTGTTACTAGGTAAGAGGAGGCCTCTAATGAGGCTGTCCCATGGTGGACGAGCCTCTCCTCTGTTACTAGGTAAGAGGAGGCCTCTAATGAGGCTGTCCCATGGTGGAGGAGCCTCTCCTCTGTTACTAGGTAAGAGGAGGCCTCTAATGAGGCTGTCTCATGGTGGAGGAGCCTCTCCCCCATCACTAGTTAATAGGAGGCCTCTAATGAGCCTGTCCCATGGTGGAGGAGCTTCTCCTCCGTCACTAGGTAAGAGGAGGCCTCTAATGAGCATGTCGTATGGTGGAGGAGCCTCTCCCCCCGTCACTAGGTAAGAGGAGGCCTCTAATGAGCATGTCCCATGGTGGAGGAGCTTCTCCTCTGTCACTAGGTAAGAGGAGGCCTCTAATGAGCCTGTCCCATGGTGGAGGAGCCTCCCCTCCGTCACTAGGTAAGAGGAGGCCTCTAATGAGGCTGTCCCATGGTGGAGGAGCCTCTCCTCTGTTACTAGGTAAGAGGAGGCCTCTAATGAGCCTGTCCCATGGTGGAGGAGCCTCTCCTCCGTTACTAGGTAAGAGGAGGCCTCTAATGAGCATGTCCCATGGTGGAGGAGCTTCTCCTCCGTCACTAGGTAAGAGGAGGCCTCTAATGAGCATGTCGCATGGTGGAGGAGCCTCTCCTCCGTCACTAGGTGAGAGGAGGCCTCTAATGAGCATGTCCCATGGTGGAGGAGCCTCTCCTCCGTCACTAGGTAAGAGGAGGCCTCTAATGAGCATGTCCCATGGTGGACGAGCCTCTCCTCTGTTACTAGGTAAGAGGAGGCTTCTAATGAGGCTGTCCCATGGTGGAGGAGCCTCTCCCCCGTCACTAGTTAAGAGGAGGCCTCTTATGAGGCTGTCCCATGGTGGAGGAACCTCTCCTCTGTTACTAGGTAAGAGGAGGCCTCTAATGAGCCTGTCCCATGGTGAAGGAGCCTCTCCCCCGTCACTAGGTAAGAGGAGGCTTCTAATGAGCCTGTCCCATGGTGGAGGAGCCTCTCCTCTGTTACTAGGTAAGAGGAGGCCTCTAATGAGGCTGTCCCATGGTGGAGGAGCCTCTCCTCTGTTACTAGGTAAGAGGAGGCCTCTAATGAGGCTGTCCCATGGTGGAGGAGCCTCTCCTCTGTTACTAGGTAAGAGGAGGCCTCTAATAAGGCTGTCCCATGGTGGAGGAGCCTCTCCTCCGTTACTAGGTAAGGAGGCCTCTAATGAGCATGTCGCATGGTGGAGGAGCCTCTCCTCCATCACTAGGTAATAGGAGGCCTCTAATAAGGCTGTCCCATGGTGGAGGAGCCTCTCCTCCATCACTAGGTAAGAGGAGGCCTCTAATGAGCCTGTCCCATGGTGGAGGAGCCTCTCCTCCGTCACTAGGTAAGAGGAGGCCTCTAATGAGCCTGTCCCATGGTGGAGGAGCCTCTCCTCCGTCACTAGGTAAGAGGAGGCCTCTAATGAGCATGTCCCATGGTGGAGGAGCCTCTCCTCCGTCACTAGGTAAGAGGAGGCGTCTAATGAGCATGTCCCATGGTGGAGGAGCCTCTCCTCCGTCACTAGGTAAGAGGAGGCCTCTAATGAGCATGTCCCATGGTGGAGGAGCCTCTCCTCCGTCACTAGGTAAGAGGAGGCCTCTAATGAGCATGTCCCATGGTGGACGAGCCTCTCCTCTGTTACTAGGTAAGAGGAGGCCTCTAATGAGGCTGTCCCATGGTGGAGGAGCCTCTCCCCCGTCACTAGTTAAGAGGAGGCCTCTAATGAGGCTGTCCCATGGTGGAGGAACCTCTCCTCTGTTACTAGGTAAGAGGAGGCCTCTAATGAGCCTGTCCCATGGTGAAGGAGCCTCTCCCCCGTCACTAGGTAAGAGGAGGCCTTTAATGAAGCTGTCCCATGGTGGAGGAGCCTCTCCTCTGTTACTAGGTAAGAGGAGGCCTCTAATGAGCATGTCCCATGGTGGAGGAGCTTCTCCTCCGTCACTAGGTAAGAGGAGGCCTCTAATAAGGCTGTCCCATGGTGGAGGAGCCTCTCCTCCGTCACTAGGTAAGAGGAGGCCTCTAATGAGCCTGTTCCATGGTGGAGGAGCTTCTCCTCCGTCACTAGGTAAGAGGAGGCCTCTAATGAGCCTGTCCCATATTGGAGGAGCCTCTCTTCCATCACTAGGTAAGAGGAGGCCTCTAATGAGCCTGTCCCATGGTGGAGGAGCCTCTCCTCCGTCACTAGGTAAGAGGAGGCCTCTAATGAGCCTGTCCCATGGTGGAGGAGCCTCTCCTCTGTTACTAGGTAAGAGGAGGCCTCTAATGAGCCTGTCCATGGTAAAGGAGCCTCTCCTCTGTTACTAGGTAAGAGGAGGCCTCTAATGAGCCTGTCCCATATTGGAGGAGCCTCCCCTCCATCATTAGGTAAGAGGAGGCCTCTAATGAGCCGGTCCCATGGTGGAGGAACGTCTCCTCTGTTACTAGGTAAGAGGAGGCCTCTAATGAGCCTGTCCATGGTGGAGGAACGTCTCCTCTGTTACTAGGTAAGAGGAGGCCTCTAATGAGCCTGTCCCATGGTGGAGGAGCCTCCCCTCCATCATTAGGTAAGAGGAGGCCTCTAATGAGCGTGTCCCATGGTGGAGGAGCCTCTCCTCCGTCACTAGGTAAGAGGAGGCCTCTAATGAGCCTGTCCATGGTGGAGGAGCCTCTCTTCCGTCACTAGGTAAGAGGAGGCCTCTAATGAGCCTGTCCCATGGTGGAAGAGCCTCTCCTCCGTCACTAGGTAAGAGGAGGCCTCTAATTCTCTGTAACTTGTATCCCACTACTCAGATGCTATTTGTATTCATTCCATCATAGCTGCCTAGTGTGCGCTCATTGCATCATCACCAATATTTAACCTGAGCGACCTTTTTGCCTCAGCCAAGAATCTGTGTGTCCGTGGACTTGCTGGGCCTTGTAGTCCCCTGGGCTGCTGAAATGGGCCGTGATTTGGGAAAGCGTGATGATAGGTTCTTGGCTGTTAGTGTGGTCACGTGACACGCGTTTCCCCGTCACCAGGTTTCGTATTGCTTTAATAAAGCTTATTTAAATTCGTATCTGAATCTATAAGCTTTATATGTTGCTCAGTTGGTGTCAGGGAAACGCGGGTCACGTGATCCTACTATCAATCAGGGACCTCCCGACACACAACCCCCTTCCCCCAACCCCCGTCTGTTTGACTACCAGGCCCAAAGCCTGCGGACACAGATTCTTGGCTAAGGCAAAAAGGTCGCTCAAGTTAAATATAGGTTTTAATGCAATGAGCGCACACTAGGCAGAGATAACAATGAGAGCACACTAGGCAGTGATAACAATGAGAGCACACTAGGCAGTGATAACAATGAGAGCACACTAGGCAGTGATAACAATGAGAGCACACTAGGCAGTGATAACAATGAGAGCACACTAGGCAGTGATATAACAATGAGAGCACACTAGGCAGTGATAACAATGAGAGCACACTAGGCAGTGATAACAATGAGAGCACACTAGGCAGTGATAACAATGAGAGCACACTAGGCAGTGATATAACAATGAGCGCACACTAGGCAGTGATATAACAATGAGAGCACACTAGGCAGAGATAACAATGAGAGCACACTAGGCAGTGATAACAATGAGAGCACACTAGGCAGTGATAACAATGAGAGCACACTAGGCAGAGATAACAATGAGAGCACACTAGGCAGAGATATAACAATGAGAGCACACTAGGCAGTGATAACAATGAGAGCACACTAGGCAGAGATATAACAATGAGAGCACACTAGGCAGTGATAACAATGAGAGCACACTAGGCAGAGATAACAATGAGAGCACACTAGGCAGTGATATAACAATGAGCGAACACTAGGCAGAGATATAACAATGAGAGCACACTAGGCAGTGATATAACAATGAGAGCACACTAGGCAGTGATATAACAATGAGAGCACACTAGGCAGTGATATAACAATGAGAGCACACTAGGCAGTGATATAACAATGAGAGCACACTAGGCAGAGATATAACAATGAGAGCACACTAGGCAGTGATAACAATGAGAGCACACTAGGCAGAGATATAACAATGAGAGCACACTAGGCAGTGATATAACAATGAGAGCACACTAGGCAGTGATATAACAATGAGAGCACACTAGGCAGTGATATAACAATGAGAGCACACTAGGCAGAGATATAACAATGAGAGCACACTAGGCAGAGATATAACAATGAGAGCACACTAGGCAGTGATATAACAATGAGAGCACACTAGGCAGTGATATAACAATGAGAGCACACTAGGCAGTGATAACAATGAGAGCACACTAGGCAGAGATATAACAATGAGAGCACACTAGGCAGAGATATAACAATGAGAGCACACTAGGCAGTGATATAACAATGAGAGCACACTAGGCAGTGATATAACAATGAGAGCACACTAGGCAGAGATATAACAATGAGAGCACACTAGGCAGTGATATAACAATGAGAGCACACTAGGCAGTGATAACAATGAGAGCACACTAGGCAGTGATAACAATGAGAGCACACTAGGCAGTGATATAACAATGAGAGCACACTAGGCAGAGATATAACAATGAGAGCACACTAGGCAGTGATATAACAATGAGAGCACACTAGGCAGTGATAACAATGAGAGCACACTAGGCAGTGATATAACAATGAGAGCACACTAGACTGTGATATAACAATGAGAGCACACTAGGCAGCGATAACAATGAGAGCACACTAGGCAGAGATAACAATGAGCGCACACTAGGCAGTGATAACAATGAGCGCACACTAGGCAGTGATAACAATGAGAGCACACTAGGCAGAGATATAACAATGAGAGCACACTAGGCAGTGATATAACAATGAGAGCACACTAGGCAGAGATATAACAATGAGAGCACACTAGGCAGTGATATAACAATGAGAGCACACTAGGCAGTGATATAACAATGAGAGCACACTAGGCAGAGATATAACAATGAGAGCACACTAGGCAGTGATATAACAATGAGAGCACACTAGGCAGTGATAACAATGAGAGCACACTAGGCAGAGATATAACAATGAGAGCACACTAGGCAGAGATATAACAATGAGAGCACACTAGGCAGTGATATAACAATGAGAGCACACTAGGCAGTGATATAACAATGAGAGCACACTAGGCAGAGATATAACAATGAGAGCACACTAGGCAGTGATATAACAATGAGAGCACACTAGGCAGTGATAACAATGAGAGCACACTAGGCAGTGATAACAATGAGAGCACACTAGGCAGTGATATAACAATGAGAGCACACTAGGCAGAGATATAACAATGAGAGCACACTAGGCAGTGATATAACAATGAGAGCACACTAGGCAGTGATAACAATGAGAGCACACTAGGCAGTGATATAACAATGAGAGCACACTAGACTGTGATATAACAATGAGAGCACACTAGGCAGCGATAACAATGAGAGCACACTAGGCAGAGATAACAATGAGCGCACACTAGGCAGTGATAACAATGAGCGCACACTAGGCAGTGATAACAATGAGAGCACACTAGGCAGAGATATAACAATGAGAGCACACTAGGCAGTGATATAACAATGAGAGCACACTAGGCAGAGATATAACAATGAGAGCACACTAGGCAGTGATATAACAATGAGAGCACACTAGGCAGAGATAACAATGAGAGCACACTAGGCAGTGATAACAATGAGAGCACACTAGGCAGTGATATAACAATGAGAGCACACTAGGCAGTGATAACAATGAGAGCACACTAGGCAGTGATAACAATGAGAGCACACTAGGCAGTGATATAACAATGAGAGCACACTAGGGAGTGATAACAATGAGAGCACACTAGGCAGTGATATAACAATGAGAGCACACTAGGCAGTGATAACAATGAGAGCACACTAGGCAGAGATAACAATGAGAGCACACTAGGCAGTGATATAACAATGAGAGCACACTAGGCAGTGATAACAATGAGAGCACACTAGGCAGAGATATAACAATGAGAGCACACTAGGCAGTGATATAACAATGAGAGCGCACTAGGCAGAGATAACAATGAGAGCACACTAGGCAGTGATAACAATGAGAGCACACTAGGCAGTGATATAACAATGAGAGCACACTAGGCAGAGATAACAATGAGCGCACACTAGGCAGTGATATAACAATGAGAGCACACTAGGCAGAGATAACAATGAGAGCACACTAGGCAGTGATATAACAATGAGAGCACACTAGGCAGTGATAACAATGAGAGCACACTAGGCAGAGATAACAATGAGAGCACACTAGGCAGAGATAACAATGAGCGCACACTAGGCAGTGATATAACAATGAGAGCACACTAGGCAGAGATAACAATGAGAGCACACTAGGCAGTGATATAACAATGAGAGCACACTAGGCAGTGATAACAATGAGAGCACACTAGGCAGTGATATAACAATGAGAGCACACTAGGCAGTGATATAACAATGAGCGAACACTAGGCAGAGATATAACAATGAGAGCACACTAGGCAGTGATAACAATGAGAGCACACTAGGCAGAGATAACAATGAGAGCACACTAGGCAGTGATAACAATGAGAGCACACTAGGCAGAGATAACAATGAGAGCACACTAGGGAGTGATAACAATGAGAGCACACTAGGCAGAGATATAACAATGAGAGCACACTAGGCAGTGATATAACAATGAGAGCACACTAGGCAGTGATATAACAATGAGAGCACACTAGGCAGTGATATAACAATGAGAGCACACTAGGCAGAGATATAACAATGAGAGCACACTAGGCAGTGATATAACAATGAGAGCACACTAGGCAGTGATATAACAATGAGAGCACACTAGGCAGTGATATAACAATGAGAGCACACTAGGCAGTGATAACAATGAGAGCACACTAGGCAGTGATATAACAATGAGAGCACACTAGGCAGTGATATAACAATGAGAGCACACTAGGCAGTGATATAACAATGAGAGCACACTAGGCAGTGATAACAATGAGAGCACACTAGGCAGTGATATAACAATGAGAGCACACTAGGCAGAGATATAACAATGAGAGCACACTAGGCAGTGATAACAATGAGAGCACACTAGGCAGAGATATAACAATGAGAGCACACTAGGCAGTGATATAACAATGAGAGCACACTAGGCAGAGATATAACAATGAGAGCACACTAGGCAGTGATATAACAATGAGAGCACACTAGGCAGAGATAACAATGAGAGCACACTAGGCAGAGATATAACAATGAGAGCACACTAGGCAGTGATAACAATGAGAGCACACTAGGCAGAGATAACAATGAGAGCACACTAGGCAGAGATAACAATGAGAGCACACTAGGCAGTGATAACAATGAGAGCACACTAGGCAGAGATAACAATGAGAGCACACTAGGCAGAGATATAACAATGAGAGCACACTAGGCAGTGATAACAATGAGAGCACACTAGGCAGAGATAACAATGAGAGCACACTAGGCAGAGATAACAATGAGAGCACACTAGGCAGTGATATAACAATGAGTGCACACTAGGCAGCGATAATAATGAGCGCACACTAGGCAGAGATATAACAATGAGAGCACACTAGGCAGTGATATAACAATGAGAGCACACTAGGCAGAGATATAACAATGAGAGCACACTAGGCAGTGATAACAATGAGAGCACACTAGGCAGTGATAACAATGAGAGCACACTAGGCAGTGATAACAATGAGAGCACACTAGGCAGAGATAACAATGAGAGCACACTAGGCAGAGATAACAATGAGAGCACACTAGGCAGTGATAACAATGAGAGCACACTAGGCAGTGATATAACAATGAGAGCACACTAGGCAGTGATAACAATGAGAGCACACTAGGCAGTGATAACAATGAGAGCACACTAGGCAGAGATATAACAATGAGAGCACACTAGGCAGTGATATAACAATGAGAGCACACTAGGCAGAGATATAACAATGAGAGCACACTAGGCAGAGATAACAATGTGCGCACACTAGGCAGTGATATAACAATGAGAGCACACTAGGCAGTGATAACAATGAGAGCACACTAGGCAGTGATATAACAATGAGCGCACACTAGGCAGAGATAACAATGAGAGCACACTAGGCAGTGATATAACAATGAGAGCACACTAGGCAGAGATATAACAATGAGAGCACACTAGGCAGTGATAACAATGAGAGCACACTAGGCAGAGATAACAATGAGAGCACACTAGGCAGTGATATAACAATGAGAGCACACTAGGCAGTGATATAACAATGAGAGCACACTAGGCAGTGATAACAATGAGAGCACACTAGGCAGTGATATAACAATGAGCGCACACTAGGCAGAGATATAACAATGAGAGCACACTAGGCAGTGATAACAATGAGAGCACACTAGGCAGTGATAACAATGAGAGCACACTAGGCAGAGATATAACAATGAGAGCACACTAGGCAGTGATAACAATGAGAGCACACTAGGCAGTGATAACAATGAGAGCACACTAGGCAGTGATAACAATGAGAGCACACTAGGCAGTGATATAACAATGAGAGCACACTAGGCAGTGATAACAATGAGAGCACACTAGGCAGAGATAACAATGAGAGCACACTAGGCAGTGATATAACAATGAGAGCACACTAGGCAGTGATAACAATGAGAGCACACTAGGCAGTGATAACAATGAGAGCACACTAGGCAGTGATAACAATGAGAGCACACTAGGCAGAGATAACAATGAGAGCACACTAGGCAGTGATAACAATGAGAGCACACTAGGCAGTGATAACAATGAGAGCACACTAGGCAGTGATATAACAATGAGAGCACACTAGGCAGTGATAACAATGAGAGCACACTAGGCAGAGATAACAATGAGAGCACACTAGGCAGTGATAACAATGAGAGCACACTAGGCAGTGATATAACAATGAGAGCACACTAGGCAGTGATAACAATGAGAGCACACTAGGCAGTGATAACAATGAGAGCACACTAGGCAGTGATATAACAATGAGAGCACACTAGGCAGTGATAACAATGAGAGCACACTAGGCAGTGATAACAATGAGAGCACACTAGGCAGTGATATAACAATGAGAGCACACTAGGCAGTGATAACAATGAGAGCACACTAGGCAGAGATAACAATGAGAGCACACTAGGCAGTGATATAACAATGAGAGCACACTAGGCAGTGATAACAATGAGAGCACACTAGGCAGTGATAACAATGAGAGCACACTAGGCAGTGATATAACAATGAGAGCACACTAGGCAGTGATAACAATGAGAGCACACTAGGCAGTGATATAACAATGAGAGCACACTAGGCAGTGATAACAATGAGAGCACACTAGGCAGAGATATAACAATGAGAGCACACTAGGCAGTGATAACAATGAGAGCACACTAGGCAGTGATATAACAATGAGAGCACACTAGGCAGTGATAACAATGAGAGCACACTAGGCAGTGATAACAATGAGAGCACACTAGGCAGTGATAACAATGAGAGCACACTAGGCAGTGATAACAATGAGAGCACACTAGGCAGAGATAACAATGAGAGCACACTAGGCAGTGATAACAATGAGAGCACACTAGGCAGAGATATAACAATGAGAGCACACTAGGCAGAGATAACAATGAGCGCACACTAGGCAGTGATATAACAATGAGAGCACACTAGGCAGTGATAACAATGAGAGCACACTAGGCAGTGATATAACAATGAGAGCACACTAGGCAGTGATATAACAATGAGAGCACACTAGGCAGAGATAACAATGAGAGCACACTAGGCAGTGATATAACAATGAGAGCACACTAGGCAGAGATATAACAATGAGAGCACACTAGGCAGTGATATAACAATGAGAGCACACTAGGCAGAGATATAACAATGAGAGCACACTAGGCAGTGATATAACAATGAGAGCACACTAGGCAGTGATAACAATGAGAGCACACTAGGCAGTGATAACAATGAGAGCACACTAGGCAGTGATATAACAATGAGAGCACACTAGGCAGTGATAACAATGAGAGCACACTAGGCAGTGATAACAATGAGAGCACACTAGGCAGTGATATAACAATGAGAGCACACTAGGCAGTGATAACAATGAGAGCACACTAGGCAGTGATATAACAATGAGAGCACACTAGGCAGAGATATAACAATGAGAGCACACTAGGCAGTGATAACAATGAGAGCACACTAGGCAGAGATATAACAATGAGAGCACACTAGGCAGTGATAACAATGAGAGCACACTAGGCAGTGATATAACAATGAGAGCACACTAGGCAGTGATAACAATGAGAGCACACTAGGCAGTGATAACAATGAGAGCACACTAGGCAGTGATAACAATGAGAGCACACTAGGCAGTGATAACAATGAGAGCACACTAGGGCAGTGATATAACAATGAGAGCACACTAGGCATGATAACAATGAGAGCACACTAGGCAGATATAACAATGAGAGCACACTAGGCAGAGATAACAATGAGAGCACACTAGGCAGTGATATAACAATGAGAGCACACTAGGCAGTGATATAACAATGAGAGCACACTAGGCAGTGATAAACAATGAGAGCACACTAGGCAGTGATAACAATGAGAGCACACTAGGCAGTGATAACAATGAGAGCACACTAGGCAGAGATAACAATGAGAGCACACTAGGCAGTGATAACAATGAGAGCACACTAGGCAGTGATAACAATGAGAGCACACTAGGCAGTGATAACAATGAGAGCACACTAGGCAGAGATAACAATGAGAGCACACTAGGCAGTGATAACAATGAGAGCACACTAGGCAGTGATATAACAATGAGAGCACACTAGGCAGTGATAACAATGAGAGCACACTAGGCAGTGATATAACAATGAGAGCACACTAGGCAGTGATAACAATGAGAGCACACTAGGCAGTGATAAACAATGAGAGCACACTAGGCAGTGATAACAATGAGAGCACACTAGGCAGTGATATAACAATGAGAGCACACTAGGCAGTGATAACAATGAGAGCACACTAGGCAGTGATAACAATGAGAGCACACTAGGCAGTGATAACAATGAGAGCACACTAGGCAGTGATAACAATGAGAGCACACTAGGCAGTGATATAACAATGAGAGCACACTAGGCAGTGATAACAATGAGAGCACACTAGGCAGAGATATAACAATGAGAGCACACTAGCAGTGATAACAATGAGAGCACACTAGGCAGTGATATAACAATGAGAGCACACTAGGCAGTGATAACAATGAGAGCACACTAGGCAGAGATAACAATGAGAGCACACTAGGCAGTGATAACAATGAGAGCACACTAGGCAGTGATAACAATGAGAGCACACTAGGCAGTGATAACAATGAGAGCACACTAGGCAGTGATAACAATGAGAGCACACTAGGCAGTGATAACAATGAGAGCACACTAGGCAGTGAAATGAGACACTAGCAGTGATATAACAATGAGAGCACACTAGGCAGTGATATACAATGAGAGCACACTAGGCAGTGATATAACAATGAGAGCACACTAGGCAGTGATATAACAATGAGAGCACACTAGGCAGTGATATAACAATGAGAGCACACTAGGCAGTGATATAACAATGAGAGCACACTAGGCAGTGATAACAATGAGAGCACACTAGGCAGAGATTAACAATGAGAGCACACTAGGCAGTGATAACAATGAGAGCACACTAGGCAGTGATAACAATGAGAGCACACTAGGCAGTGATATAACAATGAGAGCACACTAGGCAGTGATATAACAATGAGAGCACACTAGGCAGAGATAACAATGAGAGCACACTAGGCAGTGATAACAATGAGAGCACACTAGGCAGTGATATAACAATGAGAGCACACTAGGCAGAGAATAACAATGAGAGCACACTAGGCAGTGATAACAATGAGAGCACACTAGGCAGTGATAACAATGAGAGCACACTAGGCAGTGATAACAATGAGAGCACACTAGGCAGTGATAACAATGAGAGCACACTAGGCAGAGATAACAATGAGAGCACACTAGCAGAGATAACAATGAGAGCACACTAGGCAGTGATAACAATGAGAGCACACTAGGCAGAGATAACAATGAGAGCACACTAGGCAGTGATAACAATGAGAGCACACTAGGCAGTGATAACAATGAGAGCACACTAGGCAGTGATAACAATGAGAGCACACTAGGCAGTGATAACAATGAGAGCACACTAGGCAGAGATAACAATGAGAGCACACTAGGCAGTGATATAACAATGAGAGCACACTAGGCAGTGATAACAATGAGAGCACACTAGGCAGTGATAACAATGAGAGCACACTAGGCAGTGATAACAATGAGAGCACACTAGGCAGAGATATAACAATGAGAGCACACTAGGCAGAGATATAACAATGAGAGCACACTAGGCAGTGATAACAATGAGAGCACACTAGGCAGAGATAACAATGAGAGCACACTAGGCAGTGATAACAATGAGAGCACACTAGGCAGTGATAACAATGAGAGCACACTAGGCAGAGATAACAATGAGAGCACACTAGGCAGTGATAACAATGAGAGCACACTAGGCAGTGATAACAATGAGAGCACACTAGGCAGAGATAAACAATGAGAGCACACTAGGCAGTGATATAACAATGAGAGCACACTAGGCAGTGATAACAATGAGAGCACACTAGGCAGAGATAACAATGAGAGCACACTAGGCAGTGATAACAATGAGAGCACACTAGGCAGTGATAAACAATGAGAGCACACTAGGCAGTGATATAACAATGAGAGCACACTAGGCAGTGATAACAATGAGAGCACACTAGGCAGTGATAACAATGAGAGCACACTAGGCAGTGATAACAATGAGAGCACACTAGGCAGTGATAACAATGAGAGCACACTAGGCAGTGATAACAATGAGAGCACACTAGGCAGAGATAACAATGAGAGCACACTAGGCAGAGATATAACAATGAGAGCACACTAGGCAGTGATATAACAATGAGAGCACACTAGGCAGAGATAACAATGAGAGCACACTAGGCAGAGATAACAATGAGAGCACACTAGGCAGAGATATAACAATGAGAGCACACTAGGCAGAGATATAACAATGAGAGCACACTAGGCAGAGATAACAATGAGAGCACACTAGGCAGAGATAACAATGAGAGCACACTAGGCAGTGATAACAATGAGAGCACACTAGGCAGTGATAACAATGAGAGCACACTAGGCAGTGATAACAATGAGAGCACACTAGGCAGAGATAACAATGAGAGCACACTAGGCAGAGATAACAATGAGAGCACACTAGGCAGTGATAACAATGAGCGCACACTAGGCAGTGATAACAATGAGAGCACACTAGGCAGTGATAACAATGAGAGCACACTAGGCAGAGATATAACAATGAGAGCACACTAGGCAGAGATAAACAATGAGAGCACACTAGGCAGAGATAACAATGAGAGCACACTAGGCAGTGATAACAATGAGAGCACACTAGGCAGAGATAACAATGAGAGCACACTAGGCAGTGATAACAATGAGCGCACACTAGGCAGTGATAACAATGAGAGCACACTAGGCAGTGATAACAATGAGAGCACACTAGGCAGAGATAACAATGAGAGCACACTAGGCAGAGATAACAATGAGAGCACACTAGGCAGAGATAACAATGAGAGCACACTAGGCAGTGATAACAATGAGAGCACACTAGGCAGTGATAACAATGAGAGCACACTAGGCAGAGATAACAATGAGAGCACACTAGGCAGAGATAACAATGAGAGCACACTAGGCAGAGATATAACAATGAGAGCACACTAGGCAGAGATATAACAATGAGAGCACACTAGGCAGTGATAACAATGAGAGCACACTAGGCAGTGATAACAATGAGAGCACACTAGGCAGTGATATAACAATGAGAGCACACTAGGCAGTGATAACAATGAGAGCACACTAGGCAGTGATAACAATGAGAGCACACTAGGCAGTGATATAACAATGAGAGCACACTAGGCAGTGATATAACAATGAGAGCACACTAGGCAGTGATAACAATGAGAGCACACTAGGCAGTGATAACAATGAGAGCACACTAGGCAGATAACATGAGAGCACACTAGGCAGTGATAACAATGAGAGCACACTAGGCAGTGATATAACAATGAGAGCACACTAGGCAGTGATAACAATGAGAGCACACTAGGCAGTGATAACAATGAGAGCACACTAGGCAGAGATAACAATGAGAGCACACTAGGCAGTGATAACAATGAGAGCGCACTAGGCAGATAACAATGAGAGCACACTAGGCAGTGATATAACAATGAGAGCACACTAGGCAGAGATAACAATGAGAGCACACTAGGCAGTGATATAACAATGAGAGCACACTAGGCAGTGATAACATGAGAGCACACTAGGCAGTGATAACAATGAGAGCACACTAGGCAGAGATAACAATGAGAGCACACTAGGCAGTGATAACAATGAGAGCACACTAGGCAGTGATAACAATGAGAGCACACTAGGCAGTGATAACAATGAGAGCACACTAGGCAGAGATATAACAATGAAAGCACACTAGGCAGTGATAACAATGAGAGCACACTAGGCAGTGATATAACAATGAGAGCACACTAGGCAGAGATAACAATGAGAGCACACTAGGCAGTGATATAACAATGAGAGCACACTAGGCAGTGATAACAATGAGAGCACACTAGGCAGTGATATAACAATGAGAGCACACTAGGCAGAGATAACAATGAGAGCACACTAGGCAGTGATATAACAATGAGAGCACACTAGGCAGTGATAACAATGAGAGCACACTAGGCAGTGATATAACAATGAGAGCACACTAGGCAGAGATAACAATGAGAGCACACTAGGCAGTGATATAACAATGAGAGCACACTAGGCAGAGATAACAATGAGAGCACACTAGGCAGTGATATAACAATGAGAGCACACTAGGCAGTGATAACAATGAGCACACTAGGCAGTGATAACAATGAGAGCACACTAGGCAGAGATAACAATGAGAGCACACTAGGCAGAGATAACAATGAGAGCACACTAGGCAGAGATAACAATGAGAGCACACTAGGCAGAGATAACAATGAGAGCACACTAGGCAGAGATAACAATGAGAGCACACTAGGCAGAGATAACAATGAGAGCACACTAGGCAGAGATAACAATGAGAGCACACTAGGCAGAGATAACAATGAGAGCACACTAGGCAGAGATAACAATGAGAGCACACTAGGCAGAGATAACAATGAGAGCACACTAGGCAGAGATAACAATGAGAGCACACTAGGCAGTGATAACAATGAGAGCACACTAGGCAGAGATAACAATGAGAGCACACTAGGCAGTGATAACAATGAGAGCACACTAGGCAGTGATAACAATGAGAGCACACTAGGCAGAGATAACAATGAGAGCACACTAGGCAGAGATAACAGAGAGCACACTAGGCAGTGAACAATGAGCACACTAGGCAGAGATAACAATGAGAGCACACTAGGCAGAGATAACAATGAGAGCACACTAGGCAGTGATAACAATGAGAGCACACTAGGCAGAGATAACAATGAGAGCACACTAGGCAGATAACAATGAGAGCACACTAGGCAGAGATAACAATGAGAGCACACTAGGCAGAGATAACAATGAGAGCACACTAGGCAGTGATAACAATGAGAGCACACTAGGCAGGAGATAACAATGAGAGCACACTAGGCAGAGATAACAATGAGAGCACACTAGGCAGTGATAACAATGAGAGCACACTAGGCAGTGATAACAATGAGAGCACACTAGGCAGAGATAACAATGAGAGCACACTAGGCAGTGATATAACAATGAGAGCACACTAGCAGTGATAACAATGAGAGCACATAGGCAGGATAACAATGAGAGCACACTAGGCAGAGATATAACAATGAGAGCACACTAGGCAGTGATAACAATGAGAGCACACTAGGCAGAGATATAACAATGAGAGCACACTAGGCAGTGATAACAATGAGAGCACACTAGGCAGAGATAACAATGAGAGCACACTAGGCAGTGATA